>CM066322.1:73836644-75134644 GCA_033807775.1 Saussurea involucrata | reverse complement strand
AACACTGTTCACCATTAATGCTCTGAGTCTGTTCAGACATTATAGTGATCGCTGATAAGTTAGTTGTTTACTTATGATCCCTAAAGACAAGTTTCACGTCAACATAGGTTCTACGCTGAAGTCAAAGATCAAGCTCAAGAACCAGCGACAAGTCTCCTAATGAACTGATGCGGATCAGCGAAGACTCAGATTTGTCCACTCAACGTGAAGTATCAAGTACAAGACTTCAGCTATCGCTGAACTTTATCATTCGCTGAATAGAAATGATAATGCTCTGAATCAACGAAAGCTGATCATGAAGTCCTCCGTACAAAATACTGTTGTCTTAACCTCCCTTGCACGACTCCGTACGAATTGTCAGAAAAGAACCTCCGACTGTTTGAAATCGTACAACCACTCTGATACTACACTGTTCATTCCATGCGGCTACTAAGGTTGTCAACAAAGGTCAATGACATGCAACCAATCCGCTGATGACACGTGTAAAGTGTATACTGACTTGCATTAAATGCATACAGTATATAAAGAGATGAACTCACTTCATTTGAAGTAACTTGCTAACTTTGGACAAGTTCAAATCTCTTATCTCAAGATAGGTTATTATTAGTAATTTCCTTATCTCTCTTAGTTCAAGAAACCTTAGTGTTCCAACTTGTTTAGATTTAGGTTTATCCTTAATCTTGTTTCCGCAACAAGCTGTAAATTGTTAATGATTTATCAATAAACAATTTAGAAAAGTAAATTTGTGTGTTTGTATTCAACCCCCCCCCCCCCCCCCCTTCTACAAACTTGTATAGGCCTTCGGGACCAACAAGTGGTATCAGAGCAGATTTGTTTAATCCCATAAACAAGATCTAATCTAAGATTTATCTCTTCCTTGCTATTATCTGAAAACGGCCACCAACACAAACACAAATTATATAGACAATGGTTCTCTTGCAAAACCCCCTAGATTTTCCAGAGATAATTTCAACTTATGGAAAAATAGGATGACTCTCTTCTTAGAAGGTGTAGACCCTACTATGCCTTACTATCTCGAAAATGGTCCATTCATCCCTGTAAGAATTGATGCTGCAGTTCCAGCCGCTGAGAATAGACCTGCTATTCCAGAAAGGTTGGTCCCTAAGGAAATCTTTCAATGGACCGACGAAGATAAGAAGAAAGTGGCTATAGATACAAAAGCCAGATCCATACTATCCATGGCCCTTCCTGACGAAGTCTACCATTCCGTCATGAATCTGAAAACATCAAAAGCCATGTGGGACACAATATGTGTTCAGTATGAAGGAACGTCTGAAGTCCAGGACTCAAGAAAGATCAACCTGGTAAGACAATACGAAAGCTTCATTTCTGGTAAGAATGAAACTCTCTCTGAAGTTCACCAACGTTTTAATTGCTTAATTATAGATCTGAAAACGGTTGGTAAGGAATATTCTAACTTTGAAGTACTGACAAAGTTTCTAGAATGTTTACCTGAAAGCTGGGACAATTATTCTATGTGTCTCAAGCTGTCGAAAGATCTCAAATCAATGAATCTTTCAACCTTATATGGTACATTGCTGAATCATGAGCAATCAAGCCATCTTAAGAAGAATCTTGTAAAAGATTCCAAAAGCACCCCTATTGCTTTAATCTCAGAGGAACCTTCTACTCAGCGACCATCGGTCACTATCACTGAGTTAGAAAATAACTCTGAAAGGTTATCAGATTCTGATTCTTCAGATGATGATGAATTTTTGGCTCTCCTAACTAGAAAGTTCAGGAGATTCGTGTTGGTCCCGAAGGCCTATACAAGTTTGTAGAGGGGGGGGGGGTTGAATACAAACACACAGATTTTACTTTTCTAAATTGTTTATTGATAAATCATTAACAATTTACAGCTTGTTGCGGAGACAAGATTAAGGATAAACCTAAATCTAAACAAGTTGGAACACTAAGATTTCTTGCACTAAGAGAGATAAGGAAATTACTAATAATAACCTGTCTTGAGAGATTTGAACTTGTCCAGAGTTAGCAAGTTACTTCAAATGAAGTGAGTTCATCTCTATATATACTGTATGCATTTAATGCAAGTCAGTATACACTTTACACGTGTCATCAGCGGATTGGTTGCATGTCATTGACCTTTGTTGACAACCTTAATAGCCGCATGTATGAACAGTGTAGTATCAGAGTGGTTGTACGAATTCAGATAATCGGAGGTTCTTTTCTGACATTTCGTACGGAGTCGTGCAAGGGTGGTTAAGACAAAAGTACTTTGTACGGAGGACTTCATGATCAGCTTTCGTTGATTCAACGCTTCATCATTGTTTATCAGCGAATGATAAAGTTCAGCGATAGCTGAAGTCTTGTACTTGATACTTCACGTTGAGTGGACAAATCTGAGTCTTCGCTGATCCGCATCAGTTCATTAGGAGACTTGTCGCTGGTTCTTGAGCTTGATCTTCGACTTCAGCGTAGAACCTATGTTGACGTGAAACTTGTCTTCAGGGATCATAAGTAAACAACTAACTTATCAGCGATCACCATAAGGACTGAACAGACTCAGCGATATGGTGAACAGTGTCCGCTGAATGTTTAATTTAAAGAGCGAGAGTTCCTATCAGCGGTACTGTAAGATCTTAGTACTTATCAGCGATAGTGAAACTCTGATACATATTGTTTACTTACAATTTTCACTAAGTATAAAGAGAGGGTCATTATCAAATCACTGAGGGTTTGGATCAACAATCTCCCCCTATTTGATTATGACATAGCAACAAAGAAAATTGTTATTTAATGAAAACATAAGGATAAAAAGAACTAATAAAATATTTGTCCCTTTTACTGTTTTCTGGGATCTTTTCAGTACTGATGGAGTAAAGTACATTCACTGAAATCTTTCTTTAGATCTTTGAATCAGGTTACAATTTGAATATAGAAAGATTACAAGTACAAGCGAAATAAATTACAAGTACAAAAGGATAACTGATACAATAGAGAAAAAGGCGATCATATCAGTTTTCAAAGGGTTCTTCCTTAATGAGAAGTTCATCAAGGGTCTTGTCAGTGGGGATCATCCAGTCAGGGACATTTACTCCTTGATTCTTTAACTTCATAGCAGCTTCAAAAATCAAGGGCTTCAGGTGTCTAGCTTTGACGTCGTGTCTGACTTCACACCAGTGTACGAGATCTCTGAGTTGTTCGATGGGAGCGATGGGGAGCTCAGAGACACGTTGAAAGTGAGGATTTCCATCATAGTCTAAAAAGAATATACCATATGGATCACTTACCACTGTGCCAGGGATGAAAGTTTCTCCAGGTGGTAGGGAGGTGTCAAGCATTGAGAGATCAGCATCAGGGCCAAGAACTTCAGCGCGAGAGAAACCAATACATGTTTCATTTCGAATGATTGGACCTGAATCAGAACCTTTCTTCTTCTTAGCAGAGGCTTTCTTCGGTTGAGGAAGAGTAGGAGGAATATCCACAGCAGATGAAAGCAAGTCGATCTGTTTGTTTAAGATCATTTCGACATGGCTTTTGAACTTTGAGCGCGATCCCTGAATGGCTAATTTCGTTTCTAACCATTCAGAGAGACCAAACTTTTCTAATGAAGCAGCATAGAAGGTTTGCTTGGTTTTGTCATCTCTGTAGATATCCACTTCAACAACAGGTACATCAGCGAACAATTTTCCTCTGATGTTGGCTTTGATAATTTTGGATGGTCTTGATCGATAGGTCAACATTCGTTTAGCCCAATCCAAAGTTGTATCAGAGACCTTTGCCTTTTCTCTAACGATTTCTTGAGCATCATCCCAGAGCTGACGTTGAACATCAATGGGAACTCTTTTCAGCTTGGGGTCTTTGATTGATCGTTGAGTAAGCTTGATGGCGTATTCTCTGTCTTTTTCTTCAGCTTCCTTTCTTTCAGCGATGAGGCGTTCAGCTCTGAGGTGTTCCTGGTATTCAGCTTTGGAGATTTTGAACTTTGGAGGAACTGAAGGAAGTTGACTATGCTTCAGAATTATTCGCTGATCCTCGAATCGCTTTATCATTTCCTCTCTTCTCTTCTGATCCTCTTCACTTAGCTTTTGAGGAGCCAAGGAAGGTCTGCGTTTGTGCGAGAGTAGCTGTTCTTCTGGTTCATCAGTCTCAGAGATCAAATCTAAGACTGGGATTATTTCATCAGCAGCAGCTGGCTTTATTGGTGAGGTCGCAGTTGTAGAACCTTCAGCGATATCCTCAAACAGGGGAGAGGACTAGCTGAAACACAGCGATCTTACAAATAAGAACATGGGTAGAAGAACTTGGGTAGAAGGAGAAAGAGAAAATTGTTCAGGTGTAGGCTTGGGTAGTAGAACTTATAGAGGAGGGATGGAGTGAGATATGATTAGTGTACCTGACAAACTGGCTTTCAAGCAAGATCGCCAGATTTTCATCTTCAGCGACGCCTTTGCCTTTGCCTTTCTCAGCTCCAGAGGCTGAGGGCATTGTCTTTGTCCGCTCCCCTGTAGGTTCATTTATTGAAATTCCCTTACTAGCTTTGATCCTTGGGGCAGGTTTGACGACAAAGAAGTCATCGTCATCTCCGTCATCATCATCATCATTCCTTGGAGAGGAGGATGGTTCATCATCAGGGATGTCGATGTCTTCATCATCTTCTGCGTCGGATTCCTCAGCTTCGTCTTCGAGTTGCTCCCCCTCAGATACAGAGGCGAGCTTCTCGGTTCCCTCAGGGTTTTCATCTCCCTGAGGTCCAGCGTTAAGATCTTCATTCTTCTCTCCCCTGATAGATTCATCATGGGAAAGGTCTTCAGCGCTCTTTTCAAGATCTTCAGCGCTCTTCTCCCCCTCTTTCTCATGATTGGGGGAGGAATGGGTCGACTCAGCATTTGTATTATCTCTGTCTTCTGGGCCAGAGATTTTGAGACAACTTTCAACCGCTGCTAATCTGTCTTCAAGGCCAGATATAGCAGGAGTTATCTTCTTCAGCTCAGTGCGATCCTCCGCTGTGAAAGAATCCAATACAGGGGCAGGGGCAGGAGCAGGAGAATTTGCCTTGTTGACCAGCGTCTCGATCAACGTCTTCATAGAACCAACGTCGGTTTTTACAGAACCTAAGTCAGTCTTGACAGCTGACATATCACCCTCTAGTGCTCCAACCGATGTCTTCAGCGTTGTGACTTCGCCGGACATGGTGTAGACTGATTTTTTGAGGCTGGTGTAGTCAGTGTAGATGTCGGAGAGTACTTTGGCAAAATCGCTGAGCATCTTATCAAGGCCCTTAATGTCATCTGTGGAAGCCTTCTTCTCCACCACCGTAGTCAGCTTCGTCAGATTCTCTCCAGCGTTTGTTACAGCTGTAGAGTTATTTGAAAGTGTGGTGGTGAGTCCTGCCAGCTTTGTTTCCACGGACTTCAGAGAGGCGTTGATGTCTCCCAAATTAGGACCTGTAACACATAAGTACTTGTGAACAAAGGAAAGCTCAGAAGTTTCAGGTTTAGTTACAATGTATATGGTTTGATTTGTACCTGCAGGAGGATTGATGAACTCGTCAAAATTGCGGGTTCCTGAATAATGTTCCATATCTTCCTCAAAAGTACGGTGAGGTATGGTGATCTCTGCAGGTCCTGTCTTCATCATTCTTTGAGAAGCTTCAGCGGTGGCTTCTGGAATGATGGCATCTCCAGTGTTCTTTGGAGGAGTGTCCAAGTGAGTGGAGGGAGAAGCGAAGGATAAGAATGGGGGTTGGTTACTGAGTTCAGCGTTGGATTCGCTGAGAATCACTTCATCAGTCTTTTGAGAGACTGAAGGAGGTTGGGTAGGTTCCAAGTTTCTAACCTCAGCGTTTAGAGACGCTGAAGTCTGGATAGAAGGGATGGCTTGAATGGGTGTGGCAGAGCGTACCACGGAACTTTCCTTCAGCTCTGCAGAAAGAGCTGAGGAGTCTTCAGCAAGAGATTGCTTGGGTTGCTCCTTGGTTTTCTTGATCCTTTTGGAACCAAGTTGGTTTGAAGAGTGTTTCCTTTTCTTAGAAGGAGAGGATTTTGTGGCCTGGGTATCAGCGATGGGTGTTGTCGCTGAAAGAGCCACAGAAGTTGAAGAATTAGGGTTGAGAAGAGTGAGAAGGGTAGAGAGACGTACCTCATTGTCGACAGGTTTGAAATCCAGTATCTTAGGGCCAACCTGAGAAAGTTTCAGGTCCCCCTCTTGAGGATAGCCGTCCTTCAGGCCATATTGGAAGATGGCGCTTATGAATCGGGGGTAGGGAACCCATGCAGGTCTGTCAGCGGCAGAATCCACGCGTTGCACTAAGTCATCATAGATTATAGATTCCCAGTCAACGTGTAGACCTTTCAGCAGTGCGTATCCCATAGCCTGCTGAGGGTGAGCGGCTTGATCAGAGGAGTCGGTCTTCGCTGTCATGCAGCTGATCAGGTGAGCGAAGATGAAGTTCATCTCGCTGGGCATTTTGGACTTCTTTATCAGCGTCAGCTTCTTCTCGGGCTTCTTGTCCCTTCCAATTTCCCAGATGCAACCCATTGCGTCGAGGAAAGCAATGATGGTGTCTTTGTCAGCTTGCTTCTTATGGTCAGGGAATGGAACGGAAGGTTTTTCTTTGGTAGCGTTGGGAAAGTTCAGGGCTTTGCGAATGATTGCGGGGGTTATCTTTATTGTGCCATACTTAGTATCGCTGAGTATGCAGTCGACGGTTTTGGATGGATCTTTGGCGGATTGTAGCTGAGAATGTCTGGCAGAGTACCAGAATTGGGATAGTAGCAGCTGACTTGTAGGAGATGTGATGGTCAGGGCTGTTGAAATGCAGCTATTCTTCAGGAATTTCACAGCATCATCTAGATGTGTGACTTGCTTTCGAGGAGGAAACTCAAAAAGCGCAGAGAGGTTGTTTATCTTTGTCCAGTCAAGTTGATCCAGAGTGAACTTGACATTTGGAGCCTTGATGATTTCCACTTCCTCAGAGTCAGTGGAGATGGTCTCAGCGGTAACATTGATATTTGAAGTTGCCATTTCTCTGTATTATCAGTTCAACCAAAGATGTTAACAAATAAGAATTGTCTTAATATGGAAAGAATTTCCATTAAGATGGTTCGAATTTTGTCCATTTCATTCAGACAGAAAGTCTTAATGAAGATTAGGGTTTTTCTTGTTTTAGAAAAACGAATTTTATACCCATAAAGTCTTGTATTCCAGTTTCTTTAAAGAAAAAGAATCTGGATACGAATGAAGAACAAGTTTTAAGATTAAATTTAAAACTTGAAGAACAACCATGAAATGGTTGTGTTCATAAAACCATGAAAGAAATGATTTCATTTTTAAGAAGTTCTTTTGTTTGATCTTGTTTAAAACAACGATAAGATCAGAAACAAGTTATCTGCATTTGAAAAGTAAGAACATATTAACCTTGATATTTTGATGAAGAAGATGATGAACAGTTCTTTGAAGATTTGAGAGCACAAATGCAACAGTAAATCTTTTCTTGCGGAGGAAGATTTGATCGCGTAAAAGACTAATATAAACCAAGAGTTTGTTTATATATGGATTTTTAGAGAGAGAAAACCTTGAGCGGGAAAAGGTTTTCATCATGACACGGACACGTGTTTGCATTTGATTGGAATTTTGAACGAGGCGTGCAAACGTGTGTCAGAAAGAAATCATGCCTGGTGTTATCCGTTGCAATGACGTCACAACTGTCCTTTCACATTCTTTTAGGATGTCTCTGAGGTTTTGAAAAACTCAGGGACTCTTTTGAAAAACATGAAGCACTGAATAGAAATATCAGTGAGGGTTTTAAGAACTGTCAAAGTATCGCTGTTAAGGAAGAGATATTCAGCGATGCATTTTGTTTTGAAATCTTGCATTTTCATGCGTTTGTCAGAGATAGAAAAACATACCTTGATATCAGCTAACCAAGTTTATTCATAGAGAAGATGATTGAATAGGTTATACGAATTGATTTTATCCTATCGCTGATCAATGTGAACCGCTGAAGATTTTACCCTTCAAAGTTCAGCATTCCAAGCTCGCTGATGAGAAAGTTGAATCTTGTCTCATCAAGAGGTTTGGTAAATAAATCAGCTAACTGATAATCAGTTGGGATAAAATGAAGTTCTATATCACCATTCATCACATGATCTCTGATAAAATGATATCTGATTTCTATGTGTTTTGTCTTTGAGTGTAGCACTGGATTGTTTGCTATAGCGATGGCACTAGTGCTGTCGCAATAGATTGGAATTTTGGAGAGTTGAAGATCATAGTCTAGTAGCTGATTTCTCATCCACAAGACCTGAGAACAACAACTTCCAGCGGCTACATACTCAGCTTCAGCTGTGGAAGTGGACACTGAATTTTGCTTCTTACTTGTCCAACTTACCAGCTTTCCACCCAGGAGCTGACATCCTCCTGTGGTGCTTTTCCTATCCATTTTGCAACCTGCAAAATCACTATCTGAATAGGCGGTTAGGTCGAATCCTGAGTCTTTGGGATACCAAAGGCCTAGATTCGCTGTACCCTTTAGATATCGAAAGATTCGCTTTACAGCTTTCATATGAGATACCATAGGTTCAGCTTGATATCGTGCACACAAACATGTTGCATACATAATATCGGGTCGGCTAGCTGTCAGATATAACAGAGAGCCGATCATCCCACGGTACAGCGTGACATTAACAGGTATTCCCTTTGAATCCTTGTCAAGTGTCAGCGGTGGTGCCATAGGGGTTTTCATAGCTGAACTTTGAGTTAAGTCGAATTTTTTCAGCATATCTCTAACATATTTTCCCTGATTGATAAAAGTTCCTTTTTCAGTTTGCTTAATCTGAAGACCAAGGAAATATGTTAGTTCACCCATCATACTCATTTTATACTCATCTTTCATCCTATCAGCGAAACGAGTACAAAGCTCAGGGTTAGTAGAACCAAATATAATGTCATCAACATATATTTGAACTAGAATAATATGACCATTTACTATTCTAAAAAATAGAGTTTTGTCAATCTTACCTCGCTGAAATTTTTCAATATGGAGATAAGTAGAGAGAGTGTCATACCATGCACGAGGAGCTTGCTTCAAGCCATAAAGTGCCTTGTCCAGTTTATAAACATAACCTGGACGCTTAGGATCTGAGAATCCTGGAGGTTGTTCCACATAAACTTCTTCATTCAACTTTCCATTTAGAAACGCTGACTTAACATCCATCTGATGTACTTTGAAGTTTCTGTGTACAGCATAAGCTAAGAATAGACGAATTGATTCTAATCTTGCTACAGGAGCAAATGTTTCGTCATAATCTATGCCTTCCTCTTGTCTGTATCCCTGAGCAACAAGACGAGCTTTGTTGCGAGTTACAGTACCATGTTCGTCCAACTTGTTTCGATAAACCCATTTAGTGCCTATCACCGTTTTGTCAGTTGGTCTACGAACAAGTTTCCAAACTTTGTTTCTTTCAAATTCAGTCAGCTCTTCTTGCATAGCGCTGACCCAGTTTGGATCTCTGAGGGCATCATCTATTTTCTTTGGTTCAGTTAGTGAAATAAAATTAACAAATAGACAAATATTACCTGCACTTCGTCGTGTCTGAATACCAGCGTTTGGATCACCAAGAATTTGATCGATTGGGTGATTTACAGTCCATCGCTGAGCAGGAGCATACGTCGCTGACTCAGTCTGAACTGGAGAAACTGAAGATGAGGCTTCAGCTACTTCTGGAGTATCAGCTAAGAGAGGAATGCTTGCATTTGTCATTTCATTTACTGATTGCTGAGAAATAGATGGAATTTCTGAGGCATTTGGATCAACTGCAGGTATAGTGTTTATAGGAACAGCTGAGACCCAAGATGTTTCAGCTTCACTATTCTGCATGTTTGGAATGATAGTAGGACCATCATTTTCTATGGTGTGAGCATGAGGAGTGGGAACTTCTGAATCACCAAGATGAGAAAACATCCATTGATTCAGTTCTTCAGTATCAGCGGACGGTTTAGAGTTCGCTGAACGGGATTCGTCAAACGTGACGTGAATAGTTTCTTCTACAGTTTGTCTTCTACGGTTGAAGACTCTGAAGGCTTTGGAAACTGAGGAGTATCCAAGAAAGATTCCATCATCAGCCTTAGGATCAAACTTTCCAAGGGCATCTCTGTTGTTCAGTATGAAACACTGACATCCAAAGATGTGAAGAAAGCTAATTGAAGGCTTTCTCCCATGAAAAAGTTCATAGGTTGTCTTATTGAATCTTTTGACTATCAGCGACCTGTTTTGCGTAAAACAAGCAGTGTTGACAGCTTCTGCCCAAAACTGAGTAGGCAGGTGAGAATCGCTGAGCATTGAACGTGCAGCTTCAATAATTGTTCTATTTCTTCTTTCAGCGACTCCATTTTGTTGTGGTGTTCTTACTGATGAAAAGTTGTGAGAAATACCCTTACTCTCAAAGAAGGAATCAAGAGAACTGTTTTTGAATTCAGTTCCATGATCACTCCTTATTGAGCGAACAGTCATATTGTTCAGGGTTTCCATCTTCCGAACAAAGGTGATGAGTTCTTCAGGGGTGTCACTCTTAGAACGGAGAAACATTACCCATGTGTAACGAGAGAATTCATCAACTATGACCAGCGTATATTTCTTTCCAGCGATGGATTGTTTGTTAACGGGGCCAAACAAATCCATATGGAGTAGTTGTAGAGGAGATGACACTGAGGAGACTTGCTTTGACTTAAAGCTTGCCTTGGTCTGCTTCCCTTTTTCACACGCTGAACATAAAGACTCCTTGGCGTATGAATGTTGAGGTAGACCAGTGACTAACTCTTTTGAAGAAAGAGTATTCAGCGTCTTGAAATTTAGATGCGAAAGTCTCTTGTGCCATATCCAGTTGACATCAGAAGATGCCTTTGAGAAGAAACAGGAGTTCTCAGTGGTTGTTGAGTCTATGTTTATTACATAAACATTTTCCAAACGATAACCGCTGAGAGCTATCTTCTCCTTTTTGTCAGTGACAAAGCAGGATTCCTTAGTGAAAATCACTTTGTTATCCATGTCGCAAAGCTGACTGATGCTCAGAAGATTATGTTTCAGTCCTTCAACATATGCGACTCTTCTGAAGGAGGTTGTACCATTTGAAAGTACACCATACCCTCGGGTATGTCCTTTTCCATTTCCACCGAAAGTAACAGAGGGACCCTTCTCTTCCTTGTATTCAGCGAGCAGGTTTTTCTTTCCAGTCATGTGTCTAGAGCATCCGCTATCGAGATACCAGATACCCTTCTTAACCTGCATTTACAAAGGAAGATTAGTTTTGCTTGGGTACCCACTTAACCATGTATACGCGTTTATCAGTGGAAGTGGTTGGAATAGAAGGTTCAGCGTTCTTCGCAGCATTTGAAGATTCAGCTTTGTCTTTCTTCACTTTGGTCAATTTCTTGACCTCAGCGGTAGGAGTCACCTTGACCTGAATTGCAACTGGGTTGGTCTTCTTTGCCTTGGGGGCAATCTTCACCTTAGCTATCTTTTTAGCTTTGGTGGCTGTGGGGCACTTACTAGCAATATGATCGGTAAGTCCACAGTGATAACATTTCCTATAACTAAAAGTAGTTCTAGGACCATTTGTATGCTGAGCTTTTAATTTCGAATTAGAAGTGCCAGCACCAAGTAAACTATTGGCTTTAGAAATGGGACGAACATTCAGTTCTTCAGATTTCTTACCAAGGACATCCACTCTGAGTCTAGGAGTGGATCGCTGAACAGATCCAGAGATCTGATTTCTAGAACCAGAGGAGTGGATCACTAGAGCTTTGGAAGCATTCAGCTTTGGTACTAAGGTACCCTTCTGAGGATTTTGGTAAATAACAATTCCTTTACCTTTGTCTTTAGAGACAGAGGTAGGTTTTGAATAAACCATTTTCTCCTTTCCTTTTGAGGAGGTAGGAGTTTCCTCAGGGATTGGTGCAATGGACGAGGAGCACTGAGAAGATGAAGTATCAGCGACTGAGGATACGAACGTTCCAAATTTAAGCATTGAACGTTCAGTGGTTGGTTTTGGAGTATCATATTTATAACCCAGACCACGTTTATCACTCAGAGGTATCTGAGCCTTAATTATCTCAGTGATCTTTGTTGAAGAATTACACCATCCTTCAACAGTAGCTTTTTTAGCTTTTAATGCAGCGATAGCTTCTGCTCTTTCGATTTTGACTAGCTGATTTAAGTATACTTGATCTTTAAAGTCTTCTTCAATTTTAGAAAGCTTTTCTATTTGAAGGTGACAGTTTTTCAGTTGTTCAGCGAGATCAAGGTTTTGGTTTTCAACCACAGTTTTGCCGTTCATGGCTTCGTATAAACTTCTAGTCAGCAGATCGATTTTGCGGAGACTATCAGCTTCATCAATATTTGCAATATTGGTAAAGAAAGAAGGCGATACCTGAATAGCAGAGGTTGAAGTTGAGGGAATGTCTGAACTTTCTTCCTCATCTTCAATCTTAGCCATAAGGCAGAGATTGGCTTCATCATCTTCAGAGTCAGATGATGATTCTTCTTTATCAGATTCAGCCCAATCGTAGTTGGCCATAAAGCCTTTTCCTTTCTTCTTAAAGCTTTTCAGCTTTGCATACTTCTCCTTCAGCTTTGAGTATTTGTCATATTTATTCCTTGGAACAAAGTTTTTCTTTGGGAAAGCTGAAGGTCTCATGACTTTCTTTGACCTACACTCATTAGCGAAATGACCTGTCTTTTCGCAGTTGAAGCAAGTAGGAGTAGCCTTATCAACAAAAGCTGATGATTTAGGCTTGTCAGTTTTGGAAAGAGGTTTGTTCTTTTTAAACATTTTCTTCTTGGAGATTCTCCTGAACTTTTTAGTTAGGAGAGCCAAGGATTCATCATCATCTGAAGAATCAGAGTCTGATGACCTTTCAGAGTTACTTTCTAACTCAGTGATAGTGACCGAAGGTCGCTGAGTAGAAGGTTCCTCTGAGAATAAAGCAACAGGGGTGCTTTTGGAATCTTTTACAAGATTCTTCTTAAGATGGCTAGATTGCTCATGATTCAGCAATGTACCATATAAGGTTGAAAGGGTCATTGATTTAAGATCCTTTGACAGCTTGAGACACATGGAATAATTGTCCCAGCTTTCAGGTAAACATTCTAGAAACTTTGTCAGCACTTCAAAGTTAGAATATTCCTTACCAACAGTTTTTAGATCTATAATTAAGCAATTAAAACGTTGGTGAACTTCAGAGAGAGTTTCATTCTTACCAGAAATGAAGCTTTCGTATTGTCTTACCAGGTTTATCTTTCTTGAATCCTGGACTTCAGACGTTCCTTCATACTGAACACATATTGTGTCCCACATGGCCTTTGATGTTTTCAGGTTCATGACGGAATGGTAGACTTCCTCAGGAAGGGCCATGGAAAGTATGGATCTGGCTTTTGTATCTATAGCCACTTTCTTCTTATCTTCATCGGTCCACTGAAAGATTTCTTTAGGAACCAGCCTTTCAGGAATAGCAGGTCTATTATCAGCGGCTGGAACTGCAGCATCAATTCTTACAGGGATGAATGGACCATTCTCGATATAGTAAGGCATAGTAGGGTCTACACCTTCTAAGAAGAGTATCATCCTATTTTTCCATAAGTTGAAGTTATCTCTGGAAAATCTAGGGGGTTTTGCAAGAGAACCATTGTCTATATAATTTGTGTTTGTGTTGGTGGCCATTTTTCAGATAATAGCAAGGAAGAGAAATATCTTAGATTAGATCTTGTTTATGAGATTAAACAAATCTGCTCTGATACCACTTGTTGGTCCCGAAGGCCTATACAAGTTTGTAGAGGGGGGGGGGGGGGTTGAATACAAACACACAGATTTTACTTTTCTAAATTGTTTATTGATAAATCATTAACAATTTACAGCTTGTTGCGGAGACAAGATTAAGGATAAACCTAAATCTAAACAAGTTGGAACACTAAGATTTCTTGCACTAAGAGAGATAAGGAAATTACTAATAATAACCTGTCTTGAGAGATTTGAACTTGTCCAGAGTTAGCAAGTTACTTCAAATGAAGTGAGTTCATCTCTATATATACTGTATGCATTTAATGCAAGTCAGTATACACTTTACACGTGTCATCAGCGGATTGGTTGCATGTCATTGACCTTTGTTGACAACCTTAATAGCCGCATGTATGAACAGTGTAGTATCAGAGTGGTTGTACGAATTCAGATAATCGGAGGTTCTTTTCTGACATTTCGTACGGAGTCGTGCAAGGGTGGTTAAGACAAAAGTACTTTGTACGGAGGACTTCATGATCAGCTTTCGTTGATTCAACGCTTCATCATTGTTTATCAGCGAATGATAAAGTTCAGCGATAGCTGAAGTCTTGTACTTGATACTTCACGTTGAGTGGACAAATCTGAGTCTTCGCTGATCCGCATCAGTTCATTAGGAGACTTGTCGCTGGTTCTTGAGCTTGATATTCGACTTCAGCGTAGAACCTATGTTGACGTGAAACTTGTCTTCAGGGATCATAAGTAAACAACTAACTTATCAGCGATCACCATAAGGACTGAACAGACTCAGCGATATGGTGAACAGTGTTCGCTGAATGTTTAATTTAAAGAGCGAGAGTTCCTATCAGCGGTACTGTAAGATCTTAGTACTTATCAGCGATAGTGAAACTCTGATACATATTGTTTACTTACAATTTTCACTAAGTATAAAGAGAGGGTCATTATCAAATCACTGAGGGTTTGGATCAACAATTCGCCAAAAAGAAGATGTTTAGAAAGACCAAACCTCTTTCCATAACTGACAAGCCTAAATCATCAGCTTTTGTTGATAAGGCTACTGCTACTTGTTTCAACTGCGAAAAGACAGGTCATTTCGCTAATGAGTGCAGGTCAAAGAAAGTCACGAGACCTTCAGCTTTCCCAAAGAAAAACTTTGTTCCAAGGAATAAAGATGACAAATATACAAAGCTGAAGGAAAAATATGCAAAGCTGAAAAGCTTTAAGAAGAAAGGTAAAAGCTTTATGGCCAACTATGATTGGGCTGCTTCTGATGAAGAAGAATCATCATCTGACTCTGAAGATGATGAAGCCAATCTCTGCCTTATGGCTAAGATTGAAGATGAGGAAGAAAGTTCAGATATTCCCTCCACTTCAACCTCTGCTATTCAGGTATCGCCTTCTTTCTTTACCAATATTGCAAATATTGATGAAGCTGATAGTCTCCGTAAGATCGATCTCTTGACTAGAAGTTTATACGAAGCCATGAACGGCAAAACTGTGGTTGAAAACCAAAACCTTGATCTCGCTGAACAACTTAAAAACTGTCACCTTCAAATAGAAAAGCTTTCTAAAATTGAAGAATATTTTAAAGATCAAGTATATTTAAATCAGCTAGTCAAAATCGAACGAGCAGAAGCTATCGCTGCATTAAAAGCTAAAAAAGCTACTGTTGAAGGATGGTGTAATTCTTCAACAAAGATCACTGAGATAATTAAGTCTCAGATTCCCCTGAGTGATAAACGTGGTCTGGGTTACAAATATGATACTCCAAAACCAACCACTGAGCGTTCAATGCTTAAATTTGGAACGTTCGTATCCTCAGTCGCTGATACTTCATCTTCTCAGTGCTCCTCGTCCATTACACCAATCCCTGAGGAAACTCCTACCTCCTCAAAAGGCAAGGAGAAAATGGTTTATCCAAGACCTACCTCTGTCTCTAAAGATAAAGGAAAAGGAATTGTTATTTACCAAAATTCTCAAAAGGGTACCTTAGTACCTAAGCTGAATGCTTCCAAAGCTTCAGTGACCTATCCCTCTGGTTCTAGAAAGCAGATCTCTGGATATATTCAGCGATCTACTCCTAGACTCAGAGTGAATGTCCTTGGTAAGAAATCTGAAGAACTGAACGTTCGTCCCTTTTCTAAAACCAATAGTTTACTTGGTGCTAGCACTTCTAATTCGAAATTAAAAGCTCAGCATTCAAATGGTCCTAGAACTACTTTTAGTTATAGGAAATGTTATCACTGTGGACTTACCGATCATATTGCTAGTAAGTGCCCCACAGCCACCAAAGCTGAAAAGATAGCTAAGGTGAAGATTGCCCCCAAGGCAAAGAAGACCAACCCTGGTGCAAATCAGGTCAAGGTTACCACTGAGGTTAAGAAATTGACCAAAGTGAAGAAAGACAAAGCTGAATCTTCAAATGCTGCGAAGACCGCTGAACCCTCTATTCCAACTAGCTCCACTGACAAATGTGTATACATGGTTAAGTGGGTACCCAAGAAAAACTAATCTTCCTTTGTATTGCAGGTTAAGAAGGGTATCTGGTATCTCGATAGCGGATGCTCTAGACACATGACTGGAAAGAAAAGCCTGCTCGCTGAATACAAGGAAGAGAAGGGTCCCTCCGTGACTTTCGGTGGAAATGGAAAAGGACATACCCTAGGGTATGGTGTACTTTCAAATGGTACAACCTCCTTCAGAAGAGTCGCATATGTTGAAGGGCTGAAGCATAATCTTCTAAGCATCAGTCAGCTTTGCGACATGGATAACAAAGTGATTTTCTCTAAGGAATCCTGCTTTGTCACTGACAAAAAGGAGAAGATAACTCTCAGCGGTTATCGTTTGGAAAATGTTTATGTAATAAACATGGACTCAACAACCACTGAGAACTCCTGTTTCTTCTCAAAGGCCTCATCTGATGTCAACTGGCTATGGCATAAGAGGCTCTCTCTTCTGATGTCAACTGGCTACCTCAGCATTCATACGCCAAAGAGTCTTTATGTTCAGCGTGTGAAAAAGGGAAGCAGACCAAGGCAAGCTTTAAGTCAAAGCAAGTCTCCTCAGTATCATCTCCTCTACAATTACTCCATATGGATTTGTTTGGCCCTGTTAACAAACAATCCATCGCTGGAAAGAAATATACGCTGGTCATAGTTGATGAATTCTCTCGTTATACATGGGTAATGTTTCTCCGTTCTAAGAGTGACACCCTTGAAGAACTCATCACCTTTGTTCGGAAAATGGAAACCCTGAACAATTTGACTGTTCGTTCAATAAGAAGTGATCATGGGACTGAATTCAAAAACAGTTCTCTTGATTCCTTCTTTGAGAGTAAGGGTATTTCTCACAACTTTTCTTCAGTGAGAACACCGCAACAAAATGGAGTCGCTGAAAGAAGAAATAGAACAATTATTGAAGCTGCACGTTCAATGCTCAGCGATTCTCACCTGCCTACTCAGTTTTGGGCAGAAGCTGTCAACACTGCTTGTTTTACGCAAAATAGGTCGCTGATAGTTAAAAGATTAAAAAAGACAGTCTATGAACTTTTTCATGGGAGAAAGCCTTCAATTAGCTTTCTTCACATCTTTGGATGTCAGTGTTTCATACTGAACAACAGAGATGCCCTTGGAAAGTTTGATCCAAAGGCTGATTATGGAATCTTTCTTGGATACTCTTCAATATCCAAAGCCTTCAGAGTCTTCAATCGTAGAAGACAAACTATAGAAGAAACTATTCACGTCACGTTTGACGAATCCCGTTCAGCGAACTCTAAACCGTCCGCTGATACTGAAGAACTGAATCAATGGATGTTCTCTCATCTTGGTAATTCAGAAGATATTCCCACTACTCGTGCTCATACAGTTGAAAATGATGGTCCTACTATCATTCCAAACATGCAGAATAGTGAAGCTGAAACATCATGGGTCTCAGTTGTTCCTATAACCACTATACCTGCCGCTGAACCAAATGCCTCAGACATTCCATCTATTTCTCAGCAATCAGTGAATGAAATGACAAATGCAAGTATTCCTCTCTTAGCTGATACTCCAGAAGTAGCTGAAGCCTCATCTTCAGTTTCTTTAATTCAGACTGAGTCAGCGACATGTGCTCCTGCTCAGCGATGGACTGTAAATCACCCAATTGATCAAATTCTCGGTGATCCAAACGCTGGTGTTCAGACTCGACGAAGTGCAGGTAATATTTGTTTATTTGTTAACTTCATTTCTCTAACTGAACCAAAGAAAATAGATGATGCCCTCATAGATCCAAACTGGGTCAGCGCTATGCAAGAAAAGCTGACTGAATTCAAAAGAAACAAAGTTTGGAAACTTGTTCGAAGACCAACTGATAAAATGGTGATAGGCACTAAATGGGTCTATCGAAACAAGTTGGACGAACATGGTACTGTAACCCGCAACAAAGCTCGTCTTGTTGCTCAGGGATACAGACAAGAGGAAGGTATAGATTATGACGAAACATTTGCTCCTGTAGCAAGACTTGAATCTATTCGTCTATTCTTAGCATATGTTGTACACAAAAACTTCAAAGTACATCAGATGGATGTTAAGTCAGCGTTTCTGAATGGAAAGCTGAATGCAGAAGTTTATGTGGAACAACCTCCAGGGTTTTCAGATTCTAAGCGTCCAGATTATGTTTATAAACTGGATAAGGCACTTTATGGCTTGAAGCAAGCTCCTCGTGCATGGTATGTGTAACATCCCGCAAAACAAAACATACATATAACATATAATTCATAACAGGGTTTCAACAAAATCATTCACATTACACATTTGGTCCCAAAGTCTGATCTAACCAATATAAAATTCAGTACAAACTTGATCCCATTTAGATCTGATAATAGCTAATAACTGAAATTTAAGTACAAAAGTATCATCAACTTCATAATGATCATCATTCCACATAGGTATCCACCAAGTAATCTAATCATTTACTCTTACTGGTACCACCACCTGGAATACAGATTTTTAAAACAAAAATGAGGGTTAGACCTAAGGGTCTAGTGAGTAAATCCCTGATATTTGGAAATCATTAAAATTCATTTATATAAATACACACCTTCATATAATTACATACACTTCACACGTGAATTAATACCAATTAAAATTTACACAACATACCAATCCCATTCCACCTTATCCCTCCACCAATGGCCAATAACAATTGGTTGCGAGCCAATTTAACACACCGGTCCAAAGCCCGACCACGTATTATATTTTCATATAATATCTCAATATATTATAATTACTCACGTATGACATATTCATACACATTATCAAACATTTATTAATCACATCTTGTATTCCAGTAAAAATATACTTTTTAAAGTAAAACTCACCTCGTGTGTTTATCACAAAACTCTTCCAAGATAATTCACGTATGTCGATCCTTCACAGAATCTGAAATCATATAAAATACCAAATATCTCTTTTAACACTAAAACTTACAAAATTCTCAATTCAAATCGCAACCCAAAATAACATGAAATCGCAATGAACAGTACAAGTCGCAACCGTGATGAACAGTACAAAGTCGCAACCTCTTACTGCGACTTCACCCCGAAATCGCAACCCACTACTGCGACTTCACCCCGAAATCGCAACCCACTATTGCGACTCCATCCTAAGTCGCAATCAACTACTGCGATTCCAATCCAAGTCGCAAACGACCATTGCGACTTCAAGCCCAAATCGCAATCGACCATTGCGACTTCGTTGAATGTCGCAGTCCTCTATTGCGACTTCGATGAATGTCACAGTTCACTATTTCATCTAAAACCCAGATTTTTGCAGTTTTTATACTATGCATGTTGCTATAAAGATGCAGAAATGTTTAAGACTAATAACATAACCTAAACATAAGCTTAGATTCATCAAAACATCCATTTCTAACCAAAACCCACTTAGAACTTATCTTGTAAACTCAAGAACACTTTAAAGAGATTAATACATAAACAAGGATAGATTTATTGTTGGAACCACCTCAAAAGTGACCGTCACTGATCGTTTATCATTCCTGATGTGATAATTGACAATAACTGAAATCCCTATGTCTGGTAAATATTTGATGGGCGTATTTACTATTATTGACATACTATAGGGTTTCCCATTAGGTGATTGGAACTATGGGGAATTATACTGCACATAATAAACACCAAGGGTTGAAAGTGTAAGATACTCTTATTATAAATAGAGTACCCTAATCTTTCTTTTAACCCTAATGACATATTGCTAATAAACCCTAGCCGTGTGCCTTCCCCAAGATCGACTCTCTCAAGATCGATCATCATCCCATCATCATACAATCACCTTGTTCTGGGAACCCGTCAATCCATGGCAAACATGTTTAACGCTTTTACTGGATCCTCAGGATCATCAGGTATGATTTATTATTATCATGTTTTCATTATCTATCAAATACAAATCATGATTATTCCAACATGTGGTATCAGAGCATCAGGTTCAAAAGAGATTAATACATAAACAAGGATAGATTTATTACCTGGATTACTTCAGATTAAACCTTATATTACTGCTGTAAATCTGCTTGCTCTTCCTTCTTCTTCTTCTTTTCGATTCTCTCTCTAGTCTCTCTTTCTTTCACGTAACACACACACACACACACTTATAATCCTAAGTATAGTTAAATGAGGACACCTCCTCTACATGAGGTGGAAGTGGCGGTGGGGTGATAGGTTTGGACAACTAGACCAAACAAACCCTAGGTTTATCTTACTTGACACTAAATACCCCTTACTTTCAAATTAAAAACTAAAACTTATCCCTTAATTCCTAACTCCGTAAAATACTAACATAAAGACTTATAAAATTTCAAATTTTAAAATAGATAAAATACCTGGTTATTACAACATCTCCCCCTTAAAAGAATTCCGTCCCGGAATTCAGTTAAGAGAACAAATGAGGGTATTTGGTTCTCATCTCTGATTCTGATTCCCATGTCGCATCCTGACCTCGATGATGTTTCCAGTGAACCTTTACCTGCCTGATTTCTTTATTCCTTAATACTTTCACTTTATGGTCAACTATAGCTTCTGGTTCCTCAACATAGTTTAGCTTTTCATCAACCTGAATATCCGGTAGAGAGACTGCCTGATCTGATGTCACCAAACACTTTCGAAAATTCGATACATGGAACGCGTTGTGAATTCTGCTTAATTCTGGCGGAAGATTCAATCTGTAAGCTACTTCACCAATTCTTTCCGTAATTTCAAATGGCCCAATATAACGCGGACTGAGTTTACCTTGCTTTCCAAAACGTATGACTCCTTTCCAAGGCGAAACTTTTAACATCACAAATTCTCCAACCTGAAATTCCAACGGTTTCCGGCGTCGATCTGCATAACTTTTCTGTCTGTCTTGAGCCGTTTTCAATCTATCCCGGATCTGAGTAATCTTATCCGATGTTAACTGTACTATCTCTGGCCCTGCCAATTGCTTCTCTCCCATTTCATTCCAACACAAAGGCGTTCGGCATTTTCTACCATACAGTACTTCAAACGGTGCCGCCTGAATGCTAGAATGATAACTGTTGTTGTAGGCGAATTCTATCAAAGGTAGATGTTTATCCCATGATCCCCCAAAATCCACTATACAAGCCCGGAGCATATCTTCTAAAGTCTGGATTGTTCTTTCACTCTGCCCGTCTGTCTGTGGATGATATGCTGTGCTCAACTTTATCTGCGTTCCCATCTCTTTTTGAAAGCTTCTCCAAAACCTAGAAGTAAAACGACTATCTCGATCGGAAATAATCGAGATTGGAATTCCATGTCGAGTTACTATTTCATTAATATACAACTTAGCTAAACGTTCCAAAGAATCAATTTCTTTTATCGGCAAGAAATGAGCAGACTTCGTCAACCTATCCACAATCACCCAAATAGAATCGAATCCCTTTGAAGTTCTTGGCAATTTGGTAATGAAATCAGTAGTGATTTGATCCCATTTCCACATTGGTATATCTAGTCGTTGTAACTGACCAAACGGTTTCTGATGCTCAATCTTTACTTTCTTGCAGGTAGTACAATCCTCTACATACTTAGCAACACTTCTCTTCATTCCCGGCCACCAATAGAATTGTTTCAAATCTCTATACATTTTATTCGTACCTGGATGAATAGAAAATCGAGATTGATGAGCTTCTTGTAGTACACGATCCCGTAATCCACCCAAACGAGGTACCCAAATTCTGTTTCCCAAACACAACAACCCACGGTCATCTTTCCCAAGCAATGCTGATATCCCAACCAACCGTTCTGACTTCAAACTTTCCTCTTGATAAGCATCTATTTGGCATTTCAACAATTCATCAAAGATATTAGGAAGAAGTTCAGCTCGTAACGATATAGCTTTTATTGTTCCGCTTCTTTCTTGACGACTTAACGCATCTGCCACCACGTTCGCTTTCCCTGGGTGATAAAGAATTTCACAATCATAATCATTCACTAATTCTAACCACCTTCTTTGCCTCATATTCAATTCCTTTTGATCAAAAAGATGTTGAAGACTTTTATGGTCCGTGAAAATTTGACATTTAGAACCATAAAGATAATGCCTCCAAATCTTTTAAGGCAAAAACAATTGCTGCTAGTTCCATATCATGGGTAGGATATTGTCTTTCGTGATCCTTTAATTGACGCGAAGCATAGGCAATCACCTTCCCACGTTGCATGAGTACACATCCCAATCCCAACTTAGAAGCATCACTGTATACCACAAAATCATCAGAACCTTCTGGCAATGCTAATATCGGCGCGCTGCAGAGTTTCTCTTTCAATATTCTGAATGCCTCATCTTGTTCTGCTTTCCATTCAAACTTTAAATTCTTCCGAGTTAACTTAGTCAATGGCGTCGCGATTCGAGAAAAGTCTTTTATGAACTTCCGATAGTATCCACCTAGACCCAGAAAACTGCGTACTTCGGTTGCCGTCTTCGGTGGTTCCCATCTTTCAATTGCTTCCACTTTTGCTGGATCAACTTGTATACCCTTCTCTGAAACTACATGACCCAAAAACTGAACTTCCCGCAACCAGAATTCACATTTAGAGAACTTAGCGTACAACTTTTCTTTCTTCAGTAACTCGAAAATCAAACGAAGATGTTGCGCATGATCCTTTTTGGATCGGGAATAAATTAGTATATCATCGATAAACACAATGACAAATTTATCGAGATAAGGCTTACATACCCGATTCATCAAATCCATAAAAGCGGCTGGAGCATTCGTCAATCCAAAAGGCATTACCAAAAATTCGTAGTGGCCGTATCTCGTGCGAAAAGCAGTTTTTAAAACATCCTCCTCCTTAACCTTCAACTGATGGTAGCCAGATCTGAGATCAATCTTTGAGAAGTAACAAGCTCCAACTAATTGATCAAAAAGGTCATCAATTCTTGGAAGTGGATACTTGTTCTTGATCGTGCGCTTATTCAACTCCCGATAATCAATACACATTCTCATTGAACCGTCTTTCTTCTTCACAAATAAAACTGGTGCACCCCATGGCGATGAGCTGGGTCTGATGAAGCCCTTATCAGATAAATCTTGAAGTTGTGACATCATTTCTTTCATTTCTGGTGGTGCTAATCTGTACGGCGCGCGAGCAATAGGATTGGCTCCAGGTACCAGGTCTATTCCAAATTCTACTTGCCTAACAGGAGGAAGACTATTCAAGTCTTCAGGAAAAACTTCTGGGTATTCACTAACAATGGAAATATCTTCCAGCTTACACTTTTCAGGCCTACTATCTATCACATAGGCTAGATAACTAGAGCAACCCTTATTAACACATTTACGGGCTTTTATCATAGATATAAGACTGGACTGCTGATTCTTACGATCTCCATAAATCACTACCGATCTCTTATCAGGTAAAACGACATTGATTATTTTCTTATCACAAACTATATTAGCCTGATTCTCAGCTAGCCAATCCATTCCTACTACCACATCAAATTCAATCAAAGCTATAGGAAATAGTTGTATCGGTACTCCACATCCCTCTATATTGATCATGCAATGATCAAAAACCTCTTTAACTGCCACTTGGTTATCATTTGCGGTGTCTACTAATAAAGCATGTTTTAACATTTTAGGCTCTAAATGCATGTGAGCAGCAAAGGAGGGAGACACAAAATATCGGTTTGCACCGGAATCAAATAACACTTTAGCACGCGTGGAGTTTATGAAAAATGTACCTGTGACCACATCCGGCGTTTCTTCCGCCTCTTTAGCTGTCATTTGGAACGTACGACCCCTCGTTCTCGGCGGTTCTATTCTTGGGACCACGGGTCTAGTAATGGCTGGTTTCCCCGATGTACCCCCGGATTGTATTCTACCCCGCGAACAATCTGATTGGAGGTGATCCGGAGAATTGCACAAAAAGCAAAATCGTGTTACTCGACAATCCTTTACAACATGCCCAGTTTTCCCACATTTAAAACAAACACGTGACTCTACTTGGCAATTTCCCTGATGGTAACAATTACACCTTGGACATGGTCTTTCTGTTGGTCGAAATGACGGACGGTTGTCGAACCTCTGAAATCTAGGTTTCCTTGAATCCTGCGGTGGTCCTTCCCATTTTCTTTTCCCTAAGCTCTTATCACCTGTATCTCTTTTATTATCTCTTTCCACATTCTCGGCAGCATCCACCGCAGCTGTAAAAGTATTTGGCCCTGTGGCAGTCACCAATCTTCGAACCTCGGAATTCAACCCATAAATAAACCTCTCCATTTTCATCTTTTCTGTAGCAACATAATATCATGCAAAACGAGACTTCTCCAAAAATCGTGCAGTATAATCTCTAACCGATAGATTCCCCTGTTGTAGATTCATAAATTATTCTTCTAACTGTCTGACAGCAGCTTGTGGACAGAAGTGCGTCGTGAAAGCTAATACAAATTCCTCCCATGCAAAAGTAGTATAAACGTCCGTTCCTCTTGATTCTGTATGAGACTCCCACCAATACAGAGCATCCCCTTTCAGCATCGCAGCTCCATAAAGCACTTTGTCTTCTTCAGCACATTTACACGTCTTGAAGATAGCCTCGATTTCTTTCAGCCATCTCATCGCCTTTACTGGATCCCGATCTCCTGAATATGTAGGGGGCTTACAACTAAGAAACATTTTATAGTCGCACCTTTTCATCGCTGGTAGAACAGTAGAGGTAAGTGGTATCTCCACTTCATGTTCCGGATCTGGTCTTTCAGTTTCATTAAAACGATTACGTTCGAACATGGCTTGTATGCTATCCTGTAATCTCCCCATTTCAGCAGTCAAATCATCTCGTGTAACAAACTCTGTACCATGCTGTTGTGTTCTACCTCCAGCTCGGCCTCCTGTTCCCCTTCCAGTTCTACCTCTACCACGATCTCCTCCTTTTCCCCCTGATCCTAATGGTGGATTTTCTCCACTTGAATTCCTTCCTCTTCCCTAATTCCCTTGTCTGGTGCCACTTGCCATTCTGTGGATTCAAACAAGGTTAATATACACACATAAGCACATACCCCATATAATAAGATATTCCAGTTCAAACATGTACCTGTAAGATCATAATTACACTGGCCTGGTGTAATTTGAAATTACCTTACATGATGTTCCTTTTACCTTTTATACTTAATATCCCCAGGTTCTAAATTAATATGGACATCCTACTTCACATGCAGTTTAAGTCTAGGTACAGATACTAATACCTAAATCCCTTAAACTAGGGCTCTGATACCATCTGTAACATCCCGCAAAACAAAACATACATATAACATATAATTCATAACAGGGTTTCAACAAAATCATTCACATTACACATTTGGTCCCAAAGTCTGATCTAACCAATATAAAATTCAGTACAAACTTGATCCCATTTAGATCTGATAATAGCTAATAACTGAAATTTAAGTACAAAAGTATCATCAACTTCATAATGATCATCATTCCACATAGGTATCCACCAAGTAATCTAATCATTTACTCTTACTGGTACCACCACCTGGAATACAGATTTTTAAAACAAAAATGAGGGTTAGACCTAAGGGTCTAGTGAGTAAATCCCTGATATTTGGAAATCATTAAAATTCATTTATGTAAATACACACCTTCATATAATTACATACACTTCACACGTGAATTAATACCAATTAAAATTTACACAACATACCAGTCCCATTCCACCTTATCCCTCCACCAATGGCCAATAACAATTGGTTGCGAGCCAATTTAACACACCGGTCCAAAGCCCGGCCACATATTATATTTTCATATAATACTCACGTAATTATAATATCTCAATATATTATAATTACTCACGTATGACATATTCATACACATTATCAAACATTTATTAATCACATCTTGTATTCCAGTAAAAATATACTTTTTAAAGTAAAACTCACCTCGTGTGTTTATCACAAAAACTCTTCCAAGATAATTCACGTATGTCGATCCTTCACAGAATCTGAAATCAGATAAAATACCAAATATCTCTTTTAACACTAAAACTTACAAAATTCTCAATTCAAATCGCAACCCAAAATAACATGAAATCGCAATGAACAGTACAAGTCGCAACCGTGATGAACAGTACAAAGTCGCAACCTCTTACTGCGACTTCACCCCGAAATCGCAACCCACTACTGCGACTTCACCCCGAAATCGCAACCCACTATTGCGACTCCATCCTAAGTCGCAATCAACTACTGCGATTCCAATCCAAGTCGCAAACGACCATTGCGACTTCAAGCCCAAATCGCAATCGACCATTGCGACTTCGTTGAATGTCGCAGTCCTCTATTGCGACTTCGATGAATGTCACAGTTCACTATTTCATCTAAAACCCAGATTTTTGCAGTTTTTATACTATGCATGTTGCTATAAAGATGCAGAAATGTTTAAGACTAATAACATAACCTAAACATAAGCTTAGATTCATCAAAACATCCATTTCTAACCAAAACCCACTTAGAACTTATCTTGTAAACTCAAGAACACTTTAAAGAGATTAATACATAAACAAGGATAGATTTATTGTTGGAACCACCTCAAAAGTGACCGTCACTGATCGTTTATCATTCCTGATGTGATAATTGACAATAACTGAAATCCCTATGTCTGGTAAATATTTGATGGGCGTATTTACTATTATTGACATACTATAGGGTTTCCCATTAGGTGATTGGAACTATGGGGAATTATACTGCACATAATAAACACCAAGGGTTGAAAGTGTAAGATACTCTTATTATAAATAGAGTACCCTAATCTTTCTTTTAACCCTAATGACATATTGCTAATAAACCCTAGCCGTGTGCCTTCCCCAAGATCGACTCTCTCAAGATCGATCATCATCCCATCATCATACAATCACCTTGTTCTGGGAACCCGTCAATCCATGGCAAACATGTTTAACGCTTTTACTGGATCCTCAGGATCATCAGGTATGATTTATTATTATCATGTTTTCATTATCTATCAAATACAAATCATGATTATTCCAACATGTGGTATCAGAGCATCAGGTTCAAAATTTGATTCATGATTTGTATTTTTTTTACGGTGGTTCGATCATCAGTTTCTTTCGTTTTTTGTATGCCGCAAAATTTTTCAGCCGCCATATTCATTTAATTAAGTTTATCAATCAGATCGATATTCATATTCTCTCTGAACTTTATCAAATTGAATTGATAATGACGGTGAACAAACTGATACAAATGTTCGATTCGCATCAGGGGTTGTTAATTCAATTAAAATTGCTTTGAGTTACATATGTTTTTTTCCCTGCCGCCGTATTGTGCATAGTAAATTTTTTATTATTCTATTTCATGCCATGTTTATTGATCAATGTTCATTATACCGAATTGATCAATGTATAAAAAAATTTCGGTTGAACCTAACTTTTCGGTTCTTTACATACCGAAAACCTTACTTTTCGGCATCTTGCATACCGAAAACCTTACTTTTCGGCATCTTGTATACCGAAAACCTAACTTTTCGGTACTTTGCATACCGAACACTTTTTCTTTTCGGTAATGTACATGCCGAATTCCTCAATTTTTTCTCGGTATGGATCATACCTATTACTGCCACACCGAAAACCCTTGCACTAATATATATGGTCTCATTATTTGTGCCCAAAGGTCAAATATGATTCACATAATGCATTTTTTTCCTTTTGCATAATGAACACTGAGTATACTAATTCTGCCCAAAGGTGATTTAATATACCTGTGTGTCAAGAGGACTCTCTACATGCATAATTCACACGATGCTCTATTTTGTGCCCAAAGGTCAAAAGATAAGCATTGCGTTGCATGACCCTAACGCTCATGTTTACTTAGATATTAATTATTTCTGCCCAAAGGTGATGTAACATCTAAGTAGAGCCTTACTTTGACTTATTGTTTTGGTGTTTACAATAGGTTTACTTATCACCAGCTTCATCACTAAAATGGTCATAGTTTCATTATTCTAAAGGAATATTAATGTTAGGCCTGCTTTCTTTAACAATTCTTTGATTGCTTTGTCCGCCTTTTATAGCTAACTAAGTCTCTAAGATAATCTTCTATAACTAATATCCTCCTTATTTCCACATCAGTACCTAACTTTGGCATTGAGCCACTTACTGGTGCGAACTTTGCTTCATGGAAGGATCAATTACTTCTTACTCTGGGGATGCTAGACCTTGACCATGCCATTCGCCATGATGAACCCGCTGCTATTACTGCTGAGTCTTCTGCAGCTCAGAAAGCGGATTCTGAAAGGTGGGAAAGGGCGAATCGCTTGTCACTAATGATGGTCAAGAACTCCATCAACCTCAGTATCCGAGGAGCTATCCCTGACTCTGATAAAGTCAAAACTTACCTCAAATCTGTTGAGGATCACTTCAAGGGATCGTCTAAGGCACATGCAAGTAGCTTAATGCTACAGATGCTCACTCTGAAATATGAAGGAAATAGCAGTGTCCGTGAACACATTATGAAAATGATTGATATGGCTCATAAGCTTAAGAGTCTTGAAATGGAAGTCTCTGATAACTTTCTTGTGCATTTCATAATGACCTCTTTGCCTGCTCGGTTCGACACCTTCAAAGTTAACTATAACGCTATGAAGGATAAATGGTCGATAAGTGAACTGATTGCAATGTGTGTGCAAGAGGAGGATCGCCTAAAGCTGGTACAACCCGAAACCGTTCACCTAACAATCACTGGTAATTCTAAGAAAAGGAAGGGTAATCAAGGTAATCAGACTGGAAATAAAATCCAAAAGGATAATCATAATGGTGCCGTTGCCTCTAGCTCTAAACCCTTGACAAGCAAACCTAACTGCAAATTATGTCGTGCAAAAGGGCACGGACAGAAAGATTGCCCTAAGTTCAAGGAATGGCTAGCTAAGAAAGGTAACATTCTTTATGCAATATTTGATTCCTTTACTACTGATGTCCCAATTAATACATGGTGGGGTGACTCTGGTTCTATGGTCCATGTGACAAACTCAATGCAGGGATTCCTTACAATCCAGAAGCTACCAAAGGGCCAAAGAAAACTTAGAGTTGGAAGCGGTGATCTCTTAGATGTCGAAGCCATGGGAACTTTAAATTTACATATGAGTACCGGAAAGTTTATTAGACTAGTGGATACCTTATATGTACCGAGAATTACTCGGAACCTTGTATCCATATCTAGACTAGACCTTGAAGGTTATGTAATAATTCATGGTTGCGGCAAGATCGCCATTACTCATAATAATGAATTGCTTGGTCGAGGTTTCTTGGATGGATTGCTGTATAAATTAGAACTAGATCATAATTTCTCACAGTCTTTGTTGTCTCTTAATATTGATGACGTAACTAAAACAACAAAATCACCTAAACAATTAGAGAATTCCTCCATGTTATGGCATAAACGTCTTGGCCACATCTCACGAGATCGAATGACTCGACTCGTAAAGGATGGAATCTTACCTTCTCTTAATTTTAGTGATTTTGAAACATGTATTAAGTGCCTCAAAGGCAAAATGGCGAAAGAGAATAAGAAAGGAGCTACTAGAAGTTCCAACTTGTTGGAAATAATTCACACTGATATTAGTGGTCCTTATCCCGCATCAATCACAGGACATACATCATTTATTACATTCATTGACGATTATTCGCGTTATATGCACCTATATCTGATTAAGGAAAAATCTGAATCCTTACAAACTTTATTGATTTTAAAACTTTGGTTGAAAACCAACTTGATCATAAAATAAAAGTTGTGAGATCAGATAGAGGAGGTGAGTATTATGGTAGACATACTGATATTGGTCAAGCTCCTGGTCCTTTCTATAATTTTTGCAAGGAACATGGCATAATTAACCAATACACCATGCCTGGTTCTCCTCAACAAAATGGTGTTGCTGAAAGGAGAAACAAAACCTTAATGGACATGGTGAGAAGTATGCTTGCTAACACTAACTTACCTACTTTCCTCTGGACTGAGGCATTAAAAACAGCCGTTCATATACTCAATAGGGTTCCATCAAAATCTGTCCCTAAAACTCCTTATGAAATCTGGACAGGTAGGAAACCGAGTCTAAAATATATGAAAGTATGGGGCTGTCCTGCCGAAGCAAAAGTCTATAACCCTAACTTAAAGAAACTGGATCCTAAAACCCTTACATGTTTCTTTATCGGTTATCCTGATAACTCAAAAGATTATCGTTTTTACTGCCCTTCCCACACTACGAGCATCATTGACACGCAGCATGCCACATTTCTTGAGGACTCAAAGATCAGTGGGAGCACGACAAATCATGACTCAGATTTGCAAGAAGTACAAGAAGCGGGGGGAAACCATCCTACTTCTATTTTTATTCCTCCGATAATTCCTCTTGTACCCACCGCTGCTCCTAATATCACTGATCCAACTCCTCCTCCTAACGCCGAGGGAACATCATCATCGCCTCTTGTACCCAACGCTGATCCTAATATAACTGATCCCACTCCTCCTGTTACTGAACCAGAAAATCAACTCAGGAGATCATCTAGGGCACGCAGGGCCACAAATTTTGATGATTTCGTAACCTTTTTATCCGAAGATGAGGACATTGGAAAGCTTACTGATCCTACCTCTTATCGAGAAGCCATTAATAGTGATCAGGCCACTCAGTGGAATGAAGCCATGATTGAAGAGCTTAATTCCATGCAACATAATGATGTTTGGGACTTGGTTGAACTTCCTGAAGGATCCAAAACCATCGGTTGTAAATGGGTCTTCAAAACCAAATTAGACCCGAAAGGAAACATCGAACGCTATAAGGCCAGACTGGTTGCAAAAGGCTTTACTCAAAAGGAAGGAATCAATTATCAATAGACCTTCTCTCCTGTCTCTCGTAAAGATTCTTTAAGGATTGTTATGGCACTTGTAGCTCATTATGATTTAGAGTTACATCAGATGGATGTCAAGACCGCTTTCCTGAATGGAGACTTGCAAGAAGATGTATACATGCGACAACCTGAAGGATTCATTCCAGAAGGTAAAGAGCATATGGTCTGCAAGTTGAAGAAATCCATTTATGGGTTGAAGCAGGCATCACGACAATGGTACCTCAAGTTCGATAAAATCGTAAAAGGGCATGATTTTCTAAAGAATCAAGTGGATCAATGCACCTATCTCAAGATCAGTGGGAGTAACTTTATAATCCTTGTCTTGTACGTAGATGACATTCTACTAGCAAGTAACAACTTGGATATGCTGCATGAGTCGAAGCGGATGCTTTCGCAAAATTTCGACATGAAAGATCTCGGTGATGCCTCTTATGTCATTGGTATCGAAATACATCGAGATAGGCATAATGGTGTTTTGGGTCTTTCTCAAAAGGCATATATTGAGCGTGTCTTAAAACGCTATAACATGCAGCACTGTACACCACTGTAGCTCCAGTAGTTAAAGGGGACGTATTTGGTTCTTTCCAAGCTCCGAGTACTGAGATTGAAAAGGAAGAAATGAGGATGATACCTTATTCGTCTGTAGTAGGGAGCATTATGTATGCTCAGGTCTGTACTCGTCCGGATATCGCTTATATCGCTGGTATGCTGGGACGTTACTTATCTAATCCCGGAATAGCACACTGGAAAGCGGCTAAAAAGGTTCTTCGATATCTGCAAGGGACCAAAGACTACAAATTAACTTATAGAAGAAGTGACAACTTAGAAGTAGTAGGTTATTCTGATTCCGATTTTGCTAAATGCAAGGAAGATAAAAAATCTACTTCTGGGTATATATTTATGTTAGCTGGTGGACCTATCTCCTGGCGGAGTCATAAACAGAAGCTGACTACAACGTCCACCATGATGGCTGAATACGTTGCCGTTTATAATGCCACTTGTCATGGGATGTTGTTAAGGAACCTGGTCAGTGGACTCAAAATCGTCAACTCCATTTCTAGACCATTGAAGCTTTACTGTGATAACTCAGTTGCCGTAACTTTCTCGAACAGTAACAGTTCAACTGGCGCTGGGCTGTATCTTGATACAAAGTATCTGTTCGTTCGCGAACGGGTTGAGGAAAATGTCCTTTGTATTGAGTACATAAGTACAAAGAATATGCTAGCGGATCCGATGACCAAAGGTCTTCCTCCTAACGTCTTCGTAGGACACGTGTCGAAGATGGGGCTTACAAAAGACTTAATTTAATAGCATATTGTACTTATTGGTCATTATTATTATCTTAATAAAAAAATTTCCTCTATATTCAGATTTTGTTAGTCTATTAGTTATGCCTTGAGCTCATAATGGTGTATGGACATTAATATAACAAAATTTGTCTTAGTCAGTTGATCATTGCTTATTCAGTTTTAAATTTGAGTCATAGTTTGACTAGTGGGGGTCCTGAGTTGATATTCTTCTCTACGGCTGTACTTATTAGCTATGATTTCAGTTTAAAACAAAATGAGTATTATCCCGGCCGGACTTATTGGTACTCATAGATAAAAGATCGCTTGGTCAAGTGGGAGAATGTTGGAACCACCTCAAAAGTGACCGTCACTGATCGTTTATCATTCCTGATGTGATAATTGACAATAACTGAAATCCCTATGTCTGGTAAATATTTGATGGGCGTATTTACTATTATTGACATACTATAGGGTTTCCCATTAGGTGATTGGAACTATGGGGAATTATACTGCACATAATAAACACCAAGGGTTGAAAGTGTAAGATACTCTTATTATAAATAGAGTACCCTAATATTTCTTTTAACCCTAATGACATATTGCTAATAAACCCTAGCTGTGTGCCTTCCCCAAGATCGACTCTCTCAAGATCGATCATCATCCCATCATCATACAATCACCTTGTTCTGGGAACCCGTCAATCCATGGCAAACATGTTTAACGCTTTTACTGGATCCTCAGGATCATCAGGTATGATTTATTATTATCATGTTTTCATTATCTATCAAATACAAATCATGATTATTCCAACATTTATTACTTGGATTACTTCAGATTAAACCTTATATTACTGCTGTAAATCTGCTTGCTCTTCCTCCTTCTTCTTCTTTTCGATTCTCTCTCTAGTCTATCTTTCTTTCACGTAACACACACACACACTTATAATCCTAAGTATAGTTAAATGAGGACACCTCCTCTACATGAGGTGGAAGTAGCGGTGGGGTGATAGGTTTGGACAACTAGACCAAACAAACCCTAGGTTTATCTCACTTGACACTAAATACCCCTTACTTTCAAATTAAAAACTAAAACTTATCCCTTAATTCCTAACTCCGTAAAATACTAACATAAAGACTTATAAAATTTCAAATTTTAAAATAGATAAAATACCTGGTTATTACAGTATGACACTCTCTCTACTTATCTCCATATTGAAAAATTTGAGCGAGGTAAGATTGACAAAACTCTATTTTTTAGAAAAGTAAAAGGTCATATCATTCTAGTTCAAATATATGTTGATGACATTATATTTGGCTCTACTAACCCTGAGCTTTGTACTCGTTTCGCTGATAGAATGAAAGATGAGTATAAAATGAGCATGATGGGTGAACTAACATATTTCCTTGGTCTTCAAATTAAGCAAACTGAAAAAGGAACTTTTATCAATCAGGGAAAATATGTTAAAGATATGCTGAAGAAATTTGATTTAACTCATAGTTCAGCTATGAAAACCCCTATGGCACCACCGCTGACACTTGACAAGGATTCAAAGGGAATACCTGTTAATGTCACGATGTACTGTGGGATGATCGGCTCTCTCCTGTATCTTACAGCTAGCCGACCTGATATTATGTATGCAACATGTTTGTGTGCACGATATCAAGCTGAACCTATGCTATCTCATATGAAAGTTGTAAAGCGAATTTTTCGATACCTTAAAGGTACAGCGAACCTAGGCCTTTGGTATCCCAAAGACTCAGGATTCGATCTAACCGCCTATTCAGATAGTGATTTTGCAGGTTGCAAAATGGATAGAAAAAGCACCACAGGAGGATGTCAGTTCCTGGGTGGAAAGCTGGTAAGCTGGACAAGTAAAAAGCAAAATTCAGTGTCCACTTCCACAACTGAAGCTGAATATGTAGCTGCTGGAAGCTGTTGTTCTCAAGTCTTGTGGATGAGAAATCAGCTACTAGACTATGATCTTCAGCTCTCCAAAATTCCAATCTATGGCGACAGCACTAGTGCCATCGCTATAGCAAACAACCCAGTGCTACACTCAAAGACGAAACACATAGAAATCAGATATCATTTTATCAGAGATCATGTGATGAATGGTGATATAGAACTTCATTTTATCCCAACTGATTACCAGTTAGCTGATTTATTTACCAAACCTCTTGATGAGACAAGATTCAACTTTCTCATCAGCGAGCTTGGAATGCTGAACTTTGAAGGGTAAAATCTCCAGCGGTTCACATTGATCAGCGATAGGATAAAATCAACTCGTATAACCTATTCAATCATCTTCTCTCTGAATAAACTTAGTTAGCTGATATCAAGGTATGTTTTCTCTCTGACAATCGCATGAAAATGCAAGATTTCATAACAAAATGCATCGCTGAATATCTCTTCCTTAACAGCGATATTTTGAAAATTCTTAAAACCATCACTGATATTTCTAATTCAGTGCCTCATGTTTTTCAAAAGATTCCTTGAGCTTTCAAAACCTCAGAGACATCCAAAGAATATGAAAGGACAGTTGTGACGTCATTGCAACAGATAAACCCCGGCACGTTCTTCTTTCTGACACACGTTTGCACGTCTCGTTCAAACTTCCAATCAAATGCAAACACGTGTCCGTGTCATGATGAAAATCTTTTCCCGCTCAAGGTTTTCTCTCTCTAGTCGATCTATATAAACAAATTCTTGGTTTATATTTTCCTTTACGCGAAAAATCTTCCTCCGCAAGAAAGAATCACTGTTGCATTTGTGCTCTCAAAAACTTCAAGAACTGTTCATCATCTTCTTCATCAAACATCAAGGTTAATATGTTCTTATTTTTTCAAATGCGTATAACTTGTTTCTGATCTTCTCATTGTTTTAACAAGATCAAACAAAAGAACTTCTTAAAATGAAATCATCTCTTTCATGGTTTTATGAACACAACCATTTCATGGTTGTTCTTCAAGTTTAAATGCAAAAATCTTAAACTTGTTCTTCCTCCGTTTCTAGAATCTATCTCTTCATAGAAAACTGGAAAACAAGAATAAATGGGTTTTACATTTCCATTTCTTAAAAGCAAGAAAAACCCTTATCTTCATTAACACATCTGTGTCTGAATGAAATGGACAAAATTCGAACAATCTTAATGGAAAATCTTTTCACATTAAGATTATTCTTATTAACATCTTTGGTTGAACTGATAATACAGAGAAATGGCATCTTCTAACATTCATGCTACTGCTGAGAACATCTCCGCTGATTCTGAGGAAGTGGAAATTGTCAAGGCTCCTCAGGTTAAGTTCACTCTGGAACAACTAGACTGGACCAAAACGAACAACCTATCTGCGCTTCTCGAGTTTCCTCCTCGAAAGCAAGTCACACATCTGAAAGATGCTGTGAATTTCCTAAAGAATTGCTGCATTTCAACATCCCTGACCATCACACCTCCTGCAAGTCAGCTACTACTATCCCAGTTCTGGTACTCTGCCAGACACTCTCAGCTACCAACCACCAAAGATCCATCCAAAACAATTGATTGCATACTCAGCGATACTGAGTATGGCATAATAAAGATCACACATGCCATCATTCGCAAAGCTCTGAACTTTCCCAACGCTACAAAAGAAAAACCTTTTGTTCCTTTCCCTGACCATACAAAGCAAGCTGACAGAGAAGCCATCATTGCTTTCTTCGATACTATGGGTTACATATGGGAAACTGGAAGGGACAAGAAGCCCGAGAAGAAGCTGACACTGATCAATAAGTCAAAAATGCCCAGCGAGATGAACTTCATCTTCATTCACTTAATCAGCTGCATGACTGCGAAGACCGGCTCCTCTGATCAAGCCGCTCAACCTCAGCAAGCAATGGGATACGCTCTGCTGAAAGGTCTACATATTGACTGGGCATCTATAATCTATGATGACTTGGTGCAAAGAGTAGACTCTGCCGTTGACAGACCTGCATGGGTTCCATACCCCCGATTCATCAACGCCATCTTCCAATATGGCCTGAAGGACAGCTACCCGCAAGAGGGTGACCTGAAACTCTCTCAGGTTGGCCCTAAGGTACTTGACTTCAAACCAGTTGAAAATGAGGTACGTCTTTCTACCCTTCTAACTCTTCTCAACCCTACTTCTTCTACTTCTGTGGCTCCTTCAGCGACAATACCCATCGCTGATACCCAGGCCACAAAATCCTCTCCTTCTAAGAAAAGGAAACAATCATCTACCCAACTTGATTCTAAAAGGATCAAGAAAACCAAGGAGCAACCCCAGCAATCTCATGCTGAAGACTCCTCAGCTCATTCTGTAGAGCTGAAGGAAAGTTCTGTGGTACGCTCTGCCACACCTGTACAAGCCATCCCTTCCATCCAAACTTCAACGTCTCTTAACGCTGAGGTTACAAACTTGGAACCTACCCAACCTCCTTCAGTCTCTCCAAAGACTGCAGAAGAGATTCTCAGCGGATCCAACGTTGAACTCCGCACCCAACCCAATTTCTCAACCTTCGCTTCACCCTCATTTTTATTGGACACACCTCCAAAGGACACTGGAGATGCCATCATTCCTCCAGAAGCCAAAGCTGAAGCTTCTCAAGAAATAATGACGACAGGACCTGCAGAACATACCATGCGTCTTCGTACCCTCGCTGACGACATGGAACACTATACAGGACATCGTGATTTCGACGATTTCACCAATCCTCCTGCAGGTATACACCAACCCATAAACACTGTAACTGAACCCCACACTTCTGAGCTTTACTCAGTTCATAAGTACTTATTTGTTACAGGTCCTAATTTGGGAGATCTCAACGATTCTCTGAAGAATGTGGAGACAAAGCTGACAAATCTCACCACCACTCTTTCCGAAAACTCTACAGCTGTAACAAACGCTGGAGAAAATCTTACAAAGCTGACAAAGGTGGTGGAAGATAAAGCCTCCAAAGAGGATGTGGAGAAGATTGATAAAAGCCTCAGCGACTTCGCAAAGGTGCTCGCTGATATCTACACAGACTACCTCTCCATCAAAACTACAGTTTCATCCATGTCCAGCGAAGTAACAACGCTGAAGACATAGGTTGGAACACTCGAAGGAGATATGTCTGATGTGAAGACAAATGTCAGCACTCTGACGACTGACTTAAGCTCTGTAAAGACTGACGTTGGTTCGATGAAAACGATGATCGAGGAGCTACTAAACAAGGCGAATACTCCTGCTCCTGCCCCTGCCCCTGCATCGAAAAATTTCACAGCGGCGGATCGCACTGAGCTCGAGAAGATCAATCCTGCTATTTCTGGCCTTGAAGACAGATTAGCAAAGATTGAAGGTTGTATAGGAATCTCTGCCCAAGAAGACAGAGAAAATACAGCTGCTGAGTCAACCCATTCCTCCCACACTCATCATGAGAAAGAGGGGGAGAAGAGCGCTGAAGATCTTTCTAAGAGCGCTGAAGACCTTTCCCATGATGAATCTATCAGGGGAGAGAAGACTGAAGACCTCACCGCTGGACCTCAGGGAGTTGAAAACCCTGAGGAAACCGAGAAGCTCGCCTCTGTATCTGAGGGGGAGCAACTCGAAGAAGAAGCTGATAAATCCGAATCCGAAGCAGAAGATGATGAAGCCGTCGACATCCCTGATGATGAACCATCCTCCTCTCCAAAGAATGATGATGATGATGACGAAGATGACGATGACTTCTTTATCGTCAAACCTGCCCCAAGGATCAAAGCTCTTAAGGGAATATCGATAAATGAACCTTCAGGGGAGCGGACAAAGACAAAGCCCTCAGCCTCTGGAGCTGAGAAAGGCAAAGGCAAAAGCGTCGCTGAAGATGAAAATCTGACGATCTTGCTTGAAAAGCCGGTTTGTCAGGTACACTAAACATCTCTTACTCCATCTCCCCTCTATAAGTTCTACTACCCTAGCCTATACACTTGAACCAATTCTCTCTTTCTATTTCTACCCAAGTTCTTCTACCTAAGTTCTTACTTGTAAGATCGTTGTGTTTCAGCTAGTCCTCTCCCCTGTTTGAGGATATCGCTGGAGGTTCCATAACTGCGACTTCACCAATAAAACCAGCTGATGCTGAAGACATAATCCCAGTCTTGGATTTGATCTCTGAGACTGATGAACCTGAAGAACTGCCACTCTCGCACAGACGCAGACCTTCCTTAGCTCCTCAAAAGCTGAGTGAAGAGGATCAGAAAAGAAAAGAGGAAATAATAAACAGTTCGAAGATCAACGAATAATTCTAAGGCATGATCAACTTCCTTCCATTCCTCCAAAATTCAGACTCTCTAAAAAGGAATACAGGGATCACCTCAGAGCTGAACGACGACTCGCTGAAAGAAGAGAAGCTGAAAAAAAAGACAGAGAATATGCCATCCAGCTTTCTCAACGATCAGTGAAAGACCCCAAGCTGAAAAGAGCTCCAATTGAAGTTCAACGTCAGCTCTGGGAAGACGCCAAGAAGATAACTGAAGAAAAGAGAACTGTATCTCAGTCCACTTTAGCCTGGTGCAAAGAAAAGGTCAACTACAGATTCTCTCCTGCCAAAATCAACAAGGTATTCATCACTGGAAGACAGCCCTTGTTTCAATCGCTGAAGTCGAGATATTCAGAGAATATAAGAAGTACGAAAAATTCTATGCTGAAGCCATAACGAAGTACGGTCTCTCTGAATGGTTGGAGATCAGGTTAGCCATCCAGAAATCTCAGTCGAAGTACAAAGAACATGTTGAAAAGCTGATCAACAAGCAGATCGACATGGTCTACTCCTGTGTGGATATTCCTCCTCCCCCTCCTCTCGAAAGTCAGAAAAGAAAGACCTCAGCAAAGAAGAAGAAGAAATCTACATCTACAGCTGATGGTCCTGTCATACGAAATGAAACAGGTATTGGTTTTTCACGTGCTGAAGTCCTTGGTCCTGATCCTGATCTTTCCGGACTCGATACATCTCTTCCTGAAGGTGAGACTTTCATCCCTGGAAAAGTCATAAGCAAACCCTACGGGATATTTTTCCATGACGCATCTCTGAACTTCACATCACTCCCATCGAACATCTGAGAGATCTCATCTACTGGTGTGACTTCAGGAATGACCCTCAGGCACGACATCTGAAACCCTTGATTTTTGAAGAAGCGCTGATCAAAAGAAAACAAGGTGTAACAGTTCCTGACTGGATGATTCCCACCACATCAATGACCCTTGATGAACTTCTCATTAAGGAAGAACCCTTTGAAAACTGATATGATCGCCTTTTTCTCTATTGTATCAGTTATCCCTTTGTACTTGTAATTTATTTCGCTTGTACTTGTAATCTTTCTATTTTCCCATTATAATCTGATTCAAAGTTCTAAATAAAGATTTCAGCGAATGTACTTTACTCCATCAGTACTGAAAAGATCCCAGAAAACAGTAAAATGGACAAATATTTTATGAGTTCTTTTTATCCTTGTATTTTCATTAAATAGCAATTTTCTCTGTTGCTATGTCATAATCAAATAGGGGGGAGATTGTTGATCCAAACCCTCAGTGTTTTGATAATGACCCTATCTTTTATACTTAGTGAAAATTGTAAGTAAACAATATGTATCAGAGTTTCACTATCGCTGATAAGTACTAAGATCTTACAGTACCGCTGATAGGAACTCTCGTTCTTTAGATTAAACATTCAGCGAACACTGTTCACCATTAATGCTCTGAGTATGTTCAGACATTATGGTGATCGCTGATAAGTTAGTTGTTTACTTATGATCCCTGAAGACAAGTTTCACGTCAACATAGGTTCTACGCTGAAGTCAAAGATCAAGCTCAAGAACCAGCGACAAGTCTCCTAATGAACTGATGCGGATCAGCGAAGACTCAGATTTGTCCACTCAACGTGAAGTATCAAGTACAAGACTTCAGCTATCGCTGAACTTTATCATTCGCTGAATAGAAATGATAATGCTCTGAATCAACGAAAGCTGATCATGAAGTCCTCCGTACAAAATACTGTTGTCTTAACCTCCCTTGCACGACTCCGTACGAATTGTCAGAAAAGAACCTCCGACTGTCTGAAATCGTACAACCACTCTGATACTACACTGTTCATTCCATGCGGCTACTAAGGTTGTCAACAAAGGTCAATGACATGCAACCAATCCGCTGATGACACGTGTAAAGTGTATACTGACTTGCATTAAATGCATGCAGTATATAAAGAGATGAACTCACTTCATTTGAAGTAACTTGTTAACTCTGGACAAGTTCAAATCTCTTATCTCAAGATAGGTTATTATTAGTAATTTCCTTATCTCTCTTAGTGCAAGAAACCTTAGTGTTCCAACTTGTTTAGATTTAGGTTTATCCTTAATCTTGTTTCCGCAACAAGCTGTAAATTGTTAATGATTTATCAATAAACAATTTAGAAAAGTAAATTTGTGTGTTTGTATTCAACCCCCCCCCCCCCCTTCTACAAACTTGTATAGGCCTTCGGGACCAACAGTATTAGATATTTTCAAACTGTTAACGTCTTTAATTTGAAATTTGAATGTTCTCACTAGGCGTAAGCCTAATCTTTCAAATTAAATTTTCTTACCAGGTACAGGCTCAGGGAAGTAAATGGGATGTGGGCCGAGAGCTTTTGATGTATCCAACTTAAGAGATAAGCGGAAGAGTTAGCTAATGTATGAAGGCTTTTTGATGGATTGCTTAGATAGCTTAGTTAATCTAATTGTAGTGGACATGATTAGATTAATAAGTTATTGGGAGAATTCCATGTTGTATTTATTAAACCTTATAGTTAATTCTCCTCTTATATAAAAGTTTGGATGTTATTTTGTCATAACTGGTTTCAATTGAAGTTTAAATTAGCCCATATTTTTAGGGTGTTACACTTGGATTAATCGTAATTCCAATTTCACATTGATGAGAAATCGTGGGATAGGCGTGGACTAATCGTAATTCCCGATTTCTAAGGAAGGAAAGAGATAGGCATGGCTTTATTGTAATCTCTATTTCCTTTCCAAGAAATTTACATGTGTAATTGTGATTTCTTGAACATGAGCATTAATCTAGAATCTGTGGAGATTCGTGAACATGATAACATGACTGACTTGGTCTTGGTCATATTCATGGAATCGGGTTTAACCCCGTCATCGTAAGATGTTGAAACGTATGGTAAGAAAAGGGTGAACCAGGTTTGTGATGCCTTGTTTACAATGATTTTAAAAGTATTATTTTGAAATCGAATGTTCTCACTAGGCGTTAGCCTAATCGTTTCAAAATATGTTTTCTTGTCAGGTACTAGCTCGGGAAAGTAAAGGGTTGTGGGACGAGTGTTTTCGAGTATATACTTTTGTGGAAAGTGGAGAAGTTAGCCTTGGTGAGGAGTTTTTAATAAATGATAGATAACTGGTTTAATCTGATCTTAGTTGACAGGATTAGATTAATAGGTTATTTTACTTTGCGTTGGTGTATATATGAATCCTCAAGGTTAATTCTCTATTATGTATAAAAGTTTGGCATATTTTATGTTTAACCTTGTTAGAATTAAGGTTTAAATTTACCCTGATTTTTAGGGTGTTACAATATGGTATCAGAGCATTAGTTTAAGTGAACTAGGTATGCTTGTGAGATACCTAGACTTAAGCTGAGATGAATTAAGTTATGATTCATGAGATATGGGTAGAAGTATTAATTAAGACGGGATAGTCTTAGAGTCAACGGAAATTACATTATTGTGAATTATGAAAGTGGTAACGAGAATTCTTATGTGTAATATGTTCATAATTTCAATTAGCTACTGCTATTATGAATATATTGTTACGTGAGCATGCTTGATTGCTATAATCATGAGGATCGATGATTGTTCTAGTACGTTTCCTTGTGTTATTTCGTAGTCTACGTTCTTATCTTTATTCTCGGATGTGTCAGACAGAAATGGTAAACACTCGGGGCAGACCTTAGGAAGATAATGTCGTGAACGAATCCACGGCCGATCAACCAAACAACGACACATCAGCTTTACCTCCTCCACTTCCAGTTTTGTTGGGCGAGAGAGTGGAACATATTCCAAGAAGAAACATCGTCTCAACCAACCCGGTCATGACGGAAGTGACCCCTCAAACTCAGATGATGGACATGATGCGGGCCATGAACGACACTATGGCTAAGCAACAAGAGTTGTTCATGAAACTTTTGGAAGATAGAGATGCACAACCACGTCGTCATGAGACAATTGAAGAGAATGTGGGTGGAGGATCCGGGGGAATCGGTGATGAAAACCGGACTAATGGTTTAGTCACCTTAGAGACGAGGCCGACAGGAAGAGTATGCTCCTACAAGACCTGCCTATGTTGTAAACCGCCAGAGTTCACCGGAGCAGACAATCCAATGACATGCATGAATTGGCTCAGAGAGATGGAACAAGCTTTCCGAGCTTGTGAATGTGATGAGAAATCGAAGGTCAGATTCGGGTCTCAAATGTTATGAGGTAATGCGTTGACTTGGTGAAATATAGTGACGTCCACTATGACGGCTCCAATCGTAGCTGCTATGACATGGGAGTCGTTTAAGAAAAAGATTTTGGAAGAATATTGCAATGAAAACGAAATGGATAGGATTGAAGAAGAGTTTCGGACACTTAAGAAGGGTACTTCAACTGTTCGGAAGTACACTAAATCCTTCATGGAGAAGCTGAACTTAGTGGGGCACGTGGCTCCGACCGAGAAGGAAAAGATTAAAGCGTATTTGAAGGGTTTGCCAGCGGACATGATGTCCCAGGCGCGAAATGCTAAAGCTACAACGTTGAGAGAGACAATTGAAGAAGCCAAAGTTATGGAAGAAGTTTATGCTAAGGATAAGGAAGAGAAGATGCAAGTGGGAGAGAAAAGGAAATGGGAAGGCCGGTCAGAGTCTTCTCAGAAATCAAGATCATTTGGTAAGAATGTTCGTTATGAATCTCGTCGGGAGCCGAATTGGTGCCCGAAGTGTCGAAGCAAGCACTTCGGACCGTGTCGGATGAACACACTAGAATGTTATAAGTGTGGTAAAAGTGGACATACTATGAGTAATTGTCCTATTCAAGGATTGACATGCTATGAGTGCAAACAACCCGGTCATTTCCGCCGGGATTACCCAAAGTTGAAAAAGGGTGGAGACCAAAGCAAGAAACTGGATGTTCCCAAACCGACGGGTCGTGCATTTCATATGACAGTTGACGAAGCCAAAGAATCGAAAGACGTCGTTTCGAGTACATTTCTTGTTAATTCCATTCTCGCGCACATTTTATTTGACTGTGGTGCAAATTTGTCGTTTGTGTCCAATTCGTTCTATCACAAGTTAGCTATGCTTGTCACTACCTTGGAAGATGTCTTAGTAGTCGAGATAGCTAACGGGGGTCAAGTCTTGGTCCGCGAAAGACTTGAGGGTTGTTTTATTTCGATAGGGGAAACAAAATTTATGATCGACTTGTTGTTGATGGAAATTGGAGGACTTGATATAATTGTAGGTATGGACTGGTTGACAGTCAACCAGGCAGAAATATATTGTGCAAAGAAATTAATTCGGTTTCCGATGGCTGGTAAGGATGATGTACTTATCTTTGGGGAAAAGCAAAAAAGGGAAGTTCTGTTAATTTCTGTTGCAAAAACGCGTAAATGCTTGATGAAAGGATGTTCATCCTATCTAGCTTATGTTCTAGATGTGTCAGAAAAGAAACAAGTGGAAGACATTAAGTAGTACATGAATTTCCGGACGTATTTTCCGATGATCTTCCAGGTCTACCGCCTGAACGACAAGTAGAGTTATTCGTATTGATCTTATCCCTGGATCGGTACCAATAGCGCGTGCACCGTATCGCTTAGCGCCGGCCGAAATGAAAGAGATGATGTCTCAATTACAAGATCTGTTGGGCAAGGGTTTTATTAGACCAAGTTCTTCACCTTGGGGAGCTACGGTATTTTTTGTTAAGAAAAAGGATGGCACTATGAGAATGTGCATCAACTATCGCGAGCTGAATAAGGTGACGATTAAGAACAAGTATCCGTTTCCAAGGATTGATGACCTGTTTGATCAACTCCAAGGTGCGGGATGCTTTTCAAAGATTGATCTGAGGTCAGGGTACCATCAAGTTCGAGTAAGAGATGAAGATATTTTGAAGACGGCGTTCAGAACGAGGTACGTGCATTATGAATTTCTTGTAATGCCATTTGGGTTGACAAACGCTCCAGCTGTGTTCATGGATCTGATGAACATAGTATGTCGACCATTTGGGTTGACAAGTCTGTTATTGTATTCATCGATGACATACTTGTTTATTCAAAGAATGAAGTAGATCATGAATGCCATCTTCGCGAAGTCTTAGAAGTTCTGAGGAAGAAGAAATTGTACGCAAAGTTTTCAAAGTGTGAATTCTGGTTAAAAGAGGTACAATTTCTAGGGCATGTGATTACTTCGGAAGGAGTTAAAGTAGACCCGGCAAAGATAGAAGCAACGATGAACTGGGAAACGCCAAAGAGTGCGTCTGAAATAAGAAGTTTCTTAGGTCTAGCAGGTTACTACCTAAGGTTTATTAAAGACTTTTCAAAGATTGCTTCTGCTTTGACCGTGTTGACTCGGAAGAATGTAAAGTTTGTTTGGACTGAAAAGCAAGAGTCGACTTTCAGGACTTTACGTCAGAAGTTGTGTGAAGCTCCTATTCTTACACTACCGGAAGGAACGTGAGATCTAGTCATGTATAGCGACGCGTCAAAGATGGGTTTGGGATGTGTATTGATGCAACGAGGCAAGGTGATTGCTTACGCATCAAGACAACTTAAAGAATATGAGAAGAATTACCCTACCCATGATTTAGAACTTGCAGCGGTAGTGTTCGCATTAAAGTTGTGGCGACATTATCTGTATGGAACGAAGTGCACACTTTACACTGATCACAAGAGCTTGAAGCATGTCTTTGATCAGAAGGAGTTGAATATGAGGCAGCGACGTTGGTTAGAAATACTTAAAGATTATGATTGTGAATTGCATTACCATCCCGGTAAGGCAAATGTTGTAGCCGATGCTTTAAGCAGAAAAGAATACAGTGGGTGCTTGAAATCAACTAACGCCAGGATTGACGTGACATCAAATTTAGTTGAAAGGATAAAAGAGGCACAAGCGAAAGCCTTATTGGAAGAAAATCTGAAAGATGAAGTTATGAGCAAGCAACATTTTCAACTGACTGAAGATAGCCGTGGAATTAAACTGTTTCAAGGTCGTGTTTGGGTGCCAAAGGTTGGAGGAAATCGAGAGTTGATTCTCGAAGATGCCCATAAGTCTAAGTATTCTATACATCCTGGAAGCACTAAGATGTATAGGGATCTAAAACTGCATTATTCGTGGCCAGCTATGAAATTGGACGTGGCACAAATTGTAGAAAGGTGTAGGACGTACTCGTTAGTCAAAGCTGAACATCAAAAGCCTTACGGAAGTTTTCAATCCTTGGAGATTCCGGAATGGAAGTGGGAGAAGATTACTATGGACTTTGTGACAAAGTTACCGAGAACACAAAAAGGTAACGACACTATATGGGTAATCGTGGATCGATTGACCAAGAGTGCTCACTTTCTGGCAATGAAAGAAGCATCACCAATAGATAAATTGGCGAAGCTTTATATTTATGAAGTGGTGTCAAGGCATGGTATACCGGTTTATATAGTTTCTGATCGTGATAGTCGGTTTACCTCGAGGTTTTGGCAGTCACTACAAGAAGAATTAGGTACGAGAGTCAATTTAAGCACTGCTTACCATCCACAAACGGACAGACAAAGTGAAAGAACCATTCAAACTTTGGAAGATATGCTCAGGTCATGTGTGTTAGATTTTGGAGGTAACTGGGATACGCATTTACCTTTAGTGGAGTTTGCGTATAACAATAGTTATCATTCCATTATTGGTAGAACACATTTCGAAGCTTTGTATGGAAGGAAATGTAGAACTCCGGTCTGTTGGTTAGAAGCTGGAGAAAAGCAATTTGCTGGTCCTGAACTTGTGCAACAAACGGCTGATAAAGTGAAAGAGATTCGGAAGTATATGAAAGCAGCTCAAGATCGACAAAAGAGTTATGCTGATCCGAAAAGAAGACCAAAAGAATTCCAAGTTGGGGAGCGTGTAATGCTTAAGGTATCCCCGTGGAAAGGCGTGATAAGGTTTGGTAAACGGGGAAAGTTGAGTCCTCGTTTTCTTAGACCTTTCACCATAACCAAGAGAGTTGGATTGCAAGCATATCAGTTGGATCTTCCACCTGAATTGGAAGGAATCCACAATACCTTCCATGTTTGCTACCTTCGGAAATGTTTAGCCGAAGAGAATGATGTGATTCCACTTACTGACGTAAGAGTGGATGAAAATAGCCGTTGTGTAGAAGAACCGGAGGCGATTTTGGAAAGATCGGTTAGAAAGTTACGTAATAATAAGGAAGTAGTTATGTTAAAGGTACAATGGAAACATCATCGAGGTGCTAACGTGACGTTAGAGTCGGAAGGGGATATGAAGATTAGATATCCTCGCTTGTTTACCTAGCTTTGATTTCGGGGACGAAGTCATTTTCAAGTTGGGGAGTATTGTAACATCTCGATTTTTATTTAAAGTGTTACGTTTAGTTTATTGATTAATTTGAGTATAATTAATTGGTGGATTAATTTTAGAGTTTATCCCCGAGTAAGTTACATTATTTGTTTTACGGAGTTATAAGTTAAGGGGTAAACTTTAATTTTAATATATGAGTGGAAGGGTATAAATTGTCAATAAATGACAATTGGGGGACTAAGGTTGTTAAATGGTGAAATATACATCCACCACCACCGCCCCATTATTAAAGTAAGAGAAATTAATTAAAATACCCTAAGTTTGCAATTGACTTACCAAAATACCCCATTTCTTGAAAAGTTTACCAAAATACCCTATTTTTCTGCGAAGGGAGCCCTCTATCGCGGGCAGGGACCAATTGTGAAATTTTTTGCAAGATATATTTACACTTTCAGTCCCTGGCCCGCGATGGGGACTGAAAGTGTAAATATATCTTGCAAAAAATTTCACAATTGGTCCCTGCCCGCGATAGAGGACTTTCTTCACGGAAAAATAGGGTATTTTGGTAAACTTTTCAAGAAATGAGGTATTTTGGTAAGTCAATGTCAAACTTGGGGTATTTTAATTGATTTCCCTTAAAGGAATATTTAAAAATGTTTTTTTGGTTATATAATGTGTATGAGGGTGTGTTCATTCGGCAAGAGAGAAGAGAGAGAGAGAGTGAGGGAATCGAGAAAGAAGAAAGAAGAGGAAGAAAGAAATCAGATTTTTAGTTGTAGAGTGAAGGTTCAAGTAGTGAAATTAAAGGTATGGATTTCACAAGAATTCTTCCTAGCATTTTTACATAGCTTTTAATGGTTTAGAAAATTGGGTTACAATATTTTGGAAAAATATGGAAAATCTAAGTTTATAAGTCTCTTCTATTTATGATATTAAGCATATCTGCAAGATTGTAGAAATTGCATGGCTTAAAAGTATTAGTTTCTGGCTTAAATACGTTTACAGTTAATTGAGATAAAGATGAATAGTAAGTTGCGATAAGGTGAGTGTATTGCAACAGTTGATTGCGATAAGGAATTATGTCGCAACAGGTTGATTACGATAAGATGTATGTTTCAACAGTTGGTTGCGATAAGAGAGGGATATCGCAACAATGGGTTGCGATAAATTTTGTGTCGCAAGTAGTAGGTTGCGGCAAGTGTCGAGAATTTTGATTATTTAGGATTCTTAGTTTTTAAGGGTCCGGTAAAGAAGATTGATACAAGTACAATATGTATTTGGGTATTTCAGACTTTTGAAAGTTGGTGGCGGAAATTCTTACAAAATTGAGAAGTGAAGTAAGAGTTACGTTATTGCTGTCAGGTGAGTTCATTCTTACCTTACCTTTTTATAAACGTATTTCAATTTATGGTAAGGTATATTTTATAATGAATGTTTCCTGGATGAGTTTTGATACGAAGCAAAATTGGTTATCTTTAAATTAATGGTATTGCTTTGTTGGTCCCGAAGGGCTATACAAGTTTGTAGAAGGGGGGGGGGGTTGAATACAAACACATATTTTACTTTTCTAAATTTTTTATTGACAAATCATTAACAATTTACAGCTTGTTGCGGAAACAAGATTAAGGATAAACCTAAATCTAAACAAGTTGGAACACTAAGTTTCTTGCACTAAGAAAGATAAGGAAATTACTAATAATAACCTATCTTGAGATAAGAGGATGAACTTGTCCAGAGTTAGCAAGTTACTTCAAAATGAAACGAGTTCATCTTCTTATATACTGCATGCATTTAATGCATGTCAGTTTACAATTTACACGTGTCATCAGCTCATTGGTTGCATGTCATTGACCTTTGTAGACAACCTTAGTAGCCGCATGAATGAACAGTGTAGTATCAGAGTGGTTGTACGATTTTAGACAATAAGGAGGTTCTTTTTCTGACATATCGTACGGAGTCGTGCAAGGGTGGTTAAGACAAAAGTACTTTGTACGGAGGACTTCATGATCAGCTTTCGTTGATTCAACGCTTTATCATATTATATCAGCGAATGATAAAGTTCAACGATAGCTGAAGTCTTGTACTTGATACTTCACGTTGAGTGGACAAATCTGAGTCTTCGATGATCCGCATCAGTTCATTAGGAGACTTGTCGCTGGTTCTTGAGCTTGATCTTCGACTTCAGCGTAGAACCTATGTTGACGTGAAACTTGTCTTCAGAGATCATAAGTAAACAACTAACTTATCAGCGATCACCATAAGTACTGAACAGACTCAGAGCATTATGGTGAACAGTGTTCGCTGAATGTTTAATCTAAAGAGTAAGAGTTCCTATCAGCGGTACTGTAAGGTCTTAGTACTTATCAGCGATAGTGAAACTCTAATACATATTGTTTACTTACAATTTTCACTAAGTATTAAGATAGGGTCATTATCAAATCACTGAGGGTTTGGATCAACAATCTCCCCCTATTTGATTATGACATAGCAACAGAGAAAATTGTTATTTAATGAAAACATAAGGATAAAAAGAACTCATAAAGTATTTGTCCCTTTTACTATTTTCTGGGATCTTTTCTGTACTGATGGAGTAAGGTACTTTCGCTGAAATCTTTCATTAAACTTCGTATCAGATTACAAAGGGAAGTGGAAAGATAATAAGTACAAGCGAAATAAATTACAAGTACAGAAGAATAACTGATACAATAGAAGAATTTAGGCGATCCTATCAGCTTATAGAGGTTCTTCCTTAATGAGAAGTTCATCAAGGGTCATTGATGTGGGAATCATCCAGTCAGGAACTGTTACTCCTTGATTTCTTTTGTTCAACGCTTCTTCAAAGATCAAGGGTTTCAGATGTCGTGCCTGAATGTCATTCTTGAAGTCACACCAGTAGATAAGACCTTTCCCCTGTTTGATGGGAGTGATGGGAAGTTCAGAGATGCGTTGAAAATGCTTTCGTCCATCATAGTCAATGAAGAATATACCATAGGGTTCGCTTATGACTTTCCCAGGGATGAAAGTCTCACCAAGAGGAAGAGATGTGTCAAGTCCGGAAAGGTCAGGGTCAGGACCAAGGACTTCAGCACGGGAAAAACCAATACCAGTTTCGTTTCGAATACGAGGACCATCATTTGAAGATTTAGACTTCTTCTTCGCTGAGGCCCTTCTTTTCTGACTTTCGAGAGGAGGAGGAGGAGGAATATCCACACAAGAGTAGACCAAGTCGATCTGTTTGTTTATCAGATTTTTGACATGTTCTTTGTACTTAGACTGAGACTTCTGTATGGCTAACCTGATCTCCAACCATTCAGAGAGACCATACTTCGTGATTGCTTAAGCATAGAATTTTGCGTACTGATCATTCTCTCTGAATATCTCGATTTCAGCGATTGAAACTTTGAGGGTTGATCTTCCAGCGATGAGTACCTTGATGATTCTGGAAGCTCGATGTCTGAAATGAACCTTTTCTTGGCACCAGGTTAAGGTAGATTTGGACACAGTTCTCTTTTCTTCAGTGATCTTCTTGGTTTCTTCCCATAGCTGATGTTGAACTTCAATTGGAGCTCTTTTCAGCTTGGGGTCTTTCACTGATTGTTGAGTAAGCTGGATAGCGTATTCTCTGTCTTTTTCTTCAGCTTCTCTTCTTTCAGCGATTAGACGTTCAGCTCTGAGGTGATCCTTGTACTCCTTTTGTGAAAGTTTGAACATTGGAGTAACGGAAGGAAGTTGATCACGCTTCAAAATGATTCAATGAGCCTTGAACTTCTTTATTATTTCCTCTCTTCTTTTCTGATCATCTTCACTTGGTTTTTGAGGAACCAAGGAAGGTCTGCTTGAATGAGCGAGCATCTGTTCTTCAGGTTCATCAGTCTCAGAGATCAAATCCAAGACTGGGATTATTTCTTCAGCAGCAGCTGGGATTATTGTTGGTGAAGTCGTAGTTGTGGATACTTCAGCGATATCCTCAAACAGGGGAGAAGACTAGCTGAAACACAACGATCTTACGAGTAAGAAATTGGGTAGAATCAGAGAAAGGAAATTGGTTTAAGTGTATAGGCTTGTGGATAGTAGAACTGATAGTGTATAGAGGAGGGATGGAGTAAGGAAGATTTAGTGTACCTGACAAACCGGCTTTTCAAGCAAGATCGCCAGATTGTCTTCTTCAGCGAGGCCTTTGTTCTTGCCTTTGTGAGCTTCAGACGCTGAAGGTTTTGTCTTGGTCCGCTCCCCTGTGGATTCTTTTATCACGATCCCCTTAAGATCTTTAATCCTCTGAGCAGGCTTGACTATAAAGGAGTCATCATCATCATCGTTATCATCATCATCATTCTTTGGAGAAGAGGATGGTTCATCATCAGCGATGTCGACGGCTTCTTCATCTTCAGCTTCAGACTCAGATTCTTCAGCTTCTTCTTCGAGTTGCTCCCCCTCAGATACAGAGTTAAGCTTCTCGGTTCCCTCAGGGTTTTCATCTCCCTGAGGTCCAACAACAGTTTCTTCAGTTGTCTTCTCACTCTCTTCAGCAAGGGTGAGGTCTTGAGTCTTCTCCTTCTCGATAGATTCATCGTGGAGAAGGTCTTCAGAGTTCTTCTTCTCCCCCCCTTCTTCATGATGAATGAGGAAGGAATGTGTTGACTCAGCAGCTGTTGTAGGTTCCCTGTCTTCTTGGCCAGAGATCCCCTTATAAACTTCAATCGATGCTACTCTGTCTTCTAGGCCAGAGATAGCAGGACTGATCTTCAAGAGTTCAGCACGATCCGCCTTAGTAAAGTTTTCAGGTGCAGGGGCAGGGGCGGACGTGTTGTTCAGGATTTGCTGCATCATTATCTTCATAGAACCAATATCAGTCTTTACAGAACTGACGTCAGTCTTTACAGCAGTCATCTCTCCCTCGAGTTTTCCAACCGATGTCTTCAGCGTTGTGAATTCACTGGACATGGATGAAACTGAAGTCTTGAGAGAGGTGTAGTCTGTGTAGATGTCAGCGAGCACCTTTGTAAAGTCTCCAAGGGTTTTATCAACCTTCTCCAAGTCATCTTTGGAGGCTTTCTCTTCCACCACTGTTGTCAGCTTTGTAAGATTCTCTCCAGCGTTTGTTACAGCTGAAGAGTTGTCGGAGAGAGTAGTGGTGAGACCTGTCAGCTTCGTCTCCAAGTTCTTCAGAGAGGCGTTGATGTCTCCCAAATTAGGACCTGTAACATATAAGTACTTGTGAACAGAGGAAAGCTCAGAAGTTTGGGGTTCAGTTACAATGTTTATGGGTTGGTGTATACCTGCAGGAGGATTGATGAATTCGTCAAAATCTTGGTGTCCTGAAAAGAGTTCCATGTCGTCAGCGAGAGTGCGTACACATATGGATGGTTCTGCAGGTCTTGTGGCCATCATTCCTTGAGGAGTGTCAGCTTTAGCTTCTGGAGGAATGACGGTTGTTCCAGTGATAACTGGATTAGAGACCAATTGAGTAGAGAGAGAAGCGAAGGTTGAGAATGTTGGTTGGGTACGGAGTTCAGCGTTGGATCCGCTGAGAAGTAGTTCTTCAGTCTGTTGAGAGACTAAAGGAGGTTGGGTAGATTCCAAGTTTGTAACCTCAGCGTTTAGAGACGCTGAAGTTGGGATGGAATGGGTGGTTTGTTCAGGTGTGGCAGAGCGTACCACTGAACGTTCCTTCAGCTCTTTAAGATGAGCTGAGGAGTCTTCAACATGAGATTGCTGGGGTTGCTCCTTGGTTATCTTAGTCCTTTTGGAACTAAGTTGGGTAGCTGAGTGTTTCCTTTTATGAGAAGGAATGGAGGTTGCAGCCTGGGTATCAGCGATGGGTGTGATCGCTGAAGGAGCTGCAGAAGTAGAAGAAGTAGGGTTGAGAAGAGTTAAAAGTGTAGAAAGACGTACCTCGTTTTCCACCGGTTTGAAGTCGAGAACTTTTGGACCAACCTGAGAGAGTTTCAGGTCTCCATCTAGTGGGTAGATGTCCTTAAGGCCAGTTTGGAAGACGGCGCTGATGAATCTGGGATAAGGAACCCATGATGGTCGGTCAGCGGCAAAATCTACTCTTTGTACCAGATCATCGTAGATTATCGATGCCCGGTCTATATGTAGACCTTTTAGCAATGCATATCCCATTGCTTGTTGAGGTTGAGCGGCTTGGTCAGAGGAGCCGGTCTTTGCAGTCATGCATCTAATCAGATGAGCGAAGATGAAATTTTTCTCGCTGGACATTTTGGATTTTTTGATGAGGGTCAGCTTCTTCTCGGGCTTCTTGTCCCTTCCAGTTTCCCATATGTAGCCCATTGCATCGAAGAATGCAGTGATGGCTTTCCTGTCTGAATGTTTCTTGTGGTCAGGGAGAGGGACAAAAGGTTTTTCTTTTGTAGCAGTGGGAAGGTTCATGGCTTTGCGTATGATGGCAGGGGTGATCTTCATTGTGCCATATTCAGTATCATAGAGGATACAGTCAATTGTCTTTGAGGGATCTTTGGCTTATGGTAGCTGAGAGTGTCTGGCAGAGTACCAGAACTGAGAAAGTATCAGCTGATGTGCAGGAGGTGTTATGGTCAGGGCTGTTGAGAGGCAACAATTTTTCAGGAAGTTCACAGCATCATTCAGATGTGTGACTTGCTTACGAGGAGGAAACTCGAAAAGCGCATAAAGGTTATTTGACTTAGTCCAATCAAGTTCTTCTAGAGTGAACTTGATCTGAGGAGCCTTTGTGATTTCCAATTCCTCAGCATCAGCGACAGCAATGTTCTCGGCGGTAGGAATGTCAGCAGATGCCATTTTCTGTATTATCAGTTCAACCAAAGATTTTAACAAATAAGAATAATCTTAATGTGGAAAGAATTTCCAATAAGATGGTTCGAATTTTGTCCATTTCATTCAGACAAAAATGTCTTAATGAAGATTAGGGTTTTTCTTGGTTTTGAAAAAGAAATGCAAACCCATTAAAAGTCTTGTTTTCCAGTTTCTGGAAACGAATATATGAAGAACAAGTTTAAGATTTTGCGTTTAAACTTGAAGAACAACCATGAAAGGTTGTGTTCATAAAACCATGAAAGAAATGATTTCATTTTAAGAAGTTCTTTTGTTTGATCTTTTAAAAACAATGAGAAGATTATTAACAAGTTATAACAATAGATAAATAATAAGAACATATTAACCTTTGATGTTGATGAAGAATATGATGAACAGTTTCTGGAAATACTTGAGAGCAAAATGCAACAGTGAATTCTTTTCTTGAGGAAGAAGTTCGCGTAAAAGGAAAATATAAACCAAGAATGTGTTTATATAGTGAGATTAGAGAGAGAAAATCTTGAGCGAGAAAAGATTTTCATCATGACACGGACACGTGTTTGCATTTGATTGGAAGTTGAACGAAACGTGCAAACGTGTGTCAGAAAAAGAACGTGCCGGGGTTTATCCGTTGTAATGACGTCACAACTGTCCTTTCATATTCTTTTAGGATGTCTCTGAGGTTTTGAAATCTCAGGGACACTTTTGAAAAACATGAAGCACTGAATAAAAATATTAGTGTTGGTTTTAGAAATTTCAAAGTATCGTTGATTAAGGAAGAGATATTCAGCGATGCAACTTGTTTTGAAATCTTGCATTCATATGCGATTGTCAGAGAGAGAAAAACATACCTTGATATCAGCGAATCAAGTTTATTCAGAGAGAAGATGATGGAATAGGTTATACAAGTTGATTTTATCCTGAGAACTATACAAGTTTGTATAATTGTATCGCTGATCAAATGTGAACCGCCGAAGATTTTACTCTTCAAAGTTCAGCATTCCAAGCTCACTGATGAGAAAGTTGAATCTTGTCTCATCAAGAGGTTTGGTGAACAAATCAGCTAACTGATAATCAGTTCGGATAAAATGAAGTTCTATATCACCATTCATCACATGATCTCTGATAAAATGATATCTGATTTCGATGTGTTTTGTCTTTGAATGTAGCACTGGATTGTTGGCTATAGCGATGGCACTTGTGCTGTCGCAATAGATTAGAATTTTTGAGAACTGAAGGTCATAGTCTAGTAGTTGATTTCTCATCCACAAGACTTGAGAACAACAGCTTCCAGCGGCTACATATTCAGCTTCAGCTGTGGAGGTGGATACCGAGTTTTGCTTTTTACTTGTCCAACTCACCAGCTTTCCACCCAGGAGCTGACAGCCTCCTGTGGTGCTTTTCCTATCCATTTTACAACCTGCAAAATCACTATCTGAATAGGCGGTTAGATCGAATCCTGAGTCTTTGGGATACCAAAGACCTAGATTCGCAGTACCTTTAAGGTATCGAAAAATTCGCTTTACAGCGATCATATGAGATTCCTTAGGTTCAGCTTGATATCGTGCACACAAACATGTTGCGTACATAATATCGGGTCGGCTAGCTGTAAGATACAAAAGAGAGCCAATCATCCCACAGTACAGCGTAACATTAACAGGAATACCATTAGTATCCTTGTCTAGTGTCAGCGGTGGTGCCATAGGGGTTTTCATAGCTGAACTCTGAGTTAAATAGAATTTCTTCAGCATATCTTTAACATACTTTCCCTGATTAATGAAAGTTCCTTTTTCATTTTGCTTTATCTGAAGACCAAGGAAATATGTTAGTTCACCCATCATGCTCATTTTATACTCATCTTTCATTCTATCAGCGAAACGAGTACAAAGATCAGGGTTAGTAGAACCAAATATAATATCATCAACATATATATGAATTAGAATGATATGACCTTTCACTATTCTAAAAAAATAGAGTTTTTTCAATTTTACCCCGCTCAAATTTTTCAATATGGAGATAAGTAGAGAGAGAGTGTCATACCATGCACGTGGAGCTTGCTTTAAGCCATAGAGTGTCTTATCCAGTTTATAAACATAACCTGGACGCTTAGGATCTAAGAATCCTGGAGGTTGTTCTACATAGACTTCTTCATTCAGCTTTCCATTTAGAAACGCTGACTTTACATCCATCTGATATACTTTGAAGTCTTTGTGTACAGCATATGCTAAGAATAGACGAATAGATTCTAGTCTTGCTACTGGAGCAAATGTTTCGTCGTAATCTATGCCTTCCTCTTGTCTGTATCCCTGAGCAACAAGACGAGCCTTGTTGCGGGTTACAGTTCCATGTTCGTCCAACTTGTTTCGATAGACCCATTTAGTGCCTATCACTGTCTTGTCAGTTGGTCTTCGAACAAGTTTCCAAACTTTGTTTCTTTCGAATTCAGTCAGCTCTTCTTGAATGGCGCTGACCCAGTTTGGATCTTTGAGGGCATCATCTATTTTCTTTGGTTCAGTCAGAGAAATAAAGTTAACAAATAAACAAATATTACCTGCACTTCGTCGAGTCTGAACACCAGCGTTTGGATCACCAAGAATTTGATCAATTGGGTGATTTACAGTCCATCGCTGAGCCGGAGCATAAGTCGCTGACTCAATCTGAACTGGAGGAGCTGAAGATGAGGCTTCAGCAACTTCTGGAGTATCAGCCAAGAGAGGAGTGGTTGCATTTGTCATTTCATTCACTGATTGCTGAGAAATAGATGGAATGTCTGAGACATTTGGTTCAGAAGCAGGTATAGTGTTTAAAGGAACATCTGAGACCCATGATGTTTCAGCTTCACTATTCTGCATGTTTGGAATGATAGTAGGACTATCATCTTCAACTGTATGAGTATGAGGAGTGGGAACATCTGAATCACCAAGATGAGAAAACATCCATTGATTCAGTTCTTTAGTATCAGCGGACGGTTTAGAGTTCGTTGAACGGGATTCGTCAAACGTGACGTGAATAGTTTCTTCAACAGTTTGTCTTCTATGATTGAAAACTCTGAAGGCTTTGGATATTGAAGAATATCCAAGAAAGATTCCATCATCAGCCTTAGGATCAAACTTTCCAAGGGCATCTATGTTGTTCAGTATGAAACACTGACATCCAAAGATGTGAAGAAAGCTAATTGAAGGCTTTCTCCCATGAAAAAGTTCATAGGCTGTCTTATTGAATCTTTTGACTATCAGCGACCTGTTTTGCGTAAAACAAGCAGTGTTGACAGCTTCTGCCCAAAACTGAGTAGGCAGGTGAGAATCGCTGAGCATTGAACGTGCAACTTCAATAATTGTTCTATTTCTTCTTTCAGCGACTCCATTTTGTTGTGGTGTTCTTACTGATGAAAAGTTGTGAGAAATACCCTTACTCTCAAAGAAGGAATCAAGAGAACTGTTTTTTAATTCAGTCCCATGATCACTCCTTATTGAGCGAACGGTCAAGTTGTTCAGGGTTTCCGTCTTCCGAACAAAGGTGATGAGTTCTTCAGGGGTGTCACTCTTAGAACGGAGAAACATAACCCATGTATATCGAGAGAATTCATCTACTATGACCAGCGTATATTTCTTTCCAGCGATGGATTATTTGTTAACAGGGCCAAACAAATCCATATGGAGTAGTTGTAGAGGAGATGACACTGAGGAGACTTGCTTTGACTTGAAGCTTGCTTTGGTCTGCTTCCCTTTCTCACACGCTGAACATAAAGACTCTTTGGCGTATAAGTGTTGAGGTAGACCAGTGACTAACTCTTTTGAAGAAAGAGTATTCAGTGTCTTGAAATTTAGATGTGAGAGCCTCTTATGCCATAGCCAGTTGACATCAGATGAGGCTTTTGAGAAGAAACAGGAGTTCTCAGTGGTTGTTGAGTCCATGTTTATTACATAAACATTTTCCAAATGATAACCGCTGAGAGCTATCTTCTCCTTTTTGTCAGTGACAAAGCAGGATTCCTTAGTAAAGATTACTTTGTTATCCTTGTCGCAAAGCTGACTGATGCTTAGAAGATTATGCTTCAGCCCTTCAACATATGCGACTCTTCTGAAGGTTGTTGTACCATTTGAGAGTACACCAAACCCTCGGGTATGTTCTTTTCCATTTCCACCAAAAGTCACAGAGGGACCCTTCTCTTCCTTGTATTCAGCGATCAGGCTTTTCTTTCCAATCATGTGTCTAGAGCATCCGCTATCGAGATACCAGATACCCTTCTTAACCTGCATTACAAAGGAAAATTAGTTTTTCTTGGGTACCCACTTAACCATGTATACACATTTGTCAGTGGAAGTAGTTGGAATGGAAGGTTCAGCAGTCTTCGCAGCATTTGAAGATTCACCTTTGTCATTCTTCACTTTGGTTAATTTCTTAACCTCAGTGGTCTTCTTTGCCTTGGGGGCAGTGATCTTCACCTTAGCTATCTTTTCAGCTTTGGTGGCTGTGGGGCACTTACTAGCAATATGATCAGTGAGTCCACAGTGATAACATTTCCTATAACTAAAAGTAGTTCTAGGACTATTTGAATGTTGAGCTTTAGATTTTAAAATAGAAGGACCAGCACCAAATAAGCTATTGGCTTTTAAAATAGGAGGAACATTCAGTTCTTCGGATTTCTTACCAAGGACATCCACTCTGAGTCTAGGAGTAGATCGCTGAATAGATCCACGCTGAGTAGATCCAGAGATCTGATTCCTTGATCCAGAGGGGTAGGTCACTGAAGCTTTAGAAGCATTCAACTTAGGTACTAAGGTACCCTTATGAGGATTTTGGTTAAAAACAATTCCTTTACCTTTTTCTTTAAAGACAGAGGTAGGTTTTGGATAAACCATTTTCTCTTTACCTTTTGAGGAGGTAGGAGTTTCCTCAGGGATAGTCGGTCTGGAAGAGGAACACTGAGAGGATGAAGTATCAGCGACTGAGGATACGAAAGTTCCAAATAAGAGCATGGAACGATCAGTGGCTGGTTCTTGAGAATCAGCTTTGTAACCAAGACCACGTTTATCACTCAGGGGAATCTGAGACTTAATTATCTCAGTGATATTTGTTGAGGAATTATACCATCCATCAACAGTAGCTTGTTCAGCTCTTAATGCAGCGATAGCTTCTTCTCGTTCGATTTTGACTAGCTGATTTAAGTGAACTTGATCTTTAAACTTTTCTTCAATTTTAGAAAGGTTTTCTATTTGAAGGTGACAGTTTTTAAGCTGTTCAGCGAGATCAAGGTTTTGATTTTCAACTATTGTTTTGCCATTCATGGCTTCATATAAACTTCTAGTCAAGAGATCGATCTTACGAAGACTATCATCTTCATCGATATTTGCAATATTTGTAAAGAAGGAAGGTGATACCTGAATTGCAGAGGTTGAAGTAGAGGGAATGTCTGAACTTTCTTCCTCATCTTCAATCTTGGCCATAAGACAGAGATTGAATTCATCATCTTCAGAGTCAGATGATGATACTTCTTCATCAGAAGCAGCCCAATCATAGTTAGCCATCAGGCCTTTGCTTTTCTTCTTAAAACTTTTCAGCTTCACATACTTTTCTTTCAGCTTTGCGTATTTGTCATCTTTATTCCTGGAATAAAGGATTTCTTTGGAAAAGCTGAGGGTCTAGAAACTTTCTTTGACCTGCACTCGTTAGCGAAATGTCCTATCTTTTCGCAGTTAAAACAAGTAGCAGTAGCCTTATCAACAAGAGCTGATGATCTTGGCTTGTCAGTTATGGAAAGAGGTTTGTTCTTTCTAAACATTTTCTTTTTGGCGAATCTCCTGAACTTTTTAGTTAGGAGAGCCAAAGATTCATCATCATCTGAAGAATCAGAATCTGGTGACCTTTCAGAGTTACTCTTCAACTCAGTGATAGTGACCGAGGGTCGCTGAGTGGAGGGTTCCTCTGAGATTAAAGCAACAGGGGTGCTTTTGGAATATTTTACAATATTCTTCTTAAGATGACTCGATTGCCCATGATTCAGCATCGTGCCATATAAGGTTGAAAGGGTCATTGATTTTAGATCCTTTGACAGCTTGAGACACATAGAATAACTGTCCCAGCTTTCAGGTAAACATTCTAAAAACTTTGTTAGCACTTCAAAGTTAGAATATTCCTTACCAACAATTTTCAGATCTATAATTAAACAGTTGAAGCGTTGGTGAACTTCAGAGAGAGTTTCATTCTTACCAGAAATGAAGCTTTCATACTGTCTTACCAGGTTAATCTTTCGAGAGTCCTGGACTTCAGACGTACCTTCATATTGAACACATATTGTGTCCCACATAGCTTTTGAGGTTTTCAGGTTCATGACGGAATGGTAAACTTCATCAGGAAGAGCCATGGATAGTATGGATCTGACTTTTGTGTCGATAGGCACTTTCTTCTTATTTTCGTCAGTCCACATATGTATTTCTTTAGGAATCAGCCTTTCTGGAATAGCATGTCTATTCTCAGCGGTTGGAACTGCAACATCAATTCTTACAGGGATATATGGGTCGTTTTCAAGATAGTAAGGCATAGTAGGGTCTACACCTTCTAAGAAGAGAATCATCCTATTTTTCCATAGATTAAAATTATCTCTGGAGAATCTAGGGGGTTTAGCAAGAGAACCATTGTCTATATAGTTTGTGTTTGTGTTGGTAGCCATTTTCAGAAATAGCAAGGAAGAGAAATCTTAGTATAGATTAGATCTTGTTTATGAGATTAAACAAATCCGCTCTGATACCACTTGTTGGTCCCGAAGGGCTATATAAGTTTGTAGAAGGGGGGGGGGTTGAATACAAACACAGATTTTACTTTTTCTAAATTGTTTATTGATAAATCATTAACAATTTACAACTTGTTGCAGAAACAAGATTAAGGATAAACCTAAATCTAAACAAGTTGGAACACTAAGTTTCTTGCACTAAGAAAGATAAGGAAATTACTAATAATAACCTATCTTGAGATAAGATGATGAACTTGTCCAGAGTTAGCAAGTTACTTCAAAATGAAGTGAGTTCATCTTCTTATATACTGCATGCATTTAATGCATGTCAGTTTACACTTTACACGTGTCATCAGCTCATTGGTTGCATGCCATTGACCTTTGTAGACAACCTTAGTAGCCGCATGAATGAACAATGTAGTATCAGAGTGGTTGTACGATTTCAGACAATAAGGAGGTTCTTTTTCTGACATATCGTACGGAGTCGTGCAAGGGTGGTTAAGACAAAAGTACTTTGTACGGAGGACTTCATGATCAACTTTCATTGATTCAGCGCTTTATCATATTATATTAGCGAATGATAAAGTTCAGCGATAGCTGAAGTCTTGTACTTGATACTTCACGTTGAGTGGAAAAATCTGAGTCTTCGCTGATCCGCATCAGTTCATTAGGAGACTTGTCGCTGATTCTTGAGCTTGATCTTCGACTTCAGCGTAGAACCTATGATGACGTGAAACTTGTCTTCAGAGATCATAAGTAAACAACTAACTTATCAGCGATCACCATAAGTACTGAACAGGCTCAGAGCATTATGGTGAACAGTGTTCGCTGAATGTTTAATCTAAAGAGTGAGAGTTCCTATCAGCGGTACTGTAAGGTCTTAGTACTTATCAGCGATAGTGAAACTCTAATACATATTGTTTACTTACAATTTTCACTAAGTATTAAGATAGGGTTATTATCAAATCACTGAGGGTTTGGATCAACATGCTTAATTTCATTAACGTTATTTGAAAATTATTTTATATTCAGCAATAACCTGCACGAGTACAAATAAGTGTAATGGACCCATAGGCACTAGTTTTATATAAACACATGGAATAGGCGTGGATTAATCGTAATTCCAGTGTGTGTGATAAACGTGGAATAGGCGTAGACTAATCGTAATTCCCGTTTAGGTGAAATAAGGAATAGGCGTGGATTAATCGTAATTCCTATTTCACATTGATGAGAAATCGTGGGATAGGTGTGGACTAATCGTAATTCCCGATTTCTAAGGAAGGAAAGAGATGGGCATGGCTTAATTGTAATCTCTACTTCCTTTCCAAGAAATTGACATGTGTAATTGTGATTTCTTGAACAGGAGCATTAATCTAGAATCCGTGGAGATTCGCAGTGGGCTCAGGAACATAATAACATGACTGACTTGGTGTTGGTCATTTTCATGGAATCGGGTTTAACCCCGTCATCGTAAGATGTTGAAACGTATGATAAGAAAAGGGTGAACCAGGTTTGTGATGCCTTGTTTACAATGATTTTAAAAGTATTATTTTAAAATCGAATGTTCTCACTAGGCGTTAGCCTAATCGTTTCAAAATATGTTTTCTTGTCGGAGAAGTTAGCCTTAGTGAGGAGTTTTTAATAAATGCTAGATAACTGGTTTAATCTGATCTTAGAGCATCCTCAGTCATGAACCTCTTCAGAGGTTCATGACTCTGCCACATCAGTTTTTTCTCTCTGCCACATCAGTTTTCTCTTTTCTACTCACTTTATAAACCTCTCACTTCTAATCATGGACCGGTTCATGGTTAATTTAATAAAAAACAACAACTAAACTTTAATTATAATTAAAAGACAATAATTAATAATAAAAATAATAAAAATCACAATAATTAAAAATTATAATAATTGAAAGTTACAATACGTTAAAATTAAAAAAAATAGAATTATAATTAAAAGTTACATACTTTTATAAAATAAAAACAATAGTTTTTTTTGAAGTAAAAATAAAAACGGAAGTTAAATAATAGATAATATAAAGTTGTTTTTTTAAAATTCTTTATATTATCGTTTTAGTTAATATAAATATAAATCATTTATTGATTAAAAGAAAAGAATGAATTAGTGGAGGTGATATATTAAAAGAAAAGAATTGTGTGGGACCTATACTTTGAAGCCAAGAAGCGGTCCTGAAAGATGGAGCGGTTCTCCCACGTGGAGGAGAAACCGGTTCCTCCCAACCCATCCATTTTGTTTGCACCGGTCCAACTTAGTGCCTACGTGTCAAAGAACCCCACCATTGGGGATGTCCTTAGTTGACAGGATTAGATTAATAGGTTATTTTACTTTGTCTTGGTGTATATATGAATTCTCAAGGTTAATTCTCTGTTATGTATAAAAGTTTGGCAAATTTTATGTTTAATCTTGTTAGAATTAAGGTTTAAATTTATCCTGATTTTTAGGGTGTTACACCTACCTCCAACAGTTTCTCCAAAATGAAGAAATAAAAAGTCAAAATCTCTAAAAAATCATTTTCATCTCCAACGGATTCTCTATTTTGACGATTACGCAATTATTATATTATAAAAATATTTGATACAACTCATAAAATATTATTTTTATTTCTTAAACATTTAATTTAAAACAATTTTAATGGTAAAATGAATAAAAACAATAATTTCTCTCTCATAACTAATCATTTTTCGAAGATCTCCAAATTTGGAGATTTTCATCGTCTCTCTCGTACTTTCTCCATTTTGGAGAAGGTTTTGGGGAATCTGTTGGAGCAAAAAATCTTAAATCTCCATTTTGGAGAAGCTATTGGAGATGCTCTAGCTTTGTATTTGTTACCGTCAACTTCATGGTTAGTTTTCTATCAAGTTTTGTATGGATAAAATTGTCTCAATGGATTAATTTGTCTGTATATATAAAGTTGTTTGTATGGATTAATTTTTCTATATAGATTGAGAAAGGTTTTTCATAGTTAGAAGAAACGTGTTTTTTAACTGGGAATGGCGGATTTTGAAAAAGTTTGGCTTTCTACATAAAACTCCCTCCTATAAGCTTACTAAATAAGTCACTTTCTATACCATTAAGCCACTATCAAAAAGTCATGCATAGTTGATCGAATAAGTTATGAGTCTCATTAACAAACAGGCTTATCATAAACTAGAAGTGCACGATATCATCTTAATTTTAATGTTTCCTTTTATCTTTTGTCTTTATCGATTTTATAATACAGTTTTCTTTTTTATTTAAATCGTCGTCACAGCACCCACCCCACCCAACCATGCTCTGCCCCTGCTTTTCGGATTTGTGGTTAGGGGCGAGAGCGAGATAGGTGGGCTGAGGTGGAAGGTGGATAGTGGTGGGCAGTAGGACATGGTGGGATGGGGTGTGCAACAGTGACAATAACTGCATGGGTGTGGTGGCACATGGGATGATCGGTGTTGGTTAAAGTGGATGCAAAATGATGGAATTCAATTTCTTCCATTAGATCAAGGAATGATGAATATATTAATCTGTAGAATTCAATGGAATTTAAAGAATTCCATCCATTTTAATAATTAAACCAAACAAAGGAATTGGAAATTGATCAAAGGAATTTGTCTTTCCAATTCTGTAACACCCTCAAAATTGGAACGAGCAACTAACTTTAATTTCAATAAAATAACCAAAAGTTTATAAGATTATTTCTACAATTCATTCCTTTAAATACCTTGGAATTTAAACATCATAATTTCCACAAACTAAAAGCTTAAGACGACGTTACTTAACACAACACAAGTTGCTAGTCCCAATTAATGCGGAAGATTCACTAAATCAAAATCATCTCTCGTGCACTCTACTAGCACTCGCCACTTCACAGTGTAGCTAAAGCTACTCCCAACCTGAGCCTGTTGCACATGCCGACAAATAAAAAGGGTTAGGCTAACGCCTAGTGAGTTCAAGCATTTTATCATGACTATATAAATTCATAAATCGAGAGGAGTGTAGTTTTTAGTCATGATTTCAAAAGAGTTTACTTTAAATACAAATCACCCATTTTCCAACTCACACAATTCCCATGCTGAAATCTTTAATATAACATGATTTCCCAAGATAGACTCCTTTCCAAAATCAGTGCGAAAGGAAAAATAGCATTTAATACCCAAAGTAATTAAATACATGATTATTCGTCATTAATCCAAAACACCCCAAAACATGGATGAAACATAATCCACAACTCATATAAGTGGAAAAGCAATTCTCATAAATATGATACGTCACCAAAAACATGGATAAACACAAATACCCAAAACAACACCTTTCGATGACGGGGGAGACCCGTATACATTGCATGTGACAGAACACTAAAGTGGGTCACTTACTATGCAATGAAAACACCCACGTGGATTACTCTCATAAACCGAGCTCAATCACTCCAGATCTATTGCTCGCGAGACTAGGGAGCCCCCAACTTCAACCACTCCAGGTCTATACATTGGGTCACTCCAAATCCACAACAGCACATTAGGGATTACACCTTACTGCCCATGAGACGACGCCCGACCATATAGGTCCACGCCTTACTTATCATGGAACCCGATGCCTATCCCGTGCTAAGCACATATATGGAATTACACCTTACTGCCCATGAGACGACGCCCGACCATCTAGGTCCACGCCTTACTTATCATGGAACCCGATGCCTATTCCGTGCTACAATATAAACTAACGTCTCGTAAAACTGAGCTCAATCAATTCCGACCTCTTGCCCGCGAGACTAAGGGAAACTCAAATGCCTATGGATCCATATCTATCAAGGTCTAAATATTACACGACCCCAAATAAATAAACACATGCATTCAAAACATGCAATTCCCCAATAACATAATTCATTATCAAAACTCAATCTTGAGTTACCAAAACTTGACAAATGTCCCCAAGACTTAATAAGATTCAATACCGAGCCACAAGCTCAACTAACTCCAAAAAGGTAGTTTATTAAAGTTATAAAATGACATCAAATATAACCACACACACCGTTTGCCGGTAAATACTTTGATTCCATGAAAACCCGAAATAACACTTTGGATCAGGTAAACCCTCATTTCCAAGGACTCACGCCTTTACATTTTCAAAACATCTCATGATGTACTATATGCATATTTCCAAATATCCACAAAGATGCATTTTCATAACAAATAGACTCCATTTACCACATAAATCAACAACCCATCTCATGTATGATTTATCTATCTCATTTTTCCCAAAGAACCCAAAAGTAGTGTTTTACAATGTCTACTACAATTAATACCTTAAAAGGTAAAACTCATCAAATAACTCAACATTGATAATTTTCAGGTAAAACACATAATTACTTGGAAAATAGCATTTTGGCATGTACAAAGTTTTCGCAAAGTAACTTGAACTCACCTTGCTAGATTTAAGCTAAATCTAGAGTTCTCCAAACGTAAGCTCCTTTGATGAAGTTTGCATCCTCAAGCCAAAACTTCCAAAACCTAGATTTATGAATTTCCAACCATCAATAACACAATCCAACCATGTAGAATCATTCCCTAAACACTTAGAATCATTTCTCTCAACATATTATACCCAAAATAACCAATACCTCGAAACCCTAATTTCCAAAATGAAGAGAAGAGAGGATTACCTCAATCATCAAGTGAATCCACCAACCAAACACTTCTAGTGTTACCAAAGTGAGCTTCATTCTTCATTTTATCTAAGGAAAGGAAAAGGTTTAGGTGAGGGTTGGGTAAACCCTAGAAAGTGTAGAAATCTTACCAAAACGAAAGTGAGAAGAAGGGTTCTAACCTCCATCCATAATCCCTTGATAAGAACCGAGAGAGAGGCTTTGGTTTACAAGATTCATGGCTTCAAGAGCTCCAAAAACGATTTAGAGGGTTAGGGTTTTGTTTGGGAGAGTTTAGAGTGAGAGAGATGGAATAGAAATGAAAGAAAGCTGAAGTTTGTGGGTTTAAAACACCCTAGAGCCTGACGGCGAGAGTGACAGACGATTATGCCACTGTCACTTTCGCGGGGCACTCTCGCCCGCTACCCAATTGCCCACGGTACAAACTCGGCGAAAGTGACACTGCGAAAGTGACCATGTCACTCTCGCGAGTGTCATATTCGCTGGACCTCCCAAGCCCTTGGTACATTCTTAGCGAAAGTGACACTGCGAAAGTGACCATGTCACTCTCGCGAGTGTCATACTCGCTGGACTTGTACCGAGTCCAAACTTGGCCAATTTCTCGAGAGATCCAATTAGCAATACGTATCCCACCTTCCAATGCAACACCTTGCCCTTCTAATAAATCTAAGTTGACTTACTTACCAATTTGAGTTAGAATTTTCGGGGTGTTACAAATTCCATCTAATTCCTTCGAATTTCACAAACCAAACGACCCCTCAATATACTTATCAATCTCTTGAAATTGGATATAAGGGTATTTCAATTATTTTGCTTTGTTATAGAACATTTTATTAAAAAAAACAAAACATATAAGGGTATTTTTGTCCAAACACGTCTAAAGTAGGTTTAAAAGAATTGCTTTGTAAAAACAACTATATTTTTTTGAGTTATATATTACACGGTGGTTTGAGGGAAAATCGTAAAAATGAAAAACTGAAGAACACCCTAATAAGTAACAACCATTTATTTGTACGGTATGCACATTTGTATACAAGTAATTTGTATGGTATCCACATGTGCATACACATGTAAACGTGCATAGAAACCAGGAAAATCTTCAATTACTTGTATGTACATGTACATATCGTACAAGTGAATGATTATTAGGGCGTTCTTAAGTTTTTTCATTTTCTAGGGGTTTCCCCTAAACCTCAATCATATATTATACACAACAACACTTGCATACACATCTAGCAACCATGAAAACCTAATAAATCATTCAACATTTATCAAATATTATATGGAGGGAAAAAAGGAAGTACAACTCAAACTTGAAGTAGAGGGAATTAGAGACAAGGCAAAACAAGAACATCAAAAACCCATTATTAAAACCTAAATTCAGGAACAGGTACCCAATCCAACAAAAAGTTGATTACAATGGCAAACTCTCCAAAAGCTGTAGTCTAAATAAGAATGATATGAGATGAGAAGAGTTGCAAATGTTCATATAATCATGCAACTAACTAGACTTCTACCTTCATATGCTATGTGCCTTCGTCTATCGTCTAAACATGCCACAAAGATAGCTCTATATGCCCAAACGCACAAACAAAATTGAGTAGCGACAAAAAAACATCAAAATCTGCGTGTTTTTTAGAACAAAGCAAAAGGTAAACCTGAAAATTGCCATCATCGTCTTCGCACAGCTGCACCAACTGGCTGCTGTGTTTGGGCACTTGCTTGTTCCTCAGGCATGCTCATTGCTTGCGCGAAAGCATTCATGATAATAATTACAAGCGGGATAAAGTACATCCACTGAAAAAAGACCGAATACATCATAAACACAAGTACTTTGCAAATAATCGAGTTGAAATGAAAACCATAGCATTTAAGGGGGCACTTGGTTCATTTCATGGGAATGACTAGACCACTCACATTTTTAGCCCAAAAGGGCTTTTCCAGTGGCTTTACACCTTCATCATCTCCCATCTCACCACCACCAATATCTTCAGAAAACATCGGTCTCCTGCATGAGTTGTAGCAAAAAAACAACTTTCCAACATCAGTATGGAGATTATTAAGCATAGTTTGTGTACGTAAGTGTACCACATTCCCTTCATAACTAATATAATCTTTGGAACATAACTTTTTTTTCGCAAGGTGAAAAAATGAAGACATGAAACAGAAGATGAAAATTTGACCTTGGTGCCTGTTCATTGTACTTCAAAACTGTGTGAGAGTTGAAGGACCACTTTGCAGGCTGAAATGTTAAGAAAATGGACATATCAAAGGTAATGTTAGAGAACTACAAAAATTCATAATTATTTATAAGCATGAAGTATATAGAGGTCACCTAGTCGCTACACAATGGTCGACTACTGAAAACAAGTAAATGGATTTTTGCAAACTTACAAGTCTCAATTGCCGATGATATCCACAAGCCCCAGGAGAACCATAATTAACAGCCAAAATGTTGACACCTTCCTGCCATAATAAAATATGTTAGCATTTTAACTCAGACAAAGACCGGTGCAAGTATACAAAAAAAAATTTGAATTACCATGTGTATGATAAATAGCTCATCCAAGCCATCATTTGGGAGACACCTCTGAAAGTAAATAGAAACAGTAGTCAACACAGTAGAAAAAAAAACTAGCATTACAAAAAGTATGTCACAACTCACAACAAGGTATCTGAAAGAGAAGCTACTATTTGACCTTTACTGCTATTCATTTTGGCTAACAAAGGTAAGAGGAAAAGTACAAATTAATGTCTAATTTCAAATTTACCGCTTTTACTGAGGAGATAACATAATCCCTCCCGGGAGGATTTAATACGTCTGATGGTACCCTTATCGTGTAGAAGTCATCATTTTCTAGTAGTTTCTGCAGCAATCAACCATCAAAAAGCAGAATATATGGTAAAGCACAAACAAAAAAGGGCACAAGATACAACGATATGTTTGATGAAGAATTACTTTGAACTTCTCCTTCTCTATCGTGCTAAGATCGTTCCTTGTGAATCTAATCTTTGTAAGAGTTCCCTTTAAGCAAAAGATACCAAACCAAAAAAAATGGTCATATTAATAGCTTTCTAACCATAACATAAGTAGTGTACCAAGGAACAAAAGCATAAATGTACTGAATATCATAAAATATCATATATTTTAGATGTTTGATGAGAATGTTGATGTGAATGTGAATGTGAATGTGAATGTGAATGTGAATTTTCAGCTATATAACTGATATGTTCTCTGGACGTGCATACACCAAAACAATATAACAAATTTCTTAAACATTATGATTCAAGCAAAAGGCTCATTTATTTTGGTACAATGCTAGTATAAATTTGCATGAAAATATTACATTTGACTTGGTTTTTCATAAAACTTGGGAATCATAGGTTAAATTTTAAAAAATTGGTAAGAGCACCCCATGATTCTTATATAACTAGTCCCATTCCATGAAGTCAAGTAACGTGCAGACCGACATAGTGGATTTGCATCCTATTTCTCAACACAAAACATATATGAATTCAGTATTATCAAATGGAATCAAATAAGATTCATCGTTTTTCAAGTGAATTCAATGGAACCATATAATTCATGGATGATAGATGCTTTTGTTGGAACTTAGCGAAGATAAAAGGAACTCACGAGCAAATATGTAGAATAGAACACTTAATAAACTCCAACATTGAGCATTAAATGAATCATTTAATTACTTGGGTCTTGGAGTGTGGTGTTCTTGGTTGGAGTTTATTAAGTGTTCTATTTTACATCTTAGCTCCTGTGGGACAAATCTTCACTAAGTTCCAACAGCTTTGAGCTGGCCACAATAACCCACGGTTTTTCTTATCAGATAAACTGTTGCATACGATAGTAACGATACCATTTTGATGGATTGCATTCTTATCAAACGACGGGATAAGAGGCCCCTTAATCATAATTTTGATGTATACGAGGAAGATACTAACGTGTAGGGTTACATTTAGCAATAAGGGTTTTGCAAAACCTAAATTCCCCTCCGAACTCCTAATCATCCAATCGAACAACAAAATAAACATCAACAATACAACTTGACTACCTGTCCCCCATAACTCTTGAGGCGAGCAGTGAAAGTGCCGGCGGCAGAGAAATCGTCGGAATCTCCAAATGCGTGTTCTAGAGCGAACTGAACTCTAGAATCCGAATTAGAATCTGCAGACCTCTTCCGAATGGGTTTTGAAGGAGACTGGGAATGAGAAGGCGACGATGATGATCTCGAAAGGTCATGTTCAGGGGAAGAATGCTTGCCTACACCGAATTGTTCATCGTCGACAAGAAGCTCGTCGGATTGAAAAGCGGAAAACGATGAAAACAAGAGAGTGAACGATAGTAGTAACAAGGCGATGGTGGGTTTCATGGTGGAAACCAGAATGTTTACAGAGGAAAAAAAGGTTATGGTTCACTATATATATGCATGTAGGATCCGATGGATTTGGCGGAACAGATCGGATCCCATCGTAAATTTGCATAAAACGGGTTCAGATATTTGTGATTGCACCGACCCGGATCCATCTAATACCTTAGAATTAATTATTTGATTGTTTCAACTAGTTTACTATTATTATTTTTATTGTAAAAAAACTTTTATATAGAAAGATAAATGCATCATCTTCAGAAATAAACGTTTATATTATTTTCTTGAAGTTGTTGTTATCTTTACGTAATATCTAATATATCCTGGTTTAGAGGAGTTATGGTTGATAAAAATAAGATGTGATATTCATTTTTATTTAATTATTTATATCTATACAATATTATAAAATATTCAAGAAAAAATCTTAAAAACAACTCATAAAGTTTTATGTACTGCTATTTAATATTGATTACTTAGAGCATCCACAACAAGGATTTCATTAGGATTTCATTTGGATTGCAAAAGTGTCATGTAGGATTGCTAAATTAGAAATTGTAGTGGTTGTGAGTATGATTGCTAAATTAGAAATTGGTTTTGGTAATTTGCAAATGTCAAATCAGTACTTTTTGCTGATGTGTCAGTGAATAATATAAGAAATTGTAGGGAATAATTTCTAAATTAGAAATTGCTTTATGTCAAATCATGTTTTATGATGTTTTGTAGAGAATGTTTATGAAAAAATGTATGAATAATTTTATTTGTTAATAAAAATATTAATTTTTTTTGAAAGACATAAATATTAAAAAAATGCAAAATATAATTTATGTTAAAGTACAATAATAAAAACTACATATTAAAAAAAATACAAACTTAACACATAAAAATACATCATTGTTCTTTTAGAAGTTCTTCAAGTTGATGTTCGTACAATCTTCGTTGTGGTTTGCTCATTGTTGTGGGATCCATTTCCATCAACTTCATGATCATTTTTTGATTTTCCCGTTTGTTCTTAAGTTTTTCTGTTTCCACAAATGATGTGTGGAATTCTCTCATCACCTGAATTTTTTCTTTTTCAATATTCAGGCATTCTAACATTGTCACTTGTCGTTTTCGGTAGAACTTGATGAAAAATGACTTTTTTTACCTTTATCCTTCGAGGCTTTCTTTCCCAAATTGATGATATAAACGATGATGTTAGTTTTACTATAACTACGCCTCAAATCTCTTGATTGAAGAGATTTGGCAAAGATTTAGAGAAGAAGAAAATGACGATTAATGTAATATTTTTACTTTGTATTTTAATTTAATGTTTTATAAATTAAATATTTTATTTAAATATTTTATTTTATTATAGTTATTTAATTAATAAAATATTTCATATTAAATTATAGTAAAGAGTATTTTAATTGTAGTTTTGTTGTTATTTGATTAAAATATAGTTTTTTATGATGAGGTGTCACTTTAGAAAGTGATTGAAATTTCATTGTTGTGGGGGATGATTTCAAGATAATTGCAAAGCTGATGTGGCACTGATGCGGCCCATTTGCAATTGGAATGAAATTTCATTGTTGTGTATGCTCTTAAAATCTCTTAAAAACAACTAACAAAACTTTATGTATCACCGTTAATGCTAATTACTTAATTAGTTCTTATCTCTAACTCCTTTCTTTTAGTCTTTATCTCTAACTCCTACAAATTCTCAAATGGTAAACCCCTAAAAAACATCATTATTTAATCTCAATAGTTACCTAATTAATCCTTATCTCTAAACCTCTTTCGAATCTTCAAATCATGAACCCCACAAAAAACGTAGAGATTTCAGAATCTTATGTTTGTAAAATTTCAATAAATTATCCAAAATCTAAAAACAAAAACTCGTTGACCGTTTGACTTTCTCTCTCATGGGCGGCGGCTCCTAGGGTTTGGGAGCGTGCAGCAGTGGTTTTCCGGCAGAGTGGTCGGCGTTTGGACGCTGCAGGTGCAAGGCGACGGTGTTAAGGTAGTGAAGGGTCACAAGAGTGCTGGTGGGAGGCGGTTTTCAGCGGTGGTCTGTGGTGGTTCTGTGGTGGACGGCGACGACAGGTGGCTGTGTTTTTTCACGTTTTTTGCCCAGGTTTTTGCTCTCGTTCTCGAATCTGTGTTAGCCGTGTCTTTCTAGGGTCTTCGTAAACTCTCTTGGGTCCCCTTGCGAAGGTGCATCACCACACCCTTGTGGTCTTCGTATCTCCGTTAGGTTCCGACCGGTTGGGGTTTGCAGCACCCTAGCTTCACAGTGGGGGCAATTTTGAGGAGGGTAGCAGTGTGATGGCTGAGGTAGGTATGAAAAATGATTCTAGTAACAGTAGGTTTGCGAAGGAGTCGAATGGGAATGGTGAAAATCTCGTGTATGGCGATAGGACTGCGGAGGAACTTCCCATCCAAGTTTCTTCTGAAAAGGTTTCCGCCTCCCAATCTTCCTTGGTTTTGGGGAAGACTAGTAATGGGGTCGAATTACGGTACGAGGAAGTGGAAATTTTGAAGAACAAAAAGAATTTTGCTGAGGTTGTGGGGAAGGCGGTCGATAACAAACTGGATTTCTTTCCCCTTCCAGATAAGAAGGACTCGTCTGTGGCTATACCGATTGAATTGGCGGAAGAAGTAAGTAAGTCGTTTCATACTACCCTTTATGGTTACTTCTTGGGACCACGTGTTTACTTCCCGATTCTTCAAAGGGTAGTAAAGTCGGCATGGGGTAAATACGGGTTTCAGGACGTGATGATGAATGAGAACGGGATCTACTTCTTTCATTTGGTGGCTGTAATCAAGTGGTGGAAGAAGGCATTCTAATGATTAGAGGGGTGCCTTTGTTTGTGTTTCCGTGGGACTCGACTAAAGGCTTGCATCGCCTGGAGCATTCATCTTGCCCGTTATGGGTCAAGCTTCATAACATTTCGCTCGTGGCTTTCAACCGGGAGGGTGTGAGTCAGATCGCTAGTGCTTTAGGTATTCCTAAACAAATGGATGTGTGCACGGCGTCCATGTGTGATAAACTGTGGGGACGATCGGGATTTGCAAAAGTTCTCGTAGATGTTTGGGCTGTGGGAGATTCGAAGAGAGTGTTAGTCCCAGATGGCTAAAACAAGTATTGTAGAAGGGGGTGGTGGTTGAATACAATACTTAAAATTTTCACAATTTTAATTCTATTATTGAAAACCTTCAACAAGAATTACACATAGAAACTAAAGACTGCTGCGGAAAAGAACAGATAAACTATTCTAACAATATTTCACAAAGTAAACTAAACAAAACAACTAAGAACACTTAGAATAAAGCTATGAAGTTTTTAAGCAATATGGAGATTTCTTGCACTGAGAGAGATTTCCAGAAAGCGTGGTTTGTATGGGAGCCTTCTACTTCCTTTTATAGTGAGATGAGCATTAAATGCTTGGTACACATGTATTCAAGGGACTTGCTTCGTACCAGTGGACTTCTGAAAAGTTGATATGTCATAATCACATTTTCCTTGGTACAAGGAATAGAACCCATGCTGAAAGGGACCTTATCTAAAAAAAGATAAAATGACAAAAAGTCACTTTTACCTGGCAATAGATATTGTCCCAAAATAAATGATCTTCTTGATGTGTATTCCAAGACAATTACACCGATGAAGTTTCACCGACATAATTGACTTAGGTCTTTAAAGCAATCTTCAAAGAAAACCATTTACACAAAGATCCCACTGATTTGAGCATCCTTATCGGTGGGATAAATCTGGCCGACGTGTGAACACAATCGGTGGGAAGGGCGTCCACCGATGTGTGAAGACATAATCGGTGGGGATGATGTCCACCGATGTGTGAAGACACAATCGGTGGAGAGGATGTCCACCGATGTGTGAAGACACAATCGGTGGACAATGACTTGTATGTATCTTGAGAAGAGTCTTCTTATTTCCACAATGAGAATATCTTCAAGCTTGGTTTCGGTTGATCTTCGACTTCACCGAACAGTTGCTATCTTGTACAAGTCATTTAAAAGAACCATGCTAAATATTCTATGTTGATCCAAACCCTCAGTGATTTGATAATGACCCTCTCTTTTATACTTAGTGAAAATTGTAAGTAAACAATATGTATCAGAGTTTCACTATCGCTGATAAGTACTAAGATCTTCCAGTACCGCTGATAGGAACTCTCGCTCTTTAAATTAAACATTCAGCGAACACTGTTCACCATTAATGCTCTGAGTCTGTTCAGTCATTATGGTGATCGCTGATAAGTTAGTTGTTTACTTATGATCCCTGAAGACAAGTTTCACGTCAACATAGGTTCTACGCTGAAGTCGAAGATCAAGCTCAAGAACCAGCGACAAGTCTCCTAATGAACTGATGCGGATCAACGAAGACTCAGATTTGTCCAATCAACGTGAAGTATCAAGTACAAGACTTCAGCTATCGCTGAACTTTATCATTCGCTGAATAGAAATGATAATCGCTGAATCAACGAAAGCTGATCATGAAGTCCTCCGTACAAAGTACTTTTGTCTTAACCACCCTTGCACGACTCCGTACGAAATGTCAGAAAAGAACCTCCAATTATCTGAATTCGTACAACAACTCTGACACTACACTGTTCATACATGCGGCTACTTAGGTTGTCAACAAAGGTCAATGACATGCAACCAATCTGCTTATGACACGTGTAAAGTATGTACTGACTTGCATTAAATGCATGCAGTATATATAGAGATGAACTCACTTCTTTTTGAAGTAACTTGCTAACTCTGGACAAGTTCAAATCTCTTATCTCAGATAGGTTATTATTAGTAATTTCCTTATCTCTCTTAGTGCAAGAAACCTTAGTGTTCCAACTTGTTTAGATTTAGGTTTATCCTTAATCTTGTTTCCGCAACAAGCTGTAAATTGTTAATGATTTATCAATAAACAATTTAGAAAAGTAAAATCGTGTGTTTGTATTCAACCCCCCCCCCCCCCCTTCTACAAACTTGTAAATGGCCACCAACACAAACACAAATTATATAGACAATGGTTCTCTTGCAAAACCCCCTAGATTTTCCAGAGATAACTTCAACTTATGGAAAAATAGGATGACACTCTTCTTAGAAGGTGTAGACCCTACTATGCCTTACTATCTTGAGAATGGTCCATTCATCCCTGTAACAATTGATCCTGCAGTTCCAGCTACTGCGAATATACCTGCTATTCCAGAAAGGCTGATTCCTAAGGAAATCTTTCAGTGGACCGAAGAAGATAAGAAGAAAGTGGCTATAGATACAAAAGCCAGATCCATACTATCCATGGCTCTTCCTGACGAAGTCTACCATTTCGTCATGAATCTGAAATCATCAAAAGCCATGTGGGACACAATATGTGTTCAGTATGAAGGAACGTCTGAAGTCCAGGATTCAAGAAAGATCAACCTGGTAAGACAATACGAAAGCTTCATTTCTGGTAAGAATGAAACTCTCTCTGAAGTTCACCAACGTTTTAATTGCTTAATTATAGATCTAAAAACTGTTGGTAAGGAATATTCTAACTTTGAAGTACTGACAAAGTTTCTAGAATGTTTACCTGAAAGCTGGGACAATTATTCTATGTGTCTCAAGCTGTCAAAGGATCTTAAATCAATGACCCTTTCAACCTTATATGGTACATTGCTGAATCATGAGCAATCTAGCCATCTTAAGAAGAATCTTGTAAAAGATTCCAAAAGCACCCCTGTTGCTTTAATCTCAGAGGAACCTTCTACTCAGCGACCCTCGGTCACTATCACTGAGTTAGAAAGTAACTCTTAAAGGTCATCAGATTCTGATTCTTCAGATGATGATGAATCCTTGGCTCTCCTAACTAAAAAGTTCAGGAGATTCGCCAAGAAGAAAATGTTCAGAAGGAACAAACCGCTTTCAATAACTGACAAGCCAAAATCATCAGCTTTTGTTGATAAGGCTACTGCTACTTGTTTCAACTGCGAAAAGACAGGTCATTTCGCTAATGAGTGCAGGTCAAAGAAAGTCATGAGACCTTCAGCTTTCCCAAAGAAAACCTTTGTTCCAAGGAATAAAGATGATAAATACTCAAAGCTGAAGGAAAAGTATGCAAAGCTGAAAAACTTTAAGAAGAAAGGCAAAGGCTTAATGGCCAACTATGATTGGGCTGCTTCTGATAAAGAAGAATCATCATCGGACTCTGAAGATGATGAAGCAAATCTCTGCCTTATGGCTAAGATTGAAGATGAGGAAGAAAGTTCAGACATTCCCTCCACTTCAACCTCTGCTATTCAGGTATCGCCTTCCTTCTTTACCAATATTGTAAATATTGATGAAGCTGATAGTCTCCGCAAAATCGATCTGCTGACTAGAAGTTTATACGAAGCCATGAACGGCAAAACTGTGGTTGAAAACCAAAATCTTGATCTCGCTGAACAACTTAAAAACTGCCAACTTCAAATAGAAAAGCTTTCTAAAATTGAAGATGATTTTAAAGATCAAGTCTATTTAAATCAGCTAGTCAAAATCGAACGAGCAGAAGCTATCGCTGCATTAAAAGCTGAAAAAGCTACTGTTGAAGGATGGTGTAATTCTTCAACAAAGATCACTGAGATAATTAAGGCTCAGATTCCTCTGAGTGATAAACGTGGTTTGGGTTATAAATATGATACTCCAAAACCAACCACTGAACGCTCAATGCTGAAATTTGGAACGTTCGTATCCTCAGTCGCTGACACTTCATCATCTCAGTGCTCCTCGTCCATTACACCAATCCCTGAGGAAACTCTTACCTCCTTAAAAGGAAAGGAGAAAATGGTTCATTCAAAACCTACCTCTGTCTCAAAAGACAAAGGTAAAGGAATTGTTATTTACCAAAATCCTCAGAAGGGTACCTCTGTACCAAAGCTGAATGCTTCTAAATCCTCAGTGACCTACCCCTCTGGATCTAGAAAGCTGATCTCTGGATCTGTTCAGCGATCCACTCCTAGACTCAAAGTGGATGTCCTTGGTAAGAAATCTGAAGAACTAAATGTTCGTCCCATTTCTAAAGCCAATAGTTTACTTGGTGCTGGCACTTCTAATTCGAAATTAAAAGCTCAGCATACAAGTGGTCCTAAAACTACTTTTAGTTATAGGAAATGTTATCACTGTGGACTTACCGATCATATTGCTAGTAAGTGCCCCACAACCACCAAAGCTGAAAAGATTGCTAAGGTGAAGATTGCCCCCAAGGCAAAGAAGACCAACCCTGTTGCAATTCAGGTCAAGGTGACTCCTACCGCTGAGGTCAAGAAATTGACCAAAGTGAAGAAAGACAAAGCTGAATCTTCAAATGCTGCGAAGAACGCTGAACCTTCTATTCCAACCACTTCCACTGATAAACGCGTATACACGGTTAAGTGGGTACCCAAGAAAAATTAATCTCTCTTTGTATTTCAGGTTAAGAAGGGTATCTGGTATCTCGATAGCGGATGCTCTAGACACATGACTGGAAAGAAAAACCTGCTCGCTGAATACAAGGAAGAGAAGGGTCCCTCTGTGACTTTCGGTGGAAATGGAAAAGGACACACCCGAGGGTATGGTGTACTTTCAAATGGTACAACCTCTTTCAGAAGAGTCGCATATGTTGAAGGGCTGAAGCATAATCTTCTGAGCATCAGTCAGCTTTGCGACATGGATAACAAAGTGATTTTCACTAAGGAATCCTGCTTTGTCACTGACAAAAAGGAGAAGATAGCTCTCTGCGGTTATCGTTTGGAAAATGTTTATGTAATAAACATGGACTCAACAACCACTGAGAACTCCTGTTTCTTCTCAAAGGCATCTTCTGATGTCAACTGGCTATGGCATAAGAGGCTCTCGCATCTGAATTTCAAGACACTTAACACTCTTTCTTCAAAAGAGTTAGTCACTGGTCTACCTCAGCATTCATACACCAAAGAGTCTTTATGTTCAGCGTGTGAAAAAGGGAAGCAGACCAAGGCAAGCTTCAAGTCAAAGCAAGTCTCCTCAGTGTCATCTCCTCTACAACTACTCCATATGGATTTGTTTGGCCCTGTTAACAAACAATCCATCGCTGGAAAGAAATATACGCTGGTCATAGTTGATGAATTCTCTCGTTTTCACATGGGTAATGTTTCTTCGTTCTAAGAGTGACACCCCTGAAGAACTCATCACCTTTGTTCGGAAGATGGAAATCCTGAACAATATGACTGTTCGCTCAATAAGGAGTGATCATGGAACTGAATTCAAAAACAGTTCTCTTGATTCCTTCCTTGAGAGTAATGGTATTTCTCACAACTTTTCGTCAGTGAGAACACCACAACAAAATGGAGTCGCTGAAAGAAGAAATAGAACAATTATTGAAGCTGCACGTTCAATGCTCAGCGATTCTCACCTGCCTACTCAGTTTTGGGCAGAAGCTGTCAACACTGCTTGTTTTACGCAAAACAGGTCGCTGATAGTCAAAAGATTCAAAAAGACAGCCTATGAACTTTTTCATGGGAGAAAGCCTTCAATCAACTTTCTTCACATCTTTGGTTGTCAGTGTTTCATACTGAACAACAGAGATGCCCTTGGAAAGTTTGATCCTAAGGCTGATGATGGAATCTTTCTTGGATACTCCTCAGTTTCCAAAGCCTTCAGAGTCTTCAACCGTAGAAGACAAACTGTAGAAGAAACTATTTACGTCACGTTTGACGAATCTCGTTCAGCGAACTCTAAACCGAACGCTGATACTGAAGAACTGAATCAATGGATGTTTTCTCATCTTGGTGATTCAGATGAATTTCCCACTCCTCATGCTCATCCAGTAGAAGATGATAGTCCCACTATCATTCCAAACATGCAGAATAGTGAAGCTGAAACATCATGGGTCTCAGCTGTTCCTATAAACACTATACCTGCAGTTGATCCAAATATCTCAGACATTCCATCTACTTCTCAGCAATCAGTGAATATAATGACAACTGCATCCATTCCTCTCTTGGTTGATACTCCAGACGTCGCTGAAGCTTCATCTTCAGCTCCTCTATTTCAAGTTGAGTCAGCGTCTCTCGCTCCGGCTCAGCGATGGACTATAAATCACCCAATTGATCAAATTCTTGGTGATCCAAACGCTGGCATTCAGACTCGACGAAGTGCAGGTAATATTTGTCTATTTGTTAATTTTATTTCACTAACTGAACCAAAGAAAATAGATGATGCCCTCAGAGATCCAAACTGGGTCAACGCTATGCAAGAAGAGCTGACTGAATTCGAAAGAAACAAAGTTTGGAAACTTGTTCGCAGACCAACTGATAAAACAGTGATAGGCACTAAATGGGTCTATCGAAAAAAGTTAGACGAACATGGTACTGTAACTCGCAACAAAGCTCGTCTTGTTGCTCAGGGATACAGACAAGAGGAAGGCATAGATTATGACGAAACATTCGCTCCAGTAGCAAGACTTGAATCTATTCGTCTTTTCTTAGCATATGTTGTACACAAAAACTTCACTGTACATCAGATGGATGTCAAGTCAGCGTTTCTAAATGGAAAGCTGAATGAAGAAGTTTACGTGGAACAACCTCCAGGATTCTCAGATCCTAAGCGTCCAGATTATGTTTATAAGCTGGATAAGGCACTTTATGGCTTAAAGCAAGCTCCTCGTGCATGGTATGACACTCTCTCTACTTATCTCCACATTGAACATTTTGAGCGAGGTAAGATTGACAAAACCCTATTCTTTAGAAAAGTGAAAGGTCATATCATTTTAGTTCAAATATATGTTGATGACATTATATTTGGTTCTACTAACCCTGAGCTTTGTACTCGTTTCGCTGAAAGAATGAAAGATGAGTATAAAATGAGTATGATGGGTGAACTAACATATTTCCTTGGTCTTCAGATTAAGCAAACTGAGAAAGGAACTTTCATCAATCAGGGAAAGTATGTTAAAGATATGCTGAAGAAATTTGACTTAACTGAAGTTCAGCTATGAAAACCCCTATGGCACCACCGCTGATACTTGATAAGGACACTAAGGGTGTTCCTGTCAATGTCACGCTGTACCGTGGGATGATCGGCTCACTACTATATCTTACAGCTAGCCGACCCGATATTATGTTTACAACTTGCTTGTGTGCACGATATCAAGCTAAACCCAAGATATCTCATATGAAAGTTGTAAAGCGAATCTTCCGATATCTTAAGGGTACAGCGAATCTAGGTCTTTGGTATCCCAAAGATTCAGGATTCGATCTAACTGCCTATTCAGATAGTGATTTTGCAGGATGCAAAATGGATAGGAAAAGCACCACAGGAGGATGTCAGCTCCTGGGTGGAAAGTTGGTAAGTTGGACAAGTAAGAAGCAAAATTCAGTGTCCACTTCCACAGCTGAAGCTGAGTATGTAGCCGCTGGAAGCTGTTGTTCTCAGGTTTTGTTGATGAGAAATCAGCTACTAGACTATGATCTTCAGCTCTCCAAAATTCCAATCTATTGCGACAGCACTAGTGCCATCGCTATAGCAAACAATCCAGTACTACACTCAAAGACGAAACACATAGAGATCAGATATCATTTTATCAGAGATCATGTGATGAATGGTGATATAGAACTTCATTTTATCCCAACTGATTATCAGTTAGCTGATTTATTTACCAAACCTCTTGATGAGACAAGATTCAACTTTCTCATCAGCGAGCTTGGAATGCTGAACTTTGAAGGGTAAAATCTTCAGCGGTTCACATTTGATCAGCGATAGGATAAAATCAACTTGTACAATCCATTCTCATCTTTTCTCTGAATAAACTTGGTTAGCTGATATCAAGGTATGTTTTTCTCTTTCTAACAAACGCATGCAAATGCAAGATTTCAAAAGTTCTACATCGCTGAATATCTCTTCCTTAACAGCGATACTTTGAAAGTTCTAAAACCATCACTGATATTTCTATTCAGTGCCTCATGTTTTTCAAAAGAGTCCCTGAGTTTTTCAAAACCTCAGAGACATCCTAAAAAGAATGTGAAAGGACAGTTGTGACGTCATTGCAACGGATAACACCAGGCACGCTTTTTTTCTGACACACGTTTGCACGTTCCGTTGTCTATCCAATCAAATGCAAACACGTGTCCGTGTCATGATGAAAAACTTTCCCGCTCGAGTTTTTCTCTCTCTACTCTCTTCCTATATAAACATTCTCAATGTTTATATTTGTCTTTTACGCGAATTAATCTTCCTCCGCAAGAAAAGAAATACTGTTGCATTTGTGCTCTCAATCTTCAAAGAACTGTTCATCATATTCTTCATCCAAACATCAAGGTTAATATGTTCTTTTTCGAATGCAAATAACTTGTTTCTGATCTTCTCTTTGCTTAAATAAGATCAAACAAAAGAGTTTCTTAAAATGAAATCATATCTTTCATGGTTTTATGAACACAACCATTTCATGGTTGTTCTTCAAGTTTTAAATCTAAATCTTAAACTTGGTTCTTCATTCGTATTCATTTTTTTAAGAAACTGGAATACAAGACTTAATGGGTGTAAAATTCGTTTTTCAAAAACAAGAAAAACCCTAATCTTCATTAAGACATTTTATGTCTAAATGAAATGGACAAAATTCGAACCATCTTAATGGAAATTCTTTCCACATTAAGATAATTCTTATTTGTTAATATCTTTGGTTGAACTGATACAGAGAAATGGCAACTTCCAAGATCAATGTCACCGCTGAGACCATCTCTTCTGAATCTGAGGAAGTGGAAATCGTCAAAGCCCCTCAGGTTAAGTTCGAACTAGATCAACTGGATTGGACTAAGGTCAACAACCTCTCAGCGCTTCTCGAGTTTCCTCCTCGAAAGCAAGTCAAGCATCTGGATGAGGCTGTAAATTTTCTGAAGAATAGCTGCATCTACACAACCCTGACCATATCACCTCCTGCGAGTCAGCGGCTATTATCCCAGTTCTGGTACTCTGCCAGACACACTGAGCTACCCTCTGCCAAAGATCCATCCAAGCTCATCGACTGCATACTCAGCGATACTAAGTATGGCACCATCAAGATAACCCCTGCCATAATCCGAAAAGCTCTGAACCTCCCCCATGCTACCAAAGAAAAACCCTTCGTTCCATTCCCTGATCACAAGAAGCACGCTGACAAAGAAGAAATCATTGCTTTCCTTGATGCCATGGGTTACATCTGGGAAACTGGAAGGGACAAGAAGCCAGAGAAGAAGCTGACGCTGATAAAGAAATCTAAAATGCCCAGCGAGATGAATTTCATCTTCGCTCACCTGATCAGCTGCATGACAGCGAAGTCCGGCTCCACTGATCAAGCCGCACAACCTACGCAGACCATGGGATACGCACTGCTGAAAGGTCTAAACATTGACTGGGCCTCCATTATTTATGATGACCTAGTACAACGCGTGGATTCTGCCGCTGACAGACCAGCATGGGTCCCTTACCCAAGATTCATCAGCGCCATCTTTCAATATGGCCTGAGGGACAGCTATCCTGAAGAGGGTGACCTGAAACTTTCTCAGGTTGGCCCTAAGGTTCTCGACTTCAAACCTGTCGCCAACGAGGTACGTCTTTCTACCCTTCTCTCTATTCTTAACCCCAATTCTTCGACTTCTGTGGCTCCATCAGCGACAATACCCATCGCTGATACCCAGGCCACAAAATCCTCTCCTTCTAAGAAAATGAAACTCTCTACTACCCCTCTTGATTCTAAAAGGATCAAGAAAACCAAGGAGCAACCCCAGCACTCTCATGCTGAAGACTCCTCAGCTCATTCTGAAGAGCTGAAGGAAAGTTCTGTGGTACGCTATGCCACACCCGTTCAAGCCATCCCTTCAATCCAACTTTCAGCGTCTCCAAACGCTGAAGTTAGAACTTTGGAAACTACCCAACCTCCTTCAGTCTCTCAAAAGACTGATGAAGTGATTGTCAGCGAATCCAACGCTGAACCCAGTACCCGACCCAAATTCTTATCCTTCGCTTCTCCCTCCACTCACTTGGACTCTACTCCAAAGACCACTGGAGATGCCATCATTCCAGAAGCCACAGCTGAAGCTTCTCAAAGAATGATGAAGAAAGGACCTGCAGAGATCACCATTCCTCACCGTACTTTCGAAGAGGATATGGAACATTTTTCAGGAACTTGCAACTTTGACGAGTTCATCAATCCTCCTGCAGGTACAAATCAAATCCTATACACTGTAACTAAACCTGAAACTTCTGAGCTTTCCTTTGTTCACAAGTACTTATCTGTTACAGGTCCTAATTTGGGAGATATCAACGCGTCTCTGAAGTCCGTGGAGACAAAGCTGACCGATCTCACCACCACACTCTCCAATAACTCTACAGCTGTAACAAACGCTGGAGAGAATCTGACGAAGCTGACAACGGTGGTGGAGAAGAAAGCTTCCACTGAAGACATCAAGGGACTTGATAAGACTCTCGCCGATTTTGCCAAAGTGCTCTCCGACATCTACACTGACTACACCAGCCTCAAAACATCAGTTTCCACCGTATCCAGCGAGGTTACAACGCTGAAGACATCGGTTGGAACACTCGAGGGTGATATGTCAGCGGTCAAGACTGACTTAGGTTCTGTAAAGACCGACGTTAGTTCTATGAAGACGATGATCGAGACGCTGGTCAACAAGGCAAATAATCCTGCTCCTGCCCCTGCCCCGATTTTGGAATCTTTCACAGAGGCAGATCGCACAGAGCTGAAGAAAATCACGCCTGCTATTTCTGGCCTTGAAGACAGAATAGCAAAGCTTGAAGGTTGTGTGAAAATCTCTGGCCCAGAAGACAGAGATAACACACACGTTGAATCCGCCCATTCCTCCCCCAATCATGAGAAAGAGGGGGAGAAGAGCGCTGAAGACCGGGAGAAGAACGCTGAACATATCGAAGAGAAGAGCGCTGAAGATCTGACCAAAAGCGCTGAAGACCTTTCCCATGATGAATCTATCAGGGGAGAGGGAAATAAAGATCTGATCGCTGGACCTCAGGGAGATGAAAACCCTGAGGAAACCGAGAAGCTCGCCTCTGTATCTGAGGGGGAGCAACTCGAAGAAGATGCTGAGGAATCCGAAGCAGAAGAAGATGAAGACATCGACATCCCTGAAGATGAACAATCCTCCTCTCCAAGGAAGGATGATGATGATGATGATGACGATGAATTCTTTGTTGTCAAACCTGCTCCTCGAACCAAAGCTCTTAAGGGAATCGTAATAACTGAATCCACAGGGGAGAAGACAAAGACAAAGCCCTCAGCCTCTGGAGCTGAGAAAGGCAAAGGCAAAGGCGTCGCTGAAGATGAAAATCTGACGATCTTGCTTGCAAAGCCGATTTGTCAGGTATACTGAACTTTACTTATATTCCTTCCCTGATCATCTATTATACACTACCAGTTCTCTACTTCAACCCCCATACACATCCACATTATTTTTTCTATCTTTTCTACCCAAATTCTTCTACCCAGTTCTTATTTATAAGATCGCTGTGATTCAGCTAGTCCTCTCCCCTGCTTGAGGATTTCGCTGAAGGTTCAACTACTGCGATCTCACCAATAAAGCCAGCTGCTGCTGATGAAATAATCCCAGTCTTAGATTTGATCTCTGAGACTGATGAACCAGAAGAACAACCTCTCTCACACAGAAACAGACCTTCCTTAGTTCCTCAAACGCTAAGTGAAGAGGATCAGAAGAGAAGAGAGGAAATGATCAAGCGATTCGAGGATCAGCGAATAATTCTAAAGCGTAGTCAACTCCCTGCAGTTCCTCCAAAGTTCAAAATTTCCAGAGCTGAATACGAAGAACACCTCAGAGCTGAACGCCTCATCGCTGAAAGAAAGGAAGCAGAAGAGAAAGACAGAGAATACGCGATAAAGCTTACTCAACGATCAATCAAAGACCCCAAGCTGAAACGAGTTCCCATTGATGTTCAACGTCAGCTCTGGGATGATGCTCAAGAGATCGTTAGAGAGAAGACAAAGGTCTCTGATACAACTTTGGATTGGGCTAAACGAATGCTGACCTATCGATCAAGACCATCCAAAATTGTCAAAGCCAACATCAGAGGAAAAATGTACGCCGATGTTCCTGTTGTTGAAGTAGATGTCTACAGAGATGATAAATCCAAGCAAACTTTCTATGCTGCCTCATTAGAAAAGTTTGGTCTCTCTGAATGGTTAGAAACGAAATTAGCCATTCAGGGATCGCGCTCAAAGTTCAAAAGCCATGTCGAAATGATCTTAAACAAACAGATCGACTTGCTTTCATCCTGTGTAGATATTCCTCCTACTCTTCCTCAACCGAAGAAAGCCTCTGCAAAGAAGAAGAAAGCTTCTGACTCAGGTCCAATCATCCGAAATGAAACAGGTATTGGTTTCTCTCGTGCTGAAGTTCTTGGCCCTGATGCTGATATTTCAATGCTTGACACCTCCCTACCACCTGGAGAAACTTTCATCCCTGGCACAGTGGTAAGTGATCCATATGGTATATTCTTTTTAGACTATGATGGAAACCCTCACTTTCAACGTGTCTCTGAGCTCCCCATCGCTCCACTCGAACAACTCAGAGATCTCGTACACTGGTGCGAAGTCAGGCGGGACGTCAAAGCTAGACACCTGAAGCCCTTGATTTTTGAAGCTGCTCTGAAGTTAAGGAATAAAGGAGTAAATTTCCCTGACTGGATGATCCCCACTAACAAGACCCTTGATGAACTTCTCATTAAGGAAGAACCCTTTGAAGGCTGACATAATCACCTTTTCTCTATTATATCAGTCATCCTTCTGTACTTGTAAATTATTTCGCTTGTACTTGTAATCTTTCTATTCCAATTGTAACCTGATTCAATATTTTAAAGAAAGATTTCAGCGAATGTACTTTACTCCATCAGTACTGAAAAGATCCCAGAAAACAGTAAAAGGGACAAATATTTTATGAGTTCTTTTTATCCTTATGTTTTCATTAAATAGCAATTTTCTTTGTTGCTATGTCATAATCAAATAGGGGGAGATTGTTGATCCAAACCCTCAGTGATTTGATAATGACCCTCTCTTTTATACTTAGTGAAAATTGTAAGTAAACAATATGTATCAGAGTTTCACTATCGCTGATAAGTACTAAGATCTTCCAGTACCGCTGATAGGAACTCTCGCTCTTTAAATTAAACATTCAGCGAACACTGTTCACCATTAATGCTCTGAGTCTGTTCAGTCATTATGGTGATCGCTGATAAGTTAGTTGTTTACTTATGATACCTGAAGACAAGTTTCACGTCAACATAGGTTCTACGCTGAAGTCGAAAATCAAGCTCAAGAACCAGCGACAAGTCTCCTAATGAACTGATGCGGATCAGCGAAGACTCAGATTTGTCCAATCAACGTGAAGTATCAAGTACAAGACTTCAGCTATCGCTGAACTTTATCATTCGCTGAATAGAAATGATAATCGCTGAATCAACGAAAGCTGATCATGAAGTCCTCCGTACAAAGTACTTTTGTCTTAACCACCCTTGCACGACTCCGTACGAAATGTCAGAAAAGAACCTCCGATTATCTGAATTCGTACAACAACTCTGACACTATACTGTTCATACATGCGGCTACTTAGGTTGTCAACAAAGGTCAATGACATGCAACCAATCTGCTTATGACACGTGTAAAGTATGTACTGACTTGCATTAAATGCATGCAGTATATATAGAGATGAACTCACTTCTTTTTGAAGTAACTTGCTAACTCTGGACAAGTTCAAATCTCTTATCTCAGATAGGTTATTATTAGTAATTTCCTTATCTCTCTTAGTGCAAGAAACCTTAGTGTTCCAACTTGTTTAGATTTAGGTTTATCCTTAATCTTGTTTCCGCAACAAGCTGTAAATTGTTAATGATTTATCAATAAACAATTTAGAAAAGTAAAATCGTGTGTTTGTATTCAACCCCCCCCCCCTTCTACAAACTTGTATAGGCCTTTCGGGACCAACATTCTAAGATATGGGGAAGAACATCGGTGAGTCAATTTCAAATCTTGGTGACCCAACAATCTCCCCTTATTTGAATGTGAGCTCTATCCTTAGAATATTTAAGAGTAACTGAAAGTAAAATGCATTTTGACCCTTTTTACTCTTTTTGGGTTCTTTTCACATAAACCATTCTTTTTGTTCTTTTTGATCTATTTTCTTTTGTATGAGTATACTATATACAATATTTACAAGTAAGAAAATATAACTATGTGCAACAAGGAAATTCAAATAGAATAGAAATACTTGTATTACCGAAATTTTCATACATTGGAGAATGAAGAAAATCCTACAAGTACTTAGAAAAATGAAAATAAAAACACACAGATCATTTTCTCATTTTCTGTCGCCGCTTGATCTCGGCAAGGATGTTCTGGTAGAGAGGATGTGCTTCGGGGATGTTAGGCATCAGATTGGATATGCCTTCAAGAAGTATGATGTCGGCCAAGGGGATTTGAGAGAACCTGAAGAAACGTCGGTGGCCGAATCCATCATTGAAGTATAATCCAGGAATCGGTGAGAAGCTTATCGTAGTTGAGGGATAAGTGGTTGAAGTGGGAAGAGACAAATTTAAATTGTCCACATAGGGAATCCTTCCTTTCTTTGCCAAGTCTTTGAAGATGTTATCGGGGGCTTTTTGGTTCTTTGTATTCGGGAGGCGGATGTCTTCCTTGAGGGATTGAAGTTTGGCTCTCTCATCGGTGGAGAGGACAATGTTATGTTTCTTCTTCACTTCTTTCATTTTATCCATCAAGCCTTCAATGTAATCGACGAATACATCTTTCTTTGGATTAATGCTCTTCACTAGAAGTTTAGAGAGTTCAAACCATTCGGAGAGGCTGAATTGTTTCAAGTGGTAATCTCTAATACTTCTTGGCACACCTTCTTCTCTTTCAATGATCAGTCTAATGTCGACAGGATTGACTTTAGAAGTGGCAATCTTGATACCAGTTATTGGAGACCTGTTGGTTCGGTAGTGCATCGCCTTTTTGTACCAAGAAATTTCCTCATCCTTTTCTTCCTGAAGAGCACTTAGTGCCGATTTCTGAGTTTTGATGGCATCGGTAGATTTTACTTTTGCGGCTTCTTCCTTGGCAGCTTTCAGAGAAAGAGCTTGAGATTCATCTAAAGTTTTCTGAGCACGTCTAGCCTCCTTAATTTCTTGAGGAGATAGACCGAGATCGGTGGTAGTTGCTTGAGATGGAGGCTTGAGTTTTAGTGTTTGGGCACCCTCAGGTCGGGCCCCATACTTAGCCAATTCCTTCTTCTTTTTTTCTTCTTTTGCCAATTCTTCGACCGAGATGAATTTCTTGCCTTTGTCTTTAGGGGCCTTGCTAGCTTGCTCCCCCTCAGAAGACGCATGGATTTTCTCCCCCTCAACTGTTGCATGAGTTGTCTCCACCGATGGTGATTTCGGTGGTGGTGAAGAATTCGGTGGTGAAGAAGTTTTCGGTGGAGACTTTTGTGGAGTAACTTTTGGCGAAGATCTCTCCACCGATTGTTGAGGAGAAGAAGAAGAAGTACCAAAAGGTTTCGGTGGAGTACCTGGAAGATCGGTGGCTTTCTTTGAAATGCGGATGTGTGATTTATCGGTGGAATGTGAAGGGCTGAAGGCTGATTGATGCTTGTTCGTTTAACCGAGGGCATTTTCGGTGGTGGTTCAGTTTTCTCCCCCTCAGCAACAGCCTTCTCACTCTTAACTGTCAACCCCAAAAGAGTAAATACCTGATCAAGTTTTAGATGGAGAAGTTTGATACTTGCAGGATTAACACTTGTCAAGGTAAAATCACCCAGATCCAAATCCCAATCCAGGCTCTTCTCAAGGAGATCAACCTTATGATGAAGTGATTCAAGGGAATCAGAGAGACGGGTCCGAAGATTCTGATGCCGACGGGCCTCACTATTGAGACGGAAGAGCTCGACATCTTTAACTGTCGTGGAGGCTTTTAAGGCACCGAAAGAAACTACAAGGTCGGAATGAGAAGAGGTCAAAGATTCCACCTTGGTTGATAATAATGCTAAGTTTTCAGATAATGGCTGACGAGCTTCCCGAATAGTTTCTGCCAAAAGCTGAGGTTACCGAGACTCGAGCATCGATACTCGATCATTAGTTTGAGCCATAAAGGAGACCGTGGCTTGTTTGAGTGATTTGAATTGAGTACCAACTAATCTGCACTGACGAGCACTTTCTTGAACCTCCTCTAGTAATTCACTCGGTAGCCGAATACCTGTAATGAGAGGAGCACAATCTTCTTGTAATTGGAATCGGGGATCTTGTGGTGATAATCTGGAATGAGGTAGTATTCTTTCCTCAATAAAATTGGAGGAGATCGGCTGAGCCCATGAAGGTTCGGGGTACAGAAACCGTTGTCGGGGAGAGGGTGGCATCGGTGGGGGAGTTGAGGATCGGTGGGGTGAGGTAATTGGCGTGGTTACTTTCGGTGAGGGGGATCGGTGAGGCGAAGCTATTGGGGTGGTGACTTTCGGTGGAGATGGTGGATCGGTGATTATGGTCTCGTCGGTGGGAACGTGGTTCGGGGAGAACCGGTGTCTTCTAGTAGAAACTCAAAGAAGTCCTGTGGGGGGATTTTTGTGGGGGGAACCCTCAGCGGGTTGTGCATCATCGATCTCATAACGATCGGGTGTAAGGGTGTGCAGTGAAAAGTCTGAACCCTCGATGGGAGAGACCCCGAGGTCATCTCCACCACCCAAAGAAGCGAGTGGGGAGGTACGTTGTGGTTCCTCCAATTGTACAACTGAAGCCTGTGGAGAGGCAACAAAGGAGTCGGCATGGGTTGTAACGGATTCCCTTGGCCCGGAGGGGTGAAGTTCAACAACTGCCGATTTTTGAGAATCGACAGCTGGCTTAGTCGGTGGGGCCGAAGGTTTTCGAGACCTCTTTAAAGGAGATATTGAAGGGGATGAAGAGTGCCTCCGCTTATGAGATGGAGTTTGAACCGGGGAAGCCTCCGAGGGATCTCTCGGTGGCGTGGTTCGAGAAGCGGGTGCGGAGGTGTCGGTGGCCTTTCGTTGTTTCTTTTGAGCGCCACCCGACTTTACTCGAGTACGGGAAGAAGGGGCCACTACAACTTGGGGTTCCTCGGGAACTTCCGGGTGTTGAAACCCGGTAGCTTCCGCCTCACCCCAGTGAAGATCGGGAGATATAGCGAAAGAAATCATACCTTGGCGTAGAGGAAGATCAGTAGCGAGGTGGCCAATGTTGAGTGTCTTTTGGCCAACAATGGGAGATGACCAATCGTAGATGAATCGAGGAGATTGAGACTTGCGATCCGCATCCAAAGCCGAGCCAAGCTTGTGTTGAAGGATCATAGATATGAAACGAGGATATGCGACATGACACCTTTTCGGATGCTTCACCACTTCAGTCAACTCAGTAAAGAAATACTGAGCAAAGTCGATTTTCCTTTGGAAGATTAGTGCATGGGCCAGCTTGGTAATATAAGAAGGGGATTGGTCGTGACCACTTGTCTTTCTAGATAGACAATGGATTATATGTGCAAAAAAGAAGTTCCATACACCACCCATTTTGTTGCGAGTGAGAGTACCTGGACCTTTAAAGGATTTGGAGGCTTTGTCTTCAGCTTGGTGGATGTAGCCAAGGGTATTAACGACTTGCTCCAAGAGGTTGTCTACATACATATCATCATATTTAGAAAAGGCTTCGATCCGGAGAGCATTGCGAACATCATCTACTCCGAAGGTAAGATCGTGATCACCTTCCTCGTCAGAAAAGATAGAAGCATGAATGGCTTCATTAGAGATATCATACACACAGGAGAGCCAAAATTTTCCAATGAGCATTTTGCTCATCTTCGGGTTGCAAGAGAAGGCATGGAGAAGAGGTGAGCGTGTTAAGAACTTTATGATTGTGTTGAACTCGGGATGTGCGGGATCGAATTCTAATCGTGCAACGTGATTGCAGGGGTTGAATATGAGGTCTTCAAAGCAAGTAGGTATGTTCTTTGCTACCTTGGTGGTAGCCATCGTTGTAGGTGAGAGTCTGGAACGAGAAGAGAGAGAAATCCTTTGGATGGTTGCAGGTTTCGAATGAGGAAGAATGGAGAAGAGGAAGATGAAGTGTTGTATTTATATGAGAATGGAGAAGGTTTAAGGATTCAAAAATAGAGGGGGAACGGTTATGTGGGTGAGAGGAGAGGTTTAATTAATAAAATAAACTAATTTGAAAAGGTAATGATGAGGGTGTGGGGATGTGTGGTCAAAACGGCTTGGAATGGGAAAGGTCACCCATCACCCTGACACTTAGGGTTTTTAGTAGGCTCATGGGTGCATAGGGAAGCGTACGAGGTAAGCTTAAACCATTCGGTGTAGATTTCGGTGGAACATAGCTCACCGACGAGAGATAACCAAGAGATGACGGTGGTGGAAATCTTACCGATGAGAGAAAATTGCAACGGAGATCGGTATATAGTGACATCGGTGGAGAAGATCGAAGTGAATCTCGGTGAAAAGCAAGGCCACCGATGAGGATAGACCAAGAAGGTCGGTAGGAAAAACATACTGAAGGTAGATGGAGTGTCGGTGGAGGATTTATACCACCAAGAGATGTCGGTGTAGGGTTTGATCACCGACATTGACACTATCGGCCACCGATACATTGAGAGATCGGTGAGCTAGATTATTTATATCACACATATTTTTTTTTAATTGTCTAAGTACAACATTCCAAGTTCACTTATTAGAAAATTGAACCTGGCTTCATCTAAGGGCTTGGTGAACAAATCGGCAAGCTGAAGGTCGGTGGGAATGAAATGCAGCTCAATGTCACCTTTTGAGATGTGGTCCCTGATGAAATGATATCTGATGTCTATGTGCTTTGATCTGGAATATAGAACTGGATTATTTGCAATGGCTATTGCACTTGAATTATCACACAGAATTGGGACTTTGGAATAGATTTGAGCATAGTCCCGCAGTTGATTTTTCATCCACATTATTTTAGCACAGCAGCTTCCAGCAGCAACATATTCAGCTTCAGCAGTTGAAGTTGAAACTGAGTTTTGTTTCTTGCTGGACCAGCTGACTAATTTTCCACCAAGAAGTTGACATCTACTTGTGGTACTTTTCCTGTCAATTTTGGAACCTGCATAATCTGAATCTGAATACCCGATTAGTTCAAACCCCGAGTCTTTGGGATACCAAAGACCCAGGTGCAAGGTACCTTTCAGATACCTGAAAATCCGTTTTACAGCAGCCAAATGAGATTCTTTTGGATTGGCCTGATAACAGGCATATAGACAGGTAGCAAATATAATATCCGGTCTGCTAGCAGTTAAATAGAGAAGAGAACCAATCATCCCTCGATAATTGGTAACATCCACAGTTTCACCATTTAGATCAGCATCAAGTTTCAAAGGTGGTGCCATGGGAGTTTTCATAGGAGAGCTATCTAAAAAGTTGAATTTCTTCAGAAGGTCACGAATGTATTTACTTTGATTTATGAAAATCCCTTCTGAAGATTGTTTGGCCTGAAGGCCCAAAAAGAATGTAAGCTCTCCCATCATGCTCATCTCATATTCACCCATCATGAGAGAAGCAAACTCATCACATAGTGATTCATCAGTGGCACCAAAGATGATGTCGTCTACATAGATTTGGACAAGAATGAGATTACCTGAAATCTTCTTAATAAAGAGAGTGTTGTCAATTTTGCCTCCGGAGTATCCATGCTTTAAAAGAAAGTTGGCAAGAGTGTCATACCAAGCACGTGGAGCTTGCTTGAGACCATAGAGAGCCTTGTCAAGTTTGTACACATAGTCTGGATGAGCTGGGTCTTCAAATCCAGGAGGTTGTTTCACATAGACTTCCTCTGCAAGTTCCCCATTGAGGAAAACACTTTTGACATCCATCTGGAAGACCCTAAAATTTCGGTAGGCAGCATGAGCCAGAAAGATTCTTATGGCTTCAAGTCTTGCTACAGGAGCAAATGTTTCATCATAGTCAATGCCCTCTTCCTGTCTGTATCCTTGAGCTACAAGTCTGGCCTTGTTTCTGATAACTGTGCCTTCTTCATCCATTTTGTTTCTGAAGATCCATTTAGTTCCAATAATTGTCTTCTTTCGGGGTCTGGGAACCAATCTCCAAACTTTGTTTCTCTCAAATTGAGAAAGCTATTCTTGCATGGCAGTGATCCAGCAGGGATCTGCTAGAGCTTCATCAATCTTCTTGGGTTCAATAAGAGAGAGAAAGTTCACATAGAGACAAATATTTCCAACTCCTCTGCGTGTTTGGACACCTGCTTGTTGATCACCAATGATTTGATCTATGGGGTGATCTTTGGTCCATTTTGTGGCAGGAGGTAAAGGTGGTGGAATGGGATCAGAGGTTCGGTGGAAGGCAGTATTTTCGGTGGAAGGCATAGGATCGGTGGAGGCCTGTGTATCGGTGGAAGGAAGTATTTCGGTGGGAGAATTCATGTCGGTGGGAAGATGGTCAAATTCGGTGGAAGTGGCACTAAGGAAGGTGACCCAACTTGGTTATTTGAAGTAGGTGGATTTGATGGATTCAAAGGAATGGAGGTTGCATCGGTGGAGTTGACTATGGGAGCATCACCTATGCATGAGGAAATCCATCTGTTTAATTCATCATCATCATTTGAAAGAGATGATGATCTTAGATCATCAAATTTGACATGAATGGACTCATCAATGCATTTTCTCCTGAGATTGTACACACGAAATGCTTTGGAGGAAAGAGAGTATCCAACAAAGATTCCTTCATCAGCTTTGGGATCAAACTTCCCAAGATTGTCACGATCATTTAGAATAAAACACACACAACCAAAGACATGAAGAAAGCCTATATTTGGTTTTCTGCCATGAAAAACTTCATAAGGGGTCTTATCATGTCTCTTGGATATCACCGACCTATTTTGGGTAAAGCAAGCAGTATTAACAGCTTTAGCCCAAAAATAGGTGGGAAGATTTGATTCACTTAGCATTGATCTAGCAGCCTCACATAGAGTTCTGTTCTTTCTTTCCACGAGTCCATTTTGCTGAGGAGTCCTGACAGCTGAGAAATTCTGAGAAATTAAAGAAGTCTTCAAGAGCACTGTTTCTGAATTCAGTGCCATTGTCACTTCTTACCGATCGTACAAGTTGTCCATTAAGAACTTCATTCTTCTTGACAAAGTTGATGATTTCTTCAGTTGCATCACTTTTATACCTGAGAAAATACACCCAAGTATATCTAGTAAATTCATCAACAATAACAAGAATGTACCTTTTGCCTCCAAGACTAGGAGTACTGACTGGTCCACATAGATCCATGTGCAGCATTTGAAGAGGAAGAGTGATGGAGGAGCATTGCTTGATCTTGAAGGATGTTTTGGTGAGCTTCCCTTTTTCACACGCATCACACAGCTTTTCTTTAACAAAGTTCAACTTTGGCATCCCAGTCACCAGCTCTTTGTTTGAGATTTTATGGAGTGCTTTAAAGTTCAGATGAGATAGACGTTTATGCCACAGCCAGTTCCTTTTGGCTGTGTCATCTGACACAAAGCATACATTGGATGAACTGTTGTTTTGTCCCATATCAATGATATAGACATTTTCCATTCTTTTTCCGGAAAGAACCACATTCATGTTTTTGTCAACAACAGTACAGATACAAAGTTCAAAAATAACTTTATATCCTAGATCACACAGTTGGCTAATGCTGAGAAGATTATGCATGAGGCCTTCAACAAATGCCATTTTATTGAAAGTGACAGATCCATTAGTGAGAGTTCCATATCATTTGGTGTAACCTATAGAGTTGTCACCAAAAGTTACAGATGGACCTTTTCCAGACACATAGTTGAAGAGAAGATATTTATTTCCCGTCATATGGCGTGAGCACCCACTATCCAGATACCATATTTGATGGTGCTCAAAAGCCTGCAAGCATACACAGATTAGTTCTTAGGTACCCATTTGGTGGTGGGTCCTTTGGGGTTAGAAGAGGAAGAGTCCTTAGGTTTGATTCTTTCAATTTTATCCTTTGGACAATCCTTTGCAAGATGAAAAGTGTCACCACAGTTATAACACTTTCTGTACACAAAGATCTTTTTAGGTTTTTGCAAATTTTCTTTTCCTTTTCCTATGTCATTAACTTGAAAGGTTTTAGGACCAAAGGATGATGAGTGAGAAGGAAAACTTAAAGTCCGATTGCTTGAGGTGGAAGCGAATTTGGAAAGATTTCTTGAGGTGTTTTTGAAAGGTTCTTTCCCAAGGTTTGAGGATTTTCCTTTTAAAGAGAAATCGGTGGAGTTTGTGAGTCTCACCGATCGAGGAAGAAAATCGGTAGGAGAATTCACATTGGTGAGAACCTTAGCTTTTGAAGAGTTACACATAGGTGGAGAATTCACATCGGAGGAATTAGATTTAACTCTTTTGACAGACTTTGATTTTGAAAGATCAGAAGGAGGGACATATTCATCAATGGCTAAATCTTTTAGGAGATCATGGATGGGTTTCGAAAAATCATTGGAGTCCTCTTCTTCCATAGATGAAGATTCTTTAGCTTTTATAAACATTCCAAACTTTAAAGCTTCACCTAGATCTAAAGAGTTTAAAGAAATAGAGTCACAAGAACTTGAGTCTGAGGCATCATCCCATACACTAGAGGTAGGATCAAGAGTTTGAGAAGAGACGTCAGAGATGGTTTTTCCATAGCCTAAACCAAATTTGTTGTTAACAGAAATTTGATCTTTAAAGATTTTCTCAAGATTCTTTGAAGAACTCGTCCATTTCTTAACAGTCTCTTGTTCTCTTTTTAATTTCTTAAAAAGTTTGTTCTTCTCTTTTGAAATCACATGATTTATGGTTTTTAAATCCTCAAGCTCAGCTTTGATTTTCTCAAACTTTTCAAGTTTAGACATACAAGTTTCAAGTTTAGATGTGAGTTCTTTAACTTGAATAGATTTTCTTTTCTTACCATCCTTGACAGAATAAAAGTCTTTAGTTAAATATTCATAAGCATCAATCTTTTCACTGTCAGTCATATCATTAAAAGGATGTACCTGAGAGTATGATGTCGAGCACCCAGTTGACACCAAAGCCATTGGAGAGGTAGCTTTTTCAGAATCTTCCATATCTTCTGAGATGGCCATAAAGCACTTGTTGGGAGAGTTGTTGTCACTGTCAGAGGTTTCTTCTTCCCAATCATGTATTTCTGCCATGAGGCCCTTTCCTTTTCTAAGGAGACCCTCATTTCTTTCCTTTTCTTTCTTGTATTTGGCTTTGTACTTCTCAGCCCTTTCTTGATGATCTTTGGTTGAGGATTGAGTATCTTTCTTGGCAAGGTTTGATTTGAAAGTGTTATTTTTGGGTTTTTCATACTTGGAGGAAAACTTGTCAGAAGATGAATTTCTAGAGTTCATCACACGCTTACTTCTGCACTCAGCTGCGAAGTGTCCTTTCTTTCCACAATTAAAACATTCCTCATTTGTCTTATCAGTTGAGGAAGCTTTTGTAGAAAAGAAGGGTTTTCTGAAAGATTTGGATTTGTTCGAAAAACGAGATTTGTTTTTGAAACCAGCCAACATGGCAATTTCATCAGACAACTGCTTGACCGATATTTCTTCACCTTCATCATCGGCATCACTTAGATATGCCTCCGATTGGTGAGAAGAGTTGCTTTGAGTTTCATTGTCAGAATCTGATGAAGGATAGGTAATGCGTGGGACACTTTGAGATTTCTTGGAATTTTCACTGACAAGGGCAATAGAAGTGCCCTTTATCTCTTTGATGAAAGATTTCCTTTGCAACTTGGTTTGTTCAAAGTTGAAGAGAGTTCCATATAAAACAGTTAAAGGCATGTACTCAAGGTCCTTGGAAGTTTTGATACAAGTGCACATGTTCTCCCAAAAATAAGGGAGACAATCCATGAACTTGTTTAGAACTTCCTCATTATCATAGACTCTGCCTAATAACTTCAGATCATTCAGAAGAGAGTTAAAACGATTATAGTAACTAGGAAGAGATTCACCTTTTTCATGAGTGAAGAGTTCATACTTTCTTATGAGAGAAATCTTTTTGCATTTCTTCACTTCCTCTGTACCTTCGTACAGAACACATAGTGTGGTCCACATCTCTTTAGCAGTTTCAAAGTTAACTAGAGAATGATAGACTTCATCAGGAAGTGAGAGAGCAATGATTGCTCTAAGCTTTGAATCAAGAGTAACTAGACGTTTTTCCTCATCAGTATATTTCTTTGGATTTTTTAGAATATAACGTCCAGTACCTTTGGCTTTCTCTTTGTCGGAAGGCTCAGAATCATCGGAGTCACTAGAGTCCTCCTTATCAGCAGTTTCTTTACCAGGCCTCTGCGTTTCATAGCGAGCCCAAACTCTAGGGATAATAGGTCTCTCTTTGAGAATGGTTGGATATCTAGTATCCACTCCTTCCATGAATAGCATCATACGAATTTTCCAAAGAGAAAAGTTGTTAGGGTTAAACTTAGGAGGTTTGGTAATGGAACCATTTTCAGAAAAGTTGTTTTGAAAAGCATTTTCAACAGTTGAAGAAGAAGAGGCAGCCATCGCAGATCAAGTTTATGAATTAAACTTTCCGCTCTGATACCACTTGTTAGTCCCAGATGGCTAAAACAAGTATTGTAGAAGAGGGGGGGGGGGGGGGTTGAATACAATACTTAAAATTTTCACAATTTTAATTCTATTATTGAAAACCTTCAACAAGAATTACACATAGAAACTAAAGACTGTTGCGGAAAAGAACAGATAAACTATTCTAACAATCTTTCACAAAGTAAACTAAACAAAACAACTAAGAACACTTAGAACAAAGCTATGAAGTTTTTAAGCAATATGGAGATTTCTTGCACTGAGAGAGATTTCCAGAAAGCGTGGTTTGCATGGGAGCCTTCTACTTCCTTTTATAGTGAGATGAGCATTAAATGCTTGGTACACATGTCTTCAGGGGACTTGCTTCGTACCAGTGGACTTCTGAAAAGTTGATATGTCATAATCACCTTTTCCTTGGTACAAGGAATAGAACCCATGCTGAAAGGGACCTTATCTAAAAATAGATAAGATAACAAAAAGTCACTTTTACCTGGCAATAGATATTGTCCCAAAATAAATGATCTTCTTGATGTGTATTCTAAGACAATTACACCGATGAAGTTTCACCGACATAATTGACTTAGGTCTTTAAATCAATCTTCAAAGAAAACCATTTACACAAAGATCCCACCGATTTGAGCATCCTTATCGGTGGGATAAATCTGGCCGACGTGTGAACACAATCGGTGGGAAGGACGTCCACCGATGTGTGAAGACACAATCGGTGGGGATGATGTCCATCGATGTGTGAAGACACAATCGATGGAGAGGATGTCCACCGATGTGTGAAGACACAATCGGTGGACAATGACTTGTATGTATCTTGAGAAGAGTCTTCTTATTTCCACAATGAGAATATCTTCAAGCTTGGTTTCGGTTGATCTTCGACTTCACCGAACAGTTTCTATCTTGTACAAGTCATTTAAAAGAACCATGCTAAATATTCTAAGTAAGATATGGGGAAGAACATCGGTGAGTCAATTTCAAATCTTGGTGACCCAACAGAGAGAAATTGAGGTTGTGGTGCCAAACCTCAAGGGTGAATCGAATGAAAAAATAAAGGTTCGGGTGGAATACATTTGGGAACCTTCTCAGTGTTCCCATTGCCAAGTGTTCGAACATAAAATCTCCTCGCGCGTGAAAGCGGAGTGATTGGGAAGCAAGGCCCGAATGAACGCACCGAAAATGTGGATGTGGATAGGTTTATTCGTGTTGAAAAGAAACAATGGAAACGAAAAAATTCAAAAGAAAACCAAACTTCTAAACCACGGAGTAGTGATCCTTCTTCGTCGGGTGTTGTGAAAGGGAAGCATAATATCCAAATGGGTGATGGCCATTGGGGGGGGGGGAATGGAAATGAGAACGCAAATAGAAGGGAAGTGAGATCGGAGGTCGGTGTGGATGGGAAAAAGACCATTGGCTTACAAAAAATGGTGGGGATGTGGGTAAAGGAGAGGGTGCTAAAGAATCTAAAGGTGTACGGTCGGGAGAGGGAGGGGCGCCATCGCCCATGCTTACGTCGGTGTCACATGCTTACGTCACGGTTCGTACTCGACGTAGGACTTCCACTTTTAACCGTTTTGAAACACTTTCGGATAGCAACTCGACAAAAATAAATTACGACATTATATAACCCAAATCGACAAAAACAAAAAATAAAACCATACAGAAAAATCGAGATGTATCACATTGCATTGCGCGAGTACACTTCTAGTTATGTTATAATTTATAAATATATGTCCAAAACAACAACATCGTTTGTAAACATAGAGGTCCAATCAATATAAACCATGAAAATGTTACAAATTATACAAACAAAAATTTTAGCGTCTATCTAATCTTATGGATAATTGTTTTATAATATAAATAGTTGATTATAATTTATGAACACTAGTTATCTTTAATAAATATTTAAATAAATATATCTTCATCGTTTTCATAAATATTATAATTGATTGATTTCTATAATTTATAACTTTTCTAGAATTGGTATTTGATTTGTCTTTTATAAACATAAATAACAAAAAAAAGGTCTGATACATCAAAATATAAAATTCAAATATCAATAAACTATCTATAAGGTATAATTTGAACATTATATTCCGTTTTGCACTTTCTAATACGTTCATTTATTTTAGAGTGAATTATATTGGTGGTATTATCTACAATGATGGTTCCTAAATTTATAATTAACTTTCATTCAAAGTCCTTCTTGGTTAGACGACGTTAACAAACAGTTTTGTCATCCAAGTCCTTGTTTAAAACAGGGGGTAATTCGGTCATTTAATTAAAAAAGATATTTTCCCTAATTAATAAAATCAATCAACGTGATCAAGTAGCTTCGCCTCCATCCAAATCAGGACCACGTTTAACTCAAGCCCTTGGCTTCTGTTTTTTTCTTTTAAAAATCACAACTTATGGTTTATGTTTCTGTGTAAAATTAATCACATATTTTGTTTTTGTTTCTGGGCGAAGTTCTTTAGGTGTGCAAGAGAGGATTTTATTTTTTTCTTTTTGAAAAAGAGATTAAAATCCACAAATATTAGAGATTTACCAAGAAGTAGACTACAAGAAATATAATGAAGTGAACCTGAATCCAAGCCCGAATTTCCCTCCTAACCCAGCTATATAGCCACCGGTTCGGTTGACAACATTTATCGGAAAGCAAGTAAACTCATAAAAATGAAGGAAAAGATTACACCAGCATATAGAAAAAAGTTACATATTTCCTGAATTCTGATAAGATGTTGTTGGAAAGAACTTCCATTGTTGCAAATTTCGATCACATCACACACGATCCAACCCAGAAAACTGTGATCGAAACCGAGTAGATCTTAATCGAAATCAACCCAAGAATTAAAAATAAACTCAAACGAGTTTGTAATTCGAAAACGATAAAATCGAACTTTCGACGGAACGCTAATCAACCACACAAATAATAATCGAAACTTGACGAAAAATAAGAGATAGAACACGCCACACAGGATTTATGTGGAAAACCCAAAATTGAAAAAACCACGCACGGAGGAGACCACCGAGAAGTCCACTATACTTGATCGATGTTTACAATACTTGAGAAACAGATAAATCGATGAAGATTAATTATAGATTTGATGTTAATCTAACGTATATTTTGTTGGGAGAGAAGAACGTAATGTTATGGAGAACTTTCATGCGATTTTGAATAACAAAGAAAGTCGCCCGTTCTTCGGCTTCTCAAGCCTACCATCTTATAGAGCCATTTTGTGTAATCTGTTCATCTCCGCAATTTGTTTGTGTTTACAATTTTTTGTTATGTTGATAGTGTTAATGATAATATTTATGATTGATCTCTTAATTCTGGAATTAATTTAGTTTTTGGAATGTTGGGGTTGAGAAACAAGGAGGCAAAGGAAAAAAAAACTACATGTTTGAAGGGTTGCCGGAATAGTCACCATAAAACCTCTTAACCATCTATTGAAGAGAGAGAGAGAGAGAGAGAGAGGGAGAGGGGGGAGAGGGACACATGACAATATGTTATTGGTGTTTGTTTTTCTTGTCTTTATTTTTACCGCTCTCGCGGCCCGCACCGAAACAGTGCTTTACCCCTAGATGTCCAGTCAACTGCTGCGCCTCAACGCATTTTGGGGAGAACCAGCTAACTCTGGGTTCGAGTGGTATTTCACCCCTAACCACAACTCATCCACTGATTCTTCAACATCAGTCAGTTCGGACCTCCACTTAGTTTCACCCAAGCTTCATACTGGTCATGGATAGATCACCCAGATTCGGGTCCATAAGCAGTGACAATTGCCATATGAAGACTCGCTTTCGCTACGGCTCCAGTGGGTTCCCTTAACCAAGCCACTGCCTATGAGTCGCCGGTTTGATTTAGAGGGAATAAAATAAGCAAAAGTTGGAACATAAATATCAATTGATTCATCGATCCTCAAAAAAAGAAATAAGCAAAGTTCGATCGTTGAGTGACAAATGAGAAATTTATGGAAAGTTACAATCCCCACCGCAGAATAGTGCACCTACACGCCTTCTAGGAATGTTTGCTTGCATTGTCTTATTTGGTCTACGTACCGGAACTGAGAACATTCGAGATTATGCAGGATTATACACGAAATAGCCTTTTTTGGCTCTCTCTCTCTTTATCCCTATGTCTCTTATCCCTAGGAGGTCTTCCTCCACTAGCAGGTTTTTTTCCGGAAAACTCTATTTATCCTGGTGTGGATGGCAGGCAAACCTATATTTTTTGGTTTTAATAGGACTTCTACAAGCGTTGTTTCTATCTACTATTATCTAAAAATAATAAAGTTATTAATGACTGGACGAAACAAAGAAATAACCCCTCACGTGTGGGTGGGGAAAGCTCTTCTATTCTGGTTCATGGTTTCTCTTGGCTATATGGTTCACCCGGGGGAGAGATCGAACTTCAAGAAATAGCGAATGGTCTTATCAATACACAAATGTAGAATTTCAATTGCGCTCATATTCATCAGTGTAGAAATTGGGTTCAAGCTTTCCCCAACCCCTTCTCATCAATGGAGTCCTGACGTATACGAAGGAGTGCGGTTCGTTCGATAAATTCCAAACCCCGAGATACTATTGCGGCGAGAGATGAACAAAAATCTAGAGCTCTAATTCAAAATTCTCTCGATTCATCCCCTCATGAGGAATTGCCAAACCATTTGACTCTTCAACCATTCCAATATAAAGGATTAGTCAATCAAATAATAGATAGTAAATGGGTCGGTCTGAAAATAAATGAATTGCTAGTTGTAGACTTTAATGTAAATTGATAAAAATGCATAAAATGACAAAAGTACCCATCATGTGTCGTGCATATGACCAATTTAACGGATAGATTTCAAACGAAGTTAGTTTTAGGGACTCAACACGATATAAAGTTTAAACCACGAGGATACAATACATAGATATTTCATTTTAGGGACCCAGAGTGTTAAAACCACTATAATATAAGGACCAATCATGTCATTTACTCTTCATAATAAATGAAGTTAAGGGACCAAATCCATAACTTTTAACATACCTAAGGGACCAAATCCGTAACTTACTCTTAATATATACTCGATGGACCATTTATGAAACTCACTCCACTAGAGAGTCTAGACCTACGCTATTAATAAAACGGGAATAGTTCCGTGTTGAAAAACGATACGCTCCCTCCTGAACTCTTAAGCAGTACGTCGGCGACGCTATCCCGCCGGCATCCTTCCACAGGTAATCGCCGCCGCCGGCGTCGTTGCGTCATCCCCATTACTACTTGATTTCCTGCTTATTTCTCGTAATCGTTAAAACCCTAACACAACGCACATAAATGACCAGTAGTCATACATTCAAATCATGATTCGAAGTATTAGAAAACCGCTCTTCAAATATCCATTTATCCGCCAACATAGTACTCTCACTAAGCTCTTTTCTTCACCATCGTTGTTAACTGATTCTATAGGTGTATATTATTATTCAGATAATGCCGCAACGAAAGATTTAGATTCTCAATTAAGACGGCTTCTAGAAAACCCTAATCCCCAATACGTAGATGCTGTTTTGCTTTTTGAACGGTCGGCTGATTTAGGGCTGATTCCGTCTTCTTCCACGTGCAATTTCATCGTGGAAACCCTAGGTAGAAACAACAAGTACAATTTAGTGTTGCAAGCTTACAACAGAATGACTAGAATTGGGGTAGTGCCTTGGTTTCTTTCATATGGTGCTGTAATTGAGAGCTTGGTGCATTTTCAGTACTCTGAATATGCTATTGCGGTTTTGGGTTTGATTTTAAAAAGTGGTTTTAGTTTGAATGTGTACCTTGTTAATCTTGTGTTGAATAGTTTGTGTTGTAAGAATAAGGTTGGGGATGCAGTGGGGCTTTTTCGTGAAGTTTCTAGACACGGGGTTGCTCCTGATGAGTATACGCTTAATATTCTTGTTAAATGGCTTTGTAAGACTAGTAAATGCGAGGAGGCGTTGGCTTTGATTCGTGAAATGGAGGAGTTAGGTTGTACTCCTAGTTTGGTTACTTACAATATTTTGATCGATAATCTTTGCCGAAATGGAGAGATTGGCAAGGGGAAAGAGGTTTTTGATGATATGATGAGCAAAGGTTTTTCCCCCACCATAAACATATATAATTCTTTGGTGTATGGTCTCTCTAAGGAGGCAAAATTCAAAGAAGCTATGAGTATCTTAACTGTAATGATGGAAAAGGAGGTTCTACCAGATGTTGTTACTTATACATGTCTCATCAATGGGCTTTGTCGTAATGGGAAGGCTAAGAAAGCTTTTGATATACTTAATTTGATGATAGAAAGGGGTCAAGAACCCACCAACATAACATACATGCATTTGATTGTTGGGTTATGCAACGAGGGGTTGGTGATTGATGGTTTTAAGTTATTGAAAATGATGATGGAGAAGGAAAAGCAGCCTACCCCTGAATTTTTAAATAATTTAATTAAAGAACTATGTGATCAAAGGAAGGTTGATGTTGCGTTGAGACTCTATGACATGTTAATTGACAAGTATTATGTTAAGCCAAATGTTATGACACATAATTTGCTTATCCAAGGCCTCTGCAAAGAAAACCGTATTAGTGAGGCAGCAGATATTCATCAGAAGATGCTTAATGTTAACATTTCTGGTAATGTGGTAACTTATAATTCACTTGTGGATGCCTACTTGAGGAGTGCAGAAGTTGAAAAGGCTATGGGAGTATGGAAGCAAATGCTCCAAGTGGGATTGAGTCCAAACTCGTACACCTTCAGTCTCATCATTAACGGATTCTGCAAATTGGGTATGATTAACATCGCAAAAGGGATTTTTATTCGAATGAGAAGAAACCATGGTCTTGCACCCGATGTGTGTGACTTCAATGCATTGATGTTGGCATTGTGCACCGAGGGTAGTTTGGAACAAGCATCAATGTTGTTTCAAGAAATGGGAAAGCCAGATGTCACCTCATTTAATATCATGATTGATTCATCGTTCAAAGCAGGGAACACAGAGTATACAAACAAATTACTCTTGATGATGCGTGACACGGGTGTGGATCCTGATGCATACACGTTCTCTATATTGATAAACAGGTATTGTAAACTAGGTGATTTGGAGGAGGCATGGAGCATGATGAATATGATGGTTACTTGGGGCTTCACGCCAGATAAATACGTATACGACTCTTTGTTAAAAGGTTTGTGTGAGAAGGGTGAAACGGATAAGATCTTTAAGTTACTTCGTGAAATGGCTACAAAGGGGATCACACTTGATTCAAAATTAACTTCTACTATCTTGACGTGTCTCTATCATACTTCCGATGACACCAACATCATGGAGCTTTTACCAAATTTCTCTCAAGAAACCTCAGAAGAAGCAGGCATCTCATGCGGTGATTTACTGGAGAAACTCCAAACTCTTCAACCCGACCTACAATGTTCAACTTCTTGATATGCTTCACTTTCTGGAGTGCCAATGGGAATTTTACGATCTTTGGTAAGCCTTTTGCCTTTATATCATTATGTATATAAAGCATAAGCATGATTGTTTTTTCTGTGTACAATTCTTTTGCTGTTAAAAGGGCTGGCTATGCAATGTAGATTATTGTGTTGTAGCGAATTCTTTGATTGTGATTGCAATAATTATTTTGAAAACGCACGTCTAAAGTCTAAACGCCTCTTTGCATATTTTAGGGTCATTTTATAACATGCAGCATGTATGAAATAACATCCTTTTGTTCGATTCTCATTCTAGACAATTTTCTTCTTTTTACTTTAGGGTAAATGAAAATGCAACGTCTTTTGGTTTGATTTATGTTTTGTGTAACATACTTTCACGACCACCACCATCACATATTATAGTCGATACTACCTAATCAAAACTGAAAAAATCAGAAAAAGGAAAAAGAACAAGGATTGAAGAACTTATCATTGCTTAAACCAAAAATCATCCCTAAACATAAGCAAATAACTAAGGTGGTGTGTGGTTCACATAATGGAATATTTCAGCATTGGAATATGAAGGAATTGGAACGAAGTTTAATCATGTTTAACAACGTTTGATTGACAGGAATTGGAATGAAATTTGTCAAAAGAAGTTGAGGGGGTGTTTGGTTAGAGGTATTAAGCAGTAATCAATGTGAATGATAATAAACGTAACTGTTTGGTTTTATATAATATAATATAATGGATTTATTCCCCCATACGCTTAAATTTTCATTCCAGGTTAAACTGGTTTAACTGGAGGGGAGGGGGATGATAATTCATTCTCATTTTCATTCTCTGAATTTGTTTGCATGGTTTGTTGAATATAATAGTGGGGGTGGCAATGACAATATTAGTGGTGGTGGGGGTGAAGACGACATTGATAACGTCAGTGGTGACAACCTTCGTGGTGGGATAAGATGGAATGAAATGAAGTAAATTTAAGAGTATAATAGTTTTTTAAAGGTGAGATGAAAGAATTGGAATTCCTTGCTAGAACCTAAGGAGACGGTTGGTTCGCAGAATGAAATTTGGTGGAATTGGAATGTAACACCCTCAAATTTGGAACGAGCAACTAACTTTAAAATTCAATAAAATAACCAAATTAGATATAATCACTTCTACAATTCATTTCTTAAAATACCTCGGAATTTAAAACATTGTAAGTCCACGATAAAATAACTTAATCGGGTGCTACATAACACAACACAAGTTGCTAGTCCAAACAATTGCGGAAGGCTTCACTAATTAAGTCACCTCTCGTGCACTCTACTAGCACTTGACATTTCACAATGTAGCTAGAGCTACCCCAACCTGAGCCTGTTGCACATGCCGACAAATAAAAAGGGTTAGGCTTACGCCAAGTGAGTTCAAGCATTTTATCATGACTAAATAAAATCATAAATCGGAAGTTAGTAGTTTTAGTCATGATTCAAATAAATCTTTAAATGAAAGTTGCAACAAGATTATCATTTCCAAAAGGGTTTTCCAAGCGGGCATAAATGACTCATTTTCCAACGCACTCAAATTCCATGGAAACCATTCCTGAAAAAGTGTAAGCGTTTTCCAAAATGAGATACGAATCCCAACCCACTCAAATACGTGAATAAATCTAGTTTTAGGCAAAACATTCAAATATGGTTGACAATACATACTCAACCCATAAAACATGGAAACCATCCATTTAAATATGATCTTTCATTGGAAACATAATACGAAGCAAAACTCACGCACACGTAAAATGTATTAAAATCCAAATACCATAAAATAAAACTCCAGCAGTTTAAAACATCCAATAAGAATGTAACATAAATCCGTCCATCAATCATGGAAAACAATCCATATGCATGTATTATAACCTCAACAATGTGAATAGATAAAATACCCGAAATCAACACCCTTCGGTGACGGGGGAGGCCCGATCTCATCGAATGTGGCAAACACATAAATTAAACCACGATTAAATAAATGCAAGTAAGCTTCTTGGATGTGGAAAACGGATGACATCAACCATACTAGGTCTTTAGTCAATCCTCGACATCAATCATACTAGATCTTTAGCCCATCTTAGACATCAACCATACTAGGTCTTTAGTCCGTCTTCGGCATCAACCATACTAGGTCTTTAGCCCCTCTTAGACATCAACCATACTAGGTCTTTAGTCCATTTAAAACCACCAAGTTCAACCATACTAGGTCTTTACCTTGGTAAACCCACCATCCAAAACAAGCTTATTTAACTTAAAAATTTATACATGACCTCAAAAGAATAACCAATGCATTCAAATCATGTAAACCTCAAATATGATGCAACTCATGCAATACAAACCCCAAGCCCACGTCGAGCTTATTAAAACCGGGCGAATGCCCTCAAGACTCAATTGAGTCCAAAACTGAGCCCTCTGCTCAAAGATCTAATGATCATTTATCAACGTCAAATCATGCAAATGAGATGCAATTAAGCATATAACACATCCTAGACTCCACCCTGAGCATGTAAATATCAACAACGTGCAATAATATGCAACACGGTGCAATAAAAGCAACCCGTAAATAAGACTCCACATCGAGTCATTTAAACCGGACAAATGTCCCAAGACTATCTCAAAGTCAAAACCGAGCAAAGTGCTCCAAGCTTGCTAGACCCATAATGTCGGTCATCATCGCATAAAACGCGTTTAAACATTGTTTAAGAAAACACGTATCCCGAAATCATCATTAACCCCAAAACTCAACACGGGTTAAACAAAAGGGTTTTCCCAAAGGACTCACACCCTTAATATTCTCAAAATGACTCATAACACTAAAAGTGCATTTTCCCAAATGGTTTATTAAAATCATTTACACTAACATGATTAAACCATCAAACAAACCTCATTTTGAGCAATTAATCTTTTAAAGACAATTTATGGTTTCTAACCATCCAAATATTCAAAAACCCCAAATATGGTGTTTTACACATTTATGAAGATAAACACTTCAAGAGAGTTAAACTATCCAAATAACTCAACCATATACATTTTCAAGTAAAACACACAAATATTTGTAAAATACTCATTTTGGCATGTACAAGGTTTTCGCAAAGTAACTTGAACTCACATTTGCTAGATTTAGCTAAATCTAGATTTTTCCCCAAACGTATGCTCATTTGACAAAGTTTGCATCCTCAAGCCAAAACCTCCAAAAACCTAAATTCATAACTCTCAACCATGAATATTCATATTCAACCACTTTAAAACTATTCCCCAAACATCTTATATCAAAAATCTCCATTTTGACCAAAACCCCAATATTAACCTAACTTCTCCAAAATCATCCAAACCGAAATTGAATAAGCCAAATATTAGAAGATCATCAATGGAACATTTCTAACTCATATGAAAGTACAGAAACTAGTAGGATGAACTCACCACTTAGGTTTTGATGAAAACCTAGAAAACCCCAAACATCTCTAGTGATGTGGATGAAACTTGCTCTTGCATCAATGAATGAAATCACTAGCATAAAGTGGATAAGAAACACATTAATCTCCAAGAAAAGCCCCAAAATCGGTTAGGGTTTGTAAGGAAGGAAGGAAAACGATTCGGGAGAGAAAGGGAAGAGATTTGAGAGATTTACCACCACCAAACACCCTTGAATCTTCCTATGAACTTCAAAACTCTTCTAGATCCTTGAATAGCTCTCAAAATCGGAACCATAGCAACTTGAATCGCCAAAATCGGAGTTGAAATGAGAGAGATATGAAGAAATGAAGTTTGGGGTGTGAATTTCGTATTTGACAGCAACCAGGTACCCGACCGCGACAATGACACGCGACAATGACACGGCCATAGTCGCACAAGGTGTACCGTTGGCTGTACCCTTGGCGCGACAATGACACGGTCATAGTCGCTGGTCATAGTAGCTCCGCGGTACCGAAACTGTTTTGGCCATAACTTCTTCGTTATAGCTCCGTTTTCGCTCCGGAAAGAACCGTTGGACTCGTATTCGAATTCATCATCCAACAAGATCATAAAATCTAAGATTTAACCCAAAATCTTACTTTTCATACTTTTCTTAAAAGACCGGTTTCTCACTGATTCGAAATTATGCTTATCCGAAAATTACGGGTGTTACATGGAATCCATCAAAGGAATTTGACTTTGAGGGAATTAGAATGAAATTTGATTGCGTTTGGTTGGATGGAATTGAAATGAAATCTCTAATCTTTGTTTGGGGGGAGGGAGGTGGTGGGGGCAGAAAGGGTGGCAAGGATGGGGCATGGGTGGGGGTGGGTGGGTGGGGAAGGCAGGGACACGTTGGGGGGGTAGGGTTGGGGTAAGGGGCCATGGGCGAGGCTGGGTGGGGGTGGCAGTAGGAGGGGTTGGTAGGGGTGGGGTGAGGGTGGTTAAATTGGATGCAAAGGTTATTTTTGTCTTTCTATAACGAAATTATAAATTATGTTACATTTGCCATGAAATAAAATTTATATCCTTCGCATATGCTAAGGAATGATCAAATCCTTCAACCGTGGAATCCGGTGGAATCCTATCAATTCATTCCGTGAACCAAACACCACCAATGAATTTGTCATTCCAATTTGGTCAAAGGAATTTGTCATTCCAATTCCATCAAATTTCTATGAATTATGCAAATCAAACATCCCCTAAGGAATTTACATTCCACCATATGTGGAATTCGAATTCCTTGCTAAAACTCAAAAGAATAAACCAAACACATGAATATAATTTGATCAATAGAATTGACCATTCCAATTTCTTCAAATTCCATTGAATTCCAACGAACCAAACACAACACCACTTAAGAAGTGCCAACAACGAGATTGTTTGAGTGTCCCTTCTAGTCATATAAGTTGATCTATTACATGGTGTATGAATTGAGGTCATTTGCTATCTTTTTTCGATGGCAACTTATGTAGTCAATTTGCTTCTCGTGCTTGCATAAATGTATATCTTGGAGTTGATTCACATAAACGATTCTTCATGTATATACAAGATTGGAGTATTGATGGAAGTAACAACATTTAGATATTCTATCCTCTTCAAATGTCAATGTATTGATCTCTTTCTTTAATCATCTTCGTTATTTCGGGTGCGTTTGGTACGCAGACACGATAGAACAGGACGGGACAGGACAGAACATCTGTTCAGCGTTTGGTAGACAGAACTGGACAGAACAGAACAGATAACATTGACCAAAATACAATAAATAATCTTTAAAGAATGAATAAAATATAAAATAGAACGTGTATTTGATGTTTTAGAAGAGAATTAGATTTTATTTTGAGGTTATATTAGTAAACATAAGTCTGTTCCAGGTTGGGGTGGAACATGCCTGCTCCACTTTGTTCCTGTCTGTTCTACATAAAAGTCCTGCCAAACTTGGGACAAGGATCCCTGTTCTGTCCTATCCTGTCCAGTGTATCAAACGCACCCTTCATGAACACAATTAAACATGTGATTATGCGTGTGACAAAAGGAAAACAATCCACTAGGCTTTATTGGGTGTTTGTTTGTGGCTTAACCAATTGAATAGTATGAAGAGCATATTCGTTTAGCCATACCCAATTGTTTGTTTTTTTTGCTTAATCACTAAGCCAATGACCAAAAGTGGTTAATAAGACGAGTCTCTTTGGATTTGGCCATTATTTAAAATTTCTACCATTTGCTTACAAAAAAAACATTTAATAAGAATCCAAATCGGTTTATGTGCCTCGTCTTCTTCCTCTTTCTTTGTAGTTTGCTGATCCTCTGCAAATCACCCTACTTTTAAATATTTATTTTCTTTTAAGAACTCGCTTGTTTTTCTAGGTTTTCTTTCTTTCTTTTGATGCCTAATTTGTATGAATTTCTCGCAAGAACAATGGTATGATCATTCTATGAATAATAAGTATGTGTGATATACCTTGGGGTAAAATAAATTTCAAACAAAGTCATCAACAACAGATACCACATATATTATCTATATCAAAAATGAAAACTTGTATGTTAAATGGTCAAATTTTATAGAGTTTATCAATAAAACAAGCAACAATTGGTTTTCCACCGTACAAACAAGTTGTATTAGTCTATTAGACATGCCTTACTACAAACATGCCTTAATCACATTTCATTGTGAAATAAATAATGACATATTGGTAAAAGTGACATATTTTCTTTATTTTTTCTCTTACTCAGGAACATGATTTTTTTTTTTCCTTTTTTTCCTTTTCCTTCAATCTCAAAAACACAAAAATAAATATTTATTTCATTTCTCTTTTTTTCTTTTCTTTTTCTATCCTTTCAAAACTCGAGAACACAAAAAAAACTTCTACACTAGCTTATGAACTTCAATCTTTTGATTTTTAACAACTTATTATTGAATATTTCAATTTGTAAACGAAATTTTATATTTATATAAATTTATACTATATTATAAAATATTTATGGAAAACTCTTAAAAACAATCCATAAAGTCTTATGTACTTCTATTTAATGTTGATTACTTAAAATCTCTTAAAAACAACCAATGAAGCTTTATGTACCACTTTTAATGCTAATTAGTTAATTAATCCTTAAATCATGAACCCCTTAAAAAGCGCCGTTTTTATTACAAATTTATGAAAAAAAACATTATAATTTTCTTAAAACTACACAAAACCGTTTATAAAATCGACAATGATAAAAAGTAAAACAAAACATTAAAATCAATATATATCGAAATTTAAAAGACACACGACAGTGATGACACGAGATAAAACGAAATTTAACTGAAATTCGGACAATGTCAGGGTCTACTGCCGTCTTAAAACGATGTTGAGAAAACTCCGTTCACGGCGGCGACCGACCTACGGTACGCATCTCTGCGCCTTCATCGCTGCCCTCCTCTTACTACTCTCCGTCTCTATTCTCTACACCCGACTCACCTCCGACCGCCATTCCCAACACCCACGCCACCATCAAACGGACGAACTCACTTTCGATCCCCTCGTTGAAGAAGCCGATCCCGATGACCGGAACTCCTCCGAAGATCGGATCGACGAGCTAGACGATGCCGTACAGGAAGATCCAGATTCTAGGGTTCAGGACGAGGACGACGGAGGGGCCGATGGTGACGAAGACGAAACTGATCAGTCTAGGGTTTCAAAATACTACTTCGATCACGTGCAAGGCGTGATTCGACGAGCTTTCGACAAGCGGTCGATCGATCAGTGGGAGGATTATGCAAGTTTTGATTCGAATTGGGATGGTAGTACAACTAGCATTAATCTGGCATTTAGTTCAGACGATGTTCCATTGGATGATAATGTGAGGAGGAAGATGGTGGATGTGAAGGGGATCGAGGATGCACTATTGTTGAAATTGGGGATTAGGGTTTCGCCGTTGAGGGAAGGTTGGGGAGATTGGTTTGAAAGGAAGAGCGATTTCTTAAGGCGAGATCGAATGTTTAAATCAAATCTGGAATTGCTGAATCCTTTGAACAATCCATTTTTACAAGATCCTGATGTGGTTGGAGTTACAGGATTCACCAAGGGAGATAGATTGGTTCAAAAGCGTATCATTAATGAATTCAAGAAGGTACCTTTCACCAGTAAAAAGCCTCTAGGTGTCTTAGCTCACAATCCCGAATCTGAATCCAAGGGAAAAAACAGATTGTTAGAAGATGGGGAAGGAATGAATTTGAAGGTTGAGAGTGAAATGAAGATAGCAGAGCGAAGAACTTTGAATGACAATGTGAATAAAAGAGGTGAGAAAATTCAACAAATAATGGTCAAAAGTAGTGATTTAAAAGCTACACATGGAATAAAATCTGAGTTTTCTGGTCAAATTTATGCTGATGGGAAGAGATGGGGTTACTTCCCTGGTTTGTATCCTCGTTTATCGTTCTCCAATTTCATGGATGCATTCTTTAGGAAAGGCAAGTGTTTGATGAGAGTCTTTATGGTGTGGAATTCTCCACCATGGATGTTTACTGTTCGACAACAACGTGGCCTTGAAAGCCTGCTCTTCCACCATCCAGATGCTTGTGTTGTGACGTTTTCCGAAACATTAGAGCTCAATTTCCTTGATGGTTTTGTAAAAGATGGGTAATTTCTCACTTCTTGACCAAATCTCCCTTTACAGTATATTTGTGAGTTCAATCGTACATTTATAGTCATTGGTATAGATGTTTTCTGTTCATCATATCAAAGAAATTAAATTTGAATCTGGTCATTCTGTCAATATTGTCACTTAGCATGTTCTAGCTGTGATAAGTAGAGAGATTAATCAGTTCAATGGTTCTGTAAAAGATGTGTAAGTTCTCACTCCATGGCCAAACCCTATTTTAAAGTATGTTTCTGAGCTCGATTAGTGCTAGTTGGTATGGTTGCTTGTTCACCATTTATTGTGATTTATGGACATTTATTTTATATGCATTTCTAACCTGTTATGTAGTTTCAAAGTTGCCGTTGCCATGCCAAATTTGGACGAGTTACTGAAAGATACACCAACCCATGAATTTGCTTCTGTCTGGTTTGAGTGGAGGAAGACAAAGTTTTATCCTACTCACTATAGTGAACTAATCCGCCTTGCTGCTCTTTACAAGTAAGCAAATTTGATGGCTCTAAATGAAAATTGATTTTAAGGTTTGTCAATATTGGAATTCTGTATTATACTTCTGAGTGCTTCTTTTAGCGGTCCATGTCTCTATGATTTTATAGTTCAAAAGTTTCTTTCCACTCTTGCTCGTTAGACACTCCCACCACAAACAAAACAAAAAAAAACATAAAAAGAAACTCCAATCGTTTGTTTTACTTCTAGTACTAATTAATGCATTTTCTTTGTTGTCATCAGATATGGCGGGATCTATCTTGATTCTGATGTTAAAGTGCTGAGACCACTTCATTCTCTATCTAATACGGTGGGTCTGGAGGATGAATTATCTGGAAGTCACTTAAACGGAGCCGTGATGGCATTTAGAAAGCACAGGTAGTTTAACAGCATCTGATTTATTAGTTACAAAGACTCGAAGCACGGTAATAAGTAGCAAAATTGGCTGAATTTTTGTAGCATCTTAACACTTTGTTGTTTTTTATAGTCCGTTCATAATGGAGTGCTTGATGGAGTTTTATGCAAGTTATGATGATACGAGCTTAAGGTGGAATGGTGCTGATCTTTTGACTAGAGTAGGAAGAAACTTTCTGCATGAAGAAAAGAATCAGATGGAGCTGAAACTTCAACCCTTCTTTGCTTTCTTCCCTATAAGTCATACAAACATCATAAGGTATAAACAACTTTCTTACATATCTTAAGTTGCTGCAATTATTATATGTTGCTTGCTTATATGATATATTTCTTCTTCATTTTACATGTGCCTTGATACTTGTACTTTTGAAATAGATATTTCAGCCCACCAGCAACGGATGTTGAAAGAGCTGATCAAGATGTTCTATATCAAAAGATCCTTAATGAGTCGTTAGCATTTCATTTTTGGAATAGCTTAACATCTGCTCTAGTTCCAGAACCTGAGAGCCTAGTAGCCAGGCTTATTGACCAACACTGTATCCACTGCACCGATCTGTTGTAAATTTGGAATCCCATTCAGCCATAACGGGCTCAAAGTCCAATGACTTAAGACAGGGACTGAGCTCCAACTTCACACGGTGTAAGTTATTTTGTCAGAAGAACGAACCATCACCACAGAGCACGGCGGCAATACAAAGGAGCCCAGCTTTCATACATTTCATGTCAACATATTGTAAACATGGGGTACAGTCAGCTATACCCTTTAGGGAAATGGGCAGATATGTGGACCCCACCTTCTGATGAGGTACGCTGGACTTGTTTGGTTTGGTTTAGATTGTAAACTTTAGGGTAAAGAGCGTTGTGTGAGAGTTCATGATCCGGCCAAAGCAGTGTAACGCTTTCTGCAGTTTAATTACAACTCTTCAAGTGGATTTCTTCATGAGGTACAAGTTTTATTGAATCTTTTCTTTGCTGAAGTCTCTTTTCCCCTTGAAAATGGGTGAATGTTGGCATATTGAAGCAACTGTTATTTATATATTTATTAACTGATTGCATAATTTGACTTTTAATCTTGATCTATTCAAATTGTTGCACATTACACTTTTCTTGGCAATTTATTGTAGTTTTGTGACTGTGGTCGTGTAATCGAACATTGAGCCACATTAAACCAAATACAGAGATTTAATTATCGTTATCTTTCATCCCGAATTAATTGTAATATAATTAGTGTCACGATTTCTTAGTTGTTACATTGTTACCAGAATTGATTTCATCATTTTATTGTAGTCTTAAACTGTTCAATGATCAATATCTTCCCCTATGTTTGCTCTTCACTTTGTCAGGATTGTCATACCTTTTTTTGGTCCAAGTCACTGTTTGAATCGAGCAAAACATAATGGAATAGATGCTGCAGTCTGCAAATTTTTCGCTTATTTAGACAATACATAGCTCGATATTTGTCTTCAAGTGAACACACGGTCCATTTATAATTGTGATATTTGTCGATGTCGCTTGGTCAGTTTGACGACAAAGGAGAGTATTATGCTCTTTTTCTCAACTGGTGTACACCAACCTGGTGACAAAATAATGTTTGTCCACATATGAAGAATTTCACAGGTCTGAAGAAATAACAACCAAAACCCTGGATGGATGAATTTATCAGTTTGTGGTTAGGGAAACGTCGGTAGAGCTTTTGATCTTATTTCTTGCTCCGAATGTTCCTCAATTCTCACTTTCTAGTAGTTTTTGGCATTTAGAATTATCATTCAGCTTATAAGGTAAATAGCAATTTATCAAAAAATAAAACAATAATATATTTTTATCTAGATAGACAACTTAACACATACAAGGCTTAATAAAAATAATAAGTAAACAACTCCAACAAGGTGTTGTTCGGTTGTGGCTTACGCTGTGTTCTCGAGTTTGTTTTATGAAGGAAAGGAACGGAAAGGGGAGGAAAGTAGGAGGAAAATAAAAAATGTTGTGTACTCGAGTTTTTTTAAAGAGGGAAAGGAAGGGAAGGGGAAGGGAAGGCTGATTTTCCTTCCAAAACTTTCCGCCCAAATGTTGGAGGAAACGGAAGGAAAAGAAAGAAATGAAATAAAAAGAATTAAAAATATTTATAAAATTACACATATACCCATTAATTACATTTCATTATGAAATAAACGAGGGTATATTGGTAAAAGTAACATCTTTCCTTTCTTTTCTCTCCTGCTTGAGAACATGAAAATTTATTTTCTTTTCCTCTCCATTTTTTCCTTCAATCTCAAGAACACAAATACAAATATTTATTTCCTCCCCTTTCCTTTCTTTTCTCTTCCCTTTCTTTTCTTTTCATTCCTTCTGAAAATCGAGAACGCAGCGTTAATGGCTTTTTTACCCCATGTAGGGTGGATCTCGGAAGATATGAAACATCTCCCTTCAAGACGTACATACGACTTTTCACAGAATTCTATATGTATCTATGCGATCGAGTATGGAATTCTGTTTACTCACTTTAAATTGAGTATCCATTTCCGTCCTTTTGCTGCTATGGAAATCCTGTATTTAACATATCCATACGCTTGAGTCATTGGATTTCCAAAATAGTGTAAGTGCTTCAAATTATTGTTATTTGACTCAGACATGTTCTAAGAAGTCGAGGTATTTCGAATTGTTTGTTGATACGGACAAAGTAAGGCGAAACCTTTGAATTGTTTTCAATATTATCATATAATAGCTCCGAATCGAATCTTTTTAGAAATATCTTTTGTCTCATGGTAGCCTGCTCCACCCTTAAGAAACTTTCGTTATTGGGTTAGCCATACACGTGTTTCTAGTGATCCACATGGCATCATCAAATGATACAAGTCTCGGATAAGAATGTACAACACACTAGAACGCCCTTATTGACGATCTTTTACTCCTAAAGCATGTAGAACAATGTGAGAACTTGCACCAGGTAAATCCTTTAACACCCCCCCCCCTTTAGTACAAAATGTTCGTGTGAATTATGGTAATGAAACCGATACTTTTTGTGTGTTTTACTGATTTGTTGATTGCAATACGAATAGAGTTGTTGATCTTATTTCTTGATCCGGATGTTACTCAATTCTCACTTTCTAGTAGTTTTTGGCATTTAAAATTACCATTCAGCTTAAAAGGTAAATAGCAATTTATCAAATAGTTTTTACTTTATATTGAGCGGTAAAACGATAATTTCTGTCTTTTAGACGTTGATTCAAAAAATAAAATAATATATTTTTATCTAGATAGACAACTTAACACATACACGGTTTAATAAAAAATAATAAGTAAACAACTCCAACAAGGTGTTGTTCGGTTGTGGCTTAATGGCTTTTTTACCCCATGTTGTAGGGTGGATCTCGGAAGATATTAAATATCTCCCTCCAAGCCATGCATATGACTTTTCGCAGAATTCTACATGTATCTATGCTATCGAGTATGAAATTCTATTTACTCACTTTAAATTGAGTATCCATTTCCTTCCTTTTGCCGCTAGGATTGGAAATCTTGTATTTAACATATCCATACGCAGATACGCTTGAGTCATTGGGTTTCCAAAATAGTGTAAGTGCTTCAAATTATTGCTATTTGACTCAGACATGTTCTAAGAAGTCGAGGTATTTCGAATTGTTTGTTGATACAGACAAAGTAAGGCGAAACCTCTGGATTTTTTTAATATTGAACCTTGATCATATAATAGCTCCGAATCGAATCTCTTTAGAAATATCTTTTGTCTTATGGTAGCCTGCTCCACCCTTAAGAAACTTTCGTTATTGTAAACTTCATGTGTTTGTAGTGATCCACATGGCATCATATCAAATGATACAAGTCTTGGATAAGAATGTACAACACACTAGAACGTCCTTGTTGAATAACTTGTATGACTTATTTGATAAGTCTTAGAAGATTCTTCTGTTGTGACTTGATAACCCAACTGACTTATTTGGCAAGTCTTAGAAGATTCTTCTGTTGTGGCTTTATAACTCAGCTAGTAAAGTGTTGTATAGATTCAACATTTATTTCTCCACCAATGCCCATATGAAACTCGTTAAACCCTCTAGGGAAAAACCCCACCGAAAGAAAAACTCTCTAATTAGATCAATACTTTTGTGTGTTTTGCTAATTCGTCGATTGCAATACGAATAGAGCTTTTGATCTTATTTCTTGATCCGAATGTTTCTCAAATCACTTTCTAGTAGTTTTTGTCATTTAGAATTATCATTCAACTTAAAAAAGTAAATAGCAATGTATCAAACATTGTTTACTTTATATTGAAGGGGTAAAACGATCATTTATGTCATTCAGGCCGTTGATTCAAGAAAAAGAAAGAAACAATAATATATTTTTATCTAGATAGACAACTTAAAACATACACGGCTTTGGAGTTGTTTGGTTGTGACTTAATGAGTTGAATAACTTGTATGGCTTATATGGTAAGTCTTAGAAGATTCTTCTGTTATGGCCTCATGAGGCTAGTGTTGTGTTGCATACATTCAATATTTATTTTTTCCATGAATGCCCGTATGAAACACTCTTTAAACCCTTTGGGGAAAACCCCAACCCAAATGAAAGCTGGTAATGAATTCGATACTTTTTGTGTGTTTTACTTTGTCGATTGCAATACGAATAGAGTTGTTGATCTTATTTCTTGATCCGGATGTTCCTCAATTCTCACTTTCTAGTAGTTTTTAGCAATTGTCAATGCATCATTCAGCTTAAAATGTAAATAGTAATTTATGGGGTAAGTGTTTGTCGGCAAAGGTTACCACCCTCACCTACCTTATCACGTGACATTTTTGGCCATCAAAAAATAGGTTGTTGGCAAGTGTGTTTACCCTATAACAGCTTACTAGGTAAGAGTTATTTCTCACTTACCATATATGATCTTCAGTCATTGCTAGACTCTTGCTTGGTAAGATTCTCGATACTTATCATGCACTCTCGATAACACAAGTATCATTCGATAAATGCTTACCGGGTAAGAATCATTTCTCTCACTTGCCATGTATGATCTTCGGTCATTGCTATACTCTTACTTGGTAAGATTCTCAATAATTGTCATGCACTTTCGATAACGTAACTAACATCCAATAAATACTTACCGAGTAAACGTTTGATAAACAGGCCCTTAATATTGAAGAGAGAGATACATTACTTTAATTGTTTCTACCAATAAGATCGTGTCAAAACAAGTGTGATTGAGATGTGTGGTGATTAGAAATTCGAAAATAGAAATTTTTCGTGAATTTCTTCAAAAGTATCGACACAAACAGGTTAGTTGTTCTATTTCCGGTACACGATAGAGTTTCAAAAACGTGTTCCCTTTTGCATCTCAAAAAAAACATTTTTCTTCTATGCATCTATCTACATGCAAACCTTGAGTTCAGTTCCCGTGTGTCGAACTAGAAGATCAACACTCGATCCAACCACACATCTTCTGATCGTCTTTTGGTGAACCTACTCGAGTCATGCCCTCAACATCACATTTCTCTTGTGATCGCTCTCTCTCATTCCCATCCAACACTTGACCACTTTCTGCATTCCCGACTTCCGAACTTGCTTCTCCATCAATAACGTCTTTTTGGCATTCAGCACACACTTGTACGGACTCAATGGATGCCTCAACCTTCTCCACACTTTCAACTGCTTTTGTAGGGTTGCTGTCATCTTTCAAAGGTGTATTTTCGTTAGAAGTTGGCAATGGATTTTTAGCATCAGCAGTGGGCTTGTTTCTAACGAAAACAGGCCGAACCAGTCTCCTACGCTTGCAAGGCACAGACCCGACATCTAGTTCAGAGACTGTGTTTCCAGCAGATCTCTCGGACTCTATTGGCCCAGAAGTGTTTTCTTTGGATTTATCATCAAGATTCTTGTTTGCTTTCTTGCGACGCTTAAAATCCACAAGCCGGGTCTCATGCAGTATTGATCCAGATCCAGATCCACGTTCGAATGTTTCATCAGCTAAATCCGCATCAGGTTCCAGCTTCACCTTTGAAAGATCATAATCTACAATCTTACTGGATATTAGATCATCATCATGTTTAAAAGGCGATATGCTTTTTCCAGTCCTCTTTATCGGGCAACTCACGATCTTCTCCAACATATTCATAGTGTTGTTAATTGATGCATCCCGGTCCTCATGTTCATCAGAGTCGAGTTCTTGTTCATGCCTGGCCGTTTCTGGGGCCATACTTAAGCGAGAAAAAACACTAACTCTCTTGTCGGGTTCATTAAAACACTTATCTTCACGCGGTTGACGGAATATTTTATTATGACGAATTGGGTCATCTTCGCGTGGACATAAACCAGCATCGGATAAAGAAAGCTTTCCGGAATCAAGTGATGATTCACTAACTTTATGAATGTATCTGCTTCTAGATTCTCCAAGATAGCTGTTATCATATCCAGATAACAAGCTCGTGCTAGAACTGAAGCCACGCAGCCTATGACCCTTAATGATGTTCTCCGCAGTTTCAAATTGCGACAAAGACAGAGAAGCATGCTCAGAAAAAAACGAATCAGTTTTAAATACCCGGCTTCCTTCAACTAAATGGGTGCCTAATGTTTCATGGCAAGAGACTGTGTCGTGGTTTTTGCCCAATAATGCATCCTTAGAACTTGGGTAAAAAGGGTAATTATCGACGAGACTAGAACTGGAAGGTCTAAGCCGAATATCAGGAGCTTCGGAATCATACGAGATAGGCGTTTTAATCATTCTAGTATCACAACAAGTGGAATAAGGAAGACTGCAATCATATGTTTTTCCATTATTACTGAATTCAGAAGGATGTCGAAGTTGCTCTGAATCTTGAGCTTCAGAAATAGGATTACCAGAAGTACTTTGCTTACAGTGAGAAAAAGCAATATAATTAGTTGAGACGACTCCCCTAATAGAATTGTTAGTAGGTGAAACATCCCCAAAGCCAAAATCTTTATAAACATAACGAGGTTTTATCCCAGCAGCAGTTGGGTGTTCAGTATATGTTCTTGAACCTTCATCATAATTAGGTTTTATCCAAACACCATTTGTCCCTTCTTGTTTATTCAATGTTCCCTGTTCACTTTCGTAACCAAACAGCCTCCCATCATTGATAGTTTGCCAGAAATCGTTTATAACATGGTATTCATCTTGTATCCTGTTACCATCCACCAACTCTTTGCTATTCCTAGTAAAACCATCAATCAGAAACTTTGCATCACTGCTTTCTGCACCTATTTTACCAAAATGACCATGGGGCTCGGTGAAATTATGCCTGTCGTCTTCAATATCATGTTCGACTTTTATTTTTTCCTTCATAAAAAACCTATCATCATTAGTTATTCCTCTTCTTAATCCCCCTAGCGAATGATCAAGGTGATTCCCCAATATGGCCTGCCTAGTACTATGATCACCAAAATCATCCCTTTGTGTCGCATAATTTGTTAAAAGCCTGTCTCTGTTATCGTCTTGCAATCTTTCCACTGTAACTGTCCTATTTCTCTGCCCTCTGCTTCGATTGAAATTGTTGACTTCTTCCACAAAATCATGATCATCTACTACTTTATCTTCATTACCCAAATACTTGCAGATGTCAAGATCATAACTATCCTCTTTGCTTATGAATCCTAACCTATCTCTAAACAGGTTCGTCCTATGATCATCAAATCTTGCATCTCGGTTCGTCCTATAATCATCAAATCTTCCATCTCCTTCAGCTGGCTTATCACCATATTTCCAGACATTTCTCTCAGGGTGATTTTTAGGTATTCTTTTGGTATGAAATAACATCATAAGTTTATATACCTGAAAGTTTCAAAAGCAGGAGAATAAGCAACAAACGGCAACATTTCTAGAATATATCCAAGTAGATCAACATCAATATATATAAGCATAAAGATACCTGATCCTCAGACAAACCAAAGTTGAACTTCTTCCCAGAGAAGTAATTATCTCTAATAGCATCCCGGAATTCACTTTCCTGGAGTGGATTACAATTCCAAACAGAGGTAAAACGAACCTGCATAATAGATCAAAGCGAATGAAAGTACAAATAAGAAATAAAAATCACAATCGATATGGCTTTGGCAATGCTTATAGGGTTGCATGACCGAAAGGCAAATTTCTCCTTATTGATAAAAAACGTTTACACGTTACATGACATGTGGCATTCCAATTGTTTGAATACACCCCGGTAGCTTTATTGACCTAAATAAATTATACTTTTAACAAAATTAAGTCAAAATATAAATGAAAAGGCAAGTAGAAGATACTATTCACAGTATTCTCCCTTTCCACGATTTGCGAAGGACTTGAACATGTGACCTTGCAGTCACAAAGTGGTAACTTTATCCATTGCTTAAAATCCTGCTACTTAAAACTCAGCCTTCTTAACATTATAAATTACAGAGTCAACCATGAAATTCAACCTTCTTAGCCATACAGAAACACATACCTGTGCAGGAAAGTGCCTTCCTGATGATTTGAATGCAGTGGGTACGATATTGATTTCACCATCAGAAGTAGCACGAAATACACCATATAGTTGTCTCCTCTCAAACTCAAAAAGGAATAGTATCATTCCTTTTTTCACATGCAACACAAAATTGGACATAGCTGATGGTAGTCCAAACAACTTCTGTCGGAAGCACTCTTTCTTCGTTCCAATATTTGACGCAAATATTGCACCAGAGTGAGGAACCCATCCTGGAACAATGTTATCTGTATACCCCATACCCTCTGCAAACTGCCAAGATATCCAAAAATGGAAACACCACAGCTCGTCAAGCTTTTAGAGTTGTCGTGCAGAAAGGTTGGAAAAAACTCCAAAAGGTAAAGGACAAATAGATATATGTATACATATATGTAACTACTAAATATGTATCTATATGTAGGTGTAACAAAAGCATTTACATCATCAATGCATTAGGACCTAGTAAAATTTGTGCACAGCAAGTGTAAACTATCTTTTAACTTTTTAGTCTGCATTGAGTTCTGCCTGCATAATATGAGTCAAGGATTCCTTGACATACTCTTATTAGTCCCTCTCATGATATCTACAAGTATTTACTGTTTCTAAAAGATAAAATTCTAGCTGTCACTGGAAGATATGGTTTCCAGACTTGAATAATATTATTTAAACATTCTATGTTGACATTCTATCATAGCTAACAGTTTTTCGTTCTTGTAGTCAAACACACACAATACAAGCTAGACGAACAATATTATTTAAACAATATATTTTTACTGATGCTGTGCTTTTGATTATTCAGGTCGCAATAATCACTTTGAAAACCAAACACCCTCATGGTAACTCAAATGATCCACAGGTTTGCATATTCTGTACAAGCTTTCAAGATATTTGAAGAGTGTAGTATGTGTCAATTCAAGTGATATTTTAACATAAAGAAACATAATTAGACAAGGAAGTGATTAAATTACTGGATAGTTAGATAAGCCCATACTATTCTTAATGCCTTTGACCTACATAGTCAGAAGATCAAAAATATAATTAGGTTTTCATCAAACCACCTAAACTGTTCAAGTAGCAATAATCAACTCAGATGCACGTCCAAAAAAACCTTGATCGTATGGCATTTTTATTATATAACAGGTCAAACTTCGTTTTCTTGGGACCTAGGGAGTAATAAACAACTTCCAAAGGAAATAAGCGACCACTGGTTAATAAAATGAGAGATAATTACCAGGGGGAAAGGGAGAAAATCAGTTGAGTATCATAAAAACCTACAAGAGACCTATTCAAAGCCATAAATCAGGCAATCCTCAACCAAGATCAACCAAAGTGACGCATAATAAGAATCAACACAATATTCATGGCGTATATATTACAATATAACGATCAGTAATCCAAGAGACGCAAAATCAACAAAATAAATGCGTCAAAAAAACACTGATAACGATCTTCAATCAGAATATGTATAAACGATAACCGACGATTCAATGAACAAATAAAGAAGATGATTAGGGTTTTCACCGATGAGAACGCTGCGAGAAGTTGTGTGCGAGAGAGTTTACCAAATTGTGGAAACCGTATCGTCGGCAAACTCTATATATACGTGACGTGGAGAGCAATGACGTGAAACGATTGAATCACAATCCCGATTGGTCTGTTAACGGGGAAATCGGGGGATTATGATGTACTCCGTATATATATATAGAGAGAGAGTTATTTTAATGAAATTTATGATCGTATTCGTATAGAGTTATTTTTCTTTAAGAAATCTTTAGGCTACGGATTTGAATAAAACCTCGTTTAACCCAAGGTAATAGGATATATATATATATATATATATATATATTAATTACATTAATGATCCTTTATCTAGTATATAATATCATTCTAGTCCCTCATCAAATATATGTGGCATGTGGTAGATTTGTTTATAGAGAGTATGATATGTCTTACTTAATTTTGTTTAAAGAGCCGAATGCCCGAATCTGGACAACGATTTTGAAAGGACTGACGGGTCCAAACTGGATCATTAAAATTAATGATAAGTCCAGACGATGAAAATGCAATTTCAAATAGGTTTATTTGACTCGTTTACTATATTATTAGGCATTTTAAACGGTTATTATCTACAATGGAGGTTCTTATAAGAACCTCTTTTTTGCACTTTTTGGTAACAACTCATTTCCAACTCAATAAATTAAAATTTTACGTAAAAGTCCACAATGGTAGTTCTTATAAGAATCTCATTTTTGTGGGTCCCATTTATTTGTCCAAATCAATAATTATTATAAATTTATAAACAATATTAATTATTTAATTTAAATACCAATAGAAATGAAGAACTTGTCATTTCACACAAACTTCATGGTAAGAACCAAGGTTCTTATTTAAGAACCTAAGAGGTTCATCCCCTTGCCAAATCAGTTTTCTCTTTCCTACTCACTTTATAAATCTTTCACTCACAATCATGGACCGGTCCATACTTTTATAATAAAAACTAATTAATAAAAACTACTTATTATAGTTACAAGACCATTACTAAAAATTACAATAATAAAAGTCGTAATTATTAAAAATTACAAAGAAAATGCTACATAAATAAAAAAATAGAGTAAATTACATGATTGGTCCCTGTGGTTTACATAAAATTGCACTGTTGGTCCTTAAAATGAAATAATTACGTGTTTGGTCCCTGTGGTTTACATTTTCACACGCCTTTGGTCCCTCTTCCCTAACACCGTTAAAAACATCTGTTAAGTAGTTTAATTGGAAGGGTATTTTAGTCATTTTGTATATTTTTCCTCTTCCTTGCACTGTCCAATTCCTCCACGAATTCGCCGTTACATAACGAACACTTGATCATCTCCGCCTCTGCGATCGTTTCAACTTCCCTTGAGCATTCATGACACCAGTATCTCGTTGAATCGCTCCCTTCATCCATCTAAAATCATAAAATAAAACACAATCAGAAAAACCTAAATCTGCTTTTGAAAACTTTTTCTACAGATCTAAGCAGATTAAACCCTAATGATCTCCCCTCATAAACCACTAAATCGCATCAGATTTTCAACTCTAAGTTATCTGAAATCAAATGAACACAAAATCCGGAAAAAACGTTGAAACCCTAGATATGCAGACCATAAATTAAGATCGTGAAAGGTTAAAGTGAAATTGATGAAAGAAAAGCAAATGAAATAGAATTAGAATGAAACCTGGTAGAATCGAACGGGATAATTGAAGAAAGATGAATTGGGGATGAATTTGTTGTTGTTGTTGTTGTCTGTAGAATTTCCCCTATTTTGTTATGGAATGAAATGGAGGGGCTTGCGTTTGGTTGAAGGGAGTGGAAATGGGAATTTTGTAGCTTCCATGGGATAAATGGGGTTTTCTCCGATGGAGTAAAAATGATGACAAAATGGGTGGGGGAGAACCCTGACAATCAACGCTGCATTTCCTTTTGAGGAGGGAAAGTTCTTTCACAAGAATACCCTCAAGACCCCCATGGTTTAGATCTATCCCTGCAACCACTGTTCCAGATGAGTCTTGTGCACAGAATACTCCTTTATAATCACACACATTTGACCCGACCCATGAGTTCAAGATCCCATTCGGGTCATCTTTCATGGCTGACTTCCAAGCTTGGAGGGCAATGTAAGCATTGTCGAGACTTGAAGAAGATGGTCTCGACCAATTGGGGTTGTCTTAAACCCGTAAAAAATCAATATAAATCAAATTCTTGTTCAATCAAAAGCTTTGTGTTGCTAAACCAAAATAAATCAAAACCCCTAATGGTTGTTCATCGTGAAGTTAGGGACCGACCTGTACAAACATGGTGGTGGTAGGCGATGGTGAGCAAATTACATTCTTGACCCTGGGTTTTTTAAATGAAAATACAAGTAGGTAATAAAAATTAAAAGGTAATAAAAAGACTAAAAAACCCTTGGAGTTAACTCACTCTAACACAATCATCTAACGGTGTTAGGACATAGGGGCCAAATGCATGTGAAAATGTAAACCACAGGGACCAAACACGTAATTATTTCATTTTAGAGACCAACAGTGCAATTTTATGTAAACCACGGGGACCAATCATGTAATTTACTCTAAATAATAATAAAAATAAATTAACAATAATAAATATCTGGAAAAAACTACTAATATTATTATTTTACTTTATTATAAATAATTTATTTAATTATAAATAATTATATATATATATAAACTATTTATTAATATGTAGTAGTGGGTGGTATAATATAAAAAGTATTTATTAATATGTAGTAGTGGGTGGTGGGGTCCACAAAACTTGTGGCTTTGTGGCATCATGCACCGCTCCTTCTACAAGGAGCGGTTTGCCATGTCATGAGGGTTCCAATGCACTCCAATTTCATGAACTGGTTTATGTGATGAGGTGGAGGTTTATAAACTCCATCATTGGAGATGCTCTAAGAGCATCTTCAATGGAGGTTCTTATAAGAACCTCATTTTTGAGCTTTTTTGTATCATCTCATTTTCACCTCATTAATTTAAAAATTCATATAAAAGTCCACAATGGTAGTTCTTATAAAAACTTCATTTTTATGGGTCTCATATATTTGTCTACATCAATAGTTATTTTATATTTATAAATAAATATCAAATATTAAATTTAAGTGCCAATAGGAATAATGACTTTGACATTTTACACAAACTTCATGATAAGAACCAAGGTTTTTAAATAAGAACCCAAAAGGGATGAGGTTCTTATAAAAACTCTTAATAATGGTAGTTCCTACAAGGCAACATCACTTTTTGCTTATAAGAACATTGCATTGAAGATGCTCTAAAGGAGTTTGAGTTCTTATAAGAACTCTCCAAAATGCTAGTTCCTACAAACCACTTCACTTTTTGCTTATAAGAACCTTGCATTGGAGATGCTCTAAGTTTTGATGCTTAATATACATATTTGTTTTATATCCATTACATTTTCAATTTTCATTTTACATCATTATCTATCTATACTTAATGTACAATTTTAAAGTTGCACAACCTTCCATGAAACCTCCCACAATAATATTAAAAGTCAGATATTTTTAATTTACAAATTAGATTTTGTATCCTAATAATTAGTTATTTAATTTACTTTATATCCTTTTTTTAATCTTACACTCTTACCATATCAATACCTTCAAAATTAGTCAAATATTGAATATTTTTGGATTTAATCATAGTATAGTAAATTGCATATTTGGTCCCATGGGTTGTTATTTTTATTGGTTTTGGTCCCTACAAAGTTTCTATTGCAAAAACACTCTTGTCCTATGCAAAAGTGCTTGGGTTGGATCGCTCAACTATCTCCATCAGATTTTCCTCTCGTTAAAACCCCCAATGTAACTTGCATATGAGGGCATTTTAGTCATTTTACTTGCTTTTTTGTTTTACACTAAAACCATCAAACCATATGGACCAACTTTGCTATTTACTATATATTCTATTATATCTATTATATATTCAATATTATAATATTGTATATAATATGCATATATACATCGTCCTCAACCTTCGATTCCAACCCCCGCCACCCTCCACCTTCTCACACAGGTTCTCCCGGTTACTTCTTCACTAATGTATTGTTTCCATCCCCCCAGGGGCGGAAGGCCCAGTAGGCATTTACAGGCCAAGGCCTGTGTGCTTTTTCAAATTTTTAGTACTAGTGTTTGATTTGTTAGGCTAAATTTTAAAAAAAATTAGTTTGGCCCATAGAGTCTAGCATCACAATTCATAGCAGTGCAACCTGCCAGCCCATGAGGCCATGACCTGATTCTTGCTATCTTCCTCATCGTCTCAACAGCTCAACTCACGCCCAGACCTGCAGACCAGCGGCGCCTCTCAACTCTCAACTCACGACCGTCTCAACTCAAGAAGACAAGAAGAACCGAAGAACGCCCCTCACTCGGTCACTCCCTCAACTCAAGAAGACAACGGCGAGCTCAAGAACTCAAGAAGAACGGAAGAACCGAAGAAGACAACAACGACTCAGGCACTCAGCCCTCGCCCCTCGCCCCTCAGCCCTCGCTCAAGAAAGAAGACAACAGAAAAGGTATTGTTTTGAATTTTCTGTTGAGGTCTTATTCATTATTTATATTTACCCTAATTTTATGTTGCTGATGGGAAGTGGGAACACATATGAGATATTTAAAGCAAACACAACTTGTGAATATATATTATTAAATATATATGGATACAAATTCGATTGACCTCTTCAATTCTTTCCCAAATGCCAAATTAGAGAAAAACTAAATGGATGTAATATTTCAGACCACTTGCTTCACAAGAATACAAGATACAAAAAGTTGAACAAAAACTAATTATTTACCCTAATTTTCTGTTTTGAATTTTCTGTTTTGAACAAAAACTAATTATTTGCTTTATTGCTTGTTTGAGATTGTTTGATTAGGCATTAGCTATTCATGATAAGTTTGATTGTGAAATTGTGAATTTGGTTTTAGTTTTTGCCCTAAATTTGATATTAGTCATAGCCCTAAATCTGATTTCATTGAGTTGTTTACATAATTTATTTATTTGTATTGAGTTTTTATATTAGTCTTTACCCAAAAAACCAAAATTTACTCTAGAAACAACCAAAAAATCGAAAAAAACTCTTGAAATCAATAGAAAAAACTCAAAAAATTCTCTCGAATCAACACAAAAACTTAAAAAATCCCTCAAAATCAACCAAAAAACTGAAATAAAATCTCTCGAAATCAACCAAAAACTTAAAAAGTCCCCCAAAGGAGGAATTCGGCTAAAACACACCGACAAGAATTTTTTTAAGCTTTTCGTGTGTGCACCCGCTCGAAATCAACAAAGTGGTCTTACAAGGTACGTTTAATGACGAATTAGTCTTACAAGGTCCAGCCCCTGCGGTTTTAAAGCATCTGTTCCGCCCCTGCTTCCCCCGTCAACTTCTCTCATTACTTCTTCGGCGTAACAACAGTGTCTAACCATCATCACCCTATGTTGTTCGGCAAAACAACCTTTCCAGCGAAACCCCTTCACCAATACCAGTGAAACCCCTTCCCCCTTTCTAGCACCACCATCACCCTTTACCCATCAGTGAACCCCTACACAATTACCTCCTATTCCCCTTGTCGTTGCAACCCCGTCGGTCCTGCACTGTGACCTTCCTCAATAACCATCTTCATCGATCTAACACACACAGAAGATCAAGCTTGAGAATAATGCTACAACGGAAAAACCAATGAGTTTGGGTGAGGAGTTGCAGTGAGGGGGAGTTGCAGAGTGTGTGTAGTAAATTTTAAACGTCATTTCTGTCCATATGGTTAGAGGGGTAGCGACGGTTATGTACGAACTATGGTGGTTGACACGAGGTTATGACACCCCGCGGATCTAACCGCAAGTGTACGGGTCGAAGTCAAGTAATAGTGTACGGAAGTACGAGTATCGAATCCACGGGAACTAGGAACTAAATATCACAATTACTACAAGAACTATTAACTGGGCTGTCAAATTGGAGATTGGTTTTGTAAACTAATGTAATGCAGAAATTAAAGTCAAACAAACACCAGACAACTAGGAAGCAGTTTTGGAATTCAGATGGAGAAACAGTTGAGGGTTGGATATCCTTAGGTTTCACTTATGAATGTCAGACTAATGACAAATACCCGTTAATTCCGTTAATGACTACTCAACCTTGATCTAACCATTGCTCTCTCTCAAGTAACAACAATTATATTTGTAAGACATGGTGCTTTCTCAAGCTACCATGAAGTTTATTTCGAAAACAAACACAAGATTAATCTCTCGATCTCACCTTATGTAGTTCAAAACACATTAAGCGTAGGTTATTATGAGACTAAAGTTTTACTCGGTATATCTCTATCCTTTCTTACCTTTAGACATGTAATTCCTAATTCTAGATCTCAATTAATTCTCTCGAACATAATTTACAACAATAAAACAATTGCAAGTTAGCTATGCTCACAAAGGCATTAAGAACAAAATCACATGCATTCATTAATTGGAAAAACTGATAAGAATCATTCGTCATCCATCTATATGTTCAATCCTAATTCAATCCAACCCCCAACATCTTAAAGTTAGTTCATGATGTTGGGGGATTCAAACACAGAAGAAAAGGAAACGAAGGTATGAGAAAACATGGTAACGTGATCGTGGTGATAGTGTAAGATGAATTGATGAACTCCCTTTCCCGTGCTTGAATCTACTTCACGTCTTGAACGTTTCTTCGATTGGTTCTCGATCTTCGCTCCAAATGGTGTCACGTGGCTCTGGAAATCGCCCCCGAACTGCCCTGGATCGTCTGCCGTAAGTTCGATACCGAAAAAGTGACCTAATTCCCGACTTAAAATACTGAAATTCGACAAACAGTGTGTTACGCGACCTGCCACGCGACTTGCAAGTCGCGTGGCAAGTCGCGCGTGTCTCAGATGGCCTTCTGGGTCGGATCTGGTTCGCGGGTCGGGTCCTGGTTCGGTCGCGGGTCTTGGGCTTGGCTTTTGGGCTCCCGTTAGGCTTCGTTTTGACTCGTTTTGGGCTCGTTTTCGCTTCTATTTCCGAGGAACGTCGCCTTTTATAAAACCTGCGTAAATCACTAGATAAACCATAAAATGCACGCCTTTTTACTTGAATCCAAGCCAATATCGTTGGTTTGAGAACCGAAAATAACGCCAAAAAGTGGCGTTATCAACAACCCCAAACCGAGCGTTGCTTGTCCCCAAGCAAATTAGCGATAAAAACAGAATAAAAGCATATAACTGTGAATTAATAATAACTGCACAATTCCAATCGGTACCAAGTGATGCATCGGTGATTTCCCATACATGTGAATAGCTATCTCACTTTCGCCTCATTCTTTAATTTGTCCGATCTATGACCTTCTATTGGGAGTTGAACTCGTGACAGTTCCGATTACATTAAGGTTGGACTAAGTCCAGACATGCTAGGGAAAACATTTCGCCTCGACCCTACCTTACGGGATACTCTCTTTGCACTCGAACCTAAGTTATCGCTCGTGTTGTCATGTTTAAGGAGGTTATGTACAAGAATACTCAAATTATTACATGACAACTCTAAGGAAAGACGCACAATTGTCCAAAATTTTGATCTCAGACGGAATCAAGTAGCAAGACAGGGCATATCGGTAAAGGTAGTCGTAAACCGTAATCACATTTTCCAAAAGATCATCCAGGTCTTTACACGGGTTGTAAAGGGGCTAAGGCTATGGCTATGAAACGACGGGTAAAAAGGTTCAAATATCCTTGGCATGTCAATCATTGGTAGTTTAGAACTCTATGGTTTTTCGCTCTCTTCTTTGGCCCTCTTCGTCACTATTGGAGTTGTTTTAACTCTCTTTATTTTCTGCTATAGCTAATATCTAAATAACTGCATTATTTTTTGGGACTTCATTGGTCCTCTTTTCTACTTCTCGGGTTACATTGACCCGTTTTATTCTCATGACTGGCCGGAATTCTTTCTTTTCTGCTCTATCTCTATTCGTTCATTACTGCTTTCGATTGACACACTTTCGGATAAGAGTTGGCTAAGGCTTTTGGCTAAAGGGTAAATGATGGGTTTAGAAAGAATTAAGGTGGGTGTTTGGCTGCAAAAATGGCTATGGATACACACTAAGGGTAAAAGGGAAAACGATAGCTAAAAGGGTTAAAACAAACACACAATGCCTGGAATCATTTCTTAAGGTCCACACGATATGGTCTACTATACCCTCACCTAATGTCCCGATGGTTGTCTTTGCTACTCAATGCAATAATGTAGCGAGATCATTCTACATTCACGACAAGGAATTCGAAAAAGTGTATGTGACTTAAGTGTATAAATCCCTCGAAATGAAAGACGTCTTTTAGGCTCAAAATCTCACTATCGGGTGGTCTCCACTAATGTCCCTAGTCATATCCTTTCCCGGTCCTTCCCTAACGGTCACGTCGCTATCACAAGATTCTTCCCACAATGGTCGGTCTCAATCATTCAAAGCAAAAATTTTAGCTACTTTGATCTAGACACTCAGAAATGCAGGAAATCTATGTGCATAAGCTTGGGCCCGATTGGGCAACCCCAAACCTTACCCACACATTGTCCCCAATGTGCAAGCAAAGTCGTAGGTGATGCGACTCAATCATTGTGCAGTTATTTACAGTTATAAAAAGGGCGGGTAAACATTAACGGAGCAAGCAAAAAGAAATCCCAAAATTTCTAAAGTGGGGACCCCAAACCTAGGCCGTGGCCTAGGTTTGCTAAATAAAAGCCAACCCCAAACCTCGGTAAAACCGAGGTTGGCACAGGGTCTAATGTGAGTGTGTAGATGGTTCAAAAATGAGGCACCCCAAACCTAAGTGAAACTTAGGTTTGTTGCATCTCGTGCAATTAAAATAGAACACACATCAAACACCACTCTTTTAGCAGAAAGATTTAGAACATACCTGTTTTGCCCGACCGGAGGATTCTTGATTGGTTGAGCACTTAGAGGAGAAGACGGAGCACATGCAAGACAAGGGAAAGACACAAAACAAAAACAGGAAACACACAAAGCAAGAAAGGGAACAAAAACTGCACGAAAAACGAAAAACGGGACAAAAGGGACTCACGCGGTTTGGCCCGCGACTTGCAAGTCGCGTGGAAAACCGCGTAACCCTCTGTTTCAGAAAACCAACAGAGGGCCCCGCGACTTGCTGCGCGGTATGCAAACCGCGTGACAAGTCGCGTATGTCCCTGTTCAGCTATTTTTGGTTTTTTTCAATTTTTCGATTTTTATGGTTTTTCTGGAATTAAAACACACTCAAAAATTTAAAAGAAAATGAAACTAACCTTGGTGGGTTGCCTCCCACCCAACGCCTTATTTAAAGTCGTGGCACGACTGTGCGGTTTCAACTCGGTTCAGTATCCGCGGAGTTAGATCGCCCACACCTGCGATTCTTCGCGGCTTCCTTCGTCTTCGGTCCTCTGTGACCAGCTCCAGATTCTTCTCCACCTTGACCTCTTGCCTTTTCGAACATCTTGAAAATCACTTTCTCGCCGCCTACCCGGAAAGTTATCTCACCTTCTTCCATATCGACCAGTGCTCGACTCGTGGCCAGGAATGATCTCCCCAGAATTAACGGAACTTCTTCATCCTCGTCTATGTCTATCACTACGAAATCCACCGGGAAGTATAATTTCCCAACTTTAATCAGCACGTCTTCGACAACTCCATAGGGATATCTGATCGACCTATCCGCAAGCTTCAGAGTCATGTATGTCGGGCTTACCTCACCCAGACCAAGCTTCCTGAAAATAGACAGAGGCATCAGATTAATACTAGCCCCTAGATCACATAAAACTCTAGTAAAAGAAAAGTCCCCAATTTGAATAGGGATAGAGAAACTCCCTGGATCTTTAAGCTTTTGGGGAAGCTTATTCTGGAAAATGGCGCTGCACTCTTCAGTGAGTGCAACGGTGGCTTGATGATCAAGTGCCCTCTTCTTCGATATAATCTCTTTCATGAACTTGGCGTAGGAGGGCATTTGTGTGAGCGCGTCTGCAAAGGGAATATTGATAGTTAGCTTTTTAAAGACATCAAGAAATTTAGAAAAGTGAACCTGGTCTTTATTCGCTTTCAGCCTGCTTGGGTAAGGTACTCTCGGGATTTCCGGCTTGACCGGTGGTGTCACCTCTTTCTTCTTCTCTTCACTCTTCTCACTCTCTTCAGCTTCTAGCTCGTCCATATCAATGATCTCTACATCATCATCGGCTTCCTTTGCTGGCTCTTCATTCAGCTCCTTGCCATCTCTAAGGTAGATGGCATTGCAGTGTTCCCGGTTTTGTCTTTCGGTTTGACTCGGAAGTTTCCCGGGGGCTCGGTTTTGTAGGGTTTCGGAGATCTGCCCTACTTGCCTCTCGAGGATCTTGATGGCGGCGGTGTTTTGCTCGGTAGCCGCCTTGACAGTGTTGACTAGTCCCTCGACTGTAGTTGCCAATCCTCCGACTGTATTGTCCATTTTAGACATGAACTTCATCATCATGTCCTCGAGTCCCGGCTTTTTCTCTCCGGACGGTCCCTCGTTCCTCTGCTGAAAACCTGGAGGGCGGTACACACTGTTAGTATTAAAAGAATTGGAAGAGTTAGAAAAGTTACCTGGTTGTGGACCCGGCTGATTCCATGAGAGATTTGGGTGCTTTTTCCACCCCTCGTTATACGTATTCGAGAAAGGATCGTTTCTCGGTTGGTTCCGGTTGGCCACAAAATGAACTTGATCAGGTTCTTGAAGATTCCCTCCATGTAGCTGGTTCGTGAGAAAGGCTAGTTGAGCTTTTAGCTCACTCATCTCATTACCTTCTTGGACACTTGCGACTCGTCTTACCGCTGATCTCGGAGTAGAGAAACTGTGCTCGGCCAAGTTCTCGATCAGCTCACATGCTTCCTCGTACGATCTATCCATCAATGCTCCGCCCGCTGCAGCTGTAATGTCGTTCTTGAACTACGGGTGGAGTCCGCTGAAAAAGGTTTGGATGATGACCCAACCTTGTAGCCCGTGATGAGGACACTTCTTTATCATGTCTTTGTAGCGCTCCCATGCCTCATAAAGCGTTTCTTGATCCCATTGTGCAAAATGGGTGATCTCGGCCATTAATTGGGCGGTCCGACTTGGAGGAAAGAATTTCTGAAGGAAAGCGGCCTTCAGTTGCTCCCAAGTGGTCACTGAGTCCGGTGGAATACTTTCGGTCCATGCTTCAGCTCGGCCTTTGAGTGAGAATCCAAACAATCGCAGCTTGATGGCATCTTCGTTCATGCCGTTGATCTTGAAAGTGTTACAAATCCGTTCAAAGGCCCGAAGATGCGCATGAGGGTCTTCCGCCGGTGTCCCTCCATACTGATTTTGCTGCACCATTACGACGGTGCTCGGCTTCAGCTCAAAATAATTTGCCCCAGTAGCGGGCGCTTGAATGCCTATACGAGCCGCCGCCACATTCGGATCGGCGAACGACCGCATAGGACGTCTCTCGGGTGGTGGTGGTGGTGGATTATTGCGGCGAGGTGGTCTCTCGTCGTCTGACATTTCAAATTTAAGGTTTTGCTTAGCTTTAGCTTCTTTCCGTAGACGACGGGCGGTTCTTTCGATTTCTGGGTCGATAGGCTCGAGTTCTTTCCCTCGGGTTTTCCTTGGCATAAACCAAATAACACCTGAAATGAAGAAAACAAAGTCAATAATCCAGAAACTGAAAGTGAATAAAATAAAATGACAAGAAAATAAAATGCCCAATCTAATAGCGCGTATAGCTAGTAGTGCTATTAGCTGCAACTAGTTCCCCGGCAACGGCGCCAAAAACTTGACACGAGGTTATGACACCCCGCGGATCTAACCGCAAGTGTACGGGTCGAAGTCAAGTAATAGTGTACGGAAGTACGAGTATCGAATCCACGGGAACTAGGAACTAAATATCACAATTACTACAAGAACCATTAACTGGGTTGTCAAATTGGAGATTGGTTTTGTAAACTAATGTAATGCAGAAATTAAAGTCAAACAAACACCAGACAACTAGGAAGCAGTTTTGGAATTCAGATGGAGAAACAGTTGAGGGTTGGATATCCTTAGGTTTCACATATGAATGTCAGACTAATGACAAATACCAGTTAATTCCGTTAATGACTACTCAACCTTGATCTAACCATTGCTCTCTCTCAAGTAACAACTGTTATATTTGTAAGACATGGTGCTTTCTCAAGCTACCATGAAGTTTATTTCGAAAACAAACACAAGATTAATCTCTCGATCTCACCTTATGTAGTTCAAAACACATTAAGCGTAGGTTATTATGAGACTAAAGTTTTACTCGGTATATCTCTATCCTTTCTTACCTTTAGACATGTAATTCCTAATTCTAGATCTCAATTAATTCTCTCGAACATAATTTACAACAATAAAACAATTGCAAGTTAGCTACGCTCACAAAGGCATTAAGAACAAAATCACATGCATTCATTAATTGGAAAAACTGATAAGAATCATTCGTCATCCATCTATATGTTCAATCCTAATTCAATCCAACCCCCAACATCTTAAAGTTAGTTCATGATGTTGGGGGATTCAAACACAGAAGAAAAGGAAACGAAGGTATGAGAAAACATGGTAACGTGATCGTGGTGATAGTGTAAGATGAATTGATGAACTCCCTTTCCCGTGCTTGAATCTACTTCACGTCTTGAACGTTTCTTCGATTGGTTCTCGATCTTCGCTCCAAATGGTGTCACGTGGCTCTGGAAATCGCCCCCGAACTGCCCTGGGTCGTCTGCCGTAAGTTCGATACCGAAAAAGTGACCTAATTCCCGACTTAAAATACTGAAATTCGACAAACATTGTGTTACGCGACCTGCCACGCGACTTGCAAGTCGCGTGGGAAGTCGCGCGTGTCTCAGATGGCCTTCTGGGTCGGATCTGGTTCGCGGGTCGGGTCCTGGTTCGGTCGCGGGTCTTGGGCTTGGCTTTTGGGCTCCCGTTAGGCTTCGTTTTGACTCGTTTTGGGCTCGTTTTCGCTTCTATTTCCGAGGAACGTTGCCTTTTATAAAACCTGCGTAAATCACTAGATAAACCATAAAATGCACGCCTTTTTACTTGAATCCAAGCCAATCCCGTTGGTTTGAGAACCGAAAATAACGCCAAAAAATGGCGTTATCAGTGGTGTGTTTGTGGTCATGGGAAAGGTGGGTTATAGATGAAGGGGGTTGACGCCGGTGAGAAAGAGAAGGGGTGCGGAGGTTGAACCAGGAGGTTGGGAACTATGTATATATATTATTTATATACTATGTACATATATAATATATCATAAAGAAGAAACTGAAAACATTTCATTACTATTGGGTGAGTTTAAAATGTTTTGTAAAACTATATACATTTCATTTGTTTATTTTAGCTACGTTACTAAACTTGTTTCAAGTGTTTACCTATTATTGGTGATATGGTTGCATAGTCTCATTTACTTAGTTTTTTATGAATATGATGAGAAATGATACTACTTGTTTATAACTTTGTATATATCTTAGTTTCATGGAATTTGGTACTAATTATTGCAATGATGTATATGGTATTATGTGTTACGTTTGACCTAAGTGGGATCTTTGGATATTTTGGAAAACACATATTATACATTGAATATGGTGGGTGTTGTTCTTATAGCAAGTGTACGGGTCAAATCAAGTAATAGTAATGGAAGTACGAGTATCGAACCAAATGAACTAGGACCTGAGTATCACAATTACTATCCCCGCTATTAACTGAATTGTCGAAATTGATATTTGTTGATGGTAAATTAATTAAGTGCAAATAAATAAACACGAACGAACTGAAAAGTTTTAAGGAGACTTTTTATAGAGAAGATAGTTGAGGGTTGGAAATCCTATGGTTCTTTTCCTTCAATGAATACTATACCCGGAACATTTATCAACACCAAACAAATGCGATTTTTGGTCTAATAAATGTCGTGTCGTTTTGAACCAAACGGCTTGGGGCTGTAGATTGTTATATTGGTTGTTGATGGTTGATAATGTAACACCCGTATTTTCGGTAAACCCTTATCCCGTTCCTTCCTTATCAACCTCCGTTTGTACCCTTAACTAGAGACTTTTAGTATGGAATCGTAGTTTGCATCGCGTGCGCCTTAACTCGAAAAGAAAGTCAGGAATTGGGGTTCGGTACGGTTTGGGCGAGTACGTCGGCGATTGTGACAGGGTGTCACTCTCGCCAGGCACAATCGCGGGATATGTATCGCGAGCTTCTTCACGCGGGAGACTATGCCAGCGATAGTGACAAGTGTCACTATCGCCGGGCACTATTCACAGTCGGACCCAGGGTTCTTAAAATGCGATTTTTCTCCCTTCTTTCTCATTCCTCACTTATTATCGTTGATCTTGTTCGTTTGACTATAAATGATAACTTTAATATTGGATTTCCCTCCACGTATATTAAGGTTTGAATGAAGCATGTCATTCCATTGTTTGGTATTTGGAGTTCACTCCATTTATGTTCGCGTGAGTACCGGGTTTTATCCGTATTTTCGGTAACGTTTTATATTTATTTGAATTGTTGTTCATAGTACATGGGCCGAGAATTATGCCTCACCCATGATTGAATAATTTGAATAATATATATGTATTCACGTTTATATAATTGAAATTTAAATGTTCATTCACGTTTTGAGTGAGTTAGATCGGAATTCATTTTGGAAAACGCTATATACATTTTGGAACATTCGTTGTGGAATTGGTGTGCGTTGAAAAATGTGTTGTGTACATTCCTATCATAAACCCTTTTGGAGATCATGATTTAAGTAGTACTCTTTCATTTAACAAATCATTTTAATCATGATATAAACTCTTGAACTCACTAGGCGTTAGCCTAACTTTTTTATTTGTCGACACGTGCAACAGGTCCCGGTTGGGAAATACTTCTAGTGACACTGTGAAGAGTTGAGAGCTAGATGTGTGCTCAAGGAGTGAATAGCTTGGTGCAAGTCTTTCGCATATTCGAAATAGCAAGTTGGTATTTGGTTTGAGTAACACCCGACCTTGTGTAGTCATGGTGTATGACTTAAGTTATCAAATGTTGAGGTTGAATATATGTTTCAAAGTTGAGGCATTATCAAGGTTGGATTTGTAGAAAGGATTTTATCCTTTATTTGGTTATTTTATTGAAGTTTTTAGTTAGTTGCTTTTTTCAAATTTGAGGGTGTTACAGATAACCCAAGGTTGTTCGACCAATGTTATTTTTCTCTATCGAACCACTGCTGATGCGGTTGGTGTTTGTATCGAGATGGACCAAGGCTTGGGTCGTGGGTCTACTTTCTGCAAATTATTTTTTCGTGTAGCCGGATGTTCCTCGCTGCTACCACGTTTTCCTTAAACCGGTTTTGGCCATAAGCATCAGTTTGCGTCACCACCAAGGTGGTTCGAGTTTTGGGCTTGTGCCCTAAGCGGTCGGGCTATAGGCCTAATTTTGTTGTTTTTGTTTTGGGTCTTGAACTAGGCTGGTAGACCCAAAGTGTTGTTTTGGGTCATGGGTTGTGTACCGATCAGTTCTAGATCAGGTCAATTTAATTTTGAAATTGTCATATAAGATTTGTTCTAATTTTAGCCGTTTTGTTTATGTTATATATTTAGCCAAATATGTTATTTTATGTTTAAAATAATTATTGAATAATATATGTGTTGCCCCGAAAAGACTTGTGGTTGTTTGGATGATTTATTTTTGTTGGAAAATTAAAATGTATAAATTACAGTGAGTTGTAATTGTTTATTTAACTTTCTTAGATTGGGATAAATGTGAATAGATTATGATACGTTGGCTTTCTATTTTGTGATCATCTGAAGACGAAGTTTCAAGAAGTCAAAGACGGAGTCCTTGAAGACGTCCTAGGACAAAATCATATATTATTAATTGTTGTGGTTGTTTATTTTGTGTTTGTCTTTTATTTTTATTTAGTGCTTTTATTGTTGTTATAATAATTGCAAAGAAGTTTTAAATAAAAACAAAGCAATTTTTTTTAAACGTCAATATAATATGATATTTTAAAATTGATTTGTTTATCAAAATCAAACCGATTTAATTAGATAAACTTTTAAAAACAAATATTTTATTTTTAGAGATAAAATCAAACGTTTTTTAAAGTAAAGAATGTTTTCTAAAATCAAACTTTTCACAAATGTAAATTATACGCCGCCCATTTAATGTACTTGTCAAACTTACAAGATTATGACAAGGTTAGTGTTTAGCCAATCATGTGGGATATACGCCAAAATAACAAGATTTAAGTGGATAGTGATTTGACCATTCGCTTAAATACTCGTATTTTGGACGACTGATCCCAGTAAACCCAAAATCAAGTATTTAGGTGGGATCACAATACCTTAGTATGGTTAGTGTTTGAAAATATCATAAACGATTGATTAGTCATCTATGAGTACTTTTAAGGCGTGTAAAGTTTGAAATACAAGACATTTAGTTTAAAACTGGAAGGGTACTCGCGCAATGCAACGTGATATATCTTAATTTTAATGTTTTTGTTTTACTTTTTATCATTGTCGATTTTATAAAACGGTTTTGTATAGTTTTGAGAAAATTATAATATTTTTTTATAAATTTGTACAAAGAATGACGCTTTTTGAGGGGTTCATGATTTGAGGATTTGAAAGTGGTTAGAGATAAGAAATAATTAGGTAACTTATGAGGATTAAAGAATGATGCTTTTTAGGGGTTTACCATTTGAGAATTTGTATGGAGTTAGAGATAAGGACTAAAAGGAAGGAGTTATAGATAAAGACTAATTAATTAATTAGAATTAACAGTGGTACATAAAGCTTCATTAATTATTTTTAAGAGATTTTAAGTAATCAACATTAAATAGCAGTACATAAGACTTTATAAATTGGTTTTAAGAGTTTTTTGTAAATGTTTTATAATATAGTATAGATATTTGATAGGTTCAATATTTAGTTCAAAATCTATTTACTTATTATTAGTTGAAGTCTTAGAAAATAAAAAATAAATTAAATAAGAAAAATATCAAATTTGTTGTAACTCATAATTTATAGGTATTGAGTGTCTCATTTAACACCATTATGAAGGACTTTATGTATAAGTTAATGGTCATGTAACTCCCATTTTTCCATTATGTCTTGGCTCAACCCTTCCACTATATAAAGGGGTTGAGGCCTCACCATTGTATATACACTTCTCATTTCAGTATAAGAGCTCTCTTGTTTTCTCTCTATAGTAGGCTAATTCCATTTACAACACGTTATCGGCACTTTCGCTCAAAGACGGAGGGATACAAGATTGTTTTCTCGTATAGATCATCATTTCAACCCGGAGTAAGGTACAATTTACTATTAAAAACGTTGAATTTGTATGGTTAAATCAAATATATATAGTCGAGAAAATAACATTCTTTCGGATGTATATTATCTTCAACCTTTTTTTTAGCAATATGTTTTTTTCGATGTTTAAAAAGTTTTTTTTGAGATGAAGTTTGTAGAACCATATATATACACATTTAAGTTGGAAAGATTATGAATCAACTCCAAATAGGCTCACCTATTTGGATACGATGTCTAGGAAAGATATAGGCGGATATTTCTATTCTAATGAGGTCGGTTTTTAAAATGCTTTTGCGCTTACCACCCTCACCGTCTTTCCTGGTTGTGTTCGAGTAGAGCTACCGAAAGGGGTTGAGTAAATAATAGTTTTCCCCGAATGTGTTTATATACTATGTATATTCGCTGAATCGGTGTCTCACAATCGACCTGTCGATCGATCAAGGAGAACCATCCAGCCTTATAGCAAAACTTGTGTTTCTCGAACCTGTCGCTTCGAAACAAAGTTAGTGCTAAATAAAAAAAAAACTAGTGTTTATCGAACCAGTCGTTTCGAAACATAGTTTATACTGATACAAAACCATAAACATATAAACCCGTCGTTTTATATGATAACTAATCCAGTATTTTTCTCCCGTTGTAGAAAAAAAAATGTCGATCAAACTTGAATTCCCGATCCTAGATGCCGCCGGCAAGAACTATTTGGATTGGACTCAAGATTTCCAAAACCATCTAGATGCCCAAGGCCTATTGGATGTTATTTATGATGAGGATGATCGCGAAGTTGAAGTTACCCGCGAAATGAATGCTAAGGCCATGATACTATTTCGTCGTCATTTATCAAATACAATGAAGTCTGAATTTATAGCAATCACCTCACCCAAGGCATTATGGGACTCTTTGAAAGAGCGTTTCGACCATCAAAAGACCATATGGCTTCCCGAAGCCCGCCAAGATTGGCTAAATTTGTGATTCCAAGACTTTACTACCGTTACCGAGTATAATGCTGAAGTGTGTAGAATCCGTTCTCTTCTCCATTATTGTGGTGAACACTTGATTGATAATGATTTATTGGAGAAGACATACACTACATTTCCTAGCTCTGACAACTTGCTTCAAAAGCAATATCGTCAATCCAAGTTCCAAACGTTCCCCGAGTTGATTACCCAATTATTATTGGATGAGAAAAATAGCATCGTTTTAATGAGAAATAACAACTCTCGTCCCGCTGGGACAAAGGCAATTCCAATGCCGGATGCTAATACTATTTGTGGTCCTCATCCACGACATGGGAATCGAGACAAGGGCCAGTCGTCCCGAAAGCCAGTGAATCGTGGTGAGCATAAAACTCGCCATGCCAAGCGAGGTCCGGAAAATCATCCGTACCGACGACCTGTGGCCCCCAAACAGTCTCGTGGTAGGAACAACAACAATAGGGCCAGTCGTCCCAAAGCAAGAGATGATGCTAATGATAAAACTCTATGCTACAAATGTGGTGGTTATGGTCATATGCACCAGACTTGTAAGGCTACTCCCCAAGAAGTTGAAAACTATCATAAGGGAAGAAAAGCCGAAGCAAATGTTGTCGAAGCGAACGGGAATAAATGTCTTGAGACTCCTGATTTTGTGGCTCAAATAGAATAATAACGATATGTTAGTTTATCTTATAATAATTGAGCTATTGTTTAGCTCCTGGATTTTTTTCCTCCATTTGGATTATGTTTTCCATTTGGACACCGAATATTTCTTTTGGATTATGGTTTTGTTTCTCCGAATAAGTTTTCCTCGATATAATTTAAAGTTACTTCCTTATGAATATTTTTTTAGTGTGACCTACTTTAGATTATTTTTTACTTTAAGGCATGCATTGTGGGGCAGTTGATTGTCTGGTTGATAGTGGTACTACCCACACTATCCTAAAAAATAAAAGTTATTTTATCAACTTTACGCCTAAAGTAACCTCATTGACCACAATTTCGGGCCCGTCGACCCTTGTTGAAGGCTTTGGTAAAGCCCACTTCATGTTGCCAAATGGTACAATTTTAACCATTTCAGAGGCCTTATATTCTCCAAGGTCCAGTCGCACATTGTTGAGTTTTAAGGATATTCGAGAAAACAAGTTTCACATTGAAACTGCTAGAGAAAATGGTATTGAATACCTGTACATTACCTCCAATCAATACGACCAAAAGCGTATATTGGAGAAGTTGAGATGTCTTTCAAGTGGTTTGTATGTTACCACGATCCAAAACATTGAAAGCAATCTAATAATTCGTCGGGCGCCGATTGATGAAAGCACTTATATGCTATGGCATGACCGGCTGGGACACCCGGGTCAAAATACGATGCTCCGAACAATGAACGCATCTCATGGGCATCCTCTTGGAGGAAAGAATTTTGTTATTAATCCAAAAAGCCTATGTCAAGCATGCTCAATTGGAAAGACACATCTCAAACCACTACATGTAAAACCTACAAAAGTGGTTTCCCGTTTCCTTGAGAGAATCCAAGGAGACATTTGTGGACCGGTCCAACCAACATGCGGACCATTTAAATATTTCATGGTTTTGGTTGATGCATCGACAAGATGGTCACACGTAGCATTGTTGTCCACAACAAATGCAGCATTTCCTAAACTCCTAGCCCAGATCATTAAGTTGAGGGCTCATCATCCGGATTATCCAATAAAATCTATTAGACTTGATAATGCTGCGGAGTTCACATCGAAAACTTTCGATGATTATTGCATGACTTTGGGAATTGATGTTGAACATCCTGTAGCATATGTTCATACCCAAAATGGTCTTGCAAAAGCTCTTATTAAGAGATTACAGATAATTGCAAGAACTTTGGTCATGCGCACCAAACTTCCCATTTCTGTTTGCGGTTATGCAATACTACATGCTGCTACATTGGTCCGTCTGAGGCCCATGGCCACCCAACCATTTTCTGCATACCAACTGGTAACTGGATATGAGCCTGATGTCTCACATTTACGCGTGTTTGGGTGCTTAGTCAATGTTCCAATAGAGCCGCCAAAGCGTTCGAAATTTGGACCTCAGAAACGACGGGGAATATACGTCGGTTATGAATCCCCATCTATAATACGCTATTTAGAGCCCTTGACAGGCGATCTCTTCTCCGCTAGACATGCGGATTGTGACTTTGATGAGACAATCTTCCCGTCGTTAGGGGGAGATTTGCACGTTAACGTTAATGTGAAACGACGCGAATTAACGTGGCATGCACCCACTTTGTCTCATAAAGATCCCCCTACTGCACATAGTGATAAGGAAGTGCAGCGAATCCTAAGTCTACAAGATGTTGCTAATCAGCTACCAGACGCATTTAATGACTTAGCAAATGTCACGAGATCACATATACATGCTGCAAATGTGCCTGCAAGGATAGACGTCCTTGTGAGACGCCATGTTCCTGTTGAACATGTTGCACCATTTGTACCAACCGTGCAAAGGACGCTACCATCGGCCGTCCAGTCCGCCGCTCTTCCCAAGAAAAGAGGAAGACCGGTTGGTTCCAAAGATGTTCTGCCTCGAAAGAGGAGAAATCTTGTTGCATTTGTTTTGCCACACGAGATCATTAAGGATCATGGAGATGTATTAGAGGAACGTGTTCCCGAAGAAACACCAATTCCTCATCATCCTGATAACCTAGAAATATCCGTCGAGTATGCTAGCTTAGCCGATATTTTGAAGCGAAACGAGACTGTCATCGATGATGTGTTCATATACGCATTGGCCACTGACATTATGAGCAATGATGACATGGAACCACGTATTATTGTTGAATGTCAACGTAGAACGGACTGGCCTAAATGGAAACAAGCAATCCAGGATGAGTTAGATTCATTAACGAAAAGAAGAGTGTTTGGACCTGTCCCTCCCACACCACCCAATGTAAAACCAATTAGTAATAAATGGGTTTTCGTAAGGAAGCATAATGAGAATAATGAGATTGTCAGATACAAAGCTCGCCTTGTGGCGCAAGGTTTCTCTCAACGCCCTGGTGTTGATTATGAGGAGACGTATTCTCCCGTAATGGACATAATAACGTTCCGCTACTTAATCAATTTAGTAGTTTCCTAAAAACTGAATATGCAGCTCATGGATGTGGTTACAGCCTATCTCTATGGGGATCTGGACACAGAGGTATACATGAGAGTCCCTGATGGACTTAAGTTGCCTGAATCAAGTAGTTCCCAACCACGAAACTCGTTCTCGATTAAATTGAGACGATCACTATATGGATTGAAACAATCTGGACGGATGTGGTATAACCGTCTAAGTGAATACTTGATCGGCCTGGGATATTTTGTAACATCCTGAATTTTCAATTATAGTAATTTAATGAGAATTGGGATCTAATTGTATTTTGGTTTAAAACCTTGAATTATGTTGTAATTTATAATTCAATAGGGTTAAAATACAAGGGTTTAAAGTTTGGTGTTGTTTTGAGAAATAATGGAAACTTGGAGGTGTATTGGGTCATTTGACAAAAGTGTGTGGATAAGAGATGAAGATTGAGAATAATATCTCATTTTTGGTCCGAGTCGGTTTAGAGAGAAGTCAGAGAAGGAGAAAAGGGAGAAAGAAGGAAAACAAGGGTTTGGTCTTCAAAATTGGACTGATTCCCAGAATCATCAGCAGCAGATTGGATTGGAATCAAATTGTGCAAAGTGGGTATAACTTCTTTAAAAGGTGAGTTCATTCGATTCTTTGTACAAATCAGTGTTTTTAAGTTATAGTAACCTTGGTATATTTGTATGAACTGACTGAGGATTGATTAGAATGAGTAGATTGAACTGATTTCATGTTTTAAATCGATTTGAGGACTTGTTGAACGGACAGTACGCAAAACCTTGAAAGTCCCGGTAGTTGAATGTCCCGGTAGTGGAAGTCCCGGTAGAGGCAAGTCCCGGTACAGCATATCGGGAGTTAAGTAAAGAAACCAGTATATCTAAATGGTATCAAAATTTGATATAGCTCAAGGATCTGATAAGTTAAGTATCTAGAGGCCTTGTATTTTTAGTATCTTTCTGGATGTAATGAAATGTGCATTTATGTAAATCGTGGAAATATGCGATTTAGGAATTGTGATGGGAATTATATAGCTTGAACATACATACCCTTGAAAAGTAGTATGTTAGGTTTATAGACTGCGCTAGTCGATGCTAGGCAGGAATGTGTTAAGTGTAATGAATAAGGTTTGCTCATACTGAATGATATGAGGAATCTATATTAAGTAAATACATGTATGAGTACAATTAGGTGATATGGATCCATAGGCACTAGCTTGATATAAACACATGGAATTGATGTGAGCAATCATAATTCCTGTGTGTATGTGAAATAAGGAATTGATGTGAGTAATCGTAATTCCTGTATGTATGTTAAATGTGGAATTGATGTGAGTAATCGTAATTCCCATTTATGTGAAATAAGGAATTGATGTGAGAAATCGTAATTCCTATTTGCATTATTAAGAAATGTGGAATTGATGTGAGTAATCGTAATTCCTGATTTCTTAGGATGAATAGAGATTGACATGAGTAATTGTAATCTCTACGTCCTTTCTAATAAATGGGCATATGTGGTTGCGATTTATTAGATGAGAGCATTGATCTAGAATCTGGGTTTGATTCGTAGAAGGCCCTGGTATATGATAATATGACTAGGTGAATTAGTCATAATTATGGAGGTGGGGTAGATTCCCAGTAGTGAAAGGAGTTGTTGTACGGTAAAAAAAGGAATAATCAAGTTTGTTGTAACTTGTTTACATTGATTTTACAAATGTTATCTTGGAAACTAATGTTCTCACTAGGCGTTGGCCTAATCGTTTCAAATGATGTTTTCTTACCAGGTACCAGCTCGGGGAGGTAATGGGTTGTGGAACGAGCGTTTTGATATAGCAGAGGTGGATGATTTTAACAAAGAAGAGATTTTGATGGATTGATAGATAACTTGATTAATCTGGTTGTAGTGACATAATTAGATTGATAGGTTATCTGAAGGATCGTGTAAAGTGAATACACTCTGGATGGTTAATCCACTGTCTGTTTTTATAAGTTGAAGTGTTTATTGTCATAACCTGTTATAACTCGAGGTTTAAATTGGCTCAGATTTTGGGGCGTTACATATTTGAATAACGATCTATGCCCGTGCATGTTCATAAAGAAATTCACTTCAGGATACACGATTATCGCAGTTTATGTAGATGATATGAATCTCATAGGAACCTCGAAAGAGTTGGTGGAAACTGCTGAAATCTTAAAGAAGGAATTCGAAATGAAGGATCTTGGGAAGACACGGTATTGCCTCGGCCTGCAGATAGAGCACCGTAGAGATGGGATTTTAGTCCATCAAGAAAACTACACTCAAAAGGTGTTGAGACGGTTTAGTCATCATGATGCAAAATCGTCATCTACTTCCATGATCGTCCGTTCTCTAGATATTAAGAAGGACCCATTCCGTCCAAAAGAAGACGATGAAGAGATATTGAGCCCCGAGTGTTCATATCTGGGTGCAATAGGCGCATTATTGTACTTGGCCCAATGTACTAGACCAGACATTTCATTTGTTGTGAATTGTCTTGCTCGACATAGCAACGCGCCAACACGCCGCCACTGGAATGGCATCAAAGACATTTTCCGTTACCTTAAGGGTACTACGGATATGGGTTTGTTCTATCCCTACGCGTCATCGAGTGAGAATACCGCAATCGGTACTCCAAACAACGCGACCCTTGTCGGCTACGCCGATGCAGGTTACTTATCAGACCCGCATAAGGGACGTTCTCAATCAGGTTATGTCTTTACCATTGGGAACACGACGATATCCTGGAGATCTCGTAAGCAGACTCTAGTTGCTACTTCGACAAACCACTCTGAGTTACTCGCACTCTATGAGGCGACTAGAGAGTGTGTATGGCTTCGAGCAGTTATTGGCCATATTCGAAGTACGTGTGATTTAGCTCATGATCCCGATGAACAAATTGTCATCTATGAGGACAACACCGCTGTTATTGATCAAGCGAAACACGGTTACATCAAAGGGGATACCACTAAACACATCTCGCCAAAGTTGTTTTTTACACATGAACAACAAGCACTTCAAAAGATTGAAGTACAACATATTGGATCAGAAAAGAATCATGCAGACTTGTTCACCAAGTCACTGCCAAAGTATTCGTTCCAAAAATATGTCAAAGCAATTGGACTTAGGAAGCTCTCTGAGCTACCCTAAATGACATACCTTATTGTGTGCAAGTGAAGATTGCATCCTGATGAATGCTTAACACAATGTTGTGTGAATCTTCACTTCATATTGGATACATGTGAGGGGGAGCATCCCGATTGAATGCTAGTGTACTCTTTTTATCTTTAGTTCAAGGGTTTGTCCCATTGGGTTTACCTTGACAAAGTTTTTTTTAACGAGACACAAACTTGGTCCTATTCTCACTAAGTATTATCGAAATCAGGGGGAGTATCCAGCAACATACTTCTAACCATGGTGCACTCTTTTATCCTTCGCTTAGATTTTTTTCCCACTGGGTTTTCTCTAACAAGGTTTTAATGAGGCACACTGTGTATGGTTATTTTCCTCTCTACTACTGACTTTGTGTACTCTTTTGTCCTTCGACCAAGTTTTTTCCCACCGAGTTTTCTTGGCAAGGTTTTTGATGAGGCACATATTTTCTAGTCAGATGACTCAAACACTTGTATAGTGTTTTGGCGCATACATTTATCCAATGCATGAAGAGCTCAAGACATCCATATCATATTTTTTCCTTCGACCAGAGTTTTGTCCCGAAGGGTTTTTCTCCGGCAAAGGTTTTGACGAGGCGAATGTTGGATGGATTATCAGAAGATACAAGACATAGAAGTATAGATGTGAGTTGGTGTAAATTAGGACACCCAAAGGGGGAGTGTTGTAACTCATAATTTATAGGTATTGAGTGTCTCATTTAACACCATTATGAAGGACTTTATGTATGAGTTAATGGCCATGTAACTCCCATTTTTTCATTATGTCTTGGCTCAACCCTTCCACTATATAAAGGGGTTGAGGCCTCACCATTGTATATACACTTCTCATTTCAATATAAGAGCTCTCTTGTTTTCTCTCTATAGTAGGCTAATTCCATTTACAACAAAATTAAGGATATTGGGGATGACGGGTAGTAAATAGTAATGCGGCTAAAGCAAAGACTTTGTGGATGATAATAGGATACAGGATGAATACCATGTTATTATAAACGATTTCTGGCAAACAATCAATGATGGGAGGTTGTTTGGTTACGAAAGTGAACAGGGAACATTGAATAAACAACAAGGGACAAATGGTGTTTGGATAAAACCTAATTATGATGAAGGTTCAAGAACATATACTGAACACCCAACTGCTGCTGGGATAAAACCTCGTTATCATTATAAAGATTTTGGGTTTGGGGATGTTTCACCTACTAACAATTATATTGGGGGAGTCGTCTCAACTAATTATGTCGCTTTTTCTCAATGTAAGGGCATCTTCAATGGGTCACACTATATTTTACATCAAATTCTAAAAGTAGTGTAAAAAGCAATGTAAATTTTAGTGTTAATAGTAAATCTTCTCCAATGAGTAACACTATTTTTTAAAAGTGATGTGAAAAGTAATGTAAAAAGTAGTGTTACACCAAATATAGTGTAATACTATTCATTACACTAAATTTAGTGCGGAAAATAGAGACCTCATTGTAGATGTGAATAGTGTTATTTACATCAAATTTAGTGTTTAGTGTAAGATTTAGTGACCCCATCGGAGATGGTCTAAGCAAAATACTTCTGGTAATCCTATTTCTGAAGCTCAAGATTAAGAGCAACTTCGACATCCTTCTGAATTCAGTAATAATGGAAAAACATATGATTGCAGTCTTCCTTATTCCACTTGTTGTGATACTAGAATGATTCCAATGCCTATCCCGTGTGATTCCGAAGCTCCTGATGTTCGGCTTAGACCTTCCAGTTATAGTCTTGTCGATAATTACCCTTTTTACCCAAGTTCTAAGGATGCATTATTGGGCAAAAACCACGACACAATCTCTTGCCATGAAACATTAGGCACCCATTTAGTTGAAGGAAACCCGGTAATTAAACACGATTCGTTTTTTTTTCTGAGCATGCTTCTATGTCTTTGTCGCAATTTGAAACTGCGGAGGACGTCATTAAGGGTCATAGGTTGCGTGGCTTCAGTTCTAGCACGAGCTTGTTATCTGGATATGATAACAACTATCTTGGAGAATCTAGAAGTAGATACATTCGAAGAGTTAGTGAATCATCACTTGATTCCGAAAAGCTTTCTTTGTCCGATGTTGGTTTATGTCCACGCGAAGATGACCCAATTCGTCATGATAAAATATTCAGTCAACCGTGTGAAGATAATTGTCTTAATGAACCCAAGGTTTGCATATAGATAGATGCATATAAGAAAAATGTTTTTTTGAGATGCAAAAGGGAACACGTTTTTGAAACTCTATCGTGTACCGGAAATAGAACAACTAACCTGTTTGTCGATACTTTTGAAGAAATTCAAGAGAAAAATCTATTTTCGTATTTCTATTCACCACACATCTCAATCACAATTGTTTTGAAGAATGATATATGTTAGAATAGGTGTAGGAATCAATCGATAAATCGAGAACAAAGAGATGGTGCTGAAGGTCAGCGGCTTTTCATATATTGAAGAGAGAATTACAAGAGATTGATTAACCTAATTATGAAAGGAAAAGATCTATTTATACAGCCTAAGTTACAATAATTACAGACTAGCCCTTGTACTATGCATATATACAAATATAACTCTAACACCCCCCCTCAAACTCAAGTAGGGGAAGAATGAGCCAAGTTGAGTTTGGAAACAAGGGCCCGAAAACGCCCCGGAAGATGAGATTTGGTGAAGATGTCTGCGGTCTGATCAACGGTAGAGATTGGGAGAAGTCGAACGGTCTTGCGAAGAACATGTTGTCGGGTGAAATGACAGTCAATCTCGATGTGCTTTGTGCGCTCATGAAAGACATCATTGTGAGCAATATGAATAGCACTGTTGTTATCACACCACAATGGTGTTGGGGAAAACTGATGAGCACCCATATCAGATAATAACCAGCATAGCCATACAAGTTCTTGTGTAGTGTCAGCCAAGGCTCGATATTCAGCTTCAGTACTAGATCGAGTTGTCAAAGATTGTTTCTTGCTGCGCCAGGAAATAAGAGACTCTCCAAGAAATAAACAGTATCCGATGGTAGAACGACGATCAGTTATGTCTCCATCCCAGTCAACATCGGAAAAGGCACGAAGAGTTAAAGACGATGTGGACGAGAAGTGAAGTCCATGAAACATTGTCCCTTTAAGATATCGAAGGATACGAAGAACCGCGGCATAGTGATCGGAGCACGGGGCAGCCATGAACTGGCTGACTATATGAACTGCATATGCAAGATCCGGGCAAGTAACAGTCAGATAGACCAGAGAACCAACTAGTTGACGGTACCGTGTAGGGTCCCGCAGCGGGGTTCCGGCATTGGGAGCAAGGTGCAGATTTTGCTCAATGGGTGTAGATGCAACTTTGTTGTCCGTGATCCCAGCTTTGGACAACAAATCTGAAATGTACTTGGCTTGACAGAGATAGATGCCGGAAGAGTCTGACAGAACTTCAAGGCCAAGGAAGTAGTGTAGTTTACCAAGATCTTTCATCTCAAAGCATGAGCTGAGAGACTGTTTGAGATGGATGATACCTGTAGAGTCACTGCCGGTAATGATCATATCATCAACATATAACAGGAGTAAGATAGTACCTGCAACAGTAGTCCGAGTGAACAAGACAGAATCATAATAATTCAGAGAAAACCCCAAAGAGATGACAGTATTGCTAAATTTTTCAAACCAAGCACGAGGAGCTTGTTTGAGGCCATAGAGAGCTTTTCGAAGTCGACATACATGACCCTGACGGGAGGTCACACCTGGAGGGAGTCTCATGTAGACTTCCTCTTCGAGATCGCCATTGAGAAAGGCATTCTTGACATCCATCTGATAGAGCAACTATCTCTTGGTGGCAGCTATGGCTAGAAGACTACGAGCCGAGGTGACCCGAGCCACAGGAGCAAACGTTTCCTCGTAGTCAATGCCATATTCTTGATTGAAGCCTTTTGCCACAAGACGTGCTTTGTAACGATCAATCGATCCATCAGACTTCGTTTTGATTTTGAAGACCCGTTTGCAACCAATGGGTGACTTGCCCGGTGGGAGAGGTACAAACTTCCATGTATTGGCTTTGTCAAGAGCCTGGAGTTCCTCAGTCATAGCTTCCTTCCAAACAGGGTTAGAGGCAGCTTCCTTGTAGGAAGTGGGTTCATGGTTGGACAACAATGTAGCATAACAATGATAATCACGAAGGTGAGAAGGAACTTGTCTTACCCGGTCTGAGCGTCGTGCTCCATCTTGTGGTTGAGAGGGTCTAGCATCCATAGACTCAACAGATGGCTCAGAAGTAGTCCTTGAAGGTGGTGCAGATGAGTTATCATGATCAGATGGCATAGATGAAGGCTCAGGTTGAGACGAGACGGAAGGAGGTGGAACAGATGGCATAGATGAATGCTCAGGTTGAGACGAGACGGAAGGAGGTGGAACAGATGGCATAGATGAAGGCTCAGGTTGAGACGAGATGGAAGGAGGTGGAACAGATGGTGAGGTCACAGATGGAGGTGAGACGGAAGCATGTGGATCAGATGGAGAGGTGAGTATGGGATCTAATTGGAGTGAGTCCAAAGAGATAGAGTTATCAGTGAAGAAGGAAGTGGAAGGATTGGGTATGTCTTGAAATTTAGACACTGTTGAGAAGGGAAGATGTTCCCAGAATGTGACATGACGGGATATACGTAGTCTCTTAGAGACTGGATCCCAACAACGATAACCCTTGTGTTCAATACCATAGCCAAGAAAGCAGCATAATCGAGAACGAGGTTCGAGTTTGGTGTGTTCATGAGGTTGCAACTGAACAAAGCAGGCACAACCCCATACTTTTAGGAGTTCATATGCAGGGGAGACCCCATGGAGCACTTCATAAGGAGACTTTTGATTTAGGATGGGGGTCAGGTGTCGGTTGATGGTGTAGACATCCGTGAAGGCAGCTTCCCCCAAAAAACGTTCTGGACAGTTGGCTGAGATTAATAAAGTACGAACAGTATCGAGGATGTGACGATGTTTACGTTCTGCACGTCCATTTTGCGGAGAGGTGCCGGGACAGGAGTACTGAGAAAGAGTACCCTGAGATTGAAGAAAAGATAGGAGAGAAGATTTCTTGTATTCCATAGCATTATCTGCTCGAAGAATCTTTATGGGCTTGGAAAACTGGGTCAGAATCATACGAGCGAAGGTGATATATTTGAGGTAGTTCGGAGCGATGTTTCATGAGATATATCCATGTAAAGCGTGTGTGATCATCGATAAAGATAACAAAGTATCGAGAACCACCCATGGATGGATGTGGTGCTGGTCCCCAAACATCAGAGTGAATGAGATCAAAAGGGGAAGCAGATTTAAATTCATTTAGTTGAAAAGGTAAGGCATGATGTTTGCCAAGTTGACAGGATAAGCAAGAAACGTTTTCAGAAGAGGTGTTGCCTAACAGTCCTGAACTAGCTAACAGTTTTATCCTAGCTAGAGATAAATGTCCTAGGCGTTTATGCCATAATTCAAAGGAAGGGGTACTGGAAACAGAAGCAACAAGATTTGATGAGTGTAAGGGGAGACGAAGGTAGACCACTTCAATCATCCGACCAACTTTATGGCCTACTCCAAGGATCTGTTTGGTCTTTGGATCCTGCACAACACAACCAGAAGGATGAAACAAAACAATTAGGCCGGATTCCATAAGCTGAGTGATAGAAATCAGACTCAGAGATAAGTTTGGAATATGTAGCACATCAGGTAATTGAATATTGGTGGTAGATACAGTTCCATTGAAAGATATTGGTAAGCGAGTGTCATCCGCGGTTCGGACTGATGAGAACATGCTGGAGGTTTGCTTAGAGATAAACCCGTCAGTCTTAGGTGTCATGTGGTTACAACATCCAGAATCAAATAGCTAAGGATTACCTGGTGCTGAGATATTGCACTGAGAATTCATACCCATAGAACCTGTCATGAGTCGCTCTATAAGCTCTTGGTTTCGGCGCAGGAGTTCCATAAGGTCAGACGATGAGTTGTTGCTATGCGGTGCCTGAATTGCCGGCGTAGAGGAGTCTTGAGTGATTGATCCAGCAAATGACTGAGTACGCTGTTGCTTTTGTTCACCTGAGTTCCGTGGATGCATTTGACAGTTAGACACATAGTGTCGTGGTTGTTTGATCCCACACCAGCGACATTTTCGAATTGGGCAGTTGAGGAGAAGGTGAGTACTAGAGTGACAGAACGTGCATTCACTGTATTTAGACTGCCTATTGAGCGCCATCGGAACAGATGCAGAAATTTAGATAAGAACCAGGTTCTGGTATTCAGGAATTTTAAAAAAATACGGTTCCTGGAGAACAGTTCCGGAAGATAAGGTGATTAACAGTTCCGGAAGATGAAGTTCCGGAGTGAGAACTGGGTATAAAAAAGAGGTAGTTCCGGAAGTGAGAGGTTCCGGAAGTTAGGAAAATAGGTACCGGAAGTAGGTTCCGCAATGTAGGAGTCCCGCAATTTAGAAAACGGTTACCGGAAGCAGGTACCGGAAGTTATAACAGTTTTGCAATTTAGGAGATTGGGTTTAGGAGTTTCGTAATTTTGGGTTTAGAGTTCCGCAATTTAACAGATCCGCAATTTTGGGTTTAGAGTTCCGCAGTTTAACAGATCCGGTACTAGACAGTCCCGGTAAGAAAAAAAAAGGCAGTCCCGGTATTTAGGAGTTCCGGTATTTTGGTTGTTTGCGGGACTTGGGATTGGGGGACTTAGGATTGGGGGACTTGGTATTTGGGAAGTCCCGGTAAGAAAAAAAAGGCAGTCCCGGTATTTAGAAGTTCCGGTATTACAGCTTAGGGTTTTGCGATTCAGTAAAATACGAACAAGATGACATGCAAAACTTGGGCAATAAAAATAGAACAAGGTGAGTAATCAGAAGAGTTGGTGAGACATACCTAAAGCTCTGATACCATGTTAGAATAGGTGTAGGAATCAATCGATGAATCGAGAACAAAGAGATGGTGCTGAAGGTCAGCGGCTTTTCATATATTGAAGAGAGAATTACAAGAGATTGATTAACCTAATTATGAAAGGAAGAGATCTATTTATACAGCCTAAGTTACAATAATTACAGACTAGCCCTTGTACTATGCATATATACAAATATAACTCTAACAGTATATATTGGGTTTCTTTAATCATAATTGGCTAGAAAGATAGGAATCAATTGGATAAAAATTTTCTTTATTGCCTGACAATTAAAGTGTATCTTTTACATAAATCAGACAAATATCTTCTTAGAAAATCAAGATTGTCTCCCTTTAAGATACCATGATTGTGATTTTATGATTGTTTTTTATGATTGAGTAGTTAATGAGATTGGATCATTGGGTTGGACTTATAGAAATCTGCATATGGGAGCTCTATTAATAGGAAGTGTTTTTAGCAAAATATGCACATCCATGAGTTCCATAAATACATGGCCAAGTTTGATTATAAATTTACATATATAATCTTAGAGCTATCTCCAACAAATACTATAATTTTTTTTAAAGAATAGCTGAAATCAAAATAATTAAAAAAAGTTACATACGATTATAATAGATATTATATTTTAAAGATTCTAACACTAAGGGCAGGTTCAAATAAGAAGCTAAATATTATACGAAAAGTCTCATTGTTGTATATAATTACACGCATGATACATAAACTCGATCATATATGATTAAATGCATATGCATGTTGCAATGACAACACATTCACGTCCGAACGAGTATAATCATATATGATATTGAGACTTCTTGTCTTCTCATAAAATGTTTAACTTATCGCATGATTCATTCTCGGTAACACTAATTATATTATTTAAATATATTATGTCATCATTTCAATATACTTGGATATTAGGGGGGGGATTTAACAAAAGTTACTCGGTAAGCACTTATCAGATGTTACTTATGTTATTGAGAGTGCATGACAATTATCAAGAATCTTACCAAGTAAAAGTATAGCAACGACCGAAGATCTTACATGGCAAGTGAGAGAAATGACTCTTAACCGGTAAGCACTTATCAGATGTTACTTACGTTAAAGAGTGTTTCATACGGGCATGAAGAACATAATTGGTGAATGTATACAACAGAGTACTAGCTAGGTTATCAAGCCACAACAGAAGAATCTTCTAAGACTTACCAAATAAGTCATACAAGTTATTCAACCCATTAAGTCATAACCGAACAACGCCTTGTTGCAGTTGTTTACTTATTTTTTTCATTAAGCCATGTGTGTGTTAATTGTCTGCCAAATTAGAAATATATTATTGTTTTTTCGTGAATCAATGTTCTGAATGACATAAATGATCATTTTACCCCTCAATATAAAGTAAACACTGTTTGATAAATTGCTATTTACTTTTTAAGCTGAATGATAATTCTAAATGTCGAAAACTACTAGAAAGTGAGAATTTAGAAACATCCGGATCAAGAAATAAGATCAACAGTTCTATTCGTATTGTAATCAACGAGTTAGAAAACACACAAAAAGTAACGATTTCATTACCATAATTCACAAGAACATTTTGTAGTCTCTTAGCAAGAGGGGGGGTTAAGTATTTACCCGGTGTGACATATCACATTGCATGAGGAATCCTAGATGGTGTCGAAGTAAATGATCGTCAACAAGGGCATTCTAGTGTGTAACACCCTAAAAATCAGGGCTAATTTGAACCTCAATTTAAAACAAGTTATGACTACATAACATTCAAACTTTTATAAATATAAGAAGAGAACTAACTATGAGGGTTCATATTTACAAGTAATGAATTCTCCCAATAACCTATTAATCTAATCATGTCAACTATAATTAGATTAATTGGGTTATCTAAGCAATCCATCCAAAAAGCCTCATCCCGGTAGCTAAATTCTCCACTTATCTCAAAAGTTGAGTACTTCAAAAGCTCTCGTCCCACATCCCATTTATTTCCCTGAGCTGTACCTGGTAAGAAAATTTAATTTGAACAATTAGGCTTACGCCTAGTGAGAACATCCAAATTCAAATTAAAACGTTAACAACTTGAAAATATCCAATACATATAAACAAACCTGTTCTCCATCATTCTTACCGTACACGTGCTCACCTCAATGACGGGAACATACCCGATCACTAATCCTTTTTTCTTGAAATGAAAGTAGAAATAACACCTATATATTGCCTATTTCTAATCCACTTAAAACAAACAGAAATAACAGTTACACTCTGTCTATTTCACTTTTTCCACATCTTAATTATGAATAGCAATTCTACTTTGCCTATTCAATCAATTCAACACGAATAGCAATTCTACTTTGCCTATTCAATTCTACATGAATAGCAATTCTACTTTGTCTATTCAATTCGACATGAATAGCAATTTTACTTTGTCTATTCCACCTCTCAACAAGAATAACAATTTTACTTTGCCTATTCCACCTCTCAACAAGAATAGCAATTCTACTTTGCCTATTCCCTTACTTCAACATGAATAGCAATTCTACATTACCTATTCATTCATTTTAACATGAATAACAATTCTACTTTGCCTATTCTTTCATTTTAACATGAATAGCAATTCTACTTTGCTTATTCATTCATTTTAACATGAATAGCAATTCTACAGTACATATTCATTCCTTCTAAATAATCAGTACCCATAGATCCATTATACTTACTAGTGTATATGTAAAAATAGCATATCACACTACCTCTCGTAAAATATTCTTAACTCTAAGAATATTAGACAATTCACAGCTTCTCCATTCTCAATTATTTTCCTTCCAGTTACTCTAGTTGGAACGTATTTCGAATTCAAATCGCGGAACTATTCGAAACCAATACTTAAATTGAGATCGCAATTTAAATCAAATCCATATCCTAGAATAAATAAATTAAATTCATCTCGGACCCAATCCATTTCCGGAATTACACTATTCCCTTCCAAGTTCGATTTTACAATTTAAAACGGTACCAGATCGGCCCAATTTTCGGATTCAAACAATATCGAATCCGGCCTATTCTCTCGAAATTAAATGACACTGGATAACCTATTGTACCCTCAAATGTTCTTCTTCTAAAATTATATTTAGAAGATATTCCGAAATCTTGATTCCAAAATTAGATAATAATTTAAATCAAACTCATCTCCTAAAATAAAACCATCTTGGGTCCTAAAATTAACTTCCAAATTTAATTCTAAATCAATCTCCAAAATTTATTCTAAAATTTATTTCCAACAAGACTATCTCCAATTTTTTTTCTTTATTTCCGGATCCATACGTAATAAGCCCAGTACCGGAAGTTTAGAACTTCCGGATCTCAAACCTTAAAACTATTCCGGATCAAATAAATTTTAGCCCATTCCGGGACTTCCCACATTCCGGTCCAACTTCCGTAAAATACCGGATCCGTCATCTCCCGGAATATATTCCGGATCCATTATTTCCTGTACCCAACAGTTCCGGGCTTTTAGCCCAACTTCCGGTATACAATTAAATTTAATTCCGGAACTTAATTTCTAACTCGACTTCCGGTATACAATTAAATTTAATTCCAGAACACACCCCCACTTCCGGTATCTTATAGTTCCGGTACCAAAATTAATTCCGGAACCAACCAGTTTCGGACCCATGTCCAGTTCCGAAATTTATTTAAATACCGGGACTTCGATTTTAACATTCGAATCTCGTCCAATTGATTCCAAAACTCATCCAAAAATCCAGTCTATTAGTCGAATTAATTTCTATGCCAACCTACCAATACATTCAGACATCTTAATCACTATAAGGCAATGCGTACCCCAGAGCGGGCACCTGCGGGTTGGGCTGAGGTGTAACCGCCGGGTTAGGCGGGTTCCGGTACACACACCGCCGGGTTCGTGCGGGTTGGGCACCCCCGGGCTCTAGCGGCTTCCCCACCCCGCTCATACCCGCACGATATTGTCTCACACCATCAGCTTTATTTTGTATTTTTATTTTTATGTGGGTTCAAAATGTTCAAAAGGTTGGGGTACGGGATTTGTGGGTTCAAAAAGGTTCAAGAGGGTTCAAAGTGGAAAGCTGATGTGGCGCTGATGTGGCGCAGAGGGTTCAACAGGTTGTGAACCTGGGGTACGCATGGCCTAACTGATTAAATTTTCAACAGTTAAATCATTAATTTGAGATAGATGAACTCACCTTGATAGCAGTTCTTGACTGGAACTATTTCCAACTTTCTCCAAACGATTCAGTAACCTAATTAAAAGGAAATATGGAGTGTAAAGCTAAACTGATCAAGAAATTCAAGAAGATGATTTCTTAATCCTTACAAAAAATCAGATTCAACCTTTCTTCTCCTTTCTTCTTCTTTTTCCCTTCTTTCTCTTTTCTGTGCTTTCTCTCTTTCTAATGACCGTCTTTCCAAAAGTATTAAGAGATACAAACTTTTAAACAGCTTACCTCAATATAAGGTAATCTCAACTTTCCTCAAATAACACAACTAGTCCCTCAAGTTAATTTTCATCATTAACATTAGACTTTGGTCAATTTACAAATTTAACCCTGGAGTTTACATTTATAAAATAGTCCACAACTTAAACTAAATTACAAATAGACCCCACTCATAATAAGTACCATATACTGGAAATTCGAGGTGTTACATAGTGCGTTGTAGATTATTGTCCAAGACTTGTATCATTTGATGATATCATGTGAATCGCTAGAAACATGTGAAGTGTATGGCTAACCATTCAGCGTCCTATCTTCATTATTAACACCAAATAAGCATATTTCATTTGCACTATATCATAAGAGCCTCTTAATCATTCTGACCACTTAACCATCCTGCACCAAACCATTCAACAACTGCCAAACAGCCCCTTATTAGCCTCTGATGTCTGATTCGTTAAGAGGTAAAACTCTTATTAGCCTTTGATGTCTGATTCGTTAAGAGGTAGGGTCATTCATACTGTTTATTTTTTCTCTTTTAATAAATTTGCAGGACCAGGGGAATATTGCTAAGTGGAGGAAAAAGGAAGGTGATAAGGTTAGTCGGATGTAACATAGTGACAGAGATCTGTTTTCATAGTCATTGAGGTTAAGGGGTTGTTTGTTTACCTCTTAATAGTTCTATTAAGAGGCAATCTTTGACTTGTTAAGAGGTTAATCTTGTTTGGCAAAAAGAAACTCTGCCTTTTAGTGGTTCTAAAACCCTCTGAATGATTTTGTATCTTGGGCCTTAACCATTCAGCGTCCTATCTTCATTATTAACACCAAATAACCATATTTCATTTTGCACTATATCATAAGAGCCTCTTAATCATTCTGACCACTTAACCATCCTGCACCAAACCATTCAGCAACTGCCAAACAGCCCCTTATTAGCCTCTGATGTCTGATTCGTTAAGAGTTAAAACTCTTATTAGCCTCTGATGTCTGATTCATTAAGAGGTAGGGTCATTCATACTGTTTTTTTTCTCCAAATTTTTCAGAGTCATGTATATCTTATTGTTCTCTTATCTGGTAAGAGGTAAACCGACATCTTATTTGCCTCTTATTGTTGTCAATGAATTAATCTTAATATCGTTTCTCTCTGTCGATTCACTTGGATTATAATAAAACTCAATTTACTATAATTTGGTGACTTTAAATTTAAGTTTATATAATTTAAATATATTATTATTGGTTAAACATATTCGTTTAAATGAATGCTAATTTTATAATTTAGATGTAAATTTCGTTAAGAAATAAAACAAAACAGGTAGCAAGATTAAGGACGACAACGTACCTTGCCAAATGGGCAGAAATTAGACTGGATGAAATGGTTAACTGAACCAACGGCGCTGTAGCGACACAGGCATTTTGAAAGAGTGCAGGTGGGTATTGGTTGGTCCAGTGTTGTAGTAACAGGGACTGCTCGGAGCTTCTGTGGTGTTTGCATCTTGCAAACAGTGGCATGGCTCTTGATGGTTCATGGGGTTTTGCTATTATTGCTACTGTTGTGGCTTTATTTCCTTTCCTAAAACTTGAGTTGGTGAGGATGCTATTGATTTGTATTGGTTGTTGGAAATATATGTGAATTTGCCGTTCAAAAAAGAAGATAGGATTTCAATATTTGGTTACATAATCGCATTGCGTCCCGCTGCATCGCACGGGTACGAAGACTAGTACTATATGAATCTAACTACGTATTTTATTTAGTAATAATATATTTACTTATAGTCATTTGAGTTTTACATCCTGCTGCATTTCATGGGTAAGATTCGTCACCCTCATTTACCGAGATAAGACACTTATTGTACTAGGTAAGATTCTCGGCCCTTGTCATATTCCTCTGGTAAGGTAAATGATTAGATAAAAAAACTTTTCAGGTAAACGTTCAACAAAGTGCTAAGTAATCACATATTCAAATAAACTTCGTGTAGCATTAATTGTTTATAAACTCTAAGGGTAAACTTATCCATCTCCCGGTTGTTGTTGTTTTATACTCAACCTTACATCGGATGTTTTTTTTAATATAAATGAGTTGAACTTAAACATTTTGTTAAAAACAACCAAATTTAGTTGGGAAATCTTAAAAAAAGACCGTACTTACAATTTGAACATTGCTAAGAACAACAATGATTAATTAGGGGTTCCATCAACTACAAAAAATAATACATTAATCATTTTCCAAAAGGCAAAAACAACTATTTGGTTGGAAACCATGTAATCATGCAACTTTTTTCCACCGTTGTCAATAAATCATATTATCTTTGAATTTATATATGTCGATTAGCAACTCAAAATATAAAAAAATTATATTATGAGGGACCCAAAATAGAACAAAACGAAAGTAGTGACTGAAGGTCCAAGTTCTCGACTTAAAAATTAAAATAGATTTCCAACTGTGTGTATATATATCCTCATTATCTTCATCTCCCTTACCAGTTGAACAATGACAACTCTTACACATCATAAGAAGTATGTGCGTGCATTGGCCAACATCCTACCTGATATATAAAGGAACGAATCGTATTGATGGTTTTGCTTCTGCACAAGCTGACAACATAAAAAAGATTCAACCTTCCCGAAGTAGAATTTTGCCATAACATGCTGTGAGTTTTCTAGATTAACTTGTATCCATTGATCACGTGAATTTGAAAACAATAGAACGACACTTAAAGATTTACACCTGAATCTAGATTAAAGTCGTGTCATATACCCGACCAACGAACGGGTATAATACTAGTTTTGTTTGATTTTGGGGTTCTTACCCTTTTTGACAAAATGAAGGTTTGCTTCTTTAAAATACGTTTATAATGGTAAATTATTGACATAAGTAGATTATTATGTTTTCCTTTGAATAACAGAGTTAGAGACAAGGACTAGGACATAAGAAAATGCAAAGAAGTGATATTTTTCATTAATGTTGTCGGTAAATAAATGCAGTTTATTTGAAAACACCCACTCGTAGATTGGGGGTTAGGTGAACATATCTAGATCAGGTTTACTTGGGGGTAGGTGAACATTTTGTGTATGGATGGGAAATTGTGTTTGTTTTATAAGTATTAAGACTGTTTGTTTTTATAAAATGATAAACATTTGAATCTGTTTAATTGACTAAAAATATTATGTTTTAAAATTCCAACTTGAAAGAGACCACTATTTGATAACACACATCACCTATTATTTTTTAGATGAAAGAGACAACTTGAATTTGTTATTGTTTCTTGGACCTTGTATTGGGTTTATAGTTTGGTTGCTAATATATGAAAGTTACTGCTGTTAAAAAAAAACACATCACACCCATCAACCATGTGTGCAATCGAGGAGGAGGTACAATGACTGGACCCTAAAAAAAGAGGAATTAAGTGGATGGTGCACCTCTAAAATTTTAGAGGACATTAATGGGTTTTCAGACCTTTTTCTAAAAATAAAACAAATAGTCTTAAATCTGAAAACCTCTTTAGGTTTTAAGAGGTATTTTTTTAAAACCAAATAGCCCCATAGTGTCTTTGGAAGGTTTGTTTCTTTGTATGAAAAAAACCGTAATAAATTTTGGTGTTTTAACTAATTAAGTTTCTAACCTTTATAACAAATAAACTTTTAATTTTTTTTGAAAGCTAACAAATTAATCCTTAAACTCCAAATAAATAATAGAGTCTTACGTTTTTCATCCCTGTGGTTTGGTAAAAATTTCAGATTTCGTCCCTGCAATTTTGAAATTTCGGTTTTCGTCCCTAGGGTTTGCAATTCATTTCTACTTTCATCCCTAAGACTAAAACCCTACTTTTAAGCATGAAGGACTAAAATAGAAACTAATTGTAAACCATAGGGATGAAAGTAGCAATAAAATTTAAATGATAAGGACGAAAAATGTGACGAATTATAAACCATGGAGATGAAAATCGCAATTTCAAAACCACAAGGACGAAAATGGAATTTTTTAACAAACCATGGGGACTAAAAATGTAATTTACTCTAAATAATATGAACTTTATATTTATGAATAGAGTAAATTGCATTTTTGGTCCCTGTGGTATGTTGATTTTCGCACTTTTGGTCCCTAGAATTTTTTTATTGCAAGAATGACCGTCTAATATGCAGAAGTGCTCGGTTTTGATCCCTTGGGTGTAACATCGTTAGCTTCACTCTGTTAAAACCCCCCATGTGACTTGCACATGAGGGCAATTTGGTCATTTTACTTTATTTTCCTGTTTTTCACTAAAGACAAACCATAGGGACCAATTAAATTTCTAATTAAAAATGAAACAAATATTATATATATATATATATATATACACGTATCATCATCATCACCATCACAATGTACATCAAATCAAAACCCTAAATACATGAAATAAATAAATATGAGTACTCAATAAATATATATCTGAATTTCTCTATCTCTCTCTCTCTCTCTATCTCTCTCTCTCTCTGAACACCAAACACCAAACATAACTGTTAATCGGAACAAAAATGAACACCAAACACGTCAGAACTAAATCAAAACCCTCAATCGACAAAAGTTTTGCATACCAACCTAAATCTAAACTCAATCAAAACTAAATCAAAACCCTAAGAGTAGAGAGAGAGATCTGAGAATCGAGAGAGAGATTTGTGTCACGACGTCTTCTCCGGCGTCTTCTCCAGCTGGGGAACTCGCCGGCGTCTTCTCCGGCGTCCCTGTGGTTTGATTTGAACTCCCATATGGGTATAATCTCCACCAACCCCAATATATATATATATATACACTGTATAAATATACACACTCGGCCAACCTTATCCCCTCTCGATTTCCAGGAGGGAGGAGAAGAGTGAGAAGGGGGAAGATTAGTCGGCCGTCGATGAGTGAGCAGCAGTCAAGAGTGAGAAGGGGGAAGAACCACGGTGGTTCTTGGCGACTGGTGAGCACGACTGTAACATCCTGAATTTTCAATAATATTATTTTAATGAGGATTGGAATCTATGTGTATTTTGGTTAAAACCTTGAATTATATTGTAAGTTTATAATTCATTGGGGTTAAAATACAAAGGATTAAAGTTGGATGTTACTTTTGGAAATAATAGAACTTGGAGGTGTGTGTGGTAAATATTAAATGTGTAGGGATAAATCAGCTGAAATGAGAAAATATCTCATTTTCTTGTAGTTGAGTCGGCAGAAAGAATCAAGAGAGAAAGAAAAGAGAGAAAGGAGAAAATGAAAAAAACAAGGGTTTGTCTTCAATTGGTAAGGAAATTGATCATGTTTTCTGATTAATTTGTTGTAGATGCATAGTGATAAACGAATCTGTGTTTCGAATAGGATTTCAGAATCGTTTACAACAGATTGGAGCAACAGATTGGGTTTAAAGTGGGTTTTCTTCAAAAAGGTGAGTTCATTCACTTTTTGATTAAATACATGCTTTCTGTCAAATTAAATGTTAAGACACATGTATAAACTGTTTTGGGACTGTATGGTTGTGTTTAAAACAAGCTGAATGGAACAGACATGGCTTTGGGATAAATTTTTAGGCTGCAGGTCGTAGTTTCCGGATAAACTGATAGTATCCGAAAACCTCTGATATGAATGTTTTCGGACAAGAAGAAGTATCCGGTAAGTCTTAAGTGTCTTATAGTTTCCGGATAAATTGAGTTACCGGATGGTACCCGGATTACCTTGGTTTCCGGATGTCATCCGGATTAGTGATGTCATCCGGATTAGTGATGTATCCGGATTAGTGATGTATCCGGAAAGATGATGTATCCGAAAAGTTAGTGTATTCGGTAAGTCTTGGATATCCGGAAAACTTGTGTTGTCCGGATAGTTTTGAGGTGTCCGGAAACCAGTGTTGTCCGGTCACTTCTGGAGTACTCAGTAACTTTAGGATTTGCTGACTTCTAAACAGGTACGAGTTAGGAAGTGAAATGCAATTCTAGTAGCTTGAACATACTTACAGTTGAATGGTAGGTTGTTAGGTTTAATGACTGTTCTAGTTTGATACTAGGCAGGTGTGTAGTAAGTGTAATGGATCCATAGGCATTGTTTGTAACGTGGAATAGGCATAAAGCAATTTGTAATTCTCGTTGACCTGAAATGTGGAATAGGCATAAAGTAATTTGTAATTCCCATTTTGTAAAGGTGTTATGAAATAAGAAATAGGCATAAAAGAACTTGTAATTTCTATTTCATAGTGTGAGGTGAAATGAGGAATAGGCATAAAGCAACTTGTAATTCCCTTTCACATGGGAAAGAGAGATAGGCATAAAGTATCTTGTAATCTCTATTTCCGGTCCAAGAATTAGGCATAAAGTAACTTGTAATTTCTTGGACAAGAGCATGAATCTAGAACTTGTAAAGATTCGTAGTGGGTTCTGGTTTTGATAATATGACCTACTGAATGTGAGCTATATTCATAGAATCGGGTATGATCCTGTTGTTGAGGTGAGCATAGGTATAGTAAGAATGGTGGAGAACAGGTTTGTTTATATGTCTTTGGCTTGAAATTGAATGTTCTCACTAGGCGTAAACCTAATCTTTTAAATTAAATTTTCTTACCAGGTACAGGCTCAGGGAAGTAAATGGGATGTGGGCCGAGAGCTTTTGATGCATCCAACTTAAAGAGATAAGCAGAGGAATTAGTTAATGCCTGGAGATTTTGGTGGAATTAATTAGATAACTTAATTAATCTAATTGTAGTGAACGCGGTTAGATTAATAAGTTATTAGAAGAATTCCACATTGTAATTATGAAACTTCATAGTTATTCCTCCTCTTTTATATAAAGTTTGGATGTTATTTTGTCATAACTGGTTACAATTAAAGTTTAAATTGGCCCTGATTTTTAGGGTGTTACAACGACGGAGGGCAGAAGGAGGCGATCGCCGCTGCTGGTGTGCTTGGCGACGGGTTGATGACGACACATGGGTTTCGTTGGTGTTCCAGCAGATGGATCAACGGCGGCAGGAATGCGGCGGCGGCGGCTGATTGAAATAGAGATGGAGAAAACGTCGGAGGGAAGGAGCAGGTTTACGATCAAGAGAGATAGTGGAGGAGGGTGGAGAAGATGATATAAAGTAAACCCTAAAAGAAACTTTCAATTTTGGTCCCTGTGGTTTTTTTTGTCTTTAGTGAAAAACAAATAAAATAAAGTAAAATGACCAAATTGCCCTCATGTGCAAGTCACATGAGGGGCTTTAACAGATGCACCCTAACGGTGTTAGTCTCAAGGAACCAAAACCGAGCACTTCTACATATTAGACGGTCATTATTGCAATAAAAAATTTATGAGGACCAAAAGTGCAAAAATCAACATACCACAAGGACCAAAAATGCAATTAACTCTTATAAATAATTAAGTTTTTAGTCGATTTTTTTAACCAAGTCCTTACACTTACAAAATAAAAGGAATATACAATTATTTGTCGATATATCAATAGACCAGTAACAAAGTGCAATAAACCAATAAAATAAATGATTAAATATCAATTACTTATTATTAATTTTTTAAGATTAAAATAAGAATCATAAGAGAAAATAATAATTACTTGTGTCATATTGATTGTCATTTGAAAATTAATTGTGAATAAAAATGATGTATTTTTTCGTTTTCTTCATTTTTTCCTACTGATTTGTTATACATGGAAAGAAATGATATATTTTTCATTTTATAAGTCCAAAGATGTATTCATTAAAAAAAAATGTTCAAGGACTTAATCAATCAAAATATCAAACTTCGTTGTTTTTTTTTTCATTTTAATAAGTTCAAGACATATTTATTCAATTTCATAAAATTTAAGGATTTACTTGTTTAAAAATATAATTTATGGACTAATCATTCAAAATATGATAGTACAATAGAATTTTCTTGAATTTTCTCTTTTTGTTCTAATACGTTAGGGCATTTTTAATTTTATTCTCTATAGTGAAGCTAATGTAGGAAGTGAAATATATAAAACTTAGTGTAAAAAATAAAATAAAAATACATTGTCATTTTAATCATGCTCCCTATATTAAGAGCATTTTCAACAGATTCTTTAAAATGAGAGAAGTAAAAGTCAAAATCTTAAAAAAATCACATTCATCTAGAAGAGATTCTCTATTTTAGAGATTACACAATTAATTATAATATTAAAATAATCAATATAACTCATAAAATATTATTTTTATCTCCTAAACATTTAATTTAACGTAATTTTATTGGTATAATGAATAAAAAGAATTATTTCTCCCTCATAAGTAATCTTTTTTAGAGAAATATCCAAATTTGGAGATTTTTTATCATTCTCTCATACTTTCTCCAAGTAGCTTATAACGTGTAAGTCAGCTTATGCTCATCCAAACGTGTACTCAAAAAATAAGCTATCTTATTTTTGTAAAAAAAATGGCCTTGATGGTTTGTAGGGGTGTTCGTGGTCCGGTTGGGTGGTTTAACCCTGAAACCACAAACCAAACCGCAATGGCGGTTTAGAAAAATTCCAAACGACCAAACTGAACGGTTTGGCAACAAGTGAACAAACCGATCAAACCAAACCACAAAAATGTTGTTCGGACCCAGGGGCGGACCTAGAAAATTTTCATACGGTGGCACCATATAATATAGACAAAAAATAATTACAAAAAACACGGTTTTTATCGACGTGTTTTCATCTTTTAATCGGCGTTCAATATTGTCTGATGTGTTTTTAGTCTAACGAGTGGGCTAAGGGAGGTAAACACGATGGAGAATGAGCGCTTCTTTGTTCGCTAGGCTTTCATGCTAGTCATGAATCCCTAGCTTGGTTCCTGGGATATCTTGATTCTCTTTAGGATGATGTAAGGGTCAGAAACAACTCCCTTTGGGGAATAAGGAATCGATCCTCAACATCTTTGGTTCCCGGCTTTGATAGCTTGAAAGCAAAGGTGAAGATTCCATCTTAGCCAAGGACCCCCTCTAACCCACCAAAAGATCTCATCCTCCCCCTTCATCTTGATCTTAATGGAGGAACATGAATTATGTTGGGTCTATTGTAGCTTCACTCCTTGGGATAAGCTATCTAATAAATGAATTTCGTGGAATAGGAAGAGCTCATTTGACTGTTTCGAGGGATTTTTTTAAACTTTTTGCTTCATTTCGAGAGATTTTTAAGTTTCTTTATCGATTTCGACGATTTTTTTCCATTTTTTGGTTGATTTCATGAGTTATTTTTTGGTTTTTTGGTTGATTACGAGGTAGGGTTACACCTTCTTGAATTTCCCAAATTAATACAGTAGCACCTTCCAAAACGATACGGTTGCACCTTTCACGTACCTAATTTTTTTTACCGTTCGCCGGAGAAATATTACGGTGGCACGTGTCACCGTAACCACATGCTTGGATCCGTCCATGGTCTGACCGGTTTAAGCGGCTTGGGAAACTAAAAATATAACACACAGAGTCATATATATATATATATATATATATATATATATATATATATATATATATATATATATATATATATATATATATATATATATATATATATATATATATATATATACTAGATACGTACCCGCGCACGATGCGGCGCGAAGTATCTTGAATCTAAAGCCGAGAATTTGAAAAAAATAATTTTGTTTCATGTTCATATTTATTCGCTTTTAAATTGCATATAAGATGTATAAAGTTAAAGGTCAATATGGTTAATTGGTCAAAAAATTTGAAAAATATTCGTTCGATAGTGGGGTCTTCAAACCCATAACATTTGTGCTCATTTTGAAGATTTTGATGAACGGTTATAATGGTATAATTTATAAAAAAGAAAAACATATTTGTTTAATGTATTTTAGTTTGTATGTTGATATGATAAGGATGTAACATGAAAAATGAAAGAAAAATGAAAGAAAAAAGGATATAAAGTAAATTAAATAACTAATTATAATGGTATAAAATGTAATTTAAAAATAAAAAATAATTTTATTTTTGATTATCATGTTGAACGTTGGAGGTTTTAAAGTTTTTAAACTTGTACATGATGTATTGAGATTTGTACTTCTTAAAAATTCAAGAATAAACGTAAATGGAACTATTTTTAAAGGAGTATAATAGATAAATATAGATAAGAGCGTAAAATGTACAAATTTAAAAAAAAAATACCAGTACGTCATTCTTGAAAAATCTTGATACGTATTTATGATATTTCACAATATTATTAAGTTAAAAAAATATTCAATAATAAATTTATTTTGAAATTATTGACGAGAATATTGTAATATTATAATTTGTAAAAAAAATGCATTTATTAATATGTTTTAGTTAAACTATGATTATGTATTTATAATATTATAAAGATGTAAATGAAAATGAATAATGTAAGAGATATAAAACAAATTAATTTGTACATGTTCATGATATTTAATAATATGATTAAATCCAAAAATATTCAATATTGGGCTCATTTCGAAGGTATTGACGAGACGATTACAATGGTATAATTTGTAAAAAAAGAAATGTATTTTTTTTAATTCATTCTTGTTCATATACGATTATTTATGTTAATATGATAAAGGGTGTAAAATAAAAAATGAAAAAGTGAAGGATTAAAAGTAAATTGGTTAACTAATTCTAAGAGTATAAAGTGTAACTTAATATTATAATGGTGTAAAATGAAAATGAATAATGTAAGGGATATAAAACAAATTAATTTGTACATGTTAATGATATTTAATAATATGATTAAATCCAAAAATATTCAATATTGAGCTCATTTCGAAGGTATTGACGAGACGATTACACTGTATTTTTTAATGTATTTTTGTAAAAAAAAGAAATGTATTTTTTTAATGCATTCTTGTTCATATACGATTATTTATGTTAATATGATAAGGATGTAAAAAAAAATGAAAAAATAGGGGATTAAAAGTAAATTGGATAACTAATTCTAAGGGTATAAAGTGTAACTTAGAAATTGAAAATTGTTTGATTTTGAGAGGAACCTAGGAGAGGGGATTTCTTAGTAGCTTGAGAGTTGTACATATAGCTTAAAATATGATATTACTTAAAATTCAACTTTAACTGTCTTTTCATGCTTATATATAGTATAGATATATCCAAAATGAGATTTTTGCCGATAAAACATTATTACAAATATTTTACCGAATTATAAAAGAAACATCTATCTCTAAAATAAAAATAAATTCATTGAGCAAGTTGAAACAAAGGTAAACAAGTTTAGCAACAAGCCAACAACAGTTGAATTTTGGACGATATTGAATAAGTAGAAGAACGATTTGGAATTTTGGATTTGATCTTTGATGGATTTTGGAATTTTACCAATTTTAGATAACGTGGTGAATTAAGACATGAAAACTAAAAAAACAATGTTTTAAACAACTTCTTTTAATTGGGGCCATAAAGATTGAGTATACAACATGAAAACTAAATATAATTAATACATGTGTATTTTTGGCGGTTTGTTTGAGCCAAACCGCTCAAAAAACGGTTTAAATCGCATACCATACCAGATTGACGATTTGGCTATTTTTAGATTAGACCACTAGACAACTTAAACCACCAAAACGATCCAACGATTTTTTTGAACGCCACTAATGGTTTGTAATTTGATTATACAAAGTTTTAAAATATCCTCTCAACTTCCTTATGTTTTTTAAATTAGCCATATATTTTCTTATATTTACATGTTTATTCTTTTTAAGATATTGGTCATTGAAAATCTCATCTAATGGTTGGGATCTCTTCTCACATTCTCATTCACAGATGCATATTGTCCAGATGTAAGACTATCAGAATGTTTTTCAGTTTTTCATTTTTTCATTTTTTAGGTTTTCCCAATAACCTGATCATATATATATAGGGTTAGAGTATCCGATAGTAATAAATAGTTTTATTTAATGTGAGTTGTTTGATTAAATAGAGATGGAGGGACTCACTACTTCACATCTTAAAGTAAGTTTTCAATTGAACCATCGTTTATATATATAAACCAAACTAGACCCCAAGTTTAGGGATACGGGATACTTATATTTTTCTTTTAATCTCATTAACAATCTAAACAAGGTTTGCAATTGAAATTCTCTCACTCTCTAGGCCACCCGTACCGCCCTCGGGTACGGGATCAGGTAAGGCCGAGGTGGCAATTCGGGCTAGCGGGTAAGGGGTACCGGGGGGGGTAGGGAGCGGGTTCGTGAACCCGATGGAATCCGAGGGGGTGTGTGAGGAGGGTGGGTGTGGCGGGGAGGTAGCGGGTTCAGCGGGTATGGTGGGTAGACGGTACTCCACTTTAGGGTAAGGAGGGTAGAAAAGAGAAAAGCTGATGTGGCGCTGAGGTGACAATCGGGTTCAGTGGGTTCATTGGGTAGCGGTACTCATGGTTCATCATAATGACTTTCACAGACGCATTATTATGAGCTATTTGGAGAAGTGATATAATATTAACTTTCAAACGTGATGTAACCCTTATACCACATAATAGTTGTAAACCCCTTGGAAAAAAATACGTGTGTACGTAGAAATAAAAGTTGAAAATATTTCAATAGCAAGAGAAACAGGAGAAATAAATGGTTCAATATTCTGATAAAATAATATTACTATTATGGTTCGAAAGACAATAACAATATCTATTAAAAAAAATTCAAACACACAATATACATTGCCATGCAAAGAGATTAAGAACCTTTATTTGAATATAATCTTTGTCCTTTCATTAATAATAAATTTTGATGAGACATAATGCATTTTTGATTTACATTCAGACTCGTTCCTGATATTTTTTAGGCCCTGGGCGAGAGGTAAAAAAGGCCCCCTCGATAGCTACGAAATCATTTTCTTGTTTATATCATCGTAAAGAACTTTGAATTCAAGAAATACTAATTATTTATATAAAACAATTTTCTCGGTATTAGTAGCACAAGATCAATCAATAACTATATCTAAGTTAGGGGCTGTTTAGTTTTGACTTAATGAGCTTAATGACTGAATTGGCTTATTCGCACAGACATTTTGGGATGTTTACTTGTGGCTTAATGAAAAGTTAGCTGGCTTATTCGCACAGCACAAATTGCTATGTTGTTCAGATTCAGACGGTCAAATGACATCTCCTACCCTTTTGAAAATGCAACCTGATCATCTCTCTCCACCTTTTACCCTCCACAATCAATCAATCTGAGATCTGGATCGTTTGTTCATGGAGAGTTAAAATGCAAAAAATTGTTCCAATGAGTAAATCAAGAAGCACCCACAAGATGTTCCGATGACAAACAACCTGATATCATCGAACACAAACCACTCAAGGACATATACATACTCTGTCTCAATCGAGGAGAGATTGGGTCGAATCTTGAGCCAAAACCCAGCAAGAATTGAGGCCTTATACCACTCAAGAACAAGGAGGAAGTATCGGTTGGCGATGGCAGGAGAATTTGAAGATGTTCCTTACCTGGTATGTGACCAAGATCTGTCAAGTGGGTTTTTGGAGCCATAAAATTCTTCTGTCAAAGATATCTTATGATATACCTTTAATATATAGATTGACATCATTTGATGTCACTATGTTGACATCATTACAATGTTTATATAAGTTGGATTGTCTCATATAGTTGGTAATATTTTTCAAAATGTATGACTTTTTATAGTTAATGGCAAAAAAATCTACAATATTCTAACTCAAAACTAGAATTCATACGGGTGAAATAATCAAAAAGGTATCAAGGTTTCTAGGAAAAATATTTTAGATATTAATACTAGATAAAAATAAAACTTTATACATATTTGGGCCCTTTAAAAATAAGCAACACTATAAAATAGAAGACCAATTAAATGTTATACAAATTTTCTTGTCCAATATAGTTAGTTACATAATACATATTTGGGCCCTTTAATATAATGTAAAATTCTTTTTTGGTTCTACTAAATACTATTTTTTTGTATTTTATATTTACTAACATTTTAAACTACTACTATATAGTATAGACTAAAAAAATTTAGGCCCTCACATTTTTTGGGCCCCGGGCGTATGCCTGGCCCGCCCTCTCCAGGGACGGCCCTGTTTACATTTGCCTTTCAATTAACTACTATATGAAAATCAAACTAAAGTGATTATTGAAACTTATAGACTAAAACTACAAATTGAGGTATTATTTAGGGACCAAATTTGTAACTTATTAAAAATTGAATAACCCACCTACCAAACATCAACAGACTATAAATCAATCTGCAAGTGGTCTGCAATTTGTTCATTTCTTCACTAAAATGAAGCGAGTGCTACCGAACTCAAACATCATGAATCGGTTTTTCTTCTTCATCGTCGTCATCGTTTCCTGTTTTCGTGCTACAATTTCAACGTCAATAGCGAAAATAGAGTATCTTCCAGGTTTCGAAGGACGCCTCCCTTTTCATCTGGAAACCGGGTATAATAAATTCATTCCACCTCTCTGTGAACATTTGCTTTTACTTTCTGCAGATTGTGTTGCTTGTAGGTGCTCTATATAGCTCAGATCTGTATATATTTATGTAGTTATGTTGGAGTGGACGAAAATGAGGATATTCAGTTGTTTTACTACTTCATTGAGTCGGAATCAAATCCTAAAGAGGATCCCCTAATTCTGTGGATTACTGGCGGTCCCGGTTGTTCTTCCATCTCCGGCCTCGTCTATGAGAATGGTATTTTTTTATTTCTTTATGTTAAATTACGTGTGTGGGTAGTGGTTGTGAATTGATTTCATCAATAATTAATTGAAGAGTTGACTTGGGGGCGTTTAGATAATCACTTACCAGGGTAAGTGTTTATCGGTAAAATTCAACACTATCACTTACCCGGGTAAGATTTTAGTCCACCAAAATGGGCATCATATGCAACAATTCAGCCGGTAAACGCTAACCGAGTCGTCGCACTCACTTACCGGGTAGCTCGAGCTCGAGTAGCTCGTTAAAAGCTCGACTCGTTAACGCCCATAATCCTAACCCAATGTGAACGAAGCAGGTCCAATACAGTTTAAGGAAGTGCATTACAATGGAAGTTTGCCAACGTTTACTTTGAGATCCGGTTCATGGACAAAGGTCTCACTCTCTCTATCCTACATTATTATAATGTACATTTTTTAATTTTAAAATACTATATCATTTTCTTTTTTTAAACAATACTTTATTATTAATATTAAAATAAAGTACACATTTATTGTTGAATCTAAAATATTTACATCACAATATTAAATTCTTCAATCAAACAAGCTTTTCTCAATTAAGAAGAATTTTATAATACTTAATTTGACATTAATAAGGACGCATTATTTTTTGGGTTTTTTTTTTCTACTGGTCTTAACATAAGTAAAATGTGTTCAATGATCACTATTAATTTCTATTTTATTCGAACATAAATTTCAATTTTTAATGAAATTGTTTTTGTACTCGATTTACAATAAGATATTTCTTGTTGATGCATCACACGAGTACATAACTAGTGTGTATATGTCAAATCAAATACAAACCCAATAAATTTTATAAACTTAAAATGATTTTTATGTGTTTGTTTTGTATATGAAATAATACATGTGAAAATATCTTGTAACATTCATACACACAAAAAGAATGAGATATACGAAACAATATATATGTATAACTTAAATTCAAACTCACTGAATTGTTTGAATGGGTTTTCATAGGTTTAATTTGTAACATTTATCGAGTTTGTATTTGATTATATATATACATAATATAAAGTATAAACATATATATATATAAAAGTATGATCAAAAGAGAAGGCGAAGTGTGAGAAGAGTCAATCAAATGTGATTCTGTAGTAAATCACATGTGATTTACAACGCGTATAGAAGGAAGCGGGCATCTAGTCAACGCAACCAAGGTCGTGTGAGAGTTGAGACCAAGGTCATGCGAGAACTCACTAGTGCAATGGCTTGTCAACACGTGTTGACTCTTCTGGACGTGTTGTAAATCACTTGTGATTAAATATAAAATCATAGGTGTTTTTTTGGCCTTTCTCGCACTTCTTAAGTTCTCATAAGGTGACCGTATTCTCGATTGAACCTGCCCATGTGACATACATACATATACAAACACACACACACACACATATGTATATATATATATAGACTTGGGATCATATGAGACCAAGCTGTATTTGTGAGACCGATGAGACCACATTTTTACACTTGAAACTTCACAGCAGAACAATGTGAAGGTTACCTTCACAGTGTTTTTGTTGTGAAGGTTTAAATTTTCTTTTACCTTCACAACGTTTTACTGTGAAGTTTCAAGTGTAAAAATGTGGTCTCACGGGTCTCACGAAAACAACTTGGTCTCACGTGAACCCAACCCTATATATATATATACATATCTGTGTGTGTGTATGAACTGCTTCTCATTCAGACTATCTATGCAAGCATATGAGCATCTTCATCATTGATGGTATGTGAATCTTATTGTAACTAATTAATGCAGATTGCAAACATAATCTTCATAGATATTCCTGTGGGTGCGGGATTCTCCTATAGAAGATCGGGACAACCATCTCGTTCTGATGACCTCCTACTATCTGACCAGGCATATGAATTTATGAGAAAGGTACAATTTTGAGGTGTTCATGGACAATATGTCATGCTGATCCAACCCAACCTACTTATTAAAATAGCAGGCTTCAACAACAACTCTAGAAAAATTAAGCAGTCCCGGGCTAGACTGTTAAAATTAATGGGCAGGCCCAAACGATCAAAAAGAATATCCGAATGGCCACCCAGGCTCGTTTATACTTTTGTAATTAAATACATTTTATACTTTCTCCAAGAGCGATATTTTATCATATAGAATTATAGATTGATCTATATAAATGTTTTTTTTTTGAAGTATATAATATTTATATACGACAAATGAAACAAAGAAACTCACACACCCTCCTCACCTTTGGTGAGGTTTGAACCTATGACCTACTACAAGGCCAAGGGCTCCGATACCGCTAGACCATATAAATGTTATATTATTCAACTAAAGTATCAACTAATACTATATATAGATTCCAAAATTTCATGTCTCGTTCTTGTACTACCGATAAAATTAAGACACGTCAGATTTTATGTATTTTTAATTTTATTTAATTCAAGTTCATATTTCCTTTCCAATGACATGTATTCATGTGATTGGTGGATATGAATAAGCCGTGCTAATTTAGGACATAAGATTTTTATTCGTGTTGAACTTTGTCTTTGCATGTATTGCTTATATTTTGAAGCATATTGTAGTGGTTAAAAAGTCATCCGGAGTTCATTTCCAATCCTTTCTACGTTGGAGGAGACTCGTACTCTGGAAGACCAATCCCAGTTATCACACAACTAATATCAAATGGTAATACTTTTTTCCACATCATTGGTTTGTAACAAGATATATTTGTAGCATTGATCAAAATTGTGGTGCCATTAATTATAAAATGATTAAATGAACATGGGAACTTTCAAATTTATGTGAAATTCTCTTGCAACATGTGCAGGAAATGAAGCTGGCATTGAGCCTTACATTAATCTCAAGGTGTTTATTGCTACTCCCTCAAATCTCATCTTATGAAAAACCTCGCGCATACTTTACGAACAATTTATTTGTGTAATTTATAACTATTATATGATATATAAGATAATCAAACCTCATGCGACAGGGGTATTTGCTTGGCAACCCGAGGGCTTTCCCAGAAGAAGAGAATTTTCGAATTCGATTTGCTAATGGAATGGGACTTATTTCAGATGAACACTACGAGGTTTGTTTTACTCATATGCTATATATATATATATATAGTTAGTTATCTCCTAAATGTACTACTTGTTTTGGCATCTAATTCTCTTCATTGCCCATGTCTTTATATATAGTCTTTGGTCCACCATTGTCAAGGAGAGTATCGACCAGAATATATAAACTCCAACAACGTAGGATGTCTACAAAATCTTGAGTTGTACCAACAGGTTCTTTTCTTCTTATTTTACATCGACTCCTCCGTTGATAATAAATTTAACTCGAAAAAAAAGAGAAACAAAAACTAAACGATCATTTTTCTTGTAGTGTCTAGATGGGATCGAAATGCCCCAAATTTTGGAACCAAATTGTAGTTCTATCGAACTGGCAATCGAACTGCCGAGTCAAATGCGGTTTAAAGAGGAACATCCTCTTTCTTCATTTTACTGTCCCGTAAGTTTCTATACTCTAAGTCCTTATTAGACTTGAATTTAGCAAATCCCAAGGCAAATCTAGTTATAGCAGATTTTAGGGCATCTTCAATGGGTCATGCTATATTTTGATGGGTGCAGGAGGAAATAAATAGTCTGACGTCAGTCTGGGCTAATGATGCTGGTGTTAGAAAAGCATTGCATGTCCGAGAGGTATTTCTATATATTATATTTACTCCTTTGTCCCGAAATAAGTGTCCATATTTCTATTTTAGTTTATCCCATAATAACTGTACTTTTAAAAGTAAGTGTCTACTTTCCAAAAAGTTGATCAATCCCTCTCTTATTAAGGGTAAAATTGTCATTTAGTTAATTAAAAAATGCAATATAACACATTTCTAAAACTATGTGTCTTTTTCATTGAGGGCATTTAATTTGAAAACACAGAGGGAGTAGTGGTTGATAAAGTTCTTTTTTTGGGAAGGGTGTCCTAGGTTATGCCTAGACTAATCCCTTGGCAAATTATGACTGTAAGACATCAGCCCTGATTAAACCTCAGTGGCCACAATTGTTGTGTACGCCTGAATTAGAACCCTGGGCAGATGGGATATTCCACCACATCCCCAGGCCTTAACCAGTACGCCACAACCCTTGTGGTTATAGTTGATAGAGTTGTAGCTATATTGCTGACAAATGCTACAATTACACAGGGAACTGTAGGAGAATGGATAAGATGCGGTACAAATTTAAATTTCACCAAAATATTGAACGATACGAGACCTTATCATCTGAATCTCAGCAGAAAGGGTTACCGATCTCTCATATACAGGTCCCTTCATTTTACAACATATATAGACTCATATTTGATTGTTGGTAAATCATGAAACTGAACTTCTATAACTTGGTTCATGTAGCGGTGATCATGATCTGGTTATTCCGCACCAGTCAACTGAATCATGGGTAAAAGATCTCAACTACTCTATCACTAGTCGATGGCGATCATGGAAGTACCGTGGCCAAGTTGCTGGGTAATGCATCTACACACTTCAAACAAAATCAGTCTTATATAGTAGACAGGTTTATAGGACCAAACAATTGTGCATCTTATATAAAATTTCTTACATTAGAATTTTAGGATATATTTGGGCATCCAAGAAGGTGTTTAGGTCACTTTTGAAATAAACTGTCCTGTTAGATTTTTTATACGATACTTTTGTGAACATAGGGTGTATGTGCGACTCGTTCAGATCATGAACTAGAACATAGGAAAGAGAACAATGTTCGAATATCAATGATCAAATAGGATAGAACGCCTTTTTTATATGTCACTTGTTTTTATAAAACATTTTTTCAAATACTGTCATATAAAAAATTACTAATAAGATGCTTCTTTCTTCTAAAAAACCTGTTAGGAAGCCCAAAAACAAGCTATCAACTTATTGTAACAGATTTATGTAGGATATACAATTGTTTTCTCCTATAAGTTTATATCCTTTTAAACAATCTATTAGGACATTTAGATATAATATTACGTTCTAAAGTTGATTTTCTTGTAGTGACAATTTATGTTCTTTCCATGACATAAACAAATGTATTGAAGTTGGTTATGGTGTTTGGACAGGTACACAGAGAGTTATTCCAATAACATGACATATGCCACTGTGAAGGCAAGCAATCTGTTTGAGTTGTTATCATTTTGAGTGTTAATAATTGTTTTTTGGGAAAGGTTCACCTAGGCTTTGCCTAGACTACATCCTTTACAAGTTATGACTGTCTGAGACTAAGTCTGGCCACAAGATGAATGTTAATAATTGTTGTTAACAGAAGTAGTTTTGTTCATTGCAGGGTGGTGGGCATGCAACCCCTCAGAACAAGCCAGATGAATGTTTTGCCATGTTCAAGAGGTGGATATCTTATCAACCATTATAATCATCAATGAATCTCATCAACCATTATTTATCGTTTTTTTGTTGAGTGTTCTACGTAAGGAGAGGAATACCGTAAGAAGTCTATGAACCGATGCATACGATTCTTGTGTTGCATATTCAAATATGAATAAAGTTACAAGTCTATGATTTTTTTTATTCAAATGAATTACCAAAATCAATTGGACACATACATTATAGAGAGAAAGATGTCATCAACATTGTATATGATTGTGTACCACAATGTTTGTTTTGCATTTCCCAAAGTATAGTGCGACGATAATAGTTAAAATGAGAAGTGTAAGGAGGGATTTGGACTCTTGATCACTTTCGCTTAGTGTTCATTTAATGGCTCAAATTAAGTCCCCAAATAAACAAAAAGTCCAAAAAAACCATGTATTTTTGTGTTTCAAATGATTAAATCCATGGACAATTTTTTTTAAATGAATAAGTTATCAGACTTTCTAAAACCTGTTAAATAAATTCTTGGATTTTTTAAAACCCGTAAAAAAAAATCATTTACAAATAAATTCTTACGTATACGATACCAAATGAATAACACTATTTTCATTAGTCTTCCCAAAACTAACACAAGTTGGGTCAAAATATATGCTAAAAATACCAATCTCACTCATATCGATATCGACATCAACCGATTTATCGAACTTTGGCATTGCCCCTAAAACATGTTCTTAACCTACCAAAGATGCTGGAACAAGACCTGTAAATGGCGTCAAATTAGTAAATTTTTAGTTTTTGTCTCATTTTTGTTCTATCTTGTTCACCTATTTTGGTAGAAAAAAGGTTTTTTTTTTGTCCCATCCACACCCATCATTGCCCCTCTCTCACGTCGTCGCATGGTAACGAGTTTTTGTCTCATCTCATGTCGCACTAAATTGTAAGACATTTTCTATAAACCAAATGCAACCTAAAAGATTATAGAGATAGATAATTTAGAAAGTACTTATCTATAAGTTTATAACATAAAAATGTTATTTTCAAAAACATATCTATACTATATTATAAAACATTTGAAAAAAACTCTTATAAACAAGTTTTGATGCATCATGTACTATTTATTGATATATTACTTAAAGTTCAGAATTATAAGTAAACTAGGTAACTTTACCGCGCTTCGCGCGGTGGTTGAACCGGTTGATAAAAGAAATAACTAAAACTTAGAGCTTAACATGAAATGTTGAAGTGTAAGAGATAAGCAATCATAATGAATCTTATCTCCAAAAATATTCTATTCAAGATGGTAGATTTTAAGTCTTTTTGACATATAGTTGAAATATATTTTGAGGATTTGTAAGACATGACTACATTTGAGTGAAAATTATCATTTTGCAAATAAGTGATCATGTCATGAACTAACAATATCCATATTAACCTTTAATAAATATGCATTCTGTTCGTGATTTAAAATGACAAAAATCCATAAAATTTGAATTGAGAGTCGATGTAGAATAAAATAAAACATGAAACATATTCATCACCTAAACTAAAGAATTTTCATGATATGTATTTGTTGCTTGAATGAGATCGTGTTCCATGTATTTACTTTTGCCGGTTGGCTCTTTGTAAGTCCTCGTTTAAGCTTATGGTCTTGAGAATTTTGAAATAAGAACGATGTACAATTGAAAATTCTAAACTTTAAAACATTCATAGATTGGAAGTCGATTACACTCTTTCAAATATGTAAACATATACTTGACTTTATCACATGGAATCAACATTATATTCACTTTAATTGGCAGTGAAATTAGAAGTAAGAAACATATATGCACTTCCAAACAAAAACATGTCATGTGTTTATGCAGCCTCGACCTCCGGCAATCGTAATGCCTTAACACCCTGAAGATAAGAAATATCTTTGCATAAATTAAGTTCTTCGTCTAAGACACCAATCAAAATCTTAAGTTGAGGAAATTTTTATATAGTAAATGTCGCACAGAGACATCAAGTTCACAAAACAATAACAGATTGCGCACTTGCACGCCATGGTAAAAGTCATAAATGTACATATCAAATTAAATCAGAAAGAATTATTCATACCTGGAATTCCAAATTTAATCATTCAGAAACATATTAACTTTTTAGTAGTCTCACATGTCATGTGTATCTCACCATCTAGTTTGTCCAGTAAAATCTAGTATTGTCTGCATACCATCTAGGTGTCATTTTAGTTTCCCTGCTTGTTGATTCATACATGCATTGCACTGTTCTCAATTTTGTTTTGTTTACGTTTAATTTTTGTTGGGTTCTCTTTTCTTTGGAAACTAAAGGATTCATTGTTCCCTCAAAAGCTAGTTGATATTTCTAGTACGTAGTTCTTGCTAAAAAAATTGCTATTGTGTCTTCTGATAAGAAAACTGGTCATAACATGGGTCTTAGTTTTCCTATTGTTAGTTCTTGTCTTGCTTCAGGTGTACATATAGCATAAACAAACACCCACATCCAGCTGAAAGATTGGGTGGATAGATCATATCCGTATGCATTATAACATTTAAACAAAAAATAAAACTCATAAACACAAATTTGTTCCAAATTGCAAAGAAATTTCATCGATAGGAACGCATAGAACAAAAACGGCCGTAGATTAATAAGAAAAATCAACGAATCAAAAAGCATTCTTACAAGTCGAATAGAAGAGATCGAAGATTCATGATGAGGCAATCAAAATCAATAGCCACGCCAAATACTTTGTGTTTATTTCCAACTGCTTGTAGTGCTTTTTTGCCATTTTCTTCCTATTTCTGAAAATATGATGGTTATTTAAGACCACATATAATGATTCAAAATGTAAATTAGAACACAATAATTTTCCAATTTTCAGATCTTTTTTTGTATACCAGATGGTCAGTATTAATAGTAACATGGAAAACAAAAGGAAAACAAAAGTTGAACAATGTGATAATACCGTCTAATAGAAATACCTGACCATATTTGAGGTTGGCTCCATGAAGCAAATCCACATGAGATGTTTCATATGCAACTGGATGTGACCAAAAACCAACCGATCACACCCACCTGTAAACTTTCAATTTCTCAGTAAAACTCAAAATCATGAAAAATTCTAAGTGATCATTGAATGGGTCAACTGATCTCGATTGTCAATATTTGAAGAGTTAAATTAACAAATGATTTGTTGTGACAAATGATGTCAAGAGATATGAGAAAATTTGTTGCTAGTTGAGACTCGAAGAAAGAAGATGTAATGACTAAGTACAAAACTACAAGTACCTTTGGCACTTCACAACCAATTCTTTGAGAGGAATGAGAGGAGTTGTCATATATATATATATATATATATATATATAGGGTTGGGTTCACATGAGACCAACATGTTTTCGTGAGACCGTGAGACCAAGAAATTAACACTAAACCTTCACACTGATTCATTGTGAAGGTAAGAAAAACATCAAACCTTCACAGCAAAAACACTGTGAAGGTTTACCTTCACAGTCTTTTGCTGTGAAGGTTTAGTGTTAATTTTTTGGTCTCACGGTCTCACGGAAATAGTCTGGTCTCTGATAACGCCAATTTTTGGCATTATTTTCAGTCCTAAAACCAATGAGATTGGCTTGTATTTAAGCAAAGAAGCGGAATTTTACGGTTTATTTAGTGGAATGGGCAGGTTAATAAAAAGGCAGTAACCATCGAGAAAAGAAGCTAAAAAGAGCCCAAAAAGGGCCAAAACGAAGCCCAACGGAAGCCCGAGATCCAAGCCCAAGACCCGCGCCCGAACCATGACCAAGACCCGAACCAAACCTGACCCGGAAATACATTGGAAAACCGCACGGTTTTGCCCGCGACTTGCAAGTCGCGCAGCAAACCGCGCAACCCTCTGTTTCACGTTTTTAAGCTGCTATTTTCCGGAAATTAGGTCATTCTGGTTACAACTCGATACACGACGAACGGCAGACGACTTGGGGCGATTTCTGGAGATTTTTCACGTCTTTTGGAGCCACGAGAGAGGATCAAACGAGGAGGAATTCACGACGCGACGCGGATTAGAGCGGGGAGAAGGGAGTTTATCATTACATCTTTCTTATTCACATTTGTCATGTTTACATACAGTTTTTCATCCCCTTTTCTTGCGTTTTTGTCCCCCAACATCATGAACTAATCTTTAAATGTTGGGGGTTGGAATGAATTCGATTTAAGTGTACAAACATGTGATTAGTGACTTTCATCAGTTTTTCCTATATTAATGAAGCATGTGATTTGGTTGTTAATGCTTTTGTGAATTTGACCAATTTACATTTGATTTGTTATGAACAATTAAGTTCGAGAGAATTAATTGTTAATCTAGAACTAAGAAATTGCACGCCTAAGGTGAGAAAGGAGATAGAGATATTCCGAGTAAGCCTTAGTCCCATTAAAATCTTGAGCTTAATGTGTTTTGAATTCCATAGGTGAGATCGAGAGATAAACTTGTGCTTTTCAAGATAAAACCCGTAGTTGCTCGAAAGAGAACAACGGTGGTTTTTACAAGATTGGGTATTCATTATACGGAATAACTGGTAATTGTTACGAGTCAAGTGTTTGTATACGAAGGTCTTAGGACTTCCAACCCTCAACTGTTCCCTCTATCAAAGTTTCTTAAGCTGTCTACTGTTTGTGTGTTGATTTATTTTGTTTGCAATTAGTTTATAAACCAACCACTCCAATTTCGATAGTTCAGTTAATAGAGTTTATAGTAATTGTGATACTTAGTTCCTAGTTCTTGTGGATTCGATACTCGTGCTTCCGTACGTATTACTTGATTTCGACACCGTACACTTGCGGTTAGATTTAGGGGGTGATACCCGCCTATCAAGTTTTTGGCGCCGTTGTCGGGGAACTAGTTGCAACTGATAGCACTACCAGCTATAAGCGCTATTACATTGAACATTTTTTTTCTGTTACTTTATTTCATCACTTTTAATTTTTGGATTGCTAATTTTGTTTTCTTTTCATTTCAGGTGCTAATTGGTTTATGCCAAGAAAAACCCGAGGGGAGAAAATCGAACCGATCGATCCGGCGATTGAAAGAACCGCCCGTCGATTACGCAAAGAAGCAAAATCCAAAAAAGATATCAAGATCGAGATGGGCGACGAAGCACCTCCTCGCAACAATCCTCCGCCTCCTCCTGAGCAACGCCCTATGAAGTCGTTTGCCAATCCGAATGTGGCAGCGGCACGCATAGGCATTCAAGCACCAGCCACTGCAGCAAACTCCTTTGAGCTCAAACCTCACCATCGTGATGGTACAACAAAATCAGTATGGAGGAACACCGACAGAAGATCCGCATGCACACCTCCGGGCGTTTGAGAGGATTTGCAACACATTCAAGATTAATGGGATGGAAGAGGATGCCATCAAGCTGAGGCTGTTCGGCTTTTCACTCAAAGGTAGAGCCGAAACGTGGACCGAGAGTATCCGACCGGACTTGATCACTACTTGGGACAACTGAAAGCGGCCTTCCTTCAGAAATTCTTTCCATCGGGAAGAACCGCTCAATTAATGGCTGACATCACTCATTTCGCGCAATGGGATCAAGAGACCTTATATGAAGCGTGGGAGAGATACAAGGATATGATCAAGAAGTGCCCTCACCATGGACTACAAGGGTGGGTCATCATCCAAACGTTCTTTGGAGGCCTTCACCCGCAATTCAAGAATGATATCACTGCTGCAGCGGGTGGAGCATTAATGGAGAAATCATATGAAGAAGCTGTCACCTTGATCGAGAACTTGGCCGAACACAGTTTCTCTACTCCACGATCAGCTGCTAGAAGAGTTGCAAGTATTCAAGAGTCGGATGAGCTGAAAGAAATAAAGGCTCAACTAGCTGTGATCACAAGCCATTTGAAAGGGGGTATTCCACAAGAACCCGAGCAAGTCCAGTTCTTACAGAACTGGAACAACCAGCCGAGGAACGACCCGTTCTCGAATACCTACAATGAGGGGTGGAAGAAGCACCCGAACTTTTCATGGAGTCAACCCGGTCAACAGCCAGGTAATTCTTCCAACTTTTCCAATTCTTCCAATCCTAACAATGTTTACCGTCCTCCAGGTTTTAACCAAAGGAATTTCAATGAGGGACAATCTGGGGAGAAGAAACCGGGGCTGGAAGATATGATGATGAAGTTCATGACCAAGATGGACAACACGGTTGGAGAGTTAGCAAGCACGGTTAATACGGTCAAGACGGCAACCGATCAGAACACGGCATCCATCAAGATCCTCGAAAGACAAATGGGGCAAATTTCGGAAGCCTTACAACACCGAGCCCTCGGTACATTTTCGAGTTAGACTGAAACGAAGAACCGGGAAGAGTGTAATGCCATTTATCTTAGAAGTAGCAAGGAGCTGAATGAAGAGCCAATTCGAGAGCCTACATCAAAAGGAACCGACCCTAAAGAGAAAGAGGTCGAGATCATAGAAGTGATTGAGCTAGAAGCCGATGAGGATATGATTGATCGGGAGAAGCCGAAGGAAAAAGAGGTAACATCTCCATCGAAGCCGGTAGTGAAGCCGTTTGTACCACCACTACCATTTCCGAATCGGGTGAGGGCGCATAAAGATGAGGAACAATTCAAGAAATTTCTTGACATCTTCAAGAGATTGCACATCAATATTCCGTTTGCGGAAGCGCTAGCCCAAATGCCAACGTACCTCAAGTTCATGAAGGAGATTCTATCCAAGAAGAGGGCGATCGATCACCAGTCCACTGTTGCACTTACTGAAGAGTGTAGCGCGATCATCCAGAACAAGCTTCCCCCGAAGCTCAAAGATCCAGAGAGTTTTTCAATCCCTATTCAAATAGGGAAGTTTTCGTTTGATAAGGTATTATGTGATTTAGGAGCTAGTATTAACTTAATGCCTTTATCTGTTTTCAGGAAACTGGGATTGGGAGAAGTGCAGCCGACGTACATGACGCTCAAACTCGCGGATCGATCGATCGTGTACCTGTATGGAGTGATAGAAGATGTGCTCATCAAGGTTGGAAATTTCTATTTCCCGGTGGACTTCGTGGTACTGGACGTTGATGAAGATGTAGAGGTCCCGCTCATTTTGGGGAGATCATTCCTGGCCACGAGTAGAGCGCTGATAGATGTGGAGGAAGGAGAGATGACCTTAAGAGTTGGTGATGAGAATGAGGTGTTCAAGATGTTCGAGCATGGAAAGCGTAGAGACGAAGAGGGCAAAGGAAAGCCTGATGTGGAAGAATCCGCGAAGAACCGCAAGTGTGGGCGATTCGAGTCCGCGGATACCGAGCCAAGTTGAGATCCACATAGTCGTGCCACGACTTTAACTACGGCGCTGGGTGGGAGGCAACCCACCGAGGTTAGCTTTCTTTTAATTTCCAGTTTTTGAGTGTGTTCCTAGTTACGAAAAAAAATAAAAAAAAATGAAAAAACGAAAAATCAAAAAATAGCTGAAACAGGGACTTACGCGGCTTGTGACGCGGCCTACAAACCGCGCGCCAAGTCGCGGGGCGTTCTGTTAGTTTTCTGGAACAGTGGGTTACGCGGCTTGTGCCGCGGTTTCCAAACCGCGCGCCAAACCGCGTGGCTCCCCTGTTTCTGTTTTCGTGTTTTGTCTTCTTTTCCTGCTTTGTGTGTTTCGTTGTTTTGCTTTCTGTCGTTTTTGTTTTGTTTTCCTTGTGTCTACCTTCTCTCTCCCGTTTTCTCCGATGTCTCTGATTGGTGCTCGAATCTTACAAGAGAATCTTGTAACCCCCTGGAATTTGGATAGAGCAACTAATTTAAAATTTCGATAATACATCCACAATAACGGAATTTATCCCAATTAACTTAACAAGGTAAACACCTCAAATTAAAGTCTACGATTGACCTCAACAAATGGTGACCCCAAAATTTATTACAAAGACTAAAACCACATCGGGTGTTACTTAATCCAAGTATAAGTTGCTAATCCCAATGATAAATGAGGAACATCACTTAAGTTATTCACCTCACGAGCACTTTAGTAGCACACGACCTTTCCCACGTGTCACTAGAACTACTTCCAACTTGAGACCTGTTGCACATGCCGACAAATAAAAAGGGTTAGGCTAACGCCTAGCTAGTTCAAGAGTTTATAGCATGATTTATATAATTTGTAGAAAGAAGGTTTGCGACATAAATCATGATTTTCAAAAGAGTTTATGAAAGGATGTAAACGACTCATTTTCCAACGCACATAAAATCTATGAGAAAAGTTCCCACAACGTATAAAGCGTTTTCTAAAATGAATTCCGATCCCAACTCACTCAAAACGTATTTGGACATAAATAACCCAAGGAAATACAAACGTGGACAAAACTCCATTATTCCAAAACATCCAATAAGTATGAAACATAGAACCCTGCCAATAACCATGAATACAGTTCGTATAAATAAAGTACGTCACCGAAAATATGGATAAAAACATATACCCAAAACCACACCTTTCGGTGACGGGGGAGACCCGATTCCATCGAAAGTGACGGGCATACAAAGTTAAGTCACTCGTGATGTTACTGGATTACACCTCAAGCCCCGACCTTAGTTCCCATGCCATAAAGACATCACAACCTCAAGCCATAAATAGATTGCCTTTATTGCATACCCCGTAGAGTTACACCTCAAGGACTTACAGGCGACCTTATTGCATATCCAGTCTAGACGAGTTACACCTCAAGGACTTCAATGTCCTTTATTGCCTACTCGCTAGTGGCTCCCACGACCTACGCATATAACCATGCGTCCCCATAGTCCACTCCTCGTGCACAAAGAGATAGACCATCAATTAAAGACTGACTCACTTGCCTATGGATCCAATGCAACACGGTCTACCAAAATATGCTCAACCCGGAATGACAAAACACCCAAGCATGCAAATATCAATAATGTGTAATAAAATGCATCTAAGCCCCAGTTAGGTAAACAAGTACCACAAAGCCGTTATTAACCCAAAACCTGACACGGTTAAGCAAAAAGGGTTTTCCCAAAAGGACTCACACCTTTACAATTCTCAAAATAACTCTTGACACTAAATCGGGTATTTCCCACATGGTTTATAAAATCAATTTACACTAACATGATTAAACCGTCAAATAAACCTCATTTTGAGCAATTGACCTTTTAAAGACAAAATATGATTTCTAACCATCCAAATATTCAAAAGCCCCAAATATGGGCGTTTTACACATTTATGAAGATAAACATTTCAAAAGAGTTAAATTATCCAAATAACTCAACCACGTATCTTTTCAAGCAAAACACACACATATTTGTAAAATACTCATTTTGGCATGTACAACGTTTTCGCAAAGTAACTTGAACTCACCTTGCTAGATTTAAGCTAAATCTAGAGTTCTCCACACATAAGCTCCTTTGAAGAACTTGAATCCTCAAGCCCAAAACTTCCAAAAACCTAGATCCACAAGTTTCCAACCATAAATAATCATCCCCAAACACTTATATATGTTTCCCCTAACATAAAACATCCAAAAATCACCAAAACACCAAAACCCTAACTTCTTAGATGAAGAAAAGTGAGAAGTTTACCTCAACCACCGCCAAATACTCTTGGATCATTCATCATACTTCAAAACTCTTTCTAGATCCTTGAAGAGCTCTCAAAAACGAAACCGTAGCAACTTGAATCATCAAAATCGGAGTTGGGATGCAAAAGTTATGAAAGTTTGAAGTATGAGGCTGAAATCCGCGTCTTAATACACCAGACCATTCTCGCGGTTTGTCCCGCGACTTTGAAGTCGTGTGGAAAGCCGCGCGGCTCCCTGTTTGTCGGTCGGTCGGATACTGTTTCGGCCGTAACTTCTTCGTTATAGCTCCGTTTTCGCTCCGGAAAGAACCGTTGGACTCGTATTCGAATTCCCCATCCAACAAGACCATAAAATCTAGGATTTAACCCCAAAACTTATTTTTCATATTTTTCTTAAAGATCGGTTCCACGCTGATTCGACATTGGACCTATCTGAAAATTACGGGTGTTACAATCCTCCCAACCTTAGGATGATTTCGTCCTCGAAATCTACATCCTTTACAACCCAAGGCTAACCGACTCAACGTCGACTATAATTTATCAGTCCCTAACTAAAATCTAAATTCTTTCCACACAGTCTATAAAGACAATTCCTCGAACAATTGCTTATCAACAATGCCCCTTCACGTACAATGTACTTATGTCCGGGAGAACACTCTAACCACCGGAATAACTCCTAGTCAGGCGACTTCGGTTGTCTCCCAACCTTAGATGTTCCATACATCCCGATCATACCACATTTACATGTTCTTAAGTTTTCTCTCCAAACCAACCCGACGTTCAATCATTACCAACATCAATCAAAACTTCAGAATTCCCAACCAATCCCGCTAATGAACTAATATTTACCTTCAGCTGATTCCATCAATTTTAACACAATCGGCCATCACTGACCTATCAGCTACACAATCCCAAGGATGTGTCCAATTATCAAACACCAAGTCGACAGTCTCTCTTACCACACAAGGAAAGTCATTTCCCTAAATCCTCTTATCACAAAAGAGCCTCTTAAGATTACTACTACCATTACCATCATTCCTTTAAAATCGGACTACAAACCCCCGATTACACTAAAGGTGCTTGGCCTCAAGCCCAAAAGTCGACACCTAAATATGTCACCTACTTCAAATAGGTTACCGCACATTTATTCTCTTAATTACAAAGTCCATCATCCCTTAACCGATACCATTCAGTCTACGGTATTATCACACGTGAAATACTCAAGCTTCCACCGTCGAAGTGCTACACGCATTTACTCTTAACCGGGTTACTTACCCTTTCTAAGGTCCTAATGAGTTCAAGGTTTTCAAGTGCGTTATTCAATAAATATGCCAATTAATCAAAACCATTCACAAAATTTCAACGTAAAGATTTTCATATCAAATAAATCGTACGCATAGAAAACTACTATCGTTAATTCGGTAGTTACGCAAAAATGGACACGCTCGTCCCACATATGAAAATCATGTTGAAAATTATTCCATTGTAGTTCCGTTTACCCACAAAACGCAAAAGCGAAATAAACAATTTCTTTAAAATAAACCGCCACGGTTCTAGTATGGATTGACTCATGACATGCACGTAAAGTAACTGCTCGACCTTAAACAGGGTGCAACAGAAAGATGTGCACATATTTCAAAAGAAGTCCCAAACGACATTTGACTACAAAATTTCCTTTATAGCCATAAGATGGCATGGAACAAGGTTCACCAAAAAAAACAATTGTGTGCGTCAGTTCATTTTACAAAAAAAACGATGAAACGGTTTACAAATTCACCTTAGTCAAAACACAAAATGATTTGTGTAAATTCCATATTTAAATCCAAAACCCATCCGTTTCCATCACTTGAAAATATCGACTAAAACATCTTAAAACCTTACATTGGGGTAGGCATGCAAGCTTGTAACACTTCCATAGAAATTTCCTTGAAATGAAATAACATGCATTAATTAACTCACACCAAAATTTCAAAAGATGGGGTTCTTTAAATCGATTTCCAAAATTTCCTCAAATGGTCACATAACGACACACGAGCAAAATGTTTCTGACAAAACTGCACACAACAATGTATTTTCAAAAAAAAAATTAGGAGGAACAGTTGCTAGTAAATGGTTGACACCGTAGAGGGTCAAACCGACTTCAAATCTCGAATTGTACTAACGGTGCGCGTCAATGTTCAAAAACATGAGAATTTACATGCACCATAGTTTTATACAAATAATTTTTCTAAAATCTTCCTCACAAAGCATTTCCCAAAGTTTCGTACTTGGAACATAAATGTCAAAACATCATTGCTTAAAATGTATTTGTAAAAAATACTCAAAACGCACATTTCCTCCAAAACCAAAAGGTTTTCAATTTTCCAAAATATTCGGCAAATCAAAATTGACCAATGTCAACGACTCATACCTTAGTGTTTTCCAAATATCACGTATCATAAGCCACCCGTGATCCCCACACCACTAAAACATACTTTGACCAAATTGCCTTTCATTTAAACAAGGAGTTAATAAAACGTTTTCATGCATGACTCGTTTAACAAAGTGTCGAGAAATATTGGTTACCAAGCTATGCATACCCCTAAGCCGACATAACGCATTTACATGAAATGATAATAAAACATTTAACTGACCAAAAGAGCACCAAGCAAGTCATTATAAAATGTCAACAAAATGTTCTTTCATGCATCACTTAAGTCACGTATAAATCAATCCATACACCGAACTATTGCAATGAAATACTTAGTAACACAAACTTTTGAAAGAAAAGTTACGCGACACTAGAGTTCCAAACTCATCTCTTCTTAGTCGCCTTATGGCATAAAATTACTGTAACGTCCCAAAAATTACAAGGAATTTAAAAATTTTAAAGTAACATTTCATTAATAAAAACTCATTTAATAATTCAATCATTTCGTTTGCAAACTCATAATTAATATTCTCACGAACAATAAACAGCGGAATAAATGTCTAAAATTAAAATCATAAAAGTAATCAACTCTTTCCACGCGCCAGTGTGTACTCGTCACGCCTTGGAGCCACTCGTACCTGAAACCACAATTTATTGGGAAAGGGTAAGCACGAAGCTTAGTGAATTCAGACACCATAACTAACACAGTTATTCCCACACCACCTCTAAACAGATAATTGCACATAAACAGCATACAAGTCTACGAACAAATCATAAACATGCATACCTACACCATCCCACCCAAAGGCATAAGCTGGTCCACCCGACCACACGATAACCGTGCAAGCATTACCCGGCTCCCCCGGGTTCCTACGCCACCCGCGTGTACAACCTTCGGTCCCACCGAACTCCTACGCCACCCGCGTAGTCATAACAATAAAGGTCCGACTAGACACCCCACTATTTAGTCCCGCATCACAAACAATTAAAACTACCACACACGTACAAATCGTAATGTCAAAATAACCGACATTAGTTATAGTGAGAGAACTCACCTCGTAAGCGCGCCTAGCTCACAAACAATAATTCAAGATTCACAATTCCAAGATCACTTCCCAACACCTAAACAATCGTTAAAATGTATTAACACGAGACCCGGACCCTAAAACACGACGCACCCTTAAATCGTCACTAAAACGACTTTTCGGTCTAACCAAACAGGTCTGTTCGGGACCTGTTCCGACCTCCATAAACCCAGAAAATCCTCAATTAAATTACATAACCAGAAAGTTCTCTGAGTTAAGGTTCCAAGGACATATTATACACCTCCTAACGATTTTTCTACAATTTATTATGGATTTTACAAAACTGGTTAACTGCACAGCGAAAAACAGCACCTTTCGTTACAAAACAGCAGTTTGACACTAGCTACGGTCTGAACTGGTTTTTCCGCAAAACATAAGAAACTTACTAGACTCAGAATGGGAACTTTTGGCACTGGTTACACCCCAATACGACATTCCTATCAAAAGTTATGGCTTTCCCAAAACAGTGGCAGATTAAGAGAATTTCACATGAAATCATAAGACGATTTTGAGATTTGGTTAGCGGTTTAGGGTTCCGCTACGGCGGTTTAGGGTTACGGCCAGAGGTGGTTTTAGGGTTCCGCCACGGGCACCACCCACTGCCACCTCCGGCAATGGGGCACGGCGGCGGCGGCGGCGGTTTTCCGGCGACACTCACACACACGCAAACGCACCTCGGTCACCCCACACCACCCTCGCACTCTCGCTCCCTCTCTCGGCTCGTATACGTGCACACACACACCCGTGCACACGCACAACCATGACCGCCCCGACCCTCGACCACCACCGCGGCGTACGGCGGCAGTGGCGTCGCGGTGGTTGTTTTGCCGGAAAAAGAAAAGAAAAGGAAACGAAACGAAGGAAACGACTTACCTCGCTAAAACACCACACACCCGCACCTGCTCCTCTCTCTCTCTCTCTCTCGAAATATCCGATGAACAATGGTGGTGGCGGTGGTTTCCGGCGACAACAGCAGCGGCGACAGGGGAAGGGGTCTTCGGCCGTGAGTTTGGAGAGATTTTAGGGTTTCTTGTTTTTGGTTGTGATCTCTTTTGTGAGAATGCCGTGAAGAAAAGCGAGGGGTCGGTTTGTATTGGGCCGATCCCATGCAAAATCACCAAGCCTCGAAGTTTGGCCCCTCAACTATCCACACATTGCAAAAATACAATAAAGCCTAACGTTAACAATTGGGTCGACCATGCTAACAGTTCTTAACAGGAGAAGAAAAGAAATATAGATAAACATTTGATTTAAAAACGTAAAATAAAATCATACCGGGTTATGGGCTTTACAACTCTCCCCCGCTTGAATTAGACTTCGTCCCCGAAGTCTACGTTCGCAAACAGCTCCGGGTAATTCTCCCGCATCTCAGCTTCTGGTTCCCAAGTCCACTCGGAACCTTTTCGGTGCTTCCACTGGACCTTCACCAGTACAATGACCTTGTTACGCGAGGTTCTCGTCCTCCTGTCAAGAATGGCAACCGGCATTTCCACGTAATTAAGCCGCTCGTCGATCTGAATGTCTTCGAGAGGAATTACTGCAGACTCATCCATCACACACTTCCGCAACTGAGAAACGTGGAAGGTGTTGTGAATCAGGCTCAACTCATCCGGTAACTCCAACCGGTAAGCTACCTTCCCCACACGTGCGATGACCTTGTAAGGTCCAATGTAACGGGGACCTAACTTCCCCCACTTGCGAAACCGGATTACCCCTTTCCAGGGTGACACTTTCAAAAGAACATAATCTCCGACTTGAAATTCTAAATCCGATCGCCTCTTGTCGGCGTAGCTCTTTTGCCGACTCTGCGCAGTAACCAACCGATCCCGCACCATTTGAATCATCTCAGTCGTCTGCAACACGACATCGGTGCTTCCTAAAACCCTGTGCCCAACCTCGCCCCAGCAAATGGGCGTCCTACACTTCCTCCCATACAACATCTCATACGGCGGCATGCCGATTCTGGAATGGAAGCTGTTGTTGTAGGAGAACTCAGCTAACGGAAGGTACTGATCCCAGCTACCCCCAAAGTCAATGACGCATGCTCGCAGCATGTCCTCGAGTGTCTGAATAGTACGCTCACTCTGTCCGTCGGTCTGAGGATGAAAAGCTGTGCTGAAATGCAACCGCGTACCCATCTCACCCTGAAATTTCTCCCAAAACCGGGAGGTAAAACGAGTATCCCGATTCGAGACAATCGAAACTGGCACCCCGTGCCTAGTCACAATCTCCCGAATGAAAACCTCCGCGAGCTTCTCCGCCGAGGAGCTTTCTCTGATCGCCAAGAAGTGAGCGCTCTTAGTCAAACGGTCCACAATTACCCAGATGGCATCATTCCCTCGCTGAGTCCTGGGAAGTTTAGTGATGAAATCCATCGTAGTCTGCTCCCACTTCCACACCGGAATCTCCAACGGCTGCAACTTTCCATGCGGTCGTTGATGCTCTGCTTTGACCTTTCGACAGGTCAAACACACTTCAACACATTTGGCGACATCCCTCTTCATACCGGGCCACCAATAATCTTCTCGTAGGTCTCTGTACATCTTAGTAGCTCCCGGATGAATCGAAAACTTGGACTTGTGTGCCTCGTCCAACAGTATCTGTCGGTTCCCACCAGTGAAGGGAACCCAGACTCTACCGTACCGAGTCACTAAGCCTCGACTATCGCGTTTGGCATTCTCTTCCAGAATTGCCACTTCCTGGGCGCTACCTATTTATTCAAGAAGAGGTGCTACAATTGTCAATCGCTGACACAACCCCTTCAGTGGTTCACCAACCGGATGTCGGCTAAGGGCGTCGGCGACCACATTTGCTTTACCAGGGTGGTAAAGTATCTCACAATCATAATCCTTAACCACATCGAGCCACCTTCTCTGACGCATATTGAGGTTCTGTTGATCCATCAGATACTTGAGGCTCTTATGATCAGTGTAGATCGTACACTTGACGCCATAGAGATAGTGCCTCCAAATCTTTAGGGCAAACACCACCGCTCCCAACTCCAGGTCATGAGTCGGGTAATTCGCTTCATGAGGCTTCAGCTGCCTCGAAGCGTAGGCTATGACCTTGCCGCGTTGCATAAGCACGGCACCCAGACCTTGGTGTGAAGCGTCACAGTACACCACCAAGTCTTCCATGCCCTCGGGCAAGGTTAACACCGGAGCCTCGCATAATCGTCTGCGTAGCTCCTCAAAGGCCCTCTGCTGCTCTTCTCCCCAGCTAAAAGCAGCAGACTTCTTCGTCAAACGGGTCATGGGCAACGCGATCTTGGAGAAATCTTGGATGAATCTCCGATAATACCCTGCCAACCCTAGAAAACTTCGTACTTCGGTGGGAGTCTTCGGCACTTCCCACCGCATCACCGCTGAAATCTTGGCCGGATCGACCATAATACCGTTCTGATTCACGACATGTCTTAGGAATTGGACCTCTCGTAACCAGAATTCGCACTTGGAGAACTTAGCATAAAGCTTTTCTCGCCTCAGAACCTCTAAAACTTCCCGCAAATGCATCTCATGCTCTTCTTTCGTCTTCGAATACACGAGAATATCGTCGATGAACACAATCACCGATCGATCCAACATTGGGCTACAAACCTTGTTCATAAGATCCATGAATGCTGCTGGTGCATTGGTGAGCCCGAAAGGCATCACCACAAACTCATAATGGCCATAACGTATGCGAAAAGCCGTTTTCTCAGTATCTTCGTTCCTCACCCGCATCTGGTGATACCCCGACCTTAAATCAATCTTAGAGAATGTTGGGAACTGAAGATATGCTAAGTATGGTTAGTACTGCCAGAACTACATTAATACTGCCAGATCAACTTTAGTACTGCCAGAACAAATATACTACTGCTAGATCAAAGGTTTATCTGTGGCAAAGATTTAACAGACCAAAACCTTGTTTTATCTGTGGCAAATTGAATCATCTTGCCAAACACTGTTATTTCAATCCTGTTAACCAAAGGATTAATTTTCAAAGGACTTTTACAAAATCAAATGGTTATAGGAAACCTGTTAGGAACCATGTGGCTAAGAAACAAGCTAAAACCAAAAGCCACATGAAGAAAAGCCTGAAAAAGAATGTGTCACAATGTGGGTTCCTAAAGGTACTGCAGCCTCAGATAATGCTGCTAGCAGTGTTAGTGCTGCTAACACTGATAGTACTTCTTCAAAAATTAGTGCTGCCAGCAGTGTTAGTGCTGCTAACATTGTTAGTACTTCTTCAAAAGTTAATACTGCTAACAGTGTTAATACTGCTAACACTGTTAGTGCTTCTTCTACAGATAGTACTGCTGCTAGCAGTGCTAACTCTGTTAGTACTGCTAACTCTGTTAGTACTGCTAACTCTGTTAGTGCTGCTAACTCTGTTAGTACTGCTAACACTGTTTGTGCTGCTAAACCAATTATATTGACAAAGTTCTCAAGTACTGCAGTACCTAAGTTTGAAAATCTCATCAAAACACAGTGCAAGTACTTTGATGAGCAAGGGAGACCCAAGACCACTTCGGCTTGGGTTCCCAATAAAAACTAATCGATTTATCTAATGTGCAGGGCAACAAACAGCTCAAGGGGAAGAGCATTTGGCATGTTGATAGTGGTTGCTCCAGGCACATGACAGGTAACATGGCCTGCCTCAAGAATTTAAAAAAAAAAAAAAAATTGATGGAGGACATGTTGCCTTTGGTAATAATCCAGCAGGAGGTAAGATAAGTGGTAAAGGTGTTTACCTCATATTGACAAATGCTGAAAAGTGTAAGTGTAGTTACTACTGCCCGTGCAGAGTTACTACTGCCAGTGTTCTAGCCAATAATACTGCTTTGTAGTTAATACTGCAGGTGTGGTTAATACTGCTTTGTAGTTAATACTGCTTTATAGTTAATACTGCTTTGTAGTTAATACTGCTTTGTAGTTAATACTGCCCTTGTAGTTAATACTGCAGGTGTGGTTAATACTGCTTTGTAGTTAATATTGCTTTGTAGTTAATACTGCTTTGTAGTTAATACTGCTTTGTAGTTAATACTGCTGTGCAGTTAATACTGCTTCGTGGTTAATACTACATATGTCGTTAATACTGCTTTGTAGTTAATACTGCTGTGTAGTTAATACTGCTTCGTGGTTAATACTGCATATGTCGTTAATACTGCTTTTGAAAATCTAGGGCTAATACTGCTATAAATACTCTTTTAGCCCGCCAAAGCTCATAACGTCTTTCTGCATTCAATTCTTCTCTCTCTCGGTCTAATCTCAGGAAGAACAACGAGTATGGAGTTTGTCGACGAGCATAATGAGATTGCGATGCTTCAGAAGCCAAAGCAGGCCGCAGGATTTCACGACATTGTGGATTTTCTCAAGTCCACTCATATTTCTTATGCCCTAACGGTGAATCCGACTATCTACATCGAGCATCAGACGCAATTCTGGGCCAATGCCACCGTGGAATCCGAAGATGGGCAGAAAGTCATCCAAACGAGGGTATGTGACAAACCCTTGAAAGTTTCAGAAGAACTCATTCGCATCACTCTTCGACTAGATGATGCCTCAGGTATATCTTCTATTCCCAATGAAGAACTATACTCAACTTTACAAAGAATGGGGTATGAGGGTCCCATTGGAGTTTTTAAGTTTTTCAAGTCTAAATTCTCAACTCAATGGAGATTCTTTGTTCATACCTTAATGCATTGTATTTCAAAGAAAACTACTGGATGGAGTGAGTTCAGCAGTACTATTGCTTATGCTCTAGTCTGCTTAGCCACTAACAGGAAGTTTAATTTTTCTCAAATGATTTTCAATGATCTTGTGGCAAACCTGGAATCCAAAAAGCGTTTCTATATGTATCCAAGGTTTGTTCAGGAAGTAATTACCAAGGAATTGACGGATATGCCTCAATTTGATGAGGTATATGTACCTAAACCCCCTAAAGGAAAGGTCTTCTCAAATATGAGGAGAACTTCCAGGGACTCGGAAGGAGTTGACACACCATTGTTCTCTACAATGATGGTTGTGTCCCACACCACTGAAGGTATGGCATCAGGGTCAAGGCCCCCATTAGACACACCCACTGATGGCCAATCCCAACCTTCCATCACCAAAGAAATCCCTCTGTCCATTCTTTTAAGACCCACTCCCACAATCACCAAGCAGTTTGAAAGAAGAAAGGTACACAAGGTTCCTTCCCTTGATGTATCTCCTACTAGCCCAAAGCCTTTAAGCCATCTATTGGAGCATTCTCCAATAGAGAATATCGAAAGGGAAACCACAGGGGTGTCTCCCAACCCCAAGAAGGTGCTCACTAAGGAGAAGGTTGAGCATGTGAGTCGCAAGGCTGCCACTACTTCTGCTAGCAAAGAGAAGGCCAGTGGTAAAATAACTAAGACCTTCCTCACGGCAACTCAGGGTGAGAAATCATCCAGAGGTCCCAGGTGCCAAGAAACCAAGGGGGTAGGTAGTGCTTTTGCTAGGCAAGAGACACCTGCTAACACTTCCAATGATCCTTTAAAGGAGGCAAACACTCCTAAACAGGGTGAGGATAGATATACGTACGAGGAATTGATGGAAACCATAGCAAACATCAACATTGAGGTAATGGATCAGCAGAAGGAGATAGATGAGCTTAAAAAGGTGGTTCTTTATCAAAACACCAAGATAGAGAAGAATAAGAAGATGATCACAAAGCTGCTACAAAGAAGAAAGAAAGCTCAGTTTGTTCTGAAAAGGCGAAGCTCAACCACTGATGCTTCCAAAAAGGGGGAGTCAGAATCTGATATAAACATGGAGGATGCAAAAATTGAGGGGGAGTATGAGTATAGGGTTGAGGGGGAGGATGAGCAGGGTACAGAAGTTGAAAAGGAAGCTGAAAGTGAGAAAGCAACAGAAACGGAAACATCAGCAGAAACGGTTACTGCTGCTGATATTACAAAGGAAGCAGAAACGGAAACAGCAGCAGAAACGGTTACTGCTGCTAATATTACAAAGGAAGCAGAAACGGTTACTGCTGCTGATATTACAAAGGAAGCAGAAACAGAACCAGCAGCAGAAACGGTTACTGCTGTTGAGGTTGCAAAAGAAGTAGAAACAGTTGATGCAGCAGTTTCTGAAAGAGAGAAGGAGGCAGTACCTGCAACTAAAACCGAGATTGATGCAGAGATATTTTGGATTGTGAAGGAGAGTGTTGAAGCAGCATCATTAAAGGTTATAAAAGAAGCAGTAACAGCTATAGCAGCAGAAATGGTTATTGCTGCTGAAAAACATAAGGCAGCAGAAACCATCCGTGAAGCAGCAGAAACAACGGAAACAACTGAAACCACTCCTGAAGCTGCTAAATCACTCAAAAGAACCAAGATGGTGTCAAGCAAAAGACCAAGAACAAAGACTATAGCTTCAAAGAAGAAAGTTGTGAAGAAGCCCAGAGTGGAACCCATCATAGAAGAAGCTAAGGAGGAAGTTGTGAAAGAGAAAGCTGATCAAAAGGCTCCTGAAGAAGAAGTGGCAACTTCATCAGGTCAACCAAGCAATGTACAATCACAATCAAATGCTCAATGTGATATGTATATTACTGTGGTTGATTCTAATCCAATCAAAGTTAAACCATTAGCTTCTATGGCTCCTGAAATCATCTTCTGGGACACATTGAAAGAAGGAAGAAAGGAGTACATTAGAATAAAAAGAGCAGATGGAAAGTTTGAAGTCTGTTCTACATGGGGAAGACTCATCAGAACATGCTCAAGATCTGACATAGAAGAGATGTTCAAGGTTGGAATGAGGCTATATGGAAACATGCTGACAGAGCAAGGTATGTCTATCACCAAGATGGTTCTTGAATACTTGTGCTTAATGTTCAAACCAGAAGCAGTTCAGTATTTGATAGCAAGGAATTTTCAAGTCATTACCAACTGGATGCTCATTGAGAATTGTGGAGTGTATGTCATCACTCTTGATCATACATTTCATGAATATTATTTGGTAGATGTCGTATACAAACACAGCATGAAAAGGTTGAATGGAATGTTGCATGCTAAGCTGGTAAGTGACAAAGATTCGGAGATGGCAAGATATCTGGTAAGAAGGACTCTCAATCAAAGTCTGGGATTGAATCCTGATCTAGGCATGCATGATTAGGTTTTGGAAGCATCATCTGAAAAACTTGACTTCTCTTTCTAAAAGTCAAGTTAGGGGGAGATTGTTGGGAACTGAAGATATGCTAAGTATGGTTAGTACTGCCAGAACTACATTAATACTGCCAGATCAACTTTAGTACTGCCAGAACAAATATACTACTGCTAGATCAAAGGTTAGTACTGCTGAGATATTAATACTGCTGAACAAAGTTAATACTGCTGGTATATTACTACTGCTGGAACATCATTAATACTGCTGAACAAAGGTTAGTACTGCTGGTGTCTTACGAAAACTGTTAGTGCTGCTTATGCATATCGAAGTTAATACTGCTGGAACTTCATTAGTACTGCTTGAGGAGAATGAAGTTAATACTGCTTGTGATCGGAACATGGAATGCGAGATTAAAGGAGATAAAGATGGAATGATTGAAGATATGCTTAAAAGAATATTCTGAAGATCATTTAATTTTTGATAGTTATCTTGTAATTATTGTGTATAAATAGGTGTTGATAGATAGCTATTAAATTGACAGAAAAATAAAGAAGCAATACATTAGAATACGATATAGTTTTCAGAGAGAATTAACCTCAAGGTTTCGAACCCTATTTCTAGAGAAGTAGAAGTCGTCCTGATTGAGCTTATTCATCAAGATTGAGGTTTGGTTGTAATCTTGTGAGTCGAAGCAGTGAATACAAACATCTGTGTATTTTCTGATATATTGTTCTATTGATTGTGTGAATTAAAGTTCTATTCCGCAGATTCTTTAATTCTGAATTCTAAGTATTATTAGTCTTGTTAAGATTCGATCCTGACAGAGAACCACGAGGCTCCCTGAAGCTGGTCGAACAGATCGTCAATCCTTGGCAGGGGATAACGATTCTTCACCGTAAGCTTATTCAGCTCACGGTAGTCAATGCACATCCGCTGAGACCCGTCTTTCTTCTTCACAAATAATATCGGAGCTCCCCATGGTGAACAGCTCGGCTTAATGAACTCCTTCTCGAGAAGTTCCTGCAACTGATCGTACAGCTCTTTCATTTCCGGTGGAGCCAGGCGGTAAGGTGCCTTGGCTACCGGAGCAGCACCCGGAATTAGATCAATCCGAAACTCTACCTGTCGTTCGGGAGGTATCCTCGGCAATTCGTCGGGAAATACGTCGGTAAATTCCCCCACGACTGGCACATCCTCGACAGTCTTCTTCACCCCGTCAACATGCGTGTCTATCACGTACGCCAAGTATCCCTGCCCACCATGCTGAAGATATCTTCGAGCCTTCGCAGTTGAACATATCGCTGAAGTCCGTCTAGGCGAGTCTCCCTGAGCCAACAGTTCTCCCCCGCTTGGGGTTCGAACTCGCACTTGTTTATGACGACAAACAATCTCCGCATCAAACGTATCCATCCAATCCATGCCCACAATCACACAAAGCTCACGCATAGCAATCGGAATCAGATCGATGGGAAACCTCACACCCGAGATTTCCAATGTGCATCCCCGATACACATCCGTAACCGTCAAGGTCCTATCATCGGCAACCTCGACTACCAGAGGACATCCCAACTTTCCTACCACTCGGCCCAAACTCTCGCTAAAAGTGCGAGACACAAATGAATGAGTAGCCCCGCTATCAAACATTACAACCGCAGGCACTGAGTTAACTAGGAACGTACCTAACATACAATTTAACAACATATAAATACATGGCATAGAAAGGAAAGAATAAAACAAGAGGGTGATTAGATGTACCTGTCACCACTTTAGGCGTCGCCTGCGCCTCTTCCACCTTCAGCTGGTGGACTCTACCTCGGGCTGCCTCCGTCCCCGGCTGACCCGCTCGACCGTCGGTGATGCGTAGTGGGGCATTTGCTGGAGCCCTCTGTGCACCACCCTCATCAGCTGCCCTCGCGTTCGGACAATTGGCCTTCACGTGGCCCGTCTGCTTGCAGTTAAAGCAGACCATCAACGGCAGTTTACAATCCCGGCTGAGATGACCAGACTGCCCACACTTGAAACATCCATCCGTCCACTTCCCACTAGCATTCCTGGGTTTAAACCCACCGCTCCTCGAACTCGCGCGCGAATCTGTGAACTTCGATTTCTTTGGCACCGTAGAGATTGGCGTCACCGTCTGTGCTGCCTTTCTCTTCTTTGCTTGGGTCTCCAACTCCAGTTCCCTCCTTCGGGCCGCGTCCATCATCGCTGATAAAGAAGCATACTGCGCCGTGCTTACGAATTCCCTAATCTCGGTACGCAGCATGTCCTTGTACCGAGACATCTTCATATCCTCCGAGGCGGCATGCTGGGGACAGAACAATGCCATCTCGGTGAACTTCTTATTCATCTCCTTCACCGTCTCGGTTGTTTGCGTGAGCTCCAGAAACTCCTTAGCAATCCGCTCCATCTCCACCGGAGGCACGTACTCGGCACGAAAACGAGTGACGAACTCCTCCCAGGTCAAGGTAGTGCGCTCGGCAAGCGTCAACGCCGTGGCACACCAATCTTTCGCCCCGTCACGAAGTAAGTTTACTGCAAAGCGGACCTTCAGATTATCCGGGCAGCCACTGGTCAGAAAAGCGCACTCCATGTCGGATATCCAACGCATACTGACGATCGGATTCGGGTCTCCCTTGAACTCAGGTGGAGAACAGGCAGAAAGATCCCGATACTGAAACTCTCGAGTACGGGGCTGTCCCCCAGCAGACGGTGGAATCGCTGCAATCCGCTCCTCCATCAGAATCACCACCTCATCTCGGATGGCAGTGATAATCTTGGGGATCGCCTCCCCGATCGCATGTGCTACCTCAGCAGCAATCATCTCTCTAATCTGCTCCTCAGTGATCCCCGCCTCAGCCCGCGGCTCGGCCGTGTTGTTTCTTCTAGTGATGGCCATTCTAGGAAAAGAATTTACAATGAGTTTTAGCACATAATAACTCATACTAACAACACTCACGCTCAACTCCTTGGATTCCTCGTGACTTCCCCGACTCGAGCATTGATCATGTGCTTCCGGTAGTAGGAGCTCTACTACTACCATCCACACCTATCATCGCCCGTTCCAGGTTCCATCCCAAGGGGTCCAAGTAGTTTCTCACCGAAACTATACACATATGCCGCACCGGCGTACGTACTCACTCTTCCTAGCTCCCTAGGAATTCCATCCCAACCACTACCCTTGCTACAACCGAATCCCTACTAATCATAACGAGTGGCCTCGCGAATACCCGATCATATGCAGTGCGAAACATATAGACATTCGAATACAAGATTCTATCCTAGAACGGTTGGACTCAGACAAGAGTTGCGCAATAGAACTAAATCAAATATTCTAAGGCTATAAATCTCTTACTGCATACAACCTAGAGGGCATCCACTTAGTAACCTATCATAATTAGCATAAATTCCTAATAGCAAGCAGTACAGCATACAACATAGTGTCAACAACAGGCAATCTAGCATGCATACCCTATGATCTAGAAAGCAATACAACGCTAAGTAATGTACCTTCCCCCTTTGGCTCCGGCTGACTGTACACACTGCGCCCTCGATCACCGTTCCTCGAACGGATTTTTCCTTCTTTTTATTTCCCAAAAACTTTAAAGAAAATTTTATAGCCGCAAACTTGAGATCAAACACACCGAAATGCGTTTGATTCACTCAAGCCGTGCTCTGATACCAAGTTGTAACGTCCCAAAAATTACAAGGAATTTAAAATTTTTAAAGTAACATTTCATTAATAAAAACTCATTTAATAATTCAATCATTTCGTTTGCAAACTCATAATTAATATTCTTACAAACAATAAACAGCGGAATAAATGTCTAAAATTAAAATCATAAAAGTAATCAACTCTTTCCACGCGCCAGTGTGTACTCGTCATGCCTTGGAGCCACTCGTACCTGAAACCACAATTTATTGGGAAAGGGTAAGCACGAAGCTTAGTGAATTCAGACACCATAACTAACACAGTTATTCCCACACCACCTCTAAACAGATAATTGCACATAAACAGCATACAAGTCTACGAACAAATCATAAACATGCATACCTACACCATCCCACCCAAAGGCATAAGCTGGTCCACCCGACCACACGATAACCGTGCAAGCATTACCCGGCTCCCCCGGGTTCCTACGCCACCCGCGTGTACAACCTTCGGTCCCACCGAACTCCTACGCCACCCGCGTAGTCATAACAATAAAGGTCCGACTAGACACCCCACTATTTAGTCCCGCATCACAAACAATTAAAACTACCACACACGTACAAATCGTAATGTCAAAATAACCGACATTAGTTATAGTGAGAGAACTCACCTCGTAAGCGCGCCTAGCTCACAAACAATAATTCAAGATTCACAATTCCAAGATCACTTCCCAACACCTAAACAATCGTTAAAATGTATTAACACGAGACCCGGACCCTAAAACACGACGCACCCTTAAATCGTCACTAAAACGACTTTTCGGTCTAACCAAACAGGTCTGTTCGGGACCTGTTCCGACCTCCATAAACCCAGAAAATCCTCAATTAAAATACATAACCAGAAAGTACTCTGAGTTAAGGTTCCAAGGACATATTATACACCTCCTAACGATTTTTCTACAATTTATTATGGATTTTACAAAATTGGTTAACTGCACAGCGAAAAACAGCACCTTTCGTTACAAAACAGCAGTTTGACACTAGCTACGGTCCGAACTGGTTTTTCCGCAAAACATAAGAAACTTACTAGACTCAGAATGGGAACTTTTGGCACTGGTTACACCCCAATACGACATTCCTATCAAAAGTTATGGCTTTCCCAAAACAGTGGCAGATTAAGAGAATTTCACATGAAATCATAAGACGATTTTGAGATTTGGTTAGCGGTTTAGGGTTCCGCTACGGCGGTTTAGGGTTACGGCCAGAGGTGGTTTTAGGGTTCTGCCACGGGCACAACCCACTACCACCTCCGGCAGTGGGGCACGGCGGCGGCGGCGGCGGTTTTTCGGCGACACTCACACACACGCAAACGCACCTCGGTCACCCCACACCACCCTCGCACTCTCGCTCCCTCTCTCGGCTGCCATACGTGCACACACACACCCGTGCACACGCACAACCATGACCGCCCCGACCCTCGACCACCACCGCGGCGACGTACGGCGGCGGTGGCGTTGCGGTGGTTGTTTTGCCGGAAAAAGAAAAGAAAAGGAAACGAAACGAAGGAAACGACTTACCTCGTTAAAACACCACACACCCGCACCTGCTCCTCTCTCTCTCGAAATCTCCGACGAACAATGGTGGTGGTTGTGGTTTCCGGCGACAACAGCAGCGGCGACAGGGGAAGGGGTCTTCGGCCGTGAGTTTGGAGAGAGTTTAGGGTTTCTTGTTTTTGGTTGTGATCTCTTTTGTGAGAATGCCGTGAAGAAAAGCGAGGGGTCGGTTTGTATTGGGCCGATCCCATGCAAAATCACCAAGCCTCCAAGTTTGGCCCCTCAACTATCCACACATTGCAAAAATACAATAAAGCCTAACGTTAACAATTGGGTCGACCATGCTAACAGTTCTTAACAGGAGAAGAAAAGAAATATAGATAAACATTTGATTTAAAAACGTAAAATAAAATCATACCGGGTTATGGGCTTTACAATTACCCCTTTCTCAACAAAACTCGAGTGGGACCAAATGCCCAACATAACTCATAAACTTTTCACATAAGTAAATAGAGTATGCACATAGTAAAATTGTACCCACACGACACAAAACGTCGTACAACAAAACTCCATGAAACTCTATGGACTCAATGACTCCAAGTCAATAAACGACGCTAAACATCATGCTTCCGAAGCCAAATTGCTATAAGCAAAATCATAAAGGAGACGCCAAAATCCCAAAAATTCCCTTCTATGGTAATACCATATAAATAACATTGTTTAACAACTCTCTTTAAACAAATTCTCCAAAAATAGTTCTACATAGACATCATGGAAGATAACTTTCCGTCCAAACTCTAACATATGTGGAGGAGATCCAATGTTAAAGTCACAAGCCGTAGTTACTCATCCAACATCTTAAACATTATAAAATATGATTATCATTATATCTAAAACAATGTTGAACAACAATGAAATAAAGCAAAACAAATTCCGGCGAAGTTTGCAACTCCCACAATAAAATGGTTTCATGCACGTTCAAAACCATGATTTGAAATCTTATGTGTGTGCTAAACATTTCTCAAAATTCATAACACAATCTATATAAGGATTGGAAACACAAGAAATAGTTGATGAAATTTATTTTCAAAATAAACTTTGTGCATGACTTAGTCGGCATTCAACATCTCAACTTATACCCTTCCAAAACTCTCTGGTCCACTATTGTCATCCGGATGCTTTAACCTCTTAAGGCAAGTTAGGAATTACATCAATTAACATTACGGTTTTTCCCCAAATCAAAGTCGACTCAATAAGCCTATGGTTCTAGTCCAACCATCAATCTTGACCCGAAACGGTCTACTTAAAGCAAATATCATGCTTATCGTCACTCCAAGTGACTAATACTAGAATCGTCCATCTATTCCAACGACTACTAGCTTAGAACCTCCTTCACTACCCCAACGATCATCACATTAAAGTAATTCAAGTACGCACATGTACTAGTAGGTTCATCATCACACTGGCCAGGTGTCACTATGAACGCACCATACATGATTATCCTTGTTACTCTCGACGTGACTCTCGTTTCTAACAACATCCATCAACTTCAAAACATCCTATCTTAAAGTGCCTAAAGGTGAATTTCACTCTCATTTACTTAAACAAACGCTAGTTTGAGTCTAGGTATCCAAAATCAACACCTAAATCTCTCAAACTTATGCTCTGATACCAACTTGTAACACCCTGGAATTTGGAAAGAGCAACTAATTTAAAATTTCGATAATACATCCACAATAACGGAATTTATCCCAATTAACTTAACAAGGTAAACACCTCAAATTAAAGTCTACGATTGACCTCAACAAATGGTGACCCCAAAATTTATTACAAAGACTAAAACCACATCGGGTGTTACTTAATCCAAGTATAAGTTGCTAATCCCAATGATAAATGCGGAACATCACTTCAGTTATTCACCTCACGAGCACTTTAGTAGCACACGACCTTTCCCACGTGTCACTAGAACTACTTCCAACTTGAGACCTGTTGCACATGCCGACAAATAAAAAGGGTTAGGCTAACGCCTAGTGAGTTCAAGAGTTTATAGCATGATTTATATAATTTGTAGAAAGAAGGTTTGCGACATAAATCAAGATTTTCAAAAGAGTTTATGAAAGGATGTAAACGACTCATTTTCCAACGCACACAAAATCTATGAGAAAAGTTCCCACAACGTATAAAGCGTTTTCTAAAATGAATTCCGATCCCAACTCACTCAAAACGTATTTGGACATAAATAACCCAAGGAAATACAAACGTGGACAAAACTCCATTATTCCAAAACATCCAATAAGTATGAAACATAGAACCCTGCCAATAACCATGAATACAGTTCGTATAAATAAAGTACGTCACCGAAAATATGGATAAAAACATATACCCAAAACCACACCTTTCGGTGACGGGGGAGACCCGATTCCATCGAAAGTGACGGGCATACAAAGTTAAGTCACTCGTGATGTTACTGGATTACACCTCAAGCCCCGACCTTAGTTCCCATGCCATAAAGACATCACAACCTCAAGCCATAAATAGATTGCCTTTATTGCATACCCCGTAGAGTTACACCTCAAGGACTTACAGGCGACCTTATTGCATATCCAGTCTAGACGAGTTACACCTCAAGGACTTCAATGTCCCTTATTGCCTACTCGCTAGTGGCCCCCACGGCCTACGCATATAACCATGCGTCCCCATAGTCCACTCCTCGTGCACAAAGAGATAGACCATCAATTAAAGACTGACTCACTTGCCTATGGATCCAATACAACACAGTCTACCAAAACATGCTCAACCCGGAATGACAAAACACCCAAGCATGCAAATATCAATAATGTGCAATAAAATGCATCTAAGCCCCAGTTAGGTAAACAAGTACCACAAAGCCGTTATTAACCCAAAACCTGACACGGTTAAGCAAAAAGGGTTTTCCCAAAAGGACTCACACCTTTACATTCTCAAAATAACTCTTGACACTAAATCAGGTATTTCCCACATGGTTTATAAAATCAATTTACACTAACATGATTAAACCGTCAAATAAACCTCATTTTGAGCAATTGACCTTTTAAAGACAAAATATGATTTCTAACCATCCAAATATTCAAAAGCCCCAAATATGGGCGTTTTACACATTTATGAAGATAAACATTTCAAAAGAGTTAAATTATCCAAATAACTCAACCACGTATCTTTTCAAGCAAAACACACACATATTTGTAAAATACTCATTTTGGCATGTACAACGTTTTCGCAAAGTAACTTGAACTCACCTTGCTAGATTTAAGCTAAATCTAGAGTTCTCCACACGTAAGCTCCTTTGAAGAACTTGAATCCTCAAGCCCAAAACTTCCAAAAACCTAGATCCACAAGTTTCCAACCATAAATAATCATCCCCAAACACTTATATATGTTTCCCCTAACATAAAACATCCAAAAATCACCAAAACACCAAAACCCTAACTTCTTAGATGAAGAAAAGTGAGAAGTTTACCTCAACCACCACCAAATACTCTTGGATCATTCATCATACTTCAAAACTCTTTCTAGATCCTTGAAGAGCTCTCAAAAACGAAACCGTAGCAACTTGAATCATCAAAATCGGAGTTGGGATGCAAAAGTTATGAAAGTTTGAAGTATGAGGCTGAAATTCGCGTCTTAATACACCAGACCATTCTCGCGGTTTGTCCCGAGACTTTGAAGTCGCGTGTCGGTCGGTCGGATACTGTTTCGGCCGTAACTTCTTCGTTATAGCTCCGTTTTCGCTCCGGAAAGAACCGTTGGACTCGTATTCGAATTCCTCATCCAACAAGACCATAAAATCTAGGATTTAACTCCAAAACCTATTTTTCATATTTTTCTTAAAGATCGGTTCCACACTGATTCGACATTGGACCTATCTGAAAATTACGGGTGTTACAAATCTCCTCCGTCCGGGCAAACAGGTACGCTCTAAACTTTGTATGTAACGGGTGTGTAAGATGTTTGGTTTCTTATTAGTTAACGAGATGCAACAAACCTAAGTTTCACTTAGGTTTGGGGTGCCTCATCTTTTCAACATCTACACACTCATTTTTAATCCTATGCAAACCTCGGTTTCACCGAGGTTTGGGGTTGGCTTTGTTTGACAAATCTAGGCCACGGCCTAGGTTTGGGGTGGCCATGTTTTTGAAAATGCTAGAATAGCTCTTTGCTGTTTCTTGTTAATATTTTTCCTTGTCTGTTTGATAACTGCCATAACTGCACAATGAGTTGGGTCGCCTGAACCAACACTTGCACATTGGGGACAATGTGTGGGTAAGGTTTGGGGTTGCCCAATCGGGCCCACATTAGGCACGTAGATTTCCTGCACCTCTGAGTACTTAGATCGCATTAGCTAAAATTTTTGTTTTTGGTGATTGAGACCGACTATTGTGGGGAGAATCTTGTGATAGTGACGTGACCATTAGGGAAGGACTGGGAAATGACATGACTAGGGACATTAGTGGAGACCACCCAATGGCGAGTTTTGAGCCTAAAAGACGTCTTTCATTTCGAGGGATTCATACACTTGATTCATATACACTTTTTCGAGTTCCTTGTCGTAAATATAGAATGATCTCGCTATATTATTGCATTGAGTAGCAAAGACAACCATCGGGATATTAGGTAAGGATGTAGTAGACCAAATCGTGTGGACCTTAAGAGATGATTCCAGGCATTGTGAGCAGTGTTAACCCATGTTTAGCTATCGGACCTTTTTACCCATGTGTGTGTATCCATAACCCTTTTTGAAGCCAAACACTCACCTTATTCGTTTCCAAACCCACCTTTAAACCCGAGCCGAAAGCCTTAGCCAACCCTATCCGAAAGTGTGTCAAACAGAGGCGGTAATGAATAGAAAAGATAGAGTGGAAAAGAAGGAAATCAGGCCAGTCATGAAAATAAATAGAAAAGAGGGCCAATGCAGCCTCAATCGAATAAAGAGGACCAATGAAGTCCCAAGTAAAAAAAATAGTTAGTTAAATAGTATTTATAGCAGCTAAATAAAAGAGTCAAAGCGACTCCAATAGTGATAAAGAGGGCCAAAAGATAGAATGTGAAGAAAGTTCATAACTGCTAACGTTTGACACACCGAGGATCTTTGTTCCCCTTTACCCTTCACTTCTTAGCCATAACCTTAGCCCCGTTACAACCCTTGTGAAGACCTGGATGATCTTTTGGAAAATGTGAGTGGAGTATACGACCACCCTTACCAATATTCCCTGTCTTGCTACTTGATTCCTTTCTGAGATCAATTTTTGGACACTTGTGCGTCTTTCATTAGGGTTGTCATGTAATATTTGAGTATTCTTGTACATAACTTCATATACATGACAACACGTGCGATAACCTAGGTTCGAGCGAAATGAGAGAATCCTGTGAGGTAGGGTCGAGGCGAAATGTTTTCCCTAGTATGTCTGGATCTAGAACAACATTAGTGTAATCGGAGCAGTCACGAGTTCAACTTACAATGGAAGGTCATAGGTCAAACAAAATAAGGATGAGGCGAGAGTGAGATAAGCATTCACGGGTATAGGAAATCACCAGTGCATCACGTGGTACCAATTGGGAGTTGTGCAGTTATTATATTTCACTGAAGTGTGCTTTTATTCTATTTTTATCGCTAATTGGCTTGGGGACAAGCAACGCTCGGTTTGGGGTTGTTGATAACGCCAATTTTTGGCATTATTTTCAGTCCTAAAACCAATGAGATTGGCTTGTATTTAAGCAAAGAAGCGGAATTTTACGGTTTATTTAGTGGAATGTGCAGGTTAATAAAAAAGCAGTAACCATCGAGAAAAGAAGTTAAAAAGAGCCCAAAAAGGGCCAAACCAGGACCAAGACCCGAACCAAACCTGACCCGGAACTACATTGGAAAACCGCGCGGTTTTGCCCGCGACTTGCAAGTCGCGCAGCAAACCGCGCAACCCTCTGTTTCACGTTTTTAAGCTGCTATTTTCCAGAAATTAGGTCATTCTGGTTACAACTCGATACACGACGAACGACAGACGACTTGGGGCGATTTCTGGAGATTTTTCACGTCTTTTGGAGCCACGAGAAAGGATCAAACGAGGAGGAATTCACGACGCGACGCGGATTAGAGCGGGGAGAAGGGAGTTTATCATTACATCTTTCTTATTCACGTTTATCATGTTTACATACAGTTTTTCATCCCCTTTTCTTGCGTTTTTGTCCCCCAACATCATGAACTAATCTTTAGATGTTGGGGGTTGGAATGAATTCGATTTAAGTGTACAAACATGTGATTAGTGACTTTCATCAGTTTTTCCTATATTAATGAAGCATGTGATTTGGTTGTTAATGCTTTTGTGAATTTGACCAATTTATATTTGATTTGTTATGAACAATTAAGTTCGAGAGAATTAATTGTTAATCTAGAACTAAGAAATTGCACGCCTAAAGTGAGAAAGGAGATAGAGATATTCCGAGTAAGCCTTAGTCCCATTAAAATCTTGAGCTTAATGTGTTTTGAATTCCATAGGTGAGATCGAGATATAAACTTGTGCTTTTCAAGATAAAACCCGTAGTTGCTCGAAAGAGAACAACGGTGATTTTTACAAGATTGGGTATTCATTATACGGAATAACTGGTAATTGTTGCGAGTCAAGTGTTTGTATACGAAGGTCTTAGGACTTCCAACCCTCAATTGTTCCCTCTATCAAAGTTTCTTAAGCTGTCTACTGTTTGTGTGTTGATTTATTTTGTTTGCAATTAGTTTATAAACCAACCACTCCAATTTCGATAGTTCAGTTAATAGAGTTTATAGTAATTGTGATACTTAGTTCCTAGTTTCTGTGGATTCGATACTCGTACTTCCGTACGTATTACTTGATTTCGACACCGTACACTTGCAGTTAGATTTAGGGGGGGTGATACCCGCCTATCAGTCTCACATGATCCCAAGTCTATATATATATATATATATATATATATATTGTAACACCCTAAAAACAGGGCTAATTTAAACCTCAAATTATAACAAGATTTAAACATAAACTTTCTAAACTTTATACATAAGTGGAGAATTAATTATGAGGATTGTCAATACAAAATAGTATTCTTTAAATAACCTATTAATCTAATCATGTCACTATAATTAGATTAACTAGATTATCCAAGCAGTCTATCGGAACCTCATCGTCCAAAACTTCTCCAGTAGTCCAAAAGCTCTCGTCCCACATCCCGTTTACTTTCCCGAGCTAGTACCTGGTAAGAAAACATTTATTTGAAACGATTAGGCGATTGCCTAGTGAGAACATTCAGTTTCAAAATAATATTTATAAAATCATTATAAACCATGCTAACAAACCTGGTTTACCATTTTTTTCTTACCCCAAGTACATCCATCCTTTGATAACAGGTTAAACCTGCTTCTGTGACTAAGATCTGACATTAAGTCAATCTGTTCTCACAGTCCCGAGCCACACTACGAATCTCCCTCGGATTCTAGATTAATGCTCACATCTAATAAATCGCAATAACACATGCCCATTTATTAGAAAGGAAGTAGAGATTACAATCACTCTTGTCAATCCCTTATTCTTCCTTAGAAATCAGGAATTCCGAATAAATTTACGTCTATTCCATAATTTCTCAATTGCTAGTGCCTATGGATCCATATCACCTAATTATACTCATACAGGTATTTATTCAATATAAATTCCTTATAGCAAGTGTATAAGCGAAATATATTTTTATACCTCATACATTCCTTATAGCAAAACGTATAAGCGAATCTCCTTCATAATTCGTTCATTTAAATTATGAACTTTATACAATATCAACAATTTTAACTTATTAGATTTTACTTCATAAAATCCTTCCTTTAAAATACATTCCAACAGTTCATTTATCAAAATATACCTTACCATATTTAAAACATTTATAAAACATTTATACAAGGTAAGGTAAGAATGAACTCACCTGGTAGCTGAAATATCTGAATTTCTCTACTTCTCAAAGTTGTAAGAAATAACCACCACAAACGTCACAAAGATCTGAAATACCTATATACATTTGTACTGGTATTAATCTACTTGTTTAGGATAATTAAATATTAAAATCCTAAAATCATACTTCCTATCGTGACCAACTAATATTATCGCAAAACACTATCCAAAGTCGCAACCAACTATTGCGATAACTCCCTTATGTCGCAACCAACTGTTGAGACTTGGCACCCAAGTCGCAACTGATAGGCGGGTTTACACCCCCCCTAAATCTACCGCAAGTGTACGGGTCGAATCAAGTAATAGTACTTATAAAGTACGAGTATCGAACCAAAGGAACCAGGTGTCAAGTACCACAATGACTGTATAGATTATTAACTAGACTAACGCAAATTGAGTTGGATTGTTGTGTATTAAAAACACGGATTAAAACTTAAATTAATTTAGCTAAGAGAAGGAGTTGGAGGGTTGGGTTCCTCAGGTAAATAATTACTTAACTCACAGATTTGACACGATTGACATAACTCCAGGATGACAGGTATAATCACAATCCATCACTATACTCAATCAAGCTATAGTAACATTCATTCAACATTTTGTATCATCATTCGATCTCAACAAAGGTAATTGAACAAACAGTGATTAACAACCCACAAAGCACGAATTATCATATTTCTATCTCAAATTCGACTAAGACATGAAGGATTAGATAAACCTCAAAACTTTTCTCAAACGTTAAAAGATTCATTAAATCAAATAATAGTTGATCGGACTATTACAAGCATTAAGAACAAACCCACATGTTTCATCCATAAATATCAAATCGATCGTATCTACTGTAAAGCTAAATAATCATCCAACCATGATTCAAACCAACCCCCCAACATGAACGGATTAGTTCATATTGGGGGTTCCAAAACTCAGAAACGACATAACAAAAACGAAAGTAAACATGTTTGGTTCTAAAAGAAATGAAATCTAAAACTCCCTGAAAAGCTTAATCCCTCGATGAATGAACTTGATTCGCCTTCCGATCCTTGTTAATTGATGTTTCTTGCCTTCTACTCGCCTTCAAAAATCGCCCTCGTGCTCCCAAAATCGCCCAGGAAGAGTCTCCAAACGTAACTGATTCATTCCCCTTCAACCCTAGCAGAAAAAGGCTTTAAAAACGTATCAGGGCTTTGGCGCGTTTGTGGGCGCGTTTGGAGGCGCGCAGCGCACTGGAATGTTTTACAAAAATAAGCCTGCGCGTTTGTGGGAGCGTTTGGAGGCGCGCTCAGAGGCGCGCAGAGCACTATTTGGTCCAAAAATCTGATTTTTCTCCTTTTTGCACTGGACTGTTGTAGACTTGCTCCGATTGCTCCAAAACTCTTCCAACATCAATTATTCATTAAAAACCTGTACTTACTCATAAAAACCATTAAATTCTACTATTTTTACTCGGGAACTTACAACAAACAGAACGAATTCGGGATCAAAATAATGTCGGAAAACGACATTATCAGCAACCAACTGTTGAGACATGGCACCCAAGTCGCAACCAACTGTTGAGACTTGGCACCCAAGTCGCAACCAACTAATATTCATGCATGTCTCAACCAACTAATATTCATGTATGTCTCAACCAACTAAAAAAACGTAAAAACCTAGAAATTGAAGATTTAAGCTATGCATGTTGCTATAAACTTCCAGATATGTTTAACATTACTATTCTAACATATCTATTAACCTAAATTTCCCAAAACATTCCAGAATCATCAAAACCCATTTTATCCTCATAAAAGCTTATGAACACAAATTCATACTTTCATACTATGTATGTTTCTAATCATCTACAGATATGTTTAGGACTACTAACATAACAAGATTTCCAGTTCAGAATATTATAATCTTCAAACACAAATCATCAAAACCCCTATCTAAAATTCCCTAGAACATTTTATATGAAAAAGAAATTTGGATAAGATAATTACCTTGCTTCTTTGATGTAATCTTAAAGTCCCAGCTACAAACAAAAGTGTTTTCCTTCTTCTTCTTCTTTTCGATCCTTTCTCCTTTTTCTCTTTTTCTCTTTCGTAAACCACTACACACACACAAGAATGAGTTAATTTGTGAAATGAGGACACCTCCTCATTAACTCCCTCCTTTTACTGAGATTGTGACATCTCACTCTCAACATCCAAATCAAACCTCAAACTTTCCCTATTTGACAACATAAACCCTTAAGCTTATAAATTAAAATTAAAGTTTACCCCTTAACTTATTATTCCATCAAACACATAACAAAACTTACTCGGGGTTAAACTCTAAAATTAATTTACCAAATAACCAATCACAACTTATCAAATAAATATACTCAATTTATTTTAATAAATCCAAACATTATCTTTTACAAAAATTGGGATGTTACAATACTCCCCAACTTGAAAATGATTTCGTCCCCGAAATCAAAACTAGGTAAACAAATGAGGATATCTAACTTTCATATCTTCCTCCGATTCTAAAGTTACATTAGCACTTCTATGGTGTTTCCATTGAACTTTCAACATCACCACCTCCTTACCACTACGTAGCTTTCTAACTGATTTTTCTAAAATTGCCTCTGGTTCTTCCACACAGCGGCTCTTTTCATCCACCCTTACATCAGTAAGTGGAATCACGTCATCCTCTTCGACTAAACATTTCCGAAGGTAACAAACATGAAAAGTATTGTGGATTCCTTCTAATTCATGTGGAAGATCCAACTGATATGCTTGTAGTCCAATTTTCTTAATTATGGTGAAAGGTCCTAGAAAACGTGGACTCAACTTTCCGCGTTTGCCAAACCTTATCACGCCTTTCCACGGGGATACTTTAAGCATTACACGCTCCCCAACTTGGAATTCTTTTGGTCTTCTTTTCGGATCAGCATAACTCTTTTGTCTATCTTGAGCCGCTTTCATATGCTTCCGAATTTCTTTCACTTTGTCAGCTGTTTGTTGCACCAGTTCTGGACCAGCAAACTGCTTTTCTCCGGCTTCTAGCCAACACACTGGAGTTCTACACTTACCACCATACAAAGCTTCAAAAGGAGCTCTTCCAATATTGGAATGGTAACTATTGTTATACGCAAATTCTACTAACGGTAGATGCGTATCCCAGTTACCTCCAAAGTCCAACACACACGATCTGAGCATATCTTCTAAAGTTTGAATAGTTCTTTCGCTTTGCCCATCGGTTTGTGGATGATAAGCAGTGCTCAAGTTAACTCGTGTACCTAATTCATCTTGTAGTGATTGCCAAAATCTTGAGGTAAACCGACTATCACGATCTGACACTATAGATACCGGTATACCATGCCTTGACACCACTTCATCAATATACAGTTTTGCCAATTTCTCGATTGGTGACGCTTCTTTCATAGCCAGGAAATGAGCACTTTTAGTCAATCTATCCACGATAACCCAAATTGTGTCGTTACCTTTTTGTGTCTTTGGTAACTTCGTCACAAAGTCCATGGTTATCTTTTCCTACTTCCATTCCGGAATTTCCAAAGATTGGAAACTTCCGTACGGTTTTTGATGTTCTGCTTTTACCAACGAACATGTTCTACACTTTTCAACTTTTTGAGCCACGTCTACTTTCATAGCTGGCCACCAGTAGTGTAACTTCAAATCTCTATACATCTTTGTACTCCCCGGGTGTATGGAATACTTAGATTTATGAGCATCTTCGAGAATCAACTCTCGATTTCCTCCAACCTTCGGCACCCAAACGCGACCTTGAAGTAATTTAATTCCACGGCCATCTTCAGTTAGTTGAAGGTGTTGCTTTTTCATAACTTCATCTTTCAAGTTCTTTTCCAAAAGGGCCTCCAATTGTGCTTCTTTTATCTTTTCAATCAAAGTTGACGCGACATCGATTCTAGCATTGATTGATTTCAAATACCCACTATATTCTTTTCTACTTAAAGCATCAGCTACTACATTTGCTTTACCAGGATGGTAATGCAATTCACAATCATAATCTTTAAGTAACTCTAACCAACGTCGTTGTCGCATGTTTAACTCTTTTTGATCAAAAACAGGTTGCAAGCTTTTATGATCAGTATAAAGAGTACACCTCGTGCCATACAAATAGTGTCGCCATAGCTTCAAAGCAAACATGACCGCTGCTAACTCTAAATCATGGGTAGGATAGTTCTTTTCATGCTCTTTAAGCTGTCTTGAGGCATAGGCGATCACTTTGCCCCGTTGCATCAGTACACATCCTAGACCCATCTTCGATGCATCACTATAAACGACAAAATCTTCCGTTCCTTCTGGTAGGGCAAGAATAGGTGTTTCACACAATTTTTGACGTAAAGTTTTGAAAGCCGATTCTTGTTTCTCCGTCCAGTCAAATCTCACGTTCTTTCGAGTTAATAAAGTCAAAGCAGATGCAATTTTCGAGAAATCCTTTATGAACCTTCTATAATAACCTGCTAAACCCAAGAAACTCCTTATTTCAGATGCACTTCTAGGTGTCTCCCAATTCGTCATCGCTTCAATCTTTGCTGGGTCTACTTTAACTCCTTCCGAAGTAATTACATGACCTACAAATTGCACCTCCTTCAGCCAAAATTCACACTTTGAAAACTTCGCGTATAACTTCTCCCTTCTCAATACTTCTAAGACTTTACGAAGATGTTGTTCATGATCTTCTTCAGTCTTCGAATAGACAAGTATGTCATCAATAAACACAATGACAAACTTGTCAAAAAATGGTCGACATACTCTGTTCATCAGATCCATGAACACAGCAGGAGCATTCGTCAACCCGAATGGCATTACAAGAAACTCATAATGCCCATATCTTGTTCTAAACGCTGTTTTCGAAATATCTTCGTCTCTTACTCGTACTTGGTGGTATCCTGATCTTAAATCTATCTTTGAAAAGCACACCGCACCTTGGAGTTGATCAAATAAATCATCAATCCTCGGAAGCGGATACTTGTTCTTAATGGTCACCTTATTCAACTCCCGATAATCAATACACATTCTCATAGTACCATCTTTCTTCTTAACAAACAAGACCGGAGCTCCCCAAAGTGAAGAACTCGGTCTAACAAAACCATTATCTAATAACTCCTGAAGCTGAGTCATCATTTCTTTCATCTCGGCAGGCGCTAAATGATACGGTGCTCGCGCAATCGGTGTCGATCCAGGAATAATGTCGATGCGAAACTCTACCTGCCTTTCAGTTGGTAGACCTGGGAGGTCATCCGGAAATACGTTTGGAAAGTCACGTACCACTTTAATGTCTCCCACTTGTTTCTTTTCCGACCTAGCATCCACGACATATGCTAAATAGGATAAACATCCTTTCGACAGACATTTACGAGCCTTTGCAACAGAAATTACCGAAACTTCCCCTTTTTGCTTTTCCCCAAAGATAAGTACGTCATCCTTGTCAACCATTGGAATCCGGATTAATTTCTTTGCGCAAAGTATTTCTGCTTGATTGACCGTCAGCCAATCCATACCTACTATCACATCAAATCCTCCAATTTCCATCAACAACAAGTCGATAGGAAATTTTATTTCATCAAACTGAATAGAACAACCTTCAAGTCTTTCGCGGACTAAGGCTTGACCCTCATTAGCTACCTCAACTACCAAAGTATCCTCCAAAGTAGTAACAAGCGTAGCTAATTTATCAAAGAATGACTTGGACACAAATGACATATTTGCACCACAGTCAAATAAAACACGCGCAGGAAGAGAATTAATAAGGAATATACCCGAGACGACATCTTTTGATTCCTTAGCCTCATCAGTAGTCATCTGAAATGCTCGACCTGATGGCTTTGGAATATTTGGTTTCTTACTCTGATCTCCACTCTTCTTCAGTTTCGGGCAGTCGCGACGAAAGTGACCCGGTTGTTTACATTCATAACATGTTGATCCCTGAACGGGACAGTTGTTTGCCATATGCCCACTTTTCTCACACTTAAAACATTCCGATGCTACCCCTCGACACGGCCCAAAATGCTTGCTCTTACACTTCGGACACCAATTCGGCTCCCGGCGTGATTCATAAGAAGTACCTTTACCCGCTGCTCTTGATTTCTGAGAAGATTCTGACCGACCTTCCCATTTCCGCTTTTCGCCCACATGAGTCTTTTCCTCATTATCCTTAGCATATACCTCTTCCATTACCTTCGCTTCCTCTATCGTCTCCCTCAACGTTAAAGCTTTTGCATTACGTACGCGAGACATCATATCTGCTGGTAAGCCTTTCAGATATGCTTTGATCTTTTCTTTCTCCGTTGGGGCTACATGCCCTACCAAATTCAGCTTCTCCATAAAAACTTCAGTGTACTTCCTTACCGACATATTGCCTTTCTTGAGAGTACGAAATTCTTCTTCGATTCTATCCATCTCATGTTCGTTGCAGTACTCCTCCAAAACTTTCTTCTTAAATGACTCCCAAGTCATAGCTTTCAAGACTGGAGCCACAATTGTCGATGTCACTACATTCCACCATGTCAGTGCATTTCCTTTTAACATGTGAGAAGCAAATCTAACCTTTGACTTATCGGCACAAGCACGGAATACTTGTTCCATTTCTCGTAACCAATTCATACAGGCTACCGGACTATCTGTTCCTTTAAACTCCGGTGGCTTACAACTGAGAAACGTTTTGTACGAGCAATTTCTCTCAATTCTCCTTTTTGTCTCCGACCCAGGGTTACCAACTGGATTTATTACTCCAGTATCAGTTCCTGTTCGCCGCAGCTCCGAACTTCGATCGTTCAATGCCTTCATAAACATTTCGGTTTGCTGAGCCATTACGTTAGTCATCATTCTTGTCATATTTTCCATCATTCGAATTTCCATAGTTGCTTCTGGCGTTTCTTGGCCAGCGATACTGGTACCCACTCTATGTACCTGATTGTGCGCTCCTCCGATAGAAAGAAACCCTGGCGGGGTCTCATGAATTCCGCCAATTCCTAATTGCCTTTCTCTCGTCAAATCCATCTTGGTCCTATCCATTTCACGAATAGGAGACAATGGCGGCGTATTCACCATCGTTCTGGTTTAACACAAAAAGAATAACCATAAGAAATGGTTACACAAATACTGACATAAGAAACGTGCTTTACCGATCATTAGTTACTGTAACAATTTAGAAATAAGCATGCTTGCGTAACAATATATTCATAATAACAGTAGCTAAATGAAATTGTGAATATACTATACATGAGAATCCTCATTACCATCGTTACAGTACTAACTTCACGTATTTCCGTTGACTCTAAGACTATCCCTTCTTAATATTTCTACCCATTTCTCACATATCATAACTTAATTCATCTCAGCTTAAGTCTAAGTATCTCCTCAGCATACTTAGTTCACTTAAACTAATGCTCTTATACCAATTTGTAACACCTAAAAACAGGGCTAATTTAAACCTCAAATTATAACAAGATTTAAACATAAACTTTCTAAACTTTATACATAAGTGGAGAATTAATTATGAGGATTGTCAATACAAAATAGTGTTCTTTAAATAACCTATTAATCTAATCATGTCACTATAATTAGATTAACTAGATTATCCAAGCAGTCTATCGGAACCTCATCGTCCAAAACTTCTCCACTAGTCTAAAAGCTCTCGTCCCACATCCCGTTTACTTTCCCAAGCTAGTACCTGGTAAGAAAACATTTATTTGAAACGATTAGGCGATTGCCTAGTGAGAACATTCAGTTTCAAAATAATATTTATAAAATCATTATAAACCATGCTAACAAACCTGGTTTACCATTTTTTTCTTACCCCAAGTACATCCATCCTTTGATAACAGGTTAAACCTGCTTCTGTGACTAAGATCGGACATTAAGTCAATCTGTTCTCACAGTCCCGAGCCACACTACGAATCTCCCCCGGATTCTAGATTAATGCTCACATCTAATAAATCTCAATAACACATGCCCATTTATTAGAAAGAAAGTAGATATTACAATCACTCTTGTCAATCCCTTATTCTTCCTTAGAAATCAGGAATTCCGAATAAATTTACGTCTATTCCATAATTTCTCAATTGCTAGTGCCTATGGATCCATATCACCTAATTATACTCATACAGGTATTTATTCAATATAAATTCCTTATAGCAAGTGTATAAGCGAAATATATTTTTATACCTCATACATTCCTTATAGCAAAACGTATAAGCGAATCTCCTTCATAATTCGTTCATTTAAATTATGAACTTTATACAATATCAACAATTTTAACTTATTAGATTTTACTTCATAAAATCCTTCCTTTAAAATACATTCCAACAGTTCATTTATCAAAATATACCTTACCATATTTAAAACATTTATAAAACAGTTATAAAACATTTATACAAGGTAAAGTAAGAATGAACTCACCTGGTAGCTGAAATATCTGAATTTCTCTACTTCTCAAAGTTGTAAGAAATAACCACCACAAACGTCACAAAGATCTGAAATACCTATATACATTTGTACTGGTATTAATCTACTTGTTTAGGATAATTAAATAATAAAATCCTAAAATCATACTTCTTATCGTGACCAACTAATATTATCGCAAAACACTATCCAAAGTCGCAACCAACTATTGCGATAACTTCCTTATGTCGCAACCAACTGTTGAGAGTTGGCACCCAAGTCGCAACCAACTGTTGAGACTTGGCACCCAAGTCGCAACCAACTGTTGAGTCTTGGCACTCAAGTCGCAACCAACTGTTGAGACTTGGCACCCAAGTCGCAACCAACTAATATTCATGCATGTCTCAACCAACTAATATTTATGCATGTCTCAACCAACTAAAAAAACGTAAAAACCTAGAAATTGAAGATTTAAGCTATGCATGTTGCTATAAACTTCCAGATATGTTTAACATTACTATTCTAACATATCTATTAACCTAAATTTCCCAAAACATTCCAGAATCATCAAAACCCATTTTATCCTCATAAAAGCTTATGAACACAAATTCATACTTTCATACTATGTATGTTTCTAATAATCTACAGATATGTTTAGGACTACTAACATAACAAGATTTCCAGTTCAGAATATCATAATCTTCAAACACAAATCATCAAAACCCCTATCTAAAATTCCCTAGAACATTTTATATGAAAAAGAAATTTGGATAAGATAATTACCTTGCTTCTTTGATGTGATCTTAAAGTCCCAGCTACAAACAAAAGTGTTTTCCTTCTTCTTCTTCTTTTCGATCCTTTCTCCCTTTTCTCTTTTTCTCTTTCGTAAACCACTACACACACACAAGAATGAGTTAATTTGTGAAATGAGGACACCTCCTCATTAACTCCCTCCTTTTACTGAGATTGTGACATCTCACTCTCAACATCCAAATCAAACCTCAAACTTTCCCTATTTGACAACATAAACCCTTAAGCTTATAAATTAAAATTAAAGTTTACCCCTTAACTTATTATTCCATCAAACACATAACAAAACTTACTCGGGGTTAAACTCTAAAATTAATTTACCAAATAACCAATCACAACTTATCAAATAAATATACTCAATTTATTTTAATAAATCCAAACATTATCTTTTACAAAAATTGGGATGTTACATATATATATATATATATATATATAACTCTTACCATTAAGCTATGTGTGTCAAACCGGAGTTCTACAAAAAGTGCTTATCAGCTTATATGGGGTCAAACCGGAGTTCTACAAAAAGTGTTTGGATTAGCCTATGACGGTACCAAAACATAATAAACTTATGGCAGTACCACACCGGAATAAGTTAATAAGTTAGAAGAGAGTAACTTATCAAAACTCCTTACCGAAAAAACTTCTTATTACCGGTACCACACCAAAACAACTTAAAAAACCAAAGGGCCTTTGGCCTAGCCGGTATCTGAGCCTCTTACCTCTTAGGAGGTCATGGGTTCAAACCTCACCAATGGTGAGGAGGGTGTGTGAGTTTAATTGTTGCATTTGACGTATATAAATATTATATACTTAAAAAAACCAAGTTAATAAGCACTTTACAAACATAATCCCGAACATCTCCTAAGTAAGCCAATTATCAATCAATGTCTTGTGTCCCCGCACCAAAAAATCCCAACTGTAGTAAAGAAAACCTAGGGAAAATGATGTATACATTTAGAGTAAAAGAAACCATGTGGTAACTGATCTATGTAATGAAGAGCATACCAAGAGATGGTGACTGAGCGAAACAAACAATGTAGTGCACCGAACTTTGCTAACCTCAATTGGGCAGAACTTCATCAAATCGTCGTCCATTTGTGTTGGTTTATGCTTCTCTTTGCCACCTTTTTAGTCTACAAAAGAAACACCATAAGAATACATCTGAGTCACTGCTACAAGTCTACAACCAATTTTAAGAAAATTGCAGTTAACCACACAAACCCAAAAGAGGTTTTGTTTTGCTCACCCATCACAAAACGGTTGAATCAGTGTATCATCTGTATACATATTAATATTGTTTGCCAATAACCATCAACGTCAAAGAAGTCTTAATTTTCTCATAAGATGAACGAAATGTTCAACTAAAAGTTATAAATTTAAAAGAATACATGTATGATAATAATGTAGAGAAGTTCGTTGAGACATTTTATCAAACACATCATAATCATGGTGATAATGTTACTAAGAACGCCATTTAAGCATCATAAAAGTGGATATTATAAATAAAATTATGTAAATAATACAATGCAATACAGTAGGGTCTTATCAATTTAAAACTTCGTTGTAAAGATTAACACTCACATATAATTGTAATCGATTAACAACAAAGAATGCCCAAAAATTAGACAATATATACAATAATACCTTGTTCAGGTAAGTAAGCCCAACAGGATACCCGAAAACCACATATTGGGATATAAGAGGAAGATTGGAAGACGTAACAGTTGAAGATGAACCAAATATATGTGAGTGTTAACCATTAAAAACACACAATTTTTTTTAAGCAATCCATGAACAAACAAAATAAAATTCACAGCCATAATCTACTAAGAAAATATAAAATTCACAAAGATACACAGACAAACACGCAAAAGTACACGGTTCCTTTCATAAATACCCAACTGTTGCAGCAAATCATGTACCAAATTGAAAAAAGAACGCAAAACTACAGGTGAATCAATGGAGAAAAAACATACCAGACATGCCAATTTCGAGATAAGTTCGATCGACTTCCATCGACCTATAGGTTAGATTGTAGATGGATCCAGAAAGACGTGAGTAAAACAAAACCTAGGGTAGAGAGATAGAGAGAGAGAGAGAGAGCCAACGAAGAAAAGAGAACGGAATACAAGGAGTCGAGAATAGCAGGAGTCGGCGAAGGGTGTATCAGCAATTGAAGGGTCGTAATTGATTGGAGGATAAGAAAAAAGAGTCGGAAACGCAGAAAAAAGAAAAATTAGGATTCTAATTTGTGGTGGTGCCACGTCATCTGCTCATGATTCAGCTTTATAATATATATAGATAGATATAGATGATGCATAAGAGCATCTCTAACAGTTTCTCCAAAATTTCTTTTAAATGGGAAATCAAAACTCAAAATCTCCAAAATAAATTACATTCATCTCCGACAGATGCCCATCTTGAAGAAACAAACATTGATTATAATATTAAAATATTTCATTTATCTATTAAAATTTTAATTCATCCAATAAATTTTTTCCCAAATATAAAACAGATGCCCCATTTTTGCGTCTTTTCTCCAACGATTTATTTGTGCCGTTTCCTTTCTCGATCGATAGCTTTTGGTTGCCGGCAACCGGGAACGAGAGTAATTTCCGGCAGAGGTCTTCCAGTAGCTTCATCCTATGTAAAATCTATGTTATCTGTATGAAGTTTTATTCTCCAATTTTGTACGAAGCAAGGTTATTTTCATATGTTTATGCAATTTTCACCATGTCTTTTCTCGAGTTCTAATGTTGATTGATGCAATTTTTATGGCTTTTTATATTGTTGTAAATTCAGTTGAGGTATTTATTGGTGTGGTAAGGCATTCGATTCAATTGCTGTGTCCTGCATAATTAAGATCTTCATGTCTGGGTGTCGTAGTTGAGCTGTACTTAAATTCGCCCATTTTGTTAATGAACAATCGAGAAACGATTGCAAAATCGCAGGCGTACAGCCAAATTGCAGCAAAATCAAGAGTAGTTACGTTAATGTCATAAATGTCACATATCAGGAATGTTCTATGAGATTCTAGAATTCCATTGAAGCAACCAGAATTTGTAGGTGTAAATTCTCAATTCAGTAAACTAGCATATTCATCTCATTTACATCTATCACATACAATAAGCAAACCTCTTTATTAATTCAGATTTTAAATCTAGTAATGCAATATGTGACTGCATAGAGTTAACCTGAACCTTTTGAGTATTAGGAAACAGGCATGGAATAACGTGAGAAGTGTCATTTTTGGTGAGAAGTGTGAGAAGTTCTTTTAAACCGTGATCACTTTTAATCAAATACCCTCCCATGAATTGCGGCTTAAAAGGGAATTGATCCGGTGCATCTCATCCTAATGTTCGGCCATTTCTCATCCAACGGTTGATAACACTTCTCACGCTTCTCACCAAATTTGACACTTCTCACCGGAACCCAACCCTTAGGAAGCATCCGTCATACTTTCAACACCAGGGAATCTTGTGGATAAAAAATTTAATGCTTGCAAATTAGGTAATTCTGGATCAATACCAAAACAAACGAACCCTATATATCCCACCTGGAAGTAGGGTTTGGAGAGGTAAGATGTATGCAAACCTTTCTTAGGCTTCTTGAGAGACAGTTTCCATGAAGACCTCTTGCCTGCAAAAAAATATTTAGAAATAAGTTTTGAAAGCATATCTTCGAATGGTTGCTACAGTACACTGCATGTAAAGATAAATCAAGAAATTAATGTATTGTTAAGCTATAGAATGGGATTGTCCTTTTGGTAATAAGATTGTTATTGTTTGGTTTTCATCTATAGAATATGGTTATTTTAGCTGTTTTATCTTTTTTTTTTTTCGTTTACTTCAGAATTTCCAGAAAAGATGCCCCCCAGGATTGCACAAATCCGACTTGTCAGTTCACATCCTCAAGTTTATGAACCTTGCGACGATTCATATGCCTTGGTCGATGCACTGCTGGCTGACAGGACGAAATTGTTAGAGCACCACCCAACAATTTGTATGGAAGTTGGCTGTGGTAGCGGCTATGTCATTACTAGTCTTGCTCTTATACTCGGATCTGAATCAAAAAATGCCTATTATTTTGCAACTGATGTTAATCCACATGCTGCAACAGTGACTCGTGAGACACTTGAAGCTCACGGGGTTCATGCAGAGTTAGTAACCACAAATATTGCATCAGGGCTTGAAAAACGATTATCTGGATTAGTGGATGTTATGGTGGTTAACCCACCTTATGTGCCAACACCCGATGAAGAAGTAGGTAATCTTGGGCTCTCCTCTGCTTGGGCTGGAGGAGAAAATGGTCGAAGTGTTATTGATAAGATTTTACCTGTTGCTGATAACCTGTTGTCGGAAAAGGGTTGGTTGTATATGCTCTTTCTTGCAGCAAATGATCCGTTACAGATTTGTCTTCAAATGAGAGACAAAGGTTATGGTGCAAAAATCGTCGTCCAAAGATCAACAGAAGAAGAAACGCTCCATGTGATTAAATTTTGGCGTGATCCAGATATCCAGATGGAGGGAAATGAAACAAACTCGACGCCTAGAACAGCTCCCCAAAGGGGCTTGGAGTTTCTGCTTTCACAGATTTCTCGATTGTCATTCCGAGAGAGGCAATAACACTTCCTGCTGATCCTTAAAAGGTGAATTACATAAATCTTTCTTTTTATGCAATGATTTGATGTCTGTGGTTTTATATTGCAAGCTATTTTTCGTATTATTGCGAGTTACAGAATCACATTTTTCTTCTGAATTTGTTAATCTTGATCAAATGAAGCATTTTGTCTTTTGAAATTGTTGTCATTCGCGTGTTTCATGTTGCTTGCTAATAAGATAGAAAAATAATACCACTTAATTACCAAAATAATACTTTGGATTGGGGTACTCTCTCCTTAAAGATCTCATCTTTGGGAATGCACCTATCTTCTTTATGAGGATATTCTTTTTGATGCTTTTGCTCAATTAGATAAACCATAGTCATGATTGTTGTTGTGGGTAACATCTAAAGTTGTTATTTGTGAGCCATTTCGAGCTTAGCCGGTTCACCCCTTAGAACATAAGTATCTGTATGTAGTGGTTCATACATTAGCTAACACTAGTTTTGAGTCCTATGCCGTTTCCTGACATATAACGGCCCCTAAATCAGATGATTTTTGTGAACTTACATATATAGCCATACCATGAGCCTATCGTATAAGTTATAACTACTAGGCTCTTGGGTAATCTAGTAATTGAGGCATTCGGGGTTGCATGTTGCCGTTTAATTCTCAGGTGGTTTGTTTGGCCCCAACCTGACCCTTGAGGCCATAGTAGCACCAGGTGGGTGATCATAGTTCATGGTTGCTATGTAACTATGGGTGTTGGTGTCGGCGCCAACTTGCTCACACCTCGACTCGGTCCTCAGGTTAACAGTTAAGCAAACCTTCGGTAGCCCTAACTCAACTGAAGCAAACCCAAAGCCTTATCAGTTGAGCCATCCTAGAGAGGCGTTTGGTGGGTATTTGGGCTATAATCTCTAAGACCATCCACACACCTGCAATACCTTACTCCTTTCACAAGTGTCACATCAGCTTTGCAATAACACCTTCCACACACATGCAAGATCAAACTCCTTTCTAAACTAATAAATTATAATATAAATAATTATAATATAACTAATAAATTAATTATAAAATATAGATAACTAAAATTTTTACTTTGTTTTCTTTTATTATATTTTGTGTAAATATAATTTAACAGTTTAAATAAAAAACATTGCATAAAAATATCATTTTTTAAAATAAAGCATGGGTAAGAAATTTTAATAAAAATATTAAAAAAAATAATGTTCAAATAAACTAATAAATGAATTAAATTTAATAAACATATTAATAATAATTAATGTTTAAACAAACAAACTAATTAAATTAAAAAATGTGTTTGTTTAATATATTTAATTTGTTGAAATGCCTTGCAAGTTTAGCAAGACGGGGGTGGTCTTGCAAGGCCTTGCAAGACACATGGCATGACATGTCATCTTGCAAGGGCTCTTGCAAGACGTGTGTGGATGATCTAAAACTTTATATAAGAGAGAGAAATAATATTTTAATTATTTCCCACTAATAAGATATTGAAAATAAATGTTTAGGAGCGAGAAATAATATTTTATTAAATATATTGAATATTTTAATGCTATAATTGCTAAAATTGACTTGTTGCCTGGATGTATTTCTTTTACTGAGATTTTAAAGTTTGATATTATATTCTAGAAAAATTGTAGTATCAACCATTATCGAAATTCGTATTTCGAGTGGCCCCTCTGTTCTCACAAGATCGGGATGAATGCATTTGCCATCCCCTAAAAGTAGCCTTCCAATGTTCATGTCCGTATTTTCCTCATGATGTATTTTGCATGGGTCACCTCTCTTATTACTCTGATATGAGCATTTTCAACAGCTTCCTCATTTTGGAAAAAATGAAGAATATGGGGATTTTGAGCTAGATTTTTGCTCCAACAGCTTCTCCAAAATAGAGAAAGTAGGAGAGAGAAGGAGGTTTTCTCTAAATATGGAGATAACCCAAAAAATGATTACAAAATGAAAACACCAGTAGAAATCTTTGAAAATAAATATTTGGAGAGAAAAATAACATTTTAATAGATGAATGGAATATTTTAATACTATAATCAATGTTTGTTTCTCCAAAATGGGGAATCTGTTGGAGATGGATGTTTTGTTCTCCATTTTGGGGAATCTGTTGGAGATGCTCTAATATTTCCGAGGGTTGTGTTATATTACTAAAGGTTCCTCGGTTTCATTCATGCCATATATCATAACGTGGCCCCAAATGCAAGTTTCCAAACGGTGGTTATCACCCTCCTGCTGTTGTTAGTATTTGCCTATTTTTAACCATGTCGTAACTCGAAACAATGACATCACTGACCAAAGGGCTTTTGGACAAACGATATCCAGGATATGGTTGAATCTAACCTTTCGGAAGGTTAAGCTCATCAAAGGTGAGTTTATATCGTATATAAATAATACATAAAAAAGATAATGGTACGACGGTGTATTTCCTTTTGTGATTTACGATTGTTTATTTTTGCAAGTAAAAATCCACACATGTGGCAAAAAAACAGTCACTTGCATCACCAATTATAAGGTTTTAGGCTTTTTCTTTGCTTTAAACAGAAGACAGCTTATATTGAATTTTTTATTTTCAATAAAAGGAATAATTTATTTTAGATATGAAGTGAGAAAAAATAAATTTTTGTTTTGTGCAAATTTACCCTAAGAACAATGCCCAAACAAGTTTATTAGGGTGACGTTTATTTTTTAAGAGGTGCTAAAGTATGAAGTTAGATTTCACTTTTAATTTTTTATTTGGTGGTGCTGAAATCTGGATCAATAAAGATGAACCTTGTTTGACAAAAAAAAGTCTATCTCTTAACGTTTCTAAAACCCTAGGGGAGAATTTTGTATCTTGGGCCTTCATCAACGCCCTAATTTCGATCTAAACAATTACCAAACAACCATATTTTCTTTTATTAGACATGGGTTTATTGGATATGAGGTGAAATAATGTTTTATTAGTCTCTTACTGTTCTCTTATTTCCAGAACAAAAAAGTTGGAACCCTACAAAACAATAGGTTAACCCTCTTCTATATTGACAATGGAACATTTGAGAATTGAGAACATCAAAGATATACAAATCCCAACACTTTATTTTGATTAAAAATACGTGAATAATATTTATGATAAGTTTTAATTAACATTTATGTTTTTTTATTTGTTGATAACACTTTCTCAATATGGTTCACTTTACACATTTAAATCCTTATCACTTTACAAAAACAAATAGCTTTATATATTGATTATGTTTTCAGATTTTAACACAATTTATTATGAATAAGAAGTAAAACAAGACTCCATGTTTCTAACATGTTTTTATCAAATAACATGTGTAACACGTAAACAAAAAGCTAAGGCATGGCTTTAAAAAAATCTTTTTAAATATTGAATAATGTAACACTGAATCAGATATAGTTGACACATGGTCAAAATCGACAAAAAGTTACCATTTTGTACGAATACCGGAATCCGGACATGAGAGAAAAATTATTATACGAATATCATGATAAACGAGATTGGGTTGGTCTCACTCTCAAATGTTGCCTCAAATAAGGAGGGTGGTGAAAGTTAAACCAAATATGTATTTGACACCTAACGGTATAAACATTAGGCATCATTGATTCACTTAAGTAGAAGATTTGAATAATTTATATTAAATCATGGTGTATAACTGTATAAGACATGGGAAGTTATTGCCGAAGGTATTCCTTATGTTGGGATATATGTTGTGTTCTCGAGTCTTTTTTTACGAAGTAAATTGAGACAAAGGAAAATGAAGGAAAAGAATGTCAATTTTTCTTCTAAAAACTTTCCTATGAAAAGGAAGAGGACAAAGAAAAACCTCTTTTGGGTTGGTATGGAGCCAATATTAATTAGATATACTTAGAGCATCTCCAACAACTTCCTCAAAATTTCTCTAAAATGGAGAACCAAATGTCAAAATCCCTAAAAAATTACACTCATCTCCAACAGATTCTTCATTTTGGAGAAAAACAATGATTATAATATTAAAATATTATTTCTCTCTTCAAATATTATTTTTCAAAGATTCCTATTGGTGCTCTCAATAAGTAATTATTTTTAGGGTTAACTCTATATTTGGAGAAAAACCCCTTCTCTCTCCTACTTTCTCCATTTTGGAGATAGTTTTGGAGAAGCTGTTGGAGCAAAAAAAACAACCCAAAATCCTCATATTTTTCATTTTCTCCAAAATGAGGAAACTGTTGGAGATGCTCTTAGGGGTGTAATTTGGTTTTCTTAATTAAATCTTATATCTGTTAGAGATGATTTGTTTGATTTTAATTTGTAAAAAGAAATCAAATACTATGATTAAGAAAGAAATAAAAAGCAAACGTGTAGAAATAGGGGGTGTGGGTGGTGAAAGAAAAATGAGCATATTTCAATGGAAACCCACATCGGTAGAGAAAGCAAAGAGAATGAAAAGGGGAGCTGAATAAAAAGGCAAAGAGGGATATAGGAAACGATACTTACCTGGATGGGGTCAATGGGTGATCAGAAAGGCCCATGGCTTAGGTTAGTGACCTCCATTGCACTTAGAAGGGGTGCTATCCTAAGGTCGGCCCAAGTGGTCGAGCCTACATCATAATTTGTGGTAGTGGGGGCTTGCGTTCGTGCAGCCCCTGCATAAAACACTAGTATGAACTTTTAGAGGATCCTGGTTAAGTGTTGATTGTGATTAGCACTTGACCATGGTTTGAATTAGGGATGAGCATCGAGGAACAAAATGGAATTTTTTCAACTTTTGTTTGGTTTTGAATTTTTTGATTGGTTTTGAAACATTATGAAGGCATTTTGGTTTGCAATTGGTTTTGATACATTTTAAATATTTCGATCCTAAGTGGTCCTAGTACCGATTTTCCCGTCCCGAAACCGGTACCGTACCGGTACATACGGTTCGGTTTTCGGTACCAATTTTTAGTCCCAAATAAATTCGGTACCAACCGGTTCAGTACCGGTCCGGTCCCGATCTCATCCCTAGTTTGAATAAAGAGCATCTCGATTGAGTAAGATTGAATAGGATGCTTATACAAATACTTTCTGGTCTTCAAACTTCAAAATATGTGATTTCATTACCTTCTTGTATATGGATTTGTATGTTGGTATAAAGTATCGATTAATAATATACTCTGATTATTATTAAGCATCAAAAAGCATACTAAAATGATGGATGATTCTTTGTTTTATAAATGGTTAAGTACCTCACAAAGAGGAGTGCCTATTTCAAGAATCACAAACATTTTACATCTCTACCGTTCAAAAATTTATAAACAAAAAATGTCTTAAAAGTATGTGAATATGAACAAAACCATTAGCAGAGCAAGTATACTTTTGTAAGAAAATGCTTACTCAGTAAGCACTTACCCGTAACTCTAAATAGGTAAGAGTCATCACCCTCACTTGCAGGGTAAGGGGTTGTTTACAAAACACTTAATGAGTAAGCATTTACCGACAAAAGACAACACCACTAGTTAGCCATAAAAATGGAATGTTAGTAGTGCCTTAATTCCCCTTGCTTTCGTCTTAATCTCAAGTTTGTGACAATGTTAGAAACATAATAGGAAAAATCAAACACATACTAATAATCCCTACAGCACGTGAACAAATAATTACCAAACCAACCAAAGAATTTAGGTGCAGCTGCAAGAGGCCTATTTAGTTAAACAGAAAGAAACAATGAATGAATGAACCACTCAACCACATCCATTACTAATGAAGATCAAACAGAAAGAAACAATGAATGAACCACTCAAGATTTGAAACAAAAAATCGTTAAGAAGTGAACATAAAACTTTCGCAAAGTCGATGGTTTACCTGAGAAGTGATCTGATAATTGAGAAGTAGAAAGCCCTGTATATATAAATAGAGAAGCAAAGTTATGGATTTCTAAGTAAAACCAACAAAAACTAATGAAGATCATACAAAGAACATGCATATCTTGAACTACGATAGGGGGTAATTAATGGCTGTTATAGCCTCTAATTAATTGTACACAAATATATGTTCCCAAAGATGAAAACGAAAATTCTCAGGTTATTTAGACATAACTCATGAAAAAATCAACAAATGCATGGAAATCCTCAGGTTTGTTCTTGAAACTAAACCATTTTATGAGTGTTTTTGGCCGCGAAACCTTCAACCACCGTTAGAACAAAATAGAACTAGTATTATACCCAAGAACCATCTTCCGCAGTCATTGAAGAGATTGTCGATCACCAGACCGCTCATCGACGTCTAGCAATGTATCAAACATATGTGAGAAACATATATGCATGTGTCCAGTAGTAAACATGTATCAAAGAACTCATAATACAGTAGTTTTGTTAGATAATTTCTGTTGATTACATCATTTTACTATATATAATCCCATTCACTAAAAAATTATATGTAAGGAAATACAAACTACATAATACGGAAGATATATGTAGATGTGATTAAACATACCAATCCTAAAGCTTCAACAAGACTTGGTGGTGGATCTCTTCCGTGGAGACACAACGAACATCATTAACAACTTTTCTCTTAGGCTTCTGCACAAAGTGGCCATTTGAAGCTAAAAGATGAATCTTGTTTGGCAAATGAAAAAAGTCAATCTCTTCTAAACCCTCTGAATGATTTTGTATCTTGGGCCTTTCTTAACCATTCAACGTCCTAATTTCATTCTGAACAATTACCAAACAACCATATTTCGTTTTGCACTATGTCATTTAAGCATCTTAATCATTTTTTGTACCAAACCATTCAACAACTGTCAAACAACTTTGTAAATTGACAAGCGTCCGAATATGTATAATTGTCTATTTTATTTTCTTATCGATGATTGAAGGACGAAACGAAAAAAATAAACAAAAGAAAGATGGTGGCAGATTTACAAGGTTGTGGAGTTTGAATCATATCTCACACACCGAAACCTCGTTTTTAGTGATTCAAGATATGCTTGAAAGCCATCATACAAATCTACAATCTTCATGTCTTGCATTTTTTGTAAATTCGCAGTGCATCTGGACCAAAACTAACGTTAAAATCGAAAGAATGGTGTTGGACGGAAATAAGAGGAGATTTAAAATATATAGTTACCACTTTTTTGTTCTGACCATATTAAGAGATAGGAGCCTCTGAAAATAATAATAAAACAATTGGTGTATAAAACGTTTGATCAAATCAAATACAAGTGATGATTAAGAGCTTAAAATGAAAACACAAACAATTTATTTACCTCTTATGGTTTATTGAATAAGAGGTTAGATTTCAAGGATTATTTGTGTTTTCTTACTGATAAAACTTAAAATGTCTTACAGTCCTTTTATTAAACATGAGGTGAAATAATGTTTTATTAGTCTCTTAATGTTCTCTTATTTTCCTAAAACAGAACAAAAAGTTGGAACCCTACAAAACAAGAGGTTAACCCTCTTCTCTATTGACAATGGAGCATTTGAGAATTGAGGGTATCTAAAAGTTACCATTTTAAATCCGGACGTGACAAAAAAATTATCATGCGAACAAGATTGCGTTGATCTCATTCTCAAAAGTTGCTTGAAATAAAAATAGCGGTGAAAGTTAAACCAAATATGTATTTGACACCTGACGGTATAAACATCAGGCATCATCAATTCACTTAAGTAGAAGATTTGTATAATTATATTAAATCATGGCAGTTGAAGATGATTTGTTTAATTTTAATTTGTAAAAGTAAAATCAAAAAGTATGATTAAGAAAGAAATAAAAAGCAAATGTGTAGAAAGTAGGGGGTGGGTTGTAAAAGAAAAATAAGTATATTTCAATGGAAACCCACATCGGTAGATAAAGTAAAGGAAATGAAAAGGGGAGCTGAATAAAAAGGGAAAGAGGAAGATAGGAAAAGATACTTACCTGGATGGGGTCAATGGGTGATCAAAAAGGCCCATGGCCTAGGTTAGTGACCTCCATTGCACTTTGGAGGGGTGCTACCCTAAGGTCGGCCCAAGTGGTCGAGTCTACATCATAATTTGTGGCAGTGGGGGCTTGCGTTCGCGCAGCCCCTGCATAAAACACTAGTCTGAACTTTTAGAGCCTCGTTAAGTGTTGATTGTGCTTAGCCCTTAAGGGTATCTTCAATAGCTTATCTAAAATAGAGAAAATGAAGGTTTTGTTCTCTATTTGTCTCTAATAGCTTTTTTATCTTGTTTTTTAAAATAGAGAATTTTCTAAAACTTGGTGAGAGGTGAGAAAAATTATTATTTTATTGATTTATACTAATAAGATTAAACTATCATCATTTTATATAATTTTTAAAAAAAAGTGTATTGGGATGATAAAGTTTATATAAGAGATTTTGACTTTTGGTTCTAATTTTAGAGAAATTATAGAGAACCTGTTGGAGATGCTCTAACCATGGACTTCAGTTTCTGCATTTACTCCCTCCATGATTGATGATTGTACCTCTCTGCCTATGCACAACTTTCTTTGTAGATATCAATTCCGGCACTTGCTATAACTTTAATCGTTGTTTTGACACATAAAATCGCATTCAAAGCTAACTACATAAATCATAAAATAAAGTGGACCTAAATGTTAGAAATCAGAATATTGTGTTGTCAAAACAATGATTAAAGTTATAGCAAGTGCAAAACTCTAAAAAGAACTCAATTATATCATGAGTTGTTGGATGTATATATATATATATGGTCGACAGGGTAAAGCAGCTAGAAGCTAGATGCCAAAGGAACGCTCAGAGCATCTACAACAGATTCTCTATGATTTCTCTAAAAACAAAGAACCATAAGTCAAAATCTCTAAATCAAATTATATTTCACTTCAACAATTCTCCATTTTAGATATTTCAACATTAATTATATTATTAAAATATTATAAACTTTATTATCCCAATGCATTTTTTAAAAAAGTTATATAAAATGATGATAGTTTAATCTTATTGGTGGAAATCAATAAAATAATAATTTCTCTTACCTTCCATCAAGTTTTTGAGAATTCTCTAAACTTAGAGTTTTTTCTTGTTTTCTCTATTTTAGAGAACAAGATAGATAAGCTGTTGTAGACAAATAGAGAATAAAACCTTCATTTTCTCTATTTTAGAGAAGCTGTTGGAGATGCTCTCAAACAACAACAAAAAAACGATGATTCTTGTGAATAGAGGAAAAAGTATATGAAACCATATATAGGGTTGGGTTCCGTTGAGAAGTGCCAAATTTGGTGAGAAGTGGTTATCAACTGTTGGATGAGAAATGGACGAACATCATGATTATGAGATGCACCGAGATAATATGCACCAGATCAATTCCCTTTTAACTCCGCAATTCATGGGAGGGTATTTGAAAGTGATCAACGGTGCATCTCCTTCTAATGTGAATTCATTTCTCATCCAACGGTTGATAACTACTTCTCAAACTTCTCACGTTAACTTCAACTTCTCACCGAAACCCAACCCTATATGCGTGTGTGTGGTTGTAGCTATCTATGCATCTTAACTCTCTTCTTTCTTAGAAATGGACTTAAATTCTAACTCCATAACATGGACTTAAATTTATCATCTTGGGATTTAAATAATATTTTAATAATATAATGGATGTTGAGTTCTCTAAAATAGAGAATTTGTTGGAGCTAAATGTAATTTATTTTAGAGATAACCACAAGGGTGGTGGCGTGGTGGCAAGGGCTTGGGGGGATGTGGTGGAATATCCCATCCACCCCGGGTTCGAGTCCAGGCGTCAGCATTCTGTGGCCAGGCTTAGTCTCAGACGGCCGCTTTGTTTGTTTGTTTTCAAATTGCCAAGGATGTAGTCTAGGCAAAGCCTAGATGAACCTTATCCAAAAAAAAAAATATTTTAGAGATTTTAACTTTTAAGTCCCTATTTTAAAAAAATTATAGAGAATATATTGGAGATGCTCTAATACCAAAAGAAAATGAAAATTATCATGCGAACAAGATTGCGTTGATCTCATTCTCAAAAGTTGCCTGAAATAAAAATAGCGGTGAAAGTTAAACCAAATATGTATTTGACACCTGACGGTATAAACATCAGGCATCATCAATTCACTTAAGTTGAAGATGATTTGTTTAATTTTAATTTGTAAAAGAAAAATCAAATGTGTAGAAAGTAGGGGGTGGGTTGTAAAAGGAAAATGAGCATATTTCAATGGAAACCCACATCGGTAGTTAAAGTAAAGGAAATGAAAAGGGGAGCTGAATAAAAAGGGAAAGAGGAAGATTGGAAAAGATACTTACCTGGATGGGGTCAATGGGTGATCAGAAAGGCCCATGGTCTAGGTTAGTGACTTCCATTGCACTTTGGAGGGGTGCTACCCTAAGGTCGGCCCAAGTGGTCGAGCCTACATCATAATTTGTGGCAGTGGGGGCTTGCGTTCGCGCAGCCCCTGCATAAAACACTAGTCTGAACTTTTAGAGCCTGCCCATTAAGAGCATCTTTATTTCATCATAAACCATTCAGCAACTGCCAAACCAAATAAATGTACCCTGTAAATCCCACTAGTTGGTGCAGAGAGATTGTTCTTGTGAAGATCTATAGTCATGCACATAAGCTCAGTTTCTGCATTTACTCTGTCCATGGTTGTACCTCATGATCTCTCTGCCCATGCACAACTTTCTTTCTGGATATCAGTTCCGGCACTTGCTATAACTTTAATCATTGTTTTGACACATCAAATTGGCATTCAAAGATAACTACATAAATTATAAAATAGAGTGGACCTAAATGTTAGAAATCAGAATATTGTGTGTCAAAACAATGACTAAAGTTATAGCAAGTGCAAAAGTCTAAAAATAACTCAATTATACACATGTAAATGACATAACAAACTCATGGGCTGTTGGATATATATATATACACATGGTCGACAGGGTAAAGCAGCTAGATGCCAAAGGAACGCTCAAACAACAAAAAAACGATGATTCTTGTGAATAGAGGAAAAAGTATATGAAACGATATATAGGGTTGGGTTTCGTTGAGAAGTGGTTATCAACTGTTTGGATGAGAAATGGACGAACATCATGATAATGAGATGCACCAGATCAATTCCCTTTTAACTCCGCAATTCATGGGAGGGTATTTGAGAGTGATCAACGGTGCATCTCCTAACGTGCATCCATTTCTCATCCAACAGTTGATAATTACTTCTCACGCTTCTCACGTTAACCTCAACTTCTCACCGAAACCCAACCCTATGTGTGTGTGTGTGGTTGTAGCTATCTATGCATCTTAACTCTCTTCTTTCTTAGAAATGGACTTAAATTCTAACTCCATAATAAGGCATGGACTTAAATTTATCATCTTGGGATTTAAATAATATTTTAATAATATAATGGATGTTGAGTTCTCTAAAATAGAGAATTTGTTGGAGCTAAATGTAATTTATTTTAAAGATTTTAAGTCTCTATTTTAGAAAAATTATAGAGAATATATTGGAGATGCTCTAATACCAAAAGAAAATGAAAGGAGAGAAAACAAATGGTAGAAGATAGGAAAGAAAGAAAGGAAAGAAAGAAGTAGCCTGTTGAATTAGTAGTGTATTTCGTTTGTTTCATATTACGCACCATGCCTAAGTTCTACTCACAATTAACCATGAACCAAGTTCTAGATTTTTTTACTAAAGTTTATGCAGAGGCCGCGCGAACGCAGGCCCCCACTGCCACAAATTATGATGTAGGCTCGACCACTTGGGCCGACCTTAGGGTAGCACCCCTCCAAAGTGCAATGGAGGTCACTAACCTAGGCCATGGGCCTTTTTGATCACCCATTGACCCCATCCAGGTAAGTATTTTTTCCCATCTCCCTCTTTCCCTTTTTATTCTGCTCTTCCTCTATTTCCCTTTACTTCCTTTATAGATGTGGGTTCCCATTTTCACAACTCACCCTACACATTTGCTTTTTATTTCTCTGTTTAATCATAGTATTTGATTTTTTACAAACTAAAATTAAATAAATCTATACTACATTATAATGTACTAGTTAGTGTGTGTGTGTGTGTTCGTGCAATGGAGCGGATGCAAACTTCGAACAAATGTAAGCAAAAATGCAAAACACAGTTACAACAAAGATGAATAAAACAATAAACAACAAAGAAGCTTCCTAATTTGGACCCATGTTGTAATCATGAGTTGTGTTTTCAGCTAATAAGTATCATTTCTTTTGCTTTGATGGACTTAAATTGGGCTTATGAAAATTCTTTTTTTTCTTTTAATAATCCGGATCATGTAAGAAGTGTCATTTTTTGTGAGAAGTATTTTTAAACCGTTGATCACTTTTAATCAAATACCCTCCCATGAATTGCGACTTAAAAGGGAATTGATCTGGTACATCTTATCCTAAACTATTTCCACGTTTCTCACCAAATTTAGCACTTTTCACCGAAAATCAACCCTAAGTTAACTGGGTTAGGTGGTTTGTAGAAAGATAGAACCAAAAACTTGTAAAAATGTAAATCAAGAGTCCTATTTATGTATTTATTTTGTTTTTAGGAACAATATTGGTAGAAAGTGTAAACCATAGTAACCAAATCCGTAATTTCCCCTTTTGTTTATTATTGTTTTGATTTCCAAAAGGAATTAAAAGACAATTTTATCCCTGCCAACAACCCTTGGTCGGTGATCGGGAATCGCACACCCACCGCCGATTGCCTTTGTGTTTTTATTGGTATTGATAGAGAAAACAAAAGGAGTTTGTTTGTCGGCGAATCATTCTCCGGGAACAAGGCGGCGATGGCATCAAGACTGTGGGCATCAAAGGCGGCTTCATACCTCAAGATCTCTACTTTTAACAGAGGTTTTGCTTCTGGTAATCATTCCACCTTCGTCACCTTTAACTTTTCTACTTTTCATTCGTTCGAAAGCTTGAAATGATTTCGTTGCACTGAAGATCTGATCGTATATGGATTTTGAGTATTTTTTATAATTGCACCGTCTGAAAATAGCGAGGTTGTAAAGGTTTTTGAGATTCGTTCCACTCTTAATTATTCTCTGGAAATGATGCTGGATCATAGAAAGTGATGTAGATGCTCAATAACAATTCGTTTTGTTGGTCCTGTACTTGAGAGTTACACTTTCAAATTGAATCTGAAAATTTTGGTTTGCATCAATCTGGATAACATAATTCGTCAGATATAGAATTACAGACCGATCTTCCTTCCTTAACTGCAATTTATTGGAATCAGATTTGATTTAGAGACTATAGAGAGAATAAGGGGCTGTTTACCTAATCACTTACTTGGGGAAGTGCTTACCTGTAAAATTTAGTTCACCAAAATGGCATCGTATGTTACAATTTAGCCGGTAAGCGCTAACCGTGGTAAGAGTTGTCGCACTCACTTACCGGGTAAGACTTTCGGTCCTTGCTTTCGACTCTCGGTCCTTGCTTCCGCTCTTACCGGGTAAGATTCTTGGTCCTTGTCATATTCATCCGGTAAACTAATATGACTTGGTAAGCACTTACCCGAATAAGCGTTTTGTAAACGGCCCCTAAATCTGGAAGAGAAAGTGTTTGTACTATCTCACCAGTGAAACACTATTACAAGTTTACAACTTCTCTAAATAGTAAATACCCCCTTCATGAGTTTTTATTTTATTTTTCCACCAAAATGATTACCATATGTCCATATCCCAATATAGAGTAACTCACTGGATTCATGGACTTTCACATGGATCTTAAAAGAATTGGGTCCATTTTATGGCTAGTTTATGTGATGAAATTGTTGTCAACAAGTAACAAATGCTTCCAATTAAGAATTGCGTCCAAACTATGATTTACGTAGTATTAACTAGTTTGTTGAGGTGCATAATTTTTTGTTAAAATAAAGAGGGTATGCTCCTTGACTTTGCAAGGTTTCGGGAGGAAAGCCTTTGTATGCAAATAATCAATCTTTTCACAGGCTCTATCTTGATTTGAACCTGCCGATCATAAACGAGTAACCATACCGGTTGCTGCAAGGCTCATCCATTTTCTTAAATGGCATAGAGAAAGAAAAAAGGGAGATAGGCAAAACAATCCCATTTGCTTCTAGATTTGGTCTTGTAGTAGCACTTCTCAGCTTCTCTCTGTGCTGTTTCATCTCTCTTGATCAATCCAATTCCAATATTTATATAATTTTCTCTTCAATTAGTCGTGGATAGATTTTTCCTTTTCCTTTTCCTTTAAGATGGTGTAGGTCCGGTTTGTGCTATGTGTTGTGTGGTTCAGTTTGAGTTAATTGTTTAGGCATCGGCTCTGTTAAAGATGGTTCAGTTAACTTACATAAATCTTGGTTAATCTTGCTCAACTTTCTTGTCATGCTTTGATTCTGCCATTCCTTGATGTCACAATGAGAAATATAGGATTTTTTTTCCTCCAAATTCAGCTCTATTTGATGGGTACTGAACCTAATTTTTTTGGAAAACTGGTTAAATCTTTTCACTTTCTTCTATAAGAGTTTGTCCGCATATTCACTTCTCATTTTGGTAATATGTTCAGTTGTTAAGGATTTGAAGTATGCTGATTCTCATGAATGGGTCAAAGTCGAAGGCAATTCTGCCACCGTTGGTATCACAGACCATGCCCAGGACCACTTAGGAGACGTGGTTTATGTTGAATTACCAGAGGTTGGAACCACTGTAACTCAAGGTAGCAGTTTTGGTGCAGTTGAAAGTGTGAAGGCCACTAGTGATATTAACTGTCCTGTTTCCGGGAAGGTTATTGAAGTCAACCAAGAGCTCACTAGTTCACCTGCCTTGGTAAGTACTCGTCTAGTGCTCATTTTCGATACATGACTTTATAAAAATGCATTTAAGGTCAAAATATTTGAGAAATAGTTCAAGATTTTACTTCAAGTGTATATTAATTAAAAGATCTTGTTCGGTACTTCTAGTAATGTTTGGTTTTGAAGTTGAAAGTTAGTTATTCGACCCCGTCACGCCGTCGTTACATCTAGTTATTCTAGTTCACCCGTTTGGGTTGTTTTAGCAACACCGCGAAAGAGGGTGGTGCTATAACCTTAACGACGTTTTGATTAAATATTGTGAAAATTTTCAGGTTAACGGAAGCCCATATGAGAAAGGATGGATTATAAAGCTGGAGATAAGCGATAGTAACGAGGTAAACTCCCTAATGGACTCCGAAGGATACTCAAAGTTCTGTGAAGAAGAAGACAAGCACTAAAATCAACTATGTACGTCACTTGACAAGAGTGTTTTATATATCGTATACCACTTGTTTTCGCCTTTTTTTTGCTTATGTATGTTTCGTGGTTCACACGGGTTTTGGGAATTAATTGCATGTCTTGCTTTAAAACTGTGAATTCCAAAATGGGTTTTACTTATTTCTACCACAAGTTTACGTATCCTCTCCGAGGAGATAGAACAGTTGGTTCCGGGGTGGTATACTTGGCCTTGCATAAACAGACGAGGGTTTGGTCACACAGTTGCAGTGTAGGAGTTACAATTCCTTTGGGATTGGACTCATTGCAGGCACTGAGCTTTTTAAAGCATCTCCAACAGGCAACAACTTTCCCAAACTTTCTCCAAAACGGAGAACTAAAAGTCAAAATCTCCAAAAAAAATTACATTCATCTCCAACAGATTCTCTATTTTGGAGAAGCAAACATTGATTATAATATTAAAATATTATTTATCTCTCTAAATATTTTTTTCAAAGATTTCTACTGGTGCTTTTATCTAGTAAATCATTTTGGGGTTATCTTCATATTTGGAGTAAAACTTCTTCTCTCTCATACTTTCTTCATTTTGGGGATAGTTTTGGGGAAGCTGTTGGAGCAAAAATATACTTCAAAATCCTCATATTGTCTATTTTCTCCAAAATGAGGAAGTTGTTGAAGATGCTCTTAACCTAGTCACTTAGGGTGCGTTTGGTACGCAGGCAGGATAGTACATGACAAGGTGGGACAAGACAGGACAGAACAGTTGTTCCACGTTTGGCAAGACAAAACTGGATAGAACAGAACAAATAATATTGACCAATTTACCCTTGCTAAATTTAAAGAATAAATAAAATATGAAATAGAAGGTTTATTTGATGTTTTAGAAAAGAATTAGATTTTATTTTGAGGTTATATTGGTAAAACATAAGTATGTTCCAGTTTGTTCCATGGGGTGGGGGTGGAACATGCCTGTTTCAGTTTGTTCCATCTTGTTCTAGTCTGTTCCACATAAAGGTCCTGCCAAACGTGGGACAGTGGACCCTGTTCTGTTCTGTCCTGTCCAGTGTACCAAACGCACCCTTAGGGGACTATTGAGTATTGTGTACTTGATTTGTCTCTCTCACATTATGAGTGTGGGTTTTTACTCAAACCCACATATTTTAAGTAATTTCAATACCGAAGCTTCAAATATTGAAGTTATTGCGGGTTACAGAACATGACGACACCTTGTGTATCTTGCCTTTTCAAATCAACTGTAAATGTTTGTATGCGCGTTCTTGACAAACGCGGTATCTATTGTTGATTCAATCACTAGTTTCAAGAAGAATGACGATGTCTTTCCTCAATCAACAAATATTTCTTTGTCGACCGTGACCTCGATTCTCATGCCACCCAATATACGATTTCGACATTGTGTATAGCAATTAATATTTGGTTCAATTTTGTCCAGGGTGTTCAACAAACTATAATATCCTAATAAAAAATAATATGAAGGTAGTAAAAAAAATGAAAGTACAACGTTATCTAAAAATTTTATAAAAAATAGGTTGTTCTTTTGTGCATTTAGCTAATTATTACTATTATATTTAATCGGTTTGATTCGAAACAAAAATTGAGCCAAGCTCCCTTTTTTTCACAGCAAATAGCACCTTTTATTACCACAAGGATAACCACATCAACCAACAATGTTTCACAAGACAAATCAGAAGCTACATAAATGGGTGAACAAACTAAGCAACAATTAACAGCACCAATCAATTTGCCAGCAGCAAACCAAATGGCTGTCCACACGACCCACGCCCAAGCAGCCGTCGATGCTTGTTCTCTTTCTTGTCAAAATGCTAATATATTTAATTCTTCAAAATTCTCAACTTAATTCCAAGAGAAGTTAGTATTCATGTAAATTTGTAATTCATTGAGATCATTGTCAAATCGGGGTTTTTTACTTGATTCATTTTGCACCTCATTTATTAAAGAGGTCATTAAGTCTTTCCGGCTTTGGCGATGACCACTACTAGAAGCACCCGACGTAAATAGTGGTTGTTGGGAGGTTTGTTGGTGTGCTCCCCCATGTCGGACTTTATAAATTTCAAATAATTCTAAAATTTTGCGAATAAATGATGCTATCTTCTCGTTGAAAAAGTAGAATTTGTTAACGTATCTAAACCAAAAGCTTGACTTATTTGTGTAATTAAAACCTCAACACCGGTAACCTTTAGCCACGGGTTTTACGCCGCGGCACAAAGAAAAGAAAAGAGGATTTCTCTAAAATATTTCAACAATTTTGCTTTCATTGAAGAAATCATATTCGCCCAATTGTCGTTTCTCTCCTCGTACTCTTTAATTTTCATTGCCAAAATATATAATTGATTTAAAACTAGAGGGCTTGTTGGATAATAAACACCGGATAAGTAAGTTGTTGCGTTTTTAACATCGCCCAAAAGATCGTATAATCCATCAAGCACGACCCAATCCCACTCTACAATACTATTTCGTGGGTAATGAATATTATAAAATGCATGTATATAAACTCTTTGTGCACGTAAATTTTCGATCGTATAATATGTCGAATTCCATCGAACGGACGTATCATGAGCCGGTCCCAAAGCTCTAAATCCACAATCACTGCAATATTTTCTATAAGCCGCATGCATTGAGTTACCTTTATTAAAAATTCTCCGTAACATAAGTCTAAATTTATCTAGTGTGTTACCACAAGTTCCTAAACCGTCTTGAACGACTAAATTAATAATGTGGGCAACACAACGTGTATGAAATATTTCACTACCGCCGACCATTTTGATTGAAGGATGGAAAAATTGAAAGAACGAGAAGTTGCGAGAAATGAACACGAGAAAGCGAGAAATCGAGAATTGTAAGTGAGAGTTGCGTTTTTCTAACTTTGTATCAGACCTCATACACCCACTACCTATTTATAGTGTTTAGGAGGCAAAAAAACGACTAGAAATCGAAAAAAACGATCATATTAACGGTAACAAACGGCTAGTTTTTGAATTCGACCGAGCCAGGCCTAAACCGGGCTTTGGACCGGGTCGGGACCGAACCCGGGCTGGGCCGGGACCGGGAAAAATGCTGAAAATAAGGCCTGGCGGATTGGGACCGGGCTTGGAGCGGGCCGTGCCGGGACCGGGCTTTCATCGGGCTGGGCTTCGGGCACCCGTCGGGCTAGGGTCGGGCCGGGCCCATTTGGCCATATCTAGTTACATCAACCTCTTCTAACGGTCACTCGCTTAGAAACTTCTTGACTACCCCCAACGGTCATCACATCAAAGTCGTCCAAGTACTCACATGTAACTTGTAGGCTCACCATAACACTGGCCAGGTGCAATTATGAACGTACCGTACATGATCATCCTTGCTACTCTAGACGTGATTTCTCGTTTATAGTGACTCCATCAACCTTAAAATATCCTATCTTAAAGTGTCTAATGGTGTAATTTTCACTCTCATTCACTTAATAGAACACTAGTTTGAGTCTAGGTATCCAAAATCAACACCTAATTCTCTCAAACTTATGCTCTGATACCAACTTGTAACACCCTTAAAATTTGGAAAGAGAAACTAAACAAAACTTCGATAAAATAATCAAATAAGGATAAAATTCCTTGTACAACCATCCTTGGAAATACCTCAAAAATAAAACATTAAATTCAATATCCTAAATCCTACACGACGACTACAAAAGTCGGGTGTTACTTAACTCAAACCAAAGTTGCTAATCCCAAAATGCGGAAGACTTCACCAAGTCACTTACTTCTTGAGCGCACAACTAGCTCACCACTCTTCACAGTGTCACTAGAACTGTTCTCATCCAGAACCTTGCTAGATTTAGGCTAAATCTATAATTTTCCGCAATTTGAGTTTCCTTGAAGAAACTTGGATCTTCAAGACAAAACTTCCAAAAACCACTTAGGTTTTGGTGAAATCATAGAAAACCCTAATTTTCTTGAAGATGGAGGTGATGATGATGAACTCTTGATCCTTGCTTCAAATACACTACTAAATATCCTTGGATCTTCCCAAAACTGACACTCTATCCTCAAAAAGCTCTCAAAAACGAAACCATAACAATTTGAATCGCCAAAAAACGGAGTAGAAATAAGAGAGATATGAAGAAATGAAGTTTGGGGCTGAAAATCACGTATTTATGCAGATCGGGCTCTCCGCGCGGGTACATCAGCGCCAAAACCTGCGTGCGGCTCTGGTCGCCCGGTTTCTTCCTGAACATTGTTTTGTCCATAACTTCTTCGTTTTAGCTTCGATTTCGCTCCGAAAAGAACCGTTTGACTCGTATTTGAATTCTTCATCCAACAAGACCATAAAATCTAGGATTCAATCCAAAATCCTATTTTTCATATTTATCTTTAAAGATCGATATCTTCCAAAGATCGAAGTATTACAAATCGTTTACCGAGTCACTTGTCTAATCTTATAAACATGAGAACGATTACACTTATGGGGTAAGAGATGATTAATAACAATGATATAAGAAAATAGAAATTGTCACAAAAATAAAAGGAGGAACTTGTAAAAACCTTGTTCCACATGTTTCTTTCTATTAGTTGTCGGATGCTAAAAAGACAAAATGTATTTTTAGATGGAACACGTATCAAGTTTTAATCACCTTGCAATTAGAGTATTTTGCTAGTGAAAAACTTGGAATTTTTGTTTTTACCATTAATTAGGGGCAAAAACAAAATTAGTGAAAAAGGACAAGTGTTTGATTTATTCTATAGAATACTTATGAAAATATAGATTTCATTTCTCAAATGGCATCAAATCACATGAGAAGTATCATTTTTGAACCGTTGATCAATTTTAATCAAATAAACTTCCGTGAATTGCGGCTTAAAAGAGAATTGATTCGGTGCATCTTATCTCGGCAACGGTTCATAACCACTTATCATCAAGTTTGGTCCTTCTCTCATCGGAACCCAACCGTTTCCCAATTTGATCATACATAAAAAGCAAATTATAAATAGATCGTATCATATCAAACCAAACAATAATCATTTGGGTTGTGGTGTACTGGTAAAGCCCTTGAGGGATGTATCGGAAGCTCATTTACTCAGGGTTCAAATCCGGACATTGTCAAAGCCCTTGTGGCCATGGAGGTTCACCTGCGATGACTCCAGGCCATTCGTGGTCACCCGGGATTAGTCGGTGCGCGTAAGCTGGCCCGAAAACACACGGTTATAAAAAAAAAAAAAACCAAACGATATTTCTGATTATCATTTACATTTCTTACTGGTTATAAAATAACAGCTGATTAACCTTTTTAACTTATGAGAAAAAAATGTGGAGAGAGGAGAATACCATTATACCACCGTCCTATAAACCCTTGATAAACCTCCTCCGCAACGAATGAATTTGCGACCCAATTTCACTTCGACACCAAAAACCTTCGCTTTCCTTGGTACTTTGGTTACCAAATTCCAGCAAATAATCCACAAATGTGGTCGTCTCTCTTATCTTCCCCTCCGATATTCACTCATCCTGTACCTTGTTCGATCCATGTATGTTAATTCTTCTTTCTTACTCTCACCATCTTCTAACACGTCCCACAGTTATAATCCACTTTTTGAAATTCATGAAGCAGTGATTGAATCAAGGATATTGCTTAACTTAACATCAATTGCGATTCTTATTTTGTAAAGTGGGTTAGCGGACACCAATTGTAGAATCGGGAGGGGGCATAGGGTTTTAGGTTTGCTGAGATTTTGATTTGTGTATTTTTGTTATTTTGAAGGAAGTGTGTGGAAAACAAAGATTTTGTGGAGTGTTATGGAGAAGGAATCAGAGTTTGATGAAGAAGACGGTGGTGGTTAAAGCAGGAGCAAAGAGGGTTTGTTTTGATAAAGAATGCAGGGAAGGTTTAGTTACTGGAATAGATAAGCTTGCTGATGCTGTTTCTGTCACTTTAGGACCCAAAGGTATCTGTGATTTCTTCCAAATTATAACACCTTTTCATTAGATATGTTGATTTCAATCATGCTACTTTTCATAGGAAAATTGATTACTAGCTTATCAACAACATTTTTCAGTTTGCTGTATTTGTTGTTATAGAGTTCAGTTGTGTTACTTTTATATAAAAATCCAAAAATCTTTGTGGATTTTATGCATAAAGTACTACTATTGACACAAAAAAGTATGTACAACTGTTTCAACATGGATAGAGTAATCTTTCTCTTCCTAACTTGGTTCCATCCTGTTGAAGTGCAAGTGATTCACTTTTCGATTTTGTTAAGAACGAACTTAATTAGTATTATGGTGTTTTATACAGGCCGCAATGTTGTTCTTTCTGAATCTGGAACACTTAAAGTGATTAATGATGGTGTCACAATTGCTAGAGCCATAGAGCTTTCTGATGCAATTGAAAATGCAGGAGCTATGCTTATCCAAGAGGTATTTGTGCTAACATTACCTGCTGCACTCAACTAATAAATAACCTTACCAAATATTCCATCTTTTTGTAGGTTGCAACTAAGACAAACGATTTAGCTGGCGATGGTACCACCACTGCAATTGTTCTTGCAAGAGAGATGATCAAATCTGGATTATTAGCAGTGGCATTTGGAGCGAATCCCGTTTCTTTAAAGAAAGGAATGGAGAGGACTGTAAAAGAACTGATCAAAGTTTTAAAGAAGAAAACAATTCCGGTCAGTAAAAGGGATGACATAAAAGGTAAAGTCTTTCCGTTGTTTTTATCTTCTACCATGAGAAAGGACTCTTAAGTTTTTTTCTGGTTGTGCAGCCATAGCTTCCATTTCTGCTGGAAACGATGAATTCATTGGAAGCTTAATTGCTGAAGCTATAGATAAGATCGGCTCTGATGGAATAATTTCTATTGAATCTTCCTCATCAAGTGAAACTTCTGTGATGGTTGAAGAAGGAATGAAAGTAAGTGATACAGTTGCAGCCGAAGCTATCAGTTATTTGATTCGTATATATTTTTTATTTTATTTTTTCATCTTCATATTTTAATGTCTATTCAGGAATACTTTCCCTACAGATCGACAAAGGATACATGTCTCCTCATTTCATCACGAATGAGAACAATTCATCTGTGGAATTCGAAAATGCTAAAGTCCTGATAACTGATCAAAAGATATCAACTGTCAAAGAAATTGTTCCTTTGCTAGAAAAGAGTACTCAATTAAGTGTCCCTCTGCTCATTTTCGCCGAAGATATCTCAATGTCGGTGCTGGAAACACTAGTCGTTAACAAAAATCAAGGCACACTCAAGGTTGCTGTTGTCAAATGTCCTGGGGTTGGGGAACGAAAGAAAGCTTTACTGCAAGATATTGCCCTAATGACAGGTAATTCTTGCAAATATTTAATATATATTAAATATTGCTATCTGTAATATATATGTATTTCTTAGCATCTGTTTTATGTATAGTTTTAAATTTAGCCACCACTCTGTTTGCATTGATGAGATTTTGGACACTAGACTTCACTTGTTACAGCAGACGGCATTCTGAGGGATTTTTTTATAATTTCTGCCGACATTATTGTAGGTGCTGATTTTCTCGCGGGAGATTTGGGTCTGTCTCTTGAAGGTGCAACTTCTGATCAGCTTGGTATTGCACGCAAAGTAACCATAACAAGTAGTTATACAACTATTGTTGCTGATCCATCCATGAAAGCTGAAATTCAAGCAAGGATATCGCAAATAAAGAAGGATCTTTCTGAAACGGATAGTTCGTATCTTTCAAGAAAGCTTAGTGAACGGATTGCAAAACTCTCTGGTGGCGTTGCTATAATCAGGGTGAGTTTATAACATTGACAATTTGATTCAATGACTTTCAAAAGTTTCTCTCAAGTTGCTTAAAGTATCCCTCTTGGTGTTTGATTATCGGGTATATAGGAGAATAATATTCTGATAGATTTTTAAGCATTCCTACGGGTTTGTAGGTAGGGGCGTATACCGAGATGGAACTAGAAGACCGAAAGCTACGAATTGAGGATGCAAAAAACGCCACTTATGCAGCTATGGATGAGGGTATTGTGCCAGGTGGTGGAGCAACTTATATTCATCTTTTGGAGGAAATTCCTTCCATCATGAAGTCCTTGCAAGATCTAGATGAGGAAAGTGGGGCCAACATTGTAGCATCTGTATGTTTTCATCCCTTTTCTATGGTTCTATTTTCTTAACTTTAGATATCAGTTTGTCCCAAAACAAGTATCAACTTTATTTTAGTTTGTCCCAAAGTAAGTGACCACATTCAAAAGTAAGCTTCTAATTTCTAATTCTACCCTCAATTATAAGATGGAAAATTTATTATTCTCTTTATTATTAAGGGTGAAATTGTCATTTAGTTGATTTAAAAGTGTAATAATTATACATTTCTAAAACTATGGCTCCCAGGCATTGCAAGCCCCTGCAAAATTGATAGCAGCCAATGCAGGGGTCGATGGCGCTGTAGTTGTCGAAAAGATCAAGTCACTTGGGTGGGAATTTGGTTATAACGCAATGACCGACACCTACGAGAATCTTGTTGTAGCGGGAATAATCGATCCTTGCAGAGTTTCAAGGTGTGCCCTTCAAAATGCTGTATCAATTGCGGGTATAATCCTCACTACTCAAGCGGTATTAGTCGAGAAAACAAAACAGCCTAAACCACCTGTACCTCTTCTCCCCGGGATACATCCTTGATACAAACATGAAGCTATCGAGCTTTTTGGCACTCTGATTCACTTTCATCATGCTGAAAAAGGTCAACTGTCACACACTTTCTTACATCTATCGGGGCTATCTGGGATTTTCTGGCTGTTATCTTCAGGGCCCCACAGGTCAAGTCAAGTCAAGGTGCGCATAAGCTGGTCTGAACACTGTCAAGAAAAAAATGTAAGAAACATTTGTCGGTGTCGATGGTCATTTTGTTGCCGACGCATTTGATGCAAAGAAAGTGGTAGAAAACAGCTTATTTTTGTTTTGTTGAGCATGAAGCATGATGTTAGAAAGAGGAGGTTTAAGTTATATGTTTGATTATTTTCTTCTTTTTTCCTCCCTTTTTTTTAACAGTTTTCAGGTCTAGAACAATATTTCTACAATAATATGTTATTTATGCTTTGTAAGTCGTAATTTTGTTTTGGATTTCTCAATTTCTCTTTTTGTCACGCATCTGAGTTTATTGGATAATGGGCTAAAACGAAGATGTTATTAGAGAACCACAATGTTTGTGGCGCACTGGTTAAGGCCTTGGAGGATGTGGCTCAGAAACCCATCTACCCTGGGTTCGAATCCAGGCGTTGGCAACTTGTGGCCACTGAGGAATTATCTCAGGGCTGCATGCTTAGCAGTCAATCAGTGTCAGGGATTAGTCTAGGCAAATCCTAGGATACCCTTTGAAAAAAAGATGTTATTAGAGCATAAACGTGTTGAGTTGGCCCATAAAGTTTTCCTTTTCGATGTGATAATTTCGATCCAGTTACAACTAAATGGTCGATTTGATTCGAAAATGTATTTAAATGGGTTTAGTGGGACAGGGACGGACCCAGGTGGTGCATGTGGTGGTACGGGCCATCGGTTCGTTCCTCCATCGGTTCATATAGGCTTGTGAAAATTGCCACCGTATCAATTTGTTGTGTGTTACCGTATATATTTTGAAATTACAATGATTACACAAGTTTCTCTTGGTACAGTTGGTTTGCAAGAATTTTTTTCCACCTCAGACTTGAATCTCGTAGGACCTCACATATGGAAATCAATGAACTAACCAACAGACAGATGATTATTTTGTGAAAAATATCTCTATTTGTTTATATAGTCCAATGGTGCCACTACTTGAAAAAAAATTCTAGATTCGTCCTGCAGTATGATGAACGATGTCAACAACATGATCTCACGTTGGTCAATGTGAGCCAATGCAATCCGCACGAGCTTGTGCCCAAGGTTGTATACAACCCTTATGATTTACATTTTTGGGTAATTAAGTGTGTTTTCATACGGAGTTTCATAGTACAAGTTAACAAGAAGAATGGACACCTTAATATGTATTAATTGTGTGTCAAATGTAGGCCAATTCAGATATTCATATTATTAGGCGAGTTTTCATGTGTTTTTCAAAACGAGATACATGATCAACACTGTTTTCACTTTTCAAAACTATATATATGCTACACGTTACATGTTTAAAATGTTTTAGCATAATTAATAAAGGGAAATTAATTAAAATACCCTAAGTTTGATCAACTGTTACCAAAATACCCTAAATTTTTTCAATTTTGCAAAAATACCCAAAATACCCGCGATGAGGTCCCGCGATCGCGGGATACGGTGACGTGGCACGTATTTTGGCCCCAAATGCCCCGCGAAGCCCCTCAACTTTGGCCGCGGTGCACTTTTGGTCCCTGCCCGCGATTGCAGCCCGCGATGGCCCGAATTTTACACTTTTGGTCCCTGAAAATTTACACTTTCAGCCCCTGTACTTAGACGAATCTTGCATGCTTTTACTGTTTTTTTCACAATTATTGTACTTTGAAGACGGATTTGTGGTTGAAATTCATTTGCACTTTTGAGATTTCATCCATAAATATCAGTAATATGCAATTCACAATTCACACTTGTTTCTTGCTTTCTTTCTTGATTTCTCTCTTGCTTGCTTTCTTTCTTTGAATTGCTTTCTCTCTTTATTTCTCTTCTCTCATTTCATCCACAAATGACATCGTCATCAAACCCTAAGTCTACTCCTGAAAAAATGCCACCTCAAATCGAGGTCGCCATAGCAAAAAAGGAAAAGGAGATAGATGAACTAACAGAAGAGTGGAAAAAAATTATGGACAGGAAGGCAGTCCATTTGAGAAAGATCGAAGAGGAAGACAGGGAGATCAAAAGGATGAAAGGGGATATAAAAGCTCGGGAGGCTCGTGTTCGTCGAGAACAAGAAGCAATTCACCATATTCTGCAAGACTTCGCAATTATTCAAGCGAAGGTAAACGAGAAGCAAGCTTGGATTGATGAAGCTAAATCAATTTTTAAGTAGGTGGTGGTTGTTTTAGTTGTTTTGTATTTTTTTTACTGTGTTGTTGTTTGTATTTTTTTTACTGTGTTGTTGTTTTGTATTTTTTTGTTGTTGTTAATTTCTCTGAAAAGTAGTTTTTAAGCCGCTGAACCACGGTTAGGTTGGATACATCATGCAAGGTCAAGTCAGAGGTTACCTCATTCGTGGTTGCTAAAGTGTGTCCGGGTTGTGGTACACAATGGCCATACGTGGTTGCAAAAGCAGAAGCCGTTGAAGAAGGGTCAAAAAGATTGAAGATGAAGAGCCTGTTGGTCAGCGTAGAAAAAAGGTTCAAACAACCTAGCCAAGGGTCAGAAAGATTGAAGATGAAGAGCCTGTTGGTGATGTTTCTTTTTATATGTGTTTTATCTTTGTTCTTATTAGGTGTTCCAATCAATAATCTTTGTATTTAAGTATGCCAAGTGTGGGTTAATTGAATTCAAGCTTGTGGATTATGTTTTAAGGTGTCAAAATCTTGATTGGCATTAGTACTGAAGAGAGTGGTAATCTAATTTGTGATCCATATTGGTTGTGCTTAAAGGGTAAGATATTCCTTTTGCTTATATGTAATAATGGGAAATTAATTAAAATGCCACAAGTCAAAGTTTGTGTTACCGAAATGCCACAAATCTCTCCCAGTTTACCGAGTAATAGGAAGATTTTATGAGGCGGAGGATTTTGCAACGAGTAATAGGAAGATTGAGGATCTCTATAATGAAGCCCTGGAAGGTCAATTCCTTTCAAACTAGATAGCATATGTATGTGTGTATATATAATATGAATATATATAGCTACATAGGCATTTCGGTAAACTGGGAGAGATTTGTGGCATTTCGGTAACACAACCTTTGACTTGTGGCATTTTAATTAATTTCCCTATAATAATATATATGATAATTCCATATCAACAACAATATCATTTACAAATCAACGTTTAGATCAACAGTATCATATGTGTTTGTTCCATATGGTTCAAGTTGTGACGGGCCCGTTGTGTGACTGACTGAATGTCTCCTTGGCACGGTTGAAGGGGCGGGATTTGGACACACTCCACGAGTATGTCCTACGCATTGGCACCGAGTACATCTTCGTTGTATCGAACTTTCACCACGTGATGGACGTCGGTCGTTCTTTCTCGGTCTCCCGGCCCTGTTCTTATCCATTAAAGGTGGATAGCATGGTGGAAGCGGGTCGGGTGGATACACCCATGCTGCAGGGGGTCCAACTGGGTTTATTACCTCCACGTATGTTTTTCGGTAATATTCGGACGTGAAGAAAGGTACAGCCAAGTCACTGCAATCTGTACGACTCATATATCTTGCTGCAGCGATGGCATGGTCGCACGGTAACCCAGATTTATCTCATTCGCGACACGAACAAAGGTGGTCTTCCATATTCACAATCGCGTGAATATAGTCATCATGCACCTCGTACTTCCCATACCCGATTGCTCTTATCGGCCATGTCGCCGCACGACGCGCCCTGTACTGAACGATATTCTCCGTCGTTGGTGTGAGTGCATTTTGCATCTCAGCTCCTTTTAGGCGTCGAATTTGGTACCACTCTTGTTGAAAGGCCCGAAAGTAGTCCATAAGATTAACAATCGGACATCTACGCGCAAAACGAGAGAGTGCATTCACAAACTCTGCACTATTCGAGGTCAGAATGTCATACCGTTGTCCAGGAAAATGGGCCGCGGACCACCTCTCCGGTCCAGCATCGTCAAAGACTTTGGCTGCTTCCTTGACACTGTATCGTAGCATATTCATGTACTTGTTAAACTCCCGATCCGTATATGCTCTGCATGCCGCCCAATAGACATCCTTGTAGGTGGTAATACGTTTGTCCTTGGATTTGGCGTTCATCTCCAAATGTCGACAGCATATGGCGTGAGGGGCGTTTGGGTACATGGCAGAGATTGCGGCGCTTATGGAAGGATCCCTGTCAGACATAAACACCAACCCTTGCGGGTCTCCGATAGCTTGTCTCAACATGGACATAAACCAAGTCCACTCGTCCCCGGTTTCAGACTTGCCTACGCCGAAAGCTACTGGAACGATGGAGTTATCCCCGTCCATGGCAACCGCCAGGAACATCATACCCAAGTAACGGCCCTTTAAATGGGCTGCGTCTATTATCAGGACACGACGTAGATTTGCCAGAAATGTGCGGATCTGCAAAAACATAGGTTAAAATGTTATAGTTTATAATGTGTAAATGTTATAGTTTATAATGTGTAAACATATGACGTGTTAAAATACGTACCGCGGGTCCAAGGGCCACGAAGCACATCTCAAACCGTCCACGTGAATCGGTCCGTAGCTGTGTGACAGTACCAGGGTTCTGCAGCTGCAAATTATATAAATATGTCGGGAGTCGTTCATACGACTCCTCGAACGTGCCTCTCACCATAAACAGTGCATGGCAGCGCGCACGCCACGCTTGGTGGTAATCAATCGTGACGCCGAACTGCCGGTGAACGTCGTGGACGATGTCCTTTGGACGCAATGACCTGCTAACATCAAGAAATTTGTTTTTCAGAATCGCACCCAAAGTCTTTTTGCGGGCTTGTTTGTGGTGGGGATTAAGTTGCGTCCTCGTACAAGTGTGTACGTCGTGCAACTTTCTAATCATTATCGCCCCTCCTTTGGGACCCGTGTGAATCGCGTACAACCTCCACTCACACTTTTCTCTAGCACATTCAACTACGTATTTGCTTTTGTCAGATGCTCGCACGCGACTTTGGAAACCCTCTTCCTAGAACTTGAGTCCGATCTGACTTGCTAAGAGATCCTTCGAATCGAATATCTGACCTGCTGTTAAACTTTCACTGCGAATATAAGGTGTAGGTTCGTAGCTTTGTGTCTGGGTATGGGAGTCTGGAAGAATAAGGGGCATATCAAAAAAGTCATTTATCTGACTACATGATTTTCTACTAGGGGTATATTCTTCGTGATCATCATTATCGGTGTCTGATCTGTCTATTTCAGAATTACCCGTTCTGAAAACGTGGGTTTCGTCATCAGCAACTCCAGCAGTACGCCATTCGTGTGGTTGTGGTGGTTGTTGTTGTTGAGAATCAGGCTGCTCTATTTGGAGGTCTTCATCGTCGTCACCCTCCTCGTCACCGTCGTCGTCACCGTCGTCGTCACCGTCGGATACGCCGGGATACACAAAGAGTAACGGGGGTCTTTCTGAATCGACTGCAAGGTGCAGAAAAGTAGAGATATCCCCATCGTTGGATAAATCCACAAATGACCCATCGCCATTTTTAAACACTAACTTGCAAACATCAGAAGAGTTGATTCCACATTTTTGCATGGCGTATGCAACAAACTTCTGATAAGTATAGTTTACTGACACTTTTACACCATGCTTAGATTTATAAGCAAAATTCCACTCATTGTTATCTTGCACCCATTCACCATCAAAATAGAAATATAGCTTAGCTTTTGCAACAGATGAACTCATTTTTTCAGTAGTATCTCAAACACAAAATATTGCAGAAAGAAATATTGCAACAATGAAATCGTTGTGTGGGGATTATGACTTGCATTTTACGTCTATTTATCAATGAAACAACCAACATATCAGAAAACCAATCTCTCATTTCATCCACAAACTGGTATTCCAAAAACATTGATTTAACATTGATTCAAACATGCAAATGAATTTCAACCACAAATCCGTCTTTAAAGTGCAATAATTGTGGAAAAAAACAGTAAAAACATGCAAGATTCGTCTAAGTTTAGGGGCTGAAAGTGTAAATTTTCAGGGACCAAAAGTGTAAAATTCGGGCGATCGCGGGCCATCGCGGGCAGGGACCAAAAGTGCACCGCGACCAAAGTTGAGGGGCTTCGCGGGGCATTTGGGGCCAAAATACGTGCCACGTCAGCCCTAGCCCGCGATCGCACGATCCATCGCGGGTATTTTGGGTATTTTTGCAAAATTGAAAAAATTTAGGGTATTTTGATAACTCAATGTTTGACTTAGGGTATTTTAATTAATTTCCCATTAATAAACTCTAACCACTATTTATAAATATCAAGATAATGATAAATGAACATTTATCATTTCCATAAATATCTCAATGGATTATTTTTTATGATTTATAACAATTACGTGATTTTATTTAAAATCTTGTTTAAACTGATTTTTTGAAACTATGTTACTAAAATAAAAAATAATTGAAATATGTTATTTTGTTGCAACGGGAGGAATAAGGATTGTTTTTTTTTTAAATTAATTATCGTGAAAATAATTGTTTGACTTGAGTGAAGGAAGTGGAGGGTGGTTAATGGCGTTCGGCTGGTCGGCGTCAGACAAACTGAAAGTCGAAGCGAGTGCTGCGCACAACGCAAATCCATCATAACATCAACAACAACCTAATCATCGCATTATCATCATAACAACCTAAAACCCATTACTCCCACTTCAATCTTCCTCAACAACCAAGATCTGAATTCCACTACTTTTCTTGATCCACTTCACTTTTCGACCTCCGTTGTGGCTCTAAGCTCCGGTTTGTCTGTGAACAATTTGTCATATTTCAAGGTACCATTCGCACTCTTTTATGTAGTATCGTTTTTTTTAATTATAATCATTATATGTAATAGATCGGCTCACAGCTTTTTAAGGAAGTTCCATGCCCTGGAAATGGAATGGGAGTTCCCAAACACGATATTAAATAGTTGAAGTTGGTTGTTATTCATGAGAAAAGTACAAGAAATTTGGGTACTAATGCAATTGTGAGCATCTAAGATCTAGGGAATCGATATGTTTGGTGTTTGTACTGAAGTGTACATGAACTGAAACCCTAGTTTTGGAATTGCAATTGAATGTTCTCGACCGAGGAGAAAAGGGGACCTGCTCAGGTTTTAGTGGAGAGGTCCTATCTATCTGCTTGTTCTAGTTTGTTTTGGATCTGTGTACAAATTCACATTAAATTAAAAACAATGGATAAATACTCATGTAAACATTGTGAGATTCTGATATTTTCATCTTCATTATATTATGAGATGCTTGAAATTTTGAAAATGTGGTGGCATGTAGAACAGACTATAAGGCTTTCTGAAAACAAGCTATCAAATTGCAGATAGATTGGATTTGGATTACACCGAGACAAGGGAAATGCCGAAATCTAGGCTAAACTTATCAACACAAGAAGCATTGTCAACGTCTCCCAGAGCGAGAGAGGTTGAAGGTCCTTCAAGATGGAGTGAATACTTGAGTCAAGAAATGGGCACTCCAATGCCTTCTAGAACCTCTCGTAATAATGGGTCAGAAGTATCGTTCCAGCTTCCTGGAGTATCTCATAAGGGGTTAAATATGCAGTGGGTATATCAGCTTACTGAGGTTGCACAAGGACTAATGGCCAAAATCTATAGATTGAACCAAGTCCTGGATTATCCGGATTCAGCAAATCATGTATTTTCTGAAGCGTTTTGGAAAGCGGGCGTCTTCCCAAATTGTCCAAAGATATGTATCTTGCTTTCAAAGAAGTTTCCGGAACATCATAGTAAATTGCAGCTTGAACGTGTAAGCATTAGATTAGTATTTGTACTTCATTTTATATTTTCTTTTTGAACTGCTGGGAAAGCTAAACTCGACAATAAGTTTTTTTAGGTTGATAAGGTTGCTTTGGATGCTTTAACTGATCAAGCTGAAGTTCATTTACAAAGCTTGGAACCATGGATTCAGGTGTGGATTTTTACTTCATATTAATTTCCATGATCATCATATAGTTGCACCCTTACTTTTAATTAAAATAAAATTTAAAAAAGAAAGATGTTAGAATAAAGGCAAGTATGTCATTTCAATGTAAGAAAGTGCATATACCATATTGCTTACCAATTTTATCTTGTACTTCAACATCATGTTAAGGCTTTTGCGAAATAGTTATAATATTCTGTTTTAACTTTTACTTTCTTTTTTAACATTTTTGTTTTGTTTTAATCCTCAATTCCTTTCTATTTGCTTCTTTGTTTGCTCTTCATACTTGCGAGTATAGATTTATGTGACAAATGATTTTATATCTCGCTAAAAGTATCAAATTTTGTAGCTACTCCTTGATATGATGGCATTCCGAGAACAAGCACTGCGACTCATATTGGACCTGAGCAGCACTGTCATTACCTTGTTGGTGAGTTGAAATATATTCTCCGCCATCAGCTGCAATGTCTACTTATAGATAACTTTGTTAAAAGATCAAATTATATTTTTATCATCACTAATGGAAATTCTAGTCCCCATGTTTGTTTTTGCATATCTAATTATATTTTCATGGATTTGGTCTCTCCTTGCAGCCCCATCAGAACTCTCTTATCTTACATGCCTTTATGGATCTCTTTTGTTCGTTTGTTCGCGTCAATCTCTTTGCTGAGAAGGCAAGTCTATAGGCCATGTATGAGCTACATTTTCTTATCGTTTAGATATCTTGTTTGCAGTCCATATCTTCTAGGTATAAAGAGTTGCAGGATGCATGCTCGTTTGTTATTCACTGAAAAATCTGCTATACTGGTTTGATTACAGTTGCCAAGGAAAATGATGCTTCAGATGTACAACCTTTTCCATGCCATCTTGAGAAATGACCGAGACTGTGATTTTTATTATAGGTACAATTATGATTTTAAAGTCGTACAATTATCCACCAATTATACCATTTTTAAAGGCAGGGAACAAGCTAGCATACTTTTTTTTCATTTATAGTCTTCAATTTTGAAACATGGTAACATTCTATGAATATTAGTGTTTGCCAATGACTTGGAAATCATACCAGCGTTTCTGTGAAGATTAGTTCTTGATTTTTGATTTAATATAAATTCTATAGAGAAGGCAGAAACCTATCTTATTACCCTTAATGACATCAAATGTGAAATTGCAAGCATGCAAAATCCTAAATTTGCCTTCATATAAGCTAATATATTTCTTTTCCTGAAATAACAGGTTGGTTCAATTCATAGATGCATATGATCCACCATTGAAAGGGTTGCATGAAGACCTGAATTTCGTTAGTCCTCGCATTGGAGAGGTCATTAGTCTTTTTCTTGATGCTGATATAATCTTACAGTGAAATAAATCTTTTGGGTTGTCATCAACTCTGTTTAGTAGGAATTACTTACTGGCGTATGACTATCTTCTAGGACATTCTAGAACTGTTCGCATAGGTTCATGTTATACTTCTGCATATCGATTCCTTTTGATGAATTTGAACTGTGATAAACCCCCCATCAGATTTACCTATGCCCGAAGAAACCGGAAAATAGTCTGGGGTAGTATTTGGAATAAGTATGGGTTTGCAAGGGATCTTGGGTATTTCTCTTTTTATATTTTGCCGCATTGTTTTTCTGTTTTGGAGGGACCACATGGGAATCTAATTAGTTATTCTCTGTGGGTAGTAGTATAAATACTCTTCCTGCTAGGGCGAGTAGGCAGCTTTTTAGACAATCCGGCTTTAGCCATTTTTGGGAGAATACCAGCTTCTCGAATTGCTGGGTTGCTGTATTCATTTGACTCATTTTGAGATCAATCAGTAAAATTACTATTACTGGTAGATCAAACTGTGAGCACCAGCTGTATTACATATCAAATAACATAATTCATATGTTTTTATATGTACATAACAATGCATAATTGGGTTGAAATTCTGATTTCTCAATATATCAAAGACAATGCCATTTCGGTAGTGCAACTATTTTCACATGAGTTCTTTTTTTTTGGAAAGAGGAATTTTTTCACATGAGTTTTCTTGTCAAACTAAATAAAAGTCAACAAAAAGATTTGTTTTTTTCAAGATGTTTCCTTGCAATGTTCCTTGCAATGTTCCTTGCAATGCCTATTCATATAGAAGTAGAACTCCGATGTAGGTTGACTAGGTTCCCATAAGTATCTACTCTTCATGGGTATTGAGTAAAATAGGTTACTTCTTGAATAAGCTGGTGAAACGACAATCTCTTGGAACTAAATTACAAGTGTGCTAAACCCATGTTTTGTAGGTTTTGGAGGCTGTGGGTCCTATTATATTTTTGTCTACAGATACAAGAAAGCTTAGAAATGAGGGTTTTCTTAGTCCCTTTCATCCTCGATATCCTGACATCCTCACGAACTCGGCACATCCGATGGTACACAAATTTTCTTTACTTCATTTTGAATAACTATGTACTGCCTTGATGAAATCATAATAATCTGTATGATAGCATTAAATATGGATTTCTAATATAGAATAGAGTTCTTCGCTCACTTCCCAATTATATGCATGAAGTCTCTCTCTCTCTCTCTCTATATATATATATATATATATATAGAGAGAGAGAGAGAGAGAGAGAGGAATATCGTGCCTATTACTTATTCTGTTTCTATTGCTTACAGAGAGCTCAAGATTTGGCAAATGTAACGGCTTATAGGGAATGGGCACTATTTGGCTATCTTGTATGTCCTGATGAGCTTCTTAGAGTAACTAGCATCGATATTGCTACGGTACTGTTTCTACACTTCTCTAGAATTCATTTTGATGCATAGTTGCATAACATTTTATCCTCTAATCTTTTATTATCATTATCAAAGAAAAATAAGCACAGAAGGACAACGAATCCAATGCTTTGTCTCGGTAATCATGTAAACATATCATGTCAACGAGAATTTAAAGTGTTTATGCTTTTATGTAATTTTAATTTGATGCAAATTATACGATACATCTTTTTTTTTGTCTAATTTGACAAGTATTGTCATTCTATTTAACCTTTGATATGCGTATATTGGTTTTGTTGCTGCCATATAGTCTGTTAAAGTAGATTAGTTGATCTTCCAAAAATTGAAATATATCTCGTAGTTAATAGAAATGTTTCATTTTTATTACAAAAAATATTCAATCAAAGTGGAAAAACTCCAAGTTCAACTGCTAAAGTTCCAAAAATACGCATCTCAAATAACATAAATAATCAAATAAACAAAAGAAATATCCATAACAAGGTTCAAGACCCGAGTAGTTAGCGTTTGTTGTCTTTATTTTTTGTTTTTGTTCTCTTGTTCTATATTTTCTACTGGTATTTAATATCCTTCTTGCTTACACCCATTTGTTTGTGATAATTACAGGTTGTACTGAAGGAAAATTTAGTTATTACTCTATTTAGGGATGAGGTAATAATCTCTCAAGGATAGCTGATATTGACAAAAAAATTGTTGAGGAAATTAACCATTATATTCTTGAAATGCAGTATATATTGTTGCATGAGGATTATCAGTTATATGTATTGCCACGAATATTGGAATCAAAGAAAATGGCAAAATCTGGGCGAACAAAGCAGAAGGAAGCTGATTTGGAATATAGTGTTGCAAAGCAAGTTGAGAAAATGATAAGGTATTAAAAGAAGTCTGGCATGGGCATAAAAGTAATCTCAATGGCATGTTCTGTTCATTTTCCATCTGATCAATATAATTATCAATTAATGATTGTTGTTGTTTATTTACTGCAGTGAAGTGCATGACCAAGCAAATTTATCCTGTGATGCAATTCATCATGAGAGGAGAATATTATTAAAGCAAGAGATTGCAAGGATGGTTCTCTTCTTTACCGACCAACCGAGTTTATTGGCTCCTAATATTCAGGTATTATATTGTACTCCCTAAATTCTTCATGGTTGCTAGAAAGTGACATCCTCAAACTGTCTTCTGGTATTTTCAGATGGTATTTTCTGCATTGGCATTGGCACAAAGCGAAGTCATATGGTACTTTCAACATGTTGGAATTAGTTCATCAAAATCCAAGGCCAATCGTATAGTGGCAGTAGACATAGTAAGTTTAAATTAGTAGCATGACTCATGATCTATTCTTTTCCTAAATTTTTATATATTTTAATAAGCTTGACTTAGCAACTTCTGGCTGCAGAATCCAAATGATCCTACAATAGGATTCTTGTTGGATGGGATGGACCACCTTTGCTGTCTAGTACGCAAATATATTGCAGGTAAGGATGAGTCTAAGAGCAGTTGTGGTTTGTGATGTGTTTGTTGGTAAACTTTGACTTGCATACAACTGGATATCTACAAGAATTTCTAGAAAAAAAAAGTCTATTAACTGGATATTTACTTGAGAGAGTTTTTATAATGGTTTGCAGCCGTCAGAGGCTATGCTTTATCCTATCTATCATCTTCTGCTGGCCGGATTCGCTTTTTGCTTAACACTCCTGGAATGGTGGCTCTTGACCTTGATGCCACTCTGAAAGGACTTTTCCAAAAGATCGTTGAGCATTTAGAGAATATACCAAAACCGCAGGGTGACAATATCTCCGCAATTACATGCGATTTATCAGTAAGTAATCCATTCAAATTATATATATATATATATATATATATATATAGGGTCCGTTTCCGTTACAAACCAAATAGATTGTACAAACCCTGCAAACCAATCTTAGTCGTTCATCAACTCTAATCAATATCTAATTTTATTATGTTTCCTAATCTAAAGTCATGATCATAATTAATGAACGTTATCATCTTCCATATATATCACAATTATTATTAATGAATCATAATAATTACCATAAATATATCTGTTGTTTCCTAATATAGTGGTTTGCAGGGTTTGTACAATCTATTTGGTTTGTAAATGAAACGCACCCTATATATATATATATGTAATATCTGGTTATTTTAGTGTCATCTGTTGTTAGCTAGGATTTTACTCATGCGTATTGGAAATGTATGATGCTGGATAAGCAGGAATTACGTAAGGACTGGTTATCAATTTTGATGATTGTTACCTCTGCCCGGTCATCTATTAACATTCGACATTTGGAGAAAGCGACGGTGTCTACCGGAAAGGAAGGCTTGTTGTCTGAAGGGAATGCTTTATACAATTGGTCCAGGTGCTCTGTACTTTCAAACTTTTTTTTTGAGCTTATAAAGTTAATGTGGAAGTAGTTTGCTCATTTGGATTTGAATGTGTCAAGCCAGATGTGTTGACGAGCTTGAATCTCAGCTTTCAAAACACGGGAGTCTGAAAAAGCTGTATTTCTATCATCAACATCTTACAACTGTACGTTTTAGCTTTCTGATTGAGTTGCTAGTTGTGCTACTCTCGGAATTTGTAATATCTTTTATCTGAACACGGATCAATACAGGTTTTTAGAAATACCATGTTTGGACCTGAAGGGCGCCCCCAACATTGCTGTGCATGGCTTGGTGTTGCAAGTAGCTTTCCAGAATGTGCTTCTACAATTGTTCCAGAAGAGGTGATTGATAAATTTATGTTTCCTACTGGCAGTTTTGTGCTAGTAGAGACCATTTTGCTGCATAACATGGCTATGTCTTTTACGCTATGTTTGTCCTGAAAGTTTGATTTTCCAAACTAGGCTTTTTAAGTATTGACTGTTGATTGGTTGAATGCAGCTAACTAGAATTGGTCGAGATGCTGTTCTATATGTTGAGTCCCTCATTGAGTCCATCATGGGAGGGTTGGAAGGGCTAATCAATATCCTCGATTCTGAAGGAGGTTTTGGCTCCTTGGAGACTCAGGTTCTTGCTTGTTATCCAAGTTAGTATTAGTTTAGTGCATAATAAGACTAACTATAAACCATTTCACTCTCAGCTTCTTCCAGAGCAAGCAGCGATTCTCATGAACTTGACATCCAGACTTTCTGTTCCTTCAGCAAAATCCCCAAGGGGCGTATCTGGTTTGCATTTGCCAGGCTATGAAAGCTATCCTGAAAGTAACAACTCCATTAAAATGTTGGAAGCTGCCATGCAGAGATTAACAAATCTTTGCTCTGTTTTGAATGACATGGAGCCTATATGTGTTTTAAATCATGTCTTTGTCTTGAGAGAGGTAAGCTCCTCTGTTAATTACTTGAGAGGAATCAAGTCTCCAAATCTTTAATCAGTTCTCAAACATTTGCATAAAATCTAGAGTTTGTGTCTGAATAATTTTTGTAATGCAGTACATGAGAGAATGCATCCTTGGGAACTTCAGAAGGCGGCTGCTTGCTGTATTGAAATCAGATACAGATCTTCAACGTCCGACAGTTCTTGAATCACTAATTCGTAGACATGTAAGTATAATCCATTTGGCAGAGCAACATGTGAGCATGGACCTGACACAGGGTATTCGGGAAGTTCTATTGACCGAGGCTTTCTGTGGTCCAGTTTCATCTCTACACACGTTTGAAAAGCCGGCTGAACAACATGCTGGATCAGCCATCGAGGCTGTATGCAATTGGTATGTTGAAAACATCGTGAAGGATGTTTCTGGAGCCGGGATTCTTTTTGCACCTCTTCATAGATGCTTTAAGAGCACAAGACCTGTCGGTGGCTATTTTGCTGAGGCTGTAACTGATCTTAGGGAATTACAAGCTTTTGTTCGTACATTTGGTGGCTATGGAGTTGACCGATTAGACCGAATGATGAAAGAACATACGGCTGCACTTTTGAACTGCATCGACACATCACTGAGGGCAAATCGGGAATGTTTGGAGGCGGTTTCTGGAAGCATTCTCTCCGGTGACCGGATAGAAAGAGAAGCAAATGTAAGGCAGATAATCGATGTAGAGACAGTAATTGGATTCTGTATTCAGGCAGGGCAAGCCATTGCGTTTGATTCCCTATTAGCTGAAGCTGGTGGAGTGGTGCTTTCAGAAGGTGTGCCGTTGATACATTCATTACTGACTGGGGTTGCAACACATTTACCGGTTGAAGTAGCTGAGAAAAAAGAAATTAGGAGGATGAGAAGGGTGGCAAATAGCGTTGGAGTAGTTGCTGATCATGATTCTGAATGGGTCAGAGAAATATTGGAGGACGTTGGAGGTGCAAGCGATAATTCATGGAGTTTGCTGCCTTACTTATTTTCCACTTTCATGACTTCTAATATCTGGAATACGACCGCCTTCAATGTTGATACAGGAGGGTTCAACACTAATATCCATTGTTTGGCAAGGTTAAAGTGCTTCTGACTACTGTCCATTTCACTGATACATTCTATAATAAAATTAGATATATATATTACCTTGGCTTGGTGACCTGTAGATCGAGAGCTGAGTTTATTATGTAATCGTACTTTGTTTGACAGGTGTATTTGTGCTGTGATCGCTGGAAGTGAGCTAGTTAGACTTGAAAGAGAACATCAACTGCGACAACCTTATTCAAATGGCCATGCTGGCGATACCATGGAGCCTGAAATGCCAGATCATCTCTCTGTTGAATCAAACATAAAGTCCACAATGCACCTCTTTGTCAAAATTTGTGCAGGGATTGCATTGGATTCATGGAATGAAATCGACAGGTAATGATAATAATAGTTCCAATTAACACAAAGGTCGATCAAGATAAGATGCACCAGATCAATTCTCTTCTAAGGCGCAATTCATGGCATTTGATTAAAAGTGATCAACGGTTCAGATTCACTTCTCACGTTAACCTCAACTTCTCACACGATCCTTCGCCTATATACATAGGGTCATGTTCAGTGGAAAACCTAAAAAAACGGAAAACTGAGGAACACCCTGGTAGCCCTTCATCCGGATGATATGCACTTGTGCATACAAGTAATTTGTAACATGCACACATGCATAAAAACCAAAAAACAACTTAATTTACTTGTATGCACAACATGCACACGTGCATAAAAACAAAAAAACAACTTAATTTACTTGTATGCACAAGTGCATACCGCCCAAATGAATGGCTACTAGGGTGTTCCTCAGTTTTCCAATTTTTGAGGTTTTCCGTTGACAACCTCCCTCCCTCTCTCTCTCTCTCTATATATATATATATATATATGTGTGTGTGTGTGTGTGTGTGTGTGCTGATTAACTGTCTTCTTCATTCTTCATATCTACTACATTTGTGCAGGTCGCATCTCGTGGCAAAACTAATATTCTTGGACCAATTATGTGAGATATCTCCGTACTTGCCACGAAGTTCAGTAGAGCTGCACGTTCCTTACGCCATTCTACGTTCTATATACAGTCAGTACTACGGAAACTCTCCTTCCAATCCTCTATCATTATTAAGTATATCTCCACGCAGTTCTCCAGCCGTATCCATGGGACATGCTTCTCCGGCTATCAGGCATCCATACGGTGATTCGACGCCCCAATCGAGTCATGATTCAGGTTACTTCAAGGCGGCCTCAGCACACGGCCAAGATCAGAGTTATGATAACGATAAGGGGCATACCGGCCATAAGCATCGAAATGCAAGACGATCAGGTCCGTTGGATTATAGTTCGAGTCATAAAGTGAAGGCTGTGGAAGGGTCGACGTCTGGAAGCCGAGGTCCGAGTCCGCTGCCGAGATTTGCTGTGTCGAGATCTGGTCCCATATCATACAAATAGAGACCACTGTTGTAATAAAATTTCAAGAATGTGTTTTATCTTTCGTATCAATCTATACTCCAAGTGAATTTGAGTTTCATAGAAGTAATCAACTAATAACTTAATGGCCGTTATTATTTCATTTTCAAAACAGTCAAAATAGATACACCACGTTGAGGGTGCGTTTGGTACGCAGACATGATAGGACAGGACAAGGTGGGATAGGACAAAACAGGTGTTCCACATTTGGTAAGACAGAACTGGACAGAACAGATAACATTGGCCAATTTATCCTTACTAAATTTAAAGAATGAATAAAATATGAAATAGAAGATTTATATGATGTTTTAGAAGAGAATTATATTTTATTTTGAGGTTATATTGGTAAAACATAAGTCTGTTTCACCTTGTTCCAGCTTGTTCCATGGGGTGGGGGTGGAACAGACCTGATCCAGTTTGTTCCACCTTGTTCCAGTTTGTTCCATATAAAAATCTTGTCAAACGTGGGACAGTGGACTCTGTTCTGTTCTGTCCTGTCCAGTGTACCAAACGCACCCTGAATGTGAGTCTTGAACCTATAATTATCGGTCTTGTTTTCAAGAAAAGGATGTCCACTTTCCTTTGGTTTAAAATTTCACTTTTTGTCTCACATCCAAGCTATAAGAATTAGCTACTTGTAACGGAAATAAATTGCATTCGTTATTTTTAGTTTCATGTTTCCTTTCGCATGGTGATTCTATAAAATGGTTTTTGGGTGTTAGATCGATTCGGGATGGAAGTAAGAGTCGTTAAAGGCAACATAAACTTGTGAAAATTTGCGACCCACAACACAAGTAACAAGATTTTGAAATAATATAAAGGTTAAAAAAAAAATTGTTCATCTCATTTCTTAATTTTAGTCTAATTTCATTAAATTAGTAACATGATAACATTTTCTGCTTCAATTTATTCTTTTGGCTTGTCCTACCTCTATTGCAAGGTGTTTATAAGAAAAATGTATAGCTTTTTATAAGAATTAATATGGGAGAGAGGTCCTATAAAAATCTCCCTTACCTTAAAGTTGATATGAAGTGATCATTTGCTAATTTTTATATATTTTTTTAAACTTTATAATTATTAATATTATGTATCAAGTTTGAGAGAAAATTGTAAAAAATTTGAAAAAATAGAAACAATTTGATAATCATTCATTTAGATCAGAGGTGGATCCATAAAACTTTCGAAGTGGTTTGCATCAACTAACTATCGTAAAATAAAGTAAAATTTAATTAAAAACCCAATTTTATTAAAAAAATTAACCTCAAATATTAATAGAGTAAATTGCATTTTTGGTCCCTGTGGTATGTTTATTTTCGCACTTTTGGTCCCCAATAAATTTTTATTGCAAGAAAAACCCTGTGGTATGCAGAAGTGCTCGATTTTGGTCCCTCAAGACTAACACTGTTAGGTTGCCTCTGTTAAAGCCCCTCATGTGCAAGTCACATGAGGGCATTTTAGTCCTTTTACTTTTGTTTTTCACTAAAGACAAAAAAATCACAGGGGCCAAAAATGCAATTTCCTTTTACTTAAATTTCTAATTAAAAATGAAACAAATATTATATATATATACACACACACACACACACATATCATCGTCATCCCCATCACACAAAACCCTCATCATCATCCCCATCGGAGAAAACGAAGATGCCGATAAACACCATCGGCGACACAGCAAAACCCTCCTTTGACTCATCGTGAAACCCAACCGGCCTCTCCCCCTCGGCGAGTTCCCCGCCGACCTCTCCCCCTCCGGCGAGTTCCCCAGCCGGCGAAGCACAGACCGTCGTCTGGTGGTTGTGGTGGTCTAGAACACGCCTCTCGATCTCTTCTCTCGATTCTCATATCTCTCTCTCTACTCTTTTTTTCTGTCGATCTCTATCTCTCTCTCTTTTAGCTGGTATTTTTTATGAAGCAACTTAGCTGATATTAAAAAAAGCAGAAGTTTGGTTTTCATCTGGGTTTCTGAAAAGCATCTGGTATTAGAAGTGGTTTTTGGGTTTTTTTTAAACTGCAAAACTAAAAAGAAGTCTTGATATTAAAAAAAGCATCTAGGGTTTCTGAAATCAAAAGCATCGAGGCATCTGGGTTCCATCTGGGTTTCTGAAGTGATTTTTCCGACGGATCCAGTGAAGTAATTTCTGGAATTAATGTTACCCTCACAGTGGTGGTGGAACATGACCCTACAACGAGGCCAAAGGTATCAAAACCCAAATTGGGGGTGTGGAAGCTTGAACCCAAGTGTAATAATTGGGTGTTTAGTGGATCTGCATCATCTTAGGGTTTTGATTTAGTTTAGATTGAGTTTGATTGAGTTTAGATTTAGGTTGGTCTGCAAAACTTTTGTCGATTGAGGTTTGTTAATGGAGGTCAATTGGAACCAGGTAAAAAACGATGGGTTTGAAGAAGACGATGGGTTCATGTGGGTGTTGGTGGAGACGACGATATGTTAGTCCCAGATGGCTATAACAAGTATTGTAGAAGGGGGGGGGGGGTTGAATACAATACTCAAAATTTTCACAATTTTAATTCTATTATTGAAAAACTTTCAACAAGAATTACACATAGAAAACTTAAGACTGTTGCGGAAAAGAACAGATAAACTATTCTAACAATTTGCACAAAGTATACTAACAAAACAACTAAGAACACTTAGAACAAAGCTATAAAGTTTGTAAGCAATATGGAGATTTCTTGCACTGAGAGAGAAGTCCAAAAAGCGTAGTTTGCATGGAGCCGTCTACTTCCTTTTATAGTGAAATAACAAGTATTGTGCATTAAATGCTCAAGACACTTGTCACAAGGAGATTGGATAGAAGGTGTAGTACTCTGAAAAGTTGATGTTTCCAAATCACCTTTTTCCTTGGAACCAGGAAGAGTGCCCAGGCTGATTTAGACGTTATCTAAAAGTGGAGAGTACTAGGTTGACATTTTTACCAACCATTGGATTATAGCCAAACCTGGAGGATCTTCTTGATGTGTTTTCCAAGACAATTTTATCGATGAAGTTCTACCGAAATAAAACTGTCATTGGTCTTTAAAAAATCATCTGCAAGACAATCTAATTACATGTAACACCCCAAAATAGGGGTTAACAAAAACTTCCATAAAACGGAAGAGTGGTACACATTACTAAAGTAAAATTGTTCATAAACATCATTACCAAACCATTAATACAAATATTTAGTTAATGTATAACTACCAAAAGACTACTTGCTTGTTTGCTCGATACTATAGCAATCCAAGATCAAAAAGGATGTCGTGAAGTTCTAATGTCAATCTTCCAATTCTTTAACCTTCCAACATCAATCCCGAGCTCACACCCTGTACTAAACCTTCTTGTGCCCGGTACCACTAATATCTGTAACACATAAAACACATAGCAAGTGTTAGGCTTTTAAAGCCTAAGTGAGGTTTACACATAGCACATAAAGCATAGTCATAGCATGTAGGAATAACAATTCGATACATTCATAAATTGGATTCCATGGAGAAGGTCCATATCGCTACCCAGTTACATCATAATTGGAGATATACCTTGATCGATACCCCACGACACTATCACAAGGCATAACACAACGGGAAACCCCACGGTATCCGAAGGTATGAACGAAATACATTTACCCCACGGTATATATGAATATATCCCCCAATGCATACTAGGTGCTCCTCCAATTATATGAATACCAAATATGTTAATCCAAATAAGATTCAAAACATGTTAAGCACTTTAATAATGGTCCAACCATTTATCATAATCAATACTACATCCATGTAGTTCACATACATCCACATGTACTTTATTCACATTCAATAAGAATTCCATAATAAGCCACCATGTTTACAATTCAAGAATAAGTCCATTAGGACCATTAAGCCATCAGTTCATCATTAAGACATCTATTAAGCCATCATCTCAATTTCACATACCATGGATATATAATCAAACCAAACTCTTAACATCAATATTTATCATGTCATACTAAATAAAAACCACAATTAATCCATATTAACTTACTTGAATTCCTCTTGTTTCCCTCTTAACCATTGAGAGCATATAACTCAAGATTTTACATTAACAACACAATTTCAAGATAAGAAATGGTAGATAAATAAAATGAAATCATTTAGGTACAGATTACTCACCTTTAATCTTCAATTGGTATAACCTTACTTGAAGACTTGAACCATAATCTTCCAATAAAGATGAAATGAAGATACCAAACCCTAATTGAAGTTTAATTGTGTAAGATTCATTTACTAATCACTTGAATTGGTTTAAAATTGATGGATAAGAACTTACCTTAAGCTTAGGATTGGAAATCGCCCGAAGAGAGTAGCAGCAGTGTTCTAAATTGAGAGAATACTGAATATCAAATAAGAGGTGGGTTTAACCCCCTTTTGGCACGTCAGGTATTCGGCGCCGATCATCCGCGCCGATGCATCGGCGCCAGCCTCTGTTTGCCAAAACTCCCAACTTCCACTAATTTAGCCGTAACTTCTTCGTTAAAACCCCGCTTATACCCCGGAAAGTACCGTTGGCCTCGTATTCAAATTACCCATCCAACTAATCCATAAAATCTAATATTCTACTTTATCTTCTATTTTTCATTAATTTTCTTAAGAATTAAACTTACTGATTTCTATCGAGAATTATCAAATAGCAAGTCAAAGTCACAAAAATTACTTAAGATATCAATCATAATCTAAAAAAGTCGAAATATCATGAAATATTAAACTTACTAGTACTTACGAGGATTTTCCGGGTGTTACAATTCTCCCCCACTTGAAATAGATTTCGTCCTCGAAATCTTAGACTAGGAAAACAAATGTGGGCATCGCCGCTTCATATTTTCTTCCGTCTCCCAAGTGATATTAGCTCCACGGTGATGTTTCCATTGAACCTTAACCATATTGATCTCTTTTCGTCGAGTTCTCTTAGTCAAACGCTCTAAAATAGCTTCAGGTTCTTCTATACAATGTTTGTTCTCCACTCTTACTTCCGACAATGGTATCACATTTTCTTCATTACCAAAACACTTACGCAAATAACAAACATGAAAAGTCGGGTGAATTCCGTTCATCTCGGGAGGTAAATCTAACTTGTAAGCTTGCAAACCTACCCGTTCCAAAATAGTAAATGGACCAAGGAAACGAGGACTCAACTTTCCCCTTTTTCCAAAACGGATCAGCCCTTTACACGGAGATACTTTTAACATTACCCGCTCCCCCACTTGGAATTCAATTGGTTTCCTCTTCTTGTTTGCATAACTCACTTGTCGATCTTGGGCCGCTTTCAATCGTTCTCTAATAATCTTGACTTTGTCTGCCGTTTCTTGAACAATTTCTGGTCCAGCAAACTGTTTCTCTCCCGCTTCCAACCAACAAGCCGGAGTTCTACACTTCCTCCCATAGAGTGCTTCAAATGGTGCTGCCTTCAAACTAGAATGGTAACTATTGTTGTAAGCGAACTCTATTAACGGTAAATGTGCGTCCCAATTTCCACCAAATTCGATTACACAAGCCCTCAACATATCTTCTAGAGTCTGAATGGTCCTTTCGCTTTGACCATCTGTCTGCGGGTGATAAGCCGTGCTCAGATTCAGTCTAGTACCAAGTTCTTCTTGCAATGCTTGCCAAAATCGTGACGTGAACCGACTGTCCCGATCAGAAACTATAGATACAGGCACACCATGACGTGAAACCACTTCATCAATGTAAAGTTTTGCTAACGAGTCCATTGATGAGGTTTCTCGCATTGCCAAGAAATGCGCACTTTTCGTCAATCGATCCACAATTACCCAAATCGTATTATTACCTTTCAAAGTTCTAGGTAACTTCGTCACGAAATCCATTGTGATCTTTTCCCATTTCCACTCGGGTATTTCCAATGGTTGTAGTTTACCATAAGGTAATTGATGTTGAGCTTTTACTTGTGAACAAGTTGTGCACTCTCTCACATAATGCGCCACATCCAACTTCATAACCGGCCACCAATAATGCGGCTTTAGGTCCCTATACATTTTGGTGCTTCCGGGATGAATAGAGTACTTAGATTTATGAACTTCATCCATAAGTAACTTTCTATTCTCACCGATCTTTGGCACCTATACTCGCCCATTGAACAGTTTAACCCCACGGCTATCTTCAGTTAACAACTGTTTTTGCTTCACCATCACTTCATCTTTAAGATTTTCCTCTTTCAATGCTTCGACTTGCGCGAGTCTTATTCGATCAATCAAGCTTGATACGATGTCAATTTTTGCAAAATTTGCTCGTAGTCCCTTACCACGTTCTTTCCGGCTTAATGCATCTGCAACGACATTAGCTTTACCAGGATGATAAAGCAGTTCACAGTCGTAATCCTTGAGTAGCTCTAACCACCTTCGTTGCCTCATGTTCAACTCTTTTTGGTCAAAAATGTACTTCAAACTTTTATGATCAGTATACAAAGTACATTTGGTACCATACAGATAGTGTCGCCACAACTTTAATGCAAAAACTACTGCAGCCAATTCTAAATCATGAGTGGGGTAATTCTTTTCATGCACCTTGAGTTGTCTTGAAGCATAGGCTATTACTTTTCCTCTTTGCATTAAGACACAACCCAAACCCAATTTAGATGCATCACTGTAAACCACAAAGTCTTCCGATCCTTCAGGCAAAGCTAGAACAGGTGCTTCACACAGTTTCTTTTGAAGGGTACGGAAAGCCTCTTCTTGAGCTTTAGACCAAATAAAGTTCACATTCTTCCGAGTCAAAGCTGTCAAAGGAGATGCGATCTTCGAGAAATCTTGGATAAACCTTCTGTAATATCCCGCCAATCCTAAGAAGCTTCGTATTTCACTCGGACTCTTGGGCGGTTCCCATTTCATAACTGCCTCAACCTTCGAAGAATCTACTTTTACCCCATCTCGAGTAACCACATGACCCAAAAACTGAATCTCTTGCAACCAAAAATCACACTTAGAAAATTTTGCATAAAGCTTCTCTTTTCTTAATGTCTCCAACACTTCACGGAGATGAAATTCGTGATCCGCTTCATTCTTAGAATACACCAAGATATCATCGATAAAAACGATTACCGATCTATCGAGAAAAGATCGGCACACCCGATTCATCATATCCATGAATACCGCCGGTGCATTCGTCAAACCGAATGGCATTACTAAGAATTCGTAATGACCATAACGAGTTCGAAACGCCGTTTTTGGAATATCACATTCTTGCACCCTTACTTGATGATAACCCGAACGTAAGTCAATCTTTGAAAAACAGGTCGCTCCTTGCAACTGATCAAATAAATCATCGATTCAGGGAAGTGGATATTTGTTCTTCACAGTTACCTTATTCAGCTCTCTATAATCTATACACATACGCATTGAGCCATCTTTCTTCTTTACAAATAAAACTGGGGCTCCCCACGGTGACGAACTTGGTCGCACAAATCCCTTATCCAAAAGTTCTTGCAACTGAGCCATCATCTCTTTTACTTCCAACGGAGCTAAGCGATAAGGTGTTTTAGCAATCGGAGACGCTCCCGGCATTAAGTCTATCCTGAACTCTACTTGACGATCTGGCGGTAAGCCTGGCAATTCCTCAGGAAATACATCAGGAAACTCGCACACTACCTTCACATCCTCCACTTTCTTCTTTTCCATCCTAGCATCAATCACATATGCCAAGAATGCTTTACAACCTTTTTGTACACATTTGTGCGCCTTCAACATAGTCATGAACGCCATTTCTCCCTTCCTCCGATCCCCATATATAACAATAGGGTTTCCGTCAGAAGATGGTATACGAATTAGTTTCTTAGCGCACACAATTTCAACTTGAAATTCTGCTAACCAATCCATCCCAACTACTAAATCAAAATCCCCAATCAGAATTGGCATTAGATCTACCGGAAAGTCTTTCCCTTCTATTTCTAGCGGACAACCCCACAAAACATCTCTCACCACCACATTTTCACCATTTGCTAATTCTACTAACAAGGCTTCTTCTAACTGACTAACAGGCATATTCAACTTTTGAACAAATGATAATGACACAAAAGAATAACTTGCTCCAGAATCAAATAAAACACGTGCAGGTACGGAGTTTAGAAGAAACGTACCCGACACCACATCTTTTGAACTTCTTGCCTCATCCGTTGACATCTGAAATGCCCTTCCCATTGCCTTCGGTGGTTCTGACTTGGGTTTTCCCGATCCGCCCGTCTTCAACCTTGGGCAATCTCTCTTCATGTGACCCGGCTCACGGCATTCAAAACAAATTACTCCTTTTATGGAGCAATCCCACATTAAGTGCCCAACCTTTCCACATTTGCTACAAGTTAAAGGACTCTGAAATTGACGAGTGTTACACGGACCCGTATGAGATTTCCTGCACCGATTACACCATTTTGCTTCATTACGATTCTGTCCACCTTTATTTCCCATGAACGGTCTTTGTTGGCGAACATTTCCCGATGACCCTTCCCATTTCCTCTTTTCACCTACCGATCCACTTTCTAACTTTCCTTGAACCATATCATCTTCTATCCGTAAGGATTCTTCAATTGCTTCTTGAATGGTTGAAACCTTTGCATTCCTCAAAGCAGTCTTCATACTAGCCGGTAATCCCCTTTGATAAGTCTTTATCTTGGTTTGCTCTTGCTCATTTACCTGAGCCTCCTATTATTCGCTTACCTGAAAAGGTTTAAGTTTTGAAAAGCGTGGGTTAGACCATGAGGTCTAGTGAGTTCCCTCCATAATCGGTGTACATCATCATTATAAAATCATTTTTATAAAACAGTTCACATTCTTCACATAAACATCATACATGGTGCTGCACAGTGTAATGGATCTCATAAACATTCCGCGATCGGGGCCCCAGCAGACTCCCCTCACGCCCGAGTAGGAAGGAAATGAATTCCCTCCTACAAGCTCATCACATATCCGAGTAGGAAGGAAATGAATTCCCTCCTACAAGCTTCTCACAATAGCCCAAGGGATCATCAGATCCCGAGGTCTTCAGATCCCACTGTGCAGACCGACTCCACATACATACACATAGCTCATCATAATCATAAAACATGAAATTCGTAAAACACTTTACAATTCATTTCATCTTGCTGAATACTCTTTTCAGTAGAACATACTTTTCATGGGAAAACGTTTGTAAAATCTTGTAAATAAATCATGCTCATAGACATGCCCTGATCAGTAAAATATTAACTTTCATTCACGTAAAATTCATATAAAATGACATGGCATTTCCACATAATCACTTTCGTTGGAAAACACGTAAGATCACGTATTTTAGTTAGAAAAACTCACTTGATGCGCTTAAAATCTTTTCTTACTTTGCTTCTGGCTTTCAATCGGTCTACCTGAGAAATAGATGAGATATAAACTACTCAGATGCCTAACCAACAGTCCATACACCACTCGGATTCGACTTATCGGACAATCACTTACCGGACACTACTTACCGGACAACTTCTCATCCGAATAGCCTTCTTATCCGGACAGTTTCCTCATCCGGAAACCTTCAAATTGGACGTGTCCGGACGCCCACAGGCTTTCCGGACGCCGACTGAGAACCCTATTTTGGACCGAAATTCACAGATAAACTCATATTCCAAAGGATTTAGATTAGCAACAATATTCTGATCACTAAGCTCTATTAGTACTGAACTCTTAGTTGCCAAAAACGCATTTGAGACACCTAATTTCTTCCATAAAGTCTCAAGCTCAACCTTTAAACAAAAATCCCAAAATACCTAACTTAGCAACATTTTCACAGATTAGAGATGAAGAGAAACGATTACCTGATTGATTGAGGATGATGAAAACTTTCCTTTTCTCCCAATTAACTTGGAAACTCTTTCTTCTTTCTTTCTCTATCTCTCTTTCTTCCTCCTTGCTCTTTCTCTCTTTCTTCCTTCTTATTCTTTCTCCCTTTCTTTCTATTTCAGCCGCACACCACCCCAAGAACCCAAAAATACTGATTTCTAAAATGGTGCCCTAGGGATTTGTAGCTATTTATACCTCTCAAAAATTGCCAATCAAGTCCAACTTTCATTGCTTAGACTTCGGCCACCAAACTTTCACATTTTCTATAAAAACCCGGTTGTTACAACTTTTAAAAAAAATTAATATAAAATGTTAAAAGTTCAATCTCATTCATGGGATTGAATAAAATAATAATTTATGTCTTCTATCATCAAGTTCTAGAAAACTCTCTAAACTTGATTTTTTTTAAATTTTCTCTATTATAAAAAATAAGATAACAAAACTGTTAAAGAAGTATAATAACCTACTCTTTTTTATTTTAATAAAGTTGTTGTAGATGTTTTTAGAAGTAAGATCATTCGCATCAGTGTAAGACCAAAGTCTTTTTTAAAGTGTCACATTAGTTTTGTAATAACATATCCTACATCAATGCAAGACCAAACTCCTTTCTAAAGTGGTCTGCACTGTCAATATTATAATATAATAAACTAATGAAACAAAAACATATAATAAACCAATATTACAAAATAATAGTATTAATTTATTAAATATAGTGGGTCTCACTCTCATATCTTATAAGATGTTGGTGATTTAGCAAGGATAAAAGTATCTTGTAAGACCTTGCCATCAACATATTCAATATTGTTTAAAAAAGGAATATTCGTTCAATATTCCCTTGTAGGAACGGAGATGCTTTTATCCAATGGATTCGGTCGGTGAATTTGATGAAAAAATAAACAGAATAAAAATTAATAAATAAATAATTTTAGAGCAAGTGTTGAAAACCCAAATGGGTCATGTTTTGATCAAATAATAGCTATGTACCAATCATGTCCCCACACCCACACACCTTCACGTGCGCCCACACACACACCGATATGGCACATGCTAAAGTGCAATTTAATGTGGAGATTGCACAAACTTTTCTCTTTCTTCCAAATTACTCATACTTTAAGTGATCCATTTTGCAACCAATTCTCCGTTTTCGAGCATCTCCAACAGCTTTGTTATTTTAAAGAAAATAAAGAATATGAGAATTTTAAGTTATAATTTTGCTTCAACTGTTTCTTTAAAACTATCCCTAAAATAGAGAAAATACAAGAGAGAAGAAGTTTTTATCCAAATATGAAGATAACCTCAAAAATGATTACTAAATGGGAACACCAATAGAAACCTTTGAAAAATAAATATTTAGATAGAGAAATAATATTTTAATATTATAATCAATGATTGTTTCTCTAAAACTAGTGTTCGACATCGCGCGTTGCGCGATGATTAAACTTTATGTTAACAAAGCTATAAAAATTGTTTTTGTTATTTTTATAGATATAGAACATATTGCAAATCCATACATAACAACTTCTTTTAGATAAATATTAGGTTTGAGCATATTTAGTCAATAGAGTTATGAAATATGTTGCATGTGTGATGAAAACTATTAGTAATAACTATAATTTATATATTTATATATAAAACATTAATAAATGCCGTTTAAAATAAATCAATACAAAAAATAACAAAAAATGAAAAGTAAATAAAAAATGACTAACGTGGTGGAAGATTTCGGATAATCAATATTCAACACTAATAAATAAAAATTATACATAATTAGATTTAGTTTAAATATTCTACAGTTTTTAAATATATACAAATTGTATCAATAATTACCTAATAAAATTATATTATCAATTATTTATATTATAATTAAAATAAGTAATTAAAATAATTTTCATATTAAAATCCAATAATATGATTATTTCTAAAATTATAATCATTTAAAAAATATGACAACAATTGATTAGATGTAATGAAGTGTTTATATTTATTTATAATATTAATTAATTAATAAGAAAAGACGTAGAAGTCTCTAGATTTTACGAATTTTTTTATCAAGAATTCACCTCATTTTTTTATTTTTTCACTTACTTATTTTCTTACAATATTTTCTTCCCCTTTATCGACAATTCCTTGATTATTTGACAGTTTGGATCAAAGTTTATATTGATGTATATGTCACATGAACACGATTGCATAACATTATCAGTTAGTTTTTCATTTTTCTTGTGTAAATGTGATTCATCAGCTTCATCTACTAAACTGAGTGTCTCGGATACATTGTTGACAGTGGTATCAATCTCGTTAGATTATAGCACACCATAAAAATCATAATAACAAATACAATAACAAAGAACTTAACAATAACCAAATATTAATCTTTTAGCAATACAATTTTAGTTACATAAAATGAAGAGATTGAGAGGTAGATTGGTGTATGACAAAAAGGTTAAAAACCAAATAACATAGCCAACAAAAATCAAAAAACGCTTATGCTTAAATAAGTGAAATGAATGATTAATTAAAATAAAGAAAGGAAAATGAATGGTTAGTAACATTAAGAAAAAAAGATAAAAAGTTAATTTACATAAATGCAATAAGTTGAATGATTAATTAAAATAAATAATGGAAAACAATGGTTAATAACATAGAAAGGGAAAATAAATGGTTAATAACATAAATTGCAACGGGTTTGTAAAATTACTAAAAATACCTTCATTTTTAATGAAAATACAACTTACATATGAGAATCGAAAAGTCATTAACATGTTCAACATTTTAAAAAATTGAAAATTGAAAAAAATGGAGGAGACAATCTAAGTATTAGAATGTGTCACATCATCTCTTTAGATTCATTTTTTATATATATATAAATATTTTTAAGATGCCCCATCATCTTTTAATGATTATTTTTATATAGATGTGAATATAGATTTATTATACAAATTAGCCTATATATTGATTAATCTATATATTTATATAATAAGATTGTATATGTAACTTGTAAAAAAGTAAATGAAAGGTTTATTCAATTAATGATATATTTTTATTTTCATATAACTCAAAACTTGGAGAAAATAATAATAATGCTTCAAGCTCTTTCAAGATGTCACATTATCTTTTTATGATTCTCTTTTATATAGATATACAGATAGAAGGATTATGTAAATAATAATAAATGATAAGTTATATTATAGTAAGTTATTATAAGTATTTCATTTATGTATATTGATGGAAATAAGAAATTTTTTATGTGTAAATTAATAGTTATTACATTGACATGATTAGTGATCATCTTCATCTTATTTTTATTTATCCATTATAATCAATTTCTTATTGTATTCGGTTGTTATATAAATAAAGATATACACATTATTATATTTAAGTGTTTGTAAATAAAAAAGTTTGATTTTAATCATAGTTAAAATGATTAGTAAAATTTAAACTTAAAAAAATATAGAAAACGAAAAAAAGAACTCTAAAATCTCAACAAAAGTGAAAATAAATGTATACCCATAATAGTCTTCTCGAATAAACCTGAAAAAATAAAAACAACCATTAAAAAACATATTGAAGCTTGTTGTAGTTGTGTCATGGATTGTAATACGTACATGCAAGATTCGATCATTGAACCATCGTTGTCATCAAAACTTTATAATCGCTTCCATGAACATACCCCTGTTTCCATTTAAAAGAAGTTGAGGAAAATATAGAAATAAAAGTAAGAATAAATCTAAAATCCCAACAAAAGTAAAAACAATAGAACCCGGATTAGTATTTTCAAAGTAACCCTACAATACAATTTTGTTGAAAAGTAACAGCTTATGAAAGTAAGAAGAAAATAAAGTGATCGACGAAGAGGGAGAAAAAGTGTTTACCTAAAAAACGATCTTGTTGAAAAACAATGCATGGTTTGTGATATGAATAATACATCAAGTGATATGGAGAGGAAGATGGAGATATATAGTGATGAACAAATCATGATACAAAAGGGAAGGTTTTGAGTTTTCACATTTAAGAAAGAAGTTGAAAAGATTTAGAGGTTTCACCTTTGAAATGAAGATGAAAAGGTTGGTAGGTTAAACTTTTTAAAATTACTAAAACAACCCTAACTCAATGAATTTTATTTTTTTAGTATAGCGACGGAAACGTTTTTACCATATCAAATATTTAAAAAAATCAAAATTCTTAGAAAAAAAGAAAAATGGTCTTATAATGCTTAGGAGAGGCCACATCATTATCTTTGGTTTCTTCTTTTATATATATATTGATTGATAGGGAATCTGTTGGACATAAATATATATTTTTTTATTGAGATTTTGATTTTCGTTCTCATTTTGGGGAATCTGATGCTCAAATTATCTTTTCCCCTTGTACCAATTGAGTTTGTAAGATGAAATTGAGACTTTTTATAGTTTTAAGAAAATTAATTTTAATTTGAATAAAATTTCTATCAAACTTAACATACATTTGAAGGATAAACTTAGGGGTCGTTTACCAAACGCTTACCCGGTAAGCGCTTATCGGTAAAATTAAACTATCACTTACTTACCGGGTAAGATTTTAGTCCACCAAAACGCTATCGTATGCAACAATTTTCCCGGTAAGTGTTAACCGTGGTAAGAGTCTTTCGCCGTCACTTACCGGGAAAGACTCTCGGTCCTTGCCTTAGCTCTTACCGTGTAAGATTCTTGGTCGTTGCCATATTCATCTGTAAGGTAATATGACTTGGTAAGCGCTTACCCGGGTAAGCGTTTAGTAAACAGCCCCTTAGTTCGATATTTTCATTATTACCATGGAAATATCAAATCTAAGACAACACCAACTATATTTATTTCCTTCCCTGCCAACTTAAACATCCATTTGTTCGATAACGGTAGGTTATATTTTCAATCTGTGTATGCAAATCAAACAAACCCAGTAAATCCCACATAAAATACGGTTTGAAGAGAATAAGATATGGATATCCCAAGAAGTCAAGAAAATAGATATGGTCATATCATGGGACCAACACAAGGTATATCTTCACAAGAACACATCAAGTAAAAAGACAGATAATGTACAAAGAAAGAGATTTGAATTTTGAGAGTCCGTCTTTATGTCACAATCGGGCCATAAACCATATCTAATAGGTTCCGATTCCCCAATCTTTGCCATAATTTTCAAATCTCCAAAAGATCGTATATCGATAGTCAAGAAACAAGGTGGTTCTAGTCGTAATCCATATAACATAAGATCGAAATATAAGATCCAAGATTCTCATATGGATTTCAAGAAATTGGACCAAATGGTTGTCATAAGTCAAGATTTGACACCAGATCATCAATCTTTACAGAAATTTGGTTCAAGATTGCCCACAAACATCTCTCATTTAATTGCATAAGTCTAGAATTTAGGCAAGTTTGATGTTATATATGTTTTGTTGTTTAGTGGGACAACCAGGAAGCTCCCATCTTCTAAGTTGTATCCATATATATCTGGGTCCCCCCCATCAATGTCCACTTCTTCATCTACCTAATCTTTTGGTCAATTGGTCCCAAAAGAACTCAACTTTATCACTAACCCAACAACCCTCACATGCATCCACCCTTCCCTTTGTCTCCATCCTCTTTCACTGTGTGTAGTGTGTGTGTGTGTTCTTGATCAGCTAGCTAACACTTAACACAACCATGGTGATCAATCAACCCTTTTTGGGCCAGTGATCTTTGATGATTAAAAAAAAACAGAAACTAGCATATGGGTTCGAATGATAGATAACGTTCGAGTAATCTTTGACACAATACACCACATATATAAACAAAATATATGTTACACAACCAGTATCAAGAAGCGTAAAAACACAGAAGTCCATAGAAAGTTGGGTAATAATAACAAGCAGGATATAACTAACTTGATACTATACTATGGATTAAGGAAGAAGAGGGTGCTTAATTTTTCACCTGTTAATCGCGACTCTAAGTTGTTTTCGAGTCTTCTTGATGCTTTCTTTCAAAGATACCACATGGACATATCCGCGGTGGTTGGATTTGGATCACCGGAAAAGTCAACTCCTCCTAGAGTGAACGGTGACTGTGAAACGAATCTGAAATCCAAGTTATTGTCGTTCGTGTTCAGGTTATTTGCATCGAAACCAGAATTGTATGGTGTTTTGTTGTTAAACTGGAATCCTGGTGGCAAGAATGTAGGTTGATTCGAAGGCATGTTGGTTTGACCAAAAAAGTCATCATCGAGTTGGATGGGAAACTTTTGCTTCTGGTTCTGGTGATCATGACTGATGACATCAAGATTCGCGGAGTTGAGACTTCTGTTGGTGGTCTGTTGATGATTAGTATCGTAGAATGACATGAGATCAGAAATCGCTCGTTGACCATCTCCCGGAAGTCCAAGTTGTGAAGTCAAACCACCGTAGGAGGGTGCACTGTCTTGGTGGTTGACTGGTGGAGCTGTGGTGATCTTGGGCTGAGCGAAGGCGGGGATGGTGAAAACAGGTTCTTTTTGGAGGTGGTGGTTGTTCATTTGGAAGTTTAGGGTTCCGCCACGAGAAGGATTATGATTTGGATTAGGCGTAGACCGATAAGGACAACTCATTTGGTGATTGTTTCTTGAAAACCTGTCCTGAAATCCGACACGAATGTCACTGTAAGGACACTGAGGATATTCACATGTGAATATCTTCTGTTCCATCATACCAGTCTGCTGTTCATCAGATGGTTGTTGCTTCCGTTTCTGAACGAAGTTATCCGGGCTCATGGTGTCAATCAGCTCACCCTTGACTTGAGTCATTTGAGGGACCATGAGCCTATCGGCTGGACCCATGAGCCCAAGGTTGTAAAGATTATTCACATCGCGGGTGGGTTGTGGCTTGCACTCATCTACTTCAACGGTTTGATCATCTTCCACACCTTCCACGTCATAATCGCTCGTGTCACTAATCAGATACGACCCGGTCCCACCAGCTGACGATATCGGAGGACAGCTGTCGGGATATAGTTTTCGCGATAAAGTCTCCTCTTGGTTAATAATAGCAAGCCACGTGGCACTCTCTTTAGCCGTCATCTTGTCTTGCAAGCATTTCGACTGCCTAACAAGCTTGCGAATTTTCGCAATATCCGGAGACATATGCTTGATCACAGCCGTCAAAACGCCAACTTTCCACGCTTTTTTCAGATCATGCGGTTTCTTGTACGGTGGCGTCCCGTGTTCTTTCGGCAGCCCGAGTTGGGACCACCATTCCTCGTCTCCAGTGGGCCACCACGGCGGCGCAACACCCTTCTCCAACGGAAACCGCCTCTGTGGCGGGTCGCAATGCTGCATCAGAGCCGACAAAAGGGACCCGAGTGTTGTGTCTTGAAGCTCTTGCAACGTGTGAGGAGTGGAAACCGCAGCACAATTATCCTCGTTTTTCCCAGAAATCGAATGATCCGCTTGGTATTTTGCGATTGCCGCTGGCCCGTTTCTATCAAACCGAACCTTTTCTTTCCACCACGCACGAAGATTATCAGAGGCTCCGCTAACGGGCTTTCCATTCTCTGGGATAATCCCGTAAACAAAACCTTGAGCTTTACAAACTTCCATCATCTTAAGCATGTATTTCAGGATACCATCTTGGGCCCGCGACATTTTCTTTCGCCTTGCTTGTTCTTGAGACTGTCGTTGCTTTGCGTTATCGACCTCTTTTCCTTTATTTTGATCTTTAAGACGCCTTAAAAGCATTCGGTCTCTCCACATCCTCCTTTCTAACTCGTCAACATCCATTTCTTCATCGCTATAATCTTCCTCCCCAGGTGCCTCTTGTTCGGTTTCAGGTGGTCGCTCCCCCTCACATTGAGGAGCCGAAAGGAAATCAAGATTTCCATAGAAGCCCATTTCTTCAAAGATCCCCATGGATCTCAGAAACCCGAATCAGGGTAATATCGTAATTTCAACTATTAGCAAGATTGAGTCCTGAATATCAAGTGTCAATCAGAAATAAGATTAAAACAAGATAATTGATAATTAATAGACATCATAACAAAGAAAATCTTGATTCTTGACAAAAGGGTAACCTTTATTAATTTCTACAACAATCCCTATTACTATACGAAGACCCAGATAAAAAATCAAACAAACCCAGTAAATCCCACACATAGATAGGGTCTGGGGGCAGGATGTACGCAAATCTTTCTACTGCCCCCAAGTTATTACTTCCTATTGAGGGAAGTCTAGAACCGAATGAAGTCATTTAAGGTAACACAAGCTATAAGATAACGAAAAGCATAGATTATTCTTTTGGCGGAAAATGTTCATTCTTTCTCTTTGAAGCCCGAAAATGATCAAAAGAACATGAGAATAAACTTTGTTCGATTACTTATCGATATACTTACTTTCCATAAACATTAGATCAACTTCCATCTTCAAGTGACCCATGAAAATAGCCAAGTTTTATATCTTTTTTCACTAATTTCCAAGTTGGAATCATCTATTTGCTACATGATTCTTCTATTTTATGGTTCTTTTAGGATAAAAGACACTTGAAGAAAACACCCACACACATACATATACATATATATTTACACATGTATGTATAGATACATATATACACACACATAGAGGGGAAGAAGGAGGCAGGAAATCTAAGTTCACAAAATCTAGTCTCAAGAGAGGAAAAAACAAAGAATTAGATCCACTGATTGAATGTTTTTATCCCAATTAAAAGTAATTTTCTAAACTTCCTTAAATTATGATCTACATCTTTCTTGCTCTAACCTTTTTTCTAAAATCAAACAGAACAAACAGAAAATATTTACTCTCTAGATGCCATAGATCTCATCCAAAATCAGAAAAAAATAGAAACCCATAACAACAAAACAACATCTAAGTTTAAAAACTTTTCAATACCAAAACCAAAATCACTCCATCTGCTTCAAATCACCATCATCATCACAAAAAGAGGCAATTATTCGATTCACAACTAGACCAAAAAAAAACTACAAACCCACATCAAAATTCATTCAGATCCAACTACAAGAAACAAAAACACAGATCAATTTCATGAAATCATCATGTAAAACAGTAAAAGAAGCAGAACCCATGAAAAAGGTTTGAACTTGAATACAATATTGTTCAGATAATAGAGTAAATCATGGAAAAGAGGGAAGAAAGACGAAAAAAACGAATGAACTCACCAGCTTTTTGCTTTAAGACTTGGCTCAAGCTTCTGCCATCTGAAGAAAAAAGAAGAAAGTCGTCTGTGGTGGCTGAAGGAGGAGAGAGAGAGAGAGAGAGAGAGAGAGAGAGAGAAAGGAGGCGGAAAATGCAAATGAATGTGACAAAGAAAGAGGTTGATACAATAAAGGGAGAGCAGAGTATCGGATGGTTAATGGGTATCGTATTATTACGGTGATGGATTGGCAAGTAAACGTATGATCGTCTTTCTATTTTTAGAAATAAGCAGACAAATATCTCCAAAATTTATACTTGCTTTCTACCCAAAAACAAATGTGTATTTTGATTTTCTCACCCTTGAAATAGCAAAAACAAAATTTGGGGTTTTTTTCATTTTAATTTATTTTAAATAAAAATTAAATCTTTATTTCGAATTTATTTATTGGTGGAACTTCTTTTGTAATTTTATGTTATTAAAGTATATTTTAGGTATCTGATTATAGATGAATAATCTGTCAAAAATTAGCTTTTGAACACATTAACTAATAAGTTTGGGTTAAGAACTTATAATTTCTACATGTTCTTTCTAATCGAGCTTCTTAATATGTCGGTATACCCTCGAGAGGATTCGGGCGATCCAGAGGACCACCACAGCTCTTCTCTTATCGAGAATCCGTATATACGCCCCAAAATATTATAGATCTTAAAGTTAACAATCAGTTATCAGACAAATCTTTAATGACCTTACAGTGACTCAAGGTGACACCACTTGTGGAGAAAACCCAATGTCATACCTGGTAGGGTAAAGTAATGTAAGATAAGCTACCTCACGGATAAAGTCACGTCACGTCATCTTCTCGGGATTACAACGTTTACAATTTGGTAAAAAAAATATTATCGGACTTTACTTATTGTATCGTTAACGATCATTACCATTTATTTGTAGTGTTTATGTTTATTCAATTTTTCATTATTGTCATGTTAAAAGACAGTTTAAGTATCAGCTTTTTCTTAAAGAACTTCTATTATACTATTTGTTAACTTAAAAAGTTATATTTTTTACGAAGAAAAAACATCTTATTCAGAATTATCCAAAAAAATACAATATTTTATTTTACTATAAGACTATCCACACCAAAAAAATACTCATTTCTAAAGTGTCACATCAGCTTTGCAATAACACCTTTCATACACATGTAAGACCAAACTTTTTTCTAAAGTAATAAATTATAATATAAATAATATAGATAATTATAATATAACTAATAAATTAATTATAAAATATAGATAACTAAAATTTTATTTTTGTTTTCTTTTACTATATTTTGTGTAAATATAACTTAATTAACAAATATCAAAAAAATCATTTTTTTAAATAAAGCGTGGGTAAGAAATTTTATTAAAAATATTAAAAAAATAATGTTCAAATAAACTAATAAATGAATTAAATTTAATAAACATATTAATAATTAATGTTTAAACAAACAAATAAATTAATTAAATTAAAAAATGCATTTGTTTAATATATATAATTTGTGAAAGGGCTTTCTAATTATGAAATATGTGGATTGTCTTGCAAGGCCTTGCTGAAACGTCCAAAAACCAGGATAAATTTAAACCTTAAAATTTATCAAAGTTATCTATAATTTCATCCAAACTTTTATATATAAATGAAGAATTAGCTATGAGGGTTCACATATATACAAATTGAGCTTATCAAAACAACCTACTAATCTAATCCTGAACATTAAGATCAGATTATACTAGTTGTTTAGCCCATTCTCCAAAACGTCCTCGTATATGCTAACTTCTCCACTTATCACCAAAAGTTGAATATCAGAAATCACTCGTCCCTCTTCCCGTTACTTCCCCGAGCTCGTACCTGGTAATAAAATTTAATTTGAAACGATTAGGCATTACGCCTAGTGAGAACATCCATTTTCAAATTAAAACTTTATAAGCTTTGGAAACCAATGTAAACAAAGCGTATAAACAAACATGGTTTGTCATTATTCTTACCGTACATATAAACATCTTGCGATGACGGGAACATACCCAATTCCATGAATATGACTAACACTCAGTAAGTCATATCATCACATTCGAGAGCCTACTACGAATCATCCCAGATTCTAGATCATTGCTCATGTCCAAGAAATTACAATTTACTTTATGCATATTTCTTGGAGTGAAAGTAGATATTACAATTTACTTTATGTCTATCTCTTACCTTCCCATGGAAATCAGGAGTTACGATTAACTCACACTTATTCTTAGATTTCTCATCACAATACGAAATGTGAATTACAATTTACTTTATGCCTATTCCTCATTTCCACGTCCACGGGAATTACAATTTACTTTATGCCTATTCCACGTTTCACGTCACACTATGAAATAAGAATTACAATTTACTTTATGCCTCTTCCTTATTTCACATCACCTTACGAAACGAGAATTACACTTTACTTTATGCATATTCCTCATTTCAGGTCAACGGGAATTACAAATTACTTTGTCTATTCCACGTTTCACTTAATGCCAATGCCTAAGGATCCATTACACTTACTAGCATACGTGCATATTTACTCAAATGCTCAAACATTTCATATCATTCTTAAAGCTAAGAATCCCAAATAATATACCGTACCCTTATTCTCAATTGTCCCTCTTCGACGACTTAGCACGGGGGTTCCGCTGTATACATGGTCGACCTACCAGCTTTTTTAGAAAAGCTTAACCGGATAACATATCCGGAAACTAAATTCGGAAAATCCCTTATCCGGAACCCACATCCGGAACTATCCGGAAACATATTCCGGACTCAAAGTCCATAACCATCTGGTACAATCCGGAACATTCCCGAATCCGGTACTATCCGGAACCGGGACTCAAATTGAGACCAAAACTCAAATCGAAATCGGATCCCAAACGAAACCAGATCCCAAATTGAAACCGGGGACTCGACACCGGAACTTTGATACCGGGACTCGATACGGGGATGTCAGGATCGATTCTTAACAAGAATTAAACTTCTTAGAAACAGAATTTAGAGAATCTTGCGGAATAGAACTCTAAATCAATTAAAGAACAATCAATAGAAATTAAAAAAAAAACTGTATATTTATCAAACAGTTATTACTCACAAGTTTTACACCAAACCTCAATCTTGTTGAACAGGCTCAACAAGACGATTTCTACTTCTCTAGAAATAGGATCTATGATCTTGAGGTTAATTCACTCTTGAATGAATATCAAATTCTATTTCACTCGTATAAACTGTTTTTTTTTCTAATAGCTATCTATCAATACTATTTATACAAAAGTAATTACAAGATAACTATCAAAAGTAAATTGATCTTCTGAATCTTCGTTAAACATATCTTGATCAATTCCTTATTTGTCTCCAAAAGCATCGCATCCCAGAATTATCAACTCAGCAGTATTAATGATGATTTGGCTCAGCAGCATTAACAACCTTCAGCAGTATTAACCTTCACAGTCTTCAAGCAGTAGTAACTCAGCTCAGCAGTACTAACCATGTCTAGCAGTAGTAAATTGGTCTAGCAGCACTAACTTCGTCTAGCAGTACTAACTTCATCTAGCAGCACTAACTTCATCTAGCAGCAGTAACCTTGCCCAGCAGTAGTAACGAAGAACTGGCAGTAGTAATGTAGACTTAGCAGTACTCACCATACTTAGCATATCTTCAGTTCCCAACAATCTCCCCCTAACTTGACTTTTAGGAAAAGAAGTCAAGTTCTTCAGATGATGCTTCCAAAACTTAGTCATCATGTACACACAGATTAGGACTTAGACCTAGACTTTGATTTAGAATCCTCTTTACCAAGAATCTACCCATTGCTGAATCCTTGTTGCAGGTCAGCTTAGTGTGTAACATTCCTTGCAGCCTCTTCATGCTGTGATTGTATATTTCATCTACCAGATAGTATTCTTGAGTTGCAGAGTCAAGGGAGATGACATATACTCCACAGTTTTCATAGAGCATCCAGTTGGTAATGGCTTGAAACTGTGTGTTTAACCTATGCTGAACTGCTTCAGGTTTGAACATTTGGCACAAGAATTCAAGTACCATTTTAGAAATTGACATCCCTGGCTCAGTCAGCATGTTTCCATATATCTTCATCCCAACTTTGAACATCTCTTCTAAGTCTGATCTTGAGCAAGTTCTGACAATTTTTCCCCAAGTAGAAAATACTTCAAATTTTCCATCAGCTCTTTTTATCCTAATGAACTCCTTTCTACCATCTTTCAAAGTGTCCCAAAAGATGATTTCAGGAGCCTTAGATGATATTGGTTCAGCCTGAAGTGGAATTGGGTTAGAGTCAACACTAGTAATGTACAAATCACATTGGGCATCCGTTTGTGATTGCACATTGCCTGATTGCCCTGATGGAGTTGCCACTTCTTCTTCAGCAACTTTTCCATCAGATTTCACTGTTTCCTCCTGGGCCTCTTCTGCAGATGACTCCACCCTTGGCTTCTTTTCATTTTTCTTCTTTGAAGTTATGGGCTGGGTTCTTGGTCTTTTCTTTGACATCATCTTGGTTCTTTTAAGAGTTTTGACAGCCTCAGGAGTTGGTTCAGCTGCTTTAAGTTTTTCAGCAGCAATAACCATTTCTGTTGCTATGGCTGTTACTGCTTCTCTTAGTACATGTAGTGATGCTGCTTCAATACTGTTCTTTACAATCCAGTAAATTTCTTCATCTATTTCAGCTTGAGTTGTAGTTACTGCTTCCTGCTCAGTTTCTGCTGCTTTGACTGTTTGGCCTTCAGCAGCATTAACTGTTTCTGCTGCTTGTTCAAACTCAGCAGCATTAACAGTTTCTGCTGCTGTGGTTTCTGCTGCTGTGGTTTCTGCTGCTTTAACACACTCTTCCCCCTTTTCTGTCTCACTGGACTCCCCCTTAAACTGTGCATAGTCCATTTCCATCTCAGTCTCTATGTGAACAGTCTCCCCCTCAATTTGTGGACCCTTCAGTTTCAGTTCTGCTTCTGACTCTGACTCCCCCTTTTTGGGAGCATCATCAGTTGAGGTTCTTCTTCTTAGCACAAATCTTGCCTTTTTCTTTTTGTTCAGCAACTTGGTGACCATCTTTTTGAGCTTCTCAATTTGAGACTGTTGGTAGGTGACCACAGTCTTAAGTTGCTCAATCTCTTTCTTTTGTGCCATGACATCCAAGTTGATATTCCCTAAGGTTTCCATCAATTCCTCATAGTTATATCTATCCTCACCTTGTTTAGAAGTATTTACCTTCTTTAAAGGATCCTTGGAAGTTTCAGCAGAAGCCTTCTGCCTAGCAGAAGCACTACCTGCCCCCTTGGTTTCTTGGCACCTGGGTCCTCCTAATGATTTCTCATTTAGAGTTGCCATGGGGAAGGTCTTATTTATGTTACCACTGTCCTTCTCTGTGCTAGCAGAAGTAGTGGCAGCCTTAGCACCCATATGGTCATCCTTCTCCTTAGAGACCACCTTCTTGGGGTTGGGAGACACCCCTGTGGTTTCCCTGTTGATATTCTCAATTGGAGAATGCTCCAATTGAGGGCTTAAAGGCTTAGGGCTTTGAGTAGGTACATCAAGGGAAGGAGCCTTGTGCACCTTTCTTCTTTGAAACCTTTTGGTGATTGTGGGAGTGGGCTGTTCAAGAATGGACTGAGGGATGTCTTTTGAGATGGAAGGTTGGGATTGGTCATCAGTGGGTTGATCTAATGAGGGCCTTGATCCTGATGCCATACCTTCAGAGGGGTGGGACACAACCATCATTGTAGAGAACAATGGTGTGTCAACTCCTTCCGAGTCCCTAGGAAGTCTTTTCATATTTGAAAAAACCTTCCCTTTAGGGGATTTGGGTACATATACCTCAGTGAACTGAGGTAAGTCCATCAACTCCTTGTTAAGAACTTCTTGCACAAACCTTGGATACATGAAAAAGGTCTTTTTGGATTCCAAGTTTGATACAAGATCATTAAAGATCATTGCTGAGAAATTGTACTTTCTGGCAGTGGATAAGCAGACCAAGGCATATGCAATGGGACTGCTGAACTCACTCCATCCAGTAGTTTTCTTGGAAATACAGTGCATCAGGGTATGAACAAGAAATCTCCATTGGTTGAAAAATTTTGACTTGTAGAATTTAAAAACACCAATGGGACCTTCATACCCCATTCTTTGTAAAGTAGAAAAGAGTTCTTCATTAGGAATAGAAGATATACCTGAAGCATCATTCAACTGAAGAGAGATGCGAATAACCTCTTCAGTGACTTTCAAGGGTTTATCACAGACCCTTGTTCGAATGGTTTTCTGCCCTTCTTCGACACTAACAGTGGCATTCTCCCAAAATTGTGACTGATGTTCGATGTAGATTGTTGGGCTCACCGTTAGGGCATAGGAGATGTGCGAGGATTTGAGAAAGTCGACTATATCGTGGAATCCCGCAGCTTGTTTCGGCTTCTGAAGCATGGCTATTTCATTGTGCTCATCCACAAACTCCATGATTCCTGAGGATTCTTGAAAGAAAAGCACAGAGATTCTGGGAGACTAGGTTAGAACGAGAGAGAAGAAGTAAATGCGAAGAGTCGTTATGAACTTGGGCGGGCAAACAGGGGTATTTATATGCCCTAGATTATCAGAAGCAGTATTAACTACCTCGCAGTATTAACTACCGAGCAGTATTAACTGCCAAGCAGTATTAACTACCTAGCAGTATTAACGACCAAGCAGTATTAACGACACTAGCAGTATTAACTGCACTAGCAGTATTAACTACTGAGCAGTATTAACTACCAAGCAGTATTAACTACCAAGCAGTATTAACTACACTAGCAGTATTAACTGCACTAGCAGTATTAACTACTGAGCAGTATTAACTACCAAGCAGTATTAACTACCTAGCAGTATTAACTGCCAAGCAGTATTAACTGCACCCGCAGTATTAACTGCATTAGCAGTATTAACTGCTGAGCAGTATTAACTACTAGAACACAGGCAGTAGTAACTTCTGTACTGGCAGTAGTAACGCTGCACAGGCAGTAGTAACCACACTTACACTTTTCTGCACTTGGTAATCTGAGGGAAACAGAGGATCCTGAGAAAGAAAGTTAGTAGCACCAAATATATGAAGAAATACAGGTATAAAAACAGAAAGTCATAAATTTATTCTAGGTTGATCATGCCCACACTTGTTACCAAAAAGGTGAATCTACCCACATCAAAAGCTTTTGTGAATAGATCAGCAAACTGGTCATTTGTATGAACTTTAGCAACCTGAATTAATTTCTTTTCATTGCAATCTCTTATAAAGTGATACCTTATCTCTATATGCTTTGTTTTTGAGTGTTTGACTGGATTATTAACAATGCTAATAACACTGTTGTTATCAATGAAGATTGGTGTGTGAAGAAATGTTACCCCATAGTCCAACATCTGATTCTGAATCCATAGAACCTGAGAGCAGCAGCTTGCAGCAGCTATGTACTCAGCTTCTGTGGTAGATAAGGACACTGTGGTTTGTTTCTTACACTGCCAAGATACTAGTCTTGTACCCAAAAACTGACATCCACCTGAAGTAGACTTCCTATCCATGTTGGCTCCTCCCAAATCACTATCTGAATATGCAAGCAAGTCAAAAGAGGATTCATGAGGATACCAGAGACCTAATCTAGGTTGCCCTTTTAAGTATCTGAATATTCTCTTGACAGCATGAAGGTGTGATTGCTTAGGAGAAACCTGAAATCTGGCACAAACACAGACTGAAAACATAATGTCAGGTCTAGAGGCTGTGAGATACATGAGAGATCCAATCATTGATCTGTAATGATGGACATCCACATCCTCCCCCTCAAGATCTGCAGTGATCTGTTTATGTGTTTCCATTGGAGTGCTTGCTGGCTTTGAGTCTGATAAACCAAACTTGTCCAGGATGTCTTTCACATACTTGGATTGGCTAATAAAAATTCCATCTTTCCTCTGTTTTACCTGAATCCCAAGAAAGAATGTAAGTTCTCCCATGGAGCTCATCTTGAAGCTTTTGTGCATCAATTCCTCAAACTCTTTACACATTTGATCATTGGTGGATCCAAAGATGATGTCATCCACATAGATCTGAACAAGTAAAGTACCTCTCTTTCTCCTCTTGATAAACAGGGTCTTGTCAATTACTCCTCTTTCAAAGTCATTTTTCAAGAGATAGGTAGACAAAGTGTCATACCATGCTCTTGGGGCCTGATGCAAACCATAGAGAGCCTTCTTCAGCTTGTATACTCTGTCAGGGTGCAATGGATTCTCAAATCCAGGAGGTTGACAGACATATACTTCTTCCTCAATGCTTCCATACAGAAATGCACTCTTGACATCCATTTGGTACACTTTGAACTTCATGTAGGAGGCATAGGCTAGAAATAACCTGATTGCTTCAATCCTTGCCACAGGAGCAAAGACTTCCTCATAATCTATTCCTTCTTCCTGAGTGTAACCTTGTGCAACCAGTCTAGCTTTGTTTCTGATTACAATCCCTCTGTCATCCTTCTTGTTCCTGAAAATCCACTTGGTGCCAATTGCTCTATGACCTTTTGGAAGGTCTACCAAGTCCCAAACATCCTGTAATTTGAACTGTAGCAGCTCCTCTTGCATTGCCTCTATCCAGCTTGGGTCTTTCATGGCATCATAAGCCTTTTTGGGCTCAATCTGGGACAGAAAGCAAGTAAGAACAGTGTTAACTGTATTTTGCTGCTCTTGCAACTCTTGGAGTCTGCTTTGCTTTCTAGTCATCATGGGAGATGCAATATCTCCAATCACCAACTCAGGAGGATGCTTTTTCTGAGTTCTTGTTGGATGACCAGCTTCCTCTTGTAAGTCCTCATCCAGATTAAACTCATTTAATTCTGGATTTGTTTCTGCTTCTTCAGTCACCTCAGATTCTCTGGAATTTGAACCCGAAGACTGATTTTCCTCTGCTCTCCTCTCTTCTTCATTCTGAATAGGTTCAGTCTCCTCATGGTGTTCACAGAATTCCACAGGATCAATGGAAGGGATTGGAAATATCACAGATTGAATTCTGTGTTCTGATGATGGTGTATCCCTTTGTCCTGCATATACATCACCACTGAAACCCAAAGAATTAGTGAGTGAATCAATGTCAAATAGCCAATTAGGACCTGAACCAATAGGATTTGGTGTGTTCTCATTGCATTTGACATTGTCACTTTCTTCAATTATTCTAGAAGAGGTATTAAAAACTCTGTAGGCCTTACTTTGAGATGAATACCCAACAAGAAAACCATCATCTGCTTTGCTATCAAACTTGCCTAAGTGAGATTTGGTATTGAGAATAGTACAAGGACATCCAAATGGCTTGAAAAATCCAATATATGGTTTCCTTTTATGGAAAAGCTCATAAGGTGTCTTGTTTTTAGGCTTTACAACTAAAACTCTGTTTTGAACATAGCAGGCAGTATTAACTGCTTCTGCCCAAAAAGTAATTGGTAACTTTGAGTCAGCTAACAGAGACCTAGCAGCCTCAATCAGTGTCCTATTCCTTCTCTCAGCAACACCATTTTGTTGTGGAGTCCTAGGAGCACTGTATTGTCTCTCAATTCCTTTTTCTTCACAAAAGGTGTTTAGATCAAAATTTTTAAACTCAGTTCCATTATCTGATCTAATGACTTTCACTCTTTGATTTGATTGGTTTTCAATTTTGAGAATAAAAGATTTGATCAGTCCACTTGTCTCATCTTTAGTTCTCAGAAAATATACCCAAGTAAATCTAGAATGATCATCAACAATAACTAAGCAGTATGATTTCTTGCCAATACTCATTACATTGGTAGGACCAAATAGATCCATATGTAACAGTTGAAGAGGATTTGATATAGTGTTTATCTCTTTGGACTTATGAGAAGTTTTGTGTTGTTTGCCTTTGAGACAAGCAACACAATGATCATCACATGAATATACTTTGGATGGCAAACCCCTTACAAGGTTATTCTTAACAAGTTTATTTATTGTTTTAAAGTTCATGTGACACATCCTTCTGTGCCAAAGTGATGATTCATCTAAAGAAGCTTTTGAAACTAAACAATTTAGAGATGAATCAGATGAAACACTTTCCAAATCTAAACAATAAACATTATCCTTCCTAGGAGTTCTCAGAAGTATCATGTTTTCATCAACCACTTTGTATCCAGGAGCAAGGATAATACATTCAGAATCAGTAAACAATATACTATGCTTCTTGTCACAAACCTGTGATACACTTAACAGGTTGTATCTCAATTGTTCAACATAGTATACATCTTCAAAGGTCATCTTACCCTTTGAAACATCACCCTTACCACTTATCTTTCCACCAGCAGGATTGTCCCCAAATGCAACATGTCCTCCATCAACCTTTTTGAAATTTTTAAGGCAGGACATGTTACCTGTCATGTGCCTGGAGCAACCACTATCAACATGCCAAATGCTCTTCCCCTTGAGCTGTTGGTTGCCCTGCACATCAAGATAAATCAGTTAGTTTTATTTGGAACCCAAACCGAAGTGGTCTTGGGTCTCCCTTGCTCATCAAAGTACTTACACTTGGTTTTGATGAGATTTTTAAATTTTGGTACTGCTGTGCTGGAGTACTTTGTCAAAATTATTGGTGTAGCAGCACTTGCAGCAGTACTAACAGTGCTAGCAGTACTAACAGTGCTAGCAGTATTAACCTCAGAAGTACTAACAGAGGTAGCAGTATTAACAGAGTTAACACTGCTAGAAGCAGTATTAACAGAGTTAATACTGCTAGCAGCAGTACTATCTGAAGAAGAAGCACTAAAAGTATTAGCAGCACTAACATTGGACTGATTACTAGCAGTATTAACACTGTTAGCAGCACTAACTTTGGAATGATTACTAGCAGTATTAATACTGCTAGCAGCACTAACTTTTGAAGCAGTACTAACAGTGTTAGCAGTACTAACACTGTTAGCAGCAGTATTGTTTTTAGTGCTTTTTGGAACCCACATAGTATAACATTCCTTTTCAGTCGTTTTCTTTATGTGGCTTTTGGGTTTATCTTGTTTCTTTGCCATATTTTTCTTTGCAGACTTTTTATATCCACCATTCTTTCTGTAACCACCAGGTTTTTGAAAAGATCTTTGAGCATCAAACCTTTGGTTAACAGGATTGAAATAACAGTGTTTGGCTAAGTGATTTAGCTTACCACAGATGAAACAAGGTTTTGGCCTGTTGATTCTGTTCAGGTCAACTCCTTGTCTCATAGCCCACTGGTTATTCCAGTTCCTTTGATTTCCCCTCTGATTATCATGTTTTTGGGGCTTGTTCTCTTTAGACTTCCTGCAGGAACACTGTTTACAGATATTGGAGTTCACACCTTTGGGCTGTGTGTAATGAACTTCCTTTTTCTCTTCAGTCCTTTTGATCTCAGTGTTCTTGACACATGGACTCTCACATTCCTCATCAGAGTCTACTTTGTCAGTCTCATCCTCAACAACTATTTCTTTTTCATAAGGATCTATATTAATCTTTAATTCAGGTTCCTTTCTATCCTTGGTCTCTAACAAATCAGACTTAGGAGGTATGTAGTTGTTATTGTAGGGTGGAGGTGTGGTATTGTATCCTATCCCTACTTTCATCTTGTCATGGATTTGTGCTTTAATGATGGTGTCCATGGTTTTAGAAGCACAGGTAAACTTTTCAACATCAAGTTTAACCTTTTTAAGCTCTTCTTTTAACTTCTCACTCTCCTCCCCAGACACTTTCAGCTTAATCTCATACTCATTCTTCTCCCACTTCCAATAGTTAGTATCATAGTGGTGTTGAAGTTCATTAGCTTGAAAAGCTCTGATCTGTTCCTCAAACCTTTCTACAATCCTAACATAATCTTTCACATCTTTCTCTAGCCTCTTAAGGTCATCACACATACTCTGATTGTGATCCCTATATCTTTTAACAGCATCAATGCAAGCTTGAGAACAGAGTTTAGATTGTACCTCAGTGGGGATATCAGACACTTCTGCCATAAGAGCTTGATTCTGACAGGCTTCTTCAGCTTGATCACTCCAATCAAATCTCATTCCTTGTTGAGAAACAAGGGCTTGAGAGGAGCTTCTGTTTTGGTTTCCATTTGGAGTCTGTGATCCTCCACTTCTGCATTCTCTGGCAAAGTGTCCCATCTTGTGACACTTATAGCATTCAACCTTGGACTTGTCAAAGCCTGCACCATCTTCTCTTCTTTGGGAAAAGTTGTTTCTCCCAGTCCTTTTGATGAATTTCTTCACCCTCATTGATAGCATAGCCATCTGCCACTTGATGTCCATCTCTTCCAGATCATCAGCATTGATCTGCTCTAAATCATCATTGATTAGAGAAGAGTGGACATGACTAGAAAAGAATGCTTCTAGTACAGAATCTGTGGTCTTCTCTTGATTGGTTCCAGCAGCAGTATTAACAGAACCTGCAGTATTAACAGAATCAGGATTAGCAGCAGTATCAGAGGATGAAGATAATAAAGCAGCATTATAAACAAATCCTGATGGCCTTTTCTTGGCTTCAACTTCAGCCTCAAATACTCTCAGATCATTGTAGAGGTCATCTAGCTCTTTGTCCTCCAATTGGTCATTCTGTCTGAATGAGACTGTGTACATGGTCCATTCTTCTCCCAATGATCTAAGGAACTTTCTATTGACATCATCAGCATCCATGTGTACACCCACAGTTGCTAATTCTCCAATTAACTTGTTAAATCTGTCAAAAGTTTGAGTCATAGACTCATTCTTTGCAGACATAAAGTTTTCATATTGTTGCCTGAGAATAGCCTTTTGATTTCTCTTTGTGCTCTTTGTGCCAGTAAATCTTTTCTCCAGAGCATTCCACAACATCTGTGCATCTGTGCAGTGTTGGAATTGATGTTGGTACTCATTAGGAATAGCCAAAAGCAGAGTGCTTAAGGCCTTCATCTCTGTTTGTCTTACTTTCTTTTCAGCATCTGTCTTGGGAGGAGGTCTCTTTCCATCTGCTCCAATCTTTCCTTCATTACATGGGCCATTTTCTATGATGTCCCATATGGCATAATCAGTAAGAAGAATGTACTGCTTGATTCTTAGTTTCCACATGTCAAATTCATTGGGTTTGAGCATGGGAACCTTTGAAACAAGAGTACTGTGAGAATCCATTGAATTGTCCATAGCTTCTAAGATACCAATGCTCTGATACCACTTGTCAGGATCGATTCTTAACAAGAATTAAACTTCTTAGAAACAGAATTTAGAGAATCTTGCGGAATAGAACTCTAAATCAATTAAAGAACAATCAATAGAAATTCAAAAAAAAACTGTATATTTATCAAACAGTTATTACTCACAAGTTTTACACCAAACCTCAATCTTGTTGAACAGGCCCAACAAGACGATTTCTACTTCTCTAGAAATAGGATCTATGATCTTGAGGTTAATTCACTCTTGAATGAATATCAAATTCTATTTCACTCGTATAAACTGTTTTTTTTTTCTAATAGCTATCTATCAATACTATTTATACAAAAGTAATTACAAGATAACTATCAAAAGTAAATTGATCTTCTGAATCTTCGTTAAACATATCTTGATCAATTCCTTATTTGTCTCCAAAAGCATCGCATCCCAGAATTATCAACTCAGCAGTATTAATGATGATTTGGCTCAGCAGCATTAACAACCTTCAGCAGTATTAACCTTCACAGTCTTCAAGCAGTAGTAACTCAGCTCAGCAGTACTAACCATGTCTAGCAGTAGTAAATTGGTCTAGCAGCACTAACTTCGTCTAGCAGTACTAACTTCATCTAGCAGCACTAACTTCATCTAGCAGCAGTAACCTTGCCCAGCAGTAGTAACGAAGAACTGGCAGTAGTAATGTAGACTTAGCAGTACTCACCATACTTAGCATATCTTCAGTTCCCAACAGGGGACTTCGATCTGCACGTAAATTTTTAATACAAATCTACAACTCAGTCGAGATATCTTCCTAATCCAGTAACCAAGGTTTACCAATACCATTTCTAAACTCAAATTGTACATGAATTAGATGGTATCACTTAAAATATAGCAAAGAGATGAACTCAGCTGGGATTGAAATCGAACACAGCCTGCAATTCCAATTGATTTCACCTTCAATCTTTCAACAACTAACCAATACCAAATCAAATCAGTTTAATCTGTATATTGATTTCTAAAAGATTGAATTCCAAACTATAATTCAACTCTTACCGAATCAATTTAGGATTTCTCAAGTTTTTCTTTCTCTGTTTCTTTGAAACCGACTTCAGGAACAAAATGAGACATTTCTCAATTCTCTTGCCGATTCACACCCTAAATATCAATCAACTATCCACTAATGACCAATTTCACCCTGAAGTTCAAGTTTACAATTAGCCCAAAACTTTGACTAATTTCTCTTTCAACCCCTTTACATCCAAATATTACATAATGGAAAATTCGAGGTGTTACACTTGCAAGTCACATGGCATGCCATGTCATCTTGCAAGGAGTCTTTCAAAACGTGTGTGAATGCTCTAAGCTTTTAATTTAAGTTGCCCATTAAGTAATTATTGACGTTAACCATGGCTCACGAACTTTTGTTTTGTTCCTCCACATAACAATGAGAGTAGCATTAAATTTAGGGAATTGACTCAAATAGTTATTTTATATTCTTAAATTGGTTTTCTAGTCATTCATCTCCCATTTTTATCAAAATGTCACTATATATGTAATTTTAAGCCTAGGTCCGTAAAAAACTATGAAAAATTGATCAGATTCGGGTTTTTTCGTCTTTAGCCAAGTCCCAGCAATAATTTTTTGCAGGAGCAGTGAAATTTCGGTAAAAAAAATGGGAGTATGACTAAAAGACCAATTTGTTAGTCTAAAATAGCTAGTTGGAAATATAACATAGTTGATCATTATTCATTCTTATGATCTTAAAATAACAAATGTTAAATTCTTAATAAAATCTAAATATAATGATTAAACTATATAATTTAAAACAATTAAAAGACGGGTTGAGCAAGGCAATCGAGTTTTGATCATGTATTATTGTAGTAATTTCGTTTTTTACGTATCTTTCTATTTTGTGTAAAAGGATTTCTTCTTCGAGCATTATATCTATATTATCAAGAAGAAGCGGTCTTCAATTCTGTTGTAACCGATCTTTAACCTTGTTCGGTCCTTCCTACTTCCCATGCCCAAAGTTTAAGGATCTTAGTAATAGCTAGTGAAACAATAACAGTCAAATTAGTGCATGAACCTTATCTAATGTTTTTAAACAGTCTGCCTAGAGATGGCAAAAAACCCCGTTTCCCCGGTCAAACCGGGTTCGGGGAATCCACGAATTTGTTAACCGGGGATGGGGATACCTCTCAAACCCGACCCCGAGTATTTAATATAAGATTTTATATATACGTATATATAACATATCAAAAATGATAAATCCAATGAGTATATATATAGTATATATAACACACCAATATAATCAATCTTCGATTATGAGAAACTTTCAAGATATACTATAGTATTGGTATTATTGTTCGGATAAACTTTTAGTTATATAACGTGGATGTATAAAATATATCTTATTATGTATTGTAATTAATATATTTATTTTCGGAAAACTCTTTTACAAACGCAACAAATTAAAAGGTGGTTGACTAAAGTTTAAAAAAATATATCATTCAATCGTGAAATGACATTTATAAAGATATTATATAAAAAAATAAGTTTTGTAAATGGGGAAAAATCCCCGATTCCTCGGTGGGGATCCCCGTTCCCCGATGGGGACGGGGATGGGGATGGGAATTGCGATCCCCGGTCCCGTTGCCATCTCTAATCTGGGCCTAGTTCGTCGTAGGTAGGCCAATTCTTTGAATGGTCTTAACTTACTCCTTGATTGGTGGGTCTACCGTCTGTCTTTTATTTGTCTTGTTAACTCAAAACAAGAGTCCATTGACTACTTTGTTCAGAGTCATCAACCAATAATTAGATATGTGGCTTTAAGTGGTTATTACAACTTTAATAATCAGAAGTAGATCGTTTGTATATGTCCTGCATGTGATACCATATGAGTCTATGCGATTTTAGATTTGCTTTATTGTGTATCAGTTAGTGAAACATGTTAAAATTAAAAGAAGTCAAAGCTTTAAATATTTTACATAACTTTTTAAAATATTTATTAAAAGAAAGTTAAAATTAAATGTATGTACTACAAAAAATAAAACATGGGTTATTAATTAAGAAATCCTTCAAATTGTATAAAAGTATGTACAATAAATATTTAAAGAAATTAATTTAAAAGTATATACACTAAAAAAAACAAAAATTGGGTTATAAAAATATCCGTAAAAATCGTTAAAAATATGTACAAAAATTTAAAAGAGTGAACCTCAATTTTGTCTATGTGGTTTCCCAAAAATCTTGGTTTTGGTGTCTAGAGTTCATTTAATACAAATTTGTCACTACTGTTTGCACTTTTTCTTGATTTTGGCCCCTCCTACGAATGGATGTAAAATAAAACTATTAGTTCAAGGGCAATTAGGTCTTTTTACATTTTTTGTATTTTTATCATTTTATTTGGGAAACCACATGGACCAAAATGAAGGTTTACTATTTTACTCTAACTTATATAGAATGTATATTCTACACTTTTGGTCTCACCATTTCACCCCACCCCCACGTCCCATCCTACCCTCACCTCTTCTCCTACTAAGTGGTGAGAAGCAATGCTAGGAAATGAGTCGGGTTGTGAAACAATTGTAAAAGAAGAGTTTACGAAGTTATGGAAGGGTGAAAAGATAAAAGGGTCGTGGATTGTGGAGTTCGGGTTACAAGGCGGGTTCGGGTTGTGGTCAGATACGTAGTACTAAACGAAAGAACTTTCACTTTCCATAACCAAAATGAAAGAAAGTCAACCTATTCCTGCAATTGCGGTCAGTCTCGCTATGAAACGAGTTCGAAGATGTTTACCGTTCCGGCGACTATGACGGTTGGGAGGGTGGTGTAGCTGCAAATGACTTCGTGTGGGCTGAGCAGCAGAGGTCGGATGGGAAAAGAGAGCACCATGCATGTCGTAAACCACTTTCACTTTCACGTCGGTCTTCTTGTCACAACCCAACCAAGAATCACAAAGCAAATAACAACTAAAATTGTAGTTACCTTCAACTGAGGCTTGAAGCTTACCCATAATGAGTCGGAACCCACTTATCACTTTCTCCACCGTTTCTCTTACCGATTTACTAGTTTCCTTCGGGTTTTTGCCCTCGACCTTTCCGTTGTTTCCTCGATAGCTTTGAAGTCGTGGTTACAGTTGATGCTTCATTTATGAAGCTTAATTTTTAAGAAAATCAGCGCCACTAGACTTTGTCTTCGCCACTGACATAAGGTCCATTTGACATGCCACGCGCATTTCTTATGTCAATTTATCTTTAGCAAGAAGCCGTGTGAAAGCTATCAGTTTGTTCGAGTTTTGGCCGGTGAGAAGAAACCAACAGCTTTCTTCCTTGTGGAAAGGGGTAGAGTGGGGCATGGGGAAGAGCATGGACCAACCCGTTGCTTTTTCAGTCTCACCTAAGCTTGAACCGTGACTATGTCACCTTCTTGAATTGTGCACCCCAACGATCTTGTTGATACAATTTCTGAATTTGAACCGATACGTAATATATGAGATAAAAAAGATGTAGGGAAAAGGAGATGTGAAGGGTAGTGGTGGGTGTGAAAAAGGATAGGGAAGAACAGATGTAACACCCGAGAATTTTTTTATACCGAATTTGTTTAGCAACTCATTTTACTTGTCTAAGCATTTGTATAAATGATTTAAAAAGGTTCATTTTGTCAGAGAATACTTGAATTTGGATCCCTCGAGTGTCTTGGAAATGTTCGAAACAAGAATTGGAGAAAACGGGCCTTGGTACCAACTGGAAGACTATGCGCGCGATTATGACATGGTGTCAATATCACGGGGCACAGTCGCAAGGGGGAAGAACCCCATGGTACATGTTCGGCGACAGTGCCAGGCGAGAATGCCATGGTCACTGTCGTTGTGGCACTCTCGCGCGGGGTGTACCAAGCGGACTACTATGCTGGCGATTGTGACAATTGTCACTCTCGCGGGGCATTGTCGTGGGGTAAGGGTCCGGGTATAAATCAGGGCAAACGCGCTTTTCAGGCATTTGTGGTATTTGGAGCTGATTTTTGGCGATTTTTGGTCTCCTTCTAGTTAACCTTCCCAACATCTCACCCCTTTTCATTTATGTCTTGATTGAGGACTTCCATGAACATTTAATGTTCTCATTTAGGTGTGGTTGAGCATTAAAGTGAGCCTAGCAAGATTTAATCAAGCCTTAAGAGTTCTCCATTTCTAGGGTTTGGTTTTCTTACAACAACCACCAAGGTGAGTTCATCCACATTTTAAATGTTATGCATGTTAAAACCTATGCATTTTAACGTTCTAAACATCTCCTCACTTCTGATTCTTGGTTTGATGAAATTTTAACCTAAACTTGATTTTTGGAGATTTTAGGGTCTGGTTTTGATAAAAGTTTGGAAAGATGAATAAATGGTATTCAAGAGATTATTTATGGTTTTGGATGTGTTTTGTTACTCTTTCCTCGCAAATATGGAGTTTGAGAAATCTAGGTCAAAACTAGGGTATTGGAAACACTTAATGCTTTTGATGAAAGAATTATGGGTGAAGGTTTCTTATGTTGAAATAATGCTAATAATGGTATTTGGTGAATTTTGGAATATTATGTCTAACTATCAATTTTTGGTGGTCAAGACAATGTGATGAGAAATCTATCTATTGGTATATTTGGGTACTAGACTTGCCTATCACATGTGGAATTAATGTTGTACATAATGAACATGTGGTTATACTTTGTTTTAGTGTAATGGATCCATAAGCACTCGAGTCTTTGTGTTTAGTTGATGGGATATTAATCTCACTCGTTGTAGCACTGAATAGGCATCTAGGGGCGTCAAAAATAACCGAAACCGAATAACCCACCCGAACCGAATGACATTTGGGTTAAATTGTTTCGGGTTATTCGGTTTTCGGGTTAAACGGTTCGGTTGTAACATCCCAAAAACACTATAGGACATACTGAAACACCCTAAAAACAGAGTCAAATTAAACCTTAAAATTTCCACAAGTTATGATAAAAAACTTTCAAACTTATATAACCTGAGGATCAAATGTAAGGTTTCTATATACAAACGACATTACTTAAATAACTTATTAATCTAATCATAACATAACAATCAGATTAATCCAGTTATCTAAACAACCGTCCCAAAAGCATCAAAGAATAACTAGATCCTCCGGTATCTCTAAGTCTGAATCTTTCCAAAAGTTCTCTTCTCTCATTCCCGCTTACTTCCCGGAGTTTGTACCTGGTAAGAAGATTCAACTTGAAACATTAGGCTTTCGCCTAGTGAGAATACTCAAATCAAAATAAAATTTAATAAATAAAATATGAACAGATAACTCAAACCTGTTCTCACCCATCTTACCGTTCGACAACTCCTTTCCAAATCGGGGAATCTGCCCCACTCCTATTCCTACGACTAACTCATCTAGTCGTAACAACAATTTAAGAGTTAGCTATGAATCATCCCAGATTCATAGTCAATATTCACACACAAGAAATTACAAGTCAAAACCTGCCTATTTCTTAATCAGGAAGTAGAGATTACAAATTACTTTATGCCTATCTCTAATCTTCCTCTCATCACTGGGAAATCTCCGATCTTCCCAAATCGAAATGGGAATTACAAATCAAAATCTGCCTATTCCACATTCCACCTCAGAATCTATGGTCCCAATGGGATTATAATGTCGCGATACTCAACCGGGACCCCAATGATTCAAGGTACACCCAATTACTAAAAAAATTACATCCCTTTGGTCTATGGCGAGTAGTCGGTTCCCATTATACCGTACCCAAGTGCCCTCGTGTAAAGCCCGTGTCCCGGTATGGTTTTAAAAAGTCGTAATGTATTTATTTTATTGTCGTTTAAAGCGAGTCTTGTTAACGGAAGTTGTCAAAGGGGACCTTGAATGTTATGTGTGGCAAACCTTACTTTCTTTTGCAATACTATAGAAATTCAGGGACCAAAAGTGTCAAAGTGTGAGCCTAGGGGCCAAATGTGGACAATGGAGTTTGTTGTGCATGTGGATCGGCCAAGGAAAGGGGGACCGACCCCCCCCCCCCCCCCCTCTTCCTCTTCTCGACGGTTTCGCACAGCACCAACAAACAGCCCCTTTTGTTTTTTTCTTGGCTTGTTTCCTTCTTCATTGGTTTTTTTTGTGGCCAAGAGAAGGGATCGTGAGTGTGAGAAGCCGAGATAGATAGAAAGTGAGAGAGTTAGGGAGAGATCGTGAGAGAGAGAAGTCACCGGAGAAACGCCGCCACGGTCTCCGGAAAACCACCGGTGTCAACGTCCTTCGTCGGAGAGGTCGAGAAGAAGGGATTGCAGGCACGGTTGCGGGTCGTCGTTGTAAGGTATGGTTCTCGTTACATTCTGCTTCCGTTTTTGGTTTCCGGCGAAAGGGCAGCGGCAGCGCCGCCGCCGCGCGCCGCCACTGTGGTGGCTGGGTGTCGGGTGGTGGTGGTGTGAGTCATATATGTGCATGCGGTAAGGTGATCGAGAGAGTAGGGAGTTCGCGGTGGTTTGCGGCTCGTTTTAGTTGTTTTGTCGAAGAACCGCCGCCGGCCGCCACCGGCGACCACCACTGCCGGAGGTGGCAGTGGGTGGTGCGTGGCTGTGACCTGTTAATGCCCATAGAGCCCTTTAAGTCGTGACTTATTCGATTAAGCCAATTCGATAAAGCCGTCGTTCTCTTTATAATCATCATTTCATGTGAATAATTGTTCAGTCACTGTTTTTGCGACGGCCATAACTTTCCCGTCATAACTCCGATTGAGCCGAAACTGGTACCCACGGTTCAAGTTCGGGGTCGGTCACGTTTTCCGTGTTTTAGCGGAAAACTGGTTCAGCCTCTAGCTAGGTGAAAAAGTGGTCGCAAGTTTGGTGATTTGTCATTTTATGTGAATGACGATTTTCTGCCACTGTTTTGTCGTGGCCGTAACTTTTTACTCGTAGCTTGGATTGAAATGAAATCGGTGGCCGAAGTTCACTAATCGAGTCAGGAAAGTTTTTCGTGTTTTGCCAAAAATACGTTTAAGCCTGTAGCTGGGCCGTATGGGGCTGTTTATACAGCCTGGTCCGAAAAACTTCCAGCTTTCTGTCCCTGTTTTGTTTTATGCATAACCTTTGCTTGGAATGTCGGTTTGGGATGGGACTGGTGCCAAAAGTTTCGTTTCGGAGTCTATTAAGTTTCCTCTGTTTTGCGGAAAGACCAATTCGGACCATAGCTAGGGCGAAGTTGCCATGTTGTACTGAAAGGTCCGGGTGTTCGCTGTTCTGCGTAGTTAGGAATTTCATGTATGTCGTTCTTTTGTGTTACGTGTTATTACGTGTATTTATGTGCTTACATGAACTAGTTGGGATGTGATAACTGGTTGTGATTTGTTGAATTCGTATGTGGAATATTTTATGCATGTGTACACATCGGTGGGACTGAGGGGCTCGGTGGGACCGAGGGCTTGGTGGGACTAAGCTAGTACAACAATCTTTACTCGGTGGGACCGAGGGCTCGGTGGGACTGAGCTAGTATTAATGTATTTTGTGTACTCGGTGGGACCGAGGTTCGTGCTTATATAATAAACATTATGTGGTTTGATATTCGTGGTGATGGTGATGTTGCCTACTTGCGAGTAGGGGTGATATGCGTGGGGTTGCTACCTACGTGTGTTGTTGGATTCACTAAGCGTTTAGCTTACCCTTTCCCAATATGTTGTTATTTCAGGTGCGGGCGGCAGTCGGGCGTGACCGTACACACATCAAGCGCAGAGTATCAAAGATTGTTAAACTTTCACTTTCGAACCCTTTGAATTTAATTATGTAATTTTCCGCTGCATAAACTTTGTTGACGGTTTGAGTCAACGACGTTAATTTCAATTAAGACGTGAATTACTAAATTATGATTGTTTTATAATGAAATGTATGTTTTAAAAATCAAAAATTTCCTTGTAATTTTTGGGACGTTACAACTTGGTATCAGAGCACGGCTTGAGTGAATCAAGCACATCTCGGTGTGTTTGGTCTCAAGTTGCGGCTAAGAGATCTTTAAATTCTTTTATCAAAATTTTTGTTTTTAAATGAAAAGAGAAAACCCGTTTGGAAACGGTGATCGTGGGCGCAGTGTGTACAGTCAGCCGACGCCAACTGGGAAGGTAAGGAACTTAGTGTATCTATCGCTTTTCAGGTATAGTGTATGCATGCTAGATTGCTTATGTGAACTGTATGGTACCGTATGCTGGTTTTATCGCTTATAGGAACTCATGCTAGCTTTGATAGGTTGTTAAGCGAATGCACTTTAGGTTGTATGCAGTAGGAACTGAATAGCCTTAGAATATTAGATTTAGTTCTATTGCGCAGCTCTTGTTTGAGTCCAACCGTTCTAGGATAGAATCTCTTATTCGAACGTCTATCTGGTTTTACACTGTATACGACCGTGCATTCACGAGGCGACTCGTCAGGGTTAGTGGGGTTACCGTGTTAACAAGGGATAGTGGGAGATATGACCTTTCTAGGGAGTTAGGAAAGGTGTTTGTATGGGCTGGATTGGCTATATGTGTTTATTTGTGGTAATCAATTACTTGAATGTCCCGGGACAGGACTCGAAACGAGTAAGGATAGGTGTGAAGGGTAGTAGTAGAGATCCTACTATCTGAAGCACATGATCCATGCTCGAGTCGGGGAGAGTCACGAGGAAGCCAAGGAGTGGAGTATGAGCGTGGTAGGGTGAATTATATGTGCTTATATATCTCTGAAATTTCTCTTTCTAGAATGGTCAATACTAGAAGGAACAACGCGGCGGAGTCGCGAGCCGAGACGGGGATTACTGAGGAGCGTATTAGGGAATTGATTGCTACTGAGGTTTCCCACGCGATCGGGGAGGCGATCCCCGAGATCATCACCGCTATTCGAGAGGAGGTGGTGATCCTACTGGAAGAGCGTATTGCAGCTATTCCACTGCCTGCGGAGGGTCATCTCCGTAACCGAGAGTTCCAGTACCGGGATCTCTCCGCCTGTTCCCCGCCAGAGTTTAAGGGAGACCCGGATCCGATTACCAGCATGGGATGGGTATCTGACATGGAGTTCGCCTTTTTGACCAGTGGCTGCCCGGACAACCTAAAGGTCCGTTTTGCAGTAAATCTACTTCGTGACGGCGCGAAGGATTGGTGCGCCACGGCATTGACGCCTGCCGAGCGCACTACTTTGACTTGGGACGAGTTTGTCACTCGTTTCCGTGCGGAGTATGTACCGCCAGTAGAGATGGAACGAATCGCCAAAGAATTCCTAGAGCTCACACAGACAACAGAGACGGTAAAAGAGATGAACAGGAAATTTACCGAGATGGCATTATTCTGTCCTCAGTATGCCGCCTCGGAAGAGATGAAGATGTCGAGGTATAAAGATATGCTACGCACGGAGATTCGAGAATTTGTTAGCACGGCACAGTACACTTCATTATCCGCCATGATGGACGCCGCTCGAAGGAGGGAGCTTGAGCTGGAGACCCAAGCTAAGAAGCGGAAGGCGGCACAGCCAGTGACGCCCATCTCGGCAGTGCCGAAGCGTTCGAGGTTTACAGGTACACGCACGGGATCTAGGAGTGGCGGGTTTAAGCCCCGTGATACCGGAGCAAGGAGAGTGGAGGGGTGTTTTAAGTGTGGTCAACCCGGTCACCTTAGCCGGGATTGTAAGACGCCGTTAATGGTCTGTTTCAACTGTAATCAGACGGCCCACGTAAGGGCCAACTGTCCTAGAGCAGGGGTAGCTGCTGGGGGTGGAGCTTCGAGGGTGCCTGGGAATGCCCCGTTGCGTATCACAGATGGTCGAGCTGGTCAGCCCGGGGCGGGAGCGGCCCGAGGTAGAGTTCACCAGTTGACGGTGGATGAGGCACAGGCGACCCCTAAAGTGGTGACAGTATATCCCTTACTTCTTCCCTTTTTATCTTTCATTTCCATGTCATGTATTTATTTGTGGTCGAACTATATGTTAGGTACATTCCTAGTTAACTTGGTGCCTGCAGTTGTGATGTTTGATAGCGGAGCTACTCACTCTTTTGTGTCTCGCACTTTTAGCGAGGGTTTAGGCCGAGTTGTAGGACGTTTGAGTTATCCTCTGGTTGTTGAGGTGGCCGATGATAGGACCTTGATGGTCACAGACGTGTTTCGCGGATGCACCTTAGAGATCTCAGGGGTGAGGTTTCCCATTGACCTGATCCCGATTGCTATGCGGGATCTTTGTGTGATTGTGGGCATGGATTGGATGGATAAGTTCGACGCGGAGATCGTTTGCCGTCACAAGCAAGTGCGAGTTCGAACCCCAAGCGGGGGAGAACTGTTAGTGCAGGGAGATTCGTCTAGACGGTCTACGGCCATATGTTCGGCTGCGAGAGCTCGGAGGTACCTTCAGCATAGTGGGCAAGGATTTTTAGCATACGTGTTAGACACGAGGGTTGGGGAAGCGAAGAAGTCTGCGGAAGACGTACCTGTGGTACGGGAGTTCACCGATGTGTTTCCCGAGGAATTGCCGGGGATACCTCCCGAGCGTCAGGTAGAGTTTCGGATCGATCTGATCCCGGGTGCGGCTCCGGTGGCCAAGGCACCCTACCGCCTGGCTCCACCGGAAATGAAAGAGCTGTACGCCCAGCTGCAAGAATTACTCAAAAAGGAGTTCATTAGACCGAGCTGTTCGCCGTGGGGAGCACCTATCTTATTCGTGAAGAAGAAGGATGGATCACAGCGGATGTGCATAGACTACCGAGAGCTGAATAAGCTTACGGTAAATAATCGTTATCCTTTGCCAAGGATTGACGATTTGTTCGACCAGCTTCAGGGGGCCTCATGGTTCTCCAAGATTGATCTACGGTCGGGGTACCACCAGATGCGGGTCAGGAGTGAGGACACGGAAAAGACGGCTTTCCGTACGCGATACGGTCATTACGAGTTTGTGGTGATGCCTTTTGGACTCACCAATGCACCTGCAGCGTTCATGGACCTCATGAACCGAGTGTGCAGTCCGATGTTGGACCGTTCGGTGATTGTGTTCATCGATGACATTCTGGTGTATTCAAAGACCAAGGAGGAGCACGAGATGCATCTTCGAGAAGTGTTGGAAGTATTGAGGCGAGAGAAGTTATACGCTAAGTTTTCCAAGTGCGAGTTCTGGTTACGAGAGGTCCAGTTCCTAGGACATGTCGTGAATCAGGATGGTATTATGGTTGACCCAGCTAAGATTGCAGCTATGATGCGGTGAGTGGTGCCGAAGACTCCTACTGAGGTGCGAAGCTTTCTGGGATTAGCGGGGTATTATCGAAGGTTTATACAGGATTTCTCTAAGATTGCGTTACCCATGACGCGATTGACAAAGAAATCTGCGGCTTTCAGTTGGGGGGAGGAACAACAGAAGGCGTTCGAGGAGCTACGCAGGCGGTTGTGTGAGGCTCCTGTGTTAACCTTACCCGAGGGCATGGAGGATTTGGTAGTATATTGTGACGCCTCACATCAGGGTTTGGGTGCCGTGCTTATGCAGCGCGGCAAGGTCATAGCCTACGCTTCTAGACAGCTGAAGCCTCATGAAGCCAATTACCCGACTCATGACCTGGAGTTGGGAGCGGTAGTGTTTGCCCTTAAAATTTAGAGGCACTATCTCTATGGTGTCAAGTGTACGATCTACACTGACCATAAGAGCCTCAAGTACTTGATGGATCAGCAGAACCTTAATATGCGTCAGCGAAGGTGGCTCGATGTGGTTAAGGATTATGATTGCGAGATACTTTACCACCCGGGTAAGGCGAACGTGGTCGCGGACGCACTCAGCCGACATCCGGTCGGTGAGCCACTGAGGGGTTATTGTCAGCGATTGACAGTGGTTACACCTATCCTGGAGTCGATAGGAAGCGCTCAAGAGGTGGCTGTCTTGGAGGAAAATGCAAAGCGGGAAAGAGTGTCGGGGGAAATCTCGAATTTTGTTCGTGATAGTCGGGGGTTATTAACTCGACATGGTAGAGTTTGGGTTCCATTCATCGGTGGGAACCGGCAGGTACTAATGGATGAGGCGCATAAGTCCAAGTTCTCGATTCACCCGGGGGCTACAAAGATGTACAGGGACTTGCGCGAAGGTTACTGGTGGCCCGGCATGAAGCGGGATGTTGCTAGATGTGTTGAGGTATGTATGACCTGTCGGAAGGTCAAAGCGGAACATCAACGACCTCATGGGAAATTGCAACCGTTGGAGGTCCCGGTTTGGAAATGGGAAGAGATCACTATGGACTTCATAACGAAACTCCCAAGGACTCCCCGTGGGAACGATGCCATTTGGGTGATTGTTGACCGTCTGACCAAGAGTGCACACTTCTTGGCCATCAGGGAGAGCTCCTCGGCGGAGAAGCTTGCGGAGGTGTTTGTGCGTGAGATCGTGGCCAGGCATGGGGTGCCAGTTTCGATTGTCTCCGACAGGGATACTCGTTTTACCTCTCGGTTTTGGGAGAAGTTCCAGTCGGAGATGGGTACACGGTTACACTTTAGCACGGCCTTTCATCCACAGACGGGCGGACAGAGCGAGCGAACCATTCAGACCCTCGAGGATATGCTTCGTGCATGTGTCATCGATTTTAGAGGTAGTTGGGATCAGTACCTACCTCTGGCGGAATTTTCCTACAACAACAGCTACCACTCTAGTATTGGCATGCCGCCATACGAGTTGTTGTACGGTAGGAAATGCAGGATGCCCGTTTGTTGGGGCGAGGTTGGGCATCGGGTGTTAGGGAGTACTGACATCGTGTTGAAGACGACCGAGACAATTCAAATGGTGCGGGATCGTTTGGTTACTGCACAGAGTCGGCAGAAGAGCTACGCCGACAAAAGGCGATCCGACTTGGAGTTTCAGGTGGGTGATTATGTATTGTTGAAGGTTTCACCCTGGAAAGGGGTGATCCGGTTTCGTAAGCGGGGGAAGTTAGGGCCTCGTTATATTGGGCCTTACCGGATCATCGCCCGCGTGGGGAAAGTGGCTTACCGGTTGGAGCTACCGGAGGAACAGAACTTGATTCACAACACCTTCCACGTTTCGCAATTGCGGAAGTGTGTGATGGATGAGTCTGCAGTAGTACCGCTCGAAGATATTCAGATCGACGAGCGGCTTAATTACGTGGAAAAGCCAGTTGCTATTCTTGACAGAAGGACGAGAACCTCGCGGAACAAGGTTGTTGGTTTGGTGAAGGTTCAATGGAGACACCGAAAGGGTTCCGAGTGGACTTGGGAACCTGAAGCGGAGATGCGAGAGAATTATCCGGAGCTGTTTGCGGGTGTAGACTTCGGGGACGAAGTCTAATTCAAGCGGGGGAGAGTTGTAAAGCCCGTGTCCCGGTATGGTTTTAAAAAGTCGTAATGTATTTATTTTATTGTCGTTTAAAGCGAGTCTTGTTAACGGAAGTTGTCAAAGGGGACCTTGAATGTTATGTGTGGCAAACCTTACATTCTTTTGCAATATTATAGAAATTCAGGGACCAAAAGTGTCAAAGTGTGAGCCTAGGGGCCAAATGTGGACAATGGAGTTTGTTGTGCATGTGGATCGGCCAAGGAAAGGGGGACCGACCCCCCCCCCCCCTCTTCCTCTTCTCGACGGTTTCGCACAGCACCAACAAACAGCCCCTTTTGTTTTTTTCTTGGCTTGTTTCCTTCTTCATTGGTTTTTTTTTTGTGGCCAAGAGAAGGGATCGTGAGTGTGAGAAGCCGAGAGAGATAGAAAGTGAGAGAGTTAGGGAGAGATCGTGAGAGAGAGAAGTCACCGGAGAAACGCCGCCACGGTCGCCGGAAAACCACCGGTGTCAACGTCCTTCGTCGGAGAGGTCGAGAAGAAGGGATTGCAGGCACGGTTGCGGGTCGTCGTTGTAAGGTATGGTTCTCGTTACATTCTGCTTCCGTTTTTGGTTTCCGGCGAAAGGGCAGCGGCAGCGCCGCCGCCGCGCGCCGCCACTGTGGTGGCTGGGTGTCGGGTGGTGGTGGTGTGAGTCATATATGTGCATGCGGTAAGGTGATCGAGAGAGTAGGGAGTTCGCGGTGGTTTGCGGCTCGTTTTAGTTGTTTTGTCGAAGAACCGCCACCGGCGACCACCACTGCCGGAGGTGGCAGTGGGTGGTGCGTGGCTGTGACCTGTTAATGCCCATAGAGCCCTTTAAGCCGTGACTTATTCGATTAAGCCAATTCGATAAAGCCGTCGTTCTCTTTATAATCATCATTTCATGTGAATAATTGTTCAGTCACTGTTTTTGCGACGGCCATAACTTTCCCGTCATAACTCCGATTGAGCCGAAACTGGTACCCACGGTTCAAGTTCGGGGTCGGTCACGTTTTCCGTGTTTTAGCGGAAAACTGGTTCAGCCTCTAGCTAGGTGAAAAAGTGGTCGCAAGTTTGGTGATTTGTCATTTTATGTGAATGACGATTTTCTGCCACTGTTTTGTCGTGGCCGTAACTTTTTACTCGTAGCTTGGATTGAAATGAAATCGGTGGCCGAAGTTCACTAATCGAGTCAGGAAAGTTTTTCGTGTTTTGCCAAAAATACGTTTAAGCCTGTAGCTGGGCCGTATGGGGCTGTTTATACAGCCTGGTCCGAAAAACTTCCAGCTTTCTGTCCCTGTTTTGTTTTATGCATAACCTTTGCTTGGAATGTCGGTTTGGGATGGGACTGGTGCCAAAAGTTTCGTTTCGGAGTCTATTAAGTTTCCTATGTTTTGCGGAAAGACCAATTCGGACCATAGCTAGGGCGAAGTTGCCATGTTGTACTGAAAGGTCCGGGTGTTCGCTGTTCTGCGAAGCATTCTTGTAAAATCCATAGTAATTTATAGAAAAATCGTTAGGACGCGTACGATACGTCCCTGGAATCGTAAGACTTAGAACTTCGTAATTATGGATTTTGATTTCTGTATTTATCAGTTTTAAGGGGGTAAAACAGGTCCCGAACAGACCTGTATTTTTTAATAAAAAGCTGGAATATTTAGTCTTTTGAAAACTAGTAAACGTGTTATGGGTCGGGACTTTCCTTTGACTTTTTTTATACGTATTTAGGTGGGAAAAAGTGAAGAAGATTGCCGTGTTGGTGTTGCGATTCGTGAGCACATTGCTTAGCCTTGAGGTGAGTTCTCTCACCGCGTAGTTAGGAATTTCATGTATGTCGTTCTTTTGTGTTACGTGTTATTACGTGTATTTATGTGCTTACATGAACTAGTTAGGATGTGATAACTGGTTGTGATTTGTTGAATTCGTATGTGGAATATTTTATGCATGTGTACACATCGGTGGGACTGAGGGGCTCGGTGGGACCGAGGGCTTGGTGGGACTAAGCTAGTACAGCAATCTTTACTCGGTGGGACCGAGGGCTCGGTGGGACTGAGCTAGTATTAATGTATTTTGTGTACTCGGTGGGACCGAGGTTCGTGCTTATATAATAAACATTATGTGGTTTGATATTCGTGGTGATGGTGATGTTGCCTACTTGCGAGTAGGGGTGATATGCGTGGGGTTGCTACCTACGTGTGTGGTTGGATTCACTAAGCGTTTAGCTTACCCTTTCCCAATATGTTGTTATTTCAGGTGCGGGCGGCAGTCGGGCGTGACCGTACACACATCAAGCGCAGAGTATCAAAGATTGTTAAACTTTCACTTTCGAACCCTTTGAATTTAATTATGTAATTTTCCGCTGCATAAACTTTGTTGACGGTTTGAGTCAACGACGTTAATTTCAATTAAGACGTGAATTACTAAATTATGATTGTTTTATAATGAAATGTATGTTTTAAAAATCAAAAATTTCCTTGTAATTTTTGGGACGTTACACCTCGGTGACCGGATGACTACTTTTAGTAAAAGCACATAGCACATAATATATAAATATAATAATCGATACTACTATATGCGTCCGGCATACAATATATCATTTCTCCGAACATATTCTATACATATACAAAATATTATTAGCTCCTCATCTCAATCTCTTAATTATCCCCTCCTTGCAACTTAGCATGGAAGTTAATATCTCAATAAGGCCTAAAATTATATTTAGAGTTCATAACCATATAACAATTGCATATAGTAGATAATCATACTTAGCATATAAGAATAAATAATAAGTACCAGTTCATCAACTTCATAGCTATCTCTTCTTAGAAATTTTAGCATGGGAATCAGCATAGCATAACTTCTAATCGCCCTCTTGGGCTTATCTCGGACTTAATCAAGTCCATATAAACATAACCCAACATACATATAAAACATATATTCAATATTAATTACTAAATTATAAAGAGAGTCGAATGAACTCACCTGATATGAAATCACACTTCTTTTAATCCTTTTAAAAAATCGTAGGAACTCCTTTCTTCACTACCACAGTTTACTGTAATATTCAATTTACATATACTGTTATTGATTTACAAAACAGAACCCTCTACTACTAAGAATCCTTAATTTCTAAAAACTGTATCTTAAGTCGCAGTGCACTAAGTCAAGTCGCAACCAACTGTTGCGATTCCAAATCTAAATCGCAGTCCACTATTGCTATTTCGACCCAAGTCGCAATCAACTGTTGCGACTACAGTACCAAGTCGCAACCCTCTATTGCGATTCCAACCCAAGTCGCAGTTAACGGTTGCGACTCCAAAGCCAAGTCGCAGTCCACTGTTGCGACTCCAACTCCAAGTCGCAACTGTCTACTGCGACTTCACTACTGAGTCGCAACTGCCTATTGCGACAATCATGAATGTCGCAACTCAAGGTTGCGACTTCGATGATGTTCATCCAAGTCTCAGTCCACTCTGATCAATCTTAAACCCATAATTTCGCAGTTTTAATCTATGTTTGTTTATGCAAACTTGCAGATATGTTTAATACACTTATCTTAACAATTCCAAAAACTCAGATTCTCAATATTATCAAATTTACCAAAAAACCCAACTTAAAACTTCAAAGAAAGCTTTTACTACTAAGATGAAGATTTAGAATATAGTTACCTTGAATTGATTTCTCTTTTCCAATTGCAACAAGTATGATTTCTCCTTCGTTTCTCCCTTTTCGATGTGCTATCTTGCTCTCGGCTCTCTCACTTTTCTTTAAACCGAAAATCACACAACACCCACTCACACCATTCACACTTAGCCTTTAAGGGCTAGATAAATGACACCTCTCACTTAATTACATGAGTCATTAGACTATTTACCAAAATAAACCTCCAACTTTAGGAGAATGACACTACAAACCCTCAAACTTTAATGAAATGTCATAACATATCTTATACATCAATAAAACTCATAATAATAACCCTTAAGTTTAATATTCTTAAAAGAAATCTTTAAACTTTCAACATTTGTATTTTAACCTTAATTGAATTATAATACTCTATATAATTCAAGATTACTCCAAATACAAATATATTCTAAATCTTATTAAAATAATAATAACAAAATTTAGGATGTTACACATACATAGCATAAAAATCAAACTCTTTTCAATAAAACTGGGTCCCAACATTTCGTTACATCATTCATAAGCTAAGGTTGGCGGAAACAACCTATACACAACTGAGAATATTCTAACTTCTATGGTTGGCACTTGCACTGTCTCTAGCTGCGCCTGTACTCTATCTTGCTCTTGCTCACTTACTTGAGCCTGTTACTACTTGCTTACCTGAAAATGGTTTAGTTTTGAAAAGCGAGGGTTAGACCAAAAGGTCTAGTGAATTCCCTCCATAAAAACATGTAATATAGAATAAATTCATATCACGTATAAAAGAACCCTTATGCATCACATTTCCATCATACAAGGTTAACACAGGGTTCAAGGGTTTGCATAAGCTAAATCGATTGGGGCCTGACGGGCACCCTCTCGCCTACGCGAAAATCCAAATGGACTCCTCGTTCCTTCATGTAGGAGAAAACAAATTCCAACCTACAAGCTAATCCTCCATATGCCCCAAGGGATCAGAGATCCCAAGGTACCCTGACCCCACCGTGTAACCGACCCCACATAGCATACACATACATTTGAAACCACGTGCATGAAAACCTTAAACATCATTCATTGGTAAATAATCATGCAACTCATGAAAACATGCATAGCTTTTATAAATTCAAATCATGCTCGATAAAGGAACCATTTCAGTAAAAACAGTACGTCATAAAAAGGGTCGAGAGAACTCACCTGATAGCAAGCTCCTTCTTAGCTTGAGCCTCGTTCCGACTTGCTCTAAAACCTAAAGCATAACGTGCAAATTTAAAACCAGCGTCTACCGACTTAAGCTTCTTAGGTTTTCCCTCGTTCCAACCTTAAATAATTAATTATACTATCACTTACGAACTGGGCCCTCGTTATCTAGTTTAGACCTTAAATACATTAAGCCCACAAATATAACTCTAAGCCCAATCAGGACTTAAGTAGTCCCTCGGCCCAACACACCTATCGGCCCAAGACCAAGTTGCTTTAGCTTCGGCCCAAATAGCCTGCGGTCCAGCCTCTGACTACGACCCGAAGGCATCTCAGCCCAATCTTCAACAAGTGCGGGACTTAGCCCCAAGTCCCGATATGCTCTTTCTTTCTCCCGGTACGTGCACCTTACGGGACTCTTACGGGACTCAAGTCCCGGTGCCCCTACTCCCGGTGCCCCTTACTCCCGGTACCACCTAGTCCCGGTGCCCCTTACTCCCGGTACCACCTAGTCCCGGTGCCCCTTACTCCCGGTACCACCTAGTCCCCGGTACCACCTAGTCCCGGTGACTCGCGATTTCAGCAGAACTCGACCATCGCGATTAACATCTACACTTGGGGTTTCTCTATCTGTCTATTCTTGTTTTAAGATTAAATGGTAATTTTCTCATCCTTATTAAACCACATACTGGACTAACACTAATCCATTACTCGGTCAATTTTAGGGTTAATCCCACTTACTCTCTTAACATGCGATCACAGTTTATAACATAGAATATGAACAACACTTTGATTACTAGGGAACCTCAATGCAGAAGAAAACTTAAGAGAGATTATTACTCACCAAATTCCGTGTTTCTCCACCAAAGAATTCGATGCCAGAATCCTATCAGCTCTTTCTCTTCATTTCTTTCTCAGCCGCCAGGACTAACAATACAGTGACAAACCCTAGGGATCTGATCCCCATTTATATTATCCACAATTTGCAAACAAGCCCTTTAACCACACTTGCATTCTTTTCATTTTAAACACTAAACTTTTAAACCTACTAAAATAGGGTTGTTACAACACCACAACTGACACTTTCCGTCCCCGGAATTCCTCATTGGGAAAAGGACACTTTCCGTCCCCTTAAAAGAATTCCGTCCCCGGAATTCCTCATTGGGAAAAGGACGCGGGTAACACGCCCACACCACAACTGACACTTTCCCACGACACTGCCACTTCGGACTCAGCCGACCATCTTATTAAATTCGAAACATGGAACACCTAATGCATCATCTTCAGTTCTTACGGCACTCTAACTCGTCGGCTACTGTTCCTAATCGATCGGTCTCAACATTAGAGATTAAATAAGGCTTCTCGTGCACCTTTACTTTCTTTAAGGAGGAACTCGACGGAATCCCCCGCTACAACACGAGATTCATTTACTAGGAAACCTTCGCTCACTTGACAGCTGGGCACAAGGCCAACCCTGTATATCCCGACAACTTTAAATCCCGAGTTCCTTCATCGCATCACAACTCACAACCTTGCACCACCCAACATCCGATAACAATTCCCTTTTCTCGGACCACCTAGGCCACATCTCGTCCATCATCTCTCACATCTTCACTACTCCGCCACCCTATACTCATATGATACTAAGGGTAGGAACCTCCAAACCCATCGTTGAAGTGTTCACTTACTCAGATTAAACTCATCCTGAAACACAACCATTTCTCGTTGATTGCCACGTCCGTTCAATCATAAAAACATAACTTCGGTTACCCTCACTCAACTAGGAGGAGTAGTCCTGACCACACAAAACTATTCTCAAGCTGAAAATATTTTCTCATTACTACACATAATCAAACGGTCACACTGAAATTTTAACTTAAGGCTTTCGACCAAAAACATCTCGAACTGACTCCAGAGTTCGACGTCACTACACATCCTTTAATTCTCTAACCTTTACTTCCTCGAACAATTCGTTCGCACATAAGCAACAGCTCACATTCTTTAAGGATCTCACATCTATCCTACATTTTGACTAACACAATCATCATCCTCTTTAAACTTCCCGATCCCAAAGTGTGTTTCTTAGTAACGTCCCCTGTTCACTCTAATAATCCACCCCCCTTGGACTCCCTATTACAAACGAATCTATTAACTCAGGAACACCCCGAAACTCGGGTTCCACAATTCCTTCGATTAACCACCATGATCATAAAATCGGACAGATGCATATATACCGTCATCCCGACTTTCTCACTTAGATTTACCTTAAATAATTCTTTAACTCTAAGTGTGTTAATCTCAATAACACTTCCCCAAGAATTGTAACACATCCTGTAATAACAAATGAACGTCATTTCTTAACAAATCTATAAAAAATTTAATCAACTAACCCAAGGCTTGTACCTCTATCATGACATTTCAAATCAACTAATGATCATACTACCACTCCGACCCACAATCATCCTCATGTCATTCCTTAAACGTAACCAAAATTTTCAACTATTTCCTTCTAGAATCATTCCCTCACGCATAAGGAACAATTTTCAATCTTTAACGATTTCTCATCTACTATACTACAGCTTGACCAATCTATTCATCATCTTCCTTAAACTTACTCTGCCTTCAAGACTATACTTACCAACATTCATAACCACAAAGCGTGGTCTCACAGCTGGGCAATCACCCAATTCTGCCCCGACATTCCATTTCGATAACAGTCAAAATAAACACCAACTTACAAACCACGTACTTCACCAACTGGGGTTGCAAAACGTACACTCTATCCGAAATCCCAAAAGGACTTCCTTCCAATCCTTCCTCTTTCTAACATCGCCTCACTACATCACCGGCTGACACAGATATCTTAGCAATTGAAGCTACTATTCGTTCGTACATCCACCACTCCTATCATCACACTACCGACCAAGTCTCTCATGGTCATTCGTACATAATTTGAACTTGCCTTCACATTTTCTCGCATACACGATCGAGTCTATCTCGCTACTTTGTCCTTTCCCACTCTAGCTGAACTATAACTCCCTAGTTCCCAATTAGCTCAAATGTAAGCGTTCTTGCTCGCTCTTTACGATCTGAGGCCTTACATAAGTTGGACACAGTCCCTCACTGGACGATAGAATCTACACACTTGCTTCGCTCGTGTTACGTACCTCATCATTCTATGAATCCCTTCATACCTCATAAATAGAACGCTTATTCAAAATGACCGCTTCCCATCCTCTTAACACTCCTACAAGGTGTTCTATTAATTTACAACCTTCAGGTTCAAGTCTTTGGCTTCAGCCACCTTACACAACTGTCGGCTTCTACAACAACGGACAATATGTAACTATTTTCTTAACTTATTCTTAACATGGGTTCCTTACGGAACCTAATCCTTCCAACACATCATAATCAACTACATGATCTGTCTCTCTCTTATCGAAGTCTACTCATGTAACATCAACATTACAAGCTTACCTCGAAATTCATATCCCCACGACGTGGACATTTCATTTCCTCACCACACTACTCATAACGAGTTGCTAAAACCGATACCTTGATGACTCCTAGTCCTTCCTCCGAACACCATCGCCCCTCGACCACTGTGTTCTCAGTCACCGAGCAAAGGTAGACCCTCATACCCCCGACGCTAAAATCCATTCCCGACTCTTCCAAGGTCCAACTCTCCTCTTAAACACATATACCAAAACTACATACGTTCTCCCCTGACTTGACCAACGCCTCTCCGCTCTCGGAGTTCTTCCTTAGCTTAAGACGTGGTACTCTACGACCTAGTGGGTTCATAGCCTTCATGCATGACAATGAAGTAAATAAATCATTTCGTACCTTTCACCATTTTCAATAAACAATACTTAAAAAAAAATTGGGCACACATGCCCCCCATTGCTCTTAAAAATTTAATACCCTGCACAACGATCTCGGGAATCGTTCGCATGCCGCTTCCCATAAACTTATTCTTACTTCACCAGAATATGTCGTTACGAAAGAAATATATTGAGTGAAAATCTTTTCGTACGACCACATCTTGAAGGAAAATTACCGACACGAAGTAAACCAGTCGGTTTTCATACTCATTTATATAACTTCAACATGTCAATACTCGTTTTGGTTATAAAAGTTTTGCATTCAATCGTTTTCTTGACTTTTGCAATCATTTAACTTGTCCTGGAAAGAGTGGAATATTTTGCAAACCGTAAACCTCAAACCTTATTGTGCGATGTAAATGGATTTGCATTTTTCTTTAAACATACGCTTGCACACGCCGACTCATATTAGTTTAAATTTGAAATTTGCACATTTACTTTACTTATGGAGAATTTCATGTACACATGTACAACTCAGTGTATGAAACTATACTTGCAATTGAAGGCTACTCACTCAAACAAGGTCAACCGTTCTACTCACGTATCCTAACACCTGCACTCTGACTCCGACCAATGGTCGTCCTCTCGGCTTTGCCGCATCTTGCTATACATACATTCAACGGTCCACTTACTCCACCATTTCATACTATTTCGCTTTGAACAACTATCTCACTTTCCACTTCTATATGCTTTCATTTCACTATAGGTATCTTATTTCATTTACCCTGTCCTTGAAAAGCTCGAATAAGAATTCAAAGCTCCATTGACACTTTCAAGATTTCGACATCGTCCTTTCTTACCATCCCGACCGATCTATCCCATGATTTCTAGAACTGGGACTCTCCCGAAACAGGAGTCTTACTCAAACTCAACATCTATCCTCTTCGAATCCACGAAGAGTTACCTCTAGCCGACTCATAACGTTCTATACAACATTTCTTCTCCTCGATGTATACATACATCACCTCATATACGACTTCTCATGAACCTCCCCAACAAGGGTTTCAATCTACCCCTCGGGGACCTTGCTGACATTCTAACGTGCTGGAACACGACATAACACTAGGCAGGTTAATAAGGTAGGTTAAGCACATACAGGTACCTGTAAGTTCGCGATTACACTGGCCAGGTGAATTCTCAAACTTACCTTACATGACAGTCCTCAATACCCTATTAGTCCTATCTCTATAATAGTGTCCTCCTAACGCATTTCCTGTGTCTACATTAGTGCCCTCTTAACGCATTTCATGATTCTCAGTTGTGATTTTCTACTCCCAAGTTTAAGTTTAGGCCCGTCCGGTCACCTAAATCCCTTAAACTATGGCTCTGATACCATTTGTAACATCCCAAAAACACTATAGGACATACATAGCATAAAAATCAAACTCTTTTCAATAAAACTGGGTCCCAACATTTCGTTACATCATTCATAAGCTAAGGTTGGCGGAAACAACCTATACACAACTGAGAATATTCTAACTTCTATGGTTGGCACTTGCACTGTCTCTAGTTGCGCCTGTACTCTATCTTGCTCTTGCTCACTTACTTGAGCCTCTTACTACTTGCTTACCTGAAAATGGTTTAGTTTTGAAAAGCGATGGTTAGACCAAAAGGTCTAGTGAATTCCCTCCATAAAAACATGTAATATAGAATAAATTCATATCACGTATAAAAGAACCCTTATGCATCACATTTCCATCATACAAGGTTAACACAGGGTTCAGGGGTTTGCATAAGCTAAACCGATTGGGGCCTGACGGGCACCCTCTCGCCTACGCCGAAATCCAAATGGACTCCTCGTTCCTTCATGTAGGAGAAAACAAATTCCAACCTACAAGCTAATCCTCCATATGCCCCAAGGGATCAGAGATCCCAAGGTACCCTGACCCCACCGTGTAACCGACCCCACATAGCATACACATACATTTGAAACCACGTGCATGAAAACCTTAAACATCATTCATTGGTAAATAATCATGCAACTCATGAAAACATGCATAGCTTTTATAAATTCAAATCATGCTCGATAATGGAACCATTTCAGTAAAAACAGTACGTCATAAAAAGGGTCGAGAGAACTCACCTGATAGCAAGCTCCTTCTTAGCTTGAGCCTCGTTCCGACTTGCTCTAAAACCTAAAGCATAACGTGCAAATTTAAAATCAGCGTCTACCGACTTAAGCTTCTTAGGTTTTCCCTCGTTCCAACCTTAAATAATTAATTATACTATCACTTACGAACTGGGCCCTCGTTATCTAGTTTAGACCTTAAATACATTAAGCCCACAAATATAACTCTAAGCCCAATCAGGACTTAAGTAGTCCCTCGGCCCAACACACCTATCGGCCCAAGACCAAGCTGCTTTAGCTTCGGCCCAAACAGCCTGCGGTCCAGCCTCTGACTACGACCCGAAGGCATCTCAGCCCAATCTTCAACAAGTGCGGGACTTAGCCCCAAGTCCCGATATGCTCTTTCTTTCTCCCGGTACGTGCACCTTACGGGACTCTTACGGGACTCAAGTCCCGGTGCCACCTAGTCCCGGTGCCCCTTACTCCCGGTACCACCTAGTCCCGGTGCCCCTTACTCCCGGTACCACCTAGTCCCCGGTACCACCTAGTCCCGGTGACTCGCGATTTCAGCAGAACTCGACCATCGCGATTAACATCTACACTTGGGGTTTCTCTATCTGTCTATTCTTGTTTTAAGATTAAATGGTAATTTTCTCATCCTTATTAAACCACATACTGGACTAACACTAATCCATTACTCGGTCAATTTTAGGGTTAATCCCACTTACTCTCTTAACATGCGGTCACAGTTTATAACATAGAATATGAACAACACTTTGATTACTAGGGAACCTCAATGCAGAAGAAAACTTAAGAGAGATTATTACTCACCAAATTCCGTGTTTTTCCACCAAAGAATTCGATGCCAGAATCCTATCAGCTCTTTCTCTTCATTTCTTTCTCAGCCGCCAGGACTAACAATACAGTGACAAACCCTAGGGATCTGATCCCCATTTATATTATCCACAATTTGCAAACTAGCCCTTTAACCACACTTGCATTCTTTTCATTTTAAACACTAAACTTTTAAACCTACTAAAATAGGGTTGTTACATCGGTTAACCGAATAAGAATCCTTATTCGGTTTGGTTTTCGGTTATTTTTCCTAATTCGGTTAAACCGAATAACACATTCTAATAATATTTATGTATTCCATGTTTATAAAAAAATAATCAAATACATGTTATATTATTATTATTTTACATATTTATTGTTATATAATATTTTTTATTGATATTAGATAACTTAGATTACGTTTTTTGCTTTATTTACAACGTCGCATTGAAAAAAATGTCATTTGGTAGGTATTTGTTGATAGATGATGTTTTTTCCTTAATACAAGTCAATTGTTGAGTATTACTATATGATACAATTATATATTAAAAGCAATGGGCAATTAATTTGAGAAAATTATTTGAGCAAAGTGTCCAACAAAAAAATATAAATCCTTATTCGGTTTAACCGGTTACCGAACCGAATAACCCGAAACCGAATCAAGCGAAACCGATTAAACCAAACCTTATTTGGTTTGTATGTTTTATTGGATTTGAATATCTCAAAGTATAGACCTAGAGGGGTTGAGGTTCAGACTCCACAAGCAATAAATTTAGAGGAGTTGAGCTCGATATCCACTATAACTATAATCTATGGTGGCGTTTGGTTCGTAGAATCTGATGGAATATGATGGAATTGGAATGTTGAATTCCATTGACCAGATTTTCATTACCTTGTTTGGTTCAATCTTTTTTATGGGTGGAATCTCTGAATTCAAACAAATTCCATGGATAAATGAATTGAACACTCCTTCACAATAACTTGGGATTTTCATAATTTCAAATATATCCTTTAACACAAATATAATTTAATTTAAATTAATATTTTATTTTATTTTATTTGATATTTTATTTTTTCAATAATCAGGTATATTTTATTTATTCATTTATTTTAATTATTTTGTTTATTCATTTTATAAAAATTAAAATTTTCAAAAAAGGGTATTTTGGTCATTTATCAAAACTTCATTCCAATTCCAAAGCTACTTTCTGTGAACCAAACAGACATATTGCAATTTACTTAATAGATTCCATTCCAATGTCTGTCAACCAAATAGATGGTCAAACCTGACAACATTCTATTCTAATTCATTCAAAGTCAAATTCCTATGACAGATTTCATCCATCCAAAAACATTCTGCGAACCAAACGCCACCTATGTGTTTGGTTTCACTATTATGTCAAGTGACCTACTTTTGTATTCTATCACTGAATGTGGTAAACGAGTCTCTCCCGTGAATGCAAGAGGTATTGGGTTATTATTGGTTTTTACCAAAGGTTAATATTATGGCTTCCAATATTGTATTTCCAAAGTTTTATTATTATTTTCAAATATAATTGTTTGTTCTCACTAGGCTTTAGCCTAAATTTTTTTCTTAAAATGACATGTATATCAGCCTATCAGGTCATACTAGCGAAGTAGCGATGGGGCTCATCGGGATTGAGTGGAGAGGCAACTTGCTGCGTGTAGCGTTTTTTGTGATTTATAGACATGGCATCCCTTTTGGTTTAGCCGGGTATTCTTTTGGGAAAGGAGATAGCAACACCCGCTATAATCTGAGCTACTTTAGTTTAGATTAATAGGTTGTCGAATTATGCACTCTTCTATTCGTTTTGGGATTATAAACGCTTTACTATTTTTCCCACTTTTGGGTGATTTATATATAGTTATTATGTCTTATAACACATTTAAATCAGATTTAAATTTATCCTTATTTTTAGGATGTTACAACAGAAGAGATAGAAAAAATAATATATATATATATATAATATAATTTTTTTATTTACTTAAAAGAAAATAAGAAAAAGACAAAAAAAAGACCCAATTGTCCTTGTACTAACGATTTTACTTGACATCCGTTAGTGAAAGGGACCAAAGACAAGCAAAAATGCAAACAATGGTCACACATTTATATTAAATGAACTCTATGGATTAAAACCAACACTTTTGGAAAACCACATGGAACCAAAATTGAGGGTTACTCAAATTAAAAAGAAGTTAACTTAAAATATTTACACTAATAAATAAAAATTGAGTTATTAAGAAACCGTAAATATTGTATAAAAATATGTACAAACTTGAAACCTTAATTTAAATATATATAAAGTATTTACTTTAGTTACATAACATTAACTATATTTTAATTTTAGTTAAATATAATTATTCTAATTATATTAATAAATAAAATTATTCTAATTATAAAAATAAAATAAAATAGATTAAAAACGAATCTTTTATAAAATTCTATAACATTAAAACCGGTTAAATACGAAAAAAATATATATGAAAAATAAATCGTACAGTTATGACCGATCACAAAAAACCTTACAAAAAAAAAATTCCTGACCACTATATTGAAAAAGGAAATTAATTATTTTACCCCAAGTTCAAAATTGAGTTACAGATATACCCCGTCTCTCTCCAACTTTACCAAAATACTCAAAAATCCCGTGAAACACCCGCTGATCGCGGACTCAGAGAAAAAAAAATTCATTTTTAACCCTGGAGTCCTCGATCGCGGACTCAGGAAAAAAAACACCCCAAGTTCATTTTCATTTTCAAGTACCAAAGTTGTAAACTTTACATTTTTCAGGGTGCTTCGCGGACTCCGCGGAAAAACATCGTGGATTCCAGGGGTTAAAAATGAAATTCTTTTTTTGAGTCCGCGGTCGAGGAATGTCTTACGAATTTTTTGGGTATTTTGATTAAATTGGAAAGAGATTAAATATATCTGTAAGTTAATTATGAACTTGAAGTAAAATAATAAATTTTCCCTATTGAAAAATGCTCACATCAACCGAAAAACCTCTTAAAATGTTACAAAAAAGCACATTGTGAATGCTCTGGTTGACAAGTAGGCAAAACATGACTAAACAATAAATATAACATCTAATAAAAGTTGCAACATCTTTAAACTGCCACATTTTAAAACTTATAGTTTAATAAAAGTTTTATGGTTCAAATAAGTTGCAACATTTTAAAACTTAGGCCATCCGTAGCCCAGCGGGATGGAGGGCGGGATGGAGCGGGGTGGGCTACGGCATCTGCGGGATCGGCGGGAAGGGATGGGATGCGGGATCCCCATCCCGTTTCATCCCGAAGAAAATGTGAGGAGGAGAGGTGGGTCCCAGGTGAGAAATGAGAGGGAGTGGGTTAGGGAATGGGGTACGGGTGTTTAGGTATTGTTAGGGATTGAATGAGGGATGAGAGAAAAGCTGATGTGGCGCTGATGTGAAGTGGAATATTTGAAAGATTCCCTCCATGGGGTACTGATGGCCTTATAGTTTACTAAAGTTTAGTGGTTCAATGGGAGCAAGATTTTATTTTGATTTGAGTTTAATTAAAAATGTGAAGTCAAATACATGCACCATCACATCTCATCTTTCTCCTAGTACTGTTATCAATAATCCATTTAAAAAGGGAGATGTATACAATCATTCCAAACACCAACAAATAATCATATATTTTGACTTTTAAATTTTTATTTCTAAATTTTAATTAAACATGTTTTTTTAACTTGCATTTCTAGTTTCTTGTATGATATGCGAACAAAGTGAATGATTATGAGATAATAAAAATTTGTTTTTTTTCCAGTGAATTTCCATTTACTGATACAATCTTTTACGGAATCAATCCCCTTTTGACTGTATAAGAATATGTGAAGCTCAACATGTCTGGAAGCACACGAGATTACGCATTGAATTTCTGGTAGTAGATCCATAATCAAAGAAGTGTGTGTGAGTATTGCAGAAGAAATGAAACAAAAGTTACGGTAGAGCTAAGACAGTTATTGTATGAGGTCTACCCTTATTTTACTATGTTCAACTCTATGTATTCCTCTATCCGTAGAGTACATTGAATGTACATAAATGGCTATAACAGAGTTTCTCTTATTCGTATAATGTGACAATAACAATAAAACTGGAACCTAACAAAATTGAGTAAAATAAGATTACGGTTGTTCTAATAGTTTTAGAGGTTTTATTATATTTTTATCAATACTATAGATAGATTGGGTGGGTAATAAATAAAATAAAATATGAAAATTCAAATCTATATTACATAAAAAGTCTTAACTGTAATCGAGAATTGGTGGATAGCCAAACCTGGTAGAAAAAAAGGAATTGAGGTAATGGGTTAGGCCGTGCGTACCGCCATCGGGTACCACGGCCGGGTTCACATCGGGTTGGGGCAGGTAGCCCGGGTACACGGTACGGGTACCGCGGGTTCGGTGGGTGCGGGTAAGAGTGGGTTCGGGAACCCGGTCCTAATTTTATTTTTTTTATTTTATTTTTTAAATATAATCGGTGGGTGCGGGTAAGAGTGGGTTCAGAGGGTATGATAGAAAGCGGTACTCCACTTTAGGGTAAGGAGGGTAGAAAAGAGAAAAGCTGATGTGGCGCTGAGGTGGCATTATGGTTCAGAGGGTAAGATAGGAAGCGGTACTCATGGTCTTATAAACTGCTCAACCATTTGCACAAATGATCTAAAATAAGAATGAGAAGACCGAAGTGATTGAATTAAAACATAGGTTAAAAGTCAATATTTAATTGGGTCCAAAATAAACCAGGGGACCCAAAAATTTTGGAGGTCCTATTCGGCTCACATTGGTACACCTTTTGGAACGACCCCTTATCGGTCGACATAAATTTTTGGATCCATCACCGTCTATTATCATATACATTTATTTATGATAGACTAGTGGTGTTTAAAAAAATTATAGGACCACTCAAGCGACCGAATCAAGTTAAATCAGACCGTTTTTGGCGATTTGAACGGTCTGGCAATCTGATACAGTCTGAAAAATAGTCAAACCATTCAATTCAATCTGGTCTACGATTTGAACAATTTTTTTTTAGTACGAACCGACAGCCAAAATACACATGTATTAATTATATTTAGTTTTCATGTTGCAGAATCAAACTATCATGGCCCAATTAAAAACAAGTCCTTCCAAAATCGGTCAAAAATAAAATTTTAAACCTTTTTTCGATTTGCTAAATGTTTGTCTAAAATTCAAACTATTGTTGGCGAATTTTCTTAAACATTTTTTTCCAACTTAGTCTATGTTTTTTGGTTTAAACTTTTGAAGATAAATGTATCTTTTATAATTTAGTATAGTGTTATGTTGGTGGAAATTCCAATTTGGAGATAAATTGTATGTTTTTTTTAATTAAAGCCCATAATAGGTTCAAACCGGTTAAACCAGACCATCGTGGTCCAATTTAATCATTTGAGGTCAAATCGTTTGATTTAAAAAAAAAATCTAAACCGTCATTACGGTTTGATCTGTAGTTTAGAGGGTGAAACGACCCCAACCGAACCACAACCCCATGTAAAAGACCCTTTTCCATAGAGAATTAATGTGCCCGTGTTAGGAAACAAGAACCCGTCAAAGCTTCCCATGTAGAAAATGTAACATAAAATTTCATTTCATTCATAAAGCTAAAAAAGTTCATCATAACTTAATTGTGCACACGTGTTGTTGATGCAAGGTTCGAATCCTGCATTTTGCGAATGCCTCATAATATTTTTATTAACCAAAATGACCAAATTTGGCCCAAAATCGTGGCTCCATCGCGGCCAGGGACTAAAAGTGAAAATTTGGCTCTGATCGTGGCCCATCGCAAACAGGAATCGCGGGCCACATGAGCCGGGTCCGCGATTGCGGCCCAGATCGCGAATTCATGAGATATTTTAACAAAATGGGAGAGAAGGGGTATAATTGCAAGTCAAAGTCAATCTTAGGGTATTTTAATTAAATTCTCTTTTTATTAATATAATTAAGGTATGGAATCACGTGAGAAGTGTTACTTTTTATGAGAATGTTTTTAAACCGTTGATCACTTTTAATCAAATACATTCTCATAAATCATAGCTTTAAAAGAGATTTGTTTCGATACATTTAGATGCATCTTATCCTATCTTATCCTGACGCATCCCATCATAATATTCATTCATTTATCATTATGCTATTCTCATCATATATTCATAGTTGACATTTCTAACCGGGGCACTGCTAATTGCACCCTTGATTTGCTATTTGCACCCAAATGATTAAAACAATGATTTTGTTTTTTTTGTTTTTTTGTGTTTTTTTTTGTCTTTTTTGTTGTTTTTTCTTTTTTCTATTTTATTTATTTATTTGTATTATATATTTTTATTTATTTGTATTATATAGTTTAAAAATGTTTTTTTTACTTTTTGATTTTATTTAAAAATAAATAAATATTTATAAATATAAATATTACTAATTTTTTATAATTATATAATTATAAAAATAAAACATAAACATTGCGATTTAAAGCCGAGAATTCGAAAAAATAATTTTGTTTTATGTTCATATTTATTCGCTTTTTGATCGCATATCAGATGTATAAAATTAAAGGTCAATATGGTTAATTGGTCAAAAAACTTGAAAAATATTCGTTCTTTTTCAAGTTTTTTGACCAATTAACCATATTGACCTTTAATTTTATACATCTGATATGCGATCTAAAAGCGAATAAATATGAACATAAAACAAAATTATTTTTTCGAATATGATTAAATCAAAAAATATTCAATATTAGGCTCATTTCGAAGATATTGACGAGACGAATACAATGATATAATTTGTAATAAAAATGTATTTTTAATATATTTTAGTTTATATACGATTATTTATGTTAATATGATAAGGGTATAAAATGAAAAATGATAAAGTTTCACCATTGTAATCGTCTCTTTGATACCTTCGAAATGAGCCTAATATTGAATATTTTTTTATTTAATTATTTAATTATATATTATATATACTACATAAAAATATTTTTAATATTTATAATTCATACCCTTATAGTTTTGATGAAATGTTTGTTAGGCCATCAGTACCCCATCCCTTCTATCTTTCAAAGATTCCACTCCACATCAGCGCCACATCAGCTTTTCTTCCATCCCTCACTCCATCCCTCACGATCCCTAAACACCCGTACCCCATTCCCTCAAACCCTTTTGCCACCTCATTTATTTTAATTCTTTTATTTATACATTTAATTATTTAACAAAATAAAAATATTTATATATTTTTTAATAAATAAAAATAAGATAAATAATAAAAATTGTGGTGTGTTCGGGGTAGAAGGTTGGGTTTCCGGAACAATGTCGTCGTCGAGATTGAAGTTGGCCGGAGTAAAACCTTGTTCAATCAACCCGGGACGTGTAAATTGGTAAGGAATTTGTTGGTGAAATTGTTGCGGATATTGTGGCGGATTTTGTTGCGACCATTGTGGCGGAATTTGTTGCGAAAATTGCGGATGATAACCTTGTTGTGTAAACGTTTGGAAACCAAGCTCTTGATCTTCTTGCGATTGTGGTGTATTCGGTCGGTTACGACGGGATGTAGGTGTTCTGTTTGGATTCATGATGAGAGAGGTGTGTAAAATAAGAGGTTGAGAGAATTTGAGAGAGTTTGAGAGGTGTGTAAAATAAGAGGTTGAGAGAATTTGAGAGAGTTTGAGAGGTGTGAGAAATAAGAGGTTGAGGGTTAAATATATAGGTGAGAAAAATAGAGCCGTTCAACGGCTAAAAATTGAATAAATTTTTTTTTATAATAATCCTCGGGATGGATCGGGATCCCATCCCCGAAAACCATCCCGTCCCGCATGCCATCCCGAGCCGTAGCCCAACCCCGCTCCTTCCCCGCTGCCACCTCACCCATCCCGAGCCCATCCCGAGCCCCGCTACCGAAGGCCTTAGGAACACCTATCAAATCATATGTGATTAGAAAACAATATTAAATCATATGTGATCTATAAGATTGTTATCTGAAACAATAGTAAATCATATGTAAATTTCAAATTAAAAATTAACATTGAATGTGCCGCACGGGTGGAAAGCTACGAATTTGACATTAGTGGTTGAGAATGCTCCTCGTGTTTTCTTAAATAGGTGACGTCCTCGTTTGAACCCACCTCTCTCTCTCTCTCTCTATATATATATAAGTAATATATATATATATATTAGAAATATAGAAATATATATATAGTTATTCTTTTTTTGTACATTTTACGTTCTTATCTATATTTATCTAATATACTCCTTTAAAAATAACTTTATTTACGTTTATTCTTGAATTTTTAAGAAGTACAAATCTTAATACATCGTGTACAAGTTTAAAAGCTTTAAAACCTATAACGTACAACATGATAATTAAAAATAAAATTGTTTTTTATTTTTAAATTACATTTTATATCATTATAATTAGTCATATCAACATACATAAACTAGAATACATCAAACAAATATGTTTTACTTTTTTTATAAATTATACCATTATAACCGTTCATTTATATGTTAAATCGTAATGTTTATGTTTTATTTTTATAGATTATATAATTATAAAAATTAGTAATATTTATATTTTTAAATATTTATTTATTTTTAAATAAAACCGAAAAGTAAAAGAAAAAAAACATTTTTAAACTATATAATACAAATAAATCAAAATATATAATATAAATAAATAAATAAAATAGAAAAAGAAAAGACAACAAAAATACAAAAAACAAAAAAAAAACAAAAAAAAGTAATCATATTTCAATGATTAGGGTGCATTTAGCAAAATTTAGGGTGCATTTAGCCTAACCCTTCTAACCGCCATGTAATTAATAATAAAAAAAGGACACCTGGAAGACAGATTTCTCCTGGATCCTGACGCCCCCAATTTGATTTCCTTCGTGTTCTTCCGGCTGTGATTTGACTGACTGATAACATTTCATTTCATTCCTCCATGTTTGAGATGCGAGGTACGGTAGCTGTTTGGTGGCGCATACTGTCCAACAACTCCTTCACTTCTTCTTCTTCTGCGACGCCAAATCGCTTAGCCAAGTCCCTTCTTGTTTGCCAACACCGCCCTCATATCTGCTATCCCTCACCGTCGCCGTCCGGAGTTTCGCCGTATCTCAGACACGCCTGTAAGTATTCGTGGATCCTTTCTTGGAATTGTTAACTCTTAAGTATTCTAGCTTCGAGTATTCGATTGGTTTTAACTTCCAATTGGAGTTGCATTTACACAACACGCCAAAACTATAGGTGTATGTGAACATTGGTCATATAACAGTAAGTGAGACTATAGTTTCTCAATTTTATGTTGCTTTTGTTGTGAAGTGGACTCGGTATCAGTTGATTTGTTGTTTATGTTCTTGTTGCTGGGATTTTGATTTTGATTGTGAGTATCCATTATTGTAGACCGAGTCCCTTTTCCATAGGTAAAAGTGTCTGAGCAATTTGAGATTGATTCTCTTGTGTAGTTTTCATTATAAATTTAATGCAACCTTTATTCTAATAGCTTGAACAGTTGATATTTGATATTAAAACTTGGTATTTCTGACCTTATTAGTTATTAATCAAAATGTATGTGGATTTTGAAACTATGGAAACAAAATCAACCACACAATAAAAAGTAGTTAAGTAATGAAGAAAAAAAATACAAAATCGAGAACAACGAAGAAACACACCTATGGTTGAGGACATGAGACAGAATACTATATGCTTGCTAATAATCGAACATGATATAAAGTTGACTGCACTCCATATTTTCCCTCTATTAAATGCAGCCTACCTCCACATGCTTTCCATATTTTGTTGAAAGGGGCCTGATCCATATGCTAAGGGAGTTTTAGTCTATCAATGGAGCTATTTGCCCCTGCATGCTGCTTTTTAATCCAAGTGACCAAATCTTCCCTAACAACGGCACAATGTAGACTGTTTGTTATCTATGTCAGAAAATTAATGATTTTCCATTGTAAGATGATAGTGTTTGGCAAACAAAATCCATGGTCTACCTCATATAAAGAAGAATTCAGTTACAATCACCATGAGGGTTGTTATATTGATATGCATTTACTACTGCTGTCTAAATGAACCTAATCCATATAATTAGGTGTTACCGAAAGGTTGCATGTGTTTACCAATTAGTTCTATAGTTTCTTTCTCTTTCAAAGGGTTGATTCACAGGCATGGAAGCATGATATGTCCTTTCAAAAGTTGACATCAGAACCCAAATTCAGGCTGTCTAGAAAAAGAAAAGTTGGACACTTACTTTGGGATGGAATAGTTAATCGCAGAAATCATATAATGGTGCATTTCTGTTAACTAATAAGGTGCTATAAGTTAATTAGCTTTCTCAATCGATCTTTCAACTGCTAATTGGCAACATTGTGTGTGGATTATTTGTTTTTTTTTCAGTGGATTAGGAAGGTATTGACTTGCAATGCTGACTCTTTTCTATACTGGTGTGTGTAAAAAAAACAGATAATGAGCATACAGCAGCAGACGTTGATGGGAAGTTGATTGCAAATGATATTAAAGCTACATTAGCCACCGAAATTGGTAATATGAAAAGTTCAATCAAGAAGGTACCTGGATTAGGTGTAATATTGGTGGGTAAAAGAAAGGACTCCCTCTCTTTTGTACGCATCAAGAAAAAAGCTTGTGAAGAAGTTGGGATTACCTCTGTAGTAGTAGAGCTTCCTGAAGACTCTACAGAAGATAAAGTGCTTGCTGTTGTTTCGATGTTAAATCACAAGGAATCGATACATGGCATTCTTGTGCAGCTTCCATTGCCCACTGTAATTTTTCATTTACCCTTGATTCTATTATTTGATTCCTTCATTTCTTATAGGAGTTGATTGAACATAGAAAATAACTTATACAACCATAATGCATTATTTACTGTTTTGTGAACAAAGATACTCCATTAATCCTATCAATGACGGTTCTAACCATACTATACCTTAGAGAATGCAAACTACGCATAGTAACACATATAAAGTAATTAGTATGTTCATCAATGTTTTTAGCCTCCTGGTTTTATGTTTTAACATTGTAGCAGAGAATGCTCAATATCCGGGAACTAGAGAAAGTAAAACTTTGTGTGGTAGACTTGGATTTAGAGAATATGGAGAGAGATTTCATCAGGGATGTTTCATATAACCAGTTGACCTGGCCCTCTAGTGGTAGAATAGTACCCTGCCACCTAAATATGTAGTCAACCTGTCATATGGAACCTTCATGCCTGCATGTTGATTCTAGTTGAGGTCTTTTTCATAGCAGTCCTTTGGAACAGGTCGGTCATCTGATCCTTCACCCACTTCCTTATTTTGGCCGTCTCTCCTAATTCAGTTCAAGGGACTTGTGTATTGGCCTTATTATCTTTCCTTCTCTTTTGCACATGACTTCTACAGTTGTAGGGTGTAAATTCGAGTTTTCTGTATATTCATAATGAGAGAGATGTACAAATATATACACAACTAGGAGACCATATGAAGAAACTACACAAATGCTAACCAGAACCCTAGTTATTTATTTTGTTTTAGAGTTAATTACGGATTTGGTCCCTGTGGTTTGGTGGTTTTTACGGAAATGGTTCCTGTACTTCATTTATTACAGAGTAGGTCTCGTTGTATGTCTCTTTGTAACGAATTGGTCTCTCCCTCTAACAGCCATCCAGTTTCTCCGTTATCCATGAGGGCGTTTTCGTCCTTTTACCTTTTTTTGTCCTTTTACCTTTTTTTGTCTTTATTTATCGTCATTACGAAATATACATCTAAATTATAAAATTAGCATTCATTTAAACGAAAATATGCCATCTAAATTATTTTAAATATGTCATTGACGGTATTATTCATTTAAACAAGAAAGGTGAGCATCGATTTGGTAAGGTTCAATTAAGGTTAATCAAATGAGAAGCGGTTGAGAAACGCCGCTGCTGGGCTTTGGTGAATAAGAAGGGACAAATAAGGGATTGATTTACCTTTTTTTGATAAGAAGACGATACGACATAAGTGGCTCTGAAATTTTGGAAAATTTTAAAGGCCTTACCTCTTACAGAATTAGACATAAGAGGCAGTTAAGAGCTTTAAAAAAAATAAACTAGGGCATAGGCTTTCTTGTATCCCCTTCTAATTTAGGTCATCTGTGCATGGTCGATGGAATGACCTCCCACAGTATGTATCTGATTATCTTACTGTAACTGGTTTGATTTTCAGCATTTGAGTGAGGAGAAGATCATAAATGCTGTGAATGTGGAAAAAGATGTGGATGGCTTTCATCCCGTCAACATGGGGAATCTCGCCATGACAGGAAGAGAGCCTTTATTTATTCCTTGTGCGTCTAGGGGGTGTCTTGAGGTGCTTCACCGATGCAGTGTGGAAATCATAGGTAAAAAAGCAGTAGTAATTGGGAGAAGCAAGATTGGTGGATTACCCACTTCCTTGCTATTGCAGGTACTTAGTCATATCCGATCAACATCCATATAGCCTTTTCCTTTTGCCTCTTTTTTGGGTGCAAAGTTTCTCTTTTTTCGCACACTTTTAGCAAGCCGAGGAGGGTCTTCACGGGAACAACCGCTCTACTCTGTGGGATGGAGGTTAGGTCTACGTACATCCCACCCTCCCCAGACCCCACCTCCAGGCGGGATATACTGGCTTGGTTTGGTTTCACAATATGTCTTTCTACATGCACAGAGGCATCATGCTACAGTCACTGTCATACATGCATTCACAAGGAATCCAGAGCAAATAACACATGAAGCCGACATTTTAGTTTCAGATGTAGGAGTTCCAAATCTGGTTCGTGGTCATTGGTTAAAGCCAGGGGTTGTGGTAATTGACATGGGGTCAACATTGGTTAAGGTAGTTCCTTTTATTTGATATTCTTTGTTAGATGCTTGGGTGCACATTGCAATTATATACTTGATGGGTTTGCACTGTGATAATATACAGGACAGTAATAGTTCACATGGTTCCCGTGTGACTGGAGATGTTTGCTACAAAGAAGCCATACATAAAGCATCAGCAATCACCCCTGTCCCTGGAGGTGTTGGACCTGTTACCATCTCCATGCTACTTTCCAATACCGTTGAAGCTGCTAAGCGCGCGTATCAATGGACTCAACAATCATAACAACAATAACAATAAATAATTTCTTATGTTCCACTTTCAAATGTGCATATATACGATCATCTCCCACTTTTCCAGTATTAGTTGCACACCAAGGGTGCGTTTGGTACGCAGACAGGATAGGACAGGACAAGGTGGGACAGAACAGGACAGAACAGTTGTTCCACGTTTGGTAAGACAGAACTGGATAGAACGGAACAGATAACATTGACCAATTTACCCTTGCTAAATTTAAAGAATGAATAAAATATGAAATAGAAGGTTTATTTGATATTTTAGAAGAGAATTAGATTTTATTTTGAGGTTATATTGGTAAAACATAAGTCTGTTCCACCTTGTTCTAGCTTGTTCTATGGGGTGGGGGTGGAACATGCCTGTTCCACCTTGTTCCAGTCTGTTCCACATAAAGGTCCTGCCAAACGTGGGACAGTGGACCCTGTTCTGTTCTGTCCTGTCCAGTGTACCAAACACACCCCAAATGTTATCCTTAGGGATCCATGGGATTAGTCAAGGTGCACACAGCTGGGTCAGCACAAACAACACGGATTGGAAAAATACTTCCGTGTAAGTTAATATAATTTGTGAACTTTTTCTTGAATTTTTGGTGGAGCTATTTCTTGTGGTGGTGTTTGGTGTTTACCTTCCAACAACATAATCTTTGAAGAATGCTACAGCTAAAGAGTAGGAGTTGCAGAAACCAAATAGTCAAATACAGGTCCTTGTACAAATTTCTATGCATAAAAAACAAGTGTTTGCATTTGTATCTATAGCTCTAGAATAAGGAGGAATCACTTTAACATTCTTTTGGTGGTTGCAGATGATTGAAGTCTTTGAACCTCCTGTGATAGTGTCTCAGTTGTTTGAGGTAATGTATCCATCTTTGTTCTTCTTGAAATCTTTGCTTTCAGGTGTACCATTTTTTTGTGGGAAAAACCGGGTGTAAATTATCTATCAAACATTTATCGTTACATGATTAAATTTAAAAAAGACTGAATCATTCCATCGACATGATACAGTTTTATCGTGACTATAACAGGGGTGTTTAGGATGGAGCGGTTGATGAAACCTGACATGATCTTCCATATCTTTGTAGATTTGGGGGGAAGAAAACAAGCTTTTGTAATGGACATGTGTTATTAACCAATCAACAATATGGTTATATTCGTGGGTCATTGGCCGACGTAATTAGCCTATTGTTTAATACTCAAGGTCTAGCGGTATCCAAGCCTTTGGCCTCTTTGGAGGTCAGGGTTCAATCCTGACTTTACTTTGGTCCATTTTGGTATCTAAACCTTTGTCCTTTTTGGAGGGCACGGTTCGATCTTCACTAAAAATGACGAGGGTGTGAGATTATTTGTTACATTTGTTGTATGTAAATATTATTATTTACTTATAGAAATATAGATTTTTAGTTTAAACATATATACACGTCCAATTTGTTACATACATACATATACGGCCAAGCCAATTTAAGAATTCCGTCACAGTTTCATCAACTTCATCTCCAAAACGAACCTTCACATACGCTTCCGTTTTAATTTTTCGTTTATAACTTTGGGCATGTCGAATCGCAAAAATGGCATAGCAACTTCACATTCACACATTTTCCATTTATAATTTGTATAGATCACTTTTATATTCTTTAAATTTCATAAACCTGCTTTCAATTTGATCCCAAATGTAGTTCTTTAAATCTTGTGATTTTGAGCTACCTTCGACAATCGGTGATTCAATCTTGTTGATAAAACAACAATATTTTCAATCACAAAAGAGTCAAATTTTAACAGGCAGCCTTCACTTCTGAACTCGACTCCATTGATGTGTGTCTCTAGATCTGCCATGATCCCCAAGAACACAATGAAAGCTTTCCCAGTTTCTCCAACGTGGATCTTCAATAATTTCGTCAAACAGAACAAAACTTTCAAGGAATTCGATCGGGGGGTGTGATAACTTTCGACCAAACACTCAAAGAAAGCTAAATGTTATATCTCAATTCCCGACGCTCTACCTGTTCATAGCGTTACTTGTACATCCGTTACAAGCTTTGAGAAAAACAAAACAACTTCATGCCCGCCAAGTGTTTGATGATTTGCCAAAAAGGCAACAACCCACTTGGTATGGGGCCTTTGGCACCAAATATTTGTTCACCAACTCCATCTCAAGATGATGTTCAGTAAACGAGTAGAAAAACTTCCATTTTCCTTAAAATCATACTTGAATATGAATCACACAGAAAGAGTTCCCTTTCTGTGTTCTTGGCAATGTTCTCATCCTCCATCCTTTATTTCGAAAAAGGAAAAGATCATATCGAACAATGTCGTATACAGAAATGAAAGATAATCTTCCAGAGGAAGATTACAACCAAGAATTCAACTACGCTACAATAGAACACAGAGAGAGAGAATGAGAATCTCCATTTCTCCTATTGACAATTTTTCGTTTACGTTCTTTCTGTCTGTTTTCCGAATCTTAAATATGCTTCATTGAGTATATTCATCATAATAATTATCGCTAATGACAGAAACAAACCTCTCGAGCCAAGGGAGCTGATGGAGGTCCTTGATGGTGTTGTCAAGGTACGAAGACCCCGAGTCCGTGCACGGGGGTGGTGGGGATTGGGATTGATACGTGTACGTATGGTGATCACCTAGGCTAAATCCACCGGCAAGAAACCTCTGTATTAGCGCAAGTTGTGATCTTTCTTGATCCGAATAAGCATCCATCAAGTTCGAAAGCGAACCACACGAGTCCCATGCCCATTGCTCAAGTACAGGGCTGGAATTGAAGTTCTGGGTAAGGGTAAAGTCGTCATTTTCTCCTCTTTCATTAGCACCCAACACCGCACACTCGCATATCTGTTCACCATCCCTGTATTCGATACCACAAGAATAACAGAACTCATGTCCACACCTGCAAAAGACAAGATAACTCGATAAGTTGGCTTATAAGCAGCTTGTGTTTTGAGCTTAATTAAAAAAAAACCTTGTTTGTTTAGCCAAAGCTCCAGGGTTTTTTTTCAAAATTTTCCAATTATGCCCTTTTATTTTTCCAATTAACTTTAAAAAGTCAAAAAGATCATACCAGCATGTCATGTGATGGCAACCATTCGTTAGTTCGATCACCCTTTCGCACATCCGACAACGTCTCCATCTTCTATTCTCCACGTCATCACCAACACCCCGCCCCTGTGGCGGGCGTTCCTGAAACTCATCACAGCTCATCGAAGAATGCCAAGGTACTCCACATTTCACACATATAAATCTTTGGCATACAGGGCACTCCACACAATTATTATCCGATTGGTTTGAATCACAACGAGGATCAAGCAGAACCGAACAATCTGAAAAGGGGCAGTAAAATTTATCTGCTGCAACCTTATCTGGTTCCGAAAGGGCGTCCTCTAACAATGCGTAAGAGGCAACAGGAAGAAACAACTTAAACTCAGGGGCGGAAATGTAATATCTGCAACTTAAACCGGGGCACCTAATGGGGACTCGAGACAACTGAACCTCTTCATCGACATAAGCTTTGATGCAACAGGAACAGAACTTGTGTGAGCATTTCATGGTAATGGTCATGGGTGTCGGTTTCTCTTCGCAGCAGATTGAACAGGTTTGCACTAACTCGTCACCCTTAATTGGAAGACGAACAATTCCAATTGCCACTTGAGCGAGCCGCAATGGCTCCTCAAGGTCAATATTGGGAACACATTTTAGCACAAAATGTTGAAGATTTTCAACATGTTCTAATATTCTTTGCTTCAATGCCATGATAAGTGGATTCTCAGGTGTTTCCTTGGATGTAATCTGGCAGAAAATTGCAAATTTAGAACCAAATCGAACCGAACCGAACCGAACCAAACCAAACCAAACTAGTCATGTTAAGTAAAATACTAATTGATAAGGTAGATGACAAAGTAAACCTAGAAACATATGTTGAGAAACTAATTGGAAAAAGTATAAGGGGCAGAAATGGAAAAAAACGAGAGTTTATTAATGCTTGAAGTAGTTTCTAAAAAAGCTAACCATAACAGCTAACCAAAATGGAAAATTTTCAATAAGCTCAAAAAATAAGCTAAGCTGGCGGTTGTCGAACAAGGCCCAAGTGTTTAGAAGACCTTATTCATAAAATACTATTCGTCGTGTGGGATACCGAATATATGGATACAAACATATATTCCTGTACAAATAACAAGGGACTTAATCATTTGAGAACTTCTAACTTAAGATTTTGTTTCAAATGACTTTTTATCATGTAAGGATAGTATTTAATGTATTGATTAACATATATTTGTTTCACAATGTGATTGTTTCATATGTATTTGTTTCACAATGTGATTGTTTCATATGTATTTGTTTCACAATAAGAAACTTTTTATGTGTATCTTTTGTTTCACAAACATGTAAAAAAATGTGCACATTGTGAACCAAGTACATGTGAATCAAACACGTTGTGAAACAAATATATGTTAATTAATATTTTAAATCCTAGTCTTAGATGCAAAAAAATCATATGAAATAGCACATTATGCACTAGTTCTAAAGCTTATCACAAATTCATAGGTTCTTAAAAGAAGGTCCCCAAACAATGAATGGTATATAAAGCTAGCAAAATTTCATTATGATCGAGTATATAACGCAGAATAAAATTTGATACAGCTTGAAATAATTCCGTTACCTGATCAAATAAGATTGTAGAATCGGTAAATGCAAATACCCTTTTGATGTTATTTCGTGTAGCCTCCAATAAACCATCCATCAAAGCCAAATAATCTGCAACCAATTCATCTACAAAAAACTCAAGTTTTTTCTGCACTTGAATCATAGGAACCTTGTTAACTCTTTCCATCACCACCCCAATTCCCGAACCATCGAAACCGTTATTTCCAAGATCTGCAATCGACACACCCTTGAAAAACATCCGCACCGAAAACTCGTCCAGAAATTCATCATCAATCATATTATTTAAACCTTGTTTTATAGTTTCTTCCCTATCCAGTTCCTCCTCATCTGCACAACAACTTCGAAACTCATCTTCATCTTCTTCGAATTTCAGTTCTCTTGGAACTGTTATCTCCCCCATTTTTAAAATTCTTGAGGAACCCTAGAACCTGAAGAAGAGGTTGTATATCAAATTGTGAACAAAACCCATCAAAAACTCAGATCCAATTCTTGTTTAAAACACACCATTTTAGTCTACTGATTTACAAATAATCAAGAAAATCAAGAAACTAAGCAGCAATCCATATGTGTTTTGTTTTTTTCAAATTTCAACCAAACCCAGATCAGAAAAGCTTCAAGATTCAAAACCCATCTTCCAAAATGATGGATTATAAACCAAAACTATGAGAACCAAATCTGAAGTAATAAGTTGGTCTATGGATCAAGAAAAAAGCAAGAAATCCAACAAAACTTAAACAGCAGTATATATATATATATGTATGTATATATATGTTTCTCCAAATCTCAACAAAACCCAGATCAGAAAAGCTTCAAAATTCAAAACCCATATTCCAAATCAAGGATTTTGAAACGAAAATCCGAAAGTAACGAGTCAATCTTTTAAACACATTCAATGATTAGGGAAACCAGATGGGTGTACGACCTTGGAAATAAAGAAAGAAAAAGATGGAATAAAAAATATAATATAAATTAAAGAATAAAGGATGAAGAAAGTGAAGGTTCCATACCAATAATGAAATGATGTTTGGGGTCAAAATTCATAAGAATTGTTTTATGATCTGATTCACAGCAGAGTCATGTCCATAAGAACCCTAACCTGACATTACTGTTGATTGTGTCTATACAACCCACAACTTATATTAAAATAAAAACCCTAAATCAGGGATTAAATTTGGTTTTCTTCTGTGGGAAAGGAATCTGGTGGTGTTTACTGTACAGTGGTGTCACATGGAAATGGGAATGGAAGTGGACTTGTAATTTCTTATTTTTTTATTTCTTTAGAATAATAAATACAGTGAACAAGATAATTGGTAATCATTGTTATCATGTGTGGTTTATAGTAAACAAGCACAAATGAGTTTGCTTTTTTATTTATTAGGTTTTCCCCAAGTGACAATTAATTTAGAGTAAATTGCAAGTTTCGCCCCTGTGGTTAGGTATTTTTAATAATACAACTTTCTTTTGAAATTTAAATGGAATGTATCTTTATAGTTGTATTTTTTTAAGGAGTTAAATTTTCATATGGTTGTATTTTTTAATGAGTTGGTTTAAGGATGGTGATTTGCCCCAATCTGGTGGGGAACCTGTTCATCCGATCTGACCGAGGTCGGGGATTCCCCGCTAAAGTGGGTACCGGGTCCAGGGTTGGGGATCCCCATTAGGATAAAAACCGGGTCGAGTAATGCATCCCCCGACCCGCCCCTACCCGTTATATATTAAATAATTGAATTATAATTAATTTATTAATATTAATTATTTTCCCTATTTAAGTTCTATTCTCTTAGTATTCAGAATCCTTGATCATAATTTCCGGTTTGAATACTATGTCCAACCTGAAACAAAATCTATAACTCTAAACTTCAATTTCTAGCTTGGTTTCTTCACTTCACATATTGTTGATGTTGCTTCTTTGTTTTAGTGTGAAAGCGCGCGCACACACACATATATATATATATATATATATATATAATATGATAGTCCACATTATTAATTTTGATGTATGAATCTCGGTTTACTTGGTTTCTTCCACTTAAGATACTTTATTATTTCTACCATAAAAAAACTTTGAAATAAGCGAGAAAAAAGGTAGAAATCGGGTCAGGACCGGGGACGGGGAACGGGTGTTTGACCGGGTTTGACTAGAAAAGAGACCAGGGATGGGATGCTAATCCATGTACCGTCGGGGACCGTGGCCGGGGGCTGGTAATAGAAACCGGGGCCGGGTATTGTAAAACCCGCCCCACCCCATCTTCGTTGGCATGCCTAAGTTGGTTCTTTGTGGTTACATTTTGATAACGAGTTTGGTACGTATATAAATCAACGACATGAAACCTTATGATTGTCAAGGTTCTAAATGACGTGAGGCGTGACAGCGAGGTCAAGTCTCAAGCCTTACAAATTACGGCGAGGCCACTGCGTTTTTCAAGACGTGCATTAAGGCGGCATATCTATATACATATACACACATGTGTGTTAGTGTATTGAATAATACCGTAGAACAAAATAAATTCATGAAGTAATAAAAACAAAAAAAGGCAATTGATACCAAATATATAGAGTTTATAGAAAATGATATCAAGAGTGAAACATGAGTAAATCTCTTGAGTCTCTACTCACTAATTTCTTCAATTCTCAAAAATTTACCTTCGACTTTTTGTGTACGAAAATGAGAGTAAGTAAAGACTAATTTGGGGTTTTTAGTTTTTAAGTTTCCTTTTTATGTGAAAGTAGCGAGTCTCTACTCACTACTTTCTTCAATTCTCAAAGAACTTACCTTCGACTTTTTGTGTACGAGAATGAGAGTAAGTAAAGACTAATTTAGGGTTTTTAGTTTTTAAGTTTCATTTTTATGTGTATTTAAGTCTTAGGTTAATTTCATCAACAATTATCATTTGTTTTTTAAGTTATATACTAAAAATAATCCCTACATCATACAAAATAATCTGTTGTAACGCGTCGTAAAGCGTCATAACATGCCATAACATGTTACAATGCAAGCCAAACCTTAGAGTGGAACCATAGGAGTTAACGTGGCGACGGGCCCAAGCCATAGTACCATAACAAGACCATAAAAAGTTATTTAAAACCATGATAATTACATTAAGGACCCAACTTATTGTAATTACAGATACACGAAATACCAAAGACTGTTCAAAACATATGACCATAGAAACAAAACATATGATTTACTCATTAATTTATTACTACCCAATGCTTTTTGATGTCATTGTGTTTGTATTTTATTTAATAAAAGTATTTATTGGTTACTAAATATCCGACATGCTTTCACTTGTATTATTATGTCTTCTTTTTTGACATATTATCCATTTTACTACTTCTACGATGATCCCTTAAACCAGTAACTTTTTTAATCAATAAATGGCTGATTTATATGATTTGGTAAGACCAAAATGCAAAAAGTAATATGAACTCAGGGACTAGCATTTGAATCGAGTAAAACCTGAGGGTGGTTTTAGTAAAATAAACGGGGCAGAATATATTTGACTTTCTCGTCTTTTAATATGATTGAATACGACTTTGAGCCATTGGAACTTCAAAGTGATTCACGATCTGAATTTGTTAACGATGCTTGTATTTATTTTTTTATTTGAGGGAAAAAGTCTGTCTGGTTTGCAAAATGTTTTCGAAATTAAAATTAATTATAAAAATAGAATATGAATCAATGTTAATGTATCAGCTTGGAACGAAATCGAATTAAGTTTGATCATCTCTGGATTCCCAGAAAATAAAACAAAACCTATTAAGGCATTGTTTGGCAAAAAAAAACTAGCTTATTTTTTGGTACATGTTTGGATGACCATAAGTTAGCTTTTTGAAAAACTACTTGGGCATTGTTTGGCAAAAAAAAGCTAGCTTATTTTCGGTGTACATGTTTGGATGACAATAAGCTAGCTTATAAGCTAGTTTTTTGAAAAACTATTTGAAGTAGCTTATGAGTAGCTTGTTGTAAATATTCTGATTATGCCCTTATTAATATTAACTATTTTTTTAATATGTTCTTTTTGGTCATTTAAATGCTTATAAGCTATTTTTTGCCAAACGTGACTTTTTCTGCAGCTAGCTTATCAGTCAACAGCTAGCTTATCAGCTAGTTTGCCAAACATAGCCTAAATGAATAAGAATCTTTTTGTTTGGTTTGTAAAATATTATTTTACAATTGTAATAAAATAATAACAAAAATAGTCCACTATGATATTTTATTAGTTTTTTTCCTAAGTTATAAATAGTATATGATTAGTGTTGAGTCACCAAGATTTGAAATTGACTCACCAATGTTTTTTCTATATCTTACTTAGAATATTTTAGCATGGTTCTTTAAATAACTTGTACAAAATAGCAATTGTTCGGTGAAGTCGAAGATCAACCGAAACCAAGCTTGAAGACATTCTCATTGTGGAAGTGAGATTAATCTTCTCAAAATTCAAACAAGTCATTGTCCACCGATTGTGTTCCCACACATCGGTGGACACTCTCCCCACCGACCTTCATCACGTCGGTCAGCAGCATCCCACCGATAAGGATGCTTAAATCGGTGGGATCAATTTCTCCTCTCATGAATGGTTTTCTTTGAAGAAAGTTACAAGATCCAAGTCCTTTATATCGGTGGAACATCATCGGTGAAATTGTCTTGGAAGACACATCAAGAAGATAATTTATTATGGGACAATATCTGAGATATTGCCAGGTAAAAGTGACTATTTGTCGTTTTATCTATTTTCAGATAAAGTCTCTTCCAGCATGGGTATTCTTCCTAGTACCAAGGAAAATGTGATAAAGACATATCAACTTTTCAGAAGTCAACAGCTACAAGCAAATCTCCTGAGGACAAATGTCCCAAGCATTTAATGCTCATCTCACTATAAAAGGAAGAAGAGGCTCCCATGCAAACGACGCTTACTGAAAGAATTCTCTGTGCAAGCATCCTCCACTCTCTCAAGAACTTTAAAAAGCTTTGTTCTAAGTGTTCAAGTTATTTTAGTTTTTAGTATACTTTGTAAAAAATTGTTAGAATAGTTTATCTGTTCTTTTCCGCAACAGTCTTTAGATTCTATGTGTAATTCTTGTTGAAAGTTTTTCGATAATAGAATTGAAATTGTGAAAAAAAATTAGTATTGTATTCAACCCCCCCCCCCCCCCCCTTCTACAATACTTGTTAAGCCATCTGGGACTAACAAGTGGTATCAGAGCAAAAAGTTTAATTCATAAACTTGATCTACGATGGCTGCCTCTTCCTCTTCAACAATTGAAAACTCTTTTCAAAATAACTTTTTTGAAAATGGCTCCATTACCAAACCTCCTAAGTTTAACCCTAACAACTTTTCTCTTTGGAAAAGCCGTATGATGCTATTCATGGAAGGAGTGGATACTAGATATCCAACCATTCTCAAAGAGGGACCTATTATCCCTAGAGTCTGGGCTCGCTATGAAACGCAGAGGCCTGGTAAAGAAACCATTGATAAGGAGGACTCTAGTGACTCCGATGATTCTGATGAACCTTCTGACAAAGAGAAATCTAAAGCTAATGGTCGTTATATCCTCAAAAATCCTAAGAAATATACTGATGAGGAAAAATGTTTGGTTTCTCTTGATTCTAAGCTAAGAGCAATCATTGCACTCTCACTTCCTGATGAGGTCTATCACTCTCTGGTTAACTTTGAAACTGCTAAAGAGATGTGGACTACACTGGGTGTACTGTACGAAGGTACAGAGGAAGTAAAGAAGAGCAAAAAGATCGCTCTCATCAGAAAGTATGAACTCTTCACTCATGAAAAAGGTGAATCTCTTCCTAGCTACTATAATCGTTTCAACTCTCTTTTGAATGATCTGAAGTTACTAGGCAGAGTCTATGATAATGAGGAAGTTCTAAACAAGTTCATGGATTGTCTCCCCGAATTTTGGGAGAACATGTGCACTTGTATCAAAACTTCCAAGGACCTTGAGTACATGCCTTTAACTGTCTTATATGGAACTCTCTTCAACTTTGAACAAACCAAGTTACAAAGGAAATCTTTCATTAAAGAGATAAAGGGCTCTTCTATAGCCCTTGTCAGTGAAAATTCCAAGAAACTTCAAAGTGTTCCTCGTATCACCTATCCTTCATCAGACTCTGACAATGAAAGTCACAACAACTCTTCTCACCAATCGGAGGCATATCTAAGTGATGCCGATGATGAAGGTAAAGAAATCTCAGTTAAGCAGATGTCTGATGAACTAGCCATGATGGCTGGTTTCAAAAACAAATCTCGTTTTTCTAACAAATCCAAATCTTTCAGAAAACCCTTCTCTTCTACAAAAACTCCCTCGTCTGATAAGACAAATGAGGAATGTTTTAATTGTGGAAAGAAAGGACACTTCGCATCTGAGTGTAGAAGTAAGCGTGTGATGAAATCTAGGAATTCATCTTCTGACAAGTTTTCCTCCAAGTATGAAAAACCCAAAAATAACTCTTTCAAATCAAACCTCTCCAAGAAAGATACTCAATCTTCTTCCCAATACCATCAAGAAAGGGCTGAAAAGTATAAAGCCAAGTACAAGAAAGAAAAGGAAAGAAATGAGGGTCTCCTCAGAAAATGAAAAGGGCCTCATGGCCGAAATACATGATTGGGAAGAAGAAACATCTGACAGTGACAATAACTCTCCCAACATGTGCTTTATGTCCATCTCAGAAGATATGGAAGATTCTGAAAAAGCTACCTCTCCAATGGCTTTGGTGTCAACTAGGTGCTCGACATCATACTCTCAGGTACATCCCTTTAACTCTATGACTGACATGGAAAAGATTGATGCTTATGAATCCTTAACCAATGACTTTTATAGTATGGAGGATGCTAAGAAAAGAAAATCTACTTTAGTCAAAAATCTTTCCTCTCAACTTGAAACCTGTGTGTCCAAACTTGAAAAGTTTGAGGAAATCAAGGCTGAGCTTGAGGACTTAAAAACCGTAAACCATTTGATTTCAAAAGAGAAAAACAAGCTTTTTAAGAAATTAAAAAGAGAACAAGAGGTTGTTAGAAAATGGACAAGTTCTTCAAAAAATCTTAAGCAAATCTTTAAAGATCAAATTTCTGGTGACAACAAATTTGGTTTAGGCTTTGGAAAAACCATTCCTGACACCTCTTCTCAAGCTCTTGTCTCTACCTCTAGTGTATGGGATGATGCCTCAGAGTCAAGCTCTTGTGACTCTGTTTCTTTAAACTCATTAGATCTAGGTGAAGCTTTAAAGTTTGGAATGTTTATAAAAGCTAAAAAATCTTCGTCTGTTCAAACCATGGAAAAAGAGGATTCCAATGATGTTTCTAAAACCATCCATGATCTTTTAAAAGATTTAGCCATTGATGAAGTCTCCTCTTCTGATTCTCCAAAATCAAAGTTTTTCAAAAGAGCTAACTCCAACAATCTCTCTTTAAAAAGAAAATCCTCAGACCTTGGGAAGGAACATTTCAAAAACTCTTCAAGAAATCTTTCCAACTTTGCTTCCACCTCTGGTAATGGGATTTTAAGTTTTCCTCCACTCATCTCATCCTTTGGTCCTAAAGCTATTCAAGTTAATGTCATTGGGAAAGGAAAAGAAAAATTGCAAAACCTATAAAGACATTTATCTACAGAAAGTGTTATAACTGTGGTGACACTTTTCATCTTGCAAAGGATTGGTCAAAGGAAAGAATGGACAGAACCAAACCTAAGGACTCTTCCTCTTCTAACCCCAAAGGACCCACCACCAAATGGGTACCTAGGAACTAATCTGTGTGTGCATACAGGTTTTTGAGCACCATCAAATATGGTATTTGGATAGTGGGTGCTCACGCCACATGACGGGAAACAAATATCTTCTCATTAACTATGTGTCTGAAAAGGGTCCATCTGTAACTTTTGGAGATAATTCTAGAGGTTACACCAAAGGATATGGAACACTCACAAACGGTTATGTCACCTTCAATAAAGTGGCATTTATTGAAGGCCTCATGCATAATCTCCTCAGTATCAGCCAACTGTGTGATCTAGGATATAAAGTTATCTTCGAACATTGTATCTGTACTGTTGTTGACAAAAACATGAAAGTGGTTCTATCTGGAAGAAGGATGGAAAATGTCTATATCATCGATATGGGACAAAACAATAATTCATCCAGTGTATGCTTTGTGTCAGATGACACAGCCAAAAGGATCTGGTTGTGGCATAAACGTCTATCTCATCTCAACTTCAAAACACTTCACAAAATTTCAAACAAAGAGCTGGTGACTGGCATGCCAAAGTTGAACTTTGTTAAAGAAAAGTTGTGTGATGCATGTGAAAAAGGGAAGCTCACCAAAACTTCCTTCAAGACCAAGCAATGCTCCTCCATCACTCTTCCTCTCCAAATGCTGCACATGGATCTATGTGGACCAGTCAGCACTCCCAGTCTAGGAGGCAAAAGGTACATTCTTGTAATTGTTGATGAATTTACTAGATATACTTGGGTGTCTTTTCTCAGGTATAAAAGTGATGCAACTGAAGAAATCATCAATTTCGTCAAGAAAAATGAAGTTCTAAATGAACAACTTGTACGTTCGGTGAGAAGTGACAATGGCACTGAATTCAGAAACAGTGCTCTTGAAGACTTCTTCAATGAGAAATGAATTTCTCAGAATTTCTTAGCTGTCAGGACTCCTCAGCAAAATGGAGTTGTGGAAAGGAAAAACATAACTCTATGTGAGGCTGCAAGATCAATGCTTAGTGAATCAAATCTTCCCACCTATTTTTGGGATGAAGTTGTTAATACTGCTTGCTTCACCCAAAATAGGTCGGTGATATCCAAAAGACATGATAAGACCCCCTATGAAGTTTTTCATGGCAGAAAACCAAATATAGGTTTTCTTCATGTCTTTGGCTGTGTATGCTTCATCCTGAATGATTGTGACAATCTTGGGAAATTTGATCCCAAAGCTGATGAAAGAATCTTTGTTGGATACTCTCTATCCTCCAAAGCATATCGTGTGTACAATCTCAGGAGAAAATGCATTGATGAGTCTATTCATGTCAAATTTGATGATCTAAGATCATCATCTCTTTCAAATGATGATGATGAATTACACAAGTGGATTTCCTCATGCATAGGTGATGCTTCCATAGTCAATCCCACCGATGCATCCTCCACTCCTTTAACTCCATCAAATCCCTCTCCTTCAAATAACCAAGTTGGGTCACCTTCCATAGTGCCTGACACGTCTCCTACTGAAATTGACCATCTTCCCACCGACATGCACCTTTCCATTGACATTCAGCCCTCCACCGATCCTATGCCTACCATCGACAATTCTGCCTTCCACCGAACCTCTGATCCCACTCCACAAACATACTCCACACAAAATATTCCACCACCTTTACCTCCTGCCACAAAATGGACCAAAGATCACCCCATAGACCAAATCATTGGTGATCAACAAGCGGGTGTCCAAACACGCAGAGGAGTTAGAATTATTTGTCTCTATGTGAACTTTCTTTCTCTTATTGAACCCAAGAAGATTGATGAAGCTCTAGCAGATCCCTGTTGGATCACTGCCATGCAAGAGGAGCTTTCTCAGTTTGAAAGAAACAAAGTTTGGAGATTGGTTCCCAGACCCCCAAAGAAGGCAATCATTGGAACCAAATGGATCTTCAGAAACAAAATGGATGAAGAAGGTACAGTTGTCAGAAACAAGGCCAGACTGGTAGCTCAAGGATACAGACAGGAAGAAGGCATTGACTATGATGAAACATTTGCCCCTGTTGCAAGACTTGAAGCCATAAGAATCTTTCTGGCTCATGCTGTCTACCAAAATTTTAGGGTCTTTCAGATGGATGTCAAAAGTGCTTTCCTCAATGGGGAACTTGCAGAGGAAGTCTATGTGAAACAACCACCTGGTTTTGAAGACCCAGCTCATCCAGACTGTGTGTACAGATTAGACAAGGCTCTCTATGGTCTCAAGCAAGCTCCACGTGCTTGGTATGACACTCTTGCTGACTTTCTTCTAAGGAATGGATACTCCAGAGGTAAAATTGACAACACTCTCTTTATCAAGAAGACCTCGGGTAATCTCATTCTTGTTCAAATCTATGTAGATGACATCATCGTTGGTGCCACTGATGAATCACTATGTGATGAGTTTGCTTCTCTCATGATGAGTGAATATGAGATAAGCATGATGGGAGAGCTTACATTCTTTTTGGGCCTTCAGGTCAAACAAACTCCAGAAGGAATTTTTATAAATCAAAGTAAATATATTCGTGACCTTCTAAAGAAATTCAACTTTTTAGATAGCTCTCCTATGAAAACTCCCATGGCACCACCTCTGAAAATTCATGCCGATCCGGATGGTAAATCTGTTGATGTAACGAATTATCGAGGGATGATTGGTTCTCTTCTTTATTTAACTGCTAGCAGACCGTATATTATGTTTGCTACTTGTCTATGTGCCTGTTATCAAGCCAATCCAAAATAATCTCATTTGGCCGTTGTAAAACGAATTTTCCGGTATCTAAAAGGTACCTTGCATCTGGGTCTTTGGTATCCCAAAGACTCGGGCTTTGAGCTAATTGGGTATTCAGATTCAGATTATGCAGGTTCCAAAATTGACAGGAAGAGTACGACAGGCAGCTGCTGTAACGCCCTAAATTCCAGGCTAATTTGAACCTCAATTTTTCCACAAATTATGATAATATAAACTTCAAACTTACAAAAATAGCAAGTGAATCAATCCTCAAGAGTACATTTACAGATATAGGATTCTACAAATAACTTATTAATCTAATTATGTTACTATAATCAGATTTACTAAGTTATCTAAGCAATCCCTCAAAATCTCCTTCTGTTAATGGACTTCCTTGCTATTCCAAAACGCTCGTCCCACAACCCTTTATTTTCCCGAGCCGGTACCTGGTAAGAAAACATCATTTGAAACGATTAGGCCAACGCCTAGTGAGAACATTCGTTTCCATAATAATATTTGCAAAAATCAATGTAAACAAGTTATAACAAACCTGATTACCCTTTTTCTTACCATACGTATAACTCTATCCCGTTAACACGATTTTCATCCAATCCCATGAATATGTTTGACACACATTCCATCATCATATCATGTCTCAGAGCTACACTACGAATCTGCACTGATTCTAGAGTAATGTTTCTATTCCGGAAATCGCAATATACACATGCCAAGTTCCGTACACATCTATTCCAGAAACCGCAATATACACATGCCCATTTCTGTACACATCCTATTCCAGAGCCACACTACGAATCTTTCTCAGATTCTAGATTAATGCTCCCACCTAAGAAATCGCAATATACACATGCCCATTTCTTAGAAAAGGAAGTAGAGATTACAATTACGTTTAGAAACCGAGAATTACGTTTATTCCAGGGTTTCTCACACACATCAGAATAATGACTAACTTCATCTATTCCACGTGCACATAACCATTAGTACCACACACATCAGAATAATGACTATCTTCATCTATTCCACGTGCACATAACCATTAGTACCACACACATCAGAATACTGACTATCTTCATCTATTCCACGTGCACATAACCATTAGTACTACACACCTGCCTAGTATCAAACTAGAACAATCATTAAGTCTAACAACCTACCATTTAGCTGTAAGTATGTTCAGGCCACTAGAACTGCATTTCAATTCCTAAACCGTACCTGTTTAGAAGTCAGCAAGTCCTAAAGTTACCGAGTACTCCAAAAGTGACCGGACAGTACCAGTTTCCGGACATCTTAAACTATCCGGACAACACAAGTTTTCCGGATACCCAAGACTTACCGGATACATCATCTTTCCGGATACATCAACTTTCCGGGTATTTCACTAATCCGGATGACACCCGGAAACCAAGGTAATCTGGATACCATCCGGTAACTATATTCATCCGGAAACTTACAAGAAAACAATACTTACCGGATACTTTGCTGCGTCCGGAGACATTCATCACCACGGTTTCCGGATACATGGTTTTATCCGGAAACCTTTGACCTGCAGCTTAAAAATCGACCTAATTCGATGTCTGTTCGATTCACTTCATTCCAGACCATCCCATACAGTCCACAAACAGTTTATACAACTATTTCAAGGTTTAATTTAACATATAAACACTGATTTAAGCAAACAACAAATGAACTCACCTTTTTGATGTAAAACCCACTTTGCTGCACAAATTCATTCCAAATCTGCTGTAAACGATTTTGAAAACCTAATCACAACATAGATTCGTTTACAACTCTATAGCTACAACAATTTTCATCAAAACACATGATAAATTCCTTACCAATTTGAAGACAAATCTAGCTTTCTTCCCTTTTTCCTCTTTTTCTCTATCTCTTTCTCTCTGCCTTCTAAACCGACCCAAACAAAAAGAATACCAAAAATATCTGATTTCTGCTATTTATCCATACACACTTTTCACAAATGACCACTTACACCTCCAAGTTTCCATTATTTCTCAAAACAACACCAAACTTTAAACCCTTGTATTTTAACCCTATTGAATTATAAATTACAACATAATTCAAGGTTTTAAACCAAAATACAATTAGATCCCAATTCTCATTAAATTACTATTTTTGAAAATTCAGGATGTTACAATACTCCCCAACTTGAAAATGATTTCGTCCTCGAAATCAAGATCAGGTAAACAGATGGGGATACCTATCCTTCATATTCTCTTCCGACTCTAAAGTCACATTAGCACCTCGATGGTGTTTCCACTGTACTTTCATCATAGCTACTTCCTTGCCATTACGTAGGTTTCTAACCGATCTTTCCAAAATTGCCTCTGGTTCTTCCACACAACAATTCTTCTCATCCACTCTTACTTTAGTAAAAGAAATCACATCATACCAACATAAAATATTTTGTACATCTCTTCCCTGTAAGTCTTACATACTTAATCACAGTTAAAAGTCCAGAAAGAACAAGAATTCATCCTTTCATACTTTCTGAACCTTAACTCTTTTATTAGCATCCGCTCCCCAACTTGGATTTGCAAACCTCCTTAGAGTCACCGTTCATCATCAAATCTTTACCCGACTATTTCTTGGTCTACCATACCGACATTAACCGTAACTCGATCTCCAGTCTCAAAATAACATTACCATCTACTGCTTGAAAATCTATACCCACCTTAAATTGAGTATACTCACCACTTTTGAGTACTCCGATAAATACGACAAACCTTTGTTACATCCATGACTCACACGTTTCTTTAGTACAAAGTGCTACCATTTCCTCACACCACTATCGCACTATGCGACCATATTGTAACCAAATACTAAAGTGTTGTATAACAAGGGTGATAATTCCATTAAACCTGTAGTATAACTACATTCTTGGGTCCGATCTTTTTATCATTTCTTCCCACGATAGCATGGAGTACTACCCTCCAAACATTACTTGTCTCTTTCTCCCAAGTTTTCCTACATACTGATAAGACTTTCTCATTACTATACATAACCAAACAGTTGTACCAAAATTCTAACTTAAGGCAATCAACTAAGTTATCTTGAAACGACATACCGTCCCAAGTTACTACACATTCTTTAATCTGCAACTAATACTTCCTCGGACAATTCTTTCACACATAAGAAGCAACTCATCTTACTTAAGGATTTTGCATCTTTTACATCACATTTTGACTAACATATCCATCATCTTCGTTAACTTCCAATGATTCAAGAACATAAACTTACCCAGCGACTCGCACAACCAACATCGCTTTGGACAAACACCCACTACTTTTCCGCCATTCTATTCCGATATTAGCCATATCACTACACCATCTTACAAACCACATACTCCAACAATTTTATTGACAAAATCGTACTCTTTATCTGAAATCCCCGAAAAGACTTCCATCGGATGCTTCCTCTTTCTAACTTCACATTACATACTAGTTGACACACTTATCTTGGCACTTGATGCCACTACTCGTTCGTACATTCTCCACCCATAACATCTCACAGCAGACCAGGTCTCTCATGTTCATTTGTACACAATTCAAACGTACATTCATGTTCTCCCGCATGATTAATTGAGTCTATTTCACTATTATAATCCTCCCCAACTTTAGTTGAACCACAATTCGCGGTTTCTAATTAATTTCAACTTACTTGTTTCCTGCTAGCTCTTCGTGATTCCAAACCAATACATAGACACGGCACAATCCCTCACAGATCGACATAGTCTATACACTCGCTTCGTTCGTGCCTAATAATTCATCCTTTATAAACCATCCACATTGCAAGAAAACGCTTATCTAAAACAACAGCCTTTCACTATCCTAACACCCCTACACGGTGGTCCTTTAACTTTTAATCTTCTGATTCAAAACTTAACATTCATACATGACCTCAAAATAACCAATGTATTCACATCATGTAAACTTCACTTATAATACAATTCATGTAATTCTAACCCCAAGCCCACGTCGAGCTTATTTAAACCAGGCGAATGCTCCCAATACTCAACCGAGTCCAAAACCGAGCCATCTGCTCAAAGGATCTAATGATTATTTATCAACCTCTATTCATGCAATTTAATACATCTAACTCACATCATGCAATACACGCTCCGAGGCATGATAATCTCATAACCCCTTCATTGCTACCTTCCCAATGAAGTCAAATCATAAATGTATCTATACGTACACGTATAAGCAACTCTTTTATACTCAACAATGTATATTACTCACCAAGATTCATTAGTCCCAAAGGTACTAAGAATACAAGATCATCAAACGGTCCTCACACAAAAGACCAATACTTAAAACGACACTCATTTAAATAAAGTGCAATTAAGCATATAACACATCATAAATATTGTACAACCACAATAACTCTAAAAGCGTAATTTGACCACGTAGCTTTCTCTTATGCAATAAATTACTCAAATTTTATTTCACTCGCGATTTATTCGTCAATCACTCAATTTCCCCCAAAAGTGGGTGTTTCACAAAATATATACCATTCTGTAACATCCCCAGTCCACCGTACACGATATAGTCCGCTTTGCGCATACCCTCTACATAACAGCATGCCGGCACCGCTCACGGTTTTGTTCCTGCCCGCACAGGCATACGCGGGACGCACCCAGACCGCACCCTGTGACAGGCAAAAGGCCTCATACACCTTACACAACTGTCGACTTCAAAGTCAATAGTCGACCTATCAATACTTCCTTAACCTATTCTTTAACAAGGGTCCCTAACTGAACCTAATCCTTTCAACATATCATAATCTAATTCACACCCCATTGTCTTCATCTCCAATTTATTTGTGCAACGTTAATATCATAAGATCACCATAAATTCTTATTTGACGTCAAGGATGTTTCCTTTCTGTCTCACCACACTATTCCATCACATTGACGACTTCTAGTCCTTCCTCCGGACACAATCGTCCCTCGGCAACTGAATTTTTAGTCATCGGACAAAGGGTACAGACCCTCCTACATCCGACACTAAAATCCACTTTCGACTCTCCCACTGTTCACCTTTCGTCTTTGAACACAAATTCCAAAACTACAAACATTATCCCATGATTTATCCAACACCTCTTCACTTTCGGAGTTCTTTCTCAGCTTATAGTGTAATACTCTATGACCTAGTGAGTTCATAGCCTTCATGCATGACAACTTGATAAATGAATCATTTCGCACATTTTCTCATTTTAAAGAACAATACAAGGAACAACTTGGGTACCAATGACCCCAACATTCTCATAATTCCATGTACTGCACAACGATCTCGAAAATCGTTTGCATACAACTTTCCGTAACACTTAATCTTTCTCAACCAAACGATATTGTTACGATAGTAATAAAATGAAAATCTTTTCATGCGACAAAAGTTTAAAAGAAAGTTACCGACGCGAAGTAAGCTAGTCGGTTCTCACATTCGTTTATATAATATCATCAAGTTAATGCTCGTTTTGGTTATAAAAAGTTTTGCTGGCCAACGCTTTCTTGACCTTTTTGCTACCATTCAACTTTTCATGTAAAATACGAAGTATTATGCAAATTGCTAAACTCAAAATTTCATTGTGCGTCGTAAATGGAATTGCCTTTTCCTTTAAATACATACTTGCACATGCTGACTCAACCTTGACTAAAATTGTTGTCTATGCATTTGTTTTGAAATCATAAAAACTTATGTAACACACACTAGGACACCATACATAAAACTCTATTCACAAATGAAGGCTACTCACTCAAACAAGGTCAATCGTTTTACTCACGCGACTTATCATTGACACTCTACTTCCGACCAGTGGTCGCCCTCTCAGCTTTGTAACACTTACTATACATGCATTCCATGGCCCACTTACTCAACCATTTCATACTATTAAGTTGCCTCGGTGGACTTTCATGAGTCCCGTCAGTTCCAGGTTGTCTTTCCAACCCCCAATCATTTACTGATCTGATCTCCAAAAATTGAAGGACCCTGGTGGCGTATCCACCATCGTTCTACTATAACACAACGAGATAACCCTAAGAAAGGGTTATACGAGTATAGACATACAAAACGTACTTTACCGATCATTAGTCACTGTGACAATTTAGAAACAAGTATGCTCGTGTAACTCATATTCATAATAACAGTAGCTAATTGAAATTGCGAACATACTTTACATGAGAATTCTCGTTGCCATTGCTACAGTACTAAATTCACGTATTTCTGTTGACTCTAAGACTATCCCGTCTTAGTACTTCTACCCCTTTCTCACATATCATAACTTAATTCATCTTAGCTTAAGTCTAAGTACCTCCTCAGCATACTTAGTTCGCTTAAACTATTGCTCTGATACCATATTGTAACGCCCCAAATTCCAGGCTAATTTGAACCTCAATTTTTCCACAAATTATGATAATATAAACTTCAAACTTACAAAAATAGCAAGTGAATTAATCCTTAAGAGTACATTTACAGATACAGGATTCTACAAATAACTTATTAATCTAACTATGTTACTATAATCAGATTTACTAAGTTATCTAAGCAATCCCTCAAAATCTCCTTCTGTTAATGGACTTCCTTGCTATTCCAAAACGCTCGTCCCACAACCCTTTATTTTCCCGAGCCGGTACCTGGTAAGAAAACATCATTTGAAACGATTAGGCCAACGCCTAGTGAGAACATTCGTTTCCATAATAATATTTGCAAAAATCAATGTAAACAAGTTATAACAAACCTGATTACCCTTTTTCTTACCATACGTATAACTCTATTCCGTTAACACGATTTTCATCCAATCCCATGAATATGTCTGACACACATTCCATCATCATATCATGTCTCAGAGCTACACTACGAATCTGCACTGATTCTAGAGTAATGTTTCTATTCCGGAAATCGCAATATACATATGCCCAGTTCCGTACACATCTATTCCAGAACCCGCAATATACACATGCCCATTTCTGTACACATCCTATTCCAGAGCCACACTACGAATCTTTCTCAGATTCTAGATTAATGCTCCCACCTAAGAAATCGCAATATACACATGCCCATTTCTTAGAAAAGGAAGTAGAGATTACAATTACGTTTAGAAACCGAGAATTACGTTTATTCCAGGGTTTCTCACACACATCAGAATAATGACTAACTTCATCTATTCCACGTGCACATAACCATTAGTACCACACACATCAGAATAATGACTATCTTCATCTATTCCACGTGCACATAACCATTAGTACCACACACATCAGAATACTGACTATCTTCATCTATTCCACGTGCACATAACCATTAGTACTACACACCTGCCTAGTATCAAACTAGAACAATCATTAAGTCTAACAACCTACCATTTAGCTGTAAGTATGTTCAGGCCACTAGAACTGCATTTCAATTCCTAAACCGTACCTGTTTAGAAGTCAGCAAGTCCTAAAGTTACCGAGTACTCCAAAAGTGACCGGACAGTACCAGTTTCCGGACATCTTAAACTATCCGGACAACACAAGTTTTCCGGATACCCAAGACTTACCGGATACATCAACTTTCCGGATACCCTCATCTTTCCGGATACATCAACTTTCCGGGTATTTCACTAATCCGGATGACACCCGGAAACCAAGGTAATCTGGATACCATCCGGTAACTATATTCATCCGGAAACTTACAAGAAAACAATACTTACCGGATACTTTGCTGCGTCCGGAGACATTCATCACCACGGTTTCCGGATACATGGTTTTATCCGGAAACCTTTGACCTGCAGCTTAAAAATCGACCTAATTCGATGTCTGTTCGATTCACTTCATTCCAGACCATCCCATACAGTCCACAAACAGTTTATACAACTATTTCAAGGTTTAATTTAACATATAAACACTGATTTAAGCAAACAACAAATGAACTCACCTTTTTGATGTAAAACCCACTTTGCTGCACAAATTCATTCCAAATCTGCTGTAAACGATTTTGAAAACCTAATCACAACATAGATTCGTTTACAACTCTATAGCTACAACAATTTTCATCAAAACACATGATAAATTCCTTACCAATTTGAAGACAAATCTAGCTTTCTTCCCTTTTTCCTCTTTTTCTCTATCTCTTTCTCTCTGCCTTCTAAACCGACCCAAACAAAAAGAATACCAAAAATATCTGATTTCTGCTATTTATCCATACTCACTTTTCACAAATGACCACTTACACCTCCAAGTTTCCATTATTTCTCAAAACAACACCAAACTTTAAACCCTTGTATTTTAACCATATTGAATTATAAATTACAACATAATTCAAGGTTTTAAACCCAAATACAATTAGATCCCAATTCTCATTAAATTACTATTATTGAAAATTCAGGATGTTACAGCTGCCAACTTCTTGGTGGCAAATTAGTCAGCTGGTCCAGCAAGAAACAAAACTCTGTATCAACCTCTACTGCTGAGGCTGAATATGTTGCTGCTGGAAGTTGTTGTGCCCAGATCCTGTGGATGAAAAATCAACTCAGGGACTACAATTAAATCTACTCAAAGATTCCCATTCTATGTGACAATTCAAGTGCAATAGCTATTGCAAATAATCCAGTTCTGCATTCAAGATCAAAACACATAGACATCAGATATCACTTCATCAGAGATCACATCTCAAAAGGTGACATTAAGCTGCATTTCATCCCTACTGATCTTCAACTTGCTGATCTGTTCACCAAACCATTAGATGAAGCCAGGTTCAATTTTCTAATAAGTGAACTTGGAATGTGCAACCCTCAGTAATGGTGTGTCCTCAACCCTACCGATCTCTCATCGGTACTCTTTCCCTTCTTTCTCACCGACCTCACTACACCGATGACATCATCTTAATGATGTCATCACCATGATCTCATTTCACCAATGCTATCACCGATCTCCTATATATGTTCCATCCCCTATTCTCTCTACCGACTTCTCTCACCAATAGGATCACCGATAATCGATCTCTATTCTCATCGACACCCTTCTTCCAATCGGTGGTATAGTCTCCATGATGTTATGATCGATACCCTTTGGCCCTTATAAAGCTTAGTAACCTGAAGCCTCTTCTACCATTTACCGACAATCGATTCCTCTATCGGTGGCTCTACACAACACCGATGTTTACATCGGTAGCCTCCATTCTCACCAACACCCTTCTTTCAATTGGTGGTATAAACTTCATAATGTCATCACCGACACTCTTTGGTCCTTATAAAGCTTGGTAACCATTTCCTCCGTTGCTCTACTTCCACCAATACCACCACCGAATCCCAATCGGTATACTAATCTCACCGATCCATCACTCTCACCGATCCAAATCAGTTCTTCGACCCATTTGCTTCTCATCGGTAAGATTTACCCCACCGAAGTCTCAAATCGGTGGGTTCTCTCCTATCGGTACACCATATCTCGTCTATCACCATTATCTTTACCTTTCTCAACCTTCATCGGTAGCGATACTCTACCGAAATACACACCGACATCTACAACAATATCTCCCATCGGTGGATTTTAATCCTAGTTTCACCGATTTCATCCACCGATTCTCTCATGCTTATCATGTATGATTCCCCATGCTCACATCATCCTACAACCCTAGTTGTCAGACCTTGTTGACCCTTCCTTTTCCATGTAACCTCGTTCTCTCCACACGATTCTAAAACCCCATCATTACTCTTTTTAAAATATCATTCTTTTAACCAAACCCTTCGATTCCCTTCATAACTGTTGCCGCCCTAATTCAAAACCCACACCCTTCTATAAAAACCCATATTCTTCATCATTTTTCTATTTCAAACCTGAAACTCCTTCTCTCTTTCTTCTTCATCCAAACCTGCAACTCTCATCTTCTCTCTCCTAACATCGATGGCTTCCTCGAAAGTTCCAAGGTCTACAAAGATTGTCAAGGACATTCCTACATGTTTTGCATATTTAAAGTTCAATCCTTGCAATCACGTTGCAAGGTTTGAATCTGATCCCGCACATCCTGAATACAACACAGTAATGAGGTTCTTGACCAGCTCTCCTCTACTCCATGCTTTCTCATGCAATCCTAAAATGAGCAAGGTGCACATTGGCAAATTTTGGCTCACTAGTGTGTATGATCCATCAAACGAGGACATTCACGCCTCTATTCTTTCTGATGAGGAAGGTGATCATGATCTCACATTCGGCGTTGATGATGTTCATCGTGCTCTCAAGATCGATGCCTTTTTAGAATATGTTGACATGCATGTGGACAACCTTCATGAACAAGTTGTCAGTTGTAACACCCGTAATTTTCGGATAAGTACAATTTCGAATCAGTGTGAAACCGGTCTTTGAAGAAAAATATGAAATCTTAGATTTTCGGATAAGTACAATTTTCGGATAAGTACAATTTTGGTTTAAATCTTAGATTTTATGGTCTTGTTGGATGAGGAATTCGAATACGAGTCCAACGGTTCTTTCCGGAGCAAAAACGGAGCTATAACAAAGAAGTTACGGCCGAAACAGTATCCGACCTAAAATGGGGCCGCAGAACCGCGCGGCTTGGTGCGCGACTTTTAGGCCGCGGCCTAACCCGCGTAACGCACTGAGTCCGTATTAAGTCGTGAATTTTCAGCTCAAACCTCAAACCTTCATAACTTTTGCCTCCTAACTCCGATTTTGATGATTCAAGTTGCTACGGTTTCGTTTTTGAGAGCTCTTCAAGGATCTAAAAAGAGTTTTGAAGTATGATGAATGATCCAAGAGTATTTGGTGGTGGTTGAGGTAAGCTTCTCACTTTTCTTCATCTAAGAAGTTAGGGTTTTGGTATTTTTGGTGGTTTTGGATGATTTATGTTGGGGGAAGTGTATATAAGTGTTTGAGAATGATTATTTATGGTTGGAAACTTGTGGATCTAGGTTTTGGAAGAGTTGACCTAAGGATTCGGGTTGCATCAAAGGAGCTTACGTTTGGGGAAAATCTAGATTTAGCCTAAATCTAGCAAGGTGAGTTCAAGTTGATTTGTGAAAACGTTGTACATGCCAAAATGTGTGTTTTAAAGTATTTGTGTGATTTATGTGAAATTATCCCTTGTTGAGTTATTTGGTGGTTTTTGATTTAATCAAAGTGTTGAACTTTACATATCTTGTAAAACACCCACATTTGGGATTTTGGGTGATTGAGGAATAAATCACGAGTAAAAGAGGTTTTGTTAAATTATTGCATAAGTGAAGAAGATTTGGTCAAAATTCACTTTTAGTGTTTTTGTAATTATGAGATAACTATGATGTGTTACATTTTAAAGCGTGAACGTGTGGGTTGGGGAATTTGGTCAATCCGATCATATGAATGTTTTGAGAGTTATAAACCTTTCATTTTGGGGCCGATGGCCAATTGAGGGAGTAAAAGAGTAAAGAGTTTGAGTAACGATGTATTTTGGTTCACGTAACCGTGTGAGTGACATGTATTTAACTAAACGATTATTTTGGCCTTTAAAGGCTTGATTATTACTCAAATGAGTCTTCTAAGTATTTTCCGGTTTTGGTGACTCGAGGTGGAGTCTTGGGTGTGTTACATGCTTAATTGCATTTTATTTTAATATGTGTCGGTTTAAGTGTTGGTCTTGTGTGTGAAGACCGTTTGATGATTTTGTATTCTTAGTACCTTTGGGACTAATGAACCTTGGTGAGTTATATGCGTTGTTGAGTTATGAAAGAGTTACATATACGTGTACATGTAGATGCATATATGATTTGACTTCATTGGGAAGGTGGCAATGAAGGGGTTGTGAGATTATCATGCCTCGGAGCACGTGTTTGCATGATGTGGGTCAGATGCATTTCATTTGCATGAATTGATATTGATAAATGATCATTAGATCTTTTGAGCAGAGGGATCGGTTTTGGACTCGATTGAGTCTTGAGGGCATTCGCCCGATTTTTAATAAGCTCGACGTGGGCTTGGGGTCTGAGTTGCATGAATTGCATTATATTTGATGTTTACATGATTTTAATGCATTAGTTATTCTTTTGGGGTCATTTATATATTTACGTCAAGTAAGCTTGTTTTGGATGGTGGGTTTACAAGGTAAAGACCTAGTATGGTTGAACTTGGTAGTTTTAAATGGACTAAAGACCTAGTATGGTTGATGTCTAAGATGGGCTAAAGACCTAGTATGGTTGATGCCGAAGATTGACTAAAGACCTAGTATGGTTGATGTAACACCCGGAATTTTGTTAAAGTGAAGGTTTAACGTTGGGAAGAGGTGTGTGAAAGAAGCTCGGCAAATCGGGATCATTCGAGACAAAAAGTTGAGCTCGGTACCTGTTGGGCGATAGTGCCCGGCGATAGTGACCATGTCACTATCGCACCTATCATAATCGCGAGAAGTGTACCGAGAGTCCAGGGGTAGCGGGCGATAGTGCCCCGGCGATAGTGACCATGTCACTATCGCGATGTCACAATCGCCGACGGTCTCCAGGGTGTTTTAAACCCCTTTTCTTCTTTCTTCTTCCCATTTCACTCATCTATCTCGACTCTCTCAACTCTCTCTCTAAAAATCGATTTCTCTCACTAGAAACCCTACAACCCCTCCCCTCTCCTTCCTCATTTCTTCACCAAATCAAACCCTTTTTCCTTCATTGATGATCATATTTGGAAGCTTGGAGTTTTGTGGAGATTAGGAGGTCGTTTTTGGAAGATTCAAATGGTTAAGGTAATCTATCCCTACCCTATAGTTGTCATTGTTATTGATTTCATATTCCTTCCATCTTGTGATGTTGTGGACCGATTTTGGTGATGATTGGGTAAGGGAATCTTGTTTTCTTCATCTACAAAACTAGGGTTTAGTATAAAATGGGTATTTTAGTATGTTATGGATGGATGATGATTCCTTATGGTTGGATTGTATTATTGATGGTTGAGAATTCATAAATCTAGGTTTTGGAAGTTTTGGTTTGAGGATGCAAACTTCATCAAAGGAGCATACGTTTGGAGAACTCTAGATTTAGCTTAAATCTAGCAAAGGTGAGTTCAAGTTACTTTGCGAAAACGTTGTACATGCCAAAATGAGTATTTTACAAATATGTGTGGGTTATACTTGGAAATGTATATGGTTGAGTTATTTGGTAGATTTAACTCTTTTGAAGTGTTATCTTCATAAATGTGTAAAACACCAATATTTGGGGCTTTTGGATGTTTGGATGGTTAGAAACCATAAATTGTCTTTAAAAGAATAATTGCTTAAAATGAGGTTTAAATTGATGGTGTAATCATATATGTGTAAATGATTTTGTAAGCCAATTGGGAAATACACTTTTAAGTGTTATGTGTCATTTTGAGAATTATAAGGGTGTGAGTCCTTTGGGAAACCCTTTTTGTTTAACCGTGATGAGTTTTGGGGTTAATGACGATTTTGAAGTATAGCTTGCCTAAACAAAGTTTAAATGTGTTTTCGACCGACTTTATGGGTCTAGCAAGCTTGGAGCACTTGGCTCGGTTTTGACTTTGAGATAGTCTTGGGACATTTGTCCGGTTTAAATGGCTCGATGTGGAGTCTTATTTATGGGTCGCTTTCATTGCACCGTGTTGCATATTATTGCACGTTGTTGATATTTTACATGCTCAGGGTGGAGTCTAGGATGTGTTATATGCTTAATTGCATTTTTATTTGCATGATTTGACGTCAATAAATGATCATTAAATCTTTGAGCAGAGGGCTCGGTTATGGGCTCAATTGAGTCTTGAGGGCATTCGCCCGGTTTTAATAAGCTCGACGTGGGCTTGGGGTTTGCATTGCGTGAGTTGCATCATATTTGAGGTTTACATGATTTGAACGCATTAGTTATTCTTTTGGGGTCATGTATTTATATTTAAGTCGAGTAAGCTTGTTTTGGATGGTGGGTTTCCAAGGTAAAGACCTAGTATGGTTGAACTTGGTGGTTTTAAATGGACTAAAGACCTAGTATGGTTGATGTCTAAGAGGGGCTAAAGACCTAGTATGGTTGATGCCGAAGACGGACTAAAGACCTAGTATGGTTGATGTCTGAGATGGACTAAAGACCTAGTATGGTTGATGTCTAAGATGGGCTAAAGATTTAGTATGATTGATGCCGAGGATTGACTAAAGACCTAGTATGGTTGATGTCATCCGTTTTCCACATCCAAGAAGCTTACTTGCATTTATTTGATCGTGGTTTAATTTATGTGTTTGCCACATTCGATGAGATCGGGTCTCCCCCGTCACCGAAGGGTGTTAATTTCGGGTATTTTATTCATTCGCATTGTTGAGGCTATAGTACATGCATATGGATTGTTTTCCATGATTGATGGACGGATTTACGTTACATTCTTATTGGATGTTTTAACTGCTGGAGTTCTATTTTATGGTATTTGATCTTTATTACATTTTACGATTGCGTGAGTTTTGCTTCGTATTATGTTTTAATAAAGAGTTATGTTTAATTGGATGGTTTCCATGTTTTATGGGTTGAGTATGTATTGTCAACTGTATTTGAAGGTTTTGCCTAAACTAGACTTATTCACGTATTTGGGTGAATTGGGATTGTAACTCATTTTTGGAAAAACGCTTTACACTTTTGGGAAGGATTCCCATGGATTTTGAGTGCGTTGGAAAAGGAGGCATTTGTGTCGTTTGTGAAATCTTTTTGGAAATGATAGTATTTGTCGCAACTTTCATTTAAAAGATTTACTTAGATCATGACTATAACTACTACCTTTTGATTTATGAATTTATATAGTCATGATGAAATGCTTGAACTCACTAGGCGTAAGCCTAACCCTTTTTATTTGTCGGCATGTGCAACAGGCTCAGGTTGGGGTAGCTCTAGCTACATTGTGAAGTGGCGAGTGCTAGAAATGTGCACGAGAGGTGAATAGCTTAAGTTATGTTTTCCGCATTTACCCTTGGGAAGTAGCACTTGTATTTGGATTAAGTGATGTCCGAAGTGGGTTTAGTCTTGGTAATGAGACTTGTGTAGTATGTATTACTTGGAGATAACCATTGTTTGTAATTGGAGGTATTTTACCTATTGTTTCGGATGTAATATCGAAAATTTTAAATTAGTTGCTCTTTCCAAATTTGAGGGTGTTACAGTTGATGTCAAAGATGGGCTAAAGATCTAGTATGATTGATGCCGGAGATGGACTAAAGACCTAGTATGGTTGATGCCGAAGATTGACTAAAGACCTAGTATGGTTGATGTCATCTGCTTTCCACATCCAAGAAGCTTACTTGCGTTTATTAATTGTGGTTTAATTTATGTGTTTGCCACATTCGATAAGATCGGGTCTCCCCCGTCACCGAAGGGTGTTGACTTCGGGTATTTTATTTATTCGCATTGTTGAGGTTATATTATATGCATATGGATTGTTTTCCATGATTGATGGACGGGTTTATGTTACATCCTTATTGGATGTTTTAACTATTGGAGTTTTATTCGCATTGGCGATTATTTGAGAAATTATTATTAACTGACTCTTGATGTGAGTTTTGGATTTGAGTCCTTTGCAGAGAAATGATTTTCATTGGGAGCTTTCCTCTCAGAAATTGTGTGTGTTTGGAGAATGGGTTGTCGATGTCTTTTATACAAACCCTTTTAGAAAATCATTTATTAAGTTGAAGCTTTTGGTTTATCAAATGATTTGCTCATGATGTAAACTCTTGAACTCACTAGGCGTTAGCCTAACCTTTTTATTTGTCGGCATGTGCAACAGGTTCAGGTTGGGAATAGCTTTAGCTACACTGCGAAGTGATGAGTGCTAGTAGAGTGCACGAGAGGTGACTTGTTTAGTGAAGTCTTCCACAAACTGTTTGGACTAGCAACTTGTGTTGTGATAAGTAACACCCGATTAAGTCATTTTATTGTAGACTTATGATGTTTTAAATTCCGAGGTATTTTAAGGAATGAATTGTAGAAGTGATTATATCTATTTTAGTTATTTTATTGAATTTTAAAGTTAGTTGCTCGTTCCAAATTTGAGGGTGTTACATCAGTGCCCTTGGTTATATCCACCAATCTGTTGACAAAGCTTCCAAATCCTCAAAAGGCCCAGGTACTCTCACTCGCAACAAAATGGGTGGTGTATGGAACTTTTTCTTCGCTCGCGTGATCTATTGTCTTTCTAGAAAGACAAGTGGTCAAGACCAATCCCCTTCTTACATTACCAAGTTGGCCCATGCACTCATTTTCCAAAGGAAGATAGATTTCGCTCAGTATTTCTTTACTGAACTGACTGAAGTGATCAAGCACCCGAAACGCTGTCATGTGGCTTATCCTCGTTTCATCTCTATGATCATACAAAACAAGATTGGCTCGGCTTTAGACACGGATCTCAAATCCCAGTCTCCTCGTTTTATTTACGACTGGTCATCTCCCATAGTCGGCCAAAAGACACTTGACGTTGGTCGCCTCGCTACCGATCTTCCTCTACGACAAGGTATGATATCTTTTGCTCACACTCCCGATCTTCACTGGGGAGACGCGGAAGCTCCCGGGTTTCAACACCCGGAAGTTCCCGCGGAACCCCAAGTCGGGTGGCGCTAAAAAGAAACAAACAAAGGCCACCGACACCTCCGCACCCGCTTCTAGGACTACGCCACCGAGAGATCCCTCGGAGGCTTCCCACGTCCAATTCCAGTCTCAAAAGCGGAGGCTCTCAAAACCCCCTTCGAGATCTCCTTTAAAGAGGTCTCGGAAACCTTCAGCCAAGCCATCTAAGCCAACTGACGATTCTCAAAAATCGACAGTTGTTGACATTCTCCCATCTGGGCCAAGGGAATCAGTTGTAACCCCTACCGACTCCTCCGTTGCCTCTCCACAGGCCTCGGTTGTACATTTGGAGAACCCACAACTTACCTCCCCACTTACTTCTTTGGGTGGTGGAGATGACTTCGAGGTCTCTCCCCTCGAAGGTACCGAGTTCACACTGCACAGCCTAACACCCGATCATTATATGATCGATGATGCACAACCCGCTGAGGGTTCTCCCACAGATAAATCCCCCCCACGAGATTTCTTTGATTTTCTGTTAGAAGACATTGGTTCTCCCCGAACCATGCTCACCACCGACGAACCATCTCTCAACGACCCACCATCTCCACCGAAACCACCATCTCCCCCACCGAAAATATCATCTCCAACCCCACCCTCCCCCACACCGACAATGCCATCACCGATTCCATCTCTCACTTGGCTGACATCATCTTTCTTCAAGGCATATCCAATCTGATGCCGTACATCCCCGAAGCTCAACCGTTTTACCAGAACATCCTCGCCGAAATCAAACGCCGTCAGGAAATGAGAAAATGATCTAAGTGTTTTCCCTTTCCCGTTTAAGTACTTGTAAGATTTTCTTTATTTCCAAATGTATGAAAATTTAAGTAAATGCAAGTACTTCTCTTCTATTTGAATTTCCTTGTTGCACATAGTTATACTTTCTTTCTTGTAAATATTGTTTATAGTGTACAAACTCATACAAAAGAAAAATATACCAAAAAGAACAAAAAGAATGGTTTATGTGAAAAGAACCCAAAAAGAGTAAAAAGGGTCAAAATGCATTTTACTTTTAGATACTCTTAAATATTCTAAGAATAGAGCTCAAATTCAAATAGGGGGATATTGTTGGGTCACCAAGATTTAAAATTGACTCATCGATGTTTTCCCTATATCTTACTTAGAATATTTTAGCATGGTTCTTTAAATGACTTGTACAAAATAGCAACTGTTCGGTGAAGTCGAAGATCAACCGAAACCAAGCTTGAAGACATTCTCATTGTGGAAGTGAGATTAATCTTCTCAAAATTCAAACAAGTCATTGTCCACCTATAACAACCCACGCAAATTTTAAACATGCAATTCATATAAAATAGAATATCCCAAAAACGGGTCCCAAAATTTCTTACATCATATCAAAATCTGGTTGGCGGAATCAACCTACACAACTGAGAAATAAACTAAACTGAACTATAGTGTCACTACACTATCAAGCCTTCTTGCTACGCCCTGTTCACTTGCCAGAGCCTTTCATTACCTGCTTTCCTGAAAAGGTTTTAAATTTGAAAAAAAATGTGAGGGTTAGACCATAAGGTCTAGTGAGTCTCTCCTAACAGTTATCAAAGCATTTAAAACAGTTTGTCATTTTCAGCATAAAACATTCATAAATCTGCTCATTTAAAATCGTTCACGGAATAAGGTCCGCCCCTCGTAAATTGGCACCCTGAAGCCACTCTAAGGTGACGACGAGTCAGTCTCATGCTGCCTTACATTGGGGCCACACTACCCCTGGATTGGGGCCACACTACCCCTGGATTGGGGCCACACTACCCCTGGCATAAACGGGTCACACCTCCCGACACAAGCTGGCGGGCCACACCCCCCGACTTAGCCAATTTACATCTAAAACAATGCATGCATACATCTCACAATAAATCTTTAAACAACATTCATGCATTTAAAGCATAAGTATAAACATAGCATTTCTCATCATGCAATCGCTTTAGAAAAAATATTAAAAGCCACACGTTTTAGTTTAGAAAACTCACTTGATGCTCTTACTTCTTTTTTCTAAACTGTTCCTGACTCCTGATCAATTTTTCCTGTTTTAATGAACAAATATAAACTGATTACTAAACTTCCCGGACGCCAGACTTTCTGGACAACACAACTATCCGGACGACATAACATTCCGGACAACCGCCCTTTCCGGATACCTCCTAATTACCGGACTCTCAACTTACCGGTTACTTAACTCTCCGGACGCTCGACTCCTCGGACACTTAACCCATCGGATAGCTTTCTTACCCGGGCAGTTCCCGCATCCGGAAACATTCATCCAGATCATACTGTCCGGACGTCCAGAGACTTTCCGGACGCCGACCTGTCCTCTAAATGGGCCGAGAAATCACTGATACGAATTAAATCTACGGATTAAAGATTAGCAACAAAATTAGGACCACTATGTTCAACAAATATTGAAATCTTAGCTGCGAAAACACTATTTGATACCTAATCTCTCCCATTTAGCTTCAAACTCAACTTTTCAACAAAAACCCCAAAATAACTAAATCAACAGCAAGAATCAAGGATTAGAGATGAGGAGAAGAAATTACCTGCTTGGATCCAAATAAAGAACACCTTCTTTTCTTCTCCAATAAACTGGAATTGTTTCTTCTTACTTGATCTATCACTCTTTCTTCTTTCTTCTTTCTTTCCCTTCTTGTTCTTTCTTTCTTCTTCCTCTAATCAGCCGCCAAACATCATTCACAATCAGGAAATAGAAAGTTCACCTAGGGTTTTGTGCCCTTTTATACTCTATCCCATATTTACCAACTAGCCCCTCAACTTCCACTTTTATTAAAAACCTAACATAAGACATAAAACCTTTCAAAATGGTCTGGGTCGTTACAACACTCCCCCCTCAAAAGAATTAGGTCCCAGGAATTCCATTTTCAAAAAGATGAGGGTATCTGGACATCATATCTGATTCTACTTCCCACGTTGCTTCTCGTCCCTTATGATACTTCCATTGAGCCTTCACTAAACGAAACTCTTTGTTCCTCGTCTTTCGTACTTAATTGCCTACGATTTCCATTGGTTCCTCTTCGTACATAAACTTCTCGTCAATACTAATATCTTCCTACGGGATAACCACATCGGTCCCGGCCAAACATTTCTTCAGGTTTGACACGTGAAAAAAATATCGAATGAACACTCTTCAATTCCTCTAACCAGTCTTACTTGTATGCCGCTGCTCTAACTCGCTTACTAATGGCGAAAGTCAACTTCTTATCGCTTGTATTCTTGCAAGGTCGCTATCATCTCACTTCCCACATCGGCTCTCCACCAAAGAGACGCACATCACACTTTGAATTCCTTCTCAAAATCTCATCGAGTACCTCAAGATCGCGCAACATCTATTCAACTTTCATAACTTCGACGGATCTACAGACTTAGTCCACCTTACCTTTCTCTCAACTGCAAGGCTCAAAAATCTTATGTTTTTCAATCCAACCAACTCAGTTCTACTCGGTCACCCCAAACCGTTCTGATGGAATACCTAACCGTACACCATACCTTGAAACCACCCTCGGCGAGTCACTACTTTTCTATGTCGTGCTATCTTGCTTAAATACCACTAGAACATCTAAGGCCAACCGCGCCTCCATTTGCTCGCTTCCGTCCCCACGTCGAAACTCACGGTTATTCAACACATCTACTTACAGTCTCTCATACCCCTTTACTTTCTTAAAAGAAGGAACTTGGCGGAAATTCCCCGCCACTACAACGAGACTCTAAAACCAGGAACCATCACCCTCCTGACTCCTTGGCACAAGGCCACCCTTGCACCTCTTGACGAACTCACACCTAAGAGTTCCCTTCTCGGATCACATCGGCTACCGCTCGACAACTAATTCGTACGTTCTCACCACATCAACATTTCACGCTTAACGTGACTAATAGTAGGAAACCTCTATAATTCCTTATTGGAGTGATCACCTATCCGAATTGAACTTATCCAGAAGGCACATCAATTTCTCTCCGCCTACTACAAGCGTCCAGTCGTATATAACATAACTTCGGTTACCCTCACAAAGCTATTCTCAATAGCTTATCACTGAACGACTAGTTCGTTTATACATTTCTCTCAAAATCACTAACTTAACTCATTCAGTTGTCTTATCCACTCCTCCCCTGCATCAGATCACACACAATTCTCTTTCTCAAAACTCTTTCCAAAGGTTCGCACACTTACCGACTGCAATCTACACACACTACTCCACCTCTCGGTGTTACTGTCAAGCTTACTGCTTCCAACCTACTTACTTATTCCGACATACAATCATCACCTCCCCACGTTAGCGTGGAGCACCGCCTACCAAACATTATTTGCCCCCCTTTCTCTCTCGACCTTTCTACATGCTGATACCACTTTCCCGTTACCATACGTACCCCAACAGTTGCACCAAGATTCTAACTTAAGTCATTCAACCAAGTCGTCTTGAAACGACACCTGTGTTCGACGTCACTACACGTTCTTTAATCTCTAACTTTTACTTTCTCAGACAATTCTTTCACACATAAGTAGCAGCTCACATTCCTTAAGGATTTCACATCTATTCCACCATGTTTTGACTAACACACCCATCATTTTCTTTAACCCTCCAATGATCCCAAAATATGCTTACTTAGCGACTCTTACAACTAAGAACACTTGGTTTCTCCTTTGGGTAACCACCCACCACCACTCCGTCATTCTATCCCGAACATAATCATACCACACGTCAACTTACACCCTACGTGCTCCAACAATCTGGTTAACAAATCGAACACCTCACCCGAAACCTCCAACAGGCTTTTATTCGATGCTCCCTCTCTCTCTAACATCACCTCACTACGACACTAGTTGGCACATTTAGCTTGACAAGCACAGTCACTACCCATCCGTACACTCTTTGCCCAAAACATCACACTGCAGGCCAGACCTCTCATGATCATTCACACAATTCAAACTTACCTTCATGTTCTCCCGCATACCTAATCGAGTCTATCTCGCCACTTAGTCCATTCTCAACTCTAGTTGTACTACAACTCACGAGTTCCCAATTAGCTCAAGCACCAACGTTCTTGCTAGCTCTTTCCAATCCGAGCCCTTACATAAGCAAGGCACAGTCCCTTACTGTACGGTAACATCTTAAACACTTGCTTCGTTCGCACTACATACTTTATCCTTCTACGAACCCTCTATGCCTTGAGTTCCCTTTTCATTCTCTTAACACCCCTACAAGGTGCTCTATCAACTTTCAACCCTCCGGTTCAAGTCTTCGGCCTCGGCCACCTTACCCGACTGTCGACTTCTACAACAACAGACAACCTGTAACTACTTTCTTAAGTTATTCTTTAACATGGTTTCCTTACGGAATCTAATCCTTCCAACATATCATAATTAACTTCATGATCTGTCTCCCCCTTTTCGAAACCTACTCATGTAACATGAACATTACAAGCTCACCTCGAAACTCATATCCCCACACCAAGGACATTTCATTCTTCCTCACCACGCTACTCTTAACGAGTTGCTAAAACTAACACCTTGATGACTTCTAGCCCTTCCTCCGGACGCAACCGTCCTTTGACAACCATACTCCCAGTTACCGAACAAGGATGCAGACCCTCATACAACTGATACTATAATCCACTTCTGTAATACCCCGGGTAAGTTCGTTAGTTAAAGTCTCATTCCGTTAAATTTATTAAGTTCTATAATTGATATTTAGGGTGAGTTTAGGTGAATTTACAAGTTTAAGGGTGTTTGGATTGATTAATAAGTTAAAAAGGTATTTTGGTCATTATTGAGTAGTTTAGGGACTAAAGTGGTAATTTAATTAGATATTATCCCTGGATGAAATCAGATATTTCATAAAAACAGAAAAATCAGTGAGTGCAAGTGTGTGTGTTGGAGAGAAAAAGGAGAAGAAAGAAAAGGAAGGGTTAGGGCTCCATTTGGTCTTCTTAGAAGTGATTTGAAGGTATGTCCCTTTGTAATTTATGTTTGTAATTGATAGTATGTACTTCCTATCGGATTAGAATAGTTAAATTCATGATTTAGTAAAGATTCAGTCGGTTTTTGGGCAAATTGAAGCAAACCGACAGTAGTGTCCGGACACATTATGAATGTGTCCGGATAGTTTTGTTGATGGTGTTCGGGTACTGTTTGAAGGTGACCGGACGAGTCCTTTATCCGGGTAAGTCTCTCTTTTCTATAGTTTCCGGATGAGTTAAGATACCGGATGGTGTCCGGATTACTTTGGTGTCCGGATGACGTCCGGATTGTATAGGTTGTCCGGAAAAGTTATGATGTACGGAAAAGTAGTGTTGTCCGGATAACTTATGGTATCCGGATACTTTAGTTGTTTGACCAATTTTGTGATTTCGGATACTTTTGAATGTCCGGATATAGTTTCCAAATGTATTTTGAGTTAGGTTGTTGAAAACTTCCTGGGGGGCGGCCCCCAGACCCCGCAAGGGCATTGCCCCTTGACCCCATCCGCTAACCGGGTAGCGGAACCCCCGTGTTAAGTCGCCTTAGGGGAACATTTGAGGATTTGAGTTCTTTAGAGTTCTTAGCCTTAGTAAGACTTATGTGTTTTATGTGGTAAAGAGATATCTGTATCTATGTGTTACAGATCCTGTGAATTCTGGGTAAAGGACTGAACCTGCTTAGAAGGCTTGGAAACGTGTTGATAAGTGTTGGGTCATCACAGATTTGAAGTTGACTCAATTAAACCCTCTTAGATACTTAGAATGTTTTTGGATTCTTTTGTGTAACTTGTACTCTTATACCAATTGTTCGGTGAAGTCGAAGATCAACCGAAACCAAGTGCGAAGACTATCTCATTGCGGAAGTGAGAAAATCGGCAGAAAGTTTCTACAAGTTACATCACCACCGATATGCTTGTGCTATCGGTGGACACGCATCACCGAATTGAAGAAATTCGGTGAGGAGTCCAAGAAGACTTCCACCGATATGTGTTTAGAAATCGGTGGAAGTTCAAGAAGACTGCACCGAAATATTAAACACTTCGGTGAAACTCTCTCCTTTCTAAAGAAGTGAGATTTCGAATTGGTGCAGTTTTCAATACAATAGGTCGGTGGTCTTATTCTCTATAGACAAAAGAGAAGATCATTTATTATGAGACAATATCCTATTGTCAGATAAAAGTGGCATTTTGTCATTTTATCTATTCTCAGATAAGGTCCTTTTCTGGTACGACTGTCCTCCTGGTTCCTTGGATAAGTTAAAAAGGAGATATCAGCTTTTCAGAAGTCAACCTCTACAATGAATGGAAGAGTGACAAGTGTCCCATGCATTAAATGATGCATGGACTATAAATAGAGGTGAAGACTCTCCATGCAAATCACGCTTCTGAAGATTACTAAGTGCAAGCTCCTTTCTTACTGAAACTGCATCTTGTGACTAAGTGTCCAATTTGTTCTAAGTGTTTTTCAGTTTACTTTGTGTTAGATTGTTAGAATAGTTTAACTGTTCTTTTCCGCAACAATCTTTTGTTTTCTATGTGTAATTCTTATTGAAAGATTTTCAATATATTGAATTAAAACTTGTGAAAAATCTGAGTATTGTATTCAACCCCCCCTTCTACAATACTTGTTGAGCCATTTTGGGACCAACAAGTGGTATCAGAGCAGAAAGTTTAATTCATAAATTTGATCCGCAATGGCTGCCTCATCTTCATCCCTAACTGTTGAAAACACTGGTCAAAACAATTTTGCTGAAAATGGTTCCATTTCAAAACCTCCCAAGTTTAATCCTAACAACTTTTCTCTATGGAAAAGCCGTATGATGCTATTTATGGAAGGAGCGGATACTAGATATCCAACCATTCTCAAGGAGGGACCTATCATCCCGAGAGTTTGGGCTCGCTATGAAAAGCAGAGGCCAGGTAAGGAAACAGTTGATAAGTCAAGTGACTCTCATGATCCTGAACCTTCCGATACAGAGAAAGCAAAGACTACTGGTCGTTACATTCTAAAAAACCCAAAGGAATATACTGATGAGGAAAAAACGATTGGTGTCTCTGGATTCTCGGCTTAGAGCAATCATTGCTCTCTCACTTCCTGATGAAGTCTATCACTCTCTTGTTAATTTCGGTACTGCTAAAGAGATGTGGACTACTCTGTGTGTACTTTATGAGGGTACAGAGGAAGTAAAGAAAAGCAAAAAGATTGGCCTCATTCGAAAATATGAGCTCTTTGCCCATGAAAAGGGAGAATCTCTTCCAAGCTTTTATAACCGTTTCAACTCTCTCTTAAATTATTTAAAGTTACTAGGTAGAGTTTATGATAATGAGGAAGTTCTATGCAAGTTTATGGATTGTCTTCCTGACTTTTGGGAAAACATTTGCACTTGCATTAAAACTACCAAGGATTTGGAATACATGCCTTTAACTGTTTTGTATGGAACTCTGTTCAACTTTGAACAAACCAAGCTTCATAGGAAAACCATCTTCAAAGAGATAAAAAGCTCTTCAATAGCTCTTATCTGTGAAAGTTCCAAGAAAAGTCAAAATGTTCCTTGTATCACATATCCCTCATTAGACTCTGACACCGAAAATCAGAACAACCGCTCTCACCAAACGGAGGCATATCTGAGTGATGCCGATGATGAAGGTGATGAAATTTCGGTAGACCGAATGTCTGATGAAATGGCTATGATGGCCGGTTTTAAAAATAAATCTCGAAATTTCAACAAACCCAGAAGTTTCAGAAAACCATCCTTTACAAAAATGTCTTCTTCTGATAAGACAAATGAAGAATGTTTCAACTGTGGTAAGAAAGGACACTTTGCTGCTGAGTGCAGAAACAAGCGTGTGTCAAAAGTCAATTCTACGTCCTCTGACAAATATCCTTCCAAATTTGAGAAATCCAAAGATAAATCATATTTCAAAAAGGATTCTCAATCCTCCTCACTCTCTCATCAGGAACGTGCTGAAAAGTACAAAGCTAAGTACAAGAAGGAAAAGGAAAGAAATGAAGGATCTCAAAGGAAAGGAAAAGGATTAATGGCTGAGGCTCATGACTGGGAAGAAGAAGAAACCTCTGACAGTGATTCTCAAAATATGTGCTTTATGGCCATATCAGAAGAGGTGAAAGAAGAAAAGGCAAAGTCTCCAATGGCATTAGTTTCAACTGAATGCTCATCATCATACTCTCAGGTACATCCCTTCAATGACATGACTGATATTGAAAAGATAAATGCTTATGAATCTTTAACTCAAGATTTTTACAATGTCAAAGAAAGCAAGAAAAGAAAATCTGCTCAAGTTAAAAATCTTAAATCTCAACTTGAAGCTTTCATGTGTCAACTTGGAAAGTTTGAGATAATCAAAACTGAGCTTGAAAATATAAAAGTCATAAATCATGAAATTGAAAAGGAGAAGAATAAACTGTTCAAGAAGTTAAAGAAAGAACAGGAAATTGTCAGAAAATGGACAAATTCTTCAAGGAATCTTGAACAGATCTTTCAAGACCAAATCGGTGGTAATAACAAGTTTGGGTTAGGATATGAAAAATCCATGCTTGAAAAATCTTCCCATGCACTTGTTCCCATCACCGATACATGGGATGATGACTCTGAATCAAACTCTTGTGATTCCATTTCTTTAAATTCTGCTGATCTTAGTGAAGCCTTAAAATATGGAATGTTTTTAAAAGCCAAAGAATCTTCATCTGATCAAACCCATAAAGTGCAAAATTTGAAGGACACTGTTAAACCCATTCATGATGTGTTCAAAGATTTAACCATTGATAACAACTCTTCAAATCTTTCAAAATCTCAAGCTTTCAAAGAAAAACACACCATGGAAAAATCCTTCACCGATTTTGTCCAAAAGGGAAAGACCGAAGTTTTCTCAAGAAAGACTCCTGACCATGCTTCAACCTCAAGAACCGAACTTTTTAGAGGTCCTCGCAATCCCCTTTTCGGCCCAAAGATTAAGATTGATATAATTGGAAAGGAAAAAGGAAAGGAACAAAAACCCAAAAGAACTTTCATCTACCGAAAATGTTATAATTGTGGTGATACCTTTCATCTTGCTAAGGACTGCCCAAGGGAAAGAATCGACAGATCCAAACCCAAGGTCTCTCACATCTCTAACCCAAAAGGACCCATTACCAAATGGGTACCTAAGAACTGACTTAATGTTGTCTGCAGGTTTTTGAGCACCAACAAGTTTGGTATTTAGATAGCGGGTGCTCACGTCACATGACTGGAAACAAACATCTTCTTGTAAACTATGTGTCAGAAAAGGGTCCTTCTGTAACCTTTGGGGACAACTCCAGAGGTCACACTAAAGGGTATGGAACTCTCACGAATGGAACCCTCACCTTCAATAAAGTGGCATTTGTTGAAGGTCTCATGCATAACCTCCTTAGTATTAGCCAACTGTGTGATCTTGGATACAAAGTCATCTTTGAACTGCGTATCTGTACTGTTGTTGACAAGAATATGAAGGTTGTCCTCTCTGGAAGAAGGCTAGATAATGTGTATATCATTGATATGAGTCAAAACAACTCTTCAAATGTCTGCTTCGTGTCTGACGATACAGTCAAAAGAAACTGGCTGTGGCATAAACGTTTGTCTCATCTTAACTTCAAAACCCTTCATAAGTTATCAAACAAAGAGCTGGTGACTGGCATGCCTAAGTTAAACTTCGTCAAAGAAAAGCTGTGTGATGCATGTGAAAAAGGGAAGCTCACCAAATCTTCTTTCAAAACCAAGCAATGCTCTTCCATCAATCTCCCACTTCAGATGCTGCATATGGATCTATGTGGACCAGTCAGCACTCCCAGTCTAGGAGGAAGAAGGTACATTCTTGTTATTGTTGATGAATTCTCTAGATATACTTGGGTGTCTTTTCTCAGGTACAAAAGTGATGCAACTGAAGAAATCATCAACTTTGTCAAAAAGAATGAAATTCTGAATGGTCAGCTTGTCAGATCTGTAAGAAGTGACAATGGCACCGAATTCAGAAACAGTGGTTTAGAAGACTTCTTCAATGAGAAAGGAATCTCTCAAAACTTCTCTGCTGTCAGAACTCCACAACAAAATGGTGTTGTGGAAATAAGAAACAGAACTCTTTGTGAAGCAGCAAGGTCTATGTTGTGTGAAGCAAATCTGCCAACCTATTTTTGGGCCGAAGCTGTCAACACTGTCTGTTTCACTCAAAACAGGTCGGTGATAACAAAAAGACATGAGAAAACCCCGTATGAAGTCTTTCATGGAAGAAATCCAAACATTGGTTTCCTTCATGTTTTTGGCTGTGTGTGCTTTATCCTAAATGACAGGGAAAATCTTGGGAAATTTGATCCTAAGGCAGATGAAGGAATCTTTGTGGGATATTCCTTGACTTCCAAAGCCTACCGAGTTTACAATCTTCGGAGAGAATGCATTGATGAATCTATCCATGTAAAGTGTGATGATTCAAGATCATCTTCCTTGACAAATGATGATGAAGAGTTACATAGATGGATATCATCATGCATTGGGAATTCTCCCATTTCAACCTCCACCGATACACCTTGTACTCCAAATATTTCCTCTGTTCCAAACAATCAAGTTGGGTCATCTTCTTTATCACCTGAAACCCTCTCTATCGAAATTACCCCCACCGAACCTTACCCATCATCCACCGAAATTAACCCCATCACCGAAACTCTTCCTGCAAATAATCCCTCTGACGAGCCACCTTCATCACACCCTGCCAACACTCCAGCCCCGAACTTCCCTTCCACTTCAATTATTCCTTCACCGATGCCCCCTGCTCTTAAATGGACCAAAGATCATCCCATTGATCAAATCATCGGTGATCAGCAAGCTGGTGTTCAAACAAGGAGAGGTACCAGCAACATCTGTCTCTATGTGAATTTCCTATCTCTTGTTGAACCTAAAAAGATTGAAGAAGCCCTAAGTGACCCATGTTGGGTTTCGGCCATGCAAGAAGAACTCTCCCAATTTCAAAGAAACAAAGTCTGGAGACTTGTGCCTAGACCTTCAAGGAAAACAATCATCGGCACAAAATGGGTCTTCAGAAACAAAATGGATGAAGATGGTACTGTCATCAGAAACAAAGCCAGACTCGTAGCTCAAGGCTACCGACAGGAAGAGGGCATTGATTATGATGAAACATTTGCTCCTGTTTCCAGACTTGAAGCTATCAGGATCTTTCTTGCCCATGCTGCTCACAAGAACTTCAGGGTATTTCAAATGGATGTGAAAAGTGCTTTTCTGAATGGAGAACTAGCTGAGGAAGTCTATGTAAAGCAACCTCCAGACTTTGAAGATTCCACACATCCAGATTATGTGTACCGACTTGACAAAGCTCTGTATGGGCTCAAGCAGGCTCCTCGGGCCTGGTATGACACTCTTACCATCTTTCTACTCAGGCATGGCTATACTAGAGGTACAATTGACAACACTCTCTTCCACAAGCAAACTTCAGGTAATCTCATTCTTGTTCAAATCTATGTGGATGACATTATTTTCGGTGCTACCGATGAGTCTCTGTGTGATGACTTTGCCTCTCTCATGAAAAGTGAATATGAGATGAGCATGATGGGGGAGCTAACTTTTTTCTTAGGTCTTCAAGTGAAGCAAATTTCAGAAGGAATTTTCATAAACCAAAGCAAGTACATTAAAGATCTTCTGAAGAAATTTGGCTTTGAAAACTCCTCCCCCATGAAAACTCCCATGGCACCACCTTTGAAACTTGATACCGATTTAAATGGTGAATCTGTGGATGTTACCCATTATAGAGGCATGATTGGTTCTTTGCTTTATTTAACTGCTAGCAGACCAGATATCATGTTTGCTACTTGTCTGTGTGCCCGTTATCAAGCAAATCCAAAGAAATCTCATTTGGATGCTGTGAAACGGATTTTCAGGTATCTAAAGGGTACCATGCATCTGGGTCTTTGGTATCCCAAAGACTCAGGTTTTGAACTCATGGGATATTCAGATTCTGACTTTGCAGGTTCTAAAAATGATAGAAAAAGCACAACAGGCAGTTGTCAATTCCTTGGTGGAAAACTGGTAAGCTGGTCCAGCAAAAAGCAAAATTCAGTCTCAACATCCACTGCCGAGGCTGAATATGTTGCTGCTGGAAGTTGCTGCGCACAGATTCTATGGATGAAAAACCAGTTGAGAGACTACAATCAGTTCTACTCCAAGATACCCATCCTATGTGATAATTCAAGTGCAATTGCAATTGCAAACAATCCTGTTCTTCACTCAAGGTCCAAACACATCGATATCCGATATCATTTCATCAGGGACCATATCTCCAAAGGTGACATTGAGCTGCATTTTATTCCAACTGATCTTCAGCTTGCAGATTTGTTTACTAAACCTCTGGATGAGGCCAGGTTCACCTTCCTCATCGGTGAACTTGGCATGTTGTACTTAGAATAGGTTCCAAAAAAAAAAACCTTTCGGTCTGATAACCTTCGGTGACAACAAGATCTCTTTTCGGCATGAGCATCTTCAGTGATCTTCTCGATGATCAGATAATTCTCGGTGGAACCAAGATCTACTTTCGGCATAAAAACCCCAAGTGATCTTTTCGGTGACTCATCTCTCGGTGGATATCCTCGGTGCGCATATCTGTCCTCTTCGGTGTCTCAACGCCTCGGTGGATCTCTTCGGTAAGGAAATCCTCACCGATTCCATCTCGGCATATCTTTTCCCACCGATGCCCACCGATAATCTCTTCATATTCCTCACCGATGTCCACCGAAAATTCAAACCTATCCACACGTCACCCCTATAACCCTAGCCTTTCAGACCTCTCATCTCCCCGTTTTCGTGAAACGGCTTCCTGACCACGAATCCCAAAGTGGTCATGATTGCCTTTTTAGTTTATTTAATTCTTTTTATTTTATTTCTTTTAAACCGTTCCCCCCATTTTTTTCGCAAACCCTATATATACTCAACCCTTCCCTTTCATTTTTCCTTTACGTCTCCTTCATCTTCCTATCCGTTCTCTCTCTATCATCTGCACCCCAATCCTTCTTCGAGCTCGCTCATCAATGGCGTCCTCAAAGAACACCCCCCCTACGTGTTTTGCTGATCTCAAGTTCAACCCATGCAATCACGTTGCTAGATTTGAACCCGACCCCTCTCACCCAGAGTTCAACCATGTAATCAAGTTCTTCACTCGCTCTCCCCTTCTTCATGCCTTCTCCTGTAATTCCAAAATGAGCAAAGTGCTCATTGGGAAATTTTGGCTTACCTATGTGTATGACTCCTCAAATGATGCGATCCACGCATCCATCCTTTCTGAAGACGAAGGTGATCATGACCTCACCTTTGGGGTTGATGATGTCCGCGCTGCACTTAAAATCGATGCTTTCGATCCCTATGACGAATGGCATTCAGATACCGTTCTCGAAGACGTCCTCAGTACAACAGGTTACGTGGTCGATGACACCTCCAAAAGCTCCAAAGGTCCTGGAACTCTTCTTCGGAGTCACATGGGTGGTGTATGGAACTTCTTCTTTGCCCATGTGATCCACTGCCTATCCCGAAAGACGAGCGGCCACGATCAATCCCCTTCATACATCACCAAACTTGCCCATGCCTTAATCTTTCAACGCCGAGTGGATTTCGCCCAGTACTTCTTCACCGAATTAGTGGAAGTGATCTCCCATCCAAAGAAGTGCCATGTTGCCTACCCCCGATTTATCTCTATGATCATCCATCACAAACTTGGCAAAGCTCTGGACAAAGACCGCAAGTCTCACACTCCCCGATTCACCTATGACTGGTCTCCCCCGATCGTCGGCAGCAAGACACTCAACGTCGGTGTTCTCGACACCGATCGTCCTTTACGCCGAGGTATGATCACTTTAGCCATCTCTCCAGAACTTCAATGGGGTGATTCTGAAATTCCAGGGTTTCAACACCCCAATATCCCCGAGGTCCTTCCTGCTGTTGTGACCTCCTCCCCTCGTCCAAGAGCAAAGTCGGTCGGCGCGAAGAAGAAATCGGCCACCGACACCTCCGCAGCTACTTCCAGGACCATGACACCGATTAACCCGTCGGTGGCTTCCCCAGTCCAAAAACCTTCTAAGCGGAGGCACTCTTCGTCGCCCCCGAAGATTCGTCTAAAGAGATCTCGAGGAAATGTCCGTGAGCCATCCCCTTCCAAATCATTTTTGTTCACCACCGACCATTTGATTATCCCTAAGGCATCCCTAAATTTACCTCCTCCAACTCGTTCCTTGAGTGAACACGCAGACTCTCCCATCGAAAGTCTAGACTCTCCCTCCGAAAGTCTGGACCACGCACTTCACGGCCTTTCACCCGGTCACTTCTTGATCGATGATGATGCACAACCCGATCAGGGTTCCCCCCCATTAGATCCCCCCATGATTTCTTTGCAGGACTCTTTGACGACACTGGTTCTCCCCGAACCTCCCCGTCGGTCGGAGCAATCCCCATTGGGTCCTCATCCCCCTCACCGACAGAGTCACCTTTGCACCAGACTTCTCCCCGAAGTTCTCCCCTGGTTCAAACTCCCCAAAGGTCGCCTACGCCACACCGATCACCCTCCCCGGGTCAGAATTCACCCCGACGAGCTCCCACTCCGCCACCGAGACCACTATTCCCCGATGAAATACTGTATCCCAGCAACATTCCTATTTCGGCGGAGGATCCCCATCGCATCCGCTACATAGTTACTGGGGATGTCGGGGGTGACACCACTGTTCAAGCACCCTCCTTGATTGAAGACTTACAAGAAAGTGCTCGACAATGTCGGCTTGTCGGCACCCAATTTGAATCTTTCAAACAGGCCACTCTTGCAATGATTGCCATGACGAGTTCCCGAATGTCCACTATCGAATCTCGCCTGCCGCAGATTCTGTCAGATGCTATTGTCGATGCTCTACGGCCCTTTACCACCGACTTCAACTCTTTGGCTTCCAAGGTGGATTCTTTGTTAAGATCTCATGGGGATCTTGCCTTCTCCTTTGGTGCTTTCAAGGCAGCGTCCAACGTCAAAGATTCTGAACTTCAGAGGATGCTTCAAGACGCTAAGTCTCATCAAGACTTCAGCCAGACTACTGCCGACTCTCTTCGTGACATTCATGCCACACTTCAAGAATTCGGCCAACTGGAGATGGATCTCGGTGACTTCACCATGGTTTCTGAAGAGGTACCGAAACAACTCTCTTTTCTTCATAAAAAATTCGACTACGTTTTCAGACAGCTGGGTATGAAGATTATGGCTGGTGCTGAGGGGGAGAAAAAGACAACCCAACCAAAGTTGCCATATCTTAAACATTCGGTCATCCCCAAGCCTCCATCTTCCACCGATGACATTCCTGAAACCACCGAAACTCACGCTGAAACCGCCGACATTGAGGGGGAGCAACTCTCTAAAGAAAAAGAGTTGGACTTGGAAGACAAATCAACAACTGAGGGGGAGCAACTTTCTGCGGCCGAACCAGACAAGGGAAAGAAACGTCTTACTGCCGAACAATTAGCCGAACAGGAAAGAATAGAGAAAGAAAAGATGAAGTATGGGACTCGTCCCACCGATGCAGACAAACTCAAACTTAAACCTCCTTCATCACATCTGCAGGAACCCAATCTCGGACTGACTCCTCAAGAAATTGAGGAAGCCAGATTAGCCCAAAAAGCCCTTGATGATACCAAGGCCCTCTCTTTAAAAGTTGCAGAGGAAGAAGCCAAGAAAGCCAAGTCCACCAATGTCGTGTCGGCACAGAAATCGGTGCTGAGTGAATTTGAACAAGAGAGGAATGAAGAAGTTAGATGGTACAAGAAGAAGATGCACCACCGATCTGACAGAACCCCGATCTCAGGTGTTAAGATCGCAACCTCCAGAGCCAACCCAAAAGACATCTGCCTTATCATTGATCGGGAAGATGGCTCTTTGAAAAGTGTGAGAGACTACCAACTCAAAACTTACGGTCTCCCCGAATGGTACGAGATCTCTCGACACTTGGCCAAAAATCCAAACCCAAAGAAGGACATCTTTGTCAAATACATTGATGGTCTAATGGTAAAGATGAAGGAGATCAAAAAGAAGTATAGCACCGTGCTGACCACCGATGAAAGATCGAAACTGCAATCCTTGAAGGAAGAAGTGCGCCTCCCCAGAGTTCAGAATCCTCCCGACACTGTCTTCAAGGATATGGCAAAGGAAGGAAAGATACCGAATGTAAGTAACTTAAATCTTTCCCTTCCCACTTCGGCATCATATCCCACGACAACTCTGGGCCTGTCACCGATTCCAGGACTGTATTTCAACGATGGTTTCGGCAAACGAGCCTTCTTCAGATTCTCTCAAATCCCAGCTGCCGACACCATGTTTCTTGAAGGCCTCCACAACTTGTTCCCTCACATCCCCGACGCTCAACCCTACTACCGAATCCTAATGGATGAGATCAAGCGCCGACAATCATCAAAGAAGTAGGTTTTTCATTTACCTTTCGGTAGTTGTTTTGATAATCTTTTGCTTCCTTACTTCACCGATGTATGAGAATGACTTATAAAATTCAAGTGCTTCTTTTGTTTATATGTAGCTGTACATACCTTTATTTCCTTGCTTTATATATACTGTATAGATATACTCAAAGAAACATAGTTCAAAAAAAAACAAAAAAAAGGTCTATGTGAAAAGAACCCAAAAGAGTAAAAAGGGTCAAAATGCACTTATTTTCATTTGCTCTTTAACATTCTAAGGATAGAGATCAAATTCAAATAGGGGGAGATTGTTGGGTCATCACAGATTTGAAGTTGACTCAATTAAACCCTCTTAGATACTTAGAATGTTTTTGGATTCTTTTGTGTAACTTGTACTCTTATACCAATTGTTCGGTGAAGTCGAAGATCAACCGAAACCAAGTGCGAAGACTATCTCATTGCGGAAGTGAGAAAATCGGCAGCAAGTTTCTACAAGTTACATCACCACCGATATGCTTGTGCTATCGGTGGACACGCATCGCCGAATTGAAGAAATTCGGTGAGGAGTCCAAGAAGACTTCCACCGATATGTGTTCAGAAATCGGTGGAAGTTCAAGAAGACTGCACCGAAATATTAAACACTTCGGTGAAACTCTCTCCTTTCTAAAGAAGTGAGATTTCGAATTGGTGCAGTTTTCAATACAGGAGGTCGGTGGCCTTATTCTCTATAGACAAAAGAGAAGATCATTTATTATGAGACAATATCCTATTGTCAGATAAAAGTGGCATTTTGTCATTTTATCTATTCTCAGATAAGGTCCTTTTCTGGTACGACTGTCCTCCTGGTTCCTTGGATAAGTTAAAAAGGAGATATCAGCTTTTCAGAAGTCAACCTCTACAATGAATGGAAGAGTGACAAGTGTCCCATGCATTAAATGATGCATGGACTATAAATAGAGGTGAAGACTCTCCATGCAAATCACGCTTCTGAAGATTACTAAGTGCAAGCTCCTTTCTTACTGAAACTGCATCTTGTGTCTAAGTGTCCAATTTGTTCTAAGTGTTTTTCAGTTTACTTTGTGTTAGATTGTTAGAATAGTTTAACTGTTCTTTTCCGCAACAATCTTTTGTTTTCTATGTGTAATTCTTATTGAAAGATTTTCAATATATTGAATTAAAACTTGTGAAAAATCTGAGTATTGTATTCAACCCCCCCTTCTACAATACTTGTTGAGCCATTTTGGGACCAACAATAAGCAATCAGGTGAGTTTTACTTTAAAAAGCGTTTTAACTGGAATTCATATATGTATGGGTTGGGAATGTGATAACTGGTGATTATGTGTTGATATGTGAATTATAATATATTGAGGTATTATATTTACATGAGTATTATAATGTGTTATAATTCTTTGGTCGGGCTTGGGACCGGTGTGTTTGGCTATAGAATATGTATAGCGTTGTTTGGTTGTAGATGGTGTACAGCGTTGTAAATTATTAGTTGGCTTGCAACCAACTAATATGGCCAGGAGGAATGAGAAGGGAAGGTACATGTCATGTGAGCTTAATTGGATATATTTGATTGTGTTGCGTGATTTACATGATAAAGTTATATAAAAGGGTTTCAAACTAACAGGGATTTTCTCACTTAGACCATCGTGTCTAACCCTCATTTTGTTTTAAAAATATGTATTCCAGGTGGTGGATCGCGTAAGGGCAAATAATTAGAGTAATGGATGGATGGCTTTTGTGAAGGATTATATGACGAAGATTTTGGCATGATTAGCATTTGTATTACAATATTAAATGTTATGTATGTATTTAGTACAAGTTTGTAGTAGAATGGCTTCTGCTAATTGTAAAAGACTACGGGACCGTACTTGTAATGTGATGTCTCTTTTGTTATATTAATATTAAGTTATATTATGTGATTTGTTGTGTATATGGAAATTGGGTTGTTACAACTTCCGACTCTTCCACTGTCCAAATCTTTTCTTGAACACATATATCAAAACTACAAACGTCTTTCCTGATTTGACCAACCCCTCTCCACCCTCGGAGTTCTTCCTTAGCTTAAAATGTAATACTCTATGACCTAGTGAGTTCATAGCCTTCATGCCTGACAACGCGATGAATAAATCATTTCACACTTTTTATTATTTTTAAAGAACAATACTTAGAAACAACTTGGGTACACATGACTCCAACATTCTCATAACCCCAATGCCCTGCACAACGATCTCGAGAATCGCTTGTATGCAACTCTCCGTAAAACTTAATCTTACTCAACCGAAAATGTGTTGTTACGTCAGAAATATATATTTGGAGGAAAATCTTTTCATACAACAAAATTCTGGAAGGAATTACCGACACGAAGTAAACCAGTCGGTTCTCACACTCAATTATATAACTTCAACATGTCAATACTCATTTTGGTTATAAAAGTTTTGCATTCAAACGTTTTCTTGACTTATCATGAAAAGAGTGGAATATTTTGCAAATCGTAAACCTCAAGACTACATTGTACGATGTAAATGGATTTGTATTTTTCTTTAAACATACGCTTGCACACGCTGACTCATATCCGATCAAATTTGACATTTACGCATTTACTTTACTTATGAAAAATCTCATGTACACATATACGAACTCAATGCATGAAACTCTGCTTGCAATTGAAGGCTACTCACTCAAACGAGGTCAATCTCTTTACTCATGCAACTTATCATTGACACTCTACTTTCGACTAGAGGTCGCCCTCTCGGCCTTGCAACAACTTGCTATACATACATTCAACGGTCCACTTACTCAACTATTGCATACTATTTTCGTCTTGACCAGTTCATCTCATATTATACCTCTACACGTTTTCACTCCGCCGCTGAAAAGCTCGACTAACGAGTCAGGGCTCTAATCCTCTACTCACTCTTGGATTGACTCTTTCAAGATCTCGACACTATCTTTCCTTTACATCCCAACGGATCTACCCCACGATTTCTAGAACCGAGACTCACTAGAAACAGGAGTCTTACTCAAAACCAATCATTCATCCTCTTCGAATCCACGAAGATCTACCTCTAGACGACTCATCACATTCTATACAACATTTCTTCTCTACGATGTGTACATACATCACATCATAAGTGACTTCTCATGAAACTTCCCCAACAAGGGGTCTTCGTCTACCCCTCAGGGATCTTGCTGACATTCTAAAGTACTGGCACACGACATAAACACTAGCTTCTGACTACCACTTCGGAATAACAAGGTAGGTTAAGCACATACATGTACCTGTAAGTTCGCAATTACACTGGCCAGGTGAAATCTCAAACTTACCTTACATGACAGTCCTCAGTACCGTATTAGTCCTATCTCTATAATAGTGTCCTCCTAACGCATTTCCTGTATCTACAATAGTGCCCTCCTAACGCATTTCCTGATTCTCAGTTGTGATTTTCTACTCCAAAGTTTAAGTTTAGGCTCGTCCGGTCACCTAAATCCCTTAAACTGTGGCTCTGATACCAACTATAACAACCCAGGCAAATTTTAAACATGCAATTCATATAAAATAGAATATCCCAAAAACGGGTCCCAAAATTTCTTACATCATATCAAAATCTGGTTGGCGGAATCAACCTACCCAATTGAGAAATAAACTAAACTGAACTATAGTGTCACTACACTATCAAGCCTTCTTGCTACGCCCTGTTCACTTGCCAGAGCCTTTCATTACCTGCTTTCCTGAAAAGGTTTTAAATTTGAAAAAAATGCGAGGGTTAGACCATAAGGTCTAGTGAGTCCCTCCTAACAGTTATCAAAGCATTTAAAACAGTTTGTCATTTTCAGCATAAAACATTCATAAATCTGCTCATTTAAAATCATTCACGGAATAAGGTCCGCCCCTCGTAAATTGGCACCCTGAAGCCACCCTAAGGTGACGACGAGTCAGTCTCATGCTGCCTTACATTGGGGCTACACTACCCCTGGATTGGGGCCACACTACCCGTGAATTGGGGCCACACTACCCCTGGCATAAACGGGTCACACCTCCCGACACAAGCTGGCGGGCCACACCCCCCGACTTAGCCAATTTACATCTAAAACAATGCATGCATACATCTCACAATAAATCTTTAAACAACATTCATGCATTTAAAGCATAAGTATAAACATAGCATTTCTCATCATGCAATCGCTTTAGAAAACATATTAAAAGCCACACGTTTTAGTTTAGAAAACTCACTTGATGCTCTTACTTCTCTTTTCTAAACTGTTCCTGACTCCTGATCAATTTTTCCTGTTTTAATGAACAAATATAAACTGATTACTAAACTTCTCGGACGCCAGACTTTCCGGACAACACAACTATCCGGACGACATAACATTCCAGACAACCGCCCATTCCGGATACCTCCTAATTACCGGACTCTCAACTTACCGGTTACTTAACTCTCCGGACGCTCGACTCCCCTGACATTTAACCCACCGGATAGCTTTCTTACCCGGGCAGTTCCCGCATCCGGAAACATTCATCCAGATCATACTGTCCGGACGTCCAGAGACTTTCCGGACGCCGACCTGTCCTCTAAATGGGCCGAGAAATCACTGATACGAATTAAATCTATGGATTAAAGATTAGCAACAAAACTAGGACCACTATGTTCAACAAATATTGAAATCTTAGTTGCGAAAACACTATTTGAAACCTAATCTCTCCCATTTAGCTTCAAACTCAACTTTTCAACAAAAACCCCAAAATAACTAAATCAACGGCAAGAATCAAGGATTAGAGATGAGGAGAAGAAATTACCTGCTTGGATCCAAATAAAGAACACCTTCTTTTCTTCTCCAATAAACTGGAATTGTTTCTTCTTACTTGATCTATCACTTTTTCTTCTTTCTTCTTTCTTTCCCTTCTTGTTCTTTCTTTCTTCTTCCTCTAATCAGCCGCCAAACATCATTCACAATCAGGAAATAGAATGTTCACCTAGAGTTTTGTGCCCTTTTATACTCTATCTCATATTTACCAACTAGCCCCTCAACTTCCACTTTTATTAAAAACCTAACATAAGACATAAAACCTTTCAAAATGGTCTGGGTCGTTACACCACCGATTGTGTTCCCACACATCGGTGGACACTCTCCCCACCGACCTTCATCACGTCGGTCAGCAGCATCCCACCGATAAGGATGCTCAAATCGGTGGGATCAATTTCTCCTCTCATGAATGGTTTTCTTTGAAGAAAGTTACAAGATCCAAGTCCTTTATATCGGTGGAACATCATCGGTGAAATTGTCTTGGAAGACACATCAAGAAGATCATTTATTATGGGACAATATCTATTGTCAGGTAAAAGTGACTATTTGTCGTTTTATCTATTTTCAGATAAAGTCTCTTCCAGCATGAGTATTCTTCCTAGTACCAAGGAAAAGGTGGTAAAGACATATCAACTTTTCAGAAGTCAACAGCTACAAGCAAATCTCCTGATGACAAGTGTCCCAAGCATTTAATGCTCATCTCACTATAAAAGGAAGAAGAGGCTCCCATGCAAACGACGCTTACTGAAAGAATTCTCTGTGCAAGCATCCTCCACTCTCTTAAGAACTTTAAAAAGCTTTGTTCTAAGTGTTCAAGTTATTTTAGTTTTCAGTATACTTTGTGAAAGATTGTTAGAATAGTTTATCTGTTCTTTTTCGCAACAGTCTTCAGATTCTATGTGTAATTCTTGTTGAAAGTTTTTCAATAATAGAATTAAAATTGTGAAATATTTTGAGTATTGTATTCAAACCCCCCCCCCCCTTCTACAATACTTGTTAAGCCATCTGGGACTAACATTTGGCGAATTATTAATAATAATAATTGTGGTGGTGGTGGTGGTGGTGGTGTAATGGAGGCGGATACGAATGCGGGGTGGTGGTGATATTATTGATCGTGGCAACAACAGTAGGGGGCGATGGGGCAGTGGTGATGGAACTGGTAGTGGTAGTAGTACCAACTACAGTAGTGGTTGCAATGGTGGTGGAGGTGGTGGCAATGACAACATCGACAGAAGTGGCAACGACAACCCTGGTGCCAGGTGATGAGGATGTGGAAGATGAAGCTGTATCGTTGTCGATTAAATTGGATTCAAACATTATTCTGTCCTTTTAAAATTAAATTATGATTTTGTCAGTAATCATAATTCAAAGTCCTGTATAAATAAATGATCAAATCACTCAATAGTGAAAAGTTCGATGAAATCCAAACCATTCAATAAGCAAACCAAATAAGACAAAAGAATTTGTTCAAAAAACAGGATCATTCCTAATATCTTGGAGGCCACGTGCGAAAAACTAAATGTGTTTAATATCTTTTAATTATAATATTTATTAAATTATTTTTACTACATATTAACATTTTTTATAATAAAATGATATATAACTCATCTTTAAAGAACAATTTATTTTTTATTTTTTATTTTTTATTTTTTATTTTAAATTTAAATGTTATCATGTTAGTGTAGATTCAAATTTATCTTTATTTTGTTAATTTTTAATGTTATTGTTTTTAAACTTTTATAACCCCTCCTATGAAGGGGTCTATGAGTGAGGTACAAGGTATGAAAATATTGTATGTAAGTGAGTTAGGAGGTATAAAATAGCATTGTATGTAAGTGAGTAGGGGTACGAATAACAACCATCTTTATATAATATTGATTAACCATTATCAGTAACTAAATACTCATGTCAACAAGAACCTTATCGTCGTTAGAAAACAATAATAAAAATTCAAAATGTATCGTTAAAATAACAACTTATAGAAAAAATCAACAAATATTAAAAGAACACTAAATTACTCTAACTTCAAAAAATATACGATAACTCATTAAAAGAAGGCTAAACAAACAAACAAGTTATAAAGATTTTTATCTTCTCTTTTTTCTTCTATTTTAAGATATACCATAGCATAACTGTTGGAAACGGTCTAAATTCTTATACCTGGAACTCTCAAAAAAGAAAAGTTACATGGAGGCATAATTTGTTGGGTGATGACGATAAATAAAAGTTGAAATTAAATTATATATTCAAGTCATTCTTTAAAAAAAGATTTTAAATATAAATAAATTGTTAAAAATGTTGTATATTTAATTTTTTCAGGAGAATCTATGATAAAACAAAATTAATTAAAAACACTCAAAAAAAATCAAAACTGCATGCCAAGGGACTCGATCACGGTGGAAGCTATTTTTTGTTAAATAATTAATATAGTAGTTCTATTAAATGTAAAAACTTAATCTCAAGTCTCCCGATGATCGAAGGCCCTGTGCGGTAGCGCCACTTCACACATCCTAAGCCTAAGGAACAGTCTGTCAAAGAAACTTGTCATACCAACTTCGTTGAATTCCTTTGCAAACAAACGGCCAATACGTTGGATGAGAAGGAATGAAACGAATAAACATCTCGAACCCCTCATTACATATTAAACAACTAATGTGTAGTTAAAAGAAGGGGGAAAAGCAGTGTTAGATTCAATAGTATCCTTGAGTTAATACTCCATTGCAAACCCGACTATAGAATTAGAGTGTCTTTTTAAGGAAACTCGTGTAAAAGTATCTCCAATAGATTTTTTCAAAATGAAAATTAAAGTTAACAACTCTTTAAAATAAATTGTGTTTCTTCATTTTAGAGATTACACCATTAATTATATTATTAAAATTTCCATACACTAATAAAATACTAGAAGTCTACCCGCAAAATGCAGCACGATATATATCAAGTTTAATGTTTCATGTTATTTTTTGTCTTTGTCAATTTTATAATACAGTTTTATGTAGCTTTGAGAAAACGGTAATGTTTTTTTTATAACTTTGTTTAGTTTAATTTTTCATTTTAATTTAATTTAAGTTTAAAAATGAAATGGATTATTTTATGTTTGATAATGTAATTTTTTATAAAAAATAATTAAGTATTCCGTTAGAATTTAATAATTATCATGATTATATTTTAGATTTTTTATACTTAAAATGAGATATTGATCCTATATTTGATTATGTTTATCAGTTAGTTATGAATTCAAATATACAGCTTTGAAAAATTGTATTCATGCATCATTATTTGTAATCTTGAATTTTAAGTAATATGCATCAATAAGTAGTACTTGATGCATCAATAAGTAGTACTTGATGCATAAAAACTTGTTTTTAAGAGTTTTTCTCAAATGCTTTATAATATAGTATAGATTATTTCTTTCTCTTAAGCATTTAGTTTCAAGAATTTCTTATTAGTAGAACATAATAAAATAAAATAAAATTCACTGTCATAGTAAATTGCCCAAAATCTTCATTTTCTTCATTTTGAAAGAAGAGATGCTCTAAAACCGGATCAAGAATTATTTGATTTATTTGCAAGAAGATGCAAATAAAACCCAAAACAAACCCCCACAAAACTGAATTTAAACAAATTAACCAAAAAAAATAAACCATAGTTTTCAACTACCTACTTGTTGTACTCCTTTGTAAATGAATGAAATACTATTATCCCTAGTTTCAGAAAACAAAATAATTGACATCCAACTTAACTTCAATAAGCCATATGATGTAGCTGGCTGCTGTAGTTGATCTCTTCTACTACAATTAATTTGAATTCAATAATCCTGTACCTGTTTTCATCATAAATATATGCCTAATGCCTAATGCCTACTTTTACACATATGTTTGAAGTGCCTTGAAGATATTGGGATTACAGCATACAACAACTCTGCACTTGATCTAACTACCACGGTTGCCCTTTCTTCCCAAGACGCCGTGCCAACTCAAAATCCTTTTTCACTAGACAAAGTGCAAAAGTAAAGGTAAGAACAGGTGTTAGGGGTTGTTTGACAGTTGCTGAATGGTTTGGTGCAGAATAATTAAGAGGTCAGAATGGTTAAGAGGCTCTTATGATATAGTGCAAAATGAAATATGGTTGTTTGCCTGTTTGGTATTTGTTTAGAATGAAATCAGAGTGTTGAATGGTTAAGGGTGACCCAAGATGCTAAATCATTAAGGGGCTTTTGGAACCATTAAGAGGCATACTTTTTTTTGCCAAACAAGATTCACCTCTGAACGATTCAGAGGTTGCCTCTTAATGGAACAATTCAGAGGTAAACAAACAGTCCCTTAGTGTTCTACAACCAGAATTCCGCAAAACAAAATGAAAAAAAAAACTTACTGAGAGTAACGCGCTTTGCATGAATGGAACATAGCATTGAATCTTCGAACAACTGAACTAGGTAATCTTCTGCTGCCTGGAAGAAGAAAAAAAGCCGGGACTACTTTTTGTTAAGTATGCAAAAACTTCATCTAGAAGACAGGTTTTCTAAAATCAACAAGTGTCTCTATAAGGACTTGTAACTCATAAGCTAAGGCTGCAGGGATCCAGTTAGATCATTTGGTCAACAGGCCATTCGATAACAATATATAGAACCCAGTTTTTGTAAGTTCTTCATTAGAAGAAAAGAAGCTGTATGCCGAACGGTGAGATTGGGGAGGAAAGTTTTATCCGTTAAAGGATAAGACTCTCCTCCCCAATCTCACCCTTCGATGGGAAGAAAAAAATTCAACAAAGTGAGTAAATTACTAGGGGAAATCAAACATTCTTATATTATATGTTGTTTGAAAAGCAAAGCACTGAAACCTGTAGATGATAGATTTAAATAGGTGTCATGTGAGAAACTTATGATACCTCTTGAAGGGCTTGTAGAGCTTCAGCTTGCCAGCGACTGATTTCTGGGGAAAAGTAGTTGCTTATTTCCTTTACCTGAAGATGTTACACAAACAACAAACACCTCAGCATTCAATTCTCACAACGACATAGACGATGAAATCCATTGATAATTTATGTCACTAATTATGATTAGGAACACCATTTCATTTTACACCAGTTTTCCTATTACCAAGTATAAGGAATATATATTGGTTTCAAACAGAGGGAGTAGGAAAATAAATCAATAGCAAGTTGTAGAAGATCTGCCTCTTGGCCTATGTTGAGATATCAATTCCTCCACAGTTCACACAACAATTTGTTTCTTGTATGTTAAATGGTAATCATATTTATAAAGAACGTTAGTGTACATTAATAACGTTATAAATGATAGCATTTAATGAATGTACAAAAACAGAACTGATAAAAGTTTCAAAGTTTCAAACTTGAATGCTGGGTATATGTAACAAATGAGAAGTGAAACAATTCTTTTTTATAAATGATTTGGCTATATAAAACATATCGTCTTGTATGTCAGTATGTATATGTTTTGCAAGTTGGGGATCTTCATGGAACAGCCTCTCTACCCCCTGGGGTAGACGAAAAGTCTACATACATCCTACCCCCAGAGGCCCAGACCCTACCTCTGAATGGGATTTGTTGGTTTTATTAGGTTTATAAACATATTAAGGGCTGTTTGTTAGCAGCTTAGCGAGCTTAATGGGACTCACAACTAATTCGGTCGGCTATACATGATTGTTTGGTAGTGGCTTAATGATATAGAAAGTGGCTTATTCAGTAAGCTTCCAGGGAGGAGCTTTATGCAGAAAACCAAGGTTTTTCCAAACCTGCCGCTCCCAACTAAAAAACTTGTTCCTTCCACCTATGAAAAAACGCTCTCAAACATAAACTTTCCCAATCTATACACACAGATTAATCCACAACAGACAGCTTTATCCTTACAGGACTTCAATTGAAAAACCAACCAAACAACCCCTAAGTTTCAACACTTTTACTATTTCGGAAATGGCGTATGTCTAGTAAATGATAATATAAAAGATATCATCTTCAAGCATCCAAAATTTATATACTCATACTGAAAATAACCATAACTGGATTCATATTCAAAATTAAGATATTTGACCACTGGAAGAGTTAATGAAACATGAAGTGCACTGCCCTTTAGGGCAAAAATGTCATTCTAACAAGACAAAAGCTATATCAACCAAAATAAATGAATCCAACATGAAAAACATTGATGCCTTCTTACCATATCAGAAAAAGGGCACAGACAAAAGGAGGAAAAAACATACAGGATTGAGCATCAAAGATAAATACAGCATGAAATGTAATTTAATTCGTTGTTACATATATAAGACAAAGCTAGTTCGTTAACATTTCATAATATAATGTTTAGTATGTGTCCTTTTCTAATCTCAAATAACCAAATTCAATATATGCATTGCATTGGACACAATTTATTAGATCATGAACGTATTGAATTTGAAGACTTTTGATGCAAAGAAAATTTACTTAAAATTTGATGTATTTATAATTTATCACATTACTTTTTTTCAAAAAGATTTGGGATTTGTTATAAATTTCATGTTAAGAATTTAATTGATTGGACCCTTAATTCCAAAAGATAAATTGTATATAACATATTCGATTAAAGAACTAACATGTAATCAATTAAATGTAGCTTAAAAACACACTAGTTAGGTTGCCAACTTACTCCATCTGTTCAGTATTTCCTAGCAATTTGAATATACTTCGCGTTTTGGTAATTATATTGATTGTTTCAGGGAAGAAGTCAGTATTGATCACATATCTTTCCATAAGATTTGAGATTTTTTTTTAAATCTGAAGTTAAAGTGCAGTAAATCTGTCCTTCAAATCAAAAAAGTCCTTTGTATGTGACATTTTGTTTAAACAATTACATTTAATAGGAAATAACAAGAAGACTACAATTACTAAAATAAAATAAAAAATAACACTTTTGTTGGCAACCTAGCTAGAGTTTGTTCACTAATTCCTGGTAATTTGAATACTTTTGCATGTTTCATAAATCATAATTATATTGATTGTTTAAAAAACGAAATACAATAAACTTTTACAAGATGATGAGCAGTCATATAACTTATTAAGAAAATTAAATTAAAAAAATACCAGAACATATATATTTAGCCAACTTGATCGAATAAATATTTCCGAGTATTAAAAATTTACTTGATAAATCAATTGACAACAATGTCCAATAGGCTAACTAAGAGTAAGGGACCGTTTACCCAAAACTTACCTGATAAGCGCTTACCGGTAATAGTTAACACGTTTACTTAAATTACCAGGAAAGATTTTAATCCGTTAAAACGGTATGTATGCAACATTTTTATCCGGTAAGCACGTACCGGTAAGACTCTCGGTCATTATCATTGCTCTTACCGGGTAAGATTCTCAATCCTTGTCATGTTCATCCCATAAGGTAAAGTGAGCCGGTAAGCACTTACCGGGTAAGCGTTTAGTAAACAGCCCCTAACTCGTGAGTTACATACGGCAAGGTGGAGCATTGTTTGGTTAAAGTTGTCATGTTAGCACTTCTTGATATGCAGTCGATACACAAATGCAAATGGCACAACCAACTGACACATAGCCTAAGCTTTCCGCTATGGAGGTGAGGGTCAATGGATATGAACAAAAGTTTACCAAATTGATGAAAATGAAAGCACATATGGTTAATAGAAAATCAACTTATACAATAGTCGGGAAATTTATGGTTTTGCCTAATTGTCAAAATCCTATTACTCACAATGTGAATCTTCACATTTGATTTGATTCATGAAGCAAACATTGGAATCCAATTAGCGAATTCAAATCCTTCATGATTAACAAAATATCGCCAAAGCACCATCATATGGCCGAATCAAGTTGCATCATAAAAGTCTATAAACTTCACTCTAGATTTGTTACCTTATTTTCGTTGTATCGTGCATAAGTGTTTTATTCATTTCATCCACAACTTATTTGTAGCCAAATGAATCGAAAGGTTTCTTTTATTAAACCCTCAAGCAAGAATTAGCATAGCACAATTTAATATGTATTGATACATACAAAAAGAAGTTCATAAAGACATCTTACGGTTCGAATGAAAGGAGCGGCTGGAATGAGAAGATTAACAGTCTTCTGCAACCGCCTAATCTCACGAAGCGCCTGAGTCCCGGGCCTAAAACGGTGGCGCCTCTGACCATCTCCAGCTCCTGAACCTAAATTTCAAAATACAACAATTTATCATAACCCTAACACACATTCACATACAGCCACACAACACAAATCAAAATGTACCAAAAGAACTCACTCCCAGGGTTCTTCCTAGGACTTGCCCTTGTTGGCTGCCAAAATTCAGAAAGTGACCGAAAAGAAATAAAACCACATTACATCAGCAAAATTTCCTAACAGTGAATTGAAGGAAAGAACATAAAATTGAAACGATAGATTAATTGAAAGATCATTACCGTACTCCTGGAAGTAGATGCTCTAGCTGCAATTGGAGAAATAAGGAAAAAAAATTAGGGTTTAAACAAAAATGAAAACAGAAAGGAAATCAGGAAGTACGAGAGAGAGAGAGAGAGAGAGAGAGGAAGTGACCATCATTTCGCTTGCCAGTACTCCGTTTTGCAGGTTGTTTGGTTCTCGCCATTGTTGATTTGATTTGGGTGGAAACGGTCGATTCGCTGTGCTTCTATTTCAAACTCGAAGCTTATATTTCCCCGCTCACTCGCTCAGTTTATTTTCAACTACGAGTCACCATGTGTCACGATTCGACCGTTGGCGTTCACCGAGTTAGAATGGTATTTGTATTTATTTATAAAATCAAATGCAAATTTGCATTTGGCCTTAGAGCATCTCCAACAGCTTCCCCATTTTGGAGAAAAGGGGAAAAATGGTGATTTTGGAACACAAATAAGCTCCAACAGCTTCTCCAAAAATTTCTCCAAAATGGGGATAATAGGATTTTCCCCAAAATTTTCTCCAAATTTGGAGAATACTCCAAATATGATTACCAAGTGTTTTTCCAAATATGGGGAATCTGTTGGAGATTAGTGTAAATTTTTTTGGGGATTTTGACTTTTGTTTTAACAAAGACCTTTTTTATGGTTTCATTTTTATAACGGATGTAATTTTTTTTTAATGACGTCGATAATTAGAGTGACGTTAGTGAGATGTAGTTTAGTCCACTAATCCTTTTTCTCTATCTACTTTTATATTTATAACATATTTAGTCTCTCAATCTATTTCTGTTTTAATGATAGATTTGGTCTCTCTCTTTACTTTTATTTTTGTAACAGATTTGATATATTGCTTTAGGCCATCTGTATCCCATTCGGGCTCGGGCTAGGACGTGGGTAGGGCGGGCTCGAGCGGGCTCCGGTACGGGGGGGGGGGGGCTCGAGGCTCGGGCTTGGCATGCGGGTTTGAAAACCCAAGAAACCCGATTACTTTATTTGTTTTTTAATTTTTTTTTTAAAAATTTGAAAATATTAAAAACTAACGGCTCTTTGTTTATATTTTTTTTTAAATTTTTTTTTCAATTTAATCAACTATATATATTAACCCAAGCCTCTTATTTTTTCACACCAAAATCTCTCAAACTCTCTCAAATTTCATCATGAATCCAAACAAAACACCTACATCCCGTCGTAACCGACCGGATACACCGCAACCGCAAGAAGACCCGGAGCTTGGTTTCCAAGCGTTTACACAACAAGGTTATCATCCGCAATTTTCGCAACAATATCCGCCACAATTTTCGCAACAATTTCCGCCACAATTTCACCAACAATTTTCGCAACAATTTCCTTACCAATTTACACGTCCTGGTTTGATTGAACAAGGTTTTACTCCGGCCAACTACAATCTTCCTTCACCCGCAATCAATCTCGACGACGACATTGTTCCGGAAACCCTACATTCTAGCCCGCACACACCACAATCCATCTACACACAACAATCTATCCCGGAACCATCAAACCCGACACCAACGAGAAAAGGAAAAAACAAACAATATGAAAATAGAGCCGCCAAACAGATGTGGAGTAAAGACGAGGAACTCGCGTTAGTGTCGGCGTGGGTTGACGTTTCGGAGGACCCCGTTGTCGGTAACGCACAAACCGGTGGTAATATTTTTATACTTGAATTTACATATATTTTTATTGTTATTATTATTATTATTGTTATTATTATTATTATTATTATTATTATTATTATTATTATTATTATTATTATTATTCTTGTTAATATTCTTATACTTGAATTTACATAAATGTAGAAAGTTTTTGGACCCGAATCGGACAAGTGTTCTTTAGTTTGATGGGCCGCGGAAATTATAGAACAACTCATCAACTCAACACCAAGTTCAACGACCTCGATAAAAGAATAAATTCTTTTGGCGGCTTCTACAACAACTTGGTCACTAATAGATCAAGCGGAATGAGTGAGACCGACATTTCACGAATGGCACACGAACGGTACCGAGCACAACTTGGGTTTGCTTTCACTCACGAACAAGCTTGGGGGGGGGGGGGCTCGAGGCTCGGGCTTGGCATGCGGGTTTGAAAACCCAAGAAACCCGATTACTTTATTTGTTTTTTAATTTTTTTTTTAAAAATTTGAAAATATTAAAAACTAACGGCTCTTTGTTTATATTTTTTTTTAAATTTTTTTTTCAATTTAATCAACTATATATATTAACCCAAGCCTCTTATTTTTTCACACCAAAATCTCTCAAACTCTCTCAAATTTCATCATGAATCCAAACAAAACACCTACATCCCGTCGTAACCGACCGGATACACCGCAACCGCAAGAAGACCCGGAGCTTGGTTTCCAAGCGTTTACACAACAAGGTTATCATCCGCAATTTTCGCAACAATATCCGCCACAATTTTCGCAACAATTTCCGCCACAATTTCACCAACAATTTTCGCAACAATTTCCTTACCAATTTACACGTCCCGGTTTGATTGAACAAGGTTTTACTCCGGCCAACTACAATCTTCCTTCACCCGCAATCAATCTCGACGACGACATTGTTCCGGAAACCCTACATTCTAGCCCGCAAACACCACAATCCATCTACACACAACAATCTATCCCGGAACCATCAAACCCGACACCAACGAGAAAAGGAAAAAACAAACAATATGAAAATAGAGCCGCCAAACAGATGTGGAGTAAAGACGAGGAACTCGCGTTAGTGTCGGCGTGGGTTGACGTTTCGGAGGACCCCGTTGTCGGTAACGCACAAACCGGTGGTAATATTTTTATACTTGAATTTACATATATTTTTATTGTTATTATTATTATTATTGTTATTATTATTATTATTAATATTATTATTATTATTATTATTCTTGTTAATATTCTTATACTTGAATTTACATAAATGTAGAAAGTTTTTGGACCCGAATCGGACAAGTGTTCTTTAGTTTGATGGGCCGCGGAAATTATAGAACAACTCATCAACTCAACACCAAGTTCAACGACCTCGATAAAAGAATAAATTCTTTTGGCGGCTTCTACAACAACTTGGTCACTAATAGATCAAGCGGAATGAATGAGACCGACATTTCACGAATGGCACACGAACGGTACCGAGCACAACTTGGGTTTGCTTTCACTCACGAACAAGCTTGGGAAGTTCTAGAAAAATGTCCAAAATGGGGAGTCGTTCCAACGATGACGACAACTTCATCGCGGGGTTCAAAACGTACCAAACCTTCCGATGATGACGATGACGACAACTTCATCGAGCAACTTCAACGACCCATCGGGAGAAACAAGGCAAAAAAAACATCAACGAGTAATACGAGCGGGTCGAATACGAACGAAAGTGTTACTCAGTTGTTGACGACGTTCAACGAGAAGATTGATGATACAATGGAATACAAAATGAAAAAACTCGAACTCGAACGAGATAAGTTGGAACACGAACGAGAAATCGAACAAGAAAAACGATTTGATAAAGACTTCGAGTTTTTCATAACCCCGCATGATCACCTTACGGGAGACGTTTTGAGGGCTACTTTGGCGAAGAAAGAGAGAATTAAAAAATTACATAATTTTGGGTAATTTTGTATTTTGTAATTTTTATTTTTTTAGTGTTTTGTATTTTGTAATTTTTATTTTTAATAAATGATATGAATTTTTATTTTTAATGAATGATATGAATTTTTATTTTTATTATTTATCTTATTTTTATTTATTAAAAAATATATAAATATTTTTATTTTGTTAAATAATTAAATGTATAAATAAAAGAATTAAAAAAAATGAGGTGGCAAGAGGGCTTGAGGGTTCCCGCTACGTCACTTTAGGGCTTGAGAGTTTGAGGAGATGGTTAGGAGAAAAGCTGATGTGGCGCTGATGTGACGCTTGAGAGTTGTGATACGGATGGCCTTAGTTTCAATTTTGTAACAGATTTGATCCTCATTTTAATTAATACATACAAAAAATTATCGTAAAAATTAATTAATTTACATAAACTAATTTCATATACATTAAAAGTTAGAGTAAATTACACCAGAGGTCCCTGTGGTTAGGTCAGAATCTGGACTTGGTCTCTAAAATGAAATATTTACAACAGACGTCCCTATGGTTGTCATTTTGTTTCATGTCAGATCCCCGTGGTTGTCATTTTTGTTTCAAATTACTCTTTTTTAATCTAAACCATAAGGACCAACATTGAAACAAAATGACAAGCACATGGATCTGACGTAAAACAAAATGACAACCATAGGGACGTCCAGTGTAATTATTTCATTTTAGGGACCAAATCCATATTCTGACCTAACCACAGGGACCTCTGGTGTAATTTACTCTAAAAGTTATTATAGTTAAATGATAAATTAATAAACATATATCAAATATATATAAGTGCTATAATTTAGCACTAACAAATTAAAGATTATTAGTATTATTATGGTTAAGAGTAAAATTTGGGTGCTAAAACTTAATATTAGTGCTATCTTTAGTATTTTGGGTTGAAAATCGACAAAATAACTAAACACAACTTACAAATCACTTTATAAGCAGTCATTTAGTGATCATTTACTTGGATAGTACTTTACTTACATAACTAGTGTTCGACATCGCGCGTTGCGCGATGAACAAATTTTATATTAACAAAACTATGAAAATTGTTGTTATTATTTTCATAGATATGGAATATGTTGCAAATACATATACAATGATTTATTTTAAATATTGATTGACTTTAAAATTATTTAGTTAATAGAATTATGAAATATGTTGGATGTGTGAGATAAATTATTAGTAATAACTAAAATTTAAATATTTATATATAACATTAATGAACGTCGTTTAAAATAAATCATTACGAAAAATAACATAAATTGAAAAATAAAACAAAATACAAAGTAGTAGAAGATATCAGATAACCAAGGCTCGAGACTACAATAAATAAAAAATAAAAACATTTAGATTTAGAATAAATCTTCTATACTTATTTAAACGGAAACAACACACATGCAAATTGTTTCAACAATTACCAAATAAAATTACATTATTAAATTTTTGTATTATCATTAAAATAGGTAATTTAAAGAATCTTTATATAAAAAAACAAATAATATGATTATTTCAACAATTGTAATCATCTTTTAAAAAAATATGACAATACTTGAAAAGTGTAATAAAGTGTTTATATTTATTATTAAATTGTTATAACAAAAAACGTAGAATTCTTTAGATTCTAAGAGATCTTTTTATCAAGAATCCACATTTTTTTATTTAGTCATTGACTTTTCTTCCAATATTTTTTTTCTCCTTTATGATCAATTCCTTAATTTTTTGGTAGTTTGGGTCAAAGTTTGTATTGATGCATGAGTCACGTGAACACGATTACATAGCATTGTCAATCCGTTTTCACTTTCTTTTTTAAATGTGATTCATCAACTTCATTTTCTAAATTGATTGTCTTGGATACATTGTTAACAGTGGTATCATCAATCTCGTTAAACTGTAGCAAAAAATTGATGTTGAAACTTATAAGTTAATGAAGCAAAAAAAATTCACAAAATGAAATCGACCTAACTTTTAACATAATTCAAAATAATTGGAGGTCAAGAAAACAAATTCGAAGAATGTTAGTCAGCTTGCGTTTTAGTAGAACATGGATTTTTCAAATGAACACTCGAATCAAATCAAGAAACGAATATAAAAACGAAGATTTGTTGTCTCATGCGAGTAATAATGTAATATCAAAATAATCAATACTCAAATGTTTTTTAGCATTTGTGGGTTACATTTCGGAAAAGTGACATAAAAATGAGAATTAAGGTAGACATAAATCACGAAACTACTAAATAGAAAAAATCAATAATACATTGTACTTGAAGTAGTACTCAAATGAAATACTTACATGTAATAATAATATATGTGTTTTGATGATAAAACTTTGATGTTCTTCGACATACGTAGATAGCTTGTTTTCCTTGTCACTTACTACAAAAAAGACAACATAAAAGACACTTGAAGTCAATACAATAACAAATAACTCAACAATGAACAAATATCGATAACAAAGATTAATCTTTTAACATTACAAATTTAGGAGAGAAATGTGTTAGAGGGAGAAAGTGAAAGGTAGTTTGTTGAATGACAAATGGTTAAAACATCAATAACATAACAAAAGAAAACACTTATGTTTAAATAAGGGAAATGAATGACTAATTAAAATAAAGAAAGAAAAATGAATGGTTAGTAACATAAAGAAAGGAAAATAAAAAGTCAGTTTACATAAATTACAATAAATTGAATCATTAATTAAAATAAATAATGGAAAACTAATTAATAATATAAAAAGAGGAAAACAAATGGTTAATAACATAAATTGTCATGGATATATAGAATTACTATTAAAGACCCTCATTTATAACAAAAATATAATTTACATATGAGAATGAAAAAATCTTTAATATATTCTATATTTTAAAAATCAAAAAATTGATAAGAAAAAAGAGAATACATTCTATGTATTAGAATGTGTCATATCATCTCTTTAAAATCCTCTTTTATGGATATAAACATTGCCAAGATGTTACATCATTTTTTAACAATTCTCATTTATATAGATTTATTATGTAAATTAGTCTAATATTGATTAACTTATATATTTATATAGATTTATTATGTAAATTAGGCTATATATTTATATAATAAAAAATTCTAGAAACTTGTAAAAAGAAATGAAATGTTCATTCATTTCATGCTAAACAACTCAAAAACTGAAGAAAGTAAGAACTAATGTTTCCAGTTTTTTCAAGAAATCATATCATCTTTTGATGGTTCTCTGTTATATAGATATATAGATAGATTGTAATCCTATGAATTTAATTAAAAGATGGTGGTCATTTAATAAAATGTTTGATTAAATTAGTGTAAGATAAATAGAAATTATATTTGTTGATGTTTTTATGTTGTGCAAATAAAGATAATTATAAAATAATAAAGAAAATTAAATGTTAAATAAAAAATATAAGGTAAATAAATTATAATACTATAAATTTAATTAAAAGATGGTGGATTCATTTAATAAATGTTTGATTAAATTAGTGTTAAATTAGTGTAAGGTAAATAGAAATTATATTTGTTGATGTCTTTATGTTGTGCAAATTATAATAATTATAAATAATAAAGAAAATTATATGTCAAATAATAAATGTAAGATAGATAAAAATTATATCTGTTGATGTTTTTGTGTATAATAAAAATAATTATAAAATACAAAGAAAATTAGATGTTAAATGAAAAGTTAAAGTCATTTAATGAGAAACTAATTTTTTATTTAAAAGAAATTCAAATTTAGAAGAAATTAGGAAAATGGAAATGATGGCTTCTCATTATGCAACCTAAGCAACTCCACATTTTGCTTTTATATATATATATATAGATTTGTGTTGTTAAACATAGTGTTTAGGGTTGTTCATCGGTTGTGAGTCCAATGGGGGTGGGGATAATTTGAATCATTTCAATCAATCATTAAATGTTGGGTTTTTCCAATTCAATAGATGATTGGATCGATTCGATTCCATCCATTGGATATTATGTGACACCCCAAATCCACCATTAGGTAATGTCACATCATTCATCTCAAATATCACGTTACGACGTCGAATATGACAATAAAGTATAATCAGAACAAAATCACAGGGGAAGACTTAACTTAAAACATTACAACTCCAACATTAGCATGTCTCATACCAGGCTATGTTACATAAACTCCAAAATGCATAACTCTAATAAGTTTGACAGCTAGCAAACACATAGAAGAAATATAACATACAGAAACCTAACTATGCCTTGTCGATTCCTTTGTCCAAACCTGAACATCCAACTCCTGAAATGTATACTAGTAGTTAGCTAAAAAGTTAAGCGAGTTTATAGTTTACATGCATGTAAATACACACTTCTTACCATGTATCAATAAATATCACCAATACATTATACATATTACGATAAAAGCATTTAACACCAAATGTTTCTCTTGAACTCCTGTCCGGGTAGGTTCACTGTAGCATTCCCTAGTTTGCACGATTCACAGCCGTCCGACATCTATTTCGGGGTTGTGCCAGAACTCCTCTCCAGGTAGGTCCACTTTGTCACTGATAGGGTGAGCTACTCGAGATCGACTCGGTCAAAACTCGGTCAAGGCTCGACTCGAACTCGAGCTCGACTCGATATACTAACGAGTCGAATCGAGCCATCTGATACTCGACTCGATAAGCTCGTGAGATACTCGAATATATTTTATATATAATTAACTTTATATTATAATTTATAACATATAATATAAATAAATTATTATTTTAGTATATTATAATTATCTAAATAAAATAAAAAAAACAATTATTATAATTATTTATATTCTAAAAGATGGGGAAGTAGAGAAAGAAAAATTAGTAATGACTATGGACTATGGTGAGAAATTCCATCTCACATTGGTGGGATTCACCTCCAAATCCATTGAGGTCCAAGTATATATAGGTCTTTATCCTCCCATTTTATACCATTTAACTTGCTTAGTGGCTTGAACCTAAAGGCTTGTGCCTAAGGGCTTGAACCAAATGGTTTTTTCTATATGGTGTACCCTAGTGAGTGATTCATCTTTAGTTCTTTTAAAAATTTTGTTTACGTTCGTTATCATTTTACTGATTTGAGCTTGATTCGAGTTCGAGTTCGAGTTCGAGCTTCATTCGAGCTTGAAACGAGTTTGAGTTCTAGTTCGAGCTCGAGAATTGACGTTCGAGTCGAGTTCGAGTTTGGATTTTCACTACTCGCGAGTTTTCGAGTTGAGTTCAAGCTCAAGTATTTGCTTTCGAGTTCGAGTCGAGTATAGTGATACTTGATCTCGACTCGCATCATTTACACCTCTAGTCACTGACATTCCCTGCGTTGCTTGCTCACACCCGTTTAGGACCCATTTCAGGGTTGTGCCACCCCAAAGTGCGAACATGTCGAGCTCGACTTCATACTCAAATATCGGCACCATATTGTGCCACATAAAATAAACTCAAAGATATGGCATGCTAAATTATTTAAAACACCAATAAATGAATGACATACAACTCCTCATAACATTTGCATACATGCAAACATGCACATAAAACCATATCATCATGCTCCACATAAATAACTTCAGATAGCTATCATGCCAAAATAATTTACATTTACGTATGTACATATACATTCTAGAAAAAATCTCATAAAGACTCACGTGAAAGTGTTTGTCCAAGCAATAAACCCCGTTTAGTGACCTACACAACATTCACCAAAATATTCTATCAACGACTTAAATTGCCATAAGTCAACAAAAGTCTACTACAATAAACCTTCTGTCAAACCCGAGCACTCGACTCATCGACGTCCTAAAACGTTCATTTAATCATTCCATAGTTTTATAAGCACCATCTCCTATTTTAAAATGTCCCAAGTAATCTTTTGGCTCTAAAACGAGCTTTAAAATCATATTATTAAATCATTAAATGATTTGATGTTCATTCTTCCCTTAAAGAGCAATTAATTAATATATATTAATTTATAATTATCCAATATATTAAATTAAATCTAATCTAATTTAATATACTAATTAAATTAGAAGGTAGTTTAAATTACCTATACTATTGATCTAGACGAGTGTAACCGCTTCTGGATCAATCTGGACCGTTTAAAATCAATAAGCCACTCATTAAGTCACTACTCCTTACAGTTAAGTCATTCATTAATCCTCTTAACCGGCCCACCTCCTCGTCTGCAACCTCCCACTCTCACAATCCCCTCTCCTCTCACACAAACTCTCCCTGGTTTTCTCTCCCACGTCTTGCGGTTGCAATGTACCCTCCTTCACAAACCAAGTATGGTTTCTTTGATGTTTGCACAAATCAGGTAGACCATCGATTTAGGGTTTTTTTGATTTTGTTTGATTCTATTCTGTAACAGGTAATACAGTTTTGAAGAAGAACTTGGCTTCAATTTTTGGTGATAAATTGCCTCGGTTTGCTAACAAGATCACTTTCAAGGTACATCGTTTTTTAGGATTTCCGTTCCTATGATTTTACAAAGGGTTTTCATTTCCAGAAATCAGGAAATGGAAGTGGTTGGTTATACCATTGCTTTGGCATATTGTCTTCCACAATGGGCTTCCATTTTCAGCTTATTAAGGGGAGTCGGCCTTTCTTTTGCTCCAAGCAGCAAACTATCAATGAGAAATGAAGATTATACTTGTGTACTCATAAATTCCAGCATTCTATACATAAATTCCCCAATTTTAAGGGTCTCTATCCTAAGAAAAAAAATCATTTCTTACAAAGGAAAGGGATATATGTTTTCTTACCTTTTTGTCGTAAATATTACATCACTTTGAGTTGGAAACTATGTTGTTACAACGGTCAAAATATGAAGTCACAGTTTGGAATTAAGTAGAATCACACACACACACACATATATATATATAGGGTTGGGTTGGGTTTCGGTGAGAAGTTGAGGTTAAAGTGAGAAGCGTGAGAAGTGGTTATCAACCGTTGAATGAGAAATGGACGCACATTAGGATGAGATGCACCTAGATAAGATACACCGAGATGCACCGGATCAATTCCTTTCTAAGTAGCAATTCATGGGAGGGCATTTGATCAACGACAGATCCACTTCTCACTCTTCTCATGTTAACCTCAACTTCTCACACGATCCTTCACCTATATATATGTGTGTGTAAATATATATAGGTATGGGATCATGTGAGAAGTGTCATTTTTTGTGAGGAGTACTTTAAAACCGTTGATCACTTTTAATCAAATACCCTCCCATGAATTGCGGTTTAAAAGGGAGTTGATCCGGTGCATCTCATCCTAATGTTCGCGCATTTTTTTTATCCAAGGGTAAGAAAGCACTTCATGGGAGGGCATTTGATTAAAATTGATCAACGGCAGATCCACTTCTCACGCTTCTCATGTTAACCTCAACTTCTCACACGATCCTTCACCTATATATCTTATCTTTGTATCATAAGCAAATTGGATAATTCTTAAAGAACTATTTATTGTGGCATTGTGCATCCTTTATTTATTCATCGTGGCATATGTAATTAATTTTAAGAAACACACTTCTACTAAGTTCGTTGTTTAAGACATTTAAATATATGGTTTGATAAACATATTTGTGTAGTAATAATTAGGGGAGTTCTTCGATTTAAATTCAACAGATCTTGGTGGATTCGATATGATATAATTATCTATTTAATTTTGGATGTTGTTATCTAATACAATCTAATTAACATTGGACCAAATCCAATGTGATGATTAGATCGGATTAGTTCTATTTATTTGACATTACTATTGGTTATCCATTTGATTCAACCAATATTTTGATTTAGTTATTAACCGATTAATCCACCATTTTAACCAACTATTCATATATTTTTCCAATTTTTAAAAACAATACATACAAATATCAAATAAAAATAGTATCATAAAAAAATTATTATTATATATATATATATATATTATTAATTTGATGATAGTTACATTACAATTGAAAGGGTAATGTCATTGGATTAAATCGTGTTCGGTTTATTGGATTCTGGAGTACCGTCCAAGAACTACCAATCCGATCTGGATGTAGGAATTTTGGATCCGATCCAATCCAATTATGGTTGGTCGATTTTAATTGGATTGGTTGTTTTGATTGGATCATATGATTTGCACATTCCTACTAATAATAGAGTTTGGACTTCTTTGCCTATGATCTATCATGAAAGATACAGAATAACCCTTCAAGGGTACCTAACCGAGAGTCAAAAGCACGGGAAAGCCGGTTATAGTTTGACCAAACTTCTTGCTCGATTGAAAAACAACTCGAATGATGAAAAGAGTGACTGATAAAATAATTAATTCGAGATTAAAATCATGTCACGTACCCGACCAACGGACGGGTATAACACTAGTTAATTAGTGTCCTAACAATTTTATTACGACAATTTTTTTAATTTATAAATCATCTAAATAATTTATTAGAAACATACTAGGAATTAATAATTAATTAATAGAATTTATTAACTAATTATTATCTTAAATTAAATTAAATTTAAATTACATATATTAATTAAAGGGAAATTAATTAAAATACTCCAAGTTTGAAGTTGACTTACCAAAATACCCTAAAAAATTAATTTCTTACCAAAATGCCCCTTTTTCCGCGATAAGATCCCGTGATCGCGGGCAGGGACCAATTGTGTAAATTTTTGCAAGATATATTTACACTTTCAGTCCCTGGCCCCCGCGAACGAGGCCCGCGATGGCCCGCTATGGGGACTGAAAGTGTAAATAATCTTGCAAAAATTTACACTTTCAGTCCCTGCCCGCTATAGAGGGCTCCCTCCGCTGAAAAAAAGGGCATTTTGGTAAGAAAATTTATTTTTTTGGGTATTTTGGTAAGTCACTTTCAAACTTGGGGTATTTTAATTAATTTCCCTTAATTAAATAAAGAAAAATTAATTAATAAATTAATTAGATTAACTGCAAATATGAAGCACAAGACTTGGCCCAAACAAATAATCGTTTTCTAAGCCTAGGTAAGTAAAGAAGTCCTAATGCAATAAAATGGCACGACCCAACACCCGGACCAAGTCACTGGGGCCCACTCCTCCACCGAGTCGGTGTGACCGAACCGCTCAGAACCACCGACCCGCCCGTCTGCCCCCAACCTTGGACCGTCTGGCCCGCGACCGCTCCCCGGTCGCGCCATCGCACGGCTAATGCCGACAGCGGCGTTTTTGGTCCATTCCAGCTTGCTTCTCGCTTTTTTTTTCGCACCCCTAAGTAATAACTGTTTTCATAATAATAAACATTTAAAAAATTATGACTATTTTATAAATGGCGAACTTACTAGCATTCAATAAAATAAGAGGCGCACACACTAGAAGTGCACTCACCAATTCAGCGAGAAACATATCGATTTTAATGTTTTTCTTTTATATTTTTTTTGGTCGATTTTATGATACGGTTTTTGTGATTTTAAGAAACCGATAATATTTATGTATGTTTGAATAAAATATAAATTTGAAGACCATATAAAATCTATAAAAAAATACATTGTTATTAAAGTAAATCGCGTTTTTCATCGATTTGTTAAATTTGTGGATAATTGTATTTGTTAATATAGATAATCTACATATTACTGAACCCAAGTTACTCACGTTACCCTGCAACGTGCGGTTTTCACACTAGTTTATTGTAATCACACGTGATTTTGATGAAAAATTATGAATTGTGTTTTGAAGTACATATGATCTTATACATTTTAAATGTGGTTTGCTATACATCGGGATTCTATTTTCATTAATTTTCTTTTTCAATGTTTAATGTGAATTATTACTTTTCAAATTTTAAACCACATATGATTAAGAAAACACTTTGAAAAAAAAAACCCTAAACCCTAAATTAATTTTGATGAAAATTGTATTTTTTTTTTAATATTACTTTAAATAAAAAACGAAATTCTTTAAAGAAAATTAAATAGGCTTATTTTAAATGAGTTAAGTAAAAAATATTTTATTAAATAAAAATCAAATCATATTAAATTCAAAATTAGGAATATAAATAAATACTTAAAATAACATCTATATAATTAACTTACTTTAATACCCTAATTTATTTATTTTAAAAATTAATTATTTAAAATATTATTTAATGAAAGGATTGATCTAAGGCATTATCTAAGAAATTCTGTTATTATCATTCTCATATTATCTTTTGATACTAATTATTATTATAATATTAATTTCTTTCATATGGCAGGCAGTTGCTGCCTCTTCAAGGCTAAACCACCATCCCCTTGCTACCGTTGTTTTGTACCATCAGATGAAGATGATGCATCCACATACCCACCCACTTAATTACTTAGAACATCTCTAACGAGTCACACTATATTTTACACTAAACACCAAATCATTTTTATATTAATTTATTAAACTTTCAATAGTATCTTTATATTTGTTAACTTTACAATTTATACCCGTATTTTTTATTTAGATCATAACTTAATATTTATTTTAATATTATCATCGAATATTTTATCATGTTGTACATTATTTACTTAATTGAAACATAAATATAAAGAATATATATATAGGGGTGGTATCGGGTACAAACCAAATAGATTATACAATCTCATCTTCACCAATCACATAACTTCTTTTTTTATATCCATATGGGTATTTTAAGGTTTTTAGCATATTTTTTTTTTTTTAAATATATTATTTTACCCTTTGTAACTGTTAGATGAAAAACTAAATTCATCGTCCGACACCGACGACCAGAAAATATAGATTCATGAAGGCAAATTATATATTCATGAAGTAATATTACAGATTCATGAAGCCAGATTGAGTTTGTAGGGTTTGTACAATCCATTTGGTTTGTATTTGATACCCATCCTATATATATATATATATATATATATATATATATATATATATAGATAGATGGATAAAATAAAGGGCAAATAATAAATCTCAAAATTAATAGACCAAAAATGTAATTGAAAAGTGATATAAAAAGTAGTGTAAATGAATAGTGTTACACTAAACTTAGTGTGAAAAATAGTGACCCCATTGGAGATGTGAATAGTAAGATTTACACCAAATTTAGTGTTTAGTATAAGATTTAGCGACCCCAATGGAGATGGTGAAGAAAGCCAACCAGTATCCACAATGACCACTTCACCCATCTTTAACTGAATTCACAAGGGGATATATAGGAAACTTAACAAAACATGCATTCATTCCTCCATGTGTTTTCAATTCAACCCAAAAACATCATTCAGTCAATATATGCAAGCAATCATGTTCAACCTTAACAAACATCAACCAGACTTCATTCATTCCTTCCTCCTACTGTTTAATATTTACCATATCAATCGATGCACCCAATCACCAAACACGACCATCATTCACTCTTAACAAAAGAACATCGAACTGCTTACTTTCTCATGAAGTTTTGGAATTTGAGTGAACCCACCTGCTGATCCACTTCCACCACCGCTATGACTTGATGCCGCATCAGATTGGTCATCAAACTTGACAAATTGTGCCATTTGCGCAGCTGCCAAATGAGCATAGCATATCGGAGCAACTGCACAACAACAAGACGAATCATTCAAAAAGAACTACGGTACCAAAACCAAGGACTATTTTGTAAATTCACAGGATTAATAATATAAGTTAATGAGACAATCAGTTGAGCATATTCATTACCTACTGATATGGCAGTTGTGCTCCTTTGGTACCTGCATAAGCCATAAACCCCAAATCTATCACTTTATATCTAAAACCATCAACTATTTGTTATAAACAAAATCACAACTTTACAACTTACACATAAGATAGAGAATGAACAAGCTCTTGCAAGTCATCAGTGGAAAAACCAATCTGATCCAGAAGGACATGATAATGGGTAGGCCGAGTTGTACCCTAAAAACCAACATAAAATCCGAGTTAGTTACTACTCGCAATCACAAATATGTAAAAGAGCTTTCATAAAACTCACAATTGGCCCATTCTGTGCACACAAATAGAAGTCGTTATTCTTTGGATGACAGACTTGATTGTCGACGATTGTTCCTGTAACGCAAGAAAGAAAACCATCAAATTTACGTTCATTTCCGCTCAAACTATTGATCTTCAATAATCAGAATCACAACCTGGTGGAACATTGTTTTGATCATTAGGTAGGAAAAACTTGGTGTGATGAGTCTTCTGGGCAACAATCACCGTGAACTTTGGATTCCACTCGTCATCCAAGAACTTGCAGGCCTAAATCAAAAGACATATAAGCACAATATGATCTTAGTTACAACTTCTAATTACAAAAAAACATCGATCAAACCTCCATTATTTGGTCCAGCTCGATATTTAACACTTGGCTAAACTGTGACTCGCTCACTCCATCCCTGCAAACAACAAAACGAATCAGGTTATACAACTAAACCCAACAAGTTCCCAAAAACCCGCGTCTTACCTAAAGATAATTATATTTTGAGGTTTCAGCTTTGGAGTACTCTGGTAAAAATCTTCCATTAATTCCCTGAAATCAAAAACTCAGTGTCAACCATTTCGACTCAAAAGTTTGAATCTTTTTTTTAAAACTTGACGATTGTCTTCGAGTGTATAAAACTATAAATTAACCACCTTATCATCCCTTCATCTTTAACATCTGAAACAGGCTTAAACAAGCCATCAATCATCTCAACTCTTGCAGATTGTGTCCGAACAGATGCCCTGTAACGAGAAACGAGCGGCCAATTCCTAGACCCAACAACCTACAAATCCCCAAGAAAATCAGCTTCAGATTGCTGTCATCGGGCTCAAAATCTACAAATCTCAACTTACAGCGGCAATTGAAGGAACATCAGCACGGCCAGGAGAACCGTGAGAAACATCCATTCCAACAATAATGGTGGGAATCTTTGACACCACAGGCATATTTTTCGAGAACTCCATTGAAAGCAAGGAGTTGATACCACCCATCTGAAATCAAAGAAATACAAATGTGACCCGACTTGCAGGAAGATTAAAAAAACATCCAAAACAGCTTTGATATGAAATCAAGACCTTCGCGTTAATCTTTAGAAGAATGTTGGTCAGGTACTGATCATTGATCTTAGTCGGAGCCATGCACTGCGTCACTATCCCAAACTCCACCAGACACTTACGCTTCCAAGGACCTATCAACAACAGAACAACTACCATCAACAAAACAACAGTTTCTTTTTTCAGGTAGCAAAAGATCAAGAAAGAGAGTAAAAACCATAGATGTCCGAATTCTTTCTTTCCGGGAGGATGCATAGAAGAAACCGAGGAGGGCCAGGGAGTTTTTGTCTTATCAACTCAAACATCTTTTCCACACGAACAGTAGCAGGAGCTCGCCGAAACTGTGGGCTTTCGTCAATCACAGCAAATGGTTGATCAAAATCCTGAACATAATCACATAAAACCAGATTAACCAATCATCTTTACTATCTAATACTTCCTAGCAAATACAGAAAAATACCCAAAGCTAAACTTACGATTCCTTTCGCACGGGAACACTTGGGAAGATCTCTAAGTAGACCATTCATGTCACAACGTGCAGAAAAGTTGACGACAGCCCATTCGAAGATCCTAGTCGGCTCAACAAGTGTCTGCCGTCATATAAAATAAGCCATTAGAACCAACAACACACATACGTTAAAAACAAAGAGCTCATGATCGACCTTATTGTTGAAGTTCCATCGACCATTACGAGGAAACAAGTCTCCGCCGTTCCCAAACTTCAACTTCGGTGGCTCCAAAACCCGCCCTTCCACTGGTGTAAACGCAGTACTAATCGCAATCCCCGTAGAGTTGATAAGTGGATCAGCCTCGTAGTTGCTTTGTCTCAGCGCCTAAAAGGAAATACAAACACAGTTTATTTACTAATCACCATTCTCGATTAAGATCTAATACGAAGTCATTAACTTACACCAGTCAAGGCCCTCATTCGCTCTTGAGGCTTCTGTCTAGATTTCTCGACAAGGGAAGCTCTTTGTAAATTGGACAACGATTTTGTATATCGTTGCAAGGAAAGCAAGTCACACAACTACATATCAACACAAATATGTATATTAGATTCATTTTGGATTTAGATGTTTAACAAAATCCAAATAGAATACCTCCAGAGGGATATAAACGGGCCGCTTTGGCTTCCCAACATCTAGACACGGGAAATCAGCAGAGATCGGGAGATCTATATGCTTATGATTGGAAAAGTAGTCAAACACCGTAATCTCAATGGATTCACCAGGACTGTTATTGCCATCTCTCTGGTTCCTTGATCTGAGTGAAAATCTACAAAACAAATTCACATTTAACTGTCACTTTCATCCAACATTTTAAATAACACAATTGGATTTCTTCAGATAAATAACATGAACTTACTTCTGTTCTCGGCAAGATCTCTCGCTCAACCCAATAATTTTATGCTCTAGATTCAAAGGAAAGGTCTTGACACGGAGGCCCTTGAGGGTTCTTTTAGCCTGTTTAACAAAAACAATCATAGATATGAATCAATCGAAGATACTAAATAATCTTAAACAGAAAAGATTTACCTTAGTCCAGTCAATTTCCTTCAAGTCTCGAGCATTTTGATTCTCTAGAAGGAAGTCTATGACTTTCCCTGGCTTGACTATCATTGTAGAGGAAACATCTATGCAAATAAATCAGTAAAAGTCATTAGTTTCATTACTATTTAGTTGAAACGAGAAAAATATCGAGTCTTACCCATGTTCAAACTCAAACCAGCTTGAGTGGCCCGAAAACTAGAATGGAAACCCCTGCAGCAAACAACCCCACCACCAATTTGAACGAAGTTTTTAGCATCATTGTGAAAGAAAGACTGGCGAACAAGAAGACAGCCCCTGCATATATAGCAAACAAACCAAGATTAAAAGTTATTAAACACAAACAACGTAAAGAAAAAGCAATTATCGATATATATATATATATACTTACTGTTTTGCAGCATGTTGCCTCAGAAGAACATCCAAAACCCTTACAGCTTCATGAAATTGCTCAGAATCTTGTCCTTGGAGGGCTTTAAAGATAGCTTGAATCGGGATCTTGGTGGCATAGTTTATCTGCAGTTTATACGACTTGCATTGAGGTGGACGCCTTGATCTCTTGGATCCACTCTCACTCGGGCTGCCATTCGGGCTCCCACGTAGCATTCTACAAAACAACAAACGATCAATAACACCAAGATCCTTAAACAAAACAAAAAGTGTCATAAAACAACAAATATTGTCTTACCGATTGGACGAAAGATTCTCCAGCACGACTGTGAACTCGAGCTTAGTCCCAGGTAAAGCACCCACCGTAAACAACGTCTTTTCCCCATCATATGCAAACCCTTTATCACCCATCTCAGTATTATATGTCTTGTGAGCCATATCCAACACTCTTCTACCAACCCCTTTCGCCTCCACTGGACTCCCATCTTCATAAAATAAAGCAACCTAAAACAGCATACAACAGACATCTAAAGATAGTTTCTACAAACTTCAAATTCAATATGGATTCATAGTTTATCAATATCTAGAAGGTGTTTGGGATTGCTTATTTAAATGACTTGTCTCCTTATCTCATTTTGTCACTTATTTCATTTTGTCACTGCAAATAAGTTATTTCTAGTGTTTGGATTGGGAAAAAAGAAAACTGATGCAAGACTTTTTGTCACCGCAAATAAGTTGTTTTTAATAAGTTAGTCCATACCAACTTATCAACTTATTTGAAACACCTAATTACTTTTTTGGTTATTTTACATGTATAAGCAATCCCAATCACCCCTAATTAAATAACAACTTATTAGCTTATTAATTTTTGGTACCACAATAAGCTAATTCAAACACTTTTTATAAAACTCTTTTTTGTCACCAAATAAGTTGATAAGCACTTTTTTTAAAGCACAACTTGTTTTAAATAAGCAATCCCAAACACCACCTAAATTGTGATTTGCTACTATTATAGTATAGTATGCATATTTGCATGTATTCTTGGGTATCTAAAAATCAAATGCAAACATTATGAACAAAATAGTATTAAAAGTTAAATATAGTAGTTGAGGAGATGTAGATACATACACTGTATTGATAGAAGTGGTCGCTGGTGCTGCTAAACTTCACGTTGAAGTGGTTGCTGACTAAATTAAGCCTTTTACCTTTAGTTCCAAGCCCTTTTCTAGCCATCACAGTCCGGGTTGACCCGTGTGGTTTAGCAGGAACAAGATTTGGTGGAATCACCGGCGGAGGTGGTGGCAATGCTTCTGACTTTGATTGACTCATTTTGATCAAATTTTCTATCCATTGCCAAGAAACCCATATATAAATAATACACATAAAATAATCTTAACATTAACTACATGATTATTGACTGCTCACTAAATGTAGAAAAAAGTTTCATACGATGAAATCAATAAATGGGGTTTTATTACAAACATCACGGGCCCCGAATATTTCAACATCTGTTGATTCTTTTTAATAGATTTTCAATATTTGTCAATACAAACATAAAGTCAAAGATGGGGTACTGAAAAGCTAAATACATCAAATAGGTAAACAAACAAATATAGAATAAAAAGTTCAAAATAAAAATGGCGGAAATATAACAAATAAAGAACACTTTCTTATTTAGGTTTTGTTTCTGGCTCTTGCATATTCCTGTGTAAGTTTTGGTGTTTAAACATTAAATAAATTTGTTTTTCCTTTCAAAAAGAAAAAGATATAAAGAACACATGCGATTACAGGATATATATAAATCGCTATACGGATCGCTACACAGATCGCTATACAGATCCAAAACAAAAAACACACATATCTATGAACATGTATACATGCATAAACAGGGAACGATAGATCTAGTCATCTAGATGTGATTTTAGCTTCCATATTTCCAGGAAAACCCCTATATTCATATCAACAAAAACCAAAAAATTCAGAAAAAACATAAATAAACTTTATTAAATAAAGTCAACACATCCAAACACATAGATTCTTTTATCTATGAGTAACAATACCAAGATCTAGAAACATACATACGATTTAGCATTCTTTTAAAAAGAAAAACTATCAAAAAACATACATTATTCAACCAAAAAAACAAATATACATAAAAACATCATGTATAAAAACCAATCAGAAATAATGAAGACAAGTAATAATAAGAAGAAGACGACGAAGAGCTAGAAAGATACACACGATTTAGCTTTTTTTAAGAAGAAAAACGATAAGAAAAACATACATTACTCAACCAAAAAAGCAAATATACATAAAAACATCATGTATAAAAACCTATCAGAAACAATGAAGAAGACGAAGAGCTAGAAAGATACACACGATTTAGCATTTTTTTAAGAAGAAAAACTATCAGAAAAACATACATTATTCATCCAAACCAGCAATATATATATATAAAAACCTCATGTATACTGACTGATACACACACACACACGCACGAAATAATATGTGTATACATGCGATTAGCATTCCTTCTAGAAACAAAAAAACCATTATCCGATCAACCAGAAAACACGAAAATCCATATATCTCGTGAAGAGAAAAACTGATAGATGCAACTCACTCGAAAAACATATAGAAAAGATGAATATACCTTAGCTAGCTTTGTTTTTCTTTCAGAAGAAAGAAGACGAAACCCTAATAAGTCGACTGTAAATAATGGAGAAGAAGACGAAAAGATTGATAAATGTATATAATGAAGAGCAAAGCAAAGCAAATCCCTAGAAAAAGGGGTGTTTTAATAAGGCGGGAAGTTATAATGAAGGGTTTTTGCAGAGAGAGAGAGAGAGAGAGAGAAGTAATGCTCCGATGGGGGGTAAAATATTCCGTATCACCACCCTGTTGCTCTAACAATATCCTTTCTGTTTCTGCCACTTGTCGTGTTTCCATTTTTTGTTTACTAGTAATTCACTGTTTTACCCTTGTGCCTAGATTCACTCGTGTGGTAATGGGGGTGGGCTTTTTCGTCTTTCCACATTCTGTTGCGCCTACATGAAATCACAACGAAGATCATCCAGTATTTTTCAATGATTTTGAAAAGTAAATTGGCTCAGACGATTACCCCTATTATTTACGTAAATAAAAAAAATTATTTGTAACTTATCGTTGATATCATACGGCATAGTTGCAATATAAATACTCAATCAGTAATAAAATATTAAACATCTCCAACAGATTTTCTAAAATTTCTGTAAAATGGATAATCAAAAGTAAAAAATTACATTCACTTCAACAGATTTCATATTTTGGAGAAACAAACATTGATTATAATATTAAAATATTTAATTCATCTATTAAAATATTATTTCTCTCTCTAAATATTTATTTTCAAGGATTTCTATTGGTTTTTCATTTAGTAATCATTTTTTATGTTATCTGTATATTTGGAGAAAAACTTCTTTTCTCTTCTACTTTTTTCACTTTAGAGATAGTTTTGAGGAAGATGTTAGAGCAAAAGTTTAGCTCAAAATTCTCATATTCTTTATTTTTTTTAAAATAGAGAAGTTGTTGAAGATGCTCTTAAATAATATTTAACCTCTTTAGAAATATGGAATACATGTAAGAATAAAATTTGAATTTTTTTTTGCAAATTGCCTCTTTAGAGATGTGGAATACTAGAATACATGTATGAATGAAATTTGAAAAAAAAACTGCATGTGTGTCTGATGTATTTGTCATTTGTTGTATGTTTATAAATAAACGTCGAATAAGAAAATTGTCATTTCACATAGACTTCATAGTAAAAATAAAATTTTTAAATAAGAACTCAAAAGGGTAAGTTTTTATAAGAATTCTTCACAATTATAGATCCTACAAAACACTCCACTTTTTCCATATAAAGACCTTGCATTGGATGTGCTCTAATTTTTTTTTAGTATATAATATTTATATATATATGGCAAATGAAACAAATAAACTTACACACTCTCCTCACATTTGGTGAGGTTTGAACCCATGACCTTCTACAAGACAAAGGATTCCAATACCGCTAGGCTAAATGCCCTTTGGCTGCTCTAAATTGTTGATAAATGCTAGTTAGAGCATTTCTAACAGCCATGTTAAAGTTTTCTAAAATAGAATAAAAAAAATTGCATCAACTCCAATAGCTATGCTATTTTAGCAACTCTAATATTAATTGTCTTATTAAAATAGTCAATTTATTTAATTATATTATTTTAAATATTCGGTATATGGAAATTTGGGAGAAGAAAATTTTGATTTTTTTGAGTAATTATTAGTTTTGGGGGAAAACCATCTATTTAGAGATTTCTCTAAATTTAGAGATTTTTAGAGTATCTCCAAAAATTATGCTATATTTTTTCTAAATTAGAGTATATCAAAAGTCAAAATATCTAAAAAAAACTGTTTCCAACTCTAGCAACTATTTTATTTTAGAGGTTGTAAGTATTAATAAAAATCTTAAAATAATCAATACATTAATAAAATATTATTTCATTCTACTTGACTTTTTAATTCAATGTCTCTTATTGGTGGAAAAATAAAATATTATTTCTTTTCCTCTTTTCTCTAATTTTAGCATACAAAAATATTTCTCTAAATTTGGAGTTTTTTATCTTCTCTCTCACAATTTCTCTATTTTAACATACAAGATAGCATAGCTGTTGGAGCAAAAAATTGTTAAAATCTTTTTTTTCTATTTTAACATAGTTGTTGGAGATGCTCTTTCAATCCCTCTATTCTTTTCTCTATTTTAATACAGAGGATAACATGTCTATTGGAGCAACAAAAATATTAAAATCCTATTTTTTCTATTTTAGCATAGTTGTTGGAGATGCTCTTAGGGGGTGTTTGGTTGGGGGTATTGAATGGTAAGGAATGAAAATGATAATAACAAGTTAACAACTGTTGTTTGGTTTGATATAATATAATGGGCTCATTACCCTAAAGTCCTAAACCCATTAATTTCCATTCCTGACCAAATTGGGGGGAATATAAATTTTATTCTCGCTCAGTCATTTTTTCTCATGCGTCCTTCATTTCTTGATGTTGAATGGAAAATATTTTTTACTTTCATGTTGGACGTCACATATTTATACTAAAAATATTATATTAAACATTTTTTATTAATTATATTGGTTTAACCAAACAACATCAATGTAATGTTCGTTCCTATTCCCATTCTCTTGCATCCTCATTTTCATTTCCATTTTCATTCCTTAAAATTAACCAAACGCACCCTAAGGGGGCGTTTGGTTCGCTGGAATTTGATGGAATCTGGTGGAATTGGAATGTGACATTTCGTTGACCAGATTCCATTCCAACGTTTGGTTCAATCTTTTGGCCAAATGGAATCTCTACAATTCCATTGAATTCCATCATTTAGCCAAAAAACATTCCACACCTTAAACCATGGAATTCAATGGAATGGAATGTCTGATTTTCATAATACCAAAACTACCCCCATGCCACCACCACCGCCACCGCCACCACCGCCGCCACCACCACCACCGCCACCACCAAAAAAAACAATTGCTTTTGAAAAAAACAATTAAAATTATCAAAAGGGTATTTTGGTCATTTACCAAAATTTCATTCCAATTCCAAAGCTACATTCTGTGAACCAAACAGACAGATTCCAATTCCTTTAACAGATTCCATTCCAATTCTGTCAACCAAACAGCTGGTCAAACTTGACAACATTCCATTCCAATTCCTTCAAAGTCAAATTCCTTTGACATATTCCATTTCATCCAAAAACATTCCAGCGAACCAAACGCCCCCTAAGTTTTTGTAATGGGATCATTAAATTTGCGGCTTATTATCGTTCTTGCATTTTCATGAAACGATGTATTATCGTTTAAAACCACGTACATATATATATATATATATATATATATATATATATATATATTTATACGTTTATTCTATTGTTTTAGCTTTTTTATATTTAAGGTGGTTACATATTATTCATAATCTAATGCATTTTAAATATAGAACATATTTCATATGTGAACACGGTTCGATATCCATATTAACATATTTAAATCATGAACATATTTCATATATGAACATGGTTCGATATCCATACCTCGCTTTTCACCGGTGAATATCTAGTCCAAAAATAACTGATTCGGTCACGATTTCGCCTAATGAACATATATTGACAACAATTTCGAATAAGACATGTCTTCAATGTGATTCCTAAAGATCTAAAGTGGTGGAGGTAAAAAATTATTGTTTCCTAAATAGCTCGAGAGATAACGGATATGTGAAGAGATTAAAGGGATAATGGATAATTTATAAATCGATAGCAAGGGTAACATTACTATCGGTTCACTTATGAAATTTAAAAATGAAGGGCGTCCCAACGTGCCAATATTACAAAATTTCAATTGAAACAATCCATCTTTAGATTACAAAATTAAATAGATAAGATTGGTTAATACAATTTGTGCTATTTCATTTCCTAACAAATGAATCTCTCTCTCTCTCTCTCTCTCTCTCTCTCTCTCTCTGTGTGTGTGTGTGTGTGTGTCCATTTAAATGAAAACTCATTGTTTGTAATAACTATGAAATCCAATCTAAGCACAAATTATTAATAATTAATTACTATCGTTAAAAATATTATTTGTAATTATCCATTACTTAAAAAAAATATGGACAATATTTAAGGATAAATTATTCTTTTGTAATTATCAATTAATTTTCAAAATAAATAAATTATAGACAATATCTAGGGATAGATACTCTTTTGGTTATAATCAGGAAATATTAATTTTGGTAATTATCCTCTCTCCCGACGACGAATCTTACTTCGGGCAAATTTATTTTGGCGTACACGACTCTGGTACCCAATAATTTATAAACACAAACTCACTGTGATACCATTATACACATTATGAACACCTATCATATCGCATGTTTAAATATGATATTTTGACATGTTTCACCCAATGTGATGCACTATGATACAAGTATGTGGGTTGGGTGAACATGGTGATGCATTGTGTTGACGTGAAAGGTGTAGGTACTAAAAATGAGATGATATCAAAAAAACAATTTAATTGACAAAATTATGGTAACCACATAATTAATAGATAACTATTAAAAACTAATTTAGATTTTTTTTAATTAATTTCAAATTTTAACTAGAGAAATTACTAATATATCATTTATCCATTAATTAATATAAATAGTTGATTAACTGAAATTGGATCTCACAGTTATTAGGCCATCCGTACCCGGCTCGGGATGAGCTCGGGATGGGATGCGGGATGGGCGGGGTCGATGCGGGATGGGCTACGGCCCGGGCGGGGTTGGCGGGGCGGGATGGTATCCGGGGATGGGATCCCGATCCATCCCGAAGGTTTTAAAAAAAAAAAATTTAATTAAATTTTTAAAAAAATATATCCGTTGAACGGCTCTTTCTAAAAAAAAAAAAATTCTCAATTTAATCCCACTATATATTTAACCCTCAACCTCTTATTTCTCACACCTCTCAACCTCTTATTTTTCACACTATCAAATTCTCTCAATCTCACACCTCTCAAACTCTCTCAAATTCTCTCAACCTCTTATTTTTCACACCTCTCTCATCATGAATTCAAACAGAACACCTACCTCCCGTCGTAACCGACCGAATACACCACAATCGCAAGAAGATCAACAGCTTGGTTTCCAAGCGTTTACACAACAAGGTTATCATCCGCAATTCTCGCAACAAATTCCGCCACAATGGTCGCAACAAAATCCGCCACAATATCCGCAACAATTTCCCCAACAATTTCACCAACAAATTCCTTACCAATTTACACGTCCCGGGTTGACTGAACAAGGTTTTACTCCGGCCAACTTCAATCTCGACGACGACATTGTTCCGGAAACCCAACCTTCTACCCCGAACTCACCACAATATATCCCGACACAACAATCTAACCCGGAACCATCAAATCCGAGACCAAAGAAAGCCGCCAAACAAACGTGGACAAGAGCCAAGGAACTCGCGTTGGTGTCGGCGTGGGTTGACGTTTCGGAGGACCCCGTGGTCGGTAACGCACAAAGCGGTGGTAATTATTTTTATTGTTATTATTATTATTATTATTATTCTTATACTTAATTTTACATAAATGTAGGAAATTTTTGGGGCCGAATCGGGGATGTGTTCTTTACTCGCATGGGTCGTGAACCAGGTTATAGATCAACCCATCAACTCAATAGCAAGTTCAACGACCTCAATAAAAGAGTTAATTCGTTTGGCGGCATCTACAACAACTTGCTCAATAATAGATCAAGCGGGATGAGTGAGGCCGATATATCCCAAACGGCACACGAACGGTATGTAGCACGCCATAAAGTTGCTTTCACTCACGAACAAGTTTGGGACGTCCTAAAAAAATGTCCGAAATGGGGAGCCGTTCCAACGATGACGACAACTTCATCGCGGGGTTCAAAACGTACCCAACCTTCCGATGATGACGATGACGAGCAAATTCAACGACCCATCGGGAGAAACAAGGCAAAAAAATCATCAACGAGTAATACGTCCGGGGCGAATACGGACGAAAGTGTTACTCAGTTGTTGACGACGTTCAACAACAAGATTGATGATACAATGGAATACAAAATGAAAAAACTCGATCTCGAAATCGAAATCGAACGCTCAAACCGATTTGAGAAAGACTTCGAGTTTTTCATAAGCCCGCATGATCACCTTACGGAAAACGCTTTGAGGGCTACTTTAGCGAGAAAAAAGCAACTCCAAAAATTTCATAATTGGTATGAATGATATTTTGTAATTTTTATTTTTAATGAATGATATGAATTTTAATTTTTATTATTTATCTTATTTTTATTTATTAAAAAATATATAAATATTTTTATTTTGTTAAATAATTAAATGTATAAATAAAAGAATTAAAATAAATGAGGTGGCAAAGGGGTTTGAGGGAATGGGGTACGGATGTTTAGGGATCGTGAGGGATGGAGTGAGGGATGGAAGAAAAGCTGATGTGGCGATGATGTGGAGGGGAATCATTGAAAGATTCCCCCCATGGGGTACTGATGGCCTTACAAACAATCGGATATCATTTGATTGGACCTGTATATAAGTATATATATATATAGACGAAGGATTGTGTGAGAATTAGAGGTTAACGTATGAAAAGTGGATCTGAACTAATTACTTGTATCAACATGTGCATACCATCAAGATGAACGGTTAACAAGATGATTCTCAATTTTTAATTTTTTTTACGGTTTCCCTAAAACTGAGTCATACCAAAAACAAAACTAATATAATATTTTTATTAAATTTTTTGAAATTTGTATTTGAATAAAATATAAATTACAAGTCGTAGTTGATATTGTCCAACTATTTTCAATAATCGATAAAAAAAACTAGAAAATATATCAATATTGATGTCAAATTAAGGAGTAAAAATATTCTGACTTTCCGGTTTAATGTAATTAACTCAAAATTTTATTATAGTTTAATTATATTATACTTAAAAATAAAAATAAAACTTGTTTTTGTTTTAATTATAGAGTATTATGTTATATGGAAATTAATTAAAATACCCAAAGTTCATAATTCGTTTTACAGAAATACCCAAAATCTCATTGGTTTTGCAAAAATACCTATTGATTTAAATTTTACACTTTATATCCCTATAATTATTTACGTAGTTTACTTTATACCTTTTACTTTCCTAATTTTAATTTTACACATTCATCATATTAACACATATAATCGTTTATTAACTAAAATACGATAAAAAATACGATTTAATTTTAACAAGTTACACTATTGTACTCGTCTCTTCGATACCTTCGAAATGAGCCCAATATTGAATATTTTTTGATTTAATTATTTTATTATATATCATATATACTACATAAAAATATTTTTAATATTTACAATTCATACCATTATAATTAATTATTTAATTTATGGTACATTTCTTACTTTTTCAATTTTCGTTTTACACTATTATCGCATTAACATAATAATCATATATTAACTAAAATATGTTAAAAAAATACGTTTTAACATATCACATTAACATGCATAATTACGTTAAAATATGTTAAGGAGTTCGATAAATATATATATATATATATATATATATATATACTAGTTATTTACCCGTTGTAATGCAGCGAGACGTATAATCCAAGTAATTTGACGATTTAATCAATTAAATCAAAAAATATTCTATATTGGACTCATTTTGAAGGTATCGACGAGACGATTATAATGGTGTAACTTGTAAAAATTAAAAAGCATTTTTTAACGTAATTATGTATGTTAATGTGATATGTTAAAATATATTTTTTAACATATTTTAGTTAATATAAGATTATTATGTTAATGTGATAAGAGTGTAAACAAAATTGAAAAAAATAAAAGATGTACCATAAATTAAATAATTAACTATAAGGGTATGAATTGTAAATATTAAAAATATTTTTATGTAATATATATGATATATAATAAAATAATTAAATCAAAAAATATTCAATATTGGGCTCATTTCGAATGTATCGAAGAGACGCGTACAATGGTGTAACTTGTTAAAATTAAAACGTATTTTTTTAACGTATTTTAGTTAATAAACGATTATATGGCAAAACAAAAAGTTTGTCTCTTAATGCTTATAAAATCCTCTGAATGATTTAGCATCTTGAGTCTCTCTTAACCATTCAGCACCTTGATTTCATTCTAAACTGATACGAAACAATCATATTTCATTTTGCACTATATCATTAAAGTCTTTTAATCATTTTGCACCAAACCATTCAGACAAACAACCCCTTAGATAAATGAACTACACATTATTAAGAGTCTCTAATGCGTAATAAAAATAAATATTTTTTTCTAACTGTTTTGTAATGTAATTAGTGCACACGGGCGATATAACGAGATGTAAGGTTATATTGTAACCGAGAATGAATTATTAGGCCGTGCGTACCGCCATCGGGTACCACGTCCGGGTAGCATCGGGTAGGGCGGCGAGGTGGTACGGGGGTCCCGGGTTTCGATCGGGTTGGGGTGTGCGGGTAGGAGTGGGTTCGTGAACTAGAGCGGGTTCATGGTTTTTATTGGCGGTAGGAGTGGGTTCGGTGGGGTAGCGGGTAGGAGTGGGTTCGGTGGGTTCGTGGGTTGGCGGTACTCTACTTTAGGGTAAGGAAGGTAGGAAAGAGAAAAGCTGATGTGGCACTGAGGTGGCATCAGGGTTCAGTGGGTTCGTGGGTTGACGGTACTCGTGGTCTTAGTAAAAACTTCTAACTAAAAAATAAAAAATAAAATTTGTATTTGAATACTAACTAGTTTTAACATGTCTTGCTATTGTAAAAATCCAGTAAATAACAATATGAAATAAATATATTAAAATTTATAAATTATCAAAATTTTGTATATTTTTTTAATTTTAGTTCTAGAGTAAATTACATGATTGGTCCCTGTGGTTTACATAAAATTGTACTGTTAGTCCCTAATTTGAAATATTTATGGAAAACGTCCATATGGTTTACATTTTCACACGTGTTTGGTCCCTCAGTCCTAACACTGTTAACATGCAAGATTTACTAAGAGGGTAAGTTAGTCATTTCATTAATTTTTTTATATTATATTAAAAATCACAAGGACCAAGAATGTAATTCATTATTAAAAACAAAAGTTTTATATCTTATTTATTACTAGATGGTCCCACACCCAATCAATTAACCACCTATCCCCACCCTCTCTTCTCTTCTCTCTTATTTGTTCAGCTTACTCCTTTCTCTATAATTTTCTTTTTTTCACATACACACACACAAACATATATATATATATATATATATATACATATATCCAGGAGCATATATATATGTATGCCTACGTATTACATATACATAGCATTTGTGTTAATGGTAGGTCATCTATATATATACACACACTGTATATGTGGGTATGTAAATATATACTCCTATACATATGTGAATGCTGTCTTTATATATATATATATATATATATGTGTGTGTGTGTCTAACTATATATATGTTGTGTGTGTGGGTGTATATATGTAATATGTGTGTGTGTATATATATGTAATATGTGTGTGTGTGTGTATATATATGTATGTATGATACAAAAGTGATGAAGATGTGGGTATAATCCATGAGACCTTGGTAAGAAAAGAAAAACACCATTGGTAAGAAAAACCCACCGGTAATGAAAACTCCATGTTTGGTTATGTAAGAAAAACCAAATGGTTATATATACACACACTATAAATGGTAATGAAAACTTCATGTTTGGTTGTGTAAGCAAAAACCCAATGGTAAGAAAAACCCATTGGTTTATATATACACACACACGAAGTGTATATATATACTAATATACACACACAAAGTGGCATGGAGAAAGGCTGAAAGAGTGTTTATGGTGTGGGTTTGGTGGGGAGAAGTAGGAGATGGACTGATGGAGGAAGAATTTTTGTGTGTATTTATATATGTATAAATGTATATATATTTATATATGTAAAGTATATATTTACTTTTTAATAAAAGATAAAAGAAAGGGTAAAATGACTTAAATGACCTTTAAGTTAATCTACTTAACAATTCTTTTTAACGGTGTTAGGTCAGAGAAACTAAAGAGGTGTAAAACTGTTAACCACGGGGATATTTTTCATAATTATTTCAAATTAGGGATGCATAGTGCAATTTTATGTAAACCACAGGGACCAATCATGTAATTTACTCTTAGTTCTATTATAATTAAAAGGCTCTAAACTAAAAAAATCAAGAATTAGTTCGATTTAGTTTTATCGATGTGATTTTGAAGAAAAATAATGATCGGTTATTAGTAGGTATTAAAAGTATCTCTAACAGATTTTTTAAAATAAAGATTTTCACCCTAACAGATATTTCAAAACATTTTCTAAAATAAATAAATTATAAATGATTGAAATCTCCAAACTTGAAATCTATAAATTATAAAATGAAGATTTCCACTAAATCTCCAAATTTGTAGACTTTTCAACAATGATTACTTAGGAAAATAAATGAATTTTTAGTTTCCTTCCAATGAGAATCATTGAAAATAAATATTTAGAAAATAAAAAATAATATTTTATTAATATATTAAATATTTTAGGGAATTTAATTAAAATACCCAAAGTTTGACTTTGACTTATCAAAATACTCATTTTTTTCAACTCTTGCCAAAATACCCTTTTTTCCGCTATTGGTCCTGCGATCGCGGGGTAGGGTACAAAATGAAAATATTTTTCCCGCTATGTCCCGCTATTGTCCCACTATTTTCATTTTGTACCCCTATCCCGCGATCGAGGGACCAATAGCGGAAAAAATGGGTATTTTGGCAAAAGTTGGAAAAAATGGGTATTTTGGTAAGTCAAATTCAAACTTTGGGTATTTTAATTAAAGTCCCAATATTTTAATAATATAAATAACGTCGTAAACTCCAAATCAGAGAAGTTGTTGAAGATTGGATGCATTGTTTGGCAAAAATAAGATAACTTATTTTTGAGTACTAGTTGTGTACCCCACAATGCAGCAAAAGTTGTAAATGTAAATGATTTTGAAGTTTTGTTAGAGAAGATTTTAAGAATGATATATTTATATTTAAGGGTCGTTACCCTATAAGGCGTAAGCGCTTAACTGTAAGATTTTAACATTATAATTTACTTTTAACGGGTAAGATTATAGTCCACTAAAACAGTATTATATGTAATAATTCACCTGGTAAACACTTACCGGGTAAGACTCCTTGTTTTTAGATGCATGCTTTCATTTGTTTTTCTAATTAAGGATCGTAGGCTATTCTATGTTTTCTCTCCTTTTAAATTTATATTTCGACTTACTTTTTCTTGATAATATTTCTTGATAATATTTCTTTCAATAATAATTATATTTACATGATCATAACTTCCCCTATCTTTAGTTTATAGTTACTAGTGTTCGACATTGCGCGTTGCGCGATGATCAAATTTTATGTTAACAAAACTATGAAAATTGTTGTTATTATTTTCATAGATATGGAATATGTTGCAAATACATATACAATGATTTATTTTAAATATTGATTGACTTTAAAATTATTTAGTTAATAGAATTATGAAATATGTTGGATGTGTGAGATAAATTATTAGTAATAACTAAAATTTAAATATTTATATATAACATTAATGAACGTCGTTTAAAATAAATCATTACAAAAAATAACATAAATTGAAAAATAAAACAAAATACAAAGTAGTAGAAGATATCAGATAACCAAGGCTCGAGGCTACAATAAATAAAAATTAAAAACATTTAGATTTAGAATAAATCTTCTATACTTATTTAAACGCAAACAACACACATACAAATTGTTTAAACAATTACCAAATAAAATTACATTATTAAATTTTTGTATTATCATTAAAATAGGTAATTTAAAGAATCTTTATATAAAAAAAACAAATAATATGATTATTTCAACAATTGTAATCATCTTTTAAAAAAAATATGACAATACGTGAAAAGTGTAATAAAGTGTTTATATTTATCAATATTATTAAATTGTTATAACAAAAAACGTAGGATTCTTTAGATTCTAAGAGATCTTTTTAAATCAAGAATCCACATTTTTTTGTTTAGTCATTGACTTTTCTTTCAATATTTTTTTCCTCCTTTATGATCAATTCCTTAATTTTTTGGTAGTTTGGGTCAAAGTTTGTATTGATGCATGAGTCACGTGAACACGATTACATAACATTGTCAATTCGTTTTCACTTTCTTTTTTAAATGTGGTTCATCAACTTCATTTTCTAAATTGATTGTCTTAGATACATTGTTAACACTGGTATCAATCTCGTTAAATTGTAGCAAAAAGTTGATGTTGAAACTTATAAGTTAATGAAGCAAAAAAAATCACAAAATGAAATCGACCTAACTTTTAACATAATTCAAAATAATTTGAGGTCAAGAAAACAAATTCGAAGAATGTTAGTCAGTTTACGTTTTAGTAGAACATGGATTTTTCAAATGAACACTCGAATCAAATCAAGAAACGAATATAAAAACGAAGATTTGTTGTCCCATGCGAGTAATAATGTAATATCAAAATAATCAATACTCAAATGTTTTTTTAGCATTGTGGGTTACATTCCGAAAAAGTGACATAAAAATGAGAATTAAGGTAGCAATAAATCACGAAACTACAAAATAGAAAAAATGTAACACCCCATATTTTATTCTTCTTGCAAAGTTAGAGTAAATAAAGATTTTGGGGCTAATGTATGAAGTGTACAACTTTGGGGGTTTGGTTGCAAATCTGAAAATGTGAATTGGTTTAGAAAGGGGCAAAACCCTAAGTATCTTCATTTTGTTGTTCATACGTTTTGTGGATGGCTAGAGGAAGACTTGGAGGGACTTGAAGTTTCTTGAAGAGAGAGTTTGGATTTGGAGCTAAATGTGGTATTAATCTTCATCTTCTTCAAGGTAATCTTTCCCTCTCTTGATTTCTTCATTTGAAAGGATTAATAAGAAGAGTGTGGTGTAAGAGTTTCTAGTGTTTTAATGTTTTTGGGTGAATGCTTCAAAAGAGATTGCTATGTTTGAGTTTTGTATAGTTTACAAACTTTTCTTTGAGAATCATCCATCATTTCAATGGTAGCTTTGGGTTTTGTCAAGAATATGATTTTGGGGTTTAAGGGATGAATCATTGGATGGAATTGGTGGATTTTATGTTGTTTTAAATGTTGGTTATCGATTCTTAATGTTTATGGTATCAAATATATCGATTTGGGAGATTTGGAACTGGTTTGGGGAAGTTTGGGGATGAGAAACCCTTGATTTTGGAAGAAATCTCGTGAAGGGGAGCAGACCAATGCTCTGCGCGCCTGGCTGCGCGCCTGGAGGCGCGCCACCAGGGCGCCAAGACCTGGCCCCCAAACCTTCTTTCCGTTTCGCTGTTCGTTCGGGTCTAGGATTGAGGCGTCGATTGGGGGTTTGGTCTTAGGGATTATTGGGAATGTTTTGGGATGTAATTAGATGGTTTAACACCATTCTTATGGCGTCAATTCAGGTGTTCGGTTTGGGCTAAAGTGTGTTCCGGAGCGTGTGTCGATGTGCTAAGGCTAAGGTGAGTTCCCTTACCCTCTTTACGTGAATGAAATGTTTGCGAAAGGTTTTCTTAACTGATTATGGTTACGAGCATGATGGCATGATTAAACGTTTTGAACTGCTTTATTACACATGACATGGAAATGTTTACTAATGCATGCAAGTTGTTTATACGTTCAGTTATGCGTGAATAGTAATTACATGTTATTGCGATGTTGTTGCTATGTGTGGAGTCGGGTTGCACAGTGGTGAATGCCGTGCCTGGCTTTGTAAGGTGAATGTCGTGCCTGGCTTTGTAAGGTGAATGCCGTTCCTAGCTTTGTAAGGTGAATGCCGTACCTGACTTAGTAAGGTGATGAAATTTGCGGCCACTGTGCTATCCCCTCTTGTGGAGTCGAGTATTGAAACTGGATTTTCGATTATTTTATAACGGTTAAATATTTTATACTGTTATTTGTGTGGAACTGTTTTTAAGAGGGAATTCACTAGATCTCATGGTCTAACCCTCGCTTTTCAAAAACTAAAACCATTTTCAGGTGATAGTCGTGTTTGGAATTTCATCCGATGATGATGGAAGGATTTTGGAGTTGTAGAAGAGCTAGAGTCTAGTGAAGACTGGTAGATTACCGTCGGGCTTCCTGTAGCATCTCAGTTGTGGAGGAGTTTTCCGCCGCGAGTTTAGAGTAGAATAGATGTATTGTATACGTCGGGACCGTATTTGGTTGTAATATTGTCAACTTTTATTGTATTTAAATTTGGGTTGTTACAAATGGTATCAGAGCCATAGTTTAAGGGATTTAGGTGACCAGATGGGCCTAAACTTAAACTGTGGAGTAGAGTGGGACACAACTGAGATATAGGAAGCCATTAGGAAAGACCTTAATCGTAGGATGTCTTGACAATGGTAGTGAGAACCCTCATGTAAGGTAAATTCAAATAGTATCTGGCCAATGCTATTATGGATCTACAGGTGCATGGGTGTAATCAATCACTATTGTCGGGATAAGTGGTGAGTGTGGTAGTATGTAGAAGGTTCTAACCTTGTGTTTGATAGCAAAGAGTTGATGTGTCATGAGAGATCCCTTGTGACGTGATGTTTGTAACTTCTAGAAGAAGTGTTGTCTGGAATGTTAGTGAGCTGGTTAGAGGTAAACTCTGGAATTTTAAATGAATGGGTAGTAATTGGGGGGTAACTCCTAGTGCTGGTGAGACCCCACTCTTAGGATCGATGTGTCGGTCAGTTGGAATAGGAAGTGAGATTTTTGTTGGCATTTCGGAACCTTCAATGCAAGACCGAGTGAGGGAATCTAGTCTTGGATTCCTTAGTCAATTGGTTTGGTGGCAAGGTTAATGAATGGAAGAGATCAGTGTTGTTTTGAGTTATGTATAAGGGTAAAAGGTGAGATAAGTGGTCAATTGTTAAACCATGTGGAGTGGTCGACCAAGTGGACTGTGAAGCACTTGTGCTACAAGTTGTAGTAAAAGTAAGAAAGTGGTTGTTGGTCATAGTATGGTGTCAGTGAAGAGTTGAAGTGAGCGCAACGGTTGACTTGGTTAGAGTGAATAGCCTTCAATTGCATATCGAATTTCATGCATTAAGTCGTTAAACGTACTACACGAGTTCTTTCATGTTAAAAGCATGTACGAGCATGACAGGTTTTCTTGTTTTGGGAAATAAGTTGACGCGTGCGAGCGTGTGTTTTCTTTAAAGTAAAAGATAAACTTGTTTTCATCATATGATAAAACTTTGAACTTAGTGATCTACAAATTATTTCATGCTTTTATTTGTGGAAGAGAACCTTCGATACGAAAATATTGAAAACGTTTTATTGTGAAGTTTTGTTTTATAAACGAAGTGAGTATTGACTCGTTATTATTATATAAACGAGTGTTGGAGTGATAGACCCACTTGGGGTAAATGATTTCGTTCGAAAAATTTTCAGTTGTATGTGAAAGGGCTTTATTGGAAACAACCGTAGTGTCGGCATCGATTTGGATGGACAAGGTTACGAATTATCGTAAGAATGCCTGTGAGCGATCCTTGCGATCGTGGTGTTTTATCATTCACCTTGAGTGGTGTTGTTTCATGCATACTTAAGCTTGTTTTATGATTTTGTATTTATTCCGTCTTTTCAAAAAAAACAAAAAAAACAAAAAAAAAGAGTGCAAAATGATTTCAATCGTTGTGACGTTGTGCATGAAGGCTATGAACTCGCTAGGTCGGGGAGGGTGTTACGATTGAGGTTAAGGAAAGGCTTTGGGAGTAGAATTGTCAGTTGAATAAGATGTGGTCGAGTTATGACCTTAGTGTTTCCGTTAGAGGAAGTGAGTGAATACCGAGAGTCTCGGGCAGTGAATTCGGAATGTCGGTATGATTGTAGTTTGCACTATTGCTTGATTATGTGAGGATGGTTTTACTTGCGGTGAGATTTTAAATGGTCAAAGTGATACTATTGGTGAAATGGTAATTAGTAGCGTTACGTTACTTGATGTAATGTTATCGGTTGTGAGTCTGAGTACTGGGATGTGTTGATAATTAGATTTTACACTAAGAAAAGGTCTTGTGTTCTTCCTCAAGTGAGAACAATGGAGTATAAATTGGTTATGATGTGTTGGACGAAGGGGATTCTGTTAGGAATCCTAGATGGTCAGGAATGGAATCATCATGTAGTGCATTGATATGGAGGTTTGCTACTGTTTAACATATCTCAAGTTAGAGGTGTTGCCAGGAGATTGAAACGTGGGAAATGAACCGTTGGGTGTGAACGAATGAGGTCGTCCAAGTATGTGTTAATGGTATGGCGTAGGAACACCTAGTGGGGGGCATTGAGAGAACGGAAGATCACCAATGCGGAGGTGATGCCCTTTGAGGTTTTGATGATTCGCTTGTGCGTAAGGAGTTTAGCATAGCGGAGATAGATCGCGAGGAGTTGCCGAGAAACGAGAACGGTTCGAGGAGTTAGGAGAAGTAGATTCCTTCAGGAATCCTTGTCTGTCATGAGGCGGCTGGGCAATTACATGTCGATTGTCGATGTTGAAATCAATGATCGTTCTGTTGGATGGTAATCAGGAGGCTGGTAGTGGAGAAGTAATTATAGTGTGGTTATTTTGTTGAGTTTTTCTTGCAAGGATGTAAAAGTTGATCGGAGAAAGGTGCGTATCCGGCATGACGCTGGACCACCTTGTGTGAGTGTGTCAGAAGTGAAAGATAGTGGTAGCATAAGTAATTTCCGATGGAGTTGTTGAGTCATTTAAGAACGAAAGGCTAGGGTAATCGAAGCGGGTGTACCTTGAATAGTTGACCATGACATGAGGTTCGTCTAGACCCGGGAAAGGCAAAGTCGAGAAACGTTTTTGCTTCGTCTGAAATGGTGTTATGGGTGGAATGAAGGAAATAATATCTTCTGTGTGTGTAAAGGCATCGTGTTAGTTTGTTGCAATGTAGTCGCGGGGTGCGATAGAGGCGTAAGGAAGTGGTAGCATTGGTACCGGAAGAACGTGAGTCATAGATGTAATGATGGATTGCCGTGATAGTGAAGTATTCAATGGTGGTGAGTATGCTCGATTGAAGTGTATGGATTTTCAGGCGGTATACGTTAATGCTATTTTGAGGTCCAAAGATTTAGTGGCGGTTGGTAACGGGATGGAAGGAGAACCCTTGTTCTTTTCGATCCCATTGGTCATTGGGTGAATTTTCATACTTCACTGGATTATCGAAGAGGATATTGTAACCGTTAAGCTGTGGTGCTTCGTTATGAAGTTTAGTCGGGAGTGTTAGAGTATTCCATGGATGTAAAGAAATGCAATGAGGGGGATAGTTGTGTTGGAGAGTTAGGAACTCGTGGTAGTTCTCGGTGTTAAGTACCATGCGGGAACTTGGCTAAGGGTCATGATTGATGATTTTGGAGAAACCGTTCTTTTGGATTGTAGCGGTGTGATGGGCGTTCCGGGTAAGCACGAGAGAAAATGATGACGGTATGGTAGATCAAGCATAGACAGGTTTGCGGCGAGAAGATGTCAGGAGACACTGGAAAGACGGACTGAAATTAAAGAACTGTTATTCGAAGGGCATAAGATAAGGGATTGTGGTGTATGTCATGGTTAAAGAGTTGAGAAAGCTAAATTCTTGCGACCGGTCTGGAAAACTGGCACATATTAGCGAGTCGTCCTTATAAAGCACCTTAATGTGGTCAAGTTAGAATGGAATCAGGTGGTCGAATGTGGTGCGCTGGTTGAGAGACCGTGGGAGTAGATGCGGTATTGTTGGGGAGAATGTTTCTCATGAGCGTGTCGTTCAGTATTCGATTAATTGAAATAGTTTGAGCGAGCTTGGTCACTCCTCCTGGTGGGAGGGCAAGTGAATTTTGGTAGTAGTTCCTAATTAGTGGAACCATTCGGTGGATTTGGTAAGGAATATAATTGTGTATAGAAATGAGTTATGGTTTAATGGTTGTTGTGAGTTTGGACCGTTGATTGATATATGTTGTGGCACGTGTGACCGGTGTGATTTTGGGGGAAACGCAAATTGTGCCAGGCGAACGCTATATTGGTGGGATGACGTTCTTCCTTTCGATATGAATGTTATGCGGTGGTGAGAATGCGGTAACGATATGAGGGCGATCTTGTGTAATGTCGACGAAAGGAGTGGTCAGGGTCCGTTTAGAGACTCAGGTTGTGGCGGCGTTGACTCGAGTAGAGTCGTCTTCTCTTAAAAAGAGTATTTCGGTGTGAGTAGTATGTTTGAGCGAAGAGTTTGCAAGTGTGTATGGCTGGGCATGCTACAGATCTGAGAATGTGGTAGTTTGCCGAGGAGCGATGTCAACGAACTTTGTACGTTGTCGGTTCTGATCAGAGATGGATGGATAAGTGAATGGAACTAAGATGACTGGATTGGAAGGTTTGAGCATTTTCAATCTCAAGTCGAAGGAAGTAGTTAGATGGAAGACATTCCCAGGGAATTGGAGTAGTGTGTTTCAGGAAGAATGTGCGTTGGGTCACATTGTAATGAATTAATAGCAGTTATAAAAAGAATTGGAGAGGTAATGGATGAGTTAGTTACGCTGGGTGAAAGTTTGGAACATTCATGGTGTGTTTCACGTCCCTATGTTGGGGACTGTTGGATGAAATCTCGGTACGGTGTTACCATTGTAAGTAGCGCGAAGGGATGGAGAATGGGATATTGTTATATCGTTGGGGAGTGAGCATTGGGCTGGCTGGTCGTGAATTTGAAAGAAAATGAAATTGATCTTGTAGAGATGTATTTGCAACTCCTTAAGAATTTTTTTTGGGCAATGTGAGTATTGAAAGTCGGAAGTTAACTCCAAATTGCAGCATGTGTCCGGCAATGGAATTCCGAGGAAGGAATTCTAATAAGAGGGAGGTGATGTAACACCCCATATTTTATTCTTCTTGCAAAGTTAGAGTAAATAAAGATTTTGGGGCTAATGTATGAAGTGTACAACTTTGGGGGCTTGGTTGCAAATCTGAAAATGTGAATTGGTTTAGAAATGGGCAAAACCCTAAGTATCTTCATTTTGTTGTTCATACGTTTTGTGGATGGCTAGAGGAAGACTTGGAGGGACTTGAAGAGAGAGTTTAGATTTGGAGCTAAATGTGGTATTAATCTTCATCTTCTTCAAGGTAATCTTTCCCTCTCTTGATTTCTTCATTTGAAAGGATTAATAAGAAGAGTGTGGTGTAAGAGTTTCTAGTGTTTTAATGTTTTTGGGTGAACGCTTCAAAAGAGATTGCTATGTTTGAGTTTTGTATAGTTTACAAACTTTTCTTTGAGAATCATCCATCATTTCAATGGTAGCTTTGGGTTTTGTCATGAATATGATTTTGGGGTTTAAGGGATGAATCATTGGATGGAATTGGTGGATTTTATGTTGTTTTAAATGTTGGTTATCGATTCTTAATGTTTATGGTATCAAATATATCGATTTGGGAGATTTGGAACTGGTTTGGGGAAGTTTGGGGATGAGAAACCCTTGATTTTGGAAGAAATCTCGTGAAGGGGAGCAGACCAATGCTCTGCGCGCCTGGCTGCGCGTCTGGAGGCGCGCCACCAGGGGCGCCAAGACCTGGCCCCCAAACCTTCTTTCCGTTTCGCTGTTCGTTCGGGTCTAGGATTGAGGCGTCGATTGGGGGTTTGGTCTTAGGGATTATTGGGAATGTTTTGGGATGTAATTAGATGGTTTAACACCATTCTTATGGCGTCAATTCAGGTGTTCGGTTTGGGCTAAAGTGTGTTCCGGAGCGTGTGTCGATGTGCTAAGGCTAAGGTGAGTTCCCTTACCCTCTTTACGTGAATGAAATGTTTGCGAAAGGTTTTCTTAACTAATTATGGTTACGAGCATGATGGCATGATTAAACGTTTTGAAAGGCTTTATTACACATGACATGGAAATGTTTACTAATGCATGCAAGTTGTTTATACGTTCAGTTATGCGTGAATAGTAATTACATGTTATTGCGATGTTGTTGCTATGTGTGGAGTCGGGTTGCACAGTGGTGAATGTCGTGCCTGGCTTTGTAAGGTGAATGCCGTGCCTGGCTTTGTAAGGTGAATGCCGTGCCTGGCTTTGTAAGGTGAATGCCGTACCTGACTTAGTAAGGTGATGAAATTTGCTGCCACTGTGCTATCCCCTCTTGTGGAGTCGAGTATTGAAACTGGATTTTCGATTATTTTATAACGGTTAAATATTTTATACTGTTATTTGTGTGGAACTGTTTTTAAGAGGGAATTCACTAGACCTCATGGTCTAACCCTCGCTTTTCAAAAACTAAAACCATTTTCAGGTGATAGTCGTGTTTGGAATTTCATTCGATGATGATGGAAGGATTTTGGAGTTGTAGAAGAGCTAGAGTCTAGTGAAGACTGGTATATTACCGTCGGGCTTCCTGTAGCATCTCAGTTGTGGAGGAGTTTTCCGTCGCGAGTTTAGAGTAGAATAGATGTATTGTATACGTCGGGACCGTATTTGGTTGTAATATTGTCAACTTTTATTGTATTTAAATTTGGGTTGTTAGAAAAAATCAATAATACATTGTACTTGAAGTAGTACTCAAATGAAATACTTACATGTAATATTAATATATTTGTTTTGATGATAAAACTTTGATGTTCTTCGACATACATAGATAGCTTGTTTTCCTTGTCACTTACTACAAAAAAGACAACATAAAAGACACTTGAAGTCAATACAATAACACATAACTCAACAATGAACAAATATCGATAACAAAGATTAATCTTTTAGCATTACAAATTTAGGAGAGAAATGTGTTAGAGGGAGAAAGTGAAAGGTAGTTTGTTGAATGATAAATGGTTAAAACACCAATAACATAACAAAAGAAAACACTTATGTTTAAATAAGGGAAATGAACGACTAATTAAAATAAAGATAGAAAAATGAATGGTTGGTAACATAAAAAAAGAAAAAGAAAAAGTCACTTTACATAAATTACAATAAATTGAATCATTAATCAAAATAAATAATGGAAAACTAATTAATAACATAAAAAGAGGAAAACAAAGGGTTAATAACATAAATTGACATGGATATATAGAATTACTATTAAAGACCCTCATTTATAATAAAAATATAATTTACATATGAGAATGGAAAAATATTTAATACATTCTATATTTTAAAAATCAAAAAATTGATAAGAAAAAAGAGAATACATTCTATGTATTAGAATGTGTCATATCATCTCTTTAAAACTCTCTTTTATGGATATAAACATTGCCAAGATGTTACATCATTTTTTGACAATTCTCATTTATATAGATTTATTATGTAAATTAGTCTAATATTGATTTACTTATATATTTATATAGATTTTTTATGTAAATTAGGCTATATATTTATATAATAAAAAATTCTAGAAACTTGTAAAAAGAAATGAAATGTTCATTCATTTCATGCTAAACAACTCAAAAACTGAATAAAGTAAGAACTAATGTTTTCAGTTTTTTCAAGAAATCATATCATCTTTTGATGATTCTCTGTTATATAGATATATAGATAGATTATAATCCTATGAATTTAATTAAAAGATGGTGGTCATTTAATAAAATGTTTGATTAAATTAGTGTAAGATAAATAGAAATTATATTTGTTGATGTTTTTATGTTGTGCAAATAAAGATAATTATAAAATAATAAAGAAAATTAAATGTTAAATAAAAAATGTAAGGTAAATAAATTATAATACTATAAATTTAATTAAAAGATGGTGGATTCATTTAATAAATGTTTGATTAAGTTAGTGTAAGGTAAATAGAAATTATATTTGTTGATGTCTTTATGTTGTGCAAATTATAATAATTATAAATAATAAAGAAAATTATATGTCAAATAATAAATGTAAGATAGATAAAAATTATATTTGTTGATGTCTTTGTGTATAATAAAAATAATTATAAAATACAAAGATGTAATAGAACAATTGATATAGAGAGAGCAAAAGTCGTACATTCTCATTAACAATGAACCCTTTAAATAGGGATGAGCTTACAACGAAAAGGAAACATACAATATGGTAAGTCTCAATACATGGAAATTATCTCTTCAATCACTTCCTTATTGATGAAGGCACAATATTCTTCAACACTCCCCCTTGTGCTGAGTCAAAGGGATGATGGTGCATAACTCTTGCCTCATTAAAACCTTACGCCGAAAAAACAAAAACCCATTGGGAAAAATGAAAACCTTAGACGAAGGAAAGAGTACAAGACACCACTAAACAATTTCTTTAGTTTAGTATCGTACTTGATTCATACATCAATCAAATAGGTTTGGAAAACGAGATAGTTTAAGATTGTTGTCTCACTAAAACCTTACACCAAGGAACAAAACCCGGTGGGAAAAATAAAACCTTGGGCAAAGGAAAGAGCACAACCCATCAATCGTACATGTGTAATAGACGCCTTCTTTAGTCCATTACTCCCCCTGATTCATACATTAATCAAGGGAGTTTGGGAAGTCTCCGCATTCCAATGTTTTCCACATGTTTATCAAATGTGACCTTAGGCAGTGATTTGGTGAACAAATCAGCCACATTCTCCTCAGACCTTACTTGATTCACTTGAATCTTAAGGAGAGTCTGTTGTTGCTGATTATAGAAAAACTTTGGTGATATATGTTTTGTATTATCTCCCTTGATGTATCCTACTTTCATTTGTTCGATACAAGCTGCATTATCTTCATAAATGCATGTAGGATTTTTAGTGGTAGAACTTAAACCTCTAGCTCCTCTGATATGTGTAATGACAGACCTTAGCCATATACATTCTCGAACCGCCTCATGTAGAGCAATAATCTTAGAATGGTTCGATGAGTTAGCTACAAGGGTTTGCTTGGTTTATTTCCAAGAAATCGCCGTGTTCCCAATTGTAAAAACATATCCTGTTTGGGAACGACCTTTGTGTGGGTCAGAGAGATACCCAGCATCGGCAAAACCTACTAATATATCATTTGGGGTTTCACTATACGGAATACCATTTTCTTTGTTAATATCTTTAACAGGTATTGTAACCCCAATTTTCTCTCTGTAAGGAAAGAATAAGCCCAAGTCAATGGTTCCTTTTAGATGTCGAAATATATTCTTGATACCATTCCAATGACGTTGCGTTGGCGCCGAGCTAAATCTAGCTAACAAGTTCACTGAGAATGAAATATCTGGTCGAGTACACTGTGCTAAGTACAATAATGCGCCTATTGCACTTAGATAGGGAATTTCAGCTCCTAACACCTCCTCGTCATCATCCTTTGGACGAAATGGATCTTTCTTTGTATCCAAGCTTCGACCGATCATGGGAGTGTTAGTCGGGTGCTCTTTATCCATATTAAATCGCCTGAGCATTTTCTGGATATAAGCGGATTGGTGGATAAGGATTCCACAAGCTCGATGTTCTAGTTCTATACCTAGACAAAATCGAGTTTTCCCAAGATCTTTCATCTCAAATTCAGATTTCAAATAGCTTGCAGTATCTCTTATTTCATCAAGAGTATCTATTATGTTCATATCATCAACATACACAGCAATGATTGAAAATCCAGAACTTGTCTTCTTTATAAAAACGCAAGGGAACAGTTCATCGTTCTTATATCCCTTTCCAATCAAGTATTCACTTAAACGGGTATACCACATCCGTCCAGATTGTTTTAATCCGTAGAGTGAACGTTTTAGTTTAATTGCAAACGCACTTTGTGGTTTGCTTGAATCGGGAAGTGGAAAGCCACTGGGAACTTTCATGTATATCTCAGAATCTAGATCCCCATAGAGATATGCACTGACCACATCCATAAGCTGCATTTCCAGTCCTTCAGAAACTACTAGGCTAATTAGATAGCGGAACATTATTACGTCCATTACAGGGGAGTATGTCTCCTCATAGTCAATCCCAGGGCGTTGTGAGAAACCTTGCGCCACAAGGCGAGCCTTATATCTTATGACTTCATTATTCTCATTACGCTTTCTGACAAAGACCCATTTATGTCCTACAGGCTTTACACTTGGTGGGGTTAGCACTACCGGACCAAATACCTGTCTCTTTGCCAAAGAATCTAGTTCTGCCTGGATTGCTTCTTTCCATTTAGGCCAATCTGCTCTTTGTTGACATTCTTCAACTAAGCGTGGTTCGATGTCATCGTGCTCTATGATCTCATGAGCAACAGTATATGCAAATATATCATCAATGAGCATGGATGATCTTTCCATTAACTCGTATGCATTCTCATAATTCATTGAGATTTCTTTGTTCTCTGGAATCAATATTGACTTCGGAGCGTCCTCCAGTAACGATTCATGGACATAACTGTAACCAGAGACAATCTCATGAGAATGGTTTTCGGTATTGATGACAAATGGATCAGATTGTGCCTTACTCTCCTTTTTCTTCCGGGGATGAGTATCTATCGAACAAAGTGGCCTCCCCCTTTTCCTTTTGGGAGCCATGGCCTCAACCACACTTCCACTATGTGTGGTTGCAACACTCTTTCCAGCGGTGTTGTGCCCCTGTTTGGGGACTTCTAACCTTGCGGGTACATTTGCAGCTGGTATATGTGATCTTGTCACTTTTGCAATATATGTAAATGCATCAGGTATCGAGTCTGCTACGTTTTGAAGATTTATTATTCGTTTCACTTCACTTTCACATTGTGAAGTGCGGGGATCAAAATGAGACAGAGTGGGAACATTCCATGACAATTCCTGTCGTTCCCTTGGAGAATCATTTTTCCTATCTCCCCCTAACGACGGGAAGACTGTCTCATCAAAGTGACAATCCGCAAGTCTTGCGGTAAATAGATCACCCGTCAAGGGTTCTAAATAGTGAATAATTGTTGGAGATTCGTATCCAACATATATACTTAATCGTCTTTGAGGACCCATTTTGGTGCGCTGTGGGGGCGCAATTGGCACATATACTGCACAACCAAATATGCGTAAATGTGAAATATCAGGCTTGTATCCAGTTACCAACTGGTACGCAGAAAATGGTTGGCTAGCAGTGGGTATAAAACGAATAAGTAGAGCTGCATGTAATATTGCATAACCCCAGGCATAAGTGGGTAAATTGGTGCGCATAACCAACGCCCTAGCTATCATTTGTATCCTTTTGATGGTAGCTTCTGCAAGACCATTTTGTATATGCACATGGGGTACGGGATGCTCTACATCGATCCCAATAGACATGCAATAATCATCAAATACCTGTGATGTAAATTCTCCAGCATTATCAAGTCGTATAGACTTGATAGGATAATCAGGGTGGTGAGCCCTTAAACGTATAATTTGTGCTAGAAGTTTTGCAAATGCAGCGTTTCGTGTGGACAATAGTGTGACATGCGTCCATCTTGTCGAAGCGTCAACCAGAACCATAAAATACTTGAATGGCCCGCATTCTGGATGTATAGGTCCACAAATATCACCTTGTATACGTTGTAAGAATGGAATGTTTTGCTTTGTGTCTTTAGCATAGGATGGTCTCGATCCTGTTTTAGCTAAGGAGCAAGCTTTGCAAAAATTTGGGGCTTTCAAGGAGGCATATTGTGATGATGGCGTTGCTTCTTTTTCTTTAGAAGTTAGTGGTTGCAATTTGGTAGTTTCATGTAATCGCCCCATCTTACCTTTCATTCGAAAGAAAGGGTGTTCGTGTGTATTCTTCAGCACACGTATCATCATGTCACGGCCAGGGTGCCCCAGGCGGTCATGCCAAAGCCTATATATGTCACTATCCCAAAGTTCATTATTGGTGACAGAATATGATTCAATGACTCGAATCGTGGTAAGATATAACCCACTAGTTTGACATGTTAATTTCTCTAATATACGTTTCCTTCCGTATTCATTAGAGGTGATATACATATATTCATTTCCATTCTCACAATGTGTTTCAATATGATAGTCGTTAAAGCATATATCTTTGAAACTTAACAAGGTTCGGTTATCTTTTGGAGCATAAAGTGCATCTGTGACCGTTATTTTAGTGCCATTAGGCAACAAGAAAGTGGCAGTTCCTCGACCAATTATTAAATTGGATGATCCAATCATTGTGGTCATTGAGGAATTATAAGCGGTTATTTCAGTAAATAATAGTCTATTTCTTAGTATTGTGTGGGTGGTTCCACAGTCAACTAAGCACTCAAGTTCTCCTCGATACATTCCTGCAAAGAACGGAGAATAATTTAGTTGTTTTGACGTGTTCTTTTACATCATGGGTTCGGATTGTGTATATGAAAGTCAAAGTTTATTTAATAAACTTCAAAAGTAAATAAAAAAAATCCATTAATCCAAACAGTAAAATAATAATCCATAGCAATAATATAATCTACTAATCCATAAATGAAGTTGTAATCCACTAATCAAAACAATAAATTGAGTTTACCAAACTATCAGATTTTCTTTTTTGAAAATTGTCTAAATAGCAACTGTCTTTGGGAAAAAGGTAAGGTAGATTAGTCAAAATCTAGGAGTGCTAGCGATGGATCATTGATGTTGATATTAGTGAAATCTCCAATTGTTAGGTTGACTTCTGGGTCATTGCTTGTTTCTTCATGGTAGTGAGTTTCCTGTTCTTTGGACTCCTTATATCTCTTCGGCAGCTACATTTTTGTTTGCACGACAATTATTGTACCAGTGCTCAACGATGCCACACCTGTAGCAAGGTTCAGTTCCATCTCTTACTCTTTTGGTAGGTTCAGTCATTGGTGTTTTTCCTTTTGATTGCCCTTGGTTACTTGGTTACTTGGCCCAGCAGGTGTATCCCTGCGCCATGTGTTGGAAAATCCACCACGACCATTGTCGCGACCCTGACCACGACCCCGTCCACGACCCTGTCCACGACCCCGTCCACGTGATGAATAATTACCACACGTGTGTGATTCAGTATGCCTGGCTCCCTGTCCTTTGGAGTTCTTTCCACCTCTAACGCTTGCATGATTAGACTCGGGAATTTTCTTTGTCCCGACAGTGTAAAGCCCGTGTCCCGGTACGTTTATTAATTAATTTTAATAATTTAAAATGTTTACCTTTAATTGTTTTGGTTAGTGGGTTGGTGTCAAAAAGGACCTTATTGCTAACTTGGTTGCATTTTGGGTAGTTATGAGATATCCTTAGAAGTTGAGGGACCTTTTCCGTCTTGTTGGGAAACTTAATCAAGGTCTAGGCCCATGCAACGAGCCCTCTTCTCCCTCTCGTTATTTTTCCACGGCCACAACCCCCCTTCCCATATGCGAAACCCTACACTTCTTCCTCCCCTTTGTGTGTGTGCTGCCGCCGTGAGAGAGATATCGAGAAGAGAGAGAGGAAGAGAACAAGAGAAACGAAGAGAGAGAGAGACGCCGGAGGTTCGTCGCTGCTGCCGCCGGAGGTCGCCGCCAACACCACCTTTCGTCGGAGAAGTCGAGGGGAAGAGGAGTAGACGTCGCAAGGTAAGTCGTTCTCTCGTTCGTATCGTTTCTTTTCTTTTCCTTTTCGTTTTTCCGGCGAGACCACCACCGCCGCACGCCGCCGCCGCTGCGGTGGCTGTAGGTGGAGGGTGGTGGCAGTGGGTGTCACACGTAGCGTAAGACCCGAATCGTTAAGCCTTGAACCGTTTTTATAAGTAATCTTTTATGAAAATTTTAGTGTGCTGTCCAGTTTTCGCGCAACCATAACTTTTCCGTCGTAACTCCGTTTGAGCCGAAACTGGCGCCCACGGTTCAAGTTCAGGGTCGAGCACGTTTTCCGTGTTTTAGCGGAAAACTGGTTCGGTCTCTAGCTGGGCGAAAAAGTGGTCGCAAGTTCGGTGTTTCGTCATTTTATGTGAAAATTAGTTTTCTGTCCAGTTCGTATTTCGGCCATAACTTTCTCGTCGTAACTCGGTTTGAGGCGATTCTGGTGTCCACGGTTCACATTCTGTGTCGGGCACGTTTTTCGTGTTTTAGCGAAAGGCTGGTTCGGCCCCTAGCTAGGAGGAAAACTTCTGTTTTTACAGCAGGTCGGTAAACCGACAGTGTTGTAATCTGCCACTGTTTCGTCATGGTCATAACTTTCTGCTCGTAACTCGGTTTGGGGTGAAACCGGTGTCAAAAGTTCCCTTTTTGAGTCTAGAAACTTTTCTGTGTTTTGTGCAAAACCCAGTTCGGGACGTAGCATGGGTCAAATTGTCGTTTTACACTGAAAGGTGCTGAATTTCGCTGTTCTGGAAACTGTTTTTGTAAAATCCGTAGTAAATTGTAGAAAAATCGTTAGGAGGCGTATAATATGTCCTCGGAACCCTAACTCTGAGTACTTTCTGGTCATGAAATAATATTGGGAATTTTCTGGGTTTAAAGGGGTCAAAACAGGTCCCGAACAGACCTGTTTTAGGTGAACGGAATTTAGTTTTAGTGACGGTTTAAGCGTGTGTCGTGTCATAGGGTCCATGTCTCGTATTGACACGTTTTAACATGCATTTAGGTGCTGGGAAGTGACCGTAATTGTGAAGCTTGAACTGTGTTATTAAGCTGGGCGCGCATTCGAGGTGAGTTCTCTCACTGTGTAGTTAGGGGTTGTATGCATGTCATAATAGTTATATGTACTATTGTCTTTGTGGTGTGAACTAGTTGTTTGTGGTGTGTAATATTTGATTGGTTTGAATGCTTGGTATAAATGTGTTACATTACAATTTTGGTGGGACCGAGGCCTCGATGGTACTGAGGTGTTGGTTACATTACAATTCGGTGGGACCGAGGCCTCGATGGTACTGAGGTGTTGGTTACATTACAATTCGGTGGGACCGAGGCCTCGATGGTACTGAGTTGTTGGATACATTTCAATTCGGTGGGACCGAGGCCTCGATGGTACTGAGGTGTTGGATACATTACAATTCGGTGGGACCGAGGCCTCGATGGTACTGAGGTGTTGGATACATAATTACTTGTAGATGCTTACTCGTTTTATGTAACTGTGATGTTGTTGCTTATGTGCGGATAGGGGTGATGTGTATATAATTCCTATCTGCGCATGTGTTGGAATTCACTAAGCTTCGTGCTTACCCTTTCCCAATAAACTGTGGTTTCAGGTCCGAGCGGCTCAAGGCGTGACGAGTACACACTGGCGCGCGAGGAGAGCTGGTTGCTTTATGATTTTGATAATTAAACGTTTATTCCGCTGGTTTTATATTATAAAGATGTTAATTATGTGTTTGCAAACGAAACGTTGGGATCATTTAATGAGTTGTTATCAATGAATTGTTAATTTAAAATTTTAAATTTGCTTGTAATTTTTGGGACGTTACAACTTGGTATCAGAGCACAGCTTGAGTGAATCAAACGCACCTCGGTGTGTTTGGTCTCAAGTTGCGGCTGGGAAATTTTCAAATTCTTTATTAAATCTTTTTGGAAACAAAAGAAAAAGTAAAGACCCGTTCGAGGAACGGTGATCGGAGGCGCAGTGTGTACAGTCAGCCGGAGCCAAAGGGGAAAGGTACGGTACTTAGTGTTTTATTGCTTTCTAGATCATAGAGTATGCATGCTAGATTTCCTGTTGTGGACACTATGCTGTATGTTGAACTACTTGCTATTAGGAATTTATGCTAATTATGATAGGTTACTAAGTGGATGCCCTCTAGGTTGTATGCAGTAAGAGGTTTATAGCCTTAGAATATTCGATTTAGTTCTATTGCGCAGCTCTTGTTTGAGTCCAACCGTTCTAGGATAGAGTCTTGTATTCGACTGTCTATTTATTTCGCACTGCATATAACCGGGTATTCGCGAGGTCACCCGTTTTAATTAGTAGAGATTCGGTAGTAGCAAGGGTAGTGGGATAAGAGGAAATTCCTAGGGAACTAGGAAGGGTGGATGTATATATATGCTGGTGCGGGCATATGGTTAATTATATTTTTAATTGTTGTTGTATGATCGGGGTGACCGATGGTATATTAAGTATACATTTGTGGCTGTCTGATCGGGGAGACCGATGGTTTTATATATATACAGTAGTTGTATGAGTTTGCCTGTTTAGGATATGTTCTCGAACTGGCATGTGTGGATTAATTGTATTATGTGTATAGTTTCGGCGAGAAACTACTTGGATCCTTGGGATGGGACTCGGAACGAGTGATGATAGGTGTGGAAGGTAGTAGTAGAGCTCCTACTACCGGAAGCACAGGATCAATGCTCGAGTCGGGGAAGTCACGAGGAATCCAAGGAGTTGGGCGCGAGTGTTGTTAGTGTGCGTTGTTATGTGCTAATAACGCGTTGTATTATCTACCCTGAATAACCGTCACGAGGAGAGACAAATATAGTAGATCCACTAGTACAGGTGTGTACTCGAAGTGTTTTGAGGTGATGACCGTTGGGGGTAGTGATGAAGGTCCTAAACTAGTAGTCGTTGGAATAGAAAGACGATTCTAATATTAGTCACTTGCAGTGAGGATAGGGATGATATTTGTTGTGAGCAGATCATTTCGGCCCAAGATGGAAGATTGTGCTAGAGTCATAGGCTCATAAAGCCAACTTTGATTAGAGGAAAACCCGTAAGATGATTTGATGTGATTTCCCAACTTGCCTTAAGAGGTTTAAATGTCTGGATGACAATAGTAGGCCGGAGAGTTTCGGAGTAGTAGGGGTCGAGACGTTGAATGCCGAATGAGTCATGCACGAAGTTATTTTGGAAATGAGATTGCATTAACAAATTCTTGTGTTTCAAACCTTTGTATGGACGGTGTTTTGGAACTTTGGGAAATGTCTAGCACACACACAAGATTTCGAATTATAATTTTGAAAATGCTTGAAACCGTTTTATCACGGGAGTTGAAAACTTTGTAAAAGATTGTTTCATTTGTTTATTTTCCAACGGTTCTTTCGGGTACGATGTTATCCATGTTTTGTGGTGGTTAAGATGTTGGGTAAGTGACTACGGCTTGAGACTCTAACATTGGAACTTCTCCACATGTGTTAGAGTTGAGACGGAAAGTTACATTCCACGATGTCTGCTTAAAGGCTATTTTAGTGATTTGTCTAAAATGAGTTTGGAATTCTAGTGTCGCTTAACTTTTCGTTCGAGAGTTTGTATTACTAAGTGTTTTATGGCAAATAGTACAGTGTGTGGATTGATTCATGCGTGACACAAGTGATGCATGGAGGAATTTTGGTAACATTTCATAAGGAGTTGTTTAGTGCGCTTTTTAGTCAGCTAAAGGTTTCATTGACATTTCCATGAAAATGCGATTTATCGACTTAGGGGTATGCATAATGGGGTAACCTTTGTTCTCGGCATTTTGATGAACAAGTCGTGCATGAAAATGCTTTAGTTCCTTTTTGTCGAAGTGAAAGACCATTTGATCCAAGGAGTGTTTTAATGTTGTAAACATCATGCATACGATTTCAATGTGTTATATTTTGGAAATATAAATGCGTAGATTTTTGACATTCGGTTAATTTAGAATTACCGTTCATTTTTTTCTGGGAAATTAAAAACTTTTGCTTTGGAGGAAACGAGTATTTTTGAGCATTTTCGATAAATACATTTTTTAAACTATAATGTTTTGACATTATATGTCCCAAGTACGAAACTTGAGGAAGTGTTACAAGCTTGCATGTCTGCCCCCAGTTTGAAATTTTACGAGGTTTTTAGTCGATATTTCCAATTATTAGAAGCGGACTGGTTTCTGTCTTCAAGTTTGCAACTTACACGAGACAATTGTGTTTTAACAAAAATATATTTGTAAACCGTGTCATCGTTTTGGGTGATTAGCTGACGCGCAAAAAATTTGTGGCGAACCCTGTGCCACGTCATTTATGATTAAAAAAGAGGAATTTTTGAATCAAATGTCGTGAAACTTATTTTGAATTATGTGCACACCTTTGTCGGACCCTGTCTAAGGTCAAGCGGTTACCTTAAGTGCATGTCATGAGTCAATCCATACTGGAATCGAGGCGTTTCATTTTTATTTCTTACGTTTTGCTTTTGTGTGAGTAAACTGAACTGCAATGGGACGATTTTCAACATGATTTTCCTATATGGGACGAGCGTGTCCAGTTTTGCGTAACTATCGATCTGGTAATAGTAGTTTTTTTATATATGATCTTTTTGAGATGAAAATCCTGATGTTGAAAATATTTGGTAAATGATTTTGTGAACCAATTGGGGGAAATGTGCTTGTAAGTGTCATTTCGAGAATTTTAAGGGTGTGAGTCCTTTTGGAAAACTCTTTTGTTTAACCCGTGTTGAGTCTGGGACTAAGGTTGATTTCAGAGTATTGCTTGCTTAAACTTTGTTAAACGCATTTTCCGACCTATGGGTCTAGCAAGCGTGGAGCATTTTGCTCGGTTTTGACTTGGAGTTAGTCATGGGCCAATTGCCCGGTTTTATTGGCTCGATGTGGAGTCTAGTTGATGAGTTGTTTTTGTCGCACCGTTTGGCATTCTTTGCACGTTGAGTGTTTACATGTTTGGATGAGTGAGTCAATCCGGAATAGGCATGTTGTTGGTAGGCTGTTTGCTTTGGATCCTTAGACACGTTAGTCAGTCGTTGGTAATGGTCGGTTGGGTATCTCGGGGTGGGACCCCGGTATTCATGTGTTTTAATCTAGACTTTCCAGTAGGTACTAGGAGGATATAGTTGTGGGCACTTACCTGGGAGGTAGTTCCGGTGTACTGGGTCTTGAGGCGTTACCTGGGAGGTAGACGTCAAGGTGTATCCTCGATACGGTGTGACTTGACTTCGTAGAGCAAGTGTGGATGATACGTCGACGGTGGAAGGTAGATATTCCACGCGCGTTAGTACTGTAGGCCGAATAGTATCGGTTAAGGGATTGATGCCCTTTGTTATTAAGAGAATAAATGCGCATCAACCAGTTGAGGTAGGTGATATATTTAGGTGTCGACTTTTGGGCTTGAGGCCAAACACCTTTAGTATAATCGGAGGATTGTAGCCGATTTTGAGATAATCATGGTGATGGTAGTAGTAACCCTGAAATGATCACTTGTGATGAATGGTTATGGTGGAATGACCTATGTGTGTGTTAGTTGATTTGGGTGTGGGGGATATCTATTGGTGTTAGTGTCTAGGATAATACCACGCTTATGCTTGTTATTGTGATCGGTTGGACCGATGTTCGGCGGGTGGCCGATGTTTGTTATTGTGATCGGTTGGACCGATGTTCGGCGGGTGGCCGATGTTTGTTATTGTAATCGGTTGGACCGATGTTCGGCAGGGGGTCGATGTTTTGTTGATATAGTTTATTGAAAATCTTTGGAGTCTATTAGAATTTGTGGTAGTTAATCGACAGTTAAGGGTAGGAATGATCGTAGTCGGGTATCCTGTAGGGTATATTGGTGAGCACCATTAGAAGGGTTAGAGCTTGAAAGTGGTTTGCGTTTGGGATATCATCAAATGTGAGAGAATTATTAGAAACTGTTTGCGGACGTAGACTTCGGGGGCGAAGTCTAATCCAAGTGGGGGAGAGTTGTAAAGCCCGTGTCCCGGTACGTTTATTAATTAATTTTAATAATTTAAAATGTTTACCTTTAATTGTTTTGGTTAGTGGGTTGGTGTCAAAAAGGACCTTATTGCTAACTTGGTTGCATTTTGGGTAGTTATGAGATATCCTTAGAAGTTGAGGGACCTTTTCCGTCTTGTTGGGAAACTTAATCAAGGTCTAGGCCCATGCAACGAGCCCTCTTCTCCCTCTCGTTATTTTTCCACGGCCACAACCCCCCTTCCCATATGCGAAACCCTACACTTCTTCCTCCCCTTTGTGTGTGTGCTGCCGCCGTGAGAGAGATATCGAGAAGAGAGAGAGGAAGAGAACAAGAGAAACGAAGAGAGAGAGAGACGCCGGAGGTTCGTCGCTGCTGCCGCCGGAGGTCGCCGCCAACACCACCTTTCGTCGGAGAAGTCGAGGGGAAGAGGAGTAGACGTCGCAAGGTAAGTCGTTCTCTCGTTCGTATCGTTTCTTTTCTTTTCCTTTTCGTTTTTCCGGCGAGACCACCACCGCCGCACGCCGCCGCCGCTGCGGTGGCTGTAGGTGGAGGGTGGTGGCAGTGGGTGTCACACGTAGCGTAAGACCCGAATCGTTAAGCCTTGAACCGTTTTTATAAGTAATCTTTTATGAAAATTTTAGTGTGCTGTCCAGTTTTCGCGCAACCATAACTTTTCCGTCGTAACTCCGTTTGAGCCGAAACTGGCGCCCACGGTTCAAGTTCAGGGTCGAGCACGTTTTCCGTGTTTTAGCGGAAAACTGGTTCGGTCTCTAGCTGGGCGAAAAAGTGGTCGCAAGTTCGGTGTTTCGTCATTTTATGTGAAAATTAGTTTTCTGTCCAGTTCGTATTTCGGCCATAACTTTCTCGTCGTAACTCGGTTTGAGGCGATTCTGGTGTCCACGGTTCACATTCTGTGTCGGGCACGTTTTTCGTGTTTTAGCGAAAGGCTGGTTCGGCCCCTAGCTAGGAGGAAAACTTCTGTTTTTACAGCAGGTCGGTAAACCGACAGTGTTGTAATCTGCCACTGTTTCGTCATGGTCATAACTTTCTGCTCGTAACTCGGTTTGGGGTGAAACCGGTGTCAAAAGTTCCCTTTTTGAGTCTAGAAACTTTTCTGTGTTTTGTGCAAAACCCAGTTCGGGACGTAGCATGGGTCAAATTGTCGTTTTACACTGAAAGGTGCTGAATTTCGCTGTTCTGGAAACTGTTTTTGTAAAATCCGTAGTAAATTGTAGAAAAATCGTTAGGAGGCGTATAATATGTCCTCGGAACCCTAACTCTGAGTACTTTCTGGTCATGAAATAATATTGGGAATTTTCTGGGTTTAAAGGGGTCAAAACAGGTCCCGAACAGACCTGTTTTAGGTGAACGGAATTTAGTTTTAGTGACGGTTTAAGCGTGTGTCGTGTCATAGGGTCCAGGTCTCGTATTGACACGTTTTAACATGCATTTAGGTGCTGGGAAGTGACCGTAATTGTGAAGCTTGAACTGTGTTATTAAGCTGGGCGCGCATTCGAGGTGAGTTCTCTCACTGTGTAGTTAGGGGTTGTATGCATGTCATAATAGTTATATGTACTATTGTCTTTGTGGTGTGAACTAGTTGTTTGTGGTGTGTAATATTTGATTGGTTTGAATGCTTGGTATAAATGTGTTACATTACAATTTTGGTGGGACCGAGGCCTCGATGGTACTGAGGTGTTGGTTACATTACAATTCGGTGGGACCGAGGCCTCGATGGTACTGAGGTGTTGGTTACATTACAATTCGGTGGGACCGAGGCCTCGATGGTACTGAGTTGTTGGATACATTTCAATTCGGTGGGACCGAGGCCTCGATGGTACTGAGGTGTTGGATACATTACAATTCGGTGGGACCGAGGCCTCGATGGTACTGAGGTGTTGGATACATAATTACTTGTAGATGCTTACTCGTTTTATGTAACTGTGATGTTGTTGCTTATGTGCGGATAGGGGTGATGTGTATATAATTCCTATCTGCGCATGTGTTGGAATTCACTAAGCTTCGTGCTTACCCTTTCCCAATAAACTGTGGTTTCAGGTCCGAGCGGCTCAAGGCGTGACGAGTACACACTGGCGCGCGAGGAGAGCTGGTTGCTTTATGATTTTGATAATTAAACGTTTATTCCGCTGGTTTTATATTATAAAGATGTTAATTATGTGTTTGCAAACGAAACGTTGGGATCATTTAATGAGTTGTTATCAATGAATTGTTAATTTAAAATTTTAAATTTGCTTGTAATTTTTGGGACGTTACAACTTGGTATCAGAGCACAGCTTGAGTGAATCAAACGCACCTCGGTGTGTTTGGTCTCAAGTTGCGGCTGGGAAATTTTCAAATTCTTTATTAAATCTTTTTGGAAACAAAAGAAAAAGTAAAGACCCGTTCGAGGAACGGTGATCGGAGGCGCAGTGTGTACAGTCAGCCGGAGCCAAAGGGGAAAGGTACGGTACTTAGTGTTTTATTGCTTTCTAGATCATAGAGTATGCATGCTAGATTTCCTGTTGTGGACACTATGCTGTATGTTGAACTACTTGCTATTAGGAATTTATGCTAATTATGATAGGTTACTAAGTGGATGCCCTCTAGGTTGTATGCAGTAAGAGGTTTATAGCCTTAGAATATTCGATTTAGTTCTATTGCGCAGCTCTTGTTTGAGTCCAACCGTTCTAGGATAGAGTCTTGTATTCGACTGTCTATTTATTTCGCACTGCATATAACCGGGTATTCGCGAGGTCACCCGTTTTAATTAGTAGAGATTCGGTAGTAGCAAGGGTAGTGGGATAAGAGGAAATTCCTAGGGAACTAGGAAGGGTGGATGTATATATATGCTGGTGCGGGCATATGGTTAATTATATTTTTAATTGTTGTTGTATGATCGGGGTGACCGATGGTATATTAAGTATACATTTGTGGCTGTCTGATCGGGGAGACCGATGGTTTTATATATATACAGTAGTTGTATGAGTTTGCCTGTTTAGGATATGTTCTCGAACTGGCATGTGTGGATTAATTGTATTATGTGTATAGTTTCGGCGAGAAACTACTTGGATCCTTGGGATGGGACTCGGAACGAGTGATGATAGGTGTGGAAGGTAGTAGTAGAGCTCCTACTACCGGAAGCACAGGATCAATGCTCGAGTCGGGGAAGTCACGAGGAATCCAAGGAGTTGGGCGCGAGTGTTGTTAGTGTGCGTTGTTATGTGCTAATAACGCGTTGTATTATCTACCCTGAATAACCGTCACGAGGAGAGACAAATATAGTAGATCCACTAGTACAGGTGTGTACTCGAAGTGTTTTGAGGTGATGACCGTTGGGGGTAGTGATGAAGGTCCTAAACTAGTAGTCGTTGGAATAGAAAGACGATTCTAATATTAGTCACTTGCAGTGAGGATAGGGATGATATTTGTTGTGAGCAGATCATTTCGGCCCAAGATGGAAGATTGTGCTAGAGTCATAGGCTCATAAAGCCAACTTTGATTAGAGGAAAACCCGTAAGATGATTTGATGTGATTTCCCAACTTGCCTTAAGAGGTTTAAATGTCTGGATGACAATAGTAGGCCGGAGAGTTTCGGAGTAGTAGGGGTCGAGACGTTGAATGCCGAATGAGTCATGCACGAAGTTATTTTGGAAATGAGATTGCATTAACAAATTCTTGTGTTTCAAACCTTTGTATGGACGGTGTTTTGGAACTTTGGGAAATGTCTAGCACACACACAAGATTTCGAATTATAATTTTGAAAATGCTTGAAACCGTTTTATCACGGGAGTTGAAAACTTTGTAAAAGATTGTTTCATTTGTTTATTTTCCAACGGTTCTTTCGGGTACGATGTTATCCATGTTTTGTGGTGGTTAAGATGTTGGGTAAGTGACTACGGCTTGAGACTCTAACATTGGAACTTCTCCACATGTGTTAGAGTTGAGACGGAAAGTTACATTCCACGATGTCTGCTTAAAGGCTATTTTAGTGATTTGTCTAAAATGAGTTTGGAATTCTAGTGTCGCTTAACTTTTCGTTCGAGAGTTTGTATTACTAAGTGTTTTATGGCAAATAGTACAGTGTGTGGATTGATTCATGCGTGACACAAGTGATGCATGGAGGAATTTTGGTAACATTTCATAAGGAGTTGTTTAGTGCGCTTTTTAGTCAGCTAAAGGTTTCATTGACATTTCCATGAAAATGCGATTTATCGACTTAGGGGTATGCATAATGGGGTAACCTTTGTTCTCGGCATTTTGATGAACAAGTCGTGCATGAAAATGCTTTAGTTCCTTTTTGTCGAAGTGAAAGACCATTTGATCCAAGGAGTGTTTTAATGTTGTAAACATCATGCATACGATTTCAATGTGTTATATTTTGGAAATATAAATGCGTAGATTTTTGACATTCGGTTAATTTAGAATTACCGTTCATTTTTTTCTGGGAAATTAAAAACTTTTGCTTTGGAGGAAACGAGTATTTTTGAGCATTTTCGATAAATACATTTTTTAAACTATAATGTTTTGACATTATATGTCCCAAGTACGAAACTTGAGGAAGTGTTACAAGCTTGCATGTCTGCCCCCAGTTTGAAATTTTACGAGGTTTTTAGTCGATATTTCCAATTATTAGAAGCGGACTGGTTTCTGTCTTCAAGTTTGCAACTTACACGAGACAATTGTGTTTTAACAAAAATATATTTGTAAACCGTGTCATCGTTTTGGGTGATTAGCTGACGCGCAAAAAATTTATGGCGAACCCTGTGCCACGTCATTTATGATTAAAAAAGAGGAATTTTTGAATCAAATGTCGTGAAACTTATTTTGAATTATGTGCACACCTTTGTCGGACCCTGTCTAAGGTCAAGCGGTTACCTTAAGTGCATGTCATGAGTCAATCCATACTGGAATCGAGGCGTTTCATTTTTATTTCTTACGTTTTGCTTTTGTGTGAGTAAACTGAACTGCAATGGGACGATTTTCAACATGATTTTCCTATATGGGACGAGCGTGTCCAGTTTTGCGTAACTATCGATCTGGTAATAGTAGTTTTTTTATATATGATCTTTTTGAGATGAAAATCCTGATGTTGAAAATATTTGGTAAATGATTTTGTGAACCAATTGGGGGAAATGTGCTTGTAAGTGTCATTTCGAGAATTTTAAGGGTGTGAGTCCTTTTGGAAAACTCTTTTGTTTAACCCGTGTTGAGTCTGGGACTAAGGTTGATTTCAGAGTATTGCTTGCTTAAACTTTGTTAAACGCATTTTCCGACCTATGGGTCTAGCAAGCGTGGAGCATTTTGCTCGGTTTTGACTTGGAGTTAGTCATGGGCCAATTGCCCGGTTTTATTGGCTCGATGTGGAGTCTAGTTGATGAGTTGTTTTTGTCGCACCGTTTGGCATTCTTTGCACGTTGAGTGTTTACATGTTTGGATGAGTGAGTCAATCCGGAATAGGCATGTTGTTGGTAGGCTGTTTGCTTTGGATCCTTAGACACGTTAGTCAGTCGTTGGTAATGGTCGGTTGGGTATCTCGGGGTGGGACCCCGGTATTCATGTGTTTTAATCTAGACTTTCCAGTAGGTACTAGGAGGATATAGTTGTGGGCACTTACCTGGGAGGTAGTTCCGGTGTACTGGGTCTTGAGGCGTTACCTGGGAGGTAGACGTCAAGGTGTATCCTCGATACGGTGTGACTTGACTTCGTAGAGCAAGTGTGGATGATACGTCGACGGTGGAAGGTAGATATTCCACGCGCGTTAGTACTGTAGGCCGAATAGTATCGGTTAAGGGATTGATGCCCTTTGTTATTAAGAGAATAAATGCGCATCAACCAGTTGAGGTAGGTGATATATTTAGGTGTCGACTTTTGGGCTTGAGGCCAAACACCTTTAGTATAATCGGAGGATTGTAGCCGATTTTGAGATAATCATGGTGATGGTAGTAGTAACCCTGAAATGATCACTTGTGATGAATGGTTATGGTGGAATGACCTATGTGTGTGTTAGTTGATTTGGGTGTGGGGGATATCTATTGGTGTTAGTGTCTAGGATAATACCACGCTTATGCTTGTTATTGTGATCGGTTGGACCGATGTTCGGCGGGTGGCCGATGTTTGTTATTGTGATCGGTTGGACCGATGTTCGGCGGGTGGCCGATGTTTGTTATTGTAATCGGTTGGACCGATGTTCGGCAGGGGGTCGATGTTTTGTTGATATAGTTTATTGAAAATCTTTGGAGTCTATTAGAATTTGTGGTAGTTAATCGACAGTTAAGGGTAGGAATGATCGTAGTCGGGTATCCTGTAGGGTATATTGGTGAGCACCATTAGAAGGGTTAGAGCTTGAAAGTGGTTTGAGTTTGGGATATCATCAAATGTGAGAGAATTATTAGAAACTGTTTGCGGACGTAGACTTCGGGGGCGAAGTCTAATCCAAGTGGGGGAGAGTTGTAAAGCCCGTGTCCCGGTACGTTTATTAATTAATTTTAATAATTTAAAATGTTTACCTTTAATTGTTTTGGTTAGTGGGTTGGTGTCAAAAAGGACCTTATTGCTAACTTGGTTGCATTTTGGGTAGTTATGAGATATCCTTAGAAGTTGAGGGACCTTTTCCGTCTTGTTGGGAAACTTAATCAAGGTCTAGGCCCATGCAACGAGCCCTCTTCTCCCTCTCGTTATTTTTCCACGGCCACAACCCCCCTTCCCATATGCGAAACCCTACACTTCTTCCTCCCCTTTGTGTGTGTGCTGCCGCCGTGAGAGAGATATCGAGAAGAGAGAGAGGAAGAGAACAAGAGAAACGAAGAGAGAGAGAGACGCCGGAGGTTCGTCGCTGCTGCCGCCGGAGGTCGCCGCCAACACCACCTTTCGTCGGAGAAGTCGAGGGGAAGAGGAGTAGACGTCGCAAGGTAAGTCGTTCTCTCGTTCGTATCGTTTCTTTTCTTTTCCTTTTCGTTTTTCCGGCGAGACCACCACCGCCGCACGCCGCCGCCGCTGCGGTGGCTGTAGGTGGAGGGTGGTGGCAGTGGGTGTCACACGTAGCGTAAGACCCGAATCGTTAAGCCTTGAACCGTTTTTATAAGTAATCTTTTATGAAAATTTTAGTGTGCTGTCCAGTTTTCGCGCAACCATAACTTTTCCGTCGTAACTCCGTTTGAGCCGAAACTGGCGCCCACGGTTCAAGTTCAGGGTCGAGCACGTTTTCCGTGTTTTAGCGGAAAACTGGTTCGGTCTCTAGCTGGGCGAAAAAGTGGTCGCAAGTTCGGTGTTTCGTCATTTTATGTGAAAATTAGTTTTCTGTCCAGTTCGTATTTCGGCCATAACTTTCTCGTCGTAACTCGGTTTGAGGCGATTCTGGTGTCCACGGTTCACATTCTGTGTCGGGCACGTTTTTCGTGTTTTAGCGAAAGGCTGGTTCGGCCCCTAGCTAGGAGGAAAACTTCTGTTTTTACAGCAGGTCGGTAAACCGACAGTGTTGTAATCTGCCACTGTTTCGTCATGGTCATAACTTTCTGCTCGTAACTCGGTTTGGGGTGAAACCGGTGTCAAAAGTTCCCTTTTTGAGTCTAGAAACTTTTCTGTGTTTTGTGCAAAACCCAGTTCGGGACGTAGCATGGGTCAAATTGTCGTTTTACACTGAAAGGTGCTGAATTTCGCTGTTCTGGAAACTGTTTTTGTAAAATCCGTAGTAAATTGTAGAAAAATCGTTAGGAGGCGTATAATATGTCCTCGGAACCCTAACTCTGAGTACTTTCTGGTCATGAAATAATATTGGGAATTTTCTGGGTTTAAAGGGGTCAAAACAGGTCCCGAACAGACCTGTTTTAGGTGAACGGAATTTAGTTTTAGTGACGGTTTAAGCGTGTGTCGTGTCATAGGGTCCAGGTCTCGTATTGACACGTTTTAACATGCATTTAGGTGCTGGGAAGTGACCGTAATTGTGAAGCTTGAACTGTGTTATTAAGCTGGGCGCGCATTCGAGGTGAGTTCTCTCACTGTGTAGTTAGGGGTTGTATGCATGTCATAATAGTTATATGTACTATTGTCTTTGTGGTGTGAACTAGTTGTTTGTGGTGTGTAATATTTGATTGGTTTGAATGCTTGGTATAAATGTGTTACATTACAATTTTGGTGGGACCGAGGCCTCGATGGTACTGAGGTGTTGGTTACATTACAATTCGGTGGGACCGAGGCCTCGATGGTACTGAGGTGTTGGTTACATTACAATTCGGTGGGACCGAGGCCTCGATGGTACTGAGTTGTTGGATACATTTCAATTCGGTGGGACCGAGGCCTCGATGGTACTGAGGTGTTGGATACATTACAATTCGGTGGGACCGAGGCCTCGATGGTACTGAGGTGTTGGATACATAATTACTTGTAGATGCTTACTCGTTTTATGTAACTGTGATGTTGTTGCTTATGTGCGGATAGGGGTGATGTGTATATAATTCCTATCTGCGCATGTGTTGGAATTCACTAAGCTTCGTGCTTACCCTTTCCCAATAAACTGTGGTTTCAGGTCCGAGCGGCTCAAGGCGTGACGAGTACACACTGGCGCGCGAGGAGAGCTGGTTGCTTTATGATTTTGATAATTAAACGTTTATTCCGCTGGTTTTATATTATAAAGATGTTAATTATGTGTTTGCAAACGAAACGTTGGGATCATTTAATGAGTTGTTATCAATGAATTGTTAATTTAAAATTTTAAATTTGCTTGTAATTTTTGGGACGTTACAGACAGGTCTAGCGTTGTTATTCAAAAGAACCTCATTGTGTCTTTCAGCCACTTGCAGTAGGTTGATAAGTTTGTTAAAGGTTGTGATTCTTTTACTATCATACTCCAATTGATATTGATTCATTAGTATGATTGCAGATGTAGGAAAAGTGGAAAGTGTCTTTTGAATCATGTTGTCTTCCGTGAGTTCCTTGCCACAGAAGTTTAAACGTGCTTTGAGACGCAACATTTCTTTGTTGAAATCATTTACCTTTTTGTAATCGAGTAAGCGGATTTCATTCCACTCTACGATCAGTTCAGGAAGTAAAGAGTCATGAATATTCCCGAATCTTCCTTTCAATGCATCCCATAGTTCTTTGGGGGTTTTCAGTTGAAGGTACTCCCACCGAAGGCTGGGATCGATATGTCGTCTCAAGAACATTAAGGCATTTGCTTGTATTTTCTCTGAAGGTTTTTCTTTAGGGTCAGTAGTGGGGTTGATTGTATAGGTGTAGTCATTTCCAATAAAGGTAGTCTCTACATCAGATACCCATCTGTGGTATTCAAGTCATTCTGAATCCAGGATATCAAATTCGGGACGGGTTGGTTCGGCCATCTACATAAACAAGAGATAAAGTATATTATTTTATGAGGATAAAACTTATGAAAGTTCATTATCATGACAATATAGGATTTAAAATTTGGTATTTTTAAACATTTCTTATGCTAATAATTATATATTAGTGTTTCAATATCCGAAAATGAATCGCTAAACACTTTTGGATTTCCAGGTAGGAGGGGAACCACGAGGATTACTTGAGTCCCTACAAACCAATAAGGCTATTTACACCCGTTTTGACAAAATCTTTTGGTGTCATGCGATCACTTTGTTTATGAAATACACTAATAACATTAACAATTTTGTTGATTTTGGCATGAGGCCCAAAAGTGAGATTCAATTAAAACCATTACGGTATTTTTGGGGCTTTTGGCAAGAGGCCAAAATATGTGTGTTTTAACTTTTAGAATGTAATTCTGATTTATGATAAACAATTAGAATTTCGATATGGCTTTTCTTAAAAAAAAACTTTTAACAATTAAGTTTATAAGATTTTAATGAGATGAGGCCAAAATAAATTAGATATAAGGGAGTGTAACTCCCAAAATAAATTAGATATAAGGAAGTGTAACTCCCAAAATAAATTAGATATAATGAGTAGGAACTCATAATTAAGATAAATGTTTGAATTACAGCATTTAAGAACGGTTTAATATTATACGTTCTAAGATTTTAATATATTTTTTTTTCTTTTTGGAGAGAATTATAAGTAGGAACTTATAATTAAGATAAGTATTTGAATATTAAGTGGATAAGGCAATTTCTAAACCTAAATCTATAAAGCGATTATACACATTCTAATACCAAATTAAAACAGTTAACTTAAATAAATAAATGAAAATTAAGTTTCCTAATTTACATTATCAATAACAATAGACTGAAATAAGATTATATGAAAACATATTAATCAATTAAAACAATTAAAATAATAATGCTCCGATAGATATTGACAAACTTTATATTCAAATTCAAATTAAATCAATACCAAAACAAATTGTTAATCGGTCCAACAAAAACACGCATATCTTGATTAGGATCCAATCCAAATATATAAAATATTAAACAAATGAATTGGGTCAATCTTTTTCTTTTTCTTTTCTTCTTCAAAAAAAAATCGTAGTGAAACCCTATTTTTTCGACTATTCTATGATGAATAAAAAGAGAATAAGTAAATCTATCACAATGATTTACCAACTAATTGAGAACATTCTTCGATGAGCATGAAGAAGCAGAAAGTAAACAAATAGGTTTTAAGTCTTCAAATTCAATCTCTTTAGGGTTTTTGAGGTAGGTTTAAATAGGCAATTCAAAAACAAGTTTTGATAAGTGTCTTTTAACTTTCTGGGTTTATTTTATGTGTTTCTTCAGAAGCAAGTTTCAATTTATATGATGATTTTTTTTAAATATCTTTCATAGCGACATATACAATGCATTAGTGTTTTTTTTAACCAACGATTAATCTTGAAAATAGTGTGTAAATTATTGAAGAACAAACAATTAACAACGTAACACACCAAAAGAATTGTGATTTTAGCATGTGGGATAAGTGGCCAATTATTAATGTGGTGGAAAATTTTGGATGGCTGATTCAATAAGCAACAAGAGGTTTACAAAGAGTGATGAGGGGGATAAAATTATGAGGACATAGTAGTGGCTACAAAAATATGGCAGAATTTTTTTTTTTCATAAACATAACAAAAAAAAATCTAGAGCATACTATGTAACGTCGTTGCACGATTTACAACCCACTTTTTAAACATAACAAAAAAAAGTCTAGTAGCTTGAGAAAACTCAGTTGGGCCAACAGCCTACTTTTTAAATTTTTAATCCATTTGAATTGTGTGAATCGAAAGCATAATACGTGGCCCAATATACATATCTACAGCAAATTTGGTTAAAAAAAACTGCCCCTAATATTCTGAAGTGAAAAAATGCAGAATTCTTGGGCACATAAACCTAATTATCATATAAATTTCTGATAAAAGGTAGCAAAGAATATTCTTCAACAAAAGAAAATTAGATGTTAAATGAAAAGTTAAAGTAATTTAATGAGAAGCTATTTTTTATTTAAAAAAAATTCAAAATTAGGAGAAATTAGGAAAGGGGAAATGGTGGCTTTTCATTATGCCACCTAAGAAACTCCACATTTTGCTTTTATATAGATATATATTTAAAAGAAATTCAAAATTAGGAGAAATTAGGAAAGAGGAAATGGTGGCTTCTCATTATGCCACCTAAGCAACTCCACATTTTGCTTTTATATAGATATATAGATATAGATGGTTATAAACAACATGTCTAGTTAATACCTTTTAGTTATTTTTGCTTTTAGTGCTATTTTAACAAGCAAGGTTATCTTTCGCATGATATATATATATATATATATATATATATATATATATATATATATATATATATATATATATATATATAGAGAGAGAGAGAGAGAGAGAGAGAGAGAGAGAGAGAGAGAGAGAGAGAGAGAGAGAGAGAGAGAGAGAGAGAGAGGGGCTTCAAATGTAAACATTTTCAAAATTTAAACTTTGTAAACCTTTTATTTTGGTAACAATCGACAGGGGCAGAAACGTCCAATCAATAATATTTGGCCGGATATCAAATATGGAATGGATCTTTCTTAGCTTATTTTTAGGAAACTAATTGTTTAATTTATTTTTGTTTAATGTATATCCAGTCCGTTTTGAATTTTAGTAGTTTTTTGAATTATTCCATTCACCATTCCTAATTATTTCATTGTTCATATTCAATATTCTTTCAAAAATCACTATTGAAGTCATGGAAAATCAAGAACGTATTGATGAATCCGAGGATGAACACAGATTTTCAGATTTTTTCACAGACTATATGCTGACCGATGCATTTGAATCAGATATTGCTGAGGATTTTGATGATGTTGCTGAGCATGTTGATGACAATCACCAAATAGATATTTACCAACCATGTGTGGACAGCGATGAAGATATAATTGATATTGGTGATCAAGTTAACAACGAACCAATCCAGTTTTATCAATCGCCAACCATTATTCGGCATGAGGGTGATTTACGCTATTGAACTTAGATTTTTCATACAAGTTTCATATATATAAATCCTTGTTTATATCTCTGGTTGAATGTTAGTTGCGTATGTCATGTTTTTTTTGGACTATGTATATTTTATGAAACAGAAGATATGAAACTTGAGTGTTACACAGTTTACGGGTCCATTAAAGATTTTTGTATCCTAGTGTCTCATATTTTATGTACAAAGTTTCATATTTTTATGAAAAATATGAAACTTTTATGAAAAATATCAAACACCGAGTTGAATTTACTTCGTGCATATCGTGTAAAATGTTGGTGGATTTACAATGTATGAAAAAATATATATATGAAACTTTGTATGTAAAACATGAAACCCGCAGAATACGATTAAAATACCATTTTGTCTATATTATAAAAAAATACGAAACGTTGTACATAAAATATGAAACACTAGGATACGAAAAATCTTTATATGTTGGACATGTAAACCGTGTAACAATCTGTAACGTCCCAAAACATAACATGCATAAATCATAGAATAAGCATTCGAATTACAAAAATAACTTGTCTTTAATTCTTCATTAAACACTACTAAACAAAAATGGACAGCGGAAGTCTCTATTCCACAGCCGAGAGCTCTAACTATAGCTATACTAATCAAAATCATGGAGTCGCTCTAAGATCCAATGCCTTCTTGTGCCCTCTCCTAGTTTTTACTAGAAGAACCCGTAGTACGCTTACCTGAAAATGGTTTAGTTTTTTGAACCAAAAGGTCTAGTGAATTCCCTTCGAAAACGACATGTATAAACAGTATGAAAACATTTATAAAAATTCGTCATAAATCTTCACATATCATCAAACATGGTATTGCACCGTGTATTGGATCACATAAACATTCCGCGATCGGGGCCCCCAGCAGACTCCCCTCTCGCCTCGTATCGGGGCCCAAGCAGACTCCCCTCTACCCGAATAGGAGGGAAACGAATTCCAACCTACCGGTCTGTCATACATATCCAAGGGATCATCGGATCCCGAGGCTCTCTGATCCCACAGTGCAGACCGACTCCACATAGCACATCATTCATTTCATAAAACATGCAACTTAGAATCTTTGTAAATCATCGTTCTCATTTCATCATGCCAAATATTCCTTTAGATAAAATAAGTATTTTCATGGGAAACATGCACATCATTTCGTAAACATTTCATGCTCGTAAAGAACCATAATCAGTTAAAAAGCATTTAACATCTTACGTCATAAAAAGGGTTTAGGGAACTCACCTTGACGATACGGAACGCACACTTGTTCTACTCTCGAGTTAACCCAACTTGACACCTAAAAGATCGGGCAATTTCTTAATCAGTAATAATGATCCAGGACTTACCGGGTACCTAGCGCTTTCCGGATACCCGAACTTTCCGGATACCCGAACTTTCCGGATACCCGAACTTTTCGGATACCCGAACTTTCCGGATATTAGGGCTTTCCGGACACACACCCTTTACCGGGTACTAAACACCCGGTAACCCAACTTATCCGGTAAGAACACATATCCGGTAACTCCCACGATAACTCTACCCGGACACTTACAATCTATCCGGAAACCACTGAGACATCGAGAACTTCCAGTATCCGGAAACTACGGACTGGACGCAACTCGTTTTTCTAAAAGCGATTAAAACATGTTATCTGTTGTGGGTTTGATTAGGCAATCGACTGGAATCAAACCCCAACCATAAAACACTTAAACATTCCATCTTTAAACTACCAAATCAATACATTATCAACAAAAACCCAAAATACCCATTAAAGGGATGCTTAGATGAAAACATAGAAATCCCTCACGGTTTCAACCCCAAATTCTTAGACAAAAGAGAAAAGAAGCTTGCAACAGCCAGGAAAACGGATTTAGGGAAGATTACCTAAACAAATCCTTCCTCGAACAAGACTCCTTCCAAAAACTCCTTTCTCTCTTCTTTCTTCTCTTTCAGCCGCCAACATCCACAATCAAAGAGCAAAAATCAGCAAACCTAGGGATTTGCACCCCTTATATACTCCCCAACAATTGCACAAAGGTCCCTAAGTTTAACTTTCAATGATTAGACTTTGGCCACCAAACTTTCACATTTCCTATAAAAACCCGGTTGTTACACAATCAACGATATGAAACAGGGTTTCAATTAAAAATATTCAGCATCATCATATTTTTATTAGTCTCATTAGTGGTGTTTGTTTAATTTTTATATAGAAAGTTGTATTAAATGTTATATTTTTTTATAGTTTCATAACTTTTGGTTTATAAACTATGTGCTTAATTATTTGACACTTGAATTTTCTTCAATTTTGTTGTTGCCAGACCAACACGAGACGTTTGTTTCTCCTGGTGGTACCAAATACTGGATACCTAAAGTTGATGAGAATGTAAAGATTGGAGTGGTATCTTCATTCCTTAATATTGAAGCCGCCGATGTTGCGTATAAGAAATACGCAGAACAAGCTGGATTTGATGTTAGGCAGTCAAATAAGAAGAGAAATAAGGATGGGGATGTGCAAACACGCTATCTTTTGTGTAGCAAGCAAGGTTTCCCCGATAAAAAAGAGTATCAGTCCCTTCAGGATGTGTCTGGTAATCGTATGTCTAGGAATTCAAATTACAAGAGGTCGGGATGCAAAGCGTGTATTAAGTTTCGCTATACGAAAGCGGATAAGTTATATGTTGTTTATAAATTTGAGGAAAGGCATAACCATTCTTTGTTCAGTTATCATGGAAAAAACTATCACGTGCCAGTAGGAAGCTGCAATACATGGACTATAGGAATGTGTATAACTCTTCATCGTCATCCATCGGTGGGGCGAAGTCGCATATGATTCAGGTTGGTCTGAAGGGTGGTTATGAGTATGTTGGTGCTACTGTTGTTGATTATCAAAATGCTAGAAGGGATATGTCTACGTTTGTTGGAAATAAAGACGCACAGATGTTGGTTGACCTTTTAGCGAAACGGAGAAGGGCTGTCTCGGAGTTTTTATGATATTTTGGTAATTGAGGGTGAGTTGCAAGCAATTTTTTGGGTTGATGAAATAGGTAGACTAAATTATAAGGAGTTCGGGGATACTATTTCTTTTGATGCGACGTATCGCACCAACAGGTATTTTAGTTATTTTAACGCGTTATTACCATGTTTTTATTGTTTTTATTTTATTGAACTATTACAACAATTGATTTAATAATTATAGGCATGCTATGAATTTTGTCCCGTTCATTGCTATTGACAACCACAAAAGGTCTGTAGTCGTGGGTGCTGCGTTAATAAGCCACGAAAACATTGAGAATTTTAAGTGGGTACTGCGTGCGTTCTTGAAAGCACATGGGAAGCAGCCGACTTTCGTCATCACCGACCAATGTGCTGCTATGAAACAAGCGATTCATAAGTCTACTGTTTTCATCTATACCCATTTCGTCTAGGTTGAGCCCTCCATTTGGCACACCAAGTATGTTGCTTACAACCTCCTCAGTAATTTTCAATGTTGTACCAATTAAGTACACTTCCATGTTGTCTGGGTCGAGGTTGTCCACGACATAATACCCCGGCTTGGATGGTACGCCGTCAACCGATATTTTTAGTAGCGAACCAAGACCCATTTTCTCTACCGTAGATTGTTGTTCCTCGTTTAACTGGCACACAGTTTCTTGCAGAGTCATGGGCGATGTTCGCGTTCGAATACCATCAACGTGTGTCAGTTTCTTCACTTCTCCTTGATTGATAAACTTATCCAGCCTTTTCTTCTCTTGTAGATTAGTTGTTTTAATCCTTCTCACATCTGTAATGTATCAATCATGTTAAAGATATCTGACACATTTATTCTTATGAAGCAGTATATGAAATATAAATAATAAACCATATATGTGTATTGGAGACTTACATCATCCGGTCAACATATGTGTTCATATTATACGCTTTTAGTGCAAATTCATATGTCTACAGTACCTTCTTTGGTTAAGGTGGGCTTAACCACAAAGCCATCATTGTCATCCTCAATGCCACCTACTTGTGTGGCTGGAGCTCTCAATACAGTACCACCAGCTTTTTTTGTATTTTGCGCCGTATTTGAATGCGTTTTGGACGCGCTTCTGGTTGTTCGTTTCGTTTCACTCTCCACAACTATAGTTAGTTTTGACTTTTCACCTGTATTGTTGTATCATACAATATGACATTAATAAACACACAAACTACATGTTAAATGTTTACCCAAATTGTGATATGGAACACACTGACAACATATGAAATGTATTAAAGTCCACATGCCGAACAAATTTCATACGATAAATATACCTCCTTTCCTTTTCTTCTCATTGTCTCTATTTAGAACTTTAACACTCTCCGGAGTTTTCCGTTTAATTCCACTTGGTCCTGCTTGAAAAAACAGTCAATTCACAATTCTACCAATGCAGCTTACAACCATTCATATTCCTTTTTTCATATGTACATAGTTTATGTACATTACTTACGTTCCGTTGAATTTACCAACATTTTAAGTGTTTACTTTTTCCTGATTTCATACACACATTGTTTATGTTACCAATAATTGAACATATGGGGCAACATATGAATTTAACAGTTGATGTTTCCTGTATACATACTTACATTGAAGTTCATTTGAAATTTAACAGTTAATGTTTCTAGACTGTCACTTATTTAACAAATGATACTTACAATCTTCCTAAAATTACATATGAAACATTACCATCACATATGAAATATTTCATATTATCACATTTTACCCTCATCACATATGAAATTTTGCCATCACATATGAAATATTGAAATTTTGCAATACCCAACAAGTTAACATTGGGTTTACCAACAATGCAAGGATGGGGTTAAGAAAAAATTTATTTTCTGGAGAACCTACCCTAATATGATTAATATATTTTGTTAACCACATCAATAAAATAAGCTATTACTGATTTCATATGTAAAACTTATCGGTTTCATACCTTGTTCTTCACCCCATCAAGAATTTTAGTACAAAATATGAAACCCTATATATGTAATTGTTGTTTCATAGTTTGTAATGACGAACGCCATCATCGATCAAGCTTTTTCACATCTTTATTTTACAATGCAAAAAAAACCGATTTCATACCTTGTTCTTCACCAATTGTCTTCATCGAAACCCCTTCCATCTCCAAATCAATCGGATTGTTTTTAGTATTCGTGAAGTTGGAGAATGACTTCAGTAATCGAATCCTTTCACTTTTTTGTCGACCTATGAAAGTTCAAATCCAAGTTATGCACACATCGGTTTTATAGTATCGAAAAAATTAGGTTACGATTCATACATCTCATTATTCGCGCCCTATTTTCATCATCCATTGTATAATCTTCAAAATTTCGTACCAGATTCCGTCCAAAATGGAGCCGATTACCTTCAATCGATTTGAACTCCGTTGAAATCGAAGCGAGATATGCGGGAAGATTGATTTCGTAGATTGTTTCCTTATTTCATTCTTTTGCTTAATACCGACTTTGCCCTCATATTATTTTACCGGATTCCCCCACTGCCACCGCTTTCAGACATATTTACAAATATGCCACCATGTCAATCTAGACCACACAAGACTTAAATGGACGGTCATGACCAGATTACATAATTTACACTAAAAACAATGTTTACATATGAAGGAGGCTCTCTCTATATATATATAGGGGATGTTTCTTTTACAAACTAATGCATTTGTAGAAACTATAGAAACCACTTCTTAACCAATCATTTTACCAAATTTAATTAAAATTAATTATTTATTAATATTATGCCGTAGGGGTATTTAAGTAATTTGATTTTGTCAGTTTTTTAATTAATATTTCCAGAATCCTTTAAACATGGAAATTACCTAATTTGTAGGGATTTGTGAATATCCTATTCCAATTAACCGAATAATTAGTGTATGTATTTTTTTTCTTTCTTCGTGTTCATGCTTCTGCAGATTGTGCGAAATTTTTTTGGGTTTACAAAACATATGGATGATTCAACATCTAGGTTTACAAAACACAGGAATTCATTAATTGTTTTTACTAAGTATATTATTTCTGTTAACTAAGGTGATTCACCAAATCATGAATCCAACATCATGTTTGACTCATAATCATAAACATGAAATCTGGGAACACATTAATCATGAATTATATGTTGGCATAATCATGAATACCAAAAATCAAGTTGTATAAACCCTAAAATCAGGAACACCAATATCATGAACCCAAAATCATGAATACAAATATCATGAACACAAAATTATGAATCCAAAATCCGTATATCATGAACCCAAATACATCATGAAACCAAAATCAGAGAAACCTAAAATTGTGAACCTTACTCCATGAAACCCAAAAACATTAAACCTAAAGTCGTACTTTTTCCGGTCAAATCGTTGAAGACAATCTCTCCGGTTCCGTCGTATGAATCGCTCGTGGACTTCTCAGCCTCGAAACCGCCGCCGTATCCAGTGCCGGTTAATTCCGCCGTCCGTACATGTACGGAACAATATCTGGCGGTTAGTTCGTCGTTCCAGAAGCTCCAGCGGTATCCTGTCGCTAGATCTTGCCGTGATGATTCCGCGTTGGCGTTACGGCTACGTCAAGGTGGAAACCCTAGGTAGAGTTACTTTCTTCGTTGACGAAATTTACAGAGAATAGAAGAGTAAGAAATTCTTCCGATCTTTGATAGTATTCATGATTACCGTGATTTTTGCCTCTGATTACGGAAGACGGGAGGTGAAATGGTGAATTGTTTTGTCTATATTACCCTTTCATGCCTATTTTTGTTATGAAAATAATTCATTAATTGCCACAAATTACACAAAATGCCACCACTACAATTTGGGCCGTAGATGATGAAAATGGATGGTGATTAAGTGGTTTACATAGTTTCTAACAATGGAGTGGTTTGTAAAAAATACCACCCGTGGATGGATATTCTACAAACCATAAAAAGATGACAAACCATGCAAACCATGTTATAACCATTAGATCAAATCCACCATGTTCTCATGCTGTTTTTCGTTTGCATCCATTAGTAGGGGCAGTATAGGTATTTAACAATTTCTATTTTTTTGTTTTTTTAATTGCTGGCCGATTTCCAGAATTGTAGGAGATTTGATAGAGATAATTATCACATAATTATGGAAGTCATTCACATTCAGTTTACGATAGACATTAGAGAAAATCTGGTTAATATTCAATCTCGTTTTGCTTGTAAACCCTAACACATCGAAAAACCGTTCCCTGAAAATATTCTTTGTGTATTCCGATGGCTTCTCCGGTGAATAATGATGTAATGGGAGTCGCACAGTACCAGAATGTGGCGTGTTCATCTAGTGCAACAAAGACGCTAGTTTCTTCCGATGTTCAAGTTGTCGTTGCTGGTTGCAATTCGTCGTTTGAAGTTGATACATTCCCTTTGATTTCCGATACCCATGCTATTACTGTGAATGAATCTTATCCCGTTGAAGAGGAGAGAAAGGATGGTGATAATGGAATTGCTGGTGATGGGTTGGATGAACTTACTGATCTCATGGAAGAAGAAGATGATGGTTTGTTTGTTTTTTTAGTAAAACAAAAAAATATATATAAATGTATTTTTTTTCTATTTAAAAGTTTGAATCACTGCAGCTTTTGCTAGTTCTTTAAACAATTTGATTTATGGTTTTAATTCATTTTTTTCTCATGTAATTCAATTGCATCGGCACTGTGTTGTTGTTCGCGCGTGTTATATAATTGCTTCTTCTTTTTATGAATTTACTATAATTAATAGGCTTGTATTTCGAAATTGTGTTTATCTTTACATTCAAATAGAATCCGAATCTGTATTTTTTAATTTTTATGAAATAGTGTTTCTGGATATGTATAATGAATAAGTGTGTGTGAATTTTCTGAATTTTATGCTTTATAATTGATCTCAACCTTACTGTTGTTTATTCTTTGCTTTTTTATGTATCTTAAGATGAAGTGTAACCTAGTTTCATGATGTTTTTGATTTAGATACTTTATCCCAAGTTATGGATGAGAGTCCCGGCAGTACGAAGTATTATACTCCTATAGTTAGCGATGATTTAAAGCCGAAAATTGGTGATTTTTATCCTTCTGCGGAGATGGCTGAAGGTGTTTACCGTAAGTATGCCCTTGCTGCTGGTTTTGATGTCCGTTTATCGAACAAGAAGACGAACAAGCTTGGTCGTGTCCACTCGCTATTTTGTTTGCAACAAAGAAGGTAATCCTACTCCTAAGATGATTGACTCATTAGAAGTAACTTCTGGTCAGAGAAGGCAACGAAATTCTAATCTTAAGAGATCCGGTTGCCTAGCTTGTATTAGGGTTCACTATGTGAAGGAAAGGGGTAGGTACGAGCTTTACCAATTTGTCGAGAAACACAACCATTTGTTGTATAGTCAAGAGGAGATGTCGATGTCTAGGGCTAAGCGTGAACTACACTTTGCCGACCACAAAACTATTTATAATGCATGTAGTTCTAAGGTTGGTGTTTCAAAGTCTCATAGGATGCGTAATTCACTCAAGGGTGGTGTAGAGTTAGAAGGAGGTACTGTTAAAGACTACCAAAATTTCAAAAAAGATATGGTAACTTTCGTTGGTAACAAGGATGCTCAAATGCTTATTAACACAATGGTAAGTAGGAAAAAATGTTGTCCCGAGTTTTTCTTCGAATTCAAGTGTAATGAGAAGGAGCTTCTTGCAATATTTTGGGCGGATGAGATATCGAGGATGAATTATCGTGAATTTGGTGACGTGATTTCATTTGATGCAACATTTCGCACCAACAAGTAAGAGTTTATTTATGTTATATTATTTTATCCTTTTTAAGTGTTTGTTTTTACATTAACACTTGTATTTTTTTGTGTAGGCATGCGATGATTTTGTCCCGTTTGTTGCGGTCGACAATCATAAAAAAATTGTCGTAGTTGGTGCTGCTCTTATTCGTAATGAGAATGTGCCTTTGTACACGTGGATTCTAAAGACTAATTTGAAACCCATGAAAAGGTTGAAACCCATGCAACCCTCATCTCAATCGTTGATCTAACCAAATCATCTCCTAAAATTAAGCTTAGTGGATCCGGTAGTTATTTCTGAAGATGATCTCAACCGTTAAATATTTAATCAATGGTGAGATCATGAGTTGCATTGGTTTCAACCTTTTGGAGGGTTTCAAATTAGTCTCCCTATATATATATATAGGGAGGTTCAAGGGAAAACCTAAAAAAAACGGAAAACTGAAGAACACCCTGGTAGCCCTTCATCTGGACGGTATGCACTTGTGCATACAGGTAAATAGTTGACTTTTTGGTTTTATGCACAAGTGCATTATGCATTTGTGCATATGTGCATTATGCATTTGTGCATATGTGCATTATGCATTTGTGCTTATATGCATATTACAAATAACCTGTATGCACAAGTGCATACCGTCCAAATGAAGGGCTCTTAGGGTGTTCTTCAGTTTTCCGTTTTTTGAGGTTTTCCCTTGAACCTGGCCCCATATATATATATATATATATATATATATATATATATATATATATATATATATAACAATAAACGTAAGTTGCATGGTACTCGGTTAGGTCTTATCACGAGTTTGAAAAAGAAGCGGCGGCAAAAATAAGCAACTATTATTAAGCTATGGATGTTTTAGTATTTCATGCCTATGAAAGAATACTTAAGAACAAAAAACATGTTCAGCACATGTCCATGAACATAAATACGAAGTCGTCAATGTAAACAATGATCTAGAGCATGAGTAATCTTGCAGTTTTATTTGTAAGGTGAAATCATTACGATAAATTTGATTTTCCAATCCCAGGTAAAAAACAAGGTTCCGATGGAAATCAAAACAAAAAATGAAGTTGAAATAATAAGTTTTTGGGAAAGAAAAGCCCATTTATGTGTGAATCTTAGGGGCTGTTTACCCTACACTTACCCAGTAAGCGCTTACTGATAATAATCAACATTTTTATACAACATACAGGTAAGATTTTATTCCATTAAAACGACATCGTATGTAACAATTCTGTCCGATAAGCATTTACCAGGTAAGAGTCGTCATTCTCACTTACAAGTAATGCTTTTGGTCCTTGTCATTGCTCTTACTAACAAGATTCTTAATCCTTGTATTGTTCATCCGGTAAGGAAAATAAACCGGTAAACACCTATCAAGTAAGCATTTAGTAAACGACCCATTACCCTATTAAGCTTACTAAATCGAACCTAAAATAGTAATTAAATGAATAAGTTACAAAGGTAAGTTCAACACACATGATCCAAGATTAGAGCTCCATAGAGTTCTTAACAAAATTAGGTGACCATAATGTAAGTGATACCCATTTGCTAAAAGGGTAGATTAGAAATAACAATCGCATAACTTCAGAAGCTCTATCAATCTTAGAAACACGTGCAACCGAACCCAAGTGATCCTACCTCGGCTGGTAATTTCTTCTTCCATATGGATGCTCTCCCTTTTAAAGAGAAGGTGAAAAGGAGTACTTTCTTAGCATCTTCGATGACCCCATTCATCTTAAGGTGTTGCATATCTTCCCGAACAGTCGAATATGAGCGTGAGGGTCTTCAGTAGATGCCCCTCCAAACTGATTTTGCTGAGCCAGTGTGATGAACTAGTCGACTTGATCTCAAAATTGGGTGCTTCTATGGTAGGCACTCTAGCGGCTCGATTGGAGTTAGCTGCAGTTGGATTGGTTAAATGCCTCATCGGAACTCTTGTTGGTGCTTCCTCTCCCATTCTATGATTTATTGAATACATTTGAAACGTGAAAAAGAGAGGATCATGGAATGTGTGGAAAATAAAACAGAGCAAAATAAAGTACCAAATGTAATAGCGCTAATAGTTGGTAATGCTATCAGTGCTGCCTAGCTAGTTCCCGAACAACGACGTCAAAAACTTGATAAGCGGGTTCACAACCACCTAAATCTTACCGCAAGTGTACGATGTCGAATCAAGTAATACGTACGGTAAATACGAGTATCGAATCTCAGAAACTGGAGACTTAGTATCACGATGACTACACTCACTATTAACTGGTCGATCAAATTTGGTGATTTGATTGAATAATTAATTATCAACTAAGTTAAATAAACTATCGAGTAAAAGCATAGAACAAAGTTGGGAACTTTTTAAGGAGAAAAACAATTGAGGGTTAAAGTCCTAAAGGTTTTCACATAGAACACTTCAGTTGCAAAAATTATCACGTAATTCCAATTAAATGAATACAAGATCACTAATATAACTGTTATTCTCTCTCGAGCAACAACAAAATTAAATTTAGAAAACACAAGTTTTATCTCTCGATCTTAACACGCGATTTCAGAAATTTATTAAGAACAAGATTGCAAAATAATACTAAGGTTTAATTGTATATCTCTATCCAAACTCACCTTAGGTTTATAAATCGTAAATCTAATTATACTTTATTTCTCTCAAAATTAACTTATAACAATTAAATCAATTGAAAGATGGTCAAACTTACAAAAGCATAAAACACCAATTCATGTTTCATTAATAGAAAAACCTTAAAAAATTACAACTTTACGTGTTAATATGCTTACAAACCAAAATTAATCCAACCCCTAACATCTAGATCAGTTCACGTTGGGAGTGGTAAAACACAAAGCAAAAAGAAGATCTATAAGACTAAACATTGGTCTCTTGAACAAAAATCTAAGAATTATATAAACTCCGCTTTGAATTGTAAAACGGCAAAACCCACGAACGATGGCTTGATCTTCGTTAATATCTCGCTCCCCGATGGTTTATCCACGTAAATCGTCTCCAATATCGGTAGAAAAGTCGACCCAAGTTGTCCACGATTGTCCCTTGCCGCTGCTCTTGAGGATAGAATGTACAATGCCTTAAACCCAAGCTGAAAAGTGGCCTAAGAACCGTTGGACTCATTTTTTGAATTTCTTATCCAACAAGGCTATAAAGTCGATTTTTAAGCCTAAACACCAGATTTCTTTTATTTCTCTTGAAAGATCGATTTCTGTATAAACTTGAAATAAACTATTAGAAACACACTTCTTTTGCTTGGATGCGGGGCTAAACTTCATGGAAAGTGGTACAAGAATAACACCAAAAATGACGTTATCAGACATCCAATCACATCTTCTGCAAATAATTACCAAACTCATTTTCATCATTTTGCATATTATGGCTTAACATTCTCAATTCTCACACATGAAGACTAAAGGATTAATGGTGAATGTTACAATAAAATGTTGTACAAAACTAAAAGCATGGTTTGCCAAACTACTGATATGTATCCAACCAGCGAATAAAAAAATCTTTTTAGGGCCAACATATTAATTGGGAAATCTGTCACTAAGGGTGATTTGTCACAAAACCGTCACAAAAGTTGGTGGGTAATGCAAATCAGTGATAGATTACTCAGGGATTCTCTGGGTTATTCCTGGGTGATCACCGACGAAAATTTTCCTGAATGAATTTGGTGGGTAAAATTCATTTGTTTTGTGGTGAATATACTAGATTGAGTTGAACATACATTTATTTAAGAAATATCAAAAGGACAAGGAGTTCATATGTGCTTATTTATGGCTGCTGGAAGTAAACAAAGATGTAAACAAATTCATGCAACCAATAAGTATTAAACCTGATTAATAAATATATTTCAAACCAATTTTATTTAAAATCTTGCTTGACCACAAGAAGGATATGATGATGCAGCTAAACCCAAACAATAAATATTTCCACCGTTTAATGGATAACCATTTGCCCTTACCCACGGTAAACGTTGGGTATAAATAGTAATGCCAATTCGATATAAAGTTTAGAACTTTAAGTTAAAATTCTACTTTGCAGTGGAATCCGTAGTAATCAAAACGAGTTAGCAAAGGTGAAGGAGATAATTAAGAGGGATGAGTAGGGTTTGTGTTTATCATCTATGAGTTTCTCATGTTTGTTATGTTGTCAATTTCGTCTTTCATTTTGTTAAAACTCTATGGTGTTAATTCAATCTTGACATTGTTGCAATACTCTTGTTAATTCTGGGTTGTTTGTTGTATTGTAGGCTCTTCATGGTTCGGTAAGTAACTTCTCTAAAGTTGAAGGGGCTGTTTGGATAAAAGCTGAAAGAAGAGGACTGCACCTCACTTTTGCTGAAAGATTAAGGTTAGCGGAGCACTTATTGCAGACTTGAGGGACTAAAGTTGCACTTTGGAGTTATATACTGTTAGGACAACCTTAGGGGGGGTAAAGGTTGTATTTAAAAATATTTCACAAATAAAAATTCTCTTATCAAAATCAACAATAAATATTGCATGCACAACAAATATATAAATAAAATTAAGTGCACAACGGGAATATAAAGAGATAAGGGTAGAGAATGTTGATACCGACACCGAGATTTAAAGTGGTTCACCACCAACTGGCTGGCTAGTCCACTTGCCGAGACACTTCTCGACACACTGATTCACTATAAGTGTTCTTTATGGTAGAACACAAACCTTGATACAATGATAATAAAATCTCTTGCTTTTGCTCGAGAACGTGAATCACTCACACTATTCAAATACTTACAAGAGAATATATCTCACAATATTAATCACTCTTGTATAAGTATAACACTTGGATTTGTGAGAGGTTGATCACTCAAAAATTATAACTTGAATAAGTTATTAAATGAGATGAGGAGCTGAGTAATCTTCTTTTGAGCTAGGTATTCAATGTCTACAAGTCTCAACATAAATGCTGAGAAGCTGCATGTATTTAAGCTGGACGAGGCAACGGTCAAAAGTTCACCGCGGTATACCGCCTATATGGGCGCGGTATACCGCCCAGAAAAGGTGATCCTGACAAAAGGAAGTCAACCTGCAAAAGCCTGCAACTCGTACCAGCAGAGCCGCGGTATACCGCCATACACCACGCGGTATACCGCCTGACACCTGCAAGAACCTGACACCAGACATCCAGCCGCGGTATACCGCGGTGTCCTTGGCGGTATACCGCCTGACACATCGTACAAGGGGAGCATGGCAGCGCTGGTTGCTTTCGGCTGAAACTTCTTTACAAATAATGAATGAACAGTAAAAGAAGATGTGAAACCAGATTTGAGGTTGACAAATTATTTTAAAGGATTATTTTAATAATTTTAATAAAACTTTAGTTTTAAATAAAATTTAAATATCTTTAATTTAAAAACAGTATTTTAGGTTTTATAAATATCCAAGTGGTATATTATTTTAGGGTGTTTATCATTATGAGATATATATAAATAATGACGACATAAACACCAGGCTTGGACTCTTCAGATAAAATCTTCATGTTGTCCAATTAACTGCATACTTGGATAAGATTGTTAGAAAAAACAATAATACGGTGTGTTTGGAATCATCAAAATAAATATATAGAGATGTGGCACACTTGCACCAACAATCTCCCCCTTTTTGATGATGACAAACACAACCGCTAAACACGAGAGCATACTCGGTTTCTCTCCCCCTTTTGTCGAAGCAAAAAGGGTTAAGAAAGACGCTATGCTCCCCCTCGAGAGATGCTCCCCCTCAAAATATGCATATAATTAAGAGTAGCATTATCTCATGGGTTATACTCAAGCATGCCTAAACCAAGTCTTAATTTAAAGAACGATTTTTTGTTTAGGGCTTTAGTAAAAATATCGGCCAAATTGTCTTCGGAATCAACTTTTTCAAGCACGATGTGGCCTTTTTGAACATTATCTCGTAGAAAATGATGTCGCAACTCAATATGTTTGGTACGAGAATGTAAAACGGGATTTTTACTTAGGTTTATAGCACTTGAGTTATCACACATAATTGGAATTTTGGATTGACGTACCTCAAAGTCGGTAAGTGTGTGCTTCATCCATAGAACTTGAGCACACGCTCTCGCGGCGGCTACATATTCCGCTTCGGTAGTGGATAAGGCTACGGAATGTTGTTTCTTGGAAAACCAAGACACAAGCGAGAGACCTATAAAGGCACATACTCCACTAGTGCTTTTTCGATCAACCATCGAGCCACCAAGATCGGAATCGGTGAAGCATGTTACTTCTAGCTCGGGTTGTTTTGGATACCATAGTCCAAGATTCGTAGTCCCTCGAAGATATCTAAAAATACGCTTGACGGCTTCATAGTGAGATTGTTTAGGCGAAGATTGAAAACGAGCACATAAACACACACTATACATGATATCAGGTCTACTAGCAGTTAAATACAATAAGCTACCAATCATGCCACGATAAATCTTTTCATTAAAATCGGTTCCCTCTTCGTCACTAGATAATTTTAGATTAGTGGTCATCGGAGTTTCAACAGGTTTGACATTTTCAAAATTAAACTTTTTCAACATGTCTTTACAGTATTTTGATTGACTTATAAAAGTACCATTTTCACTTTGTTTTATTTGCAATCCTAAGAAGAATTTTAATTCTCCCATCATGCTCATTTCAAATTCATTAGACATTTTTGTAGCAAATTCATTACAAAGATTTTCATTTGTAGAACCAAAGATAATATCATCAACATACACTTGCACAACCACAATATCATTTTGAGCATATTTGACAAACAAAGTATTATCTATTTTACCCATAATATAACCACTTGTAATTAAAAAGGATTTTAATCTATCATACCACGCACGCGGAGCTTGCTTTAAACCATAAAGCGCCTTTTTTAATTTATAAACATGCGTCGGATTTTCAAAATTTTCAAAGCCGGGAGGTTGGGAAACATATACCTCCTCATTTATAAAACCATTTAGGAAAGCACTTTTGACATCCATTTGATATAATTTAAAATTTTTAGCATTTGCAAAAGCGAGAAGCATTCGAATAGACTCTAACCTTGCAACTGGTGCAAAGGTTTCATCATAATCGATACCTTCTTGTTGATTGTACCCCTTGGCAACTAAACGTGCCTTGTTTCGGGTGACTTCACCGTTTTCGTCTACCTTGTTACGAAAGACCCATCGTGTGCCAATAATGGTTTGACCGCTAGGGCAAGGAACTAAGTCCCACACATCATTCCTAGTAAACTGGTTTAACTCTTCTTGCATGGCCATTATCCAATCCTCATCACCTAAAGCTTCTTCTATGTTTTTAGGTTCTATGGCTGAGATAAAGGCGTGAAAGGCACAAAGGGTATGGATTTGTGATCTAGTCGTTCTTTGGTTTAGGTCACCTATGATTTGATCTACGGGATGGCCTCTAGATGTTCTAAGGTTAGGATCATCTACTCCTTGTGGAACATAACATGGAGGGGCATCACTAGATTCTACATTTGTAAAAGATTGGGTACCTAAGTCCAAGGTTCTAAGATGTTGGGCTAGTGCATCTCCTTCACAACCATTATCATTTACTAAGGGTGCACTAGGTTTAGGAGGACTTTCATCAAAGCTTACATTTAGGGATTCTTCTACAACCATGGTCTCTTTATTAAGGACTCTATAGGCTTTGCTATTCCAAGAATAACCAAGGAATACTCCCTCATAGGCTTTTGGGTCAAATTTGGTCAAATAAGATTTGGTGTCTAAAATAAAACATTTACAACCAAATACCTTAAGATGGGCTAAGGAAGGCTTTCTACCACGTAGGATCTCATAAGGGGTCTTATTTAGGATACTCCTAATTAGCACACGATTGAGGACATAGGTCGCGGTAGCTACGGCATCACACCAAAACTTTTGGGGAACTTGATGTTCATTGAGCATAGTCCTACTCATTTCTTGTAGGGTTCTATTTTTCCTCTCCACAACCCCATTAGATTGAGGAGTGCGAGGAGCAGAAAAATTGTGCGTTATACCATATTTGTCGCAAAACGCACCAAATTGAGTTTCATTATCGAATTCGCGTCCATGGTCCGTACGAATCGAAACAATCGTGCAACCTTGTTGGTTTTGAATTCGTTTTCCCAAAATCTTAAATTTTTGAAAAGCTTCATTTTTATGTTTTAAAAATAAAGTCCACGTATAACGGGAAAAATCATCTACAATTACTAGAGTGTAATAATTTCCTCCAAAACTTTGAATGGCCATAGGACCAAAAAGATCCATGTGTAAAAGTTCTAAAACTCTTTTAGTTGAAATCACATTTTTTGATTTATGAGAAACATGAGTTTGTTTGCCGACACGACATGCATCACAAAAATGATTATCAAATTTTAATTTTGGAAGGTTACTCACAAGCTCCTTATTTTTCAAATTTTGAATTAATCTAAGGTTAGCGTGACCTAAACGTCTATGCCACAAAGTCGAATTATCATATACGGAAGATAAACAAACATTTTCATTTACATCAGTTTTACAAACATAAAGATTTCCTTTTATAACCCCATTTAAAAGAACTTTACCATTTTTCAGAATTTTGCAAGAGTTTTCTTCAAAAACAACAATTATACCATTTTTGCACAGTTGACGAACACTTAGCAAGTTAAATTTCAAATTATCAACATGCGTAACATCTAAAAAAGTAACATTGTTGCAAGAAATTGTACCTTTCCCAATTACCTTTCCTTTGGAGTTTCCTCCAAAAATTACTAGTCCACCATCACATGACTCATATGATGAAAAAAGATTATGGTTTCCGGTCATGTGACGTGTGCATCCACTATCAAGAATCCAATCCATATCAAGATTTATCTACAACATTTAAAGTACAACTTTTATGGTCCCCACATCTTATGGGTCCTTGACAATTAGTTTCAATGTCAACCAACATGCATATATATAAAGTCAAACAGAATATATATATATAATACATTACACAATATTAATATATATATATATATAATACATCAAACAATATTAATATATATATAAAACACACAAAGTATATATATATGTAGTGCGTAGGTATATATATATATAAACAGTACATATATATAAACAATATAAAAGTACATATACTATTATATTACTTATATATAATATATACAATAAATTATATTCAAACTATATATATAATATGTAACACATTTAAAGCCATAAACGCATACCACCGGGATTATCAACACTAAAGGAGCCTTTAGGAATCCACTTTGGTACCATTTTAATTTTACGATCATATTTATCAAAGACGTAAAAAGGAGCATGCATATTCACACTATTTTTTGGTCTAGAAAATTTACTATTATACATGCATGCATAAGATTTCCTAGACTTATAATTCACATTATTTATGTTGGACATATATGAGGATTTTTGCACATACGGTTTTCTCATTTCAACATTTTTAGGTGGTTCAAAATATCTTTTGATAGGCATACATACGCACTTATCTTTACACATATCGGAACCAACGCCTTTTCTACAATTAGTGCTATTTGACATATTTAACATTTTAAGCACTTTCTCATTGCTACTTTGAAAGGCATGTGCTAACGAATTATCTTTTTCATGTTTATCACATTTTTCTTTTAAACATGCATTTTCCTTTTTAAGCACATCACACTTAGCACATAAATCATTTTCAACTATTCTTTTCTCAAGGCATGCAATTTCTTTATTTAAAATGTCACAAGAATTGCAAACATATTTTTCACTTAATTTATTTTCTAAATTTATGATTTTTTCATTATCGCATGCAATTTTTTGTTTGCTATCATGAATTTCCTTTTTACTTAATAATAATTCTTCCTTTAGTTTTGCGTTCTCATCTTTATAATTATTTGTAAGCATAACCATTTTTTGAAAGGCATCATTTAACATATCAAGATCATCATCATCATTACTTTCATCATCGCTAGAGTAATTTGAGTAACACGAGTTTACCTCATCGTCGCCTTCCGCCATGAGACAAGTGGCTTCATACTCATTTTCATCTTCACTTGCGCTCCACGCGCCTCCAACGAAGGCTTTCTCCTTCTTGATTTTAGGTTTATTTCTTTTTGGACACTCGTTGGCATAGTGATCCTTGTCTCCACATGAGTAGCAAAAGCCCTTCTTTTTCTTGGCTTCTTCATCATCGCTTGATTCGCCATTTTTATTTATTTTGTCGTTCCGTTTATGGAACTTTCGGCTTCGGTTTTCTCCACCACGGCGATAATCTCCTTTTCTTTGAAACCTATCATTTCTTGAAAACCTTTTGTTAGCTAAAAATTTAGAAAAATTTCTTACCAACATGGCTACATCGTCAAGATGTTCGGGTTGATCCTTTGAGGAGCTAGCTTTCTCCTTCTTTTTCTTCTTCTCCTTCTCGTCACTTGAAGTTGAAGCTTTAAGTGCCAACGATTTCTTTTTATCATGCTCCCGATCTTTGTTCCTTTTTAGTGCAATTTCATGCACTTTGAGATTTCCAATGAGATCATCTAATTTCATCATTGAGAGGTCACGGGAGTCTTCCAACGATGTGATTTTCGGCATCCACTCCGGAGGAAGCGCTCGAAGAATTTTTCGTACGTAATCTTCGTTTGGATAAGTTCTACCAAGACCTTTCAAGCTCACCATGATAAGGTTAAAACGTTTAAACATTGAGTCGATTGACTCATCTTTTAACATCTCAAACATTTCATAATCATGTACAAGAATATTTATTTTTGAGCTTTTGACTTGAGAATTTCCTCTATGAGTGTTATTTAGATTTTCCCAAATATCGTGAGCAGTTTCACAAGAATAAACACGTTCAATCTCATCTTTAGTAAGTGCCGAAAAAAGAATATTTTTAGCTTCAAAATTTAAGCAAACCCAAGCATCCTCAGCGGCGGACCATTCCGCTACTGGTTTTTCACTAATTACTCCATCTTTGGTTTTGGTGGGTTTATAATCTCCATTTTTAATAATGTCCCAAATTTTTCGACTTTTGCCACGAACGTAGCATTCAAAAAGATTTGCCCAAAGACCAAAATTTTCGGTGTCAATTTGCGGAATTTTTGTAGAAATAATTCCCTCAGAGGTTGCCATTTAAAATAGGAACAAGTTTTAAAAATACAACGATTTTTTAAAAAAAAAACTTGCAACCTGCTCTGATACCAATTGTTAGGACAACCTTAGGGGGGGTAAAGGTTGTATTTAAAAATATTTCACAAATAAAAATTCTCTTATCAAAATCAACAATAAATATTGCATGCACAACAAATATATAAATAAAATTAAGTGCACAACGGGAATATAAAGAGATAAGGGTAGAGAATGTTGATACCGACACCGAGATTTAAAGTGGTTCACCACCAACTGGCTGGCTAGTCCACTTGCCGAGACACTTCTCGACACACTGATTCACTATAAGTGTTCTTTATGGTAGAACACAAACCTTGATACAATGATAATAAAATCTCTTGCTTTTGCTCGAGAACGTGAATCACTCACACTATTCAAATACTTACAAGAGAATATATCTCACAATATTAATCACTCTTGTATAAGTATAACACTTGGATTTGTGAGAGGTTGATCACTCAAAAATTATAACTTGAATAAGTTATTAAATGAGATGAGGAGCTGAGTAATCTTCTTTTGAGCTAGGTATTCAATGTCTACAAGTCTCAACATAAATGCTGAGAAGCTGCATGTATTTAAGCTGGACGAGGCAACGGTCAAAAGTTCACCGCGGTATACCGCCTATATGGGCGCGGTATACCGCCCAGAAAAGGTGATCCTGACAAAAGGAAGTCAACCTGCAAAAGCCTGCAACTCGTACCAGCAGAGCCGCGGTATACCGCCATACACCACGCGGTATACCGCCTGACACCTGCAAGAACCTGACACCAGACATCCAGCCGCGGTATACCGCGGTGTCCTTGGCGGTATACCGCCTGACACATCGTACAAGGGGAGCATGGCAGCGCTGGTTGCTTTCGGCTGAAACTTCTTTACAAATAATGAATGAACAGTAAAAGAAGATGTGAAACCAGATTTGAGGTTGACAAATTATTTTAAAGGATTATTTTAATAATTTTAATAAAACTTTAGTTTTAAATAAAATTTAAATATCTTTAATTTAAAAACAGTATTTTAGGTTTTATAAATATCCAAGTGGTATATTATTTTAGGGTGTTTATCATTATGAGATATATATAAATAATGACGACATAAACACCAGGCTTGGACTCTTCAGATAAAATCTTCATGTTGTCCAATTAACTGCACACTTGGATAAGATTGTTAGAAAAAACAATAATACGGTGTGTTTGGAATCATCAAAATAAATATATAGAGATGTGGCACACTTGCACCAACATATACATAAAGGCCTTTGTGGACGTTTTCTAAGGAATCAGGTCATATTTTTCTCTTTTATCTTTCTAATATTCTCTCTCTCTCTTCTTCATATTCTCTAGATATTTTCCAGGTTTGTATATTTAGAGTTTATATTTTGTATTGTAAATCTGTAGAGAGTTGTAATATTGTCCAATCTTGTTATAAGTAAATTGTTTTAAGAATTTGTTCATGGTATCAGAGCTTAATGGCTTGATCCATCTGATTCTTTTTCGTTTTATTTCTTGTTTGGTTTCTCTTTCAGTAACCGTGTTCTTGTTGCATAAATCTGTCGGTTTTGTGGTTGTCTTTGTACATCAACGTGAGCTCCGGTATTACACCGAATCACTGATCGTTGGTTGCTGCTACGACATATCTACATCTTTTTCTTTGGTGTGATCCACTGTGGTTTGCCGTGAGCGTCTTTTGCAAGGATCGATGTTTCTTTTAAGCATCAGATCTGTTTTTGGTGGTATATGTGTCGTAAGGTTGCGACAGATATGTTTTTGGTTGCTTTTAATCTTAGATCTGTGATCCTATATATCTCAAGATCCGATTTCGTTCTTCGTCTCGTTCCAGATCTGAGATCCTCCATATCTCACGGTCTGAACGTTTGTTTTTTTCACGTAGTTGGACACTTGCGTCTCTCGAACCGAATCTACTGGTTGTCTTCGTTTCAGAGTTTTTGATTGAAGAGTCTTGCCCTTCGGTTCGATCTGGTGGCCGCGGTCGTCGGCTCCCTTGCGTTTTTTTCTTGATTATCTTCGACGAAGACCTACTCAGACCTGAGATTTTTTATATCTCGTGGTCTGAGTGTTTTGGTTTTGTCCTTGCCGACTCAGATCTGAGTTTTCTCCAAAGCTCGCGATCGGAGTTGGTTTTAGTCGTTTATCACCGAAATCGTAGATCACGGATCTCAGTTCCATTTCGTCTAAGGTTTTCTTTCACACTCGTCGTGATCGTTCAATATCATCGACGTGTGTTTCTTTGTTGTTCGGTGTCCTCTGATTTATCTTTCACGCTCTCGCTGTGATTTCTTCTTATCAACGGCGTGAGCTATTTCTTGTTGTTGTGGATGTTTAGATACCAGATCTATATATCTGGTTAAGCTCGCTTGTTGTTTTTTGTTATTTGTGGATATTTCTTATTCAAATATATTTTTCTGGTTCAGATCTTCATATCTGGCTTTGTTAGTTTCCAAGTCTTTCTCATGTTTACGTGAGTCCTTGACCATCGTGGTTTTTTGACCGTGTGTCTTTGACAAGGATCAGTTGTTGTTCTCTTTGCTAAATATATGTTAACCATATATGTGCTGCTTTGTTGTTGTTACTTTTCTTTTCTTAATATTTGTTATTTCTTTTATCTGTGCTGATTTTGTCTTGTTAAATTTCTGGCTGTTAGTTTCTATCTCCAGATCTAGTCCTTATCTCAGATCTGGTTCTCTTGTGAATCTGTTCAGGTGTGATTTCTGGTGTTTGTCGTCCATATTGCTTCCGCTGTATTGTTTGTTGCGTTTTTTTTTTGTAAGAAGACCCTGAGGTAAGGCTTGACCTAGCACCTTTGAGTGTTTTAGGAATCCTGGAGATTGTTTATCTCAGTTTCTTCTCTGTGTGTTTGTCCTTGTTTTTTTCCAGTATGCATGAAGCTGAGGTAATCCTTCCCTCTAGTTCCACTGTGCAGTCTCAGATCGCCAAACTTGACTTTGGCGATCCGTTGTATATGCATCCCAGTGACACTAGCGGGGTGTCTATCCTGAATTTTAAGCTGAGTGGAACTGAAAATTACAAGGTTTGGTCATGTGCCATGATCATTGCTAGGGCTGTAAACGAACCGAACGAACAAGGGCTTGTTCATGTTCGTTCGTTTAACTTAACCGAACAAACGAACACGAACAATAAACGAACAAACATTTTGGTGTTCGTGTTCGTTCATTTAAAAAATTGGTTTGTTCGTGTTCGTTTATGTTCGTTCATTTAAGTCTTAAACGAACATAAACGAACGAACATAAACGAACAAACTTAACCGAACATAAACGAACGAACATTTTGGGGTTCGTGTTCGTTCATTTAAAAAAAATTACTTAGACTCTTAGGCTAACTACGGTGCACCCATTTTAAACTCGTGTTCGTGTTCGTAGTCTACGATGCACCCAAAAAATATTTAAACTCAGAAATACTAAACTCCAGCAAGAGGAACCAAACCACTCTTAACCATAGCTCAAGCTAAGGCTCTAGCCAAAGGGCTTGAGCCGACAAGCTCCATAAGATGGTTGAAGGCAAAAGGCAATGGAATGGGACCTATTTATACTTTAGTGCAAAGCTTTGGACTCTTAATCCTACCGATGTGGGATGAAGATTTTCAGCAAAAGATGAAAGTAACATTCAAAGTTAGTTTATAATATCTCTCTATTATTAATAATTAAATTATGATTATTAATTTATAATATATTACAGCAAAATAATAATGGTTATTATTCTAAAGTTAGTTTCTCTAATATATTTAATTTTAGTTTATTGTCACAAGTAAACGAACGTAAACGAACCAATAAACGAACATTATCGAACGTAAACGAACATAAATGAACGAACGTTCACGAACGTAAATGAACGAACGAAACCTTTGTTCATGTTCGTTCGTTTAACTAAACGAACGAAAAAACTTGTTCATGTTCGTTCGTTTATTAAATAAACGAACATGAACGAACTTCCCGCTGAACGGTTCACGAACGGTTCGCTGAACGTTCGGTTCGTTTACAGCCCTAATCATTGCCTTTGAAACTAAAAACAAAGTTGGCTTTATTGACGGTTCTTGCACTATACCTAACAATGATCCTGTCCTTGCTAAGCAATGGGATAAATGTAATTCTGTGGTTTTGTCCTGGATATTGAGCTCTCTTACCGAGGAATTATTTTTACGGCATGTTTTTTCAAAACTATCCTCTGAAGTATAGGATGAATTGAAAGAAACTTATGATATGACAGATGGTTTTGCTATTTTTAATCTTCATCAAAAATTAAACGCATCAAGTCAAAATAGAACTTCTGTATCTGACTATTATCATAAGCTCAACGCCTTGTGGAAACAAGTTGATGATCTTGTTAAGTTTCCTTTTTACAACTGCAATGTTTCAAATGAGTTTTTTCAACATACCCAGTTAATAAAACTCTTGCAATTCCTGATGGGTCTTGATGATGTTTATCAACCCATTAGGAGTAACATTCTTACAAGAGATCCCTTACCCTCGGTCAAAACTGCTTTTTCCTTAGTTTCTAGGGAAGAATCACATATCGAGAGTTCCGTCGCTCTTTCTGTTTCCAAATCCCAACAAGCTAAACTTTCTATTAAGGGTCATGAAAATAAGAGAAGCTTTCCTAGATCCTCACATCTGATTTGTAAGCATTGTGGTAATACTGGGCACACTATTGAATGGTGCTACAATTTGGTTGGCTTTCCAAATGTTTTTCAAAATAGGCAAAGAACCTTAAATCAAAATTTAAAATCGTGGTCCAACAATGCTCTTGATCCTAAATCTTCTAAAGTATCTCAAGTCACCAGATCGGTGTCTATCTCTCATACTAAAGATCATGTTACCAACTTACTCGAATGTCTTGAGTTACCAACTGCCAACATGGAAGGTATGTCAAAACTTCAAAGTCATGGATGGATCATAGACTCCCGTGCAACTCACCATATGACATCCACTTCTTCTTATCTTATTAATGTTGTTGATGTGGCTGCTTTACATCTTAAAGTAAATCTGCCTAATGGTACTAAAGCTAAAATTAGTAAGATTGGAATTTTTAGACTTTTTAATAACGTAACTTTGTTTGATGTCTTGGTTGTACCAGAGGTTAATGTGAACTTTCTATCTGTCCATAAACTTGCTACATATAACAAAGTATGTGTCGGGTTTGATGAGACCAGGTGTTATCTTCAGGACTCTCTTCGAAAGAACGTGGTGGGGATTGGTAGCCATGTAGGCGGTCTCTATTTCTTTGACAAAAGCGTTAGTAGTGAACATATAGTTGCTGCTAATAATTCTATATCCTGTTTTGCTTCTAGTCGTTTTTGGCACAATAGACTTGGTCACCCAGTTGACCAAGTTCTGAGTGTTTTAAAGAAAACTTTGAATTTAAATTCTGAAAGAAGTGGTCATTGTGATGGTTGTCATAAGGCACAACAGTCTCATAAAAGGTTTGATCTTGGTATTCATAAGAATAGTGTTGGTGTGTTGATGCATTTATATATATGGGGTTCTTCTAACGTCCCTAGTAAGGATGGTTTTAAATACTTCTTGACTATTGTGGACGATTTTTCTAGAGCTGTGTGGGTTTACCTTTTGAAAGAAAAATATGAGGCATTTGATAATATTAATGCTTTCTGTAATATGTTGGGAACTCAATTTGGGAAATTTGTTAAGATTTTTAGGAGTGATAATGGTAACGAGTTTGTTAACTCTAATCTGAATAAATTTTTTAAAGCCGAAGGTATTATTCACCAAACAACTTGTCAATACACTCCTAAACAAAATGAAGTTGTTGAGTGTAAAAGTCACTTATTGAATGTTGCCAGTTCACTAATGTTTCAAAGTGGAGTTCCTCTACATATGTGGTATGAGTGCATTTTAGCTGCCACATATTTGGTTAATAGAATACCTTCCTCTGCTCTAAATGGAAAATGTTCGTATGAGTTGATATATGGTTTTCGTCCTGTTCTTTCTCATCTTAAATCTTTTGGGTGTTTGTGTTTTTCAGTAAAACAAAATGTCTCTAATAAGTTGGGAACCAAGTTTGAGAAGTGTATCTTACTAGGTTATGTTAATTCTCATATAGGGTACCGGCTATTTAGTCTGCTTTCGAAAAAGGTGATTGTTTCTCGTGAAGTTCAGTTTTATGAAAGTGTTTTTCCTTTTAAGTTGAGTTCTAACAGCTCAAGTAATTATGGTTTGACATATACTATACTGAATTTCTTTGATGTTATTCGAAGTTATTATACTGATTCTGTTAATTCTCTGCCTAATGATGAATCATTAAGTGACCAATCTCAAAACAACAATGTTATTAATAACGATGTGAATGACCAACAAAATCTGGGTAGTTTGTCCAAAGCTACCAGTAGCGAGTCACTAGGTGGCTCAGATTCATCTCAAAGGGTTGTAATTAAACAATTACTTGGTAGTACTGGCATTTCTGCCAATGATTGTTCTTTTATCAGTACTCATATTTTAATTCATAATGGGAGGCAAGGTGATATTCAGTTTACTGGTCTCAATCCTGAGGGCTCTCTTTCACCTTCTCCTAACTCTTCTCAGTTTTATAGAAAATGCTTTTATAAAAATATCAAATAGGTCTTACGTTTTGTCTAAAAGATCTGAAATTTTTTTGGTTGAAGGTAAAGTTGAGTATGGTATTGAAAGAGTGGTAAACTATGACAAGTTGTCTACAGAAAATATTTGGTTTGTGAAGTATGTATCTGATGAACCATCTTTATCAAATTTTTCTGTTTTTCAAGGGTTAGTTGGTAGATGCATTTATCTGGTTGCTATGAGTCTTGGCATAGCTTTCGTTGTTCACTGGTTGAGTCATAGTATGCATCTTAAATTGTTTTTGATGGTTCTTAGGTTTTCCAAACCTTCTCCTGTAAGGTTTACCAGGTTGGATTCTTCTGATTTAGCTGTTCTTGTATATGCTATCTGGGGTAAGTGTATTTCTTCTAGGTGTTCTGTTTTAGGGTACTGTTTGTTTTTTGATATCTCAATGAATTATTGGAAAAGTAAAATTCAGAATACTGTCTATGGGTCTTCAGTTGAGCCTGAATTTCTAACCATGGTAGCAGCGTTTTGTGAGTTAATTTGGTTTCTTAAAGTTTTAATTGTTTTGAAGCTTGATGATTTACTTGTATTAAATTTGTATTGCAATAATAAATCTGATTTTCAAATAGCAAATAATCTAGTTTTTCACCAGCATACGAAACTAATTGAAGTCAATGTTCACCACGTTTTAGATAAAATTTCTTCGAGAATTGTTAAAATTGAAAAATTATTTCTTTGGAACAAGCTGCAAATATTTTTGCAATGTGTCTTGGTGCATATCAGCATGATTATTTGTGCTCCAAAATTAAAATAATTGTTTTGTTCAGATGCCAAGATTGAGGACGGGTGTTAAAACTCTATGGTGTTAATTCAATCTTGACATTGTAGCAATACTCTTGTTAATTATGGGTTGTTTGTTGTATTGTAGGCTCTTCAGGGTTCAGTAAGTAACTTCTCTAAAGTTGAAGGGGTTGTTTGGATAAAAGCTGAAAGAAGAAGACTGTGGCTCACTTTTGCTGAAAGATCAAGGTTAGCGGAGCACTTATTGCAGACTTAAGGGACTAAGTTGCACTTTGGAGTTATATATATAAAGGCCTTTGTGGACGTTTTCTAAGGAATCATATCATATTTTTCTCTTTTATCTTTCTAATATTCTCTCTCTCTCCTTCATATTCTCTAGATATTTTCCATTTATAGGTTTGTATATTTAGAGTATATATTTTGTATTGTAAATCTGTAGAGAGTTGTAATATTATTCAATCTTGTTATAAGTAAATTGTTTTAAGAATTTGTTCACATTTCCTCATCATACCGGTTCGGTACCGGCCCCGATCTCATCCCTAGTTGTATATATTCATAACCAATCTATTCTCTCTTTCACCGCTTTTCTCTATCTTTTTTATCAACGTTTTGGATGACATATAATTAGTTATATTTAACATATGATCTATGATTTTATAGTAATTATACGTTATTTATTATCACATGTAATAATATGTATATGAGTATAAGTGACATATTATCCCATATGATGATATGTGTACAATACATCTAACCTATCTCGAATATGACTCTTTTTATACCTTGTCACATTTTTTACGATTTCACCCTTATCCTTCAAACATTTATAAATTCTAATAATGTCAAATAAGTTATTTACCAAAAGCAAAACTTTGAAGCCTATCTCCAAGTTATGGCAAAACTAGGACCTTTTTAAAGGTTAAAACTATTACTAAAGCCCAATTAAATAGCATTGAGCATAAAAGCTAAGGCCCATGGATTGGAGCCCATATCAAAATGGCCATCCACGCTACAGCTACAACTTACAAGGTACAAGACATTACGGATGGTGATTTGCCCTGACCCGGTGGGAAACCCGGTTCACCCGACCCGACCGGGGCCGGGGATTCCCCGCTAAACCGGGTACCGGGGCCGGGGATCCTCATTTGAGAGAAACCGGGGCCGGGTAACACAACCCCGACCCGCCCGTACCCGGTATGTGTGTGTGATATATATATTTATTTATTTATATTAAATTTTTTACTAATATTAATTATTTATTTACCATTTAGCTTCTCCCCTCCCAAATTAGTTCCATTCCAAATTACTAGCCTTTGATTTTTAGAACATTTCTTTGTTGCTTAGTTGTGCAGGCGACGCACAGATTTAGTCCAACAAACAACTACTCTTGTTTTCTGTTTGTTTGTGAGGTCTCACATTTTTTTTTTGAAATTGTACTGAAACAACTCTTATAAGATTAGAAGGGGTTTAAACATGTATTAAATTAGATAATTCTAAAGGGTTTTTTTTTTTGTATTGCCGGGTCTGGACCAGGGACGGGGAACCGGGGGTTGATCAGGGGTTGACCGGGTTTGACCAAAAAATGACCGGGGATACCAATCCCCGTACCCGCCGGGGACCGGGGCCGGGGGTCGTTAATAGAAACCGGGGCCGGGGATTGTAAAACCCGCCCCATCTCCGCCCCGTTGCCATGCCTAATACAAGTTATGAAATCTATGTTTTAACATAAATTACTAATATGCTAAAATGTTTTGATTTTATTTATTTATTTTGGAAACAACTCTCTTGACACAAAATCCACTATGTAAAAGACCACACTCTTTAAAAGATTTAACTCACTATTTAACGTTATATAAAATGTATCACGAAAAACAAATCAAATACTTAAGGGCCCGTTTGGTTTGCAGAATGGAATGTAGTGGACTGGATTTCATGTAGGGATTTGAATTTGAAGGGATTTGGATTAGGGAGGATTTGGAATCTTTTTTGTGTGTTTGGTTTATAGGATTTGGAATGAATTTTTATTCCATTATTTGTAAAAATATCATTAATTTTTTTAAAAATAATTAAATTATCTTTTATTTAATTGATTATTAAAAAACAAATGTTTTTAATGGATTTTTAAATATTATTATATGCAAATCCTACGAAATCCTAGCCGTCCCGTTGGATTTCAAAATCGTATGTTTGAGGGATTTCAAAGAAATCCAAGAATTTCAAATGTGGACAATCTTGCAAACCAAACACAGGATTAGAATGATTTAAAATCCAAGTCCTCCAAATCCATTACATTCGTGCAAACCATACAAATACTAAGTTTATTTGATTAGGGTTTGGAAACCAAAGTTTTAGATTTATTTTACAGGATAGAGGTTCACTCTACCTATATGGATAGGTAAGAAAGAACCATAAATCACAACGAACAATAATATTGTCTTATATCATTTTAATCCTTATCTTTGTTCCATGTTGTTGTCATGTCAAACGTGAAATAATGAGTTTATTTCTTGTTCCATGTTGTGCTAAACGTGAAACATTGAGTTTTAGTTATGTTTCATGTCGTGCCAAACATGAGATAGTGAGTTTTGTCCTGTCCAATCCTATATACCAAACATTGCATTAATGTATTATTTACTCGACCATTTTATTATCAATTTGTGAATTTTGTCATTTATGGTCTATTGATTATATATCTTCGTTTCATCTAGTATTTACAAGGGATATTCATATTCCGTCAACTTATGAGGAAGATGTGGAACATGTGTTATGTGTTGAATGTGTCTCAATATGTATGACATAAGCCAAATATGTTTTGGTATTATTTTCCTAGCTTTTACTGGTTTTTAGCATTAGAAAAGTTCAAGCGCTACAAAAGAAATGACTTTTACCCATAGAAATTTTCGTTGGTGATCATTATCCACGGATCATTCAGAAAATACAAATGCAGGGCCGGTCTTACGGTTTTGGATGCTCTGGACGGAGAGTCAAAACTATACCCCTAATCCAAAATAAAAATAGCACACACAATTTTTTATGGGGTTTGAAACCTAGTCAAGCTAGGCGACTCATCTCCAAACCGATGTCACTCTCTCCTTTTGCTTTATTTTCATTATCTGAGTTTGATTATTGAGTGTTGTGCTTTAGATGGTTACTAAGCCATTACAAACTACTTTTGCCTAATTTTGATATTGGCTTGACTCATTAAGTTCTCTTCAATGATACACTACACCTTTGGCTAGAGCCTACAAGTTTCTACCGTCTAGTGCATTGCACCATCAAACAACTCCAACTAAGAAAGAGGATATATCAATTGTTAAGGCCAAAAATCATCCAAAGGATAACTTAAGGTCGATGTGGAGCTTTAACAACTATACAAAGGATATTCGCGACAAATCGTACGACGGGAAATAAAGACAACAAGAGACAACATAATTTGGTGACGCGAAAAACCCCGTTGAGGGTAAAAACCGCGGTCGACTATGAGAGTCAACGATGCACTATGGTAGTCAAACAGGGACGACGTCCTTTAGTAACAAGTGTCGTAAGTACAATAGTTTAAAAATACAAAGAAAATAGACTTAATCGTAAAGATTTATAGTGCATTTCTTCGTGGAAGAGTACGAGCGATCGTTTGAGAGCTTCGAATGTGCTTCTGGTAAATCTGGTGTGTATGTCTGTGAATGACTTGTTCTTGAGTGTGGCTTCAGGCTTGATATATATAGGCTTTGGCGTCATTAATGATCTTCGTAAATGCGGAAAACGGTCTTGGCATTGAATGCGCTTGATTGCGGTCTTCAGTTATGACCGTTGTCATTTAATGTGCTTGACATGCATTAAATAACCATAAAGGAAACACTTATCGATCGTTAGTAAATCATGGTCGAGGATAATCTTACGACGGTCGCATGTTTCGGCAGAGATTTCGGTCGTACGACTCGGATGTCTTATAAGTGACGACTATGGTCACGATCATGCATAAATTACATGACCTTATCTTAATACAATATCTGGCTTGCGAAGTAAGTCTTTTGGTTTCTTGCATCGGTCGTGAGGTGTGATTTTTTACCCAAACACCCAACATCTGCTTTGCCGATCTCATAAATGAATTTAAGACTCTTTTATTATTTTCATATCTCCTGATTCAACATACTGGTGCATAAATCATATGAGTGTGAATAGTTTCAAATAAATATGGAAACTAACATGTGTACCCATAATATTATGTTATCTAAAAATGGTGAATAAACATCAAGAGTGGTGAGAAATTGAGAGCAAAATCAAATAAGTATATAAGAAGGAAAACACCTCGAATGATGATGAGAAGCCGAGAGCAAAATTAGATTTCTAATTTCAGATGACAAACCGAGAGCAATATCAATCGACACTTGGATCGAATCAGTTCGAGGGAGGGAGAGTTCGCGTGACGTGGTTTGAAAATGAAAAACCGAGAGCCGAGTGGAGTGCGATATAGCAGATTGACAGTATCTAGATGCTAAACGTGTGGCGTCGATTGGAATTCGGAACTGAAGAAGACAAGCGCTAACTTTTTTTAAACAGAGCCTACAAAGCTAGCAGGGGAATTGTGGCTTTGCTGCCCCTTGGGTTGTGCTGCCCTGAACGGTGGCCCACTTCGCCCAGTACCAAGGTCGGGCTTGTACAAATAGTTCGGTAAAATCCAATGTTTTTCGATAAAATACCCATGGATCACACATAGAATCACTGGGTAATATGTCACTGATTTGCATTACCCACAAAAAATTACCCAGTGGTTTTATGACGGTTTTGCGATGAATCACTCTTTAGCGATAATTTTTTCAAGAAAAATTCGTAGGTAAAAGTCTTTCGTTTAGTATTAACTATTAAAAATGTAAAATATTTGGAAAAACATTAATTAACGACAATCTTAAACTACCCAAAATACCTCCAATTAATGTCACATTATCACTTGATTTGATTACATATTACAACTATAGTGTTTATATATTAATCCAAGAATCTTTTTATTTATTAATTCATTAAAAAGAATTCGAAAATTATTAATTCCTGATAGAATAAAATAAACGTCGACTGGATATACCAGTTAATGTTAACACAATATAATATTAATTTATTTACTTGCACTGTCATTTTATTTATATGAAAAAATAATTAACTTGAAATAATATTCACCTTCATACATCCGATGGAGATATTTTTCCAGACGTCATCATTCAACATTATAAACTAAGGCCATCCGTAGCGGAGCTCGGGCTCACGCCAGGGTTCGTGCGGGTTCAAGCGGGAACGGGTACGGGGGGCTCGGGCTTTAGGGCGGGTTCCAGGCCCCGGGTTCTCAACCCGATTGATCCCGATCAATTCTTTTTTTTTTAATTTTTTTTATAAAATTTTGAAAATATAAACGTTGTTCAACGGCTCTTTGTTTATATTTTTTTTTATTTTTTTTTCAATTTAATCACACTATGTATATTAATCCAAACCTCTTATTTTTTCACACCAAAATCTCTCAAATTCTCTCAAATTCAATACCTTCTTTCATTTATCTAAAATTTTATCATGAATCCAAACAAAACACCTACATCCCGTCGTAAGCGATCGGATACACCGCAACCGCAACAAGACCCGGAGCTTGGTTTCCAAGCGTTTTCACAACAAGGTTATCATCCGCAACAATTTTCGCAACAATTTTCGCAACAATTTTTGCAACAATTTCCCCAACAATTTCCGCCACAAATTCCTTACCAATTTACACGTCCCGGTTTGATTCAACAAGGTTTTACTCCGGCCAACTACCATCTTCCTTCACCCGCAATCGATCTCGACGACGACATTGTTCCGGAAACCCAACATTATATCCCGCACACACCACAATCCATCTCCACACAACAATCTATCCCGGAACCATCAAACCCGACACCAACGAGAAAAGAAAAAAACAAAAAATATGATCACCTTTCAGGAGAAGTTTTGAGGGCTACTTTAGCGAGAAAAGAAATTATTAAAAAAATTCATGATTTTTAGCGTTTTGTATTTTGTAATTTTTATTTTTTTAGCGTTTTGAATTTTGTAATTTTTATTTTTAATGAATGATATGAATTTTTATTTTTATTATTTATCTTATTTTTATTTATTAAAAAATATATAAATATTTTTATTTTATTAAATAATTAAATGTATAAATAAAAGAATTAAAAAAAATGAGGTGTCAAGAGGGTTTGAGGGTATGGGTACTCCACTTTAGGGTAAGGAGAGGGTAAGAAGAAAAGCTGATGTGGCGCTGAGGTGACAAGAGGGTTTGAGGGTATGAATACGGATGACCTAATAACAAATACGTGGTTTGTCACGATAACTCTTTATTAACACGTAATTGAATAAAAAATGTTACAAATAATTGATAAAATATCTAAAATACTCATTAAGAAAATAAAGGTTGAAAAAGCCAATAAATTACACTTAACACACGTGTATATATATATATATATATATTGAGAGAAAGAAAGATTCAAGCGAGAACGCTAACTATTTAAGTAAACAGCAAAATATGTGCAAAATCACATGTGGTTTTACACTAACTGCAAAGTCGCGTGAATCATATATGATTTTATACGTGAATCATATATGATTTTATACGTGAATCATATATGACTTTGTACATTAACGACGTTTTCTTGTTTTCTTAAATAGTTAGCGTTCTCATATGAACCCACCAAATACATAAGTAATCTTAACCATTCATTCGGTCAACATTTGCGGCTTTGACTGAGAAGAAGCGGATAATTCCTCACGTGGTCTGTGCGTGGTCTGCACAAGATAGAGGGGTAGTTTCGTAAAATACGCGAGACGAGTTCATATGTGAACCTGTGTAATTCACATATGAACTATACGTTCATATGTGAATCAGTTAATTAGTCCATATGAAAATCAATTAATTAGTTCATATATGAATCACAAAGATTCATATGTGAACTAGTTAAAAAGAGTTCATATGTGAATTACATGGGTTCACATATGAACAAATAGTTCATATCCAAAGGGTCAAACTAGCTAGTAGCTGATAAGCTAGATGTTGACTGATAAGCTAGCTGGTAACTTATGAACATGTAAAATGACTAAAAAGAGCATCTTCAAAATATTATCAATTACAATATTCAATTATATAATTAAAACAGGTTTATAGCAATATAATATTTAAATTATACAACCAATGTAGTAAAAGAATTAAACAATATAACATGTTAATTAAAAGAATTTAAAATTTAGAGTAAACGACAATTTTGGTCCCTGGTGTATACCAAAATCATCGAAAGTGGTCCCTAAACTTCAAAAACGACATTTTTCGTCCCTGGTCTCCTTATTTTGCTCTGAAAATGGTCCTTGCTACAATAACTCCGTTAAAAACCCAGTTAAGTCAGGGGTAAAATGGTCTTTTTACTTATTTATTTATTTTTCTATTAAAATAAAATAAAATAAGAATATATTTTATATTATATATATAGATATATATATATATGGTCACCATCTTCTGAACCACCTCCGTCGGCCACCATCTCCGGCGATGGTCCGGCCACCACCTCCGTCGGCTGCAAATTGGGAAAAATGGTGCAGAACCCCCATTACATGCTCGATTTTCGTTTATAAATTTGTATCTTACACGAGCCCCTATTTTTCAAAATTCATCTATGAACTTCGCTCCTTTTCCTCTTTCTTCTCTAAGTATCTGAGATTGTGTGTTATTGGTCTTTAATTTTGCGTTTTCTATGTGAATTTATTATTTAACATGTTTAGGGTTTCCTTATTTTCTTCTGTTCGTATTAATTTGGGTGTGTGTTGCAGGTAGTGCTGCTGCGGCGGTAGTGGTGGGTTGCAGGTGGTTGCTGTTGCGGCAGTAGTGGTGGGTTGCAGGTGGTTGCTGCAGGTGCTGTATATTATATTTGTATGGAATTTGGGTGTGTGTTTTTTTTCCCTGTGTTTAGAAGTTGGAATGAATGTTGGGTTTTTGTGGTTAGAAGTTGGAATGAATGTTGGGTTTTTGGTTCTTATTTTGGGTGATGGTGGTGGAGTGGTGATTGTGGTGGAGTGGTTATGGTGGTGGGAACGGGAATACACACCTGCATGTTTGTGGGTCACGGTGGTGGGTGAGGGTCTCAACGAGGAAGGAGGAGGGGAATGGGAACAATCTCACGGGTGAAGGTGGTGGCCGGACCATCGCCGGACCATCGCCGGAGATGGTGAAGGTGGTGGTCGGACCACTATATATATATATATATATAAATAATATAAATATAATATAATATAGAATATATTTTATTTTTATTTTATTTTGATACAAAAAGACAAAAAATGTGTAAAAAGACCATTTTACCCCTGACTTAACTGGGTTTTTAACGGAGTTACTGTAGCAGGGACCATTTTCCGAGCAAAATAAGGAGACCAAGGACGAAAAATGTCGTTTTTGAAGTTTAGGGACCACTTTCGGTGATTTTGGTATACACCAGGGACCAAAATTGTCGTTTACTCTAAAATTTATTATTACATATATACTATAAATTTTGAATTTGTTAAAACAAGTTTTAGAAAAAATATATATTAATTTACGATTTTAACCGTTACATACAATATGAAAGAAATAATCAAATAATAATTTAAAAAAATAAATACTTGATAATTAAAATATATTGATTAATATTAAAAAATAAATAAAAATAATTTATATGATTACAATAACTCTAAATAATTAAAAATTAATATCAATGTATAATTAAAATTTAATTTAATAACTTTCACTTAATATTAATTAATTAATAATAATTAAATTTAAAAAATTAATAGTTATTTATAATAATAGTTAATAAATAATAATTAATAATAATAAGGGCAATATTGAAATATTCACAAAAACTACTCCACGTAGCGTTTTAAAAAGATATCTTATGATCATCCAAACATATACACAGAAAAAAAAAACTAACTTTTTCCTTGCCAAACAATGCCTTAAATGAAACATATTTTTTTATCAAAGATAATCATCAATTATAAGTATTGTTCTTAATGTTTTCTTACTATAATGATTTTAACATTTACAAGTTTTTAATAGATTTACCAGAATATTTTTTATAAAAATAGTTTAGAAATAAATAAAAATATCTTTCATAGATGGCACTTTAAAATAATTAAACATCCACAATATTAAATTAAATAATTAACAACTTACAAGAACAAATAAAAAATAATAAATCAATTGTCTCACTTTTTCCTTCCACAAATTAAAAAATACCACGAAACTTCCACAACTTACGAGACATGCTTCCGGACGGCAAAACGTGTTGTTTGACTACCCAAATACCCGCACAATAAATATAACATATACTTATGACTTTATAATATCATAAAAGGGTGCGTTTGGTATACTGGATATAACATGACAGAATAGAACAGAGATTACTGTCTCGTGTTTGGCAAAACTTTTATGTGGAACAGACAGAAACAAAGTGGACAAGCTGGAACATGTCTGTTCCACCCACACTCCATGGAACAAGGTGGAACAGACTTAGGTTTTACCAGTATAACCTCAAAATAAAATCAAGCTCTCTTCTAAAACATCAAATACACGTTATATTTTATATTTTATAAATTTTATTTATTGTATTTTATTTAATGTTATCTGTTCTGTCCAGTTCTGTCTACCAAACACTGAACAACTGTTCTGTCCTGTCTCATTTTGTTCTGTTCTATCCTATCTGCGTACTAAACGCATCCAAAGTGTGAATTACAATTTCGTCTATGTGGTTTTAGGTTAATTACAAATAGTCCTAAATTTTGGAAATTCATTTCTAGGGTCCTTGTGATTTAAAATTTGTTATGTATACTTGTATAGCATCCATTGTTCTAAGCATCGTTAAAATAATATTATCGATTAATGGATTGATATTTGATAATGTTGGAATCTTAATTTTTACTACTAGACAAAACCATATTTCCGACCACCATTTCCGACGAATTTCGTCCATCGGTGAATAACGACGAACACCCTTTCCGTCGGTAAAAATAATGTGTTTTTAGTACGCGTATGAGGTTTTTTTTGAAAGGCAATTGCATTTCGGGGGTATCCTGGACTTAGTCCAAACTAATCCCCCTTCGACCCGGCCACGATTCGGCCCACGATCCGGCCACGGTACAGCCATTGACCCTGATATCCTAGCGTGCTCACCCCTGGATTCGAACCCGGGGTAGAAAGGGCTTCCACCACTTTCCCCATAGGCCTTTAACCAGTGGGCTACAACATCTTTGGATCGCGTATGAGGTTTTACGGATAATATTTTGTATTATTTGGTTTATATGCGTGTATGTATATGTGTATAGGTATATGTGGATATCTATATATGTACATGTATGTATACATTACATATATACTATATATACATATGTTTGTATGTCTATGTGTACATGTCTATATATGTATGAATGTTTGTATGTCTCTATATGTATGTATGTATGTATACATATGTACATGTATTGCCTATATGTATATGGTACATACTATATATACATATATTTGTATGTCTATGTGTACATGTCTATATGTACATGTATGTTTGTATGTATATATATATATATATGTATGAATGTTTGTATTTATTGCCCGTCAATAATCCATCGGTGGTGTCCTCCATCGATTGGTCGTCAGTGATTCGTCGGTAGTGTCCTCCGTCGGTGATCCGTCGCTAAATTCCGTCGGAAATGGTTTTCCGACCAATTTATTTACGATAGCTGATTTCTAACGGGTTTTCGACGGAATCGTCCATTACCGACGAATTTCCGACGGAATTATATGTCCGAAATTAGGTTTTGATTTGTAGTGTTCTCTTTCTATGGAAATATCAATTTAGTTAATAAAATAGTAATTAACTTACCAACGTATTAAATATATAGATATATCAAGTGCATGCATGAACATGTAAATTCATGAACCATAAACAAATAGAATTCATGAATATAGATGTTATAATTTGTTAGAAGCCTTTTATTTTGTTTTAATGTCTCCAATTAAATAAGGATTCTTTTCGATTAATATAGATGTTATAACGTTTTCAACTTTTTTTTGCCTCGTAATGAATTCAATACAAAGTTTAGGAGTCATTCCAAACGGTTATTGGCTAAACGTTTACTTAGTGTCATTTACCTCGCCGGATAAGCATGACAACTGGCAAGAATCGAGAACCTGACCTAGTAGATGAGTAAAAAGAAATTTACGTGGTAAGTAACTTATCAAGTAAAAGATGTTTATCAACAATCTACTTTTATAACACCTAGAATTTTCAGTAAGTACAAGTCATTCCTTATTCTCTTAGGTGGCGTTTGTTTTTTAAAGAGGTGCTGAAGTCTGAAGTCTGATTTCACTTCTGATTTTTAAGAGGTGGTACTGAAGGCTGAAATCTGAATCAATAAGATTGTTTGTTTTTGTAAACTGATAAACGTCTGAATATAAATTTTTGTCTATTTTATCCCTAAAAATCAACTTAAATACGTCAATTGAAGTGAGCATCAAGGATCGAATGACGGAACGGAAAAAAATCAAAAGAAGGATTTTGACAGATTTGCGAGGTTGTGGAGTTTTAATCATATCTCAAACACCGAAACGTCGATTTAAGTCCTTCAAGATGTTTTGGAAAGCCAACACACGAATCTACAATATTAGTCTTTTGCATTTTTTGCAAATTCAGGTGCATCTGGGCTAAAACCGACGTTGAAATCGAAAGAATGATGTTGGACAGAAATAAGAGGTAATTAAGTGGCTGAGTTATCACTTAATTATTCAGAGGACATTAAAGGTCAAGAGGCTCTAAAAAGGAAGAAAAAACAAACAGTCTGAATTATCTTATGTCTGACCGAATCAGATATAAGTGACAATTAAGAGATTATTTCGAAAAACCAAACACCACCTTAGTAAAACTTTATCGTTGGTTAGTGTCCGAAAGATGCATTCCTTTAGGCATCTTTTAGATCGAGAGTGTTTCATATCTGAAAAGTATAAAGTTTTAGCCTTGAAACCACCTCAACGAATGTGCCTTGCGATAGTGCCCTAGGGCACAGTTGTTTGACACTGTCACCTACTGAAATCTAGCCTCGCCACTATTTGTAATACCCTGATTTTTTGGTAAGTATAATTTCAAGTCAGTACAAAAATCGGCCATTTTAGAGAAAACAGGAGATTGGAATGTAATTCAGTTCATAATCCCTCAAATCCAATCAATCATACAAACCAAACGGGACTTTAGAGGATCTTGATCATGGTAAATTTTATGAAGTATCGATATTTCCTATTAAAAGGATTGTCGAATGTTGGAAATTTGCTGGAATAAGGAACAATAATAAGATATTTATGTCAAATTTGATTGAACTTGGAATGTCATATCGACCAAAGAGGTTAGGTTGGTCAAAAAAACATCGAATTGGATTCTTTCTTCTTTTGTTAAATATTTTTATTCATGATACGAAATCTATGTCAATGTCTATCATCACATATGATGTCAAAGTCGTATCATTTTATAACTACTTCGATTAGAATGACTTATTTTGCACTTGGTGATTGTTATAAAAATAGTGAGACTGGCTTGATTCAATGATATTTTTTGTGTCACTATTAATCAACACCTCATCTACCATATAATAGTTCAAACATAACTAAAATAAAATGCAACCGTTTGGCAAATATTTAAAAACAATAGTAGAAGAAAATTGTGACTAGTTAAAAAGCTTAAGGATTACACACTCGTAAAATTATATGTTTTATTATTGTGAATATTTATTTTAAGATAAAAAAAGTAATATAAATACAAATAATGTTACAAGTATATTAAAACCATGTTTTTATATTGTTTTTTTTTTATCGACAATCAAACTATAAACATTAGGGTATGGGCCAAGTCAAACAATGTGAGAGGAGGGATTTTGCTAAAACTTTATCGGTAAATAATATTTAAAAAAATAAAGAATAAAGAATGATTTTTATTTATAAAAAAATAGCATATCAAAACTAGGGGTGTCAAATTTGTACCAATTTAATACCAATCATACCAATTTAAATGGTACCAACTAAATTAGTACCAATTAAGTTGGTTGGTATTATCGTACCAACTTCACAAACTTGGTTGATACGTGATATTGAAAATCGTGTATCACGCTAATATCGTACCGTTCCGACTTTTATATATATTATATATATATATATATATATATATATATAGTATTTTTATTATTTATTAAACAGTAAAGGAAGTAAAATATATATATTTATTAATGATTTAATGTAGAGAAAATATTGATCTAATTATTTTTTAATGGGCCTCAAAGATGAATTGTTAGATATTGATTTATAACTCACTAAACTCACTCCTTGCCATCGTACTCCTAAGGTGGCGTTTGATTCGCAAAATGTTTTTGGATGAAATGGAATTTGTCAAAGGAATTTGACTTTGAAGGAATTGGAATTGAATGCTGTCAGGTTTGACCACCTGTTTGGTTGACAGAATTGGAATGGAATCTGTTAAAGGAATTGAAATTTGTCTGTTTGATTCACAGAATGTAGTTTTGGAATTGGAATGAACTTATTATAAATGACCAAAATACCCTTTTTGATAAGTTTTAATTTTTTAAAACAAAAATGATTTAATAAAATAATCATTAAATATATTATTTGCACCAAAAATACTTTAATAAAATAATTTTTATAAACTTTAATGCACAAAAAATATAATATACACAACCCAGATAAATATATTGTCAAACACACAAAATTATATTTTGAAAAAATAAAATATATTTCGAGAAAATAAAAAAATGTATTAAATTATATTATATAAAATTAAATTAAAAATAAAAATAAAAATATAAAAATAAATATGAATATGAATATGAATATAAATATAAAAATAAAATCAAAATATAAAATAAAAACAATTATGTTATATTTAAGTTAAAGGGTATATTTGTAATTATGAAAATACAACATTCCATCAATTCCAATTCCATCAAAATCCCTCAAGATTGCTAAGGAATGTCAAATTCACTTATTTATGGAATCTGATGGAATTGGACATTCATTTCCGTCAAAAAGAATGAACCAAACGAATGAATGAAATTCGGTCAATGAAATTCGACATTCCAATTCCATCAGATTCCATCAGAATCCGTGAACCAAACGCCCCAAGTCTCTAATCTCCTAACTTTCTTTTTTCTTCTCGATGCAACTAAGCAAATACGATTATACGAAACCCAAACTCCCTAAATCTCTTCTCTTCACAAACACAACGATGAACAACACATTATTTGGACACTCAGCTAGTTCGTATCATCAATTTGTATTAATTCATTTAATTGTAATCTTTTGAGATGTTGGTACAAAACCGTACCAACATGTATCAACCGAAAAATGTTGGTACCAATTAAGTTGGTACCAAGTAGAGTTGATTGGTACATGATATAAATTTTACCAATTATAATTTGTTGATAAACGGTATTATGAAAAAAAAACATGATACCATACCATGTTCACCCCTAATCAAAACTTCGTCAGGTAGTTTATTTACATCAAAAAAACTAAAAGGGTCAAACATTAAACAAAAACCAATAAATAAATATATACGATACAATGAGATTCGGGATGTTGTTGGCCAAATGGTGGCGTATAGCTGGCAATGCACAAAAAATTAAGGGTAGATTATTTTTTTAGTCCCTGGGGTTGTTAAAAATTAGGGATTTTGTGTGTGTGGTTTTAAAATTTTAATTTGGTTTGTAATTCATTTATATTTTTGTCTGTAGGATTAATTACTATTTTAAAGTATAAAGTATTTAAATATAAATAAATTATAAACCATAAAAATAACAAAAACAATCAAGTTTAAAACATAAGGAAAAAAATAAAAGTTATTATAAAATATGGAGATGAAAATCATAATTTTAAAATTACAGGGACGAAATTAGAAATTTCCAACAAACCACATGGACGAAAAATGTATTTCACTCTAAAATTAATATATATATAAGGGTTAAATAATGTGAAAACCAAAAAAAATGAGAACCGTGCGAATTGATCTAAGCCGTAATTTGGTTTTAATTAAAAGTTGTTTCACCACAAGAAACGACATAATCATTATTTTGATAACAAGATTCATAAGATGAAACATTACAGATTCATTATTAGATAAAACACACGAATTCACCTTATGAACACATAGTAACCTTTATTTCACCACATAAAATAAATCACAATTTTCACAAAATATACTATTTCATCTAATGAAATCCAAACATAATGTTTATGTATATCTTAATTAACCACATGAAATCAAACTTCCCAAACCCAGTCACCTAACTGAATTGCTTCAGATCATTCATGATTCAAATTTCAGAGTTAATTACAAGAATATTTTTTTTGAAAGGCAAGCATTTTATTACCAAACTAAGTCAGAAAATTGTCGTGAACGATCTTATCTTCTTCATGAGAAAGCGATTGTTGCCTCCGTAGATATCTCTTAATCCTTCTTCATCTAATATCGCAACATATCCTTCCCCATACTCCGAGCCATCACAACCTACTTGTGATCATAACCACCAACACCCCGTTGTGATCTTCTCAACCGGTGGATACACCGAAAACATATTCCACAAACTCAACGAGAACATCATACCTTTATTCATCACTTCTCGCCTTTTCAGATCTTGAGTACATTTCATCACCGTCGATCACAAACCTTCCTCCATTCAGAAATACAGGTGAGTGTTTTTGTGTTTAACCGAGCACAAAATCATAAATCCGACCGTCCATTGCTTTCCGGGAATTGTAACCGGTTTAAAGTTTTACAAATTTCTAGGCGTAACCACAATGAAAATCCACATGGTTACTATTTGATGCCGGATTTCACTAAAATCATCATACAAACGTATAAACTGAAAAACCAAATCCGCTTTCGATTCACGTAATCCGCCATTGTTACTTCTAATTTCTCGCCAAAGAACACAAAAATTTCTAAATCAAGCGGTGATGGTGAAGATGATGGAGGAGCTAGGGTTCCGAGTGATCATCGCTAACTCCGATAAGTAGATGTCAAACGTTGAGAAATTTTCGCGTGTGATAAACTCTTGCAGTGTTGCGGTGGGGGCGTAATTTTTAATACCCTATATGCCCTTTCACTTTTAATTTCAATCCTTAATAAATCATAAGCTTCTAATGTGTCCATAGATTAAAATCAATTAATGACTTAGATAAGTTTTCACGGTTCTCAACCTTTTTTGGTTCTCATTTGATTACCGTCCTCTGTGTGTGTATATATATATGATTAATTATGTGAGAACAAAAAAAAAATATAAACCCGTAAGAACCCGGGGCAAACTTATTTATGCCCGATCGGGGTCTCTTGTACTTGCTCAACTTGAATTTCACAAGTAATTTTTTTTGAGGTATGAAAGGTGCACCCGTTAAACTTTGAGTAGTGTCCGCGATATCAGAAAATACAATGAACATAATGTAATACCTCATATTTTCCTTCTTCTTGCAAATTTTTGAATAAATGGAATTTTGGGGCCAAAGTGTGAAATTTGAAACTTAAGTGTTCAAGTGTGTGAAATCAGGAAGTTAATAAGCTGAAAAACCCTTATTTCCTCATTGTATCGGCTGAGAGCTAGAGGAGAAGGGAGATTTGGGTAGAAGCTTCTCTTGGGAGATTGAAGAAGTAGAATTCCATCTAGTAGCTAGAAGATTCATCCTCAATGTATGGTTTCCTTCTAACCTCCATCATTTTGCTTATATTGAGAAATAATGTGGATAGAGCTCATCGTTTCTTCCTTTTGAATTCAAGTTTTGGACTAAAAACCATTGAAGAGGGGGGGGGGGGATTAATGAATCCCTCAGCTGGTTGTTGTAACACCCTCAAATTTGGAACGAGCAACTAAATAAAATTTCAATAAATTACCCAACAAGATAAAATCATTTCTACAATTCAGTCCTTAATATACCTCGGAATTTAAACATTATAATTCCCAAATAGAATAACTTAAACGGGTGTTACTTAACACAACACAAGTTGCTAATTCCAAGTACGTGCGGAAGACTTCACTACTCAAGTTACCTCTCGTGCACTCTACTATCACTCGCCACTTCACAATGTAGCTAGAGCTACTCCAACCTGAGCCTGTTGCACATGCCGACAAATAAAAAGGGTTAGGCTTATGCCTAGTGAGTTCAAGCATTTTATCATGACTGTATAAAAACATAAATCAGGGATTAGTGGTTTTAGTCATGATTCAACAAATCTTTAATGAAAGTTTGCGACAAAGGTTATCCTTTCCAAAGAGTTCTCAAAATAGACATAAATGACTCATTTTCCAACGCACCCAAATCCATGGGAATCTTCCCCAAAAGTGTAAAGCGTTTTCCAAAAATGAGTTACGAACCCCAACCCACTCAAATACGTGAATAAATCTAGTTTTAGGCAAAACCTTCAAATACGGTTGACAATACATACTCAACCCGTAAAACATGGAAACCATCCATTTAAATATATTCTTTCGTTGGAAACTTAATACGAAGCAAAACTCACGCAACGTAAAATGTATTAAAATCCAAATACTATAGAATAAAACTCCAGCAGTTAAAACGTCCAATAAGAATGTAACATAAATCTGTCCATCAATCATGGAAAACAATCCATATGCATGTAATATAACCTCAACAATGTGAATAGATAAATTACCCAAAATCAACACCCTTCGGTGACGGGGGAGACCCGATCTCATCAGATGTGGCAAACACATAAATTAAACCACGATTAAATAAATGTAAGTAAGCTTCTTGGATGTGGAAAACAGATGACATCAACCATACTAGGTCTTTAGTAAATCCTTGGCATCAATCATACTAGATCTTTAGCCCATCTTAGACATCAACCATACTAGGTCTTTAGTCCATCTCAGACATCAACCATACTAGGTCTTTAGTCCGTATTTGGCATCAACCATACTAGGTCTTTAGCCCCTCTTAGACATCAACCATACTAGGTGTTTAGTCCAAGCCCTCAAGTTCAACCATACTAGGTCTTTACCTTGGAAAACCCACCATCCAAAACAAGCTTACTTAACTTAAAAATTCATACATGACCTCAAAAGAATAACTAATGCATTCAAACTCATGTAAATCTCAAACATAATGCAACTCATGCAATGCAAACCCCAAGCCCACGTCGAGCTTAATAAAACCGGGCGAATGCCATCAAGACTCAATCGAGTCCAAAACCGAGCCCTCTGCTCAAAGATCTAATGATCATTTATCAACATCAAATCATGCAAATGAAATGCAATTAAGCATATAACACATCCTAGACTCCACCCGAGCATGTAAATATCAACAACGTGCAATAATATGCAACACGGTGCAATAAAAGCAACCCGTAAATAAGACTCCACATCGAGCCATTTAAACCGGACAATTGTCCCAAGACTATCTCAAAGTCAAAACCGAGCAAAGTGCTCCAAGCTTGCTAGACCCATAATGTCGGTCATCATCGCATAAAACACGTTTAAACATTGTTTAAGCAAACACGTATCCCAAAATCATCATTAACCCCAAAACTCAACACGGGTTAAACAAAAGAGTTTTCCCAAAGGACTCACACCCATAATATTCTCAAAATGACTCATAACACTAAAGTGCATTTTCCCAAATGGTTTAATTAAAATCATTTACACTAACATGATTAAACCATCAAATAAACCTCATTTTGAGCAATTAATCTCTCAAAGACAAAACATGGTTTCTAACCATTCAAATAACCAAAAGCCCCAAATATGGGTGTTTTACACATTTATGAAGATAGACACTTCAAAAGAGTTAAACCATTCAAATAACTCAACCACATATATTTTCAAGTAAAACACATAAGTATTTGGAAAACACTATTTGGCATGTACAAAGTTTTCGCAAAGTAACTTGAACTCACCTTTGCTAGATTAAGCTAAATCTAGAGTTTCTCCAACGTATGCTCCTTTGATGAAGTTTGCATCCTCAAGCCAAAACTTCCAAAACCTAGGTTTATGAATTTCCAACCATCAATACTCAAGTCTAACCATAAGGAATCATCATCCATTCAACATATACCAAAATACCCAATTTATACCAAACCCTAGTTTCATTCATGAAGAGGATGAAGATTATTTCAACCATCCACCATCAAAATCGTCCAACAACATCCCAAAGTAGAAGAAAGATGAAATCAACAACAATAACAACCATTGAGTATGGAGAGATTACCTTAACCATTCGAATCTTCCAAGAACGAGCTTCTACTCTCCACAAAAGTTCCAAGCTCCCAAATGTCCATCAATGGAGGAAGAGGGTTTGATTTGGTGAAGAAATGAGGAAGGAGAGGGGGGGGGGTTCTAGGATTTTTAGTGAGAGGGGCAATTTTTAGAGAGAGTGATGGAATAGATAATGAAAGAAAGCTGCAAGCCGTGGGTTTAAAACCCTCTGAGCCCGACGGCGAGAGTGACAGGCGAGATTGCCACTGTCACTCTCGCGGGGCACTCTCGCCTGCTACTCAAAATGCTCACGGTACACTTTCGGCGAAAGTGACACTGCGAAAGTGACCATGTCACTCTCGCGAGTGTCATACTCGCTGGACCTCCCAAAACCCTCGGTACATTCTTGGCGAAAGTGACACTGCGAAAGTGACCATGTCACTCTCGCGAGTGTCATACTCGCTGGACTTGTACCGAGTACAAACTTGGCCAATTTCTCGAGAGATCCAAATAGCATCACGTGTTCCACACTCCAAAGCGAAACCTTGTTCTTGTAATACTTCTAGACGAAATCATTTACAATTGGAGTTAGGATTTTCGGGGTGTTACAGTTGTGAGCTATTCTTGAAGAGCTTGCACCCCTTCAATGGAGGTTTTGGATTTTGAGCTAAATTGGAAATTGGGTGATGAAAATGGATGAACCATTGAGTGGATTCTTGGGTCTAATTGATGTTTTGTTAATTTGGGAATTGTGGGGAAACATTTGTTCATCGATTACTTCGATTGGGAGACTAAAAAATCGACTTGGGTTGAGTTTGGAGTGAGAAAGAGCCATTTTCGGCTGAAAAATCGGGTGCAGGTGCTCCGCGCTAGTTGTGGCGCTAGTTGGCTAGCGCGGGAAGTGGTGCCAGAATCTGTCCAGTGCCCCACACCCTTTGTGGTGCGAGTTGGCTAGCGCGGGCAGTAGCGCCGGGCACTATTTCGCGTTTTTGATTTTCGTTTCGCGTACTGTTTTAGGCTAGAATTGTGGTATCACTTAAGGGTTGTCTTAGATATGTTTTGGGGCATAATTAGGGAGTTTAACATCACCTCTATTAACCCCAATTCAGGTGTTCGGTTGGTGGATAAGTGAGCTTCGGTTAGAGTGTCAATTAGCCGAGTTACAGGTGAGTTCCCTTTACATTCTACCTTATTCAAAAATGATTTATGAAAGTTTAAATGACTGAATTTGGTTTATACAAATGATTACATGCATAAACTACTTTTAACATGAAAATGTGATTTTACTTTTGATGGAGGTATATCCTCACGTACGATTAGTTGCATGCTTTTATGGATTATTGCTATGTGTGGAGTCGGGTTGCACAGTGGTGTTGGACCATGGATTGTTGAGAATCCTTGGTGAATGAGTTAGACCGTGTGCCTCGAATCCGTTTCGTGTGCACACGGATACGGCTTCTATTGAGAGCCGTGGGGATTAGGCATGGCAACGGGGCGGGTATGGGGCGGGGATCTCCATCCCCGGCCCCGGTTTGTAATACACTCCCCCGGCCCCGACCCCGGTTTGTGAACCCTCCCCCGGCCCCGGTCAACCCCCCGATCAAGACCCTAAACCCTTAATAACTAATAAGATATATAATTTTTTTAATATATATATACCGGGTCCGGGGCGGGTCGGGGGATGGGCATCCCGGCCCCGTCCCCGGTTTTCTGAAATGGGGAATCCCCGGCCCCGGTACCCGGTTTTGCGGGGAATCCCCGACCCCGGTCGGGTCGGGTGGACCGGGTTCCGGGGCGGGTCGGGCCAAATTGCCATGCCTGGTGGGGATCTACTGTGGGGGCCCCGAGTGTTGACCTCACATGAGGTGATGAACGTGGAGACCACTGTGCTACACCCTTGCTTGGATTCATGTCTTTGAAATGTTACTGTTATTTGTGGAACGACATTGTATTTTTAAATGGCTTGTGTGAACACGTTTTCAAGGGGAAATTCACTAGATCTCATGGTCTAACCCTCGCTTTAAAAAATAAAACCATTTTCAGTTAAGGGCGGTTTAGGAGTTGCTTCTAAAGGAAAAGAGAAGGCTTAAAGATCGTTGGGATGGGAGTAGAGACCGTCACTACTCTTATTTTGTTAGTTAGACATCTCGGTTGTATTCGTATGTGAACCACTAAACTTTGAGAATGTTGTTGGTCTTTTAATGTAATTTGGGACCCTTATGGGCTTTTTGTCTATGATATCGCTTTGGTTATTTTGGGTTGTTACAGATGGTATCAGAGTCAGGTTCCAGACTGATGTGCCAGCGAGGACGCTGGGCTCCCAAGGGGGGTGGATTGTAAGATCCCACATTAGTTGGGGAGGGGAACAAAGGTTGCCTTATAAGAGGAACTTGATACCTCCCCTATCAGACGCGTTTTAAAACCGTGAGTCCAGGTGTGTGGATAAAGCGGACAATATCTGATACGATTGACCTAGGATGTTACAGTTTCCACACTCGTATATATTATAATATTATTAGAGGAGAAGGAGAAGATAGAAAAGGTTTGGTGCACGTTGTGTGAGTTGGACTGCCACTTTGACGGATTTCTTGTGAATTGAACCCCAACTAGTTTTTCGCTTTTCCCTTCTTACTACTCAACCGCCTCCCCTTTATTTTTTATTTTTTTCATACTAAAATACCTCTAATATTAAATAATATGTATTTATTTACTTTTCTTATATCTATATATAATAATATGAAGTAAAATAGTATTTTATTTATTTATAAATAAGTACCATTATGTTATTATACATGTGTATATGTATATAAAAGTGTGTGAATATGCAATAAACACTATGTTTGTGTACTGTATATATGAATGTATAATGCATGTGGATAATTGATAAAGAATGCACGATATTATATTTTTTTTTAATACAAACGAAAAGAGGCTATTACTGGGTTTTGGCATTGTCATCACCCGGACAGGACTCGTTCATTTCATAAAAAGTGACGTTACAATTGGTGTTATTACAATAATTAAAATTGAAGGGAAAAGCATGCCCTCCTTTGATAGCATGCCCTCCTTTCTTAATATCAATAGTATAAAAATTAATATCAATAACTTTAAATATATAAAAATTAATATCAATGTATAATTAAAATTTAATTGAATAATTTCCAGTTAATTATCATTAATATTTATTAATCAATAATAATTAAATTTTATAATAATAGTTAATAAATAATAATTAATATTAATGAGGGAATATTGAAATATTCACAAAAAACCACTTCAAGTAGTGTTTCAAAAAACTAACTTATAAGCTAGTTTATTGTCATCCAAATATGTACATAAAAAATAAACTAGCTTATAAGCTACCTTTTTATTTTTATCAAACGATGCCTTAATATTTTCACTCATATGACTAGTACACAAACATTTAAGTAAACGATTTTGATTTATATTTTTTATTATTATCTTGTAGTTATTAACAAGCATGTTAAACAACAATAAATCTATTAAATTAAACAAATAATGGGATATTTGTTGGTTTTTTGAACGACAACAAATATTTGTTGATGTTTACCATCATTTACTACACTTTTATATACAAAAACAACTAATAACACTGAACAGTGCATACCCACTACTGCATAACCGATCGACTAATTTAAACATGAGGGGACGTTTGGTTTATTTTAAGACCATGAGTACCGCTACCCAATGAACCCACTTGCCACCTCAGCGCCACATCAGCTTTTCTCTTTCCTACACTCCTTATCCTAAAGTGGAGTACCGCCTACCCACCTTACCCGCTGAACCCACCCTCTTCGCCACCTCTCACAGCTTCCTCGGGTTCCATTGGGTTCATGAACCCGATACCCCGAACCCGATCCCGTACCCGATCCCTCCGTACCCCCTACCCGCTGAACCCTTGCTAACCCGATTGCCACATCCGCTGAACCCGATCCCGTACCCGAGGGCGGTACGGGTGGCCTTGGGATGAAAATGGAAATGGAAGAGAATGGGAATAGGATCAGGAATGAACATTCATTGATGTTGTTTGGTTAAAACAATATAATTAATAAAAAGTTGTTTTATATAATATTTTTTAAGACAAAAATATGACGTCCAACATAAAATAAAAAATATTTTCAATTCAACATCGAGATATGAAGGTAGACATGGAAAAAGATGACTGCTTGGGAATAAGATTTCCATTCCCCCAATTTGGTCAGAAATGAAAATTAATGGGTTTGAGGTAATAACTCCATTATATTTTATCAAACGAAACAACAGTTTTCATCGTAATTCCCATTCTTTCCCCCAACCAAACACCACCTTAATGTTTTTAAATGTCTATTTGTTTAGAATTTACATATTTTATATTCACTTCCTTATTTACAAAGTTCAGATTATGAACCATATGTTTATCACATCTATAAAGTTTCTAAAAAATTTTACAATCAATTTTTCAATATTTGTTATATTTTAAATATCTCAACATTAAAATATTTAATGAAATATTACCTATTTCTAAGCATTTAATTTCAATGTTCCCATTTAAGAAGGAAAAATTTATATATTATTTCCCTCTTATTAAATATTGAGTTTTAAAGTTTTTTCCAAATTTATAAATTTCCATAATTTCTCTCTTTTTATTTTATTTTATATATTATATTATAGTTGTTGAAGAAAAATATCTCATAAATCTCAAAAATCACTATTTTAAGAGTTGCTCATTGGGAGGGAGTCCCTTGCCGAACAGGTGTATTCTATTTTTTTTTTGTTTTAATATATTGTCAGTAGTGTCGCCTTCTAAAAAAACAATATTGATAGCTGATAGAGATGCTCTTATAAAAAATATAAGACCATTCGCATCAGTGCAAGACCAAAGTCTTTGCTAAATAGTCACATCAGTTTTACAATAACATATCCTACATCAATGCAAGACCAAACTCTTTTTTAAAATAGTCCCCACTCCCCACTGCCAATATTTTAATATAATGTAATAAACCAATATTATAAATCGTAGGAGCAAGGAGTTATCGACATATACACCAAATTTATGACAGATGGCAAAATCTAATGGTCCATGTGAGATAAAAAACAGTAGGAGGGCCTGAATGAAAAATTACCCCATTATCCTCCCTCTCTCTCTCTCTCTCTCTCTCTCTCTCTCTATATATATATATATATATATATATATAAACACCCAAATTTGACGCATTCTTTCAATTGAGAACGACTTCCTTTCAAATTTGAACATCTCTTTAATGCATCAACAGAAGCAGACTGATTTAAAGAAAAAAAATTCACAAGTTCGAAAGTACAGAATGTTTTTCAGGTCCCCTCTTTTCCCTATCTCTGTTTCTTCATATCCACATGTTAAACAATTGCACCGAGTTGACTTCTTTTTTAGAAAAACCCATGTGGGGTTTTCAATGTCTCCGTATTGGAACCAACTTTTGGTTTCCAGAAATCAGGAAACATGGTTTCTGGGGGTTTCAAATCCAAGAGGGGTTTCTGTTCTTTTTCCCCTTTTTAATATGAATGTGATTTCTTTTATTTGAAGATTGTCTTCTTAATTTTCTTCCAATTTTGAAGTGAATCTGATATGGATTATGGGAGTTTTCTTTGACTATTTCAGTTGAGCAATTGTGATTCTGGATTCTGGATCATACATATATTAAAAATGTCTGGAAAAAATGAAGAACTTAAAAAGGTTTGCATAATGCCTTTGATTTGATCCATTTCCCCCCATTAATTATCTCTGATTGTGTTCTTACTTTGCTTGATGTGATGATGATGATGATGATGATTTACAGTCCTTTATTCATAAAATGTTGTCAATGAGGCTGAATAATGGAGATGAAGGGAAAGCATTGAAAAATTCTTTTGATCCCACAGGTTGTGTGTTTCTTCAGCATCCAACTTCTGCTTTTCCTTTTTTTATATATATTCTTTATGAGTTCTTTTTTGGTTTAAAAGTTGTGTGACATTTAAGCTGTGGTCAAAGTCTCACCTCAAGACCTGCAAATTAGAGACCATAATTTTATTTTTTGAAGATAAGATAATGGGGAATATGACAAGTAGATGAAAAGAAAAAGTGAGAATATGTTCAAGTTTTTGCTTTTCAACCATAGTAAGCAACATACAAAGTTATTCAGTCCAATGCCACTTGATGCCTTCAAAAGATTACATCATTACTTCAAAACTTTTATCATCTTTATATGATTATATCCATGTGATCTCTATATCTACTCTTTCACTCATCACGGGTTTCGAATGAACCTCTGATTGAGTTGAATAAATCTTGAAGTTACTCCCTCAATTGTGCAGAAATTCAAGTTGGTAGCAGGATCGGTGCATTGGATTGCGCCAATTTGCTACGAAATTCAATGGCAATTAGTCACGATGTGCAGTCCCTCAGGTGCGAAATCGTGGCAGTTTTTGCCATACCTTATTTGTTTTTTAGCATATGCTAAAATTTTGAGAAACTAGATACTTCACATTTTTTTTCTTCATATTATCTTATTTTTTTGTCTTTTTTTTTCTCAGGGTGTTCACGGCAACGTGGAACGTAGGGGGGAAATCTCCTACGAGTGATCTCGATCTTGATAACCTTCTTCAAGTCCATTCTCAATCGGATATATACATTCTAGGGTGCGTTCTATCGCTTTAAAATTCGAATCTACATTTGCCCATATTTTCTCATTTGTTCTAAATTTCTGCTGAAAATGGTCGCGATAAAATGACACATGTCATTATACGAGTCAGGATCGTGTGATAAATTTTCACTTTTGTTCGCACACTAGAACATGTTAAGATACCTTTATATTATGTAAAGATTATAACTTTCATACTGCTTATAACCTTTCACACAATATAAATGTATCTTCACAGTTCTCACGAACAACTTCACTCAGTAATCATACCATCACTTTTTGTTCTCACCGGAACCCAACATATTGTTTTATTTCAGTTTTCAGGAAATAGTCCCTCTTAATGCCGGAAACGTGTTAGTCATTGAGGATAACGGATCTGCCGCAAAATGGCTATCGTTGATCAGTCAGTCCCTCAACAAATCATCTAATACCGATTATTATCCACCAAATAAAACAAATACAAATTCCAGCTCTTTGGATAGGAAGCATAGTGGCAGCAGCTCGCTGTTCTTGCAAAGAACGTCTCTTAGAACGGCCAGCAGAGCCTTCCGATCAGAGAGCCGAAGACGGTTTAAGAGCTGCAACTGCGCCATTGTCGAGTATGAAAGGAAAAGCTACGGTAGAGATTCATGTTTTGCATGTCAAAGGTCAAAGTCAAACAGTTTCGACGATCCTTCTTCGTCAGAAGAGGATGATACCCTTAACACGAATGCTGTGGCTGCTGATGTCAGCATTCCTGCGCCGCCAACTGGCAAGAACCAACATTTGAGATACAGTCTTATAAAGAGCAAGCAAATGGTCGGAATTTTTGTCACGATTTGGGTGAAAAAGGAGCTCATTCCACACATAGGCCACTTGAGAACTTCTTGCATAAGCCGAGGGATTTTGGGTTATCTCGGGAATAAGGTATGTCGATACCTGATATAAACCAAACCAAACAAATCCAATATATCCCACTCAAAAGTAGGGTATGAGAGATGGGATATATGCCACTCCTGTTGTCTACCCAAAGGGTTGTCAATATATGTATATGTATATATATATATATATATAGAGAGAGAGAGAGAGAGAGAGAGAGAGAAATGAAAAACTGAGGAACACCATGGTAGCCCTTCATCTGGACGGCATGCACTTGTGCATACAAGTAAATTAAGTTGTTTTCTGGTTTTTATGCACACGTGCATAAAAACCAAAAAACAATTTCAATTGCTTGTATGCACATGTGCATATTGTTCAAATGAACGGTTACCCTAAGGTGTTCCTCAGTTTTTCATTTTTTTGAGGTTTTCCCAGAACCTCCCTCTCCCCCCCCCCCCTCTCTCTCTCTCTCTCTATATATATATATATATATATATATATATGTCACTTGGAAGTAGGGTCTCTGGAGGCTTTTTCGTTACTTTTTTTCACAGTAGGTTGATGATGTGCTTGCTTACAGGGTTGTATCTCGGTGAGCATGACCTTCAAGCAAACGAGCTTTTGCTTTGTCTGCAGTCACTTGGCGTCAGGAGAGAAAGAAGGGGACGAGCTTCGTAGGAATCTAGACGTTATAGAGATACTTAAAAGCACACAGTTTCCGAAGATTTGCAGAGCACCCAATGCTAAGGTGCCCGACAAAATATTAGATCACGAGTAAGCAGCTTGCTTTACTATTATTGTTTTCTGAATCATACGTGAAACTGAATTATATCAAGATCCAATTGTAATCTCGTCTGATGATATTATTCCAGCCGCGTCATTTGGTTAGGGGATTTAAACTATCGGATAGCTCTTAGTTACCATGAAACCAAGAAACTTTTAGAGCAGAATGATTGGGATGCCCTTCTTAATAAGGATCAGGTACTTTCATATATATGCATTCTTCAATTTTGGATCTTGTTTCTTGTAGAAAACAAAGTATTGCAACTACACCAACAGCCTTCAATATATATAGTATATATATAGGCGAAGGATCGTGTGAGAAGTTGAGGTTAACGTGAGAAGCTTGAGAAGTGGATCTGAACCATTGATCACTTTTAATCAAACGCCTTCCCACGAATTGCGGCTTAGAAGGGAATTGATCCGGTGCATCTTATCTCGGTGCATCTCATCCTAATGTGCATCAATTTCCCATCCAACGGTTGATCACCACTTCTCACGTTAACCTCAACTTCTCAACAGAACCCAACCATATGCACCGGATCAATTCCTTTCTAAGCCACAATTCATGGGAGGGTATTTGATCAAAAGTGACCAACGGTTCAAATCCACTTCTCACGATAACCTCAACTTCTCACACGATCCTTCGCCATATATATATATATATATATATAGAGTCCTACTAAATTGTAACCGCTAAATGTGTGTAACCGTTGTAACCCGTCGATTTCATAGGTTTTTTTGATGATTTTTTTTATGGAATTGTTTATTTTGATGAAATTGTTTCATATCATTCATTTCTTGATAATTTTTTTTATGAAATTTGTAGTTTCATAGGTTTTTTTCATTTTTATGAAACTTTTCATATATTTTCGTTTTCACCTATGAAACTACAAATTTCATAAAAAAATTCATCAAGAAATGAATGATATGAAATAATTTCATCAAAATAAACAATTTCATAAAAAAATTCATCAAAAAAACCTATGAAATCGACGGGTTACAACGGTTACACACATTTAGCGGTTACATTTTATTATCTCTCTCTCTCTCTCTATATATATATATCATTTGAGAACTCCAAAGTTTGTGAGATCCGTAAGAACTTCTACGTTACGGTGTTGTTTCACTTGATTTTAGTCATGCAAGGATAATATTTAATGTATTGATTAACATATATTTGTTTCACAATGTGATTGTTTCACATGTATTTGTTTCACAATGTGAAACTTTTTTATGTGTACTTTTTGTTTCACAAACACATAAAAAATGTGCACATTGTGAACGAGTACATGTGAAGCAAACACATTGTGAAACAAATATTGTTAATTAATATTCTAAATCCTAGTCTTAGATGCAAAAAAATCATATGAAATAGCACATGATGCACTAGTTCTCAAGGTTATCACAATTTCATAGGTTCTCAAAAGAAGGCCCCCCTATATATGTGTATATATAGGTGAAAGATCGTGTGAGAAGTGAGTTAACGTGAGAAGCATGAGAAGTGGATCTGAACCCTTGATCGCTTCTGATCTCAAGCCCACCCATGAACGCGCTTGATATGGGGATTTTGATCCTGTGCATCTTATCTTGGTGCATCTCATCTTGGTGCATCTCATCCTAATGTGTTACGCTTCTCACCGGAACCAACCGTGTGTATATATATATATATGGTAAAACTCACATGCACTTTTACCTTTGGTGAGGCTTGAACCCTTGACCTCTAGGGAGGTTGGGATCTACGTGTAAATCGGATATTGTGGGCCAATGACCCCTTTGTAACAATCTTGAATCTTAACATGAACGGGTGCACTCTTGTTTTCAATGTTTCTTCTGTTGTTTTGATTTGTGGGTTGTTTTGATAGCTTAAGATCGAAAGGGAAGGTGGGAGAGTATTTGACGGTTGGAAAGAGGGGAAGATCTTCTTTCCGCCAACGTACAAATACTCCTACAACTCGGATTCGTATGCTGGAGAGACCATAAAATCGAAGAGCAAGAGGAGAACTCCAGCATGGTAATGAACCCAGATGTTAGGATTTAGAGGTCATTAATTTAATTTCAATAAAGATGCATGCGTTGACTATTGTGGTCAAAGAAATTACTTTTACATTTCAAACTAATAAAGTTATCTTTAGACTTCAAAAGTCAAAGCATACATCTTTTTCATCATCTCTTTTATACCATGATCCTTTTCTCCCCAAAATGAAAGATTCGCGGGTTTCAGACGGTAAATGTAAGAATAAAGAGGAATATGTGTGTGTATATATATATAATATGTATAACAATATAAATGTAAAAATCTTAATAAATATCTAAAATGGGTTCATGTGAGACCAACCTGTTTTCGTGATACCGTGAGACCACAAAATAACACTAAAACTTCACAACGATTCATTGTGAAGGCAAGCAAAACAACGAACCTTCACAGCAAAAGCAAAAACACTGTGAAGGTTACCTTTACAGTCTTTTGGTGTGAAGGTTTAGTGTTATTTTTTCGGTCTCACAGGTCTCACGGAAATAGCTTGGTCTCACATGATCTCAAGTCATAATATGTAAATAAATATATATACTAAATAATATAAATATAAGCACCGTGTATATAGACAAATATATATAATAATATGTAAATAATGTATAAGAATATTAATATAATAATATATAAAACCAAAAGTGATAGAAATATTATATATATATATATTATATAGTTGTGGGTGTCTATGTTAGTGTATGCGTAATTTCATGGGCCCTGAGATAACAGCTAGCAAAATTCTCAGTGGCCCTAAATAGACTAAATCCGGCAACCTATTGGGAGGAGCCTGAGTGTCTTGCCATTATTTATCAGTTGACCTGACCCATTAAGTTGGATACACTTGATTTGTTCATTGATGAGAAGGTTAAAATTGCAGGTGTGACAGAATACTGTGGTACGGGGAGGGGATCCATCAAAAGTCGTACACACGTTGGGATTCGCGGTTTTCCGACCACCGGCCCGTTTGTGCAACATTTTTAGTATTTTTGCATAACCAAAGGTGAGTAAAACGAAAATGTTGGTTCTGTTTTTATTCAATCTAGATGACCGAAATCAAGCCTAAACCGCATTCTTTCGTACAGGGAATAAGAAGGCTGAATGTGGGTGCTGACTAGAAACGGATGGTCGAGAGTTTTGCCCTGTCGATATATGCAAAGAAACATAATAATCAACTGAAGTTCCTGTAACTGTACATAGCAATATTCTTACAACTATACCAGAAGAAGAAAGAAATGAAATGAAAAGATTTGCTTTTTGCAGTATAATCTTGCATTTGCATTTGCATTTGCATTTTACTTTCAAGATCATGAAGTCAGCAATAATTGGTTTCAGGGATTTTTTTTATTTGATTATTTTTTATTAAACTTTTAGATATGTCAAAGGAGTTAGGAAACAACCCCTTCTTTATTTTGTTTTGGGTAGTAGAGAGGTCTTACATTATATCCTTTTGGACATTGCTTGATATACTGAGTCGGTTTGGTTTGGTAAAGAAGGTATTATGTTTGTCTTGAACTATTTGGTGCGTCATATTCGGGTTCAATTTTCAATTATTAAGAAAATCTTACATTTTATAATTTATATTCTAAAGTCATTAGCATTTTATATGATAATGCTAGTAATAACAATCGATGTGCGAAGAAATTAAAGTTGGATTGACCCCGATTTTCGACGGTCAATTATTGCATACACATTGTTGTGCACACATAATCAATTACTTGTTCAAGACAGTTTAAATACTTGTAAACCCGTAATAGATAAGTTTAGACTTATGTTACAACGAATTTTCACCAAAGGTAAAAAAAATGCACGCGCCATATAGAAAATATTGCGATGATGTTGGTTTTAGAGTTTTGGGACCAAACTTTGATGTGTCCGTTAGATAAATTCGACTTATTTTATGATTGAAAATTTGCTAAAACAAATAAGTTATTTGCAAGCATTTGATAATATATTCATTATGAACATAATAGTATTGGAAATCTTGATTGAGCTTTGCTTGAGGGATTATACGATATTTTGGGCGATTTTTAAAATGCGACTAACTCTTTTATCCAGTATTAGTTATCCAACAAACACTTTGCCTTTAAATCAATTATTTATCTAAGATTTTACAATACGGAGACTGTTAATGCCAAAAATCGCCCAAAAGAACAACTTAAGGTTGATGTGGACTTTTAACAACTAAAGAAACGTATCTCAAGACCAAGCAACACAAGCGCAAGGAAAAAGTAAACAAGACAAGAGATTTGGTGACACGGAAAACCCCAAAACGGGGGGGGGGGGGACCGCGGCCGACTTATGAGAGTCGACAGTGCACTATAATCACCAAACAGAGGCGAAAGTCCTTTAGTAACAGGTGTTTTGTGTACAACAGTTTACAAATAAGTATAAAAATAGACTTAGTCGTATGCAAATAACGTGTGTCGTGTGTAAATCGTGCGAAAAAGGCGTGTCGTGCGGTTCGAACTGCTGTCGTGCGAAGGTTGCCTTAACGATATTCGTTCGAATGCTTTGTAGATTGTTGTGTTTCCGATGTGTAATTGCTTAGGAAGTAGATGGAGCAGATGTAAATCAGATGTTCTCCGGATTAGATCAAATTGCTTTTTCGGTTGCAGCACATGCCTTTATATAGCTTTCGCTGGTCATTAAAGGTGTCTTTATGGCGCGCTTCGTAACCGCTGTCGGGCTTTAAATGCCATTGATGACTCGTCCGTTACTGGCCGTTTGCACCATGAATGCTCATAAACCTGCATTAATGAACAAAAGAAACGGTGTTGACTGTTAACGGTTAGTATAATCGTACGACCGTCTTAAGTCTCATACGTCGGTCGTACAGAACGTACGACCAGCATAAAAATACACGTCTGTAAACAACTTGTAAGACCTGATCTTAATACGAGAGTGGTCTTATGAAAATGTTATCTGAGTTTTCTAGCGTCGGTCGTGAGGTGTGATTTTTTACCCAAACAGAGACCATCATCACGATTGGGGAAGGTTGATAAGTTCAATGAAAACAAAAATTGTTAAAATATTTTGTTGAGATACCTTTTTCTTTTCTTTGTGCCACGACATTAAACCCATATTTAAATGTTAACGGTATTGAAGTTTTAATTACACAAATATTTGTGGCATTTGGTTTATATACAACTATTGATGATATTTTTCAACAGAACAAAAATGTGTACTTAATTGTAATTTAGCGATTTATTTGACCATTATAAAACTTTTTTGGGGGAGGAAGCCAACAACAAAGCTCTTCAAGTCGTTTATTTACGGGTTCGGGTTCTAGTTCTAGTGGTCATCACCAAAGCCGGAAAGAGGTAATAACTAACTTATTGAATAAGGTTTTAAATGAATAGAGTAAAAAAATAGATTTAATACCAATTAAGGTGAGCTAAATATGTACATACGTACTAATTCTATGGCCGCATACCCCGCAAGGGATGTCGAAAATATTGATTTATTAGAATTTTGGAAAGCAAAGCAACCTCAATTCTCTGTTTTGGCATGCATGACTCGTGATATGCTAACAATCCAAGCTAGTACCGTAGATTCAGAGTCAACTTTTTCTCTTAGTGACATGATCATTTTGATACGGTGGACAAGACTAAGCTCGGAGCACGTGGAGTATTGCGTATGCTTGAAGGATTATTTGGATAGCGTTGAAAGAATTCAACACACGACATCACTAGAGGTGGAGACATATGACATGGAATAAAACTTGGAAGAAAACGAAGTCACCATGGGGCTAAGTACACCTCCAACTACCGATACTTACGACACTTTCTCACAATATGACGATGACGAAGAACTCGACATTGATGACCTAGATGGCGTTAAGGGTTTTAAAAGACTTCAAACCACTAGAACTATTCAATTCAATCCGCCATGATAATAAGAGTATTTTTAATAACTGAATGCAACTTTAAATGTATTATTAAATCGAAGTTATAATTAAACGTATTTTTAAACTGTATTTGAGTGATTCAATTACATATTTTAAAATGTATTAGAATAACATTTCAGTATTGTTAAAAAATATTTCAAAAAAAAAAAATTTAAAAATTACAACGGATCGGTTTGGGCCCAACCCGGGGCTCCCAAACCGGTTATGAAACCCTTAACCAGGTTGGCGGTTTTCTGAAGAGACTGGACCGTGACGTACTGGTTATCAGGATACTGTTTGAGACCAGACCGATTTGGGTCGGGCCTGGGACCGGGTTTTGGCCACCGCTAGGTACGATACTAACATTCTCTTGGTTTGGAGCATTATAGAAAAGGATTCCTACAAGTACGTAAAAAAGTCTTAAACAGATAACTTCATAGTCAAGAAAACGAATTCAACATAAAAAAACACTTGAAATACGTATATGTGAGTAAATACATATGGACATGTTAGAATACAAATATAGGGCTGGGATCCAGTAGGAATAAAAGTTATAGAGTTGGATTCCGGTGGAAATGAAAGTTATGGTGAGAATGGTAAGATGGAATGTCCACCTTTGGATCAATCTTAACTAAATATCAACACTAATGAAATGCACCAAGATGCATCAGATTAATTCTTTCTAAACTGCAATTCATGGACTGTTTTAAGGTTAAAAGTGATCAGTGGTTCAAAGTTTTCTTACACTTCTCACTTAACTATTTTTCTCGGGATAATCCTTCGTCTACAAATATAAACCTATTGTCGCAAATACAACAGAAATTTTGTAGTAACTTGTAGATAGTAAAAATATATGATTTCCGGTACAAGTTTTATTTTATTTTAAGGGTTGTGTTGATAGTACTATAAACATATGAATCTTAAATGTTTATTACGGTTATATATATATAAATAATCTCCAAAACCTCGAATAATGATTTTTTTTCAATTTGTTAAATATTAAGATATTGATGTTTCTTTGTGCAATCTTAAGCTTAGCCAATCAATCCTCCAATTTCAGCACTCTCATTTTGTTAGAAATTGGAGTACGTACGTGGAGTATGAAGTACTCCAACAACTACTTTATTCTGAACTTTTAGGGGTTGTTTGGCTGAATAGTTTGGTGCAGGATGATTAAGTGGTCAGAATGATTAAGAGGCTCTTATGATATAGTGCAGATGAAATATGGTTGTTTGTTAATCGTTAAGAATGAAATTAGGGTTCTGAATAGTTAAGGGAGACCCAAATACAAAATGATTCAGGGGATTTTAGAACCATTAAGAGGCAGACTTTTTTTCGTCAAACAAGATTCACCTCTTAATGATTAAGAGGTAAACAAACGGCCCCTTATGCTCAAATAGTTACCGAGAGATGGCGTGAGTTGTGGTTGACTAATTAATGCATTGATGGTTTAACTCTCTCTATACAACTAAATAAAAAGCAAAAAATTATAACTATATAATTGAGTCCAAATACAAATGAAAATAACCTCTACAAAACTATTCACATAAAGAAAAACTCAATAAGAAAAATCCGTTAACCCTCAATTTTAATAAATCAATTTTTGTATGCATTTAAATAAATACTTCATCCCTTCAAAAATAAATATCCATAACTTTAGATACGGGTAACTATTACATTTTTAATCAATTAAATGACAATTTTACTTTTAATAATAGAGGGATTAGCTATTTTCTTCATTTCATAATTAAGAATATGGGAAATTGAACACTTACTTTTAAAGGAAATGTTTATTTCGAGACAAATAAAAATAAAAATGTACAAGCTTATTTTGGGATGAACGGAGTACTATTAATATACTCTATCCAACCCAAAATAAGTGTCCAGATTTCTATTAGAAGTCGTTAACCACAAAAGAAATTAGTTTACCCTCACTTACCTTATCATGTATGATGTAACATTATCGACCATCTAAATTGTTGGTAAGAGTGTTAAACTTGTTAAAGTTAGTTAAAAGTCGTTTTACTCGCTTATCAGGTAAGACTGTCGGTTCTTGTTATGTCTCTTACCATGTAAGTAATATCGTTAACCGTTTACCGATAAGCATTTAGTAAACAACTGATAGCGGAAAATCGTATAGGTCCACAGAAGTGGCCACCTGTGTTGCCACAGTGGCGGTGCAAGTACACACCGGACACTATGATCGCTATAAGTAATAAAGTGGTAGTAATACTGAGATCGTATCCACAGGGATGGGATTTCGGAGTTTCAAGTAGTAGGTCAAGAATACAATGATTTCAATTAGAGAAAAAGAAAATATCATGAGTGAGATTGGTGTTTTTAACAACTAATTTAAGGAAAAGGTATCGGTGTAAGATTTATCTAAGACATTTATAGTAACCTCATGGTCAGAAACAAGGGGTACAAAACACCCATAAAAACCCCCTTCTCTCGAAAGTGAATTTCTATAGAGAGTGGCCACTTGTCCAATAAAGTTGCCACTGTCGCCGACTCAAGACTTGTCGATTTAACCAAGTAGACTTCTAAGAGTCTTAGTTCCACCAGTATGGATATAGATACCCAAATCTCTTTGTGACACCTATATCGACTGACATCTTGAATCTTAGTTGAAATCATATAAAACCCGTATCTCTACATGGTTATAAAAGACTCTCTCAAATCTTCTTGCATCACTCGAGCCGTATTTTCAGATCCACCCATCTCTGGGTCTAAGATCTAATATTAACACTTATAAGTGATCGGCTTGTCCGCGTTGAGTTGGATTCCCGACTCAAGTGGCAAAGTCTAAGAGTTAGCAACGATGACAACACCCAAGTGTTGCCTACTAGTCTTATAGTTGGCTCATACCCACACCCAAAAGGGTTTTTAGCTCATAATAAAAGTAAAAGACATGGTAGAAGAAGAAGAATACATAAAGATTACTTGCATTGAGAAATAAACTACAAACTGTGGCCACTTATGTCGCCACAGTAGCCAATAGTACTGGAAATTTAATACAAGAAAGTGAATTACAACTACAACTACCTAAGAAAATAAAATAGAAGAGATAGATGACTGAAGTGTTCTACGTTGTTGGAGCTCTCCTCTAAATGAAATCCAAGACCTCTATTTATAAGGGAGGATGAAAAAGGTGATGAAGGCTTTTACCCATAAGGGTTTTTCAAAGAGCTCAAGCATCAATTGACCCAAAGGTTGGTTTGTTTCTTCCTCCACTCTTTTATGAAATCTCAACCTTTGCTTTATCTTCTTTAAGCTTTTAGTAGGCATTTTGGGTAAACAAATCCTTACACCAAAATATAGGTTTTGCTTTTTTCTTTTCTTCATCTTCCTTGGTCTCTAGACCTTCAAGAATGTCATAATGCAACTGAAATGGGCAGAAGAATACATGCAAAAAATGATATTTCTCAGTTGTCCTCGGATTTACGATGCTCACCACAGTGGCAAACAAAGTGGCCACTTTCTACAGTCCAACATTTAACCCAAAAAAATGCCCTCAACCATAAAAACACAAACTTTTATCCTCAACAACTCCAAATGAAAATAAATAAATAAAAAGGAGAAACACGAACACGTAAAGGGAAACATACACTAAAGTGGAAGAAATACACACACAAACAATGTGTAAATAACACTCAAAATAAGAGTTATCAACAACCCATTAAGTGTCTATGGTGGTGTTTGTTTTTAAGTGGTGCTGAGGTCTGAAGTCTGATTTCACTTTTGATTTTTAGGATGTGAAGTCTGAAATCTGAATCAAAAAGACTGTTTGTTTTTGTAAGTTGTCAAACGTCTGAATATGTATATTGTCTATTTGTTATGTGATACCGTTGAATTATAAAAACAACAATTTATTTTAATTAAATTACACTACTAAAATGAATCAAATTTTGTACATTATGTCACCGTTCTTGAACAACAATCACAAAAAACAAGGAACAAGAAATCAATAGTCAAGATCGAAACCCAAATTGCATCCAGAAACCAAAAATGAATACCTTACAAATTGCAAGAAGATCCCAACACAATTTTTACCTCTACAATCAAGTTTTCAATCTCTTTCCACCATAAATGAGCTCAACTTGATTAATTTCAAGTTCACCTATCAGTGTATCTTTGTTCAACCCATGATAGTTACACAATTCGTATAATAATCAAGAGAAGCAACACAAAACTTTATAACCTAGATTGAAGGTAGATCAAACAATACATACAAGAGGTGGCTTCAGTTCTACACATACAGCAAAGAAACGCATAAGGGTTTTGATCAGGGGTAATTAGGGAAATCTGAATTACACATGATGTCTATCATTAATAAAAAGAAGACGGTTGTTAATCTTCATCAAACCCCGATTTTTGTTTCAAAATCTGTGAATCTGAAGGAATCGATAGTTGTTACGATAAGAGGAAAGGAATCAAAAGTCGAATCTTGAATCCAGTAAACAGAGTTATTAGGTGACATACAAGAGATGTCTTCGGTTTTTCTCTTTATCTCAGTCTTTGTCTCTCCTCTCTCTTCAGACATAGAAGGGGATTTCAGATGGGTTACACAATGATTTTTTATATCGATTTTGGACTGCCGGAGATCGATGGCTTGGAGATCGATTTTAGAGTCAAGCGGCTGAATATTGATCTGGCTTGAAGATCAATTTAGGTCTGAATTTGAAGGCATGAAAATCAATTGGTTGAAATTCAATATCCTGGTGTGCGGCAGCGATAAGAGAAAAGTGATAAAAGTGGTTAGGTCACCACTTTTTGTTGCAGAAAAGTTTAAGTGATAAGTGGGTTTGAATTGGAAAAAAAAACAAGCAGTCTTATTTTAAAAGCGTCTGACGGATTAAGTGTTAAGTACTAAATAAGCGTTGAACATCAAAAAAACAAACAACCCCTATGTCTCCTCCATTGTACCGTTCATTATGTGATACAGAAAATTTATCTATCTATTTTTAATAGTAAAAGTGTATTAATAAATGAACACTTTTATAAGGCCTTCCGTACCCCAAGCGGGGAAGGGGCTCGGGATGGGGAGGTGGCAGCGGGGTGAGGGCGGGGTTGGGCTACGGCCCGGGGTGGTCATGCGGGAAGGGATGGTTTTCGGGGTTGGGTTCCCGATCCATCCCGAGGGTTTTTTTTTTTAAAAAAAAATTTAATTAAATTTTTTAAAAAATAACCGTTGAACGGCTCTTTCTTAAAAAAAAAATATTTCTCAATTTAATTCCACTATATATTTAACCCTCAACCTCTTATTTCTCACACCTCTTATTTCTCACACCTCTCAACCTCTTATTTTTCACACTATCAAATTCTCTCAATCTCACACCTCTCAAACTCTCTCAAATTCTCTCAACCTCTTATTTTTCACACCTCTCTCATCATGAATCCAAACAGAACACCTACATCCCGTCGTAACCGACCGAATACACCACAATCGCAAGAAGATCAACAGCTTGGTTTCCAAGCGTTTACACAACAAGGTTATCATCCGCAATTCTCGCAACAAATTCCGCCACAATGGTCGCAACAAAATCCGCCACAATGGTCGCAACAAAATCCGCCACAATATCCGCAACAATTTCCCCAACAATTTCACCAACAATTTCACCAACAAATTCCTTACCAATTTACACGTCCCGGGTTGATTGAACAAGGTTTTACTCCGGCCAACTTCAATCTCGACGACGACATTGTTCCGGAAACCCAACCTTCTACCCCGAACTCACCACAATTTATCCCGACACAACAATCTAACCCGGAACCATCAAATCCGAGACGAACGAAAGCCGCCAAACAAACGTGGAGTAAAGCCGAGGAACTCGCGTTAGTGTCGGCGTGGGTTGACGTTTCGGAGGACCCCGTGGTCGGTAACGCACAAAGCGGTGGTAATTATTTTTACTGTTATTATTCTTATTATTCTTATTATTATTATTATTATTATTATTATTATTATTATTATTATTATTCTTATACTTTATTAAAAATATATATAAATATTTTTATTTTGTTAAATGAGGTGGCAAAAGGGTTTGAGAGAATGGGGTACGGGTGTTTAGGGATCGTGAGGGATGGAGTGAGGGATGGAAGAAAAGCTGATGTGGCGCTGAGGTGGAGGGGAATCTTTGAAAGATGCAAACCATGGGGTACTGATGGCCTAACTATGTGCTAATTTTATTGTGAGAAATTTACAAGAAATAGACAAAACTGATAGGTGGTTACATTTTTTTAGCCAATTTCCGACCAAAATTCACTTTTTAACCAATTTTTATGCATATAGATTTCTGTTTTTTTTTGTCAAAAACCAATCATTACGTTTATGCGTAAACCTTAGGCGTAGGTGATAGGGTTAATTTATTAACCCTATTTTAATCACTTTTAGTAGTCATTTTCCTTGTTTTATTTGTCCAAAGTCAGTAATTGAGTCATTTTTATTAGCTTTTTAGCATTTTCTGTGTTTTAGGTGTTAATCATGAATTAATGGTGTTTTGTGTACTTTTGGATCTCATTTGGGCCTTATTTGATTAATTTCATAATTGAGTTGTTTGATACTGCGGCAGTGCTATAGGAGCAGGTGCTGCAGGAGTGCTGAAGGAGTGCACAGCTGGGTCTTTTTGCTAATCTTTGGGCCGAAGCCTCTTTTGAAGACCTTAGGCTGGAGTTGACTTTTGGAGGGGACATAAAGTGCATGGGACATCAGTCTCAATCACCAGCTTTTTATTGCTTTATCCCCAATCAACTCCCCTATAAATATGATGGATTGTTAAACCTTATTTCACCAACACTTGCTACAATTTAATTAGTTTCTTGCATTTTGCTCTCTAGCTTTTATTTACCTCTTATTGCTGTCTAGTTAGCTCTTAATATTCAGACTTTTGGTTACGATTCCAATGTATGCTAAGCTTTCGGTTCTACGTTTTAATCAAAGTACTTTCGAAGTAATTTCCTTTGTTTGATTTCCGATTCTTGCAAGTTCCTTAGTTTTCGATATTGTTTAAATTGCTTACTTAAATTCTCAAGACTCATAATTTTAGTTTGGAGTTCCTTCCTTCTAAAATTCGTAATCTTTGGTTATTTGAGTTAGTATTTCAAGTTCCAACGTTTTCAAGGCAAGTAGTAGTTTTGTGACGTAACTTGTACGACAAGTTTCCATAACTTGGCGACCAAGTTACCACGATAGTTGGTTATTTTTGTTTCCTTGCATTTTTAGTTCTTATTTCTGTCTTTATTTTCTTGTTGTTGAAATTCCTGCATTTTAATTTCTGTCTTTCCATTTCTGTAATTTACTTTCTTGCAATTTCCTTTCAGTATTTTCCATTTATGTCATTTACATTTCTTACACCTTTCGAAAGGAGAAATCAAGCCATGATGGGCTAATCGCCTGAGCTTGGGGTGTAAAACAAAGTTTAGATGTAAATTTGTACGAAGTAAAAAGGTGTATTGAATATAACATTGTATCTAACTATTTGTTTCAGGTGATTGATCTTACATTGAAGATTGCATTTAATTAATTGACAACTAATTTTATGTATGAAAATGCATTAACATTCAGTGTTAAGGTTAAGGTTAATTATCTGAAATAATAAGAGAAGACTAATAAATAGTTTTAATACCTGACAAGTATTATACTCTTACGGTGTAGGATGGTAACACTGTGTTGTGCTAGGATTCACGAAGTCTAATATAAATGATATTGTATCGATATCACGTTGACCAGTGTGTACTCTTGGGAGGCCGTTTGAACCGATAGTTAGTACTGTGGCAGTCTTAGGACTGGCTGGATGTTATAATATCTCTTTACTGGATCACTTGTTTTCATCTTTATGGAGCTTTGCACCCTGTGCTTCTTCTCTAGAATTGATTTTTAGTTGACAACTCAAACAAACCACTCAACAAATCTGTTTTCGAATTTGCCATCTGAAATCGGTTTTTAAAGACTGGACTTTTAAAAAGCTTTCACAAGTTTTCCCTATGGATCGATATCTGGTACTTTTACCATTATTACTTGTTACGAGACGATAGTAGTTCAAGGTGTATACTTGCACTGAGTTATATTTTAAGTGAATATCTAAGGTTGCATAAATCTTACAACAGTAGGATTAGCTAAGAATTAAAATAAAGTCTGAGAATGACTAAAATATAAAATTCTTTTAACAAAATGGCTATTTATATATACAGGGTACAAATCAAATATAAATCATGTATTTGTTGCACCCCTTACAAACCAATTTGCATATATGCATTATTCCATATGAATATATGTCTATTATATGTATATTCTTGCACGTATACATACGCACATTATAGAACGATAATCAAATGAGAACCACAAATATGTTACAAACCCGTAAGAACCAATATAAAAATATTTGTTTACATGATTTTTTTTCATCAAAACCTATGATTTAAGATATTGTTACACATATGTTCGTGTTCACCTAATGAAAAGATTACATGTGAAAAACGAATTTTTAAACAGGTTCTCACGGTTTATAATATTTTTGTGGTTCTTATTTGATTTAACCCATATATATATATATATATATATATATATATATGCTCCGTAAAATGCAAACCTTGCATTTGTTACACACCTTACAAACCACAGTGTGCATATGTGCAGAACCAATGTGCATACATGAACAATGTGCATATGCATACGTGCAAGAATATACATATAATGGACATACATTCATATGGGATAATGCATATATGCATGTCAGATTATGCATATATGTAAATTGGTTTGTAAGGGGTGCAACAAATACATGTTCAATTGTAAACATGAGGACAAGTCACAGCCTTTGATCAAGATTTGGAAAAGTAGTCAATGGTTAAAACTTAATGAAACCAATTGAGAAGTGATTAGGGACAAATATGGAAATTTGAATAAGCGCCTACCATTTTTGATTTTCTTTTTTAATTAAAAAACTTTTACCCCCTAAAAGTTTAAAATAAATTATCTTAAAAATTACTAATATTTTAATCAAACAAATTACATAAAAAAAACGATAATTTCGTGCTCTTCGATATGACATCCATATCGATATAGTTTTTTCTTCATTTTAACCGTTTTTACGTGAAATGCTATGTATGTGTTATATTCAATATGAATATGTATGCACGTTTCCTGTTGTCCATATTCAGTATGAATAACAAAGGGGAACGTTCATTTACTATTCCTGACGAATAACACAATATTCAAAATGAATAATACAACATTCAGGATGAATAATACACAAATTCCTAATTCATGTATTATTAAACATGAATCATGTATTATTCACCTTGAATGTTGTATTATTCATCATGAATGATACATTATTCATGATGAATAATATATGAATGACCCGTGAAGGTGTGAACACATGACGCACTCTCTTTTGTTTTCCGATTCACAACCGAGACTTGGTTTTATTCTTTATGAATATGTATGCACATCTCCAGGTGTCCACATTCACTATTCATGATGAATAATACAATATTCATGATGAATAATACATTATTCAGGATGAATTATATAACATTCAGGATGAAAAATACACGAATTCATGAATCGTGTATTATTCACTCTGAATGATGTATTATTCATACTGAATGATACATTATTCATGAAGAATAATACATGAGTGACCCGTGAAGGTGTGGAGACGTGACACACTCTTTTTCGTTCATCGGTTCACAATCGAAACTCGATAGGTTCCCGATTCATCTCGATGGGTGTTGGGTTACAGGTAATGAAGAACACGATGCCTTAGGACGTTGAAGGAAGTGGTGTAGAAGGTGATGTCGAGTTACGGACTTACGGTGTCGAGATGTTGTAAACACTTGAACGTACATAAATATTCATAATGAATATAACACATATATGACATTTCACGTAAAAACGGTTAAAATGAAGAAAAAACTATATCGAGATGGATGTCATATCGAAGAGCACAGAATTCTCGTTTTTTTGATGTAATTTGTTTGATTAAAATATTAGTAATTTTTAAGATAATTTATTTTAAACTTTAAGGGGGGTAAAAGTTTTTAATTAAAAAAGAAAATAAAAAACTAAATATGGTAGGCGTGAGTTAAATTATCTTTCTTTTTTACCCATAATCACCTTAATTAATAATTTCAATTAAAAACTCTATTTAATATGAGTCATTTGATCAATAGAGATGAAATGGCCAAGATTCGTCCTCACGTTCACAATTGAATTTGAGTTTTCATTTGAACTTTCCCCCCCCCCCCTCTCTCTCTCTATATATATATATATATAGAGAGAGAGAGAGAGAGGTGGGTTCAAAGATGAGCGTACCTATTTACGAGAAACGCGAGGAGCGTCTTCCATGTACTGGATCACATGTTATTCACAGTACAAAATCACATGTGATCCGTGCGGCAAACCGCGCGACTTGCAAACCGCAAAACAAACCGCGCGGGTCCAGAATTTTAATCACATATGATTTTGTATGTGAATCACATGTGATCCAGTACATGGAAGGCGCTCCTCGCGTTTCTCGTAAATAGTTAGCGTTCTCGTTTGAACCTTTCTCTCTCTCTCTCTCTCTATATATATATATATAGGCTGGGTATCAAATACAAACCAAATGGATTGTACAAACCCTACAAACTCAATCTAGCTTCATGAATCTGATAATCTGATAATTTGGCTTCATGAATATATAATTTGGCTTCATGAATCTATATTTTCAAGTGGAGCCCTAAAATACCCTTATGGATATAAAAAAAGAAGTTATGGATATAAAAAAAGAAGTTACGTGATTGGTGGAGATGAAAAAAATATGCTAAAAGCCCTAAAATACTCTTATGGATATAAAAAAAGAAGTTACGTGATTGGTGGAGATGAGTTTGTACAGTTTGTACAATCTATTTGGTTTGTACCCGATACCACCCATATAGGGAAGGGTTCAATAGAGAAGTCCAAATATTTAGAGAAATAGAGAAGTGATCTTGGCCATTTATTCGGTCAAGATCGGCGGCTTTGACCGAGAAGCAGCGGATAATTACTCGCGTGGTCTGCACAAGATAGAGGGGTAGTTTCGTAAAAAATACACGGGCTGAGTTCATATATGAATCTGTGTGATTCACATATGAACTATACGTTCATATATGAACCTTTGTAATTCACATATAAACTCTTTTTAACTAATTCATATATGAACCTTTGTGATTCATATATGAATCAGTTAATTTGTTCATATGAGAAGTAGTTAAAAAAAATTCATATATGAATCACAAAGATTCATATATGAACACAAAGATTCATATATGAATTAGTTAAAAAAATTCATATATGAATCACAAAGGTTCATATATGAACACAAAGATTCATATATGAATCAATTAGTTGGTTCAATTGATTCATATATGAACCTATAGTTAATTAGTTTTATATATGAAACACAAATGTTCATATATGAATTACAAGATTCATATATGAATTAGTTATAAAGAGTTCATATGTGAATTACAAAGGTTCATATATGAACGTATGGTTCATATATGAACGTATAGTTCATATGTGAATCACACAGATTCATATATGAACTCAGCCCGTGTTTTTTGTAAAAGTTACGAAATTGTCCTTCTATTTTTGGAACAGCCGCAACTTTTGACCAGTCAAAGCCGCAACTTTTGACCAATTATAACCGATTTTGACCGAATAAATGGCCAAGATCACTTCTCTATTTCTCTAAATATTTGGACTTCTCTATTGAACCTAAGGCTATATATATATATAGTGGGTGGATATTCTACAAACCATAAAAAGATGACAAACCATGCAAACCATGTTATAACCATTAGATCAAATCCACCATGTTACGAAACAATTTCATCAAATTAAACAACTTCATGAACCAATTTCATTAACTTAACTAATGAAATCGACGGTTTGCACAGTTTGCAAAATAAAAGTGGTTTGCATTTGATCTCTCCCCTGTGTGTGTATATATATATATATCTCATCTATAAAAAAAGGACTGCCGCTGTCTATACTATTCTGGTGCTTCCGCTCATCACCTCTGGTGCTTCTGCTTTCACTGTAAGTATGTGTTTTCTTAATCTACTACTGTCATAGTGGTTTAACGGAAACCCAAAAAATCTGCCATACCCCCCTTTATATATATATATACTATGAACATTTGTTTTAGACCTGTGCATGGAATAACTACATAAAAGAATTTTTGAGTTGGGCTTTGCCAAGTGCCGAAGGCGCCTTTACCGGCATGGACGGCCCTGAATGCATGCATAAAAAGGTCATGTGATATAATAAGGCTTTTGGTCCCTCTTGGACTGATTTTAATGCCCACGGAATCAAATCAAATTTCACCACCTGGTCAAGGGCCTGATTTGTAATTACCAGAAACTTCAGGGGTTAAGTCGCATTCATCACACGTGTCCCCAACGCCCTTTATTTCTTACTTGTTTTTATTATGTGCTTCTACAGTCACCCCCACCACTCTAACTGACAATTGTGCATTTCTTTTCAAATTTTAAACTAAACGCGCCTTCAACTTTCACCATTTGTTCAAACCGGCCATTCATGCTTCGAAACTCACATACTCGGTCCCTTGTTTTCTCATTTTACGTATTTTGAATGGTGTTTAGACGTGTTTTTAAGGTAATTACTATTGCTATAAGTCGTAATAATCAACTTTAAACAATTACCCTTCTGGTTTTTCAAACATCTGAGGTCAATAAAAATCGATTTAAAAAAAGTAGTGAAGAAACTGTAGTAAAAGAACGTATTATTGAATTAATGAAAAATCAATTAATTGTTCATAGTTTTAATCAAACGGTTGTCAGATTATGATTTTCAATTTGCTTTGAACTTATACACCCAAACCTTACTATTGTGTGTCATGTTATGCAACTTGATCAAAATATATATATGCATTCTTTATATTAAGTTTTGGTGTAAAAGAAACGAGACAAGTGAGCATGACGAAATGGCCATAGACGAGAGTGCGTAAGAACTTGTATTAGTTATAGCATTATCATCGAAGTAACTATATTTATGTAATATATACTTATTAACTATTTAAATTAATATGCAGAAACATGTCTGAATTTATTTAAGTTGTCAAAAAAAATTCACAATAAATTTAAGTTTATGAACTTGATCGGGGCACAATAAATTGTCATTCAAGATACCATAACCTAGATCAATATAATAACTATGTATATAATTCAAGATCTTAGAACCATTATTTACAACTTAATGGGAGACAAAAATTATTAAATGGGTGTTTTTGAGAAAAGGATATAAGTTTGGTGGTCAAAATGGAAAAAAACAATAAAAGAGGGAAAAGTGAGATTCCAGTGTAGTATAGGAGAGAGAAGAAAGGTGATTGGTAGCTGATTGGTAGCATGGCTGACACTTGAGCCAAGTGTTGTGGACTTGATTAACTCATTTGGGTTAAAATTTAACCATAATTCTAACTCATGTTAATTAAAGTGAAAATAAATAACTCTCAATCGTTTATTTAACCATTTTAATAAATTCAATGGTTTATAATTCGTCTTTTAATTAAACTTTTAGATAAGAGCTAGAAATAGCTAAATTGTATATATTTTTTGTAAGGCATCCAATAACTTATGTTATTTTTTTTGAATAAAATAAATTATGTTATTTAAAACATGTTTTGTTGTTTTTATTTTAGTTTTATTAAAATATATATATATATATAATCATTGGATTTTTCTTTCTTTTACCTTTAGAGTTCTTTCCAATATTTTGAGCAAAAAATCGATTACCATCTACCCCAACCGACCTCACACGAAACTCCCCTCCTATAAATCACATGTGAGGACTGAGGAGGCGTTTCAGAGCTAAGGCTAGCGAAGGGGTTCAACCCCTCTCTTGCAGGATTCGAACTTGAATATAAGTAAGTCGCTCCATCACTTTGCGAATTGAGCCACACATCCGAGAGAAAACAAGAAAAATATCAAGTTTAGAGAATTATCTAAAATTTGTTGTGAGGAGAAAGAAATGATATTCTTATTCTTACCAATGAGATTGATTTTTATTATTATTATTATTTTATATCATGTTTTTTAAAAGTGTGTTTGAATAATAACAACTACAAAATATTTTAATACTATAATTGATGCTTAAATATTTAAAATAGAGAATCCGTTGAAGTTGAGTACAATTTTTTTAAATATTTTGATCTTTCATTCTCTATTTTATAAAAATTATATAAAATTTGTTGGAGATTTTCTAATTAGATTAATCAAGGCATCTAAAACCGGGTTAGACCCAAACAATTACAAACACATAACATGAAAAATAAAAATAAAATCCTAAAATTCATAAAATAAAATATGACCTAATCACTGTGCTAGTAATTAAGATCCACAGTCTTTTTAACAGAAAAACTGAAGTCAATAACCAGTAATTTTAAAGATTCAGTTAAATTTGATGGTGTGAAAAAGAGTAAATTAGAAATTCCCATAATTAACCCCAATCAATTTTCTTCCTTAAATCTGTGTTTTTTCTTCTTGTTTTTGGTAAGCAACTTTGTAGGCTGATTCTAGCCAAACCCACCTAGTTGCTGAGCCATATATCTACCTCCATCTCACAACCCAACTTCTTGAAATTGAAACCCCATCTCTCTCTCTCTAAACAAAACCCCCCCCATAAAATCTAGAGAGAGAAAAATGAAGAGAAGAAGATTGTCACCAACTTCATCATGTTCATCCTCATCTTCATGCATTAATGAAGAACACCAGATTCCAAAACCCAAAAGACCCTCTAGACCCCACAACAAAAACACCCTCAATTCCAATCAAAATGCTGAAACCACCCGCAGAAGCTCCATTTACAGAGGTGTCACCAGGTAACTTCACTTGCAATTTTCTTCAAAAAAGACTCAATCTTTCTTCAAAAAGATTCGATTTTTCTTGAAAATTAGTTGTATATCACGATCTTAAAAGACACCCATTTGCTGAAATTTATTAAAAGACTTGATTTTTTGCTAATTTCTGAAATTGGGAAGAGGGATTCTTGGTTACATGCATGGGTATCCTCAAAGAATTTGTGGGTTTCTTGAAGAAATTGGTCAGAAAGTTTGCAAAATGAAATCAATTCGATTAAAAAAAACTCAATCTTGAAACTGCCACAAGATCAATTTTTGCCCAAATTGAATTCCAGCTGTTGAAGAACAGGGAGTAAAGATTCTGATCACGTGCATGGCAGAAGTTTTGGGGCTAAATGTTTGGAATATTTCCAAAAAATGAAACGAATTCGATTCAATTCCTTAAACATTTAATCAATTTTTGCAAAAGTTTGAAATCGCAAATTCTTGAAAACATGCATAAAACGATGTAAATTGGTGTTGAAGTTATGTTGCATGCATGGAAATATGAAGGAATTCATGGAAATCGTTAACAGGCATCGATGGACAGGAAGATTTGAAGCACATCTGTGGGACAAGAGTACATGGAACAGCATCCAAAACAAGAAAGGAAAACAAAGTGAATACCATTTCCCTCTGATAATATATTTTTAATTTTAATTAAAATTATTAATTAAATCAATTTACAAAGATCTGCAATCTTAACTTTTATGATATTATTAATTATTATATATATTTAATATGTTAATTAATTTTGAGTTCTGACTCTGTTTTTTTGGTTGTTTGGTTTGGTGTGATCCCCTGTTCTTGATTGCCACTATGGTTCTGCTTTTATAGTTTATTTGGGTAAGTCCTCTCTCTCCCAATGTCATTATCTTTTTTTTTTTATATTTTATAAATTAAATTCGATTTTATATTTTTATAAGTTTTCAATTCATATTGGGTTCTTTTTGTTTTTATTAAAACTGTATAAAAGACGTTAGTTTTAAATATTATGACAGAATATTTTTATTAAATTATATGTCAAGTTAAATGAACAGTTGTTTTGGGACAATATTGTTAATTGAACATTGGGTTGGCGTATTTTTGTAGGGGCTTATGATAGTGAAGAGGCTGCGGCTCGTACCTATGATCTTGCCGCCCTTAAATACTGGGGACCGGACACAACGCTTAATTTCCAGGTACCCGCAAAAAAGATTTCACATTTGACTTTTTTTGTACGAGTTTTGACTTGTTTTTACCATGGGCGGAGCATGTTTATGTGCCCCCGTTGGCCCGTCACATTTTTTGAATTGATGTGGTTGTGAGAATAACACGCGTATGATATTTTGTATTTATTGTAGACGGAGACATACAAAAAGGAGATTGAAGAAATGGAAAAGTTGTCCAAGGATGAATATTTAGCTTCGTTGAGGCGAAGGAGCAGTGGTTTTTCGAGAGGCGTTTCAAAATACCGAGGGGTAGCAAGGTATGCACTAGAACCCATCTTTGTACTATAATATATTCAGAAACGACCATTCTACTTCAACAAAAGGAAATCGTTATAAGGTTAAAAGACAACGTGAATAACATGTTTTAACTCTGAGATTCCACTATTTCGTCTTTTCCCTTTTTTTTAAATCAACGCTCATTTGTATCTCTCTCTAACCATGTTTATAGTTATCATGCAACATACATAATTTTTAAAAAGCCCAAAATATAAACACTTTTGTCAAAATTTCAAGAATTACGGTATTTGAAAATCTTATGTTTTGTCTTATTAAACCTGAGAAACCTACCTTGATGGGAGTAAACCGTAAAAAACTTTTGTTATCTGTTTATTAATAGATTGTTGATAATTATTTTATGGTAGTTTTAAGCTATTTAATGCCAATTAGTTGGGGGAAGTAAATAAAACATGTTGAATGACTTGTGGGGGTGTTCATGCTTTTTGTATGTTACATGTGAAATATGAGGTTTATTTTGCATATGCAACTTCACTATAATGCCTATCATTATCTATTAGGCAATTGTGAGCTACATTCCCTTGACTTTGATTTTGACTATTTACTCCAACAAAAAAATTAAAAGATTGGTAGTTGGCTTTGACCGAAACATCGACCATTGAACAATATAACGTGTGTATTTTTTATGTCAGATAATGAATTTACGAAACTGTTCAATAAGGTAGTCGTAATGTGGCTTCTATTTGCTCTATGAGTTGGTTGTTTTGGACTTATAGCGCCCTATGCATTAAATTGCCAAATAGTTTTGGTAACCGAGTGTACTTAGTTGAAGAAAATATGACTCTCAATTTACGTTTTTATGACTTTATAGGCACCATCATAACGGAAGATGGGAGGCACGAATTGGACGAGTTCTTGGAAATAAATACCTATACCTGGGAACCTACAGTACGTATCATCTTTAACTCCTGCTCTTTAAATAAATAAATAAATAAATGTTTAACCGTCTTTTTGTAGTTCTTTGGCTTTTTACGTTTATAATTTTCATCTATATGTTTTAAATTGTTAGTCATGTCACGATTTGGATCAGAATCCCAATAAGGGTCGTCAATCAACAATTAAAACATTCGTTTTAAGACGAGAAGAATACTTATATACCCAAATACCTTCCCCTAACAACCGACCCTTCACCGTACCCACCTAGAAAGTGATATACTAACATTTAACTTGCTTAACATATAACGTTTTTAAAACGATAATCGATATCGGTTTTAAGGCATTAAAAGCCAAAATACAACTAGAATTGAAATGGAGGCATTTGTTACTTTATTTTATTTAGATATTTGGAACATGTCATTTACATCAACATCTAAGAACACAATTGTCTACTTTGGATACATTCTTTCCAAATTGGTGTGCTCAACTAGCCAGCATAATTGTAAAGTTTTAAGGCAACATGCTGAAATTATATTTATATTTTTTATAAGGTCAAAATACAATGAATTTTTCTTTAATTCATATTTAGCAATATTTTTATTTGTTTTACTAAAAGTTCACTTCTTTTTGGTAACCCATTGATCTTATATTATAGTTATTGATATTATAAAAAACGTCACATCAAATTCATTACATAGGTTAGACCATCCGTACCCGTTTGCAAAAAGCCCAAAAGCCCACAGCGTCACATCAGCGCCACATCAGCTTTTCTATAAACCCACTCCAAACCCAAAAGTGGAGTACCCGTTTGCAAAAAGCCCAAAAGCCCTAAATGCCACCTCATATTTTTTTTATTCTTTTATTTATACATTTAATTATTTAACAAAATAAAAATATTTATATATTTTTTAATAAATAAAAATAAGATAAATAATAAAAATTAAAATTCATATCATTCATTAAAAAAATTAAAAATTACAACGGGATGTAGGTGTTTTGTTTGGATTCATAATGAAATTTGAGAGAGTTTGAGAGAATTTGAGAGAGTTTGAGAGGTGTGAAAAATATAAGGGTTGAGGGTTAATATATATAGTGATTAAATTGAAAAAAAATAAAAAAACCCAAAATAGCCGTTTCCAAACCGTTGGAATTCAAATTTTTGAAAAAAAAATTAAAAAAATAAATGGGAAAGCTCGAGCGGGTTTGGGAACCCGAGTGGAGAAGCCCACACCCAAGCCCGGCCCCCCATACCGGTTGTGCAAGAAGCCCGCAGCAAGCCCGAGCAAGAAGCCCGAGCCGCTACGGGTGGCCTTAAAAACTCATTTATCAAGTAAACTATGTATAGAAAGAATTTAAAAGTTTGTGGCATTAATTTAAAACAAAATTAAACATTAGATTAAATTAGATAGAAATTAACACAAACTTTATGATATATTATATATTTTTTAATGAAAAATTAATAGAAATGCCCCAATTGGACTCCTCACTTACCAACATGCCCAAATTCTCTTCAATTTAACCAAAATACCCAAAAAAATCCGCAAAAATACCTGTGATCACAGACTCCTTAAAAAAGTTGCATTTACACCCCTGAAATGTCCGCGACACCCTTGAATTGGTCCGCGATCGAGAAAGTAGATGGCCGCAATCGAGGGCCGTTTGTCCGCGAAGGATCCTCGAAGCTTGGTGTTTTCATGAAATTCTTATGATTTGGTACGCGAAGCACAACTTTTTTAAGGAGCCCATGATCACGGGGCATTTTCACGGATTTGTTTGGGTATTTTTGTAAGTGAGGAGTCCAACTTAGGACATTTTAATGAATTAGGGGCCGTTTACAAAACGCTTAACCAGGTAAGTGCTTATCAAGTCACATTAGCTTACCGGATGAATATGGCAAGGACTAAGAATCTTACCCGGTAAGAGCAGAAACAAGGACGAAAGCAAGGACCGAGAGTCTTACCTGGTGAGTGTGACGGCTCTTACCACGGTTAGCGCTTACCGGCTAAATTGTTGCACCCGATGTCATTTTGGTGGACTAAAATCTTACCGGGAAGTAAGTGATGGTGTTGAATTTTACCGGTAAGCACTTACCCGGGTAAGTGATTAAGTAAACAGCCCTTACTCTTTCTTAATTATAATTTGGGATAGATCCCTAGACCCTAGTGGAGCTGGAAAATTTCATCTAGATACCATTTAGTTTGGAAAAGTATGAAACATACCTTTTAGTGTAACTTTATTTTCAAAAATGGTAAGAGGGTCAGGACAGCTAAAGATGCATAACATAGGGGGCAAATTGTAACGTCTTTTACTTCAAAGGGTCAATACAGTAATGTTAATATTCTCTGGATTTTTTGAAGTGTGAGTGATTATGACGTGGCACGTGACATGGCTTACTTTAATTATTTTCTTTTCTACCCACTAAAGGTGTTTTAAGAGAATGCTATATTTTTTTTTTAAAATAAAGTATTAGAAGTCCAAATCTCTAGAAAAAAACTTGATTTCAACTTCAATAGTTATTCTATTTTAGAGACTGTAGTATTAATTAAAATATTAAAATAATCAATAAATTAATAAAATATTATTTATCTCTTCTTAATATTTTAATTCAAATGTCTTTTATTGGTGAAAATAATATAATATTATTTTTCTTTCATCTTTTCTCTAATTTTAGTATACAAGAAAATTTCTCTAAATTTGAATATTTTTAACTCCTCTCTCATCTTTTCTCTATTTTAGCATACAAGATAGCATATCTGTTGGAACAAAAAATTGCTAAAATACATCTTTTTTCTATTTTAGCATAGCTGTTAGATATGCTCTAAGGTAGCAAACTAGTTATGGCCGTTTAACACATTCAACGTGAAAGATCTATATTTGATTCTTTTAAAGAGTGAGGGGTAAATTTGTCTGATTCATATAAAAATGACGTTTTCCTTTAACTTCATTGATTAGGAAATCCAAAAACTCGTTGATACTCAATGTTAAAAAAACATATTGTCTGATATCTGGCCGATTCAATGGCCTCTATATAACTGTTTACACTCGATATTGTACACACCCAATTCCGATTATAACTGTATTTAAATTGTTTTATCAATTTAACACCATTTATTAACATTTTTGTCTATTGTTTTTGAATTAAATGTGTGTAATTTTAGTGTAACAATGAAAATTAAAATGTTGAACATAATTATTTTTATCTCCAAAAATAAAAGATAAATATATAAAATAAAAATAAAAAATCTTCACTTTGCACTTTTGTGAGATTCTTTGTAGCCGTACAAAGCAGACTTTTTGATACCTTCCGATCAAATAGATCTCATCTCACAAAAAATATATAGTCCACTGAAAAGCCGTGCAATATTTTTATAACCATACTCTTGTATAATATTCAGGGGCTATTTGGTTGGTTTTCCATTAAATACTGTATGAATAAAGCTGTTTGTGTGGATTAACTTGTCTGTATAGATTGATTTTTTTTTTGTTTAGGAGAGTGTTTTCATAGATGAAAGGACTATGCTTTTTAATTGGGAGAGACTAGTTTGAAGAAAACTTGGCTTTCTGTATAAAGCTCCTTCTAAAAGCTTAATAAACAAGTCACTTTTTATATCATTAAGCCACTGACTGAATAAGCTATCAGTCCCATTAAGCTCATTAAACTACTAACAAACAGGCCCTTAGGAAATTAAATAAATAGTAAAATTGTTAAAGAAAACATATATAGATATAAAAAAGTAACCTTTATAGCCTTTGTTTTTTGACGCATATACTGCAACAGTGTTGCACATGCCCCTCCCTTTTCCCAAGTTAACTATATGATTAAGAATATCCCATTTGAATATTTACTTTTTAACCATCCTATTTGTTATGTTTGTCTACGTTGTACGATAGTAATCTAATAGGGTTTCACATATTCTATAGTTATTACTTACTGAATGTAACTAATTAACTTGCGTTTTTGAAGGTACTCAAGAGGAAGCAGCTGCAGCATACGACTTAGCCGCCATCGAGTATCGAGGTGCGAAAGCCGTGACCAATTTCGATATCAGCATCTATGCAGATCGCTTGAAAAATGGCGTGCCACAAACTGAACCTGATCCTGAGTCCGCGGAACTCGAACTCCTAGCATCGCCAAAAGACGAGCAAAACGAAGTGGTGCATCATGACATAGACTGCCAACAAGAACAACAACAACAACAACCGCCATTATTAGTCGAACAACAAGAACCATTGCCGGAGATGCATAACCTTGATTTCCCACCTTCGGTTGACGACGAACACCCGTGGAGCTTGTGCTTGGATTCGAACTACAATCTCCTTCCGGTCCCACACATTCCACTCGATAAATCCGGCGAACTCCTCGACTTGTTTGATGATACTGGCTTTGAGGATAATATCGACATAATTTTTGACGGGTCGTTCTTGAATGGAAACGAGTTGGAGAAAGTAGACGCGTGTATCACGTCACCATCGTCTTCATCGTCGTTGTCATCCTCTTCGACAACGACCTCCATTTCGTATCCCATTTTGCATGGCTGAATTCAAGATTTAATTAGTCGTCTGATTTTTCTTTTCTTGTTTGGTTGTTTCGAGCTTTATGTTGTTCAATCTTTCTAGTGGATTTATAGATGGCATTGGACATTTTGAGGGTTGTTTTGTTCTCTTAATTCTTGGTGAGTTCATCAATTATCATACAGTTAGATTAACAAAAAGGAAATGATGGTATGACCACCCACTTAATATTTTGTCCCGATGAGTATTTATGTCCGCGATGCACTCATAGTGTTTTTTAACTTTGTTTTTTTGATTTTTAGATATTAATTGGGCACTAGTTTCCGTACTTTGATGGCAGCCGTTACTTCAGTCCGCGAAGGACATGACTTTATGAAATTGGGTCCGCGATCGAAGATGAATTGGGTATTTTTGAGGATTTTTTTTTATTTCAGTCAGCGATCAGGTTAAAATCACGGGAGAAATGGGTATTTTTGTAAAGTGGGAGTGAGAGTGGGTATTTATCTAACCTAATTTCCAAATTCGTCCATTTTAATTAATTTTCCTATATATATTGTGGACACTAAACAATCTAATAAAACTTTATTAAGACCAAAAAACCTATATTTTGTGAACATCAAGTTTACTACACTTGGCATGTTAAGTTCTTTTAATGTTGAAATGTATTGGTTTTCCATTTTGACATCTCCTTACACACTTGAACATTTGGGTTGTCTCATACAAATTGAGCAAGTGGGATTTGGTTTGATAGTAAAAGGATGCAATCTATATGGGTGATTTTGATGATATCCAACGCTATGCAACAAGGGGTTCTTTTTTTTTGGCTTTACTCTCATGGATCTGAAATATTATAATCAAGGTTTTAAATGGCATGAGTCGTAACGTGAGGGCAAGATCAAGCCTCAAGTCTTACAAGTTATGGCAAAGCCATGACCTTTTTCAAAGCATGGTTTAAGACGATAAATGTCTATATATGGTGTATATACACATATATTTGTGTGTACTGAACAATAATGGTAAAAGAAATTAAATTCATATAAAACTATAAACAAATTATACCTTACATCTCTAATCTAAAATTAATATCATATGTAAAAACAGGGTGGGCCCTAAGGCATGGCCACTAGGGGCAGCAACAGCCCAAGCCGAAGGTATATTTGTTAGTTTAGAAAATTAATATTTACCGACTATAACACACACAAGAGACATCCTGGTTGAATAATAAGCGTTTTACCACCATGCTAGGAGCAATTTGTTGTCTTATTGTTGTATTACATTTATATATTTTGATCCAATATAAGCCTGAAAAATAATTCACTACTTGTTATTCACAACTTTACTTTTTTCTATTTTTAATATAAATTTAAAAAGTAAAAGATATCAAAAAATGTGATTCATACCAAATATAAAAGAATATTCTTTATTTTTTATTTTCAAGATTATAATTTTTTTTTTCAAATATAACGGTCTTTTATAAGTTTTTACATTAGTGTAGTTATTTTATTTTGTCTATTTGTAATTTTAAAGTTAAAAATAAATAAATTCTGAAAGCCATATTTGGGCACTACCATTTCACCTTGATCTGAACATTGCTACCCGCTCAGTATTCTCACTAATGGGTAATCGCTCATGAATTAATCTGCCTTGAGCGTTATTTTCTAAGACTACTCACGCACATGACACCTTTTAGGTTTAACCGGTTTTTGCCGAAATCTGATCTTAACTCAATCATAAAGTGTTGTATTTCGGGCACATAAGTAAAAAATTTAATTGACTAGACTGCAATTTTTTACCATATAGACAAACAAGAACATAAATTGTTGGGTCCAAAACCTTTTACATAGTTTATTTTTGTTTTATATACTTAGAGTGTTGTATCAAAGGCATTTTTTTACTTTTCGCCATGTGCATTCAGAATCTCACGACCGGCCCTGAAAAAAAAACATGTTAGAATGGATTAGACTAGATTAGATGTATCTTAGACCATGAGTACCGCCAACCCGCGAACCCACTGAACCCTGATGCCACCTCAGCGCCACATCAGTTTTTCTCTTTCCTACCCTCCTTACCCTAAAGTGGAGTATCACTTCCTATCGAACCCACTGAACCCTGATGCCACATCAGCGCCACATCAATTTTTTTAATTCTTTTATTTATACATTTAATTATTTAACAAAATAAAAATATTCATATATTTTTTAATAAATAAAAATAAGATAAATAATAAAAATAAAAATTCATAACATTCATTAAAAATTACAAAATTACAAAATACAAAACACTAAAAACTAAAATTAAAAATTATGTAATTTTCTAATTCTCTCTTTCTTCGCCAAAGTAGCCCTCAAAATATCTCCCGTAAGGTGATCATGCGGGGCTATGAAAAACTCGAAGTCTTTATCAAATCGTTTTTCTAACTCGAGTTGCAACTGTTTTTCTTCGAGTTCAAGTTTTTTCATTTTGTAATACATTGTATTGTCAACCCGATCGTTGAACGAGCTTATGTGACTCAACAACTGAGTAACGCTTTCGTCCGGATTCGACCCGGTCGTATTACTCATTGATGCCCTTTTTGCCTTGTTTCTCCCGATGGGTCGTTGAAGTTGCTCTATCTCGTCGACCCGAACATCTTCATCGTCATCATCGGAAGTTTTGGTACATTTTGAAGCCCGGGATGTATTTGTCGACATCGTTGGAACCGGATTCCATTTTGGAGATTTTTTTAGGACCTCCCAAGCTTGTTCATGGATGAAAGGAACCCCATTATCCTTTCGGTACCGGTAGTGTGCCGTTTGTAAAATATCGGCTTCACTCATTCCGCTTGATCTATTATTGACCAAGTTGTTGTAGATGCCGGCAAAACACGTTATTTTCTTGTTTAGGTCTTTAAATTTGGTGTTCAGTTGATGAAATGTTCTATAATCTTGGCGACCCACAAATTTATAAAACACCTTCTCGATTCGCTTCCAAAAACTCTCTACATTTATATAAATTAAAGTATAAGAATAATACTAATAATAATAATAATAATAATAAAAATAAAAATGGTACCACCGCTTTGTGCGTTACCGACAACGGGGTCCTCCGAAACGTCAACCCACGCCGACACTAACGCCACTTCCTCCTCTTTACTCCACATCTGTCGGGTGGCTCTATTTTCAAATTTTTTCTTTTTTCCCTCTTGCGTTGGTGTCGGGTTTGGTTGTCGTTTCGGGTTTGATTGTTGTGTCGAGATCGATTGTAGTGTTTGCGGTTCTTGGGTTTCAGGAACAAACTCCTCTTCGAGATCGATTCCGGTGTTGAAAGTCGCGGGTTGAGGAAGTTGGTGATTAGCGGGAGTAAAACCGTGTTGGAGCAAACCATGATATGTAAATTGATGAGGAATATAAGGGTGTTGCTGAAATTGTTGGAAACCAACGTTCGGGGCCGGTTGCGGAATATAACCTTGTTGAGCAAATGCTTGGAAGCCAAGGTCCGGGTCTTGTTGCGGTGTATCCGAACTCCTCGATCGGTTACGACGGGATGTAGGTGTGGTGTTTGAATTCATGATGTAAGAAAGTATTGAAAGAATTGAATTTGAAAGAAATGGAAGAAAGTATTGAATTTGAGATATTTTTTGGTGTGAAAAAATGAAGGTGGTAGAGGTTAATATATATAGTGTGTATAATTTGAAAAATAAAATAAAAAAAAGAGTCGTTGGTAAACGGTTATATTTAAAAAAAATTCGCCGGGTTTAGCCGGGTTCCCGAACCCAACCCTACCCGCGACCCCCTACCCGATGCCCTACCCGCGTCCCCCGTACCACCAACCCAGCCTACCCGATGCCAACCCGTACGTGAACCCGCCGTGGTACCCGAGGTGGTACGCACGGCCTTAGACCATGAGTACCGCCAACCCGCGAACCCACTGAACCCTGATGCCACCTCAGCGCCACATCAGCTTTTCTCTTTCCTACCCTCCTTACCTTAAAGTGGAGTACCGCTTCCTATCGAACCCACTGAACCCTGATGCCACATCAGCGCCACATCAACTTTTTTAATTCTTTTATTTATACATTTAATTATTTAACAAAATAAAAATATTCATATATTTTTTAATAAATAAAAATAAGATAAATAATAAAAATAAAAATTCATAACATTCATTAAAAATTACAAAATACAAAACACTAAAAACTAAAATTAAAAATTATGTAATTTTCAAATTCTCTCTTTTTTCGCCAAAGTAGCCCTCAAAATATCTCCCGTAAGGTGATCATGCGGGGCTATGAAAAACTCGATGTCTTTATCAAATCGTTTTTTCTAACTCGAGTTGCAATTGTTTTTCTTCGAGTTCAAGTTTTTTCATTTTGTAATCCATTGTATTGTCAACCCGATCGTTGAACGAGCTTATGTGACTCAACAACTGAGTAACGCTTTCGTCCGGATTCGACCCGGTCGTATTACTCGTTGATGCCCTTTTTGTCTTGTTTCTCCCGATGGGTCGTTGAAGTTGCTCTATCTCGTCGACCCGAACATCTTCATCGTCATCATCGGAAGTTTTGGTACGTTTTAAAGCCCGGGATGTATTTGTTGACATCGTTGGAACCGGATTCCATTTTGGAGATTTTTTTAGGACCTCCCAAACTTGTTCATGTATGAAAGGAACCCCATTATCCTTTCGGTACCGGTAGTGCGCCGTTTGTAAAATATCGGCTTCACTTATTCCGCTTGATCTATTATTGACCAAGTTGTTGTAGATGCCGGCAAAACACGTTATTTTCTTGTTTAGGTCTTTAAATTTGGTGTTCAGTTGATGAAATGTTCTATAATCTTGGCGACCCACAAATTTATAAAACACCTTCTCGATTCGCTTCCAAAAACTCTCGACATTTATATAGATTAAAGTATAAGAATAATAATAATAATAATAATAATAAAAATAAAAATAGTACCACCGCTTTGTGCGTTACCGACAACGGGGTCCTCCGAAACGTCAACTCACGCCGACACTAACGCCACTTCCTCCTCTTTACTCCACATCTGTCGGGTGGCTCTATTTTCAAATTTTTTTCTTTTTTCCCTCTTGCGTTGGTGTCGGGTTTGGTTGTCGTTCCGGGTTTGATTGTTTTGTCGAGATCGATTGTGGTGTTTGCGGTTCTTGGGTTTCAGGAACAAACTCCTCTTCGAGATCGATTCCGGTGTTGAAAGCCGCGGGTTGAGGAAGTTGGTGATTAGCGGGAGTAAAACCTTGTTGGAGCAAACCATGATATGTAAATTGATGAGGAATATAAGGGTGTTGCTGAAATTGTTGGAAACCAACGTTCGGGGCCGGTTGTGGAATATAACCTTGTTGAGCAAATACTTGGAAGCCAAGGTCCGGGTCTTGTTGCGGTGTATCCGAACTCCTCGATCGGTTACGACGGAATGTAGGTGTGGTGTTTGAATTCATGATGGAAGAAAGTATTGAATTTGAAAAAAATGGAAGAAAGTATTGAATTTTTGAGATATTTTTTGGTGTGAAAAAATGAAGGTGGTAGAGGTTAATATATATAGTGTGTATAAATTGAAAAAAAAAATTAAAAAAAAGTGCCGTTGGTAAACGGTTATATTTAAAAAAAAAAAAAAAAATCGCCAGGTTTAGCCGGGTTCCCGAACCCAACCCTACCCGCGACCCCCTACCCGATGTCCTACCCGCGTCCCCCGTACCACCAACCCACCCTACCCGATGCCAACCCGTACATGAACCCGCCGTGGCACCCAAGGTGGTACGCACGGCCTTATAAAGAAACTATCCTTACATGTAATTTTCATTATTTATTTTTATAATGGGGATTGAATTCAAAATCTTTGGCGCCTTCAACTTGTAGTTAATGAATTATGGGTTTCAGTGAATGATTAGAACCATTAATATACAATTTAATAAGTCATAAATTATGTATAAAAAATAAGAAAACAAAAATTTCCCATTCCCGCCTTAATATGCCTTAACACGCTTTGAGTATAACTAGCCATAACGTGCCATAATTTGTCATACTGCAAGCCATGTCTCAGAGTCTCACCACGAGCTTTTAAGTGGTGGCAAGGCCACGCCTCGACGTTATAGTGTTCCATAACGCCACCATAACCACTTCTTACGAAACTTTTAAGGTCTATGGAAGTAGTTGATTCAAGTCTACCCACTATGGGTTTTGCAAACATGATAAGGAAATAAATCAACATAAGTTTGCTCTACACCAAATAGACGAAATATAAACATGTGCTTCTAGTGAATCATGGAGTGGTTTGGTTTTCATTAATGTGCTATTTGTGTAGCCACTACAAAAATCGACCCGACGGATTAGCGACAACACGTATCACTGACGGAAATGCGAGGGACTTTTAGTGATGGATCCGACAACTATTAGCGACGGATTTCCGTCAGTAACCCGTCGCTATATTTGGTTATTTAAAAAAAACACTGCATTTCCTGTATTTTTATACAAAACCTGCTATAAATTCAAATTTTGATTAAAAAAAATTAAATTCACTCATTTTCATATCCAAATACACATGTAAATAATTTTATTTACAGCCTCTATTTTCTAAAATGTTATTCTATAAAAAAAAGTCCATACACACGGAGGAAGTACTATCTAAGCAGCAAAACTAATGTCACTAGGTTCCATAATGACGAGCAAAGCGAAGAATCACAAAACACAATCAAGCATACCGACGTTGCTCTTCATCATCGAACACGAGCAAAACTGGAAGGAACAAAGGAACCCACTTAAGCCATAAGAATGTTCACACCAACCTGCAGAAACAATCAGAATGATCATTGCAAATTGACAAGTCACTGTCAAACCAAATACTTTGTCTTTCAAGATCAAAAGTTTTGCTAGTTTTTTAGGTTTATGATGATGAACTCAAAAGTTGGATTTAAGTTGTGATGTACCATAGTAGAAGATGCTTGAATCTTTGACTTGCTTGTTGACACGTCCATTTCGTTGCTTGAATCTGAGCCATCCTAAAGAGAAACATGAAGAAAGTAAGCAAAAAATGACAGAAATTAGTGACGGATTACTGTCCGTCGCTAATCACTAATTAGTGACGGATTGTGTTCGTGGTCGTTCCGTCGCTGATCCGTCACTAATTAGTGACGGAATTTTTCGTCAATAATTTTCGTTATTGATACCTCTTTTTTTAGTAGTGAGCTTGGAATTTGCATCAAATCATGTATGATTGCATGTAACAACCCACACTAAGCAAACACGCCAAAACCACTACTTTAAATATAAACGCCAAAACGGCCCAACACAAGTCACACATTCGAGATTACAAAACTAAGGTTAGCGAAAATAACCCTAATTACAGCTGAGAATCTTAAACCTTTGTCTACTAGGAGAGTCTAACGCGATCTACCAAACGTCTCCTCTAGACGCAAAGTCTCAAGTCACTTCTTGCCCTTGCCCTTACTCGATGCCCACAACTACCTGCTTACCTGAAAAGGTTTTAGTTTTGAAAAGCGAGAGTTATACCACGAGGTCTGGTGAGATCCCTCTAACCACCAACATCGCACCACAATTTCAATGGAAAAAAGAGTTTATAAGCATTTAAAAACATTCACACTTTAAGCAAAATAAGCACACACACGACACATATTGGTGGCCGACGTTATGGTTACGCACACACTTGTGACAACATGTTAGGGCACACACCCTCCCTTAGTAATTATATGAAACAAATTCATATATCTTGCATGAGACACACTCCCCATATAACCGTAATAAGCCATCGCATGCCCCACCCCAAAATAACACACCTTTCATGCATATTTAAAACAACGTAAAAACATGTGATTCAATACATCTTCACGTATATTTAAAATTCATACGTCAACAAAACCAGTTTAGAAAGACTTAGTTGCCGTCCACGCTAAATCGTTCGCACTTGAAATTGCTACTCTCAAACCGCACACCTACATAACGAAACAATGCACACGAGAGTGAAAAGTCACTCGAGCATTATTTCCAAATCACTCTCTCGAGCTCCTTAAGACACTCCCCACTTGACACGCTAAAAGAAACCCAAAGGTTCTCGGCACAGACACAACCAAAGGGAGTTTTCCAGACAGCTATCCGGCTCCCACAACTTCCCGGTTATTAACCGAGTACCCGGTTTTCGGATACCACCGACACCCCTCACTTTTTCGAGTAATCCCCTTCTAGACAACCACCTGCTTCCGGATACGAACAATCCGGATCCATCCGGATTCCCAAAAGTTTATGGTACCAAACTTCCGAATCCCGTCCGGATTCCCAAGGGTTTCCGAGTACTAAGTTTCCGGTTCCATCTGGACATTGACGTTTTCTGAGTAAAACTTTTCGAATAGAGCGACTTCTGGACAGGGTTTTTTTTTATCGAATAGACCAACTCCGAAAACCTCAATAAATCATGTAATTCGACCCAAAATCGGTTTTAAGCCATGACAATCAAGGGGATTGCATTTCAAAATGATTAAGCTAGCTATTCCATTCAATTTCCCACACCGATTTGGTTAGGGTAAAACTCACAGACCACACATTCACTCTCTTGGGGAGATGTCGCTCAAGAACAAACTCCAAAACAAAACCTCAACAATCAAAATCCACAATAAGTTTCCAAGCATTACTCAAGAGTTTTAAGGGATTAAAGAGAAGGAAATTACCTTGGAGAAAATGGTGATTCACACTCCAAAGCTCTTCCTTCCAAATGGCAAAGTTTCTTCACACACAAAATACACACTCAGGCGTACTTCCAAAAATGAGGAATTTAAACGATGGTTTAGGAGTTTTAACTGTAACACCCTAAAAATCAGGGCTAATTTAAACCTCAAATTTAAAACAAGTTATGACAAAATAACATTCAAACTTTTATAACTATAAGAAGAGAACTAACTATGAGGGTTCATATTTACAAGTAATGAATTCTCCCAATAACCTATTAATCTAATCATGTCAACTATAATTAGATTAACTGGGTTATCTAAGTAATCCATCCAAAAAGCCTCATCTCGTTAGCTAAATCCTCAGCTTATCTCAAAAGTTGAATACTTCAAAAGCTCTCGTCCCACATCCCATTTATTTCCCTGAGCCTGTACCTGGTAAGAAAATTTAATTTGAACAATTAAGCTTACGCCTAATGAGAACATCCAAATTCAAATTAAAACATTAACAACTTGAAAATATCCAAACATATAAACAAACTTGTTCTCCACTATTCTTACCGTACACGTGCTCACCTCAATGACGGGAATATACCCAATCTCGTGAATATGACTAACATTCAATAAGTCATATTATCACAATCAAGAGCATACTACGAATCATTACAGATTCTAGATTATTGCTCTTATCCAAGAAATTACAAGTTGTTTTATGCCTATTATCATGTGTTTTGATGGTTATTATAGAATTGATGTGGACATATAAATGCATTTAGGGGATTAATAGACTTTTATAATTATTGCAAATATGTTATTTGGGTCTTTAAGATTTGTGTATTGGTGCTTCAAGTGATCTAAAAAACTTTTCTGATTTGTGATCATTGGTCAGAAACCATGGTTTGGTTGAATTGCTACAAAAGTAATACTGCTTTTGCTCTTCAAATTTTATTTTTTCAGCAATGGTTTTGATGCATATTAATTATATGATTTGGGAGATTAGGTATGCTTTGTTTCGGGCACGATCGAGGTTGCTTACGTGGCAACATGATATGGAGGGAATGTTTTAAATGATAGTAAGCCCTTACTTAGTTAAACTGTACGTTGTTTCAAATGGCGATGCACGCTTTGAGCTGCGAAATGGCTTTATCATTTTCTGAAAACGGACTCAATGCTTTATGGGATGCGTTTCTATATGGCCGGTTTCACAACGTGTTGAGCTCTTGCTAAGGTGATATGTTGGACAAGACTTTGGATCATTTTTTTTTGAAAAGCAGAAGAATTATATTACCAACACAACCAAATTACAAGAGGTACCAAGAACACAAAACACACTAGTAAAAATTTATACAAATCAACCCACAAAAGGCAATAATGGTTTGCCAGGGACAAACCAAATTAAGACACCCCCGAAAGGACCCTGGCAGGGCAGCAGCTTAATGGGTCAACAGCTGACCCCGGACAGCCACATTCCAAATCTGTAGCCACGATCCAAGTCAGCAGCTACATCTACCGCTGCTCAAAGACCAAACAGCCCCGAACTGCAGTAGACAATCAGTTGCTGTCCACACCTCCAACCACAGCTGACTCTCGAACCATTTGACAACCAATCCTCCTATGCAGCCCCAATTACAGCCGCAACAGGTTCAGATTATATCACAACAAAATCACATCATAATAAACTTTTGATTTATCACAGCATTTTCAGATTATTGTCACAACAAAATCACGTCATTATCGAAAATTAATAAGTTTTCACTTTTCAATGTTACTAACAATATTCGAGACAAATCTAAGATACTAGATATTTGTTGATAAATACTAATTTATTTTTATTTATTCTGATTTTTATTACAGATTAGCTAGACCATCTCCAATGAATCTTTTTTTACTTTCTATTTTTATTTTACTCTCTAAAACATCTCCAATGAAACCCTCTATTTCACTCTATAATAGAGACATGAATAGTAACTCTCTAAATATAGAGAAACAATATTCATAATCTCTATTTTTTTTCTAAAATAGAAAAGAAAAAATATACTTGGAATATTCTCTTTTAGAGTAGAAAATAGAGTAACATATTGGAGAAGATCTAACACGTTCTTTATTTTTTTATTCTATAATATAAAGTAAAATAGAGAATTACATTAGAGATGTTCTAAGACCATCTCCAATGAACCCTCTATTTTACTCTCTAAAACATCTCCAAATAATCCTCTATTTTACTCCCTACCTTTATTTACTATCTAAAACATCTTCAATGAACCTTTTGTATTTTACTCTCTATAATACAGAAATGAATAGTAACTCTCTAAATATAAAGAAACATTATTCATACCATTTATTTTTTCTACTAGTAGAAAAAAGAACACATCCTTTATTTTTTTAACTATAGAGTAAAATAGAAAATTACATCCGAGATGCCTAAGTACTTCATTCTCGTTTGAACCCTTATTTGGCAACTTTACACCAAACATCGTGTAAAGAGTAGTGTTGTAAATGAACCGAACGAACACGAATAGACGCTTGTTCATGTTCGTTCATTTAACTTAACCGAACAAACAAACGAACACGAACGGTAAACGGACGAGATTTTTTGTGTTCATGTTCGTTCGTTAAGAATTTTTGTTTGTTCGTGTTCGTTTATGTTCGTTCATTAAGAGTTAAACGAACGTAAACGAGCGTAAACGAACTTAAATGAACGTAAACGAACGACTTTAAATGAACATAAACGAACGACTTTAAATGAACATAACTGAACGACTTTAAATGAACATAAACGAACGTAAACGAACGACTTTAAATGAACATAAATGAACGAACATAAACGAACGAAACCAAATGAACAAAAAACAACCACCATACTCATCATTTCGTTCGTAAAAAATACCTTAACAAAATGAAAAACCGGGTTAACTTAGGAGGTATAAAAATAAATTGTAAAAGATCAATTTACTTGATGATTATACATATTAATTTCATATTATATAAATATGTTTATATGTATAAACAGGCATAAACGAACATAAACGAATGTAAACGAACGAACATTAACGAAAATAAATAAACAAACGTTCACGAACATAAATGAACGAACGAGATCATTGTTCATGTTCGTTCATTTAACTAAACGAACAAAAAAACATGTTCATGTTCGTTCATTTATTAAATAAACGAACTTCCCGCCGAACGGTTCACGAACGGTTTGCTGAACGTTCGGTTCGTTTACAGCCCTAGTAAAGAGTAATCCACCCCGAATCATCGCTTCTCTTTATTCCTTATAATATGCCGGCGGCTCAAACTTTCTCATCTTCCTGCCGATGACACTCGTCTGGCCATACGGTTGCGGTGGAAGATTCTGATCGGCAGCGGCAGTCCCAGTTTGAGATGTCTTACGGGGACCCACATCGTTTCGTGACGGCGGCAAATCATAACCATCATAAGCGCCGCCGCCGCCGGCGGAGGCTTGAGAATTCTCAGTGCGGTTATCTATCGACCCAATGGTCAACGGTTGGCCATGGTTATAGTAATCAGGAGCAGCTTCACTATTTTTATGCGAGTTCCCTTGGTCACGTGCCAATGCCGGAAATGACGGAGGTTGACCGTTGATCGGAGTGTGGTTCCCGGGGTAGGATTTTTCAAAGGATCGAACATCGGAAAGTGAGGGAGTATTGTGTACGTCTTGGTGGAGTTGGGGGTAGAGAGAATCATGAATGTGATCGGAGGTTCTGGTGGCCGCCGATGAGAAGGATGGGGGTGACGACATTTATTGCAGCTATAGAAATTGTTATGGAGATGTGGCGTGGGTAGTAGATATAAAAAGCAGGAAGAGAGGTGGTTGACCAAGTCAACGACTTGGAGCATCCTATGCTACTTGACTTTCGTCAACTCATCAAAAGAGTTAAAAATTGACGTTTATTATATCATTTTATTTTATTTTATTTTATTGTGGTAACACGATCTCTAATCATTTTCTAATACTAAAAATTGACAAATTTAAATTTAATCTATACTATTTATGGCTTTTTTTTAATACCAAATTGACAAATTTAAATTAAATTTATACTTATATTATAAAACATTTATGACAAAGTCTTAAAAACCATTTTCCATGCATAAATATTATACTTATCTTTAAACACGATCATTATCTAAACACGCTCAAATCATATCCCTAACCTCTATCAAACACGGGGTGAGGAAAGTTTCGCTAGATGGGAATTCAAAAAAACTGGGGAAGTATATAACGTTTGTAATAGTTTTTTTTTGGTACTGTGGGTTTTTGGGTCAGCTTATGCGCATCAACTAATCCCCGGACGACCACGAATGGCCTGAAATCATCGCAGTTGAACCATTTGTAATAGTTGCCGATCGAATAAAGTAAATACATACATCAATCGTAGACAATAATCAATGATTTTGCATACATATTTTTTCTTTATGTTTGATGTTTGATTTTAGGTTTTGGATACGTTTAATGCTTATCAAGGATCAGTTTCTCTCTACCCGTCATTATATAAGTTCAACTTTGCATTTGAATTTTGAGACCCCTCCTATAGGTTTGCCAGATTGATTTGCGTTTTTGTTTTGAGTTTATCACGTTATCATTGCATGTATCGATTAATTGATCATGTAGCGTTCCTTCTTTTGTCAAATATGATTGTTTAATTTGATTATGTATATAATTAGTAGCGGGTCCATGATTTTTGTTTAGTGGAAACACATTAAAGGTAGATTCTAGATGCTTTTTTTGATTGGTGGAGTCATTGACAGGAAATAAATGGAAGGACTATGATAGAGAAAAAGATAAATTAATGAGGCCTATCCCCACCTTCTATAAGTTGAATCCTCCCTCAACACAATAATTGCATTCATTGGTTGACTTTTTCTTATCAAGAGCATATTTTAGTGACTTCAATTTAAAATGAAAGATGAAGTCTATATATATCAAATATAAGAGAGAAAGTTGTTCTATTATGTTGATGGGCTCGAGCATTCTATGGCTTGTGTATGTGTTTTTTTATTTTTTTGTGGTTTTTGATGTGATTAATCTCTCTCAAGGTTTGGTTTCTCTTTAATTTTCCAGTTAACTAGTGTGGGGCCCGCATGTTGTGCGGTAGCAAGAAATATTTTAAGGAATTAATTACTTGACCACATTAACATAAAAGATAATTATTCGGTTAATACTAATAAGATAGATTTAAAACGAAAAATGCATTTTCATAAGTGGTTCATTTTCATCTACTAATTACCATTTGTTGTTGCGAATAAATTGAGATTTATTGGTAATAATTTTATAGTTATACTGTTTAAAACTCAAACGACACACCGCACAACCATATGACTATTTTTCTCAAAAAGGGTTTAACTAAAATTAGTGAACTCTATGAGTTGCCATAAACATAAATCCTCTCTTGTTGCTAATATATGTTAACATGTTTCATAAAAATGTTAATCTTTTTTATCAATGAGGGATTACCAAACTCATTTCAAATTTATATACAACTTTCCTTCATCATTTCTTGTAGTCCATTTCATTCTCCAATCTAACACTCCTTCATCAATGTGGGATGACTAAAACAATACCACAATGCAAGATTTGAGAATAAAAAAATCTTACAATGTCACTTCAAATACCTTTGGTTATTTCTTTTACACATATAAAATAAAAAAGATAGAAAATATAAAGATTTTTCTATTTATATATATATATGTATGTTATATAATATTTAGGGAATTTAATTAGAATACTCAAAGTTTGACTTTGACTTACCAAAATACTCATTTTCTCGCTGATGTTACCAAAATACCCATTTTTTCCGTTGTGGGTCCCGCGATCGCGGGCTTGTGCCCACGTGGCACCCATGTTTGGGCAAACATGGGCTTGTGCCCACGTGGCAAACATGGGTGCCACGTGGGCACAAGCCCGCGATCGCGGGACCCACCGCGGAAAAAATGGGTATTTTGGTAACATCAGCGAGAAAATGGGTATTTTGGTAACATCAGCGAGAAAATGGGTATTTTGGTAAGTCAAATTCAAACTTTGGGTATTTTAATTAATTTCCCTAATATTTATGTTATGTTTCGTAAAATATCTATTGATGTATTGGTCAAAAATGTTTCACAATGGTACCTCAAATTTTTTGGCTATTTCTTATATATATATATATATATATATACACACACACACATTGTTTTGTTCAATATTTGACAATACTAAAATCTTATGGCTTTTTGGTCGTAACTTGTTGATTGTTTAATTGTTTTTGTAAACAAACTTCGCTTTAACAATCATTAATCTCTTTTTAATTTTTAATGACACATTCTCTATTATAAATACTCTCAAAATATATCATACTTCACTATTTGATGGTATTAAAATCTTATGGCTTCATGTCATGTCATGACATGTTACATCTTTGTTTTATATAAATATATTTATTGATATTTGTATAATCAAACTTTATTCCAACAATCATCAACATCGTTTTAATTTTGCATGACACCTTCTAATTTATATACTTTCATCTTCTAATATCTGACTCTTATCACCAACGTGGGATAACCAAAATTCATCCACAATTCAATATTTGAGAATACTCAAATCTTATTGTTGTTCCATATATATATAAAAAAAGATGGGTTTTTATGATCAATTTTCCCAATTGATTTTTATATGGGTTTTTTTTCTTTTGCAAAATGAGGGTTACTTAAAATAAGACAACCTTATGAGTATGAGTTGACACACAAACATCTCATCCTTCTTTCTTATACAACCTTAATTATTCCAATCTTTCAATTATTCACCAATGTGGGACAACTTAATCTCAACCACAATCGGGAATACGTCATTATCAAAATGTCACCTCAAATGCCTTTGGTTGTTCCAAAGTAAGACAACTCTATGAGACTTGACACAATATCATCACATCTATCTTTCTTATACACACATCTTTTTTTCAATGTTTCAACTTCTCACCAATGTGGGATAGCTACAACAAAACCACAATCCACTATTTGAGAATACTCAACTCTCATGGTGTCAACTCATTACCTCTTGGGTTTTCCTTTTATCTATTTAAAGACATAAAATGTTTAACTATTACATGAAACGTTTTGTCATGTAAATAAGAAATAACCATTTAACCCAAAAATTGATCAAATTTTGGATGAACCTTCAAACTATATCTTATCTTTTATATAGTCACTTACACTTCCAACTTTTCACTTTTGTCACCAATGTGGGACAATGAAGAATCAACATTTCACCATTTGATGAATATTTGATTCTCATTGTGCCTTGTCATCATCTTAATGTTTTACTTATATATATATATAAAGATTTTGATTGATTGATGTGTGATATATAAAAAATAACCACGACTAACTTTTTATTTTTTTTACTTTTTAATAAGATTTGTTTTGAAAAAATATGGTCATCCAAATAAGATTACTCTATGACTCAAACTCCATGAGATAGACACAATGGCATCCTATCATTCTCTTTTATAGATATCACTCTATTCCAACCTTTCAACCTCTCACCAATATGAGATATCTAAAACTCAACCACAATTCACAAGTACATTAAGGGCTTGTTTGTTTTCCTGATTTTAGCCCTTATTTTGCACTTTTGTCAAAATCGGTCAGACATATTGGAATTCAGAGTGTTTGTTTTTTTTTAATTTTCAGAGGGTCAGAAGTCAAAATAACATCTAAATGAAAAGGTGAAGCCCTAGCCTCTAATTCGCTTAGAGGTATGCCTCCTTCTTCAGATTATCGCCTTTGTGGCTCCATCCTCACAGATTGTCGCATTGAGGCTTCTCCATCGACTTCATCCTCTCCATCGACTCCATCAAGGCTGCTTCTAATCGATCAGGTACTCCCTGTTTTCTCTGTTTCTCAACTTCATCCTCTCCATGTGCTTGATTTCTCTATTTCTCGACTTCATCCTGTTTGTTTCCAATCGACCACTATTTAAAACTAGCAGAGTGCCCGCGCAATGCTGCGGGAGGTAAAACGTTACAGTTGACCCCTAAAAGAAAATTAATACAACATTTAATCAAAAACGACGAAATCAACTTCCTAAACTTTATTGATTGTTATAAGAAAGTTAAGTTCTCTGGAAGTAGCTCTAGACTTCTTAATGCATAAAAAAACAGAAAAGTTTCTACAAGATGTAATGCAAAGTTGTAACGAGATTGCAAACTTGTAATTTGTTGGAGATAATAGAAAAACCAAGCAATGTCCATGAATGGGAATGAGCTTGCAAACACAGAAATGAGGTATTGTATGGGTTTGGAACATTAATAATCACATCTAGTGTTATGCCAAAATATGAAAAGTAGCACTAAAATTGAAAAGATACATAAAGCATATTCCTAATATTGTACTGTGTATTCCTAAATGTAGAGACAAAGGAGGTGCATGCATCCAAGATATGTGGAATGCTTACTCTAAACTATAAAGCTAGAGTCTTGAGATGACTAAACATCATAAAGAGAAAAAGAGTTGACATATCAGTGTAATGCTTACTCTAAACTATAAAGCTAGAGTCTTGAGATGACTAAACATCATAAAGAGAAAAAGAGTTGACATATCAGTGTAATGCAACCAGAAGTCCAAAAAAATGATACGCATGGTCAAGAAAAAAAGTAAATGGTACGCACGTCCAGAAAATGAAATACTCCAAATTTCAATCAACCAAATAATCTTGAAGGTAATATTAAACGCTTTGAACATGAACCAAAGAAATTAAACTACTCTTAGGATTTGAGAAAAAAATAGTTAAAATTTTAACTATAGTCGAAAGAAAACAAAATAAAGCTAAAGGCTACGAGCAGAACCAGAAAAGGGAAATACATATTAAACCGAGAGAAACGACTCCCCAAGGTAAACATATTAGATGGATCAACAATCAACATCCTATATGTCACCCCAAAGAGACAACATGAATCCATTCGAGACAAACAGGTTTGGATCAATGGTCAACAATCAATTTGCCCCATTTAAAATCAGAAGCCATTAGAATAGATTTAGAAAAACCTCCACGACCACATCTTTCAAGCAAGGTCCCTTCTTATTTTGACTTTGGTTTTGGTTTGACTTGTTTGACCAAAGCTAAGCATATTTACTGGCTCTAACAAGTTTCTCGATCAAAGTTGCATAGTCTTCACTTCCTCACACAGTCACTTTTTGCTGCTTTGCATCTATGTTCACTTGGTACAAATCTTACGAATTAACAAAAAATATAGAAACAATTGAATTAGAAAGAGATCAGACCATTTAGTGTTAGAAATATGCATAATGGCCAAAAGCAATTATAAATCTGATAATCCAAAACAAATTTTCAAAAATGGTATCCCAACTTATAAATTCAAAACAATGTAATAAGTACATGTATAGTTTTTAACAGATCATGGCAAACTACAACCCTCAAACATAACCTTTTAGTGGTGGTTTCAAATAACCGTCAAATCAACAAAAAATATAACACATAGTGAATATAAGTAGAGTGCCAACTAATTTAGCTATGTAATTTCATAAAATAATTTAAATTTTCACAAGGTTTTAAATAGACCTGGAATACAAGACTTGGCTAAATCCAAGCCTCGAGTGGTGTTGGCAGCCAAATCAAAGAAAAATCCCATTTTTACTTCAGTTTCACAAAGGAGTTGTAGGCATTAATGGAACCAATCCAAAAACAAAGTAAAAATGCAGATGACCTTTTTTTAAGTAAAGAGGAGTTGTAGCCATTAATCCAAGAAAGAATAAGAATGCCAGAACTTCGTAAGAGACAAAACCTGCAGATCAAATAAGAATCCAACAACAATTTTGGTAGTTCACTCTAAAATCATTAATTAGTTGTGTGATTTGCTAAAGGGTCTCACTTACCTCAGATGAAGTGTTCAAAACTTCGATTGTCTTCAATAGTTGTCCTATTGCGGCACAACCTTTAATCTATGCATATTAAACAAAGAAAACATCTCATACCCATTCTGGTACCCCATTTAGTAGCAGCAAAGATCTTCATTTTAGCTCCAAGAACCCAAATGCTCCTGTAGCAATGGATGAGCCTCACGTGCTGATGCAGAATCAGATAAGATAAGGTAAAAACATCAACATCATCTTCAAAATCAATTCCAAAAGTTAAATCATGGAAGAATTAATTCAAAATTCCAGACCATCACATTAAAGTCAACAATAGAAACATTAAACATGCCTCAGTTATAGTAAGACGCAACATAGCTATTGGAAAACATAACACGCGAAAGTATTTGAGAAAACATAACTATTAGGAACAATGTATATCAAAAGCATACGTAAAGGCTTAATCCCGAAATTAAAATTGTATGTCCGAGAAATCCAAATCATGCCCTCATGAGCAAACAACAACATGATGTGCATCATAAATTCTTACTTGTTGTATTTGTTGCAAAAGTATCAAAATAGAGAGAACTGGTGCTATCCAGGATGCTTGATGATAACCCCAACTCTACAACATCCTCCATGGCCTCACCAGGACGGCCTCATTGAAGCATTTCATCAAACACCTTACAAACAAAACAAAAACAAATTCAATATTTAAAGTATTAACCATCAGATACCACACCAAATGAAGATAATGATACCTTACTTGATTTTTCCTCAACAGGCCATGAAATACCTTCAAAACCTACATAAAGTGGTTCAATAAATTAGTCAACATTGTAAAAATGGTTCATAGAGTGATTTGAATACCAATTCTTACAGCATCAATTCAAACCCATTGAATATCATATTCATGCCCCCAAACTAAACGTATATGCAATAAATAACATACCCACAAATTATACACAAAATTTAAAAATAGTTTTTAGATAACAACATCAGGAATCATGAAAAGAACCTTACATTTTGAAAAAAAAATCTGGAAGAGAGAGAGATAGAGAGAGAGAGCTTACATCCATACATAGAGGGCTTCGTTGTTGATTTTGGGAAGAAGCGTCTTGGGTAATGAATAGGTAGTAGTTTCCAAAATGAAACCAGCCAAGAATAGGATAGAGCAAGAGATTTGAATTTTGAAATTTTGAAACCAGTGTAGAATTCATTTGGAAGCGTCAAATAAGCGCTATTTTAGGGTGAGATATAGATATAGATAGTATATAGATTTTAAATTTTTAATAAAAAACAATTAAGACTTTAAGACTTTAAGTATAAAAGTATTGTACATCATGTTTATGAAATTGTATTTAAGACTTTAAGACTTTCTTTCAATATGCTTTATAATGTAGTATATAGATATGCTTGTTTTCAACATTTTTCCTGTTTGTTGCTGTGATAGAGAGACACGACAGCACAGCAGTTTCATCGGTTCATTTTTTTTGGGTTTTGTTCCATTATCTTAATTACAGAAGATGAAAGAACAAGGCGTAATTGAAAGCGGAGATTAATAAATGCAGAGTTCATAGTGAGTTGCTCGAGAAGGAAGTTGAGGATTTGAAGAAAGATGGAATGAAGTTTGAGGAAGAATGAGAGGCATTGGATGAGAAGAAAATTGTTATTAATGAAGAACTACGGGAACTTGGTGAACAGAAAGAGACTTTAGAAATATTTCGTAAATCAGAAGAAAAAGATTGGGAAAACATAAACTTGCCACAAAAGATTAAGTTAAAAGGGAGTTGGAAGTTGTTAAAGTTGAAAAAGAAACATTTGTTGCTACAGTGAAGAAGGAGCAAAAATGAGCATAGAAAATTAGTTCATGAATTTGAGCTAAAGCAAAGAGCGCTCGAGCATAATCTGCAGAACAACATAATTTGCAGATGAGGGAGAAAGGATTTGAGAAGGAGCGTGAGAAATAACTTAATAATATCATCTTTAAAAAACGTCAAGTCTAAATAATATATGTTGTTTGCTGTTGATAGGTGTTTTATTTGTATAATTGATATGTATCATTAATTACCTTCTTGCTGCTGTTGTTCGAACCGTTTTGCATAATGAAGCCTTGAGCTGTTCGAACTATTTACTGTTGTTGTTTGCTGTTGATATGTGTTGGGAAATGAGTTTACCATTTCAAAATCCAGCACATCAATATGTATATCAATTTGCTATTTTGTTTGCTGCTGTTGTTTGCTATTAATTCTAGACATATATATATATATATATATATATATGCTAGTTTGTTTATGTATTAATATGGAAGAAAAAAAACACATCAAACATATAATTGTAACAAGTTTTGTACAATATGCTTAAGAATGGTTCTAAGAGATAAAATAAGCAATTATATATTTTCAGACGTTTGTCAGCAGACAAAAACAAATAGTCTAACCGATTCAGATTTCAGACTTCAGCACCACCTCTTAAAAATCAGAAGTGAAACCAGACTTCAGACTTCAGCACCTCTTAAAAAACAAACGCCACCTAATACTCAACTCTCACAATTTCCACATCAATTCCTTTTGGATCTTCTTTTAGGTTTTGATTTTTACATATTTTTCAAAAAAGATCACTAAATTAAGACAACTCAATGACTTGACACAAAACCGCTCATCCCCATTTCTTATACCCACTTATTTGTTCTAATTTTTTAACTTTATACTAATGTGAGATATACAAAATTCAAGCACAACTCAATAAATGAAGACTACTCATTCCTTAGAATGTCACCCCATTCTTTATGGATTTATTATATATATATATATATATATATATAATGAAAATAATTTTTTTACTATTAGGTGAAATGTTTTGTACTGTAAATAAATAATAACTTTTTAACCCAAAATTGGATTAAAATTTTGATCAACATTCAAGATTTCAAGTTGTCATATTCTCATTTATAGAGTCATTTTTCTCTTTTAACTTTTCACTTCCTCACCAATGTTACGTGGGACAACCAACTTCAACCACAATCCAAAACTTGTGCAATTCTCAAACCACATTGTGTCACATCATTCACCTTGCTTTTTTCTTTAATATATATATATATATATATATATATGTAATGAAAATAAATTTTTTACTATTAGGTGAAATATTTTGTAATGTAAATAAATACTAACTTTTTTACCCAAAATTGGATAAATTTTTTGATCAACATTCAAGATTTCAAGTTGTCATATTCTCCTTTATATAGTCATTTTCTCTTCTAACTTTTTACTTCCTCACCAATGTAGGACAACCAACTTCAACCACAATCTAAAACTTGTGCAAATCTCAAACCACATTGTGCCACATCATTCACCTTGGTTTTTTTCTTTAATATATATATTGATGATTTTCATCTCTCCATCAATGTGGATATACAAAATTCAAGCACAACTCAAGAAATGAAGACTACTCATTCCTTAGAATATCACCCCATTCTTTGTGGGTTTATTTTATATATATATGATGAAAATAATTTTTTTACTATTACCTGAAATGTTTTGTAATGTAAATAAATACAAACTTTTTAGCCCAAAATTGGATTAAAATTTTAATCAACATTCAAGATTTCAACTTGTCATATTCTCCTTTATATAGTAATTTTCTCTTCTAACTTTTCACTTCCTCACCAATGTGGGACAACCAACTTCAACCACAATTCAAAACTTGTGCAATTCTCAAACCACATTGTACCACATCATTCACCTTGGTATTTTCTTTAATATATATATTGATTGATTTGTTCGGTTTAACCATTGGTTTTTGCGAGTTTCTTGGTTATTGCCTTAGGCCTTCCGTATCGCCTCGGGCTTCATGCGGGTTCGCTTGGGCTCGCGCGGGTTGGGGTACCGGGGGGGGGGGGCTTAGGGCTCGGGCTTGGCATGCGGGTTCCAAAACCCGTTGAACCCGAGTGATTTTATTTTATTTTATTTTATTTTTTTAATAATTTGAAAATAAATCCGTTGCCAACGGCTATTTAAAAAAAATCAATTTAATCACACTATATATATTAATCCAAACCCATATTATTTTTCACACAAAACTCTCTCAAACTCTCTTAAACCCTCTCAAATTCTTTCAAACTCTCTCAAATTTCATCATGAATCCAAATAAAACACCTACATCCCGTCGTAACCGACCGGATACACCGCAACCGCAAGAAGACCCGGAGCTTGGTTTTCAAGCGTTTGCACAACAAGGTTATCATCCGCACTTTTAGCAACCAATTCCGCCACAATTTTCGCAACAATTTTCGCCACAAAATCCGCCACAATTTTCGCAACAATATCCGCAACAATTTTCGCAACAATTTCGCCAACAATATCCGCAACAAATTCCTTACCAACTTACACGTCCCGGTATGATTGAACAAGGTTTTACTCCGGCCAACTACAATATTCCTTCACCCGCAATCAATCTCGCCGACGACATTGTTCCGAAAACCCAACATTCTAGCCCGCACACACCACAATCCATCTACACACAACCATCAAACCCGGAACCATCAAACCCGAGACCAACGAGAAAAGGAAAAAACAAACAATATGAAAATAGTGCCCCCAAACAGATGTGGAGTAAAGAGTAGGAACTCGCGTTAGTGTCGGCGTGGGTTGACGTTTCGGAGGACCCCGTTATCGGTAACGCACAAACCGGTGGTAATATTTTTATTGTTATTATTATTATTATTGTTATTATTATTATTATTAATATTATTAATATTATTATTATTCTTGTTAATATTCTTATACTTGAATTTACATAAATGTAGAAAGTTTTTGGACCCGTGTCGGGCAAGTGTTCTTTAGTTTAATGGGTCGCGGAATTTATAGAACAACGCATCAACTCAACACCAAGTTCAACGACCTCAATAAAAGAATAAATTATTTTGGCGGCATCTACAACAACTTGCTCACTAATAGAGGGAGCGGAATGAGTGAGGCCGACATTTCACGAACGGCACACGAACGGTACCGAGCACAACTTGGGTTTGCTTTTGTTGATCCAAACCCTCAGTGATTTGATAATGACCCTCTCTTATATACTTAGTGAAAATTGTAAGTAAACAATATGTATCAGAGTTTCACTATCGCTGATAAGTACTAAGATCTTACAGTACCGCTGATAGGAACTCTCGCTCTTTAAATTAAACATTCAGCGAACACTGTTCATCATTAATGCTCTGAATCTGTTCAGTCATTATGATGATCGCTGATAAGTTAGTTGTTTACTTATGATCCCTGAAGACAAGTTTCACGTCAACAAAGGTTCTACGCTGAAGTCGAAGATCAAGCTCAAGAACCAGCGACAAGTCTCCTAATGAACTGATGCGGATCAGCGAAGACTCAGATTTGTCCACTCAACGTGAAGTATCAAAGTACAAGACTTCAGCTATCGCTGAACTTTATCATTCGCTGAATAGAAAATGATAATCGCTGAATCAACGAAAGCTGATCATGAAGTCCTCCGTACAAAGTACTTTTGTCTTAACCTCCCTTGCACGACTCCGTACGAAATGTCAGAAAAGAACCTCCGACTGTCTGAAATCGTACAACCACTCTGATACTACACTGTTCATCCATGCGGCTACTAAGGTTGTCAACCAAGGTCAATGACATGCAACCAACCAGCTGATGACACGTGTAAAGTGTATACTGACTTGCATTAAATGCATGCAGTATATAAAGAGATGAACCCACTTCATTTGAAGTAAATTGCTAACTCTGGACAAGTTCAATCTCTTATCTCAAGATAGGTTATTATTAGTAATTTCCTTATCTCTCTTAGTGCAAGAAACCTTAGTGTTCCAACTTGTTTAGATTTAGGTTTATCCTTAATCTTGTTTCCGCAACAAGATGTAAATTGTTAATGATTTATCAATAAACAATTTAGAAAAGTAAAATCTGTGTGTTTGTATTCAACCCCCCCCCCCCCCCCTTCTACAAACTTGTATAGGCCTTCGGGACCAACAAGTGGTATCAGAGCAGATTTGTTTAACCTCATAAACAAGATCTAATCTAAGATATTTCTCTTCCTTGCTATTATCTGAAAATGGCCACCAACACAAACACAAATTATATAGACAATGGTTCTCTTGCTAAACCCCCTAGATTTTCCAAAGATAACTTCAACTTATGGAAAAATAGGATGACATTCTTCTTAGAAGGTGTAGACCCTACTATGCCTTACTATCTAGAAAATGGTCCATTCATCCCTGTAAGAATTGATGCTGCTGTTCCAGCCGCTGAGAATAGACCTGCTATTCCAGAAAGGCTGGTACCTAAGGAAATCTTTCAATGGACTGACGAAGATAAGAAGAAAGTGGCTATAGATACAAAAGCCAGATCCATACTATCCATGGCTCTTCCTGACGAAGTCTACCATTCCGTCATGAATCTGAAAACATCAAAAGCCATGTGGGACACAATATGTGTTCAGTATGAAGGAACGTCTGAAGTCCAGGATTCAAGAAAGATCAACCTGGTAAGACAATACGAAAGCTTCATTTCTGGTAAGAATGAATCTCTCTCTGAAGTTCACCAACGTTTTAATTGTTTAATTATAGATCTGAAAACTGTTGGTAAGGAATATTCTAACTTTGAAGTGCTGACAAAGTTTCTAGAATGTTTACCTGAAAGCTGGGACAATTATTCTATGTGTCTCAAGCTATCAAAGGATCTAAAATCAATGACCCTTTCAACCTTATATGGCACGTTGCTGAATCATGAGCAATCGAGCCATCTTAAGAAGAATCTTGTAAAAGATTCCAAAAGCACCCCTGTTGCTTTAATCTCAGAGGAACCTTCTACTCAGTGACCCTCGGTCACTATCACTGAGTTAGAAAGTAACTCTGAAAGGTCATCAGATTCTGATTATTCAGATAATGATGAATCTTTGGCTCTCCTAACTAAGAAGTTCAGGAGATTTGCCAAAAAGAAAATGTTTAGAAAGAACAAACCTCTTTCCATAACTGACAAGCCTAGATCATCAGCTTTTGTTGATAAGGCTACCGCTACTTGCTTTAACTGTGAAAAGACAGGACATTTCGCTAATGAGTGCAGGTCAAAGAAAGTTTCTGGACCCTCAGCTTTTACAAAGAAACCCTTTGTTCCAAGGAATAAAGATGACAAATATTCAAAGCTGAAAGAAAAATATGCAAAGCTGAAAAGCTTTAAGAAGAAGAATAAAGGCCTGATGGCTGACTATGATTGGGCTGCTTCTGATGAAAAAGCATCATCATCTGACTCTGAAGATGATGAAGCAAATCTATGTCTTATGGCCAAGATTGAAGAAGAGGAAGAAAGTTCAGACATTCCCTCCACTTCAACATCTGCTATTCAGGTATCACCTTCCTTCTTTACAAATATTGCAAATATTGATGAAGATGATAGTCTCCGTAAGATCGATCTCTTGACTAGAAGTTTATACGAAGCCATGAACGGCAAAACTGTGGTTGAAAACCAAAATCTTGATCTCGCTGAAAAGCTTAAAAACTGCCACCTTCAAATAGAAAAGCTTTCTAAAATTGAAGAAGATTTTAAAGATCAAGTATATTTAAATCAGCTAGTAAAAATCGAACGAGCAGAAGCTATCGCTGCATTAAAGGCTGAAAAGCTACTGTTGAAGGATGGTGTAATTCTTCAACAAAGATCACTGAGATAATAAAGTCTCAGATTCCCCTGAGTGATAAACGTGGTCTGGGTTACAAATATGAAACTCCAAAACCAACCACTGAGCGTTCAATGCTTAAATTTGGAACGTTCGTATCCTCAGTCGCTGATACTTCATCTTCTCAGTGCTCCTCGTCCATTACACCAATCCTTGAGGAAACTCCTACCTCCTCAAAAGGCAAGGAGAAAATGGTTTATTCAAAACCTACCTCTGTCTCTAAAGACAAAGGTAAAGGAATTGTTACTTACCAGAATCCTCATAAGGGTACCTTAGTACCAAAGCTGAATGCTTCTAAAGCCTCAGCGACTCATCCCTCTGGATCAAGGAAACAGATCTTTGGATCTATTCAGCGATCTACTCCTAGACTCAGAGTGGATATTCTTGGTAAGAAATCTGAAGAACTGAATGTTCGTCCCATTTCTAAAGCCAATAGTTTACTTGGTGCTGGAACTTCTAATTCTAAATTAAAAGCTCAGCATTCAAATGGTCCTAGAACTACGTTCAGCTATAGGAAATGTTATCACTGTGGACTCACTGATCATATTGCTAGTAAGTGCCCCACAGCCACCAAAGCTGAAAAGATAGCTAAGGTGAAGATTGCCCCCAAGGAAAAGAAGACCAACCTTGGTGCAAATCAGGTCAAAGTGAATCCTACCACTGAAGTTAAGAAATTAACCAAAGTGAAAAAAGACAAAGCTGAATCTTCAAATGCTGCGAAGACTGCTGAATCTTCCATTCCAACTACTTCCACTGACAAATGTGTATACATGGTAAAGTGGGTACCCAAGAAAAACTAATCTTCCTTCGTATTGCAGGTTAAGAAGGGTATCTGGTATCTCGATAGCGGATGCTCTAGACACATGACTGGAAAGAAAAGTTTGCTCGCTGAATACAAGGAAGAGAAGGGTCCCTCTGTGACTTTCGGTGGAAATGGAAAAGGACATATCCGAGGGTATGGTGTACTTTCAAATGGTACAACCTCCTTCAGAAGAGTCGCATATGTTGAAGGGCTGAAGCATAATCTTCTAAGCATCAGTCAGCTTTGCGACATGGATAACAAAGTAATCTTTACTAAGGAATCCTGCTTTGTCTCTGACAAAAAGGATAAGATAGCTCTCAGCGGTTATCGTTTGGAAAATGTTTATGTAATAAACATGGACTCAACAACCACTGAGAACTCTTGTTTCTTCTCAAAGGCCTCGTCTGATGTCAACTGGCTATGGCATAAGAGGCTATCTCATCTAAATTTCAAGACACTGAATACTCTTTCTTCAAAAGAGTTAGTCACTGGTCTACCTCAACATTCATACGCCAAAGAGTCGTTATGTTCAGCGTGTGAAAAAGGGAAGCAGACCAAAGCAAGCTTTAAGTCAAAGCAAGTTTCTTCAGTGTCATCTCCTCTTCAACTACTCCATATGGATTTGTTTGGCCCTGTTAACAAACAATCCATCGCTGGAAAGAAATATACGCTGGTCATAGTTGATGAATTCTCTCGTTATACATGGGTTATGTTTCTCCGTTCTAAGAGTGACACCCCTGAAGAACTCATCACCTTTGTTCGGAAGATGGAAACCCTGAACAATTTGACCGTTCGCTCAATAAGGAGTGATCATGGGACTGAATTCAAAAACAGTTCTCTTGATTCCTTCTTTGAGAGTAAGGGTATTTCTCACAACTTTTCTTCAGTGAGAACACCGCAACAAAATGGAGTCGCTGAAAGAAGAAATATAACAATTATTGAAGCTGCACGTTCAATGCTCAGCGATTCTCACCTGCCTACTCAGTTTTGGGCAGAAGCTGTCAACACTGCTTGTTTTACGCAAAACAGGTCGCTGATAGTCAAAAGATTCAATAAAACAGCCTATGAACTTTTTCATGGGAGAAAGCCTTCAATCAGCTTTCTTCACATCTTTGGATGTCAGTGTTTCATACTGAACAACAGAGATGCCCTTGGAAAGTTTGATCCTAAGGCTGATGATGGAATCTTTCTTGGATACTCCTCAGTTTCCAAAGCCTTCAGAGTCTTCAATCGTAGAAGACAAACTGTAGAAGAAACTATTCACGTCACGTTTGACGAATCCCGTTCAGCGAACTCTAAACCGACCGCTGATACTGAAGAACTGAATCAATGGATGTTTTCTCATCTTGGTGATTCAGAAGTTATTCCCACTACTCATGCTCATCCAGTAGAAGATGATAGTCCTATCATTCCAAATATGCAGAACAGTGAAGCTGAAACTTCTTGGGTCTCAGCTGTTCCTATAAACACTATACCTAACGCTGAACCAAAGGTCTCAGACATTCCATCTACTTCTCAGCAATCAGTGAATATAATGACAACTGAATCCATTCCTCTCTTGGCTGATACTCCTGACGTCGCTGAAGCTTCATCTTCAGCTCCTCCAGTTCAAGTTGAGTCAGCGTCTCACGTTCCGGCTCAGCGATGGACTATAAATCACCCAATTGATCAAATTCTTGGTGATCCAAAAGCTAAGATTCAGACTCGACGAAGTGCAAGTAATATTTGTTTATTTGTAAATTTTATTTCACTAACTGAACCAAAGAAAGTAGATGATGCCCTCAAAGATCCAAATTGGGTCAGCGCCATGCAAGAAGAGCTGACTGAATTCGAAAGAAACAAAGTTTGGAAACTTGTTCGCAGACCAACTGATAAAACAGTGATAGGCACTAAATGGGTCTATCGAAATAAGTTGGACGAACATGGTACTGTAACCCGCAACAAAGCCCGACTTGTTGCTCAGGTATACAGACAAGAGGAAGGTATAGATTATGCCGAAACATTTACTCCAGTAGCAAGACTTGAATCTATTCGTCTGTTCTTAGCATATGCTGTACACAAAAACTTCAAAGTACATCAGATGGATGTTAAGTCAGCGTTTCTAAATGGAAAGCTGAATGAAGAAGTGTATGTGGAACAACCTCCAGGATTCTCAGATTCTAAGCGTCCAGGTTATGTTTATAAACTGGATAAGGCACTTTATGGCTTGAAGCAAGCTCCACGTGCATGGTATGATACTCTTTCTACTTATCTCCATATTGAAAATTTTGAGCGAGGTAAGATTGACAAAACTCTATTTTTTAGAAAAGTGAAAGGTCATATCATTCTAGTTCAAATATATGTTGATGACATTATATTTGGGTCTACTAACCCTGAGCTTTGTACTCGTTTCGCTGATAGAATGAAAGATGAGTACAAAATGAGCATGATGGGTGAACTAACATATTTCCTTGGTCTTCAGATTAAGCAAACTGAGAAAGGAACTTTCATTAATCAGGGAAAATATGTTAAAGATATGCTGAAGAAATTCGACTTAACTGAAAGTTCAGCTATGAAAACCCCTATGGCACCACCGTTGACACTTGATAAGGACACTAAGGGTGTTCCTGTCAATGTCACGCTGTACCGTGGGATGATCGGCTCTCTATTGTATCTTACAGCTAGCCGACCCGATATTATGTTTGCAACATGCTTATGTGCACGATATCAAGCTGAACCTAAGATATCTCATATGAAAGCTGTAAAGCGAATCTTTCGATATCTTAAGGGTACAACGAATCTAGGTCTTTGGTATCCCAAAGATTCAGGATTCGATCTAACCGCCTATTCAGATAGTGATTTTGCAGGTTGCAAAATGGATAGGAAAAGCACCACAGGAGGATGTCAGCTCCTGGGTGGAAAGCTGGTAAGTTGGACAAGTAAAAAGCAAAATTCAGTGTCCACTTCCACAGCTGAAGCTGAATATGTAGCTGCTGGAAGCTGTTGCTCTCAAGTCTTGTGGATGAGAAATCAGCTACTAGACTATGATCTTCAGCTCTCCAAAATTCCAATCTATTGCGACAGCACTAGTGCCATCGCTATAGCAAACAATCCAGTACTACATTCAAAGACCAAACATATAGAAATCAGATATCATTTTATCAGAGATCATGTGATGAATGGTGATATAGAACTTCATTTTATCCCAACTGATTATCAGTTAGCTGACTTATTTACCAAACCTTTTGATGAGACAAGATTCAACTTTCTCATCAGCGAGCTTGGAATGCTGAACTTTGAAGGATAAAATCGTCAGCGGTTCACATTGATCAGCGATAGGATAAAATCAACTTGTATAACCCATTCTATCATCTTCTCTCTGAATAAACTTGATTCACTGATATCAAGGTATGTTTACTCTTTCTGACAATCGCATGAAAATGCAAGATTTCAAAACAAAATGCATCGCTGAATATCTCTTCCTTAACAGCGATGTTTTGAAATTTCTTAAAACCTTCACTGATATTTCTATTCAGTGCTTCATGTTTTTCAAAAGTATCCCTGAGTTTTTTTTTAAACCTCAGAGACAACCAAGAATATGAAAGGACAGTTGTGACGTCATTGCAACGGATAAAACCCCGACACGTTTTCTCTTCCTGACACACGTTTGCACGTCTCGTTCAAACTTCCAATCAAATGCAAACACGTGTCCGTGTCATGATGAAAATCTTTTCTCGCTCAAGATTTTCTCTTTCTAAAATCTCTATATAAACAAATTCCTTGTTTATATTTTTCTTTTACGCGATCAATCTTCCTCCGCAAGAAAGAATTCACTGTTGCATTTGTGATTTCAAAAACTTCAAGAACTGTTCATCATCTTCTTCATCAAACATTAAGGTTAATATGTTCTTATTTATTACCGAATGCGTATAACTTGTTTCCGATCTTCTCATTGTTTTAACAAGATCAAACAAAAGAACTTCGTAAAATGAAATCATTTTCTTTCGTGGTTTTATGAACACAACCATTTCATGGTTGTTCTTCAAGTTTAAATGCAAAATCTTAAACTTGTTCTTCATTCGTTTCCAGAATCTATTTCTTCATAGAAAACTGGAAAACAAGAAAATGGGTTTTACATTTCGTTTCAAAAATCAAGAAAAACCATAATCTTCATTAAGACATTTTGTCTGAATGAAATGGACAAAATTCGAACCATCTTAATGGAAAATCTTTCCACATTAAGATTATTCTTATTTGTTAATCTTTGGTTGAACTGATAATACAGGAAATGGCAACGTCTAACATTCCTACTACCGCTGAGAACATCTCTACTGACTCTGAGGAAGTGGAAATCATCAAGGCTCCTCAGGTTAAGTTCACTCTGGATCAACTAGACTGGACTAAGATAAACAACCTTTCTGCGCTTCTCGAGTTTCCTCCTCGAATTCTCGAAAGCAAGTCACACATCTGACATATGCTGTGAATTTCCTGAAGAATTGCTGCATTTCAACAGCCCTGACCATTTCACCCCCTGCAAGTTAGGGATGGCAAAAAAACCCAAAACCGATGGTGAAAACCGAAAACCGAAGTTTTCGGGCCGGGGACGGGGACTCCTTATCGGGGACGGGGCGGGGATCGGGGACGCATTCGGGGATTTTATCGGGGACGGGGATGGGGGCGGGGACGAAGATCACCGGCCCGGCCCGGCCCGATATGTGTGTGTGTATATATATATATATATTAATATATCTATATATGTGTTAATTATGTGTATATAATATCATTTAGAAAAATACTAACATTAAATTTTGAAGATTTTATCCTTTTTACCTCAACACCCCAAATAAGCCTGTCGGAAAAAAATCTATTTTATTTGTCTAATCGTGAAATCGTGTTAGTCGTACGATATTTGAACTTCGATTTACTTTTATATTGTAATTTATGACATTGTTTGAGACATTTAGACTTGCATGTGTAGAAAATTTGTAATTTACTTTTAGTTGTGAAAATTAACATTTTGTAAAAGAAAAAAGGTCGGTTTCGGGTTCGGGTATAACCAACGGTGAACAGGGAAACCAACGAGGAAATGAGATTTTTACCCTTAACGGGTTCCCCAATGGGGACCGGGGAAACCGTGGGGACCCGATGGGGATCCCCGATAAGATCCCCGACGGGGATCGGGACGGTTTCGGGGATGGTTTTGGTTATCGGTTTTGGGGACGGGGATACTAATAACCGGCCCGAACCCGGCCCGTTGCCATTCCTACTGCAAGTCAGCTGCTACTATCTCAGTTCTGGTACTCTGCCAGACACTCTCAGCTACCATCCGCCAAAGATCCCTCCAAAACAGTTGATTGTATCCTCTGCGATACTGAATATGGCACGATAAAGATCACACCTGCCATCATTCGCAAAGCTCTGAACTTTCCCATCGCTACAAAGGAAAAACCTTTTGTTCCTTTCCCTGACCATAAGAAGCTCGCTGACAAAGAAGCTCTTATTGCATTTTTTGATGCAATGGGATATGTATGGGAAATGGGCAAAGACAAGAAGCCTGAGAAGAAGCTAACACTGCTGAAGAAATCGAAAATGCCTAGCGAGATGAACTTCATCTTCGCTCACCTTATCAGCTGCATGACTGCCAAGACCGTCTCTTCTGATCAAGCCGCTCAACCTCAGCAAGCTATGGGATACGCTCTGCTGAAAGGTCTACACATTGACTGGGCATCTCTCATCTATGATGACTTGCTGCAAAGAGTAGACTCTGCCGCTGACAGGCCTGCATAGGTTCCTTACCCCCGATTCATCAGCGATATCTTTCAATATGGCCTGAAGGACAGTTACCCGCAAGAGGGCGATCTGAAACTCTCTCAGATTGGCCCTAAGGTACTCGACTTCAAACCTGTTGAAAATGAGGTACGTATTTCTACCCTCTTAACTCTTCTCAACCCTTCTTCTTCTCATTCTGTGGCTCCTTCAGCGACAATACCCATCGCTGATACCCTGGCCACAAAATCCTCTCCTTCTAAGAAAAGGAAACATTCATCTACCCCACTTGATTCTAAAAGGATCAAGAAACAAAGGAGCAACCCCAGCAATCTCATGTTGAAGACTCCTCAGCTCCTTCTGCAGAGCTGAAGGAACGTTCCGTGGTACGCTCTGCCACACCTGAACAAGCCATCCCTTTTATCCCGACTTCAGCGTCTCTAAACGCTGAGGTTACAAACTTGGAACCTACCCAACCTCCTTCAGTCTCTCAAAAGACTGATGAAGTGATTGTCAGCGAATCCAACGCTGAACTCATAACCCAACCCACATTCTTATCCTTCGCTCCTCCCTCCACTCATTTGGTCTCTACTCCAGATCTAACTGGAGCTGCCATCATCTCCTCGGAACCTAAAGATGATTCTCCAGGAATGATGAAGACAGGACCTGCAGAAAAATCCATGGGCACTTTTGAAGATGACATGGAACTTTACTCAGGAACCCGTGATTTCGATGAATTCACCAATCCTCCTGCAGGTAAACAACAACCCATACACACTGTGACTAAACCCCAAACTTCTGAGCTTTCCTCTGTTCACAAGTTTTTATATGTTACAGGTCCTAATTTGGGAGATATCAACGCCTCTCTGAAGTCCGTGGAGACAAAGCTGACAGGTCTCACCACTACTCTCTCCAATAACTCTACAATTGTAACAAACGCTGGAGAGAATCTGAACAAGCTGACAACGGTGGTGGAGAAGAAGGCTTCCACAGATGACATGAAGCAGGTTGATAAAACTCTTAGCGACTTCGCCAAGGTGCTCGCTGATATCTACACAGACTACACCTCTCTCAAAAATTCAGTTTCATCCATGTCCAGCGAGGTAACAACGCTGAAGACATCGGTTGGAACACTAGAGGGGGATATGTCTGCTGTGAAGACAAATGTCAACACTCTGACGACTGACTTAAGCTCTGTAAAGACTGACGTTGGTTCGATGAAGACTATGATCGAACAGCTGCTGCACAAGGCGAATACTCCTGCTCCTGCCCCTGTCCCTGAATCTGAACATTTTACAGCGGCGGATCACATTGAGCTCGGGAAGATCAATCCTGCTATTTCTGGCCTAGAAGACAGATTAGCAAAGATTGAAGTTTGTGTAGGTCTCTCTGGCCAAGAAGACAGAGAACCTACCAACGCTGCTGAATCTACCCATTCCTCCCCCAGTCATCATGAAAAAGAGGGGGAGAAGAGCGCTGAAGACCTCGCCAAGAGCACTGAAGACCTTTCCCATGATGAATCTATCAGGGGAGAGAAGACGAATACTGAAGAAACCACCGCTGGACCTCAGGGAGATGAAAACCCTGAGGAAACCGAGAAGCTCGCCTCTGTATGTGAGAGGGAGCAACTCGAAGAAGAAGTTGAGAAAACTGAATCCGAAGCAGAAGATGATGAAGCCGTCGACATCCCTGATGATGAACCATCTTCTTCTCCAAAGAATGATGACGATGATGACGAAGATGACGATGACTTCTTTCGTCAAACCTGCTCAGAAGATCAAAGCTCTTAAGGGAATCTCGATAAATGAACCTTCAGGGGAGCGGACAAAGACAAAGCCCTCAGCCTCTGGAGCTGAGAAAGGCAAAGGCAAAAGCGTCGCTGAAGATGACAATCTGATGATCTTGCTTGAAAAGCCGGTTTGTCAGGTATGATAAACATCTCTCACTCCATCCCTCCTCTATCATACACTATCAGTTCTACTACCCAAGCCTATACACTTGAACCAATTCTCTCTATCTGATTCTACCCAAGTTCTTACTCGTAAGATCGTTGTGTTTCAGCTAGTCCTCTCCCCTGTTTGAGGATATCGCTGAAGGCTCCACAACTGCGACTTCACCAATAATACCAGCTGCTGCTGAAGAAATAATCCCAGTCTTAGATTTAATCTCTGAGACTGATGAACCAGAAGAACAGCTACTCTCGCACAATCGCAGACCTTCCTTAGCTCCTCAAAAGCTAAGTGAAGAGGATCAGAAAAGAAGAGAGGAAATAATAAAGCGCTTCGAGGATCAGCGAATCATTCTGAGGCGTGATCAACTTCCTTCAGTTCCTCCAAAGTTCAGAATTTCCAAAGCTGAATACCAGGAACACCTCAGAGCTGAACGCCTACTTGCTGAAAGAAAGGAAGCTGAAGAAAAAGACAGATAATACGCCATCAAACTTACTCAACGATCAATAAAAGACCCCAAGCTGAAAAGAGTTCCTATTGATGTTCAACGTCAGCTATGGGATGATGCTCAAGAGATCGTTAGAGAAAAGACTAAGGTCTCTGATACGACTTTGGAATGGGCTAAACAAATGCTGACCTATCGATCTAGACCATCCAAAATCGTCAAGGCAAACATCAGAGGAAGACTGTACGCTGAAGTTCCTGTTGTTGAAGTGGACGTCTACAGAGATGACGAAACCAAGCAAACTTTCTATGCTACTACCTTAGAAAAGTTTGGTCTCTCTAAATGGTTAGAAACAAAATTAGCCATTCAGGGATCGCGCTCAAAGTTCAAAAGCCATGTCGAGAAGATCTTAAACAAACAGATCGACCTGCTTTCATCTGCTGTGGATATTCCTCCTACTCTTCCTCAACCAAGAAAAGTCCCTGATAAGAAAAAGAAAGCCTCTGGTTCAGGTCCTCATATTCGGAATGAAACGGGCATTGGTTTCTCTCGTGCTGAAATTGTTGGCCCTGATGCCGATCTATCAATGCTTGACACCTCTCTACCACCTGGAGAAACATTCATTCCTGGCACAGTTGTAAGTGATCCCTATGGTATATTCTTTTTAGACTACTATGGAAATCATCACTTTCAACGTATCTCTGAGCTAGACATCGCTCCCATCGAACAACTCAGAGATCTCGTATACTGGTGTGAAGTCAGACGCAACATCAAAGCTAGACACCTGAAGCCCTTGATTTTTGAAGCAGCTCTGAAGAAAAAGAATCAAGGAGAAGATGTCCCTGACTGGATGATCCCCACATCAAAGACCCTTGATGAACTTCTCATCAAGGAAGAACCTTTATAAGCTGATATGATCACCTTTTTCTCTATTGTATCAGTTATTCTTCTGTACTTGTAATTTATTTCGCTCGTACTTGTAATCTTTCCATTTCTCTTTGTAACCTGATTCAAAGTTTTAAAGAAAGATTTCAGCGAATGTACTTTACTCCATCAGTACTGAAAAGATCCCAGAAAACAGTAAAAGGGACAAATATTTTATGAGTTCTTTTTATCCTTATGTTTTCATACTTAGCAATTTTCTTTGTTGCTATGTCATAATCAAATAGGGGGAGATTGTTGATCCAAACCCTCAGTGAATTGATAATGACCCTCTCTTATATACTTAGTGAAAATTGTAAGTAAACAATATGTATCAGAGTTTCACTATCGCTGATAAGTACTAAGATCTTACAGTACCGCTGATAGGAACTCTCGCTCTTTAAAGTAAACATTCAGCGAACACTGTTCATCATTAATGCTCTGAATCTGTTCAGTCATTATGATGATCGCTGATAAGTTAGTTGTTTACTTATGATCCCTGAAGACAAGTTTCACGTCAACAAAGGTTCTACGCTGAAGTCGAAGATCAAGCTCAAGAACCAGCGACAAGTCTCCTAATGAACTGATGCGGATCAGCGAAGACTCAGATTTGTCCACTCAACGTGAAGTATCAAAGTACAAGACTTCAGCTATCGCTGAACTTTATCATTCGCTGAATAGAAAATGATAATCGCTGAATCAACGAAAGCTGATCATGAAGTCCTCCGTACAAAGTACTTTTGTCTTAACCTCCCTTGCACGACTCCGTACGAAATGTCAGAAAAGAACCTCCGACTGTCTGAAATCGTACAACCACTCTGATACTACACTTTCATCCATGCGGCTACTAAGGTTGTCAACCAAGGTCAATGACATGCAACCAACCAGCTGATGACACGTGTAAAGTGTATACTGACTTGCATTAAATGCATGCAGTATATAAAGAGATGAACCCACTTCATTTGAAGTAACTTGCTAACTCTGGACAAGTTCAATCTCTTATCTCAAGATAGGTTATTATTAGTAATTTCCTTATCTCTCTTAGTGCAAGAAACCTTAGTGTTCCAACTTGTTTAGATTTAGGTTTATCCTTAATCTTGTTTCCGCAACAAGCTGTAAATTGTTAATGATTTATCAATAAACAATTTAGAAAAGTAAAATCTGTGTGTTTGTATTCAACCCCCCCCCCCTTCTACAAACTTGTATAGGCCTTCGGGACCAACAGCTTTCACTCACGAACAAGCTTGGGAAGTCCTAAAAAATGTCCAAAATGGGGAGCCGTTCCAACGATGACGACAACTTCATCGCGGGGTTCAAAACGTACCAACCCTTCCAATGATGACGATGACGACAACTTCATCGAGCAACTTCAACGACCCATCGGGAGAAACAAGGCAAAAAAAACATCAACGAGTAATACGAGCGGGTCGAATACGAACGAAAGTATTACTCAGTTGTTCACGACGTTCAACGAGAAGATTGATGATACAATGGAGTACAAAATGAAAAACTCGAACTCGAACGAGAAAAATTGGAACACGAACGAGAAATCGAACGAGCAAAACGATTTGAAAAAGACTTCGAGTTTTTCATAACCCCGCATGATCACCTTTCGGGCCCCGCTTTGATGGCTACGGTAGCGAGAAAAGAGCAAATTAAAAAATATCATAATTGGTAGTGTTTTGTATTTTGTAATTTTTAATTTTTTAATGAATGATATGAATTTTTATTTTTATTATTTATCTTATTTTTATTTATTAAAAAATATATAAATATTTTTATGTTGTTAAATAATTAAATGTATAAATAAAAAAATTAAAAAAAAATGAGGTGGCAAGAGGGCTTGAGGGTAGCGCTACGGGTCTTTAGGGCTTGAGGGCTTGAGGAGAGGGTTAGGAGAAAAGCTGATGTGACGCTGATGTGGCGCTTGAGGGCTTGAGGGCTTCTACGGAGCGGTACTGATGGCCTTATTGGAAGTACTTTTTAATTTTTACAAAGTATGAATATCACCGTTCAAAAAACAAAGTATGAATATCTAATTGGTTTCAAGTTTGTTCAAGTGTTTGACAACCAAAGCCGATTTAGGGTGTGTTTACTTATGACTTATTGGGCTTAATGAGGAAAACGGCTTATTCGCGCAGACATCGTATGTTGTTTACTTGGTTCTTAATCACTCATATGGAAGCTTATTCGCACAGATGGATGGGAGCTCTTGTCCCCATTAAGCTAAAATTTTGACAAAAATACCCCCTCCTAAAAGGAGGTCTTTAAAGAAAGGAAACACCCAATTGGTTTCACGCCTCCTTCCTTCATCTATCTTCAAACCCTAGCTACAAGAAGTTGTTTACTCTTCTTCTTCTTGTTCGATTTCTATCGCCTACTTCATGGTTTTCTGTTCTTCTAGTTCGATTTCTATAGCTCTCTTCAAACCCTAGCTCTTCGTCTACTAGTCTCCATCCATCGAAGGCCACTGCTCACGTCGTCCATGGTTTTCTCTTCTTGTTCTTCTTCTTCGATTTCTATGGTTCTTTGTTCTCCTTCTTTTCCGAATCCATGGTTTTCTGTCTTCTTCGATTTTAAGGAACAACCATGTTCTTCCATGGTTTTCTGCGTTCTTTATGGATTTAGGGTATAACCAGCCAACAGGTTCTTCTTCTGCGATTTATGTGGTTTTCAATCTTCTTCTTCGAGTTTAGGGTACAACTTGATTCTTCTTCTGCCATTTCAATGGTTTTCTATCTTCTTCGAATTTATGGTACATCCAGGTTCCTCTAAACCTGCAAGATTGATAAATCTTTGACTACAAATTTGGTTGATTTTGATTTGACTTTCGTATGAACCGATAAACAAAAATTGGGTTGGTTTTGAATTTGATTTTGATTTTGGTATGAACTGATAAACAAAAATTGGGTTGGTTTTGATTTTTGTTTTGATTGAACTGGGTTGATAATCAAAAATTGGTTCAAACACTTAAAAAAGTAAACAACAGTAAACATAGCAATTTTGTTTGAGGGGTAGATCGGTCATTTATCCCGTTCAGACAGTAGATTCATATAAAAAGGTAAACAACAACATATTTTTACCCGGTCAGACAAATTTACCCGGACAGACAAATTTATCCATACAGGACTTAATAGAAAATTTGGTAAACAGCCCCTTAGTAATCGAGCTTGTTTGTCATTGAGGAAAGTTTGTTTGGCTTAGGGTTTAGGCTATATACGTTTTTGGATATTTGCTAATGATGTTCAATAATTTTTGTGATTTTTGATGGGTTCATCGGCAGGAAAACCATGTATTGTTAATTTGTTTGTAAGCAAAAAAAACACAATCTTATTTCTCTGTAGAGTCGAAATCTCTCGACCCTTTTAATTAGGGGTGTACAAAAATCCGATGAACCTGGCGAACCCAACTTGAAACAACCCAAACCAACCCAAAACGACTTGATACTTAATTGAGGTCATAAAATCTTAAATCCATAGGAGTTAGGTTGGAATTAACTTAGAGTCATTTCAATTCAACCAACCCGAAGAACATGATGCTTTTTCGGGATTTTGCCTCAAATAACCATTCCACACCCCATGCGTCTTCAAATAGTCACTTTACCAACCCTCTTCCACAAATAGCCAAAACTTACGCAAAGAGTTTTGTCTGCGTAACTTTGCTTTTCCTCCAAAAATATAAAGAAAAATGATTTTTAAAAAAGTTTATGCAGAGAGTTTTCTCTGCGTAAATTTTTCCATCTCACGTGTCTGCGTAAAGTCCACATGCGCACCACGTGTACCTCACGTTGGAAAAAAAAAAGTTTACGCTTAGAGATCAAACACTTACGCAGAGATAAGTCTCTGCGTAAGTTTTAATTATTATTTTTTAATTTTTTTTCCTGATTTTTAGAAATAAGGGAATCATTTTCTGATTTTTCAGTCGATTTGACATAAAGAAAAGCTGAAGGGAATCCTTTTCTGATTTTTAGAAATAAGGGAATCATTTTCTGATTTTTTTTGATTTTTAGAAATAAGGGAATTCTTTTAAAGATTTTTTATATAAATATTTTTTTAAAATTATTTATGTAAAAATAAATAAATATTTTTTTAAAATATTTTAATAAATCTGTGTAAAATTAATTTGACAACACTATTAAATATGATTTTTTATTATTATTTTTTTCTTTAAAAACAATAAAAGTAGAATAAACCTAACAAATTGTGGAAGTTTTTATAAAAATCATAATAAAAACCTTATATATTTTTTAAATCAATATTTTTAACATATTTTGAAAAAACATGTGTTTTGTTTTATTTTTAAAGATTTTTTATATAAGTATTTTTCTAAATTATTTATATAAAAATAAATAAATAATTTTTTTTAAAGAATACTTGTACAACTGATTAGACGATACCCTAAAATCTGATATTTTAGTTAATATTTTGTTTTCTAAAAACAATAAAAATTTAGAAAACCTAAAAAATGAAGAAGTTAATATCCTAATTAATGTATGGACTGAATCTTTATGCGTAATTAATAAAAAAATCACGGTATTAAAAAAAAACTTACGCAGAGACTTCTCTCTGCGTAAGTTTTTTTATCTCTCCACGTAAACTTTTTTTCCCAACGTGGAGTACACGTGGTGCACATGTGGACTTTACGCAGACACGTAGGATGAAAAACTTACGCAGAGAAAACTCTCTACGTAAACTTTTTTTAAAATCATTTTTCTTTAAATTTTGGGAGGAAAAACAAAGTTACGCAGACAAAACTCTTTGCGTAAGTTTGTCTGCGTAAGTTTTGGCTATTTGTGGAAGATGGTTGGTAAAGTGGCTATTTGAAGACGCATGGGGTGTGGAATAACTATTTGAGGCAAAATCCATGTTTTTTCATACCATGCATTTAATATGATTGTTAAAAATCCTAATTAATATATGTACATTAGACATAAGACCAACCCGTAATTAGTTCTATTCATAATTATATCATAATTTCAATTGTAATGTACTTATTTATTTGCATGAACCTTCGAACTTTTTTTGAGTTTGTTAGTCTAACTTGTATGTTATCGTTTTGTTTTTACTTCGTTTAGACACAATCACTTAGCTACATTGTAAAATGATGTATCAAAGTTTCAACCCGGCCAAATCAGCCCAACATGTATGGTTTGGGTTAGGTTGTACTTTTGTTTGGGTTGGTTTTGATTTAGATTGAGTTCAAATGTCTTCAAAGGTTAACCCAACCCTTATGCAATCCTACTTATAAGGTAACTATCTTATTTTTCTCTCAATTCCTCCCGTGTTTAATTAAACCTAAATTTTGTTGCTTCAGATTTATGCATCAAATATTTGTTTATTATTGTATGGCCTTCAGAAAGGTTTTTTTAGCATCGTGAAAGCGTGATTTGAGAGAGATATTTACGATGAGAAAACATTTTGATCATTTACGTTTTTTTTCTTGGAGTTACATTTTCTATGCCTAATTACAAATAAATTTCCTTCTTATTGGTTATCTTTTAAAGACGTAAACTACATGCTATTTCACTTGAACTACAATTATTGTTTTTTTCGTTCTGAAAACTTTGGCTTAATTGATTTTGAGGTGTATTACATGTGGCTCTTATAAACACGTATTTGTTGGGGACTTATGATGCATGATGATATCTTTGTATTATCTGTTTGAGCAACAAACAGATATTACGTGTGTTCTGAAACGACAAAGAACTAGGTGTTTCATGTAGAAGTTAATCTTTATTTGATTTTACATATCATGATGTGAATAGTCAACTACTTCAATTCGACATCAAAGTTTTCTAGAAGATATTTAAGTAATTGCAAAATTTGATTTCGTAAATTTGGTGGACCATTTTTGTCATTTAGGTAGCGTTTGGTACGCAGACGGGACGGGACTGGACAGGACGGGACAGAACTAATTGTTTGTTCTGCGTTTGGTACGACTAGAACAGGACTGGACTAATTGTATGTTTTGCGTTTGGTAAGCTGGACAGGACGAGACTAAACTGTTAAAATGACTATGTTACCCCTAAACAAAATATTTAGTATTTTTTATTATATAATAGTTATAAATCAACTAAATATTTACATAATTATTAATCAAAATTAGAATAAATTACATAAGTCATATTCATAATTTATTAATGTAAAGTTATTTAAAATAATAGAAAAACTAAACAATTAAAAATGAAATTAAATAACCCCTTCATAAATCCCTAACCCTAGTAGGAGAAAAAACCCAGTTCACATTTTCGTCACCCACACAACCGCATTATTTTCAAATTCTTGAGTTCTTCCTCATCTCTATGCAGCCACAAGTTGTGTTTTTTTTTTCCAGATTCTTGAGTACGCATACACTAACTCGTGAATGAAAACAAAGTCGATCGAGAACCTAATCCAAAACCTAATCGAAAATTTCGTGAGTAAGAATCTGGAGATGATGTCGATGAAGAAACATGAAGAAGACGATTTTGTGTAGTCGATGAACGATCTAGAAGAAGACAGATGAATCTGGAAGAAGACAAATGAATCTGGAAGAATATGGAGGTGATGAACTAATGTGGAAGAAGATGGAGACGTCGACTGGATTACGTTTGGTGTGTTATCGGTGTGTAAAAAAGGGGTAATAGTGTAATTTGTTATTTAGTCCTCCGTTGTTCCACCTATTTTGGTAGAACAAAAACTTGTAAGTTTTGTCCCATGAAATGAAATTTTTGTCCCATGTTGTCCTATCTCATTTTTGTCCATGGCATACCAAACATGGCACTATTTTTTTTTGTCCCGTCCCGTCTCATCCAGTCTGATGAGAAGAGTGTAGTATTGATTCATGTCTTTAATTTTCTTCAACAATGCATGATGGTGGTATCCTTTTCTTTTATTTTCTGATAAATTAATATAGACGTTGATGTCTTTGTATATAGTGTTTGGGTAAAAAATCACACCCTCGACCGACCTGGGGAATTCCTTCGACGTGACCCATGGACTTCGATTACCCTAATGCCTACAAAAGTCATACCCCGACCGACAAGGATAATACCCATTATTGTCATATCCCCGACATACGTTAATAACCACGATAATTAGTTATTAAAAGACATATTGGGTCAATAGTCATCTTACATCTAATGATCGCACGTCACGTGTCGCACGTCGCATATCGCTAGTCCTACGTCACTAGTCTTATGTCGCCAGTTACGACTCGTCGGTCTTATATCGCTCTGGTCCTACGACATCATCATCTTGGTCTTACGACCTAGTGGTCTTACGACATTTTTATCCTAGTCTCGCGACATTTTTATAAGACCATTCCTATACTAAGATAAGGTCTTACAAGACATCTATAGTCATATACCTGGTCGTGTATTTCGGCAACGGTCGTATGCTCCATAAGATCGACGTCATGAACTTAAGATGGTATTACGATTACACTAACCATCAATGGTCAACAGTCGTTCCTTTTGTTCATTAATGCAGGTCTACAAGCCATTATGGTACAACGGTCAATAACGGTTGAGCCCTTAATGACATTAAAGACTCGACAGCGGTTACAAAGGCAATTATTAAAGCGCATTTAATGTCAACATCAGTTACAAGACCAACCATTAAGCACATTGAATGACCGGCGGAACCTATATAAAGGCATGCTCCAACCTCGAGCAGAGGGGGGAGGAATAGGGGTGCTCACGGGTTGGGTTGATCGGGTTGAAGGCATTTCGACACATCAACCCAATGTTGGCGGTTTGAAAAAATTTCAACCCAACCCAACCCAACCCGTTTGGGTTGATCGGGTTGGTCGGGTTGTGTTTAAACAAGGTGAAATCAAAATTAAAAACATAAAAATAAAGGAAACATGTCTTTAAAATACAACCGATAATTCAGACAATACTTAGATACTATATATAAAAATGTCTAAACCAAATATGATCAAATAACTTGACGTTTTCAATTTGCATATTTCTTAAATCTTAAACATATCGTCATCAAATGTTTTTCTCAATTTACATATATATGTTAACATCTACTATATATATATATATATATATGTGTGTGTGTGTGTGAGAAGGAGTTATATAGAGATGGATAAGAGATTGAATATATATATAGTTATATAGAGATGTATACGAGATTGAATATATATATATATATATATATATGTGTGTGTGTGTGTGTGTGTGTGTGTGTGTGAAGGAGTTATATAGAGATGGATAAGAGATTGAATATATATATATATAGTTATATAGAGATGTATACGAGATTGAATATATATATATCGGGTTCATCGGGTTGGGTTGGGTTCAAATTATCGTAACCCGATATCAACCCAATACATACGGTTTGAAGATTTTACAACTCGATTGGACATCGGGTTGCTTCGGGTTGGGTTTTTCCACGTCGGGTTGGGTTGGGTTGGTTGGGTTGAGTTGGTCGGGTTGATCGGGTTTTTGAGCACCCCTAGGGACGAATTTCATCAAGCTATACAACAACATTTCACATCTACTTCTACATTTTCTCTCTCGCATTCGAGCACACGTCGCTAACGCAAGTACCGCACGACAACAGTTCACACCGCATGACAACAGTTCACACCGCATGACAACAGTTCAAACCGCACGACAGCAGCATTGTTTCGCACATTCAACACACGACACACACTTTTTACACACGACTAAGTGTATTTTTACTTCATTTGTAACTTATTGTACACAAATCACATGTAACACAAGGATTATCGCCCCTGATTGGTGACCATAGTGCACTGTCGACTCTCACAGAGTCGACCGCGGTTTTTTCCCTCGTTTTGGGGTTTTCCGTGTCACCAAATCTCTTGTCTCTTTTACTTTTTCCTCGCGATTACGTTGTTTGGCTTGAGATACGTTTCTTTAGTTGTTAAATGTCCACATCGACCTTAAGTTGTACTTTTGTGCGATTTTTGGCATTAACAGTTTGGCGCCATCCGTGGGACCCCATCTAGAGAAAATCTCAAGCCAACACACATATCGCTCTAACGATCTTGTAAAGTTTTTTCAGGTATATGGCAAATTGTCAAGACCCCTGATTCAACTTCAATCGGAATCGAATACGGCTCGAAACCAGATTCAAACCCTGATAAAAAAAATGATTCGTCAAAGTATCGCATGTATCGCATCATCCAAAGGACTCGGGGGCTCGAAACACCCTTCACAAACTGAAAAATACCACATTTGATTTCAAAAGTCCTCGGAAAAGGCGCTTATCGACTCCATGTTACGGTAACTGTGACGTCCCACTTAGAATAACTCTATATATATATATATACTCTAAGTATATTCTCCTCGTTAATTATTTTGATCTAATATATAATCGTTGATTCAAGCATCATAAGATCATTGGTCAAAACCAACGACCACCCCCGGTTTTACATTACAGGCTCGCAAGATCATATGAACACGGGTCTTACGATTTACATCGTGAGAAACCAAAGTCTCTACGACTTATAAAAGCGCAGGTTGCGATTTATAGTCGTCAATAAAGGACGACTCGCATTTTTTCTCATGATCGCCAGTGATGGCAAACGCAGGTTTCGATTTATAGTCGTCAATAAAGGACGACTCGCATTTTTTCTTATGATCGCCAATGATGGCAAACGCAGGTTGCAATTTATAGTCGTAAGTAAAAGACGACTTACGTTTTAATTACGATCGCCAGTCATGGCAAACGCAGGTGGCAATTTATAGTCGTCAATAAAAGACGACCCACATTTTTTGTGATCGCCAATCACGACAAACACAGGTAAAAATCCTCGGTCGCCAATAAAAGCGACTCGCATATTGAAATCTCATCGCTAGTCATGGCATATGTCTTCAATAAAGACGACTTGTACAATCACCAGTCATGGTAAGACGCATGACAAAATGTAAAAATCGCCACTAAATACGACTCACATGCTTAAATTTCAGAATCGCCAAGAAAGGCAAATCGCGAGATTAATCATACAAACACGGGTAAGATAAAAAATTTACCGGCTTATAAAAATACTAGACACAACGTAACTTTGGTCTCTAACGACCGTGTCGGCTCGGAACGCCAGATCATTGGTCTCTAACGACCGTATCGTCTGTAAACGCCAGATCTTAGGTCTCTAACGACTGTATCGTCTGTAAACGCCAGATCTTAGGTCTCTAACGACCGTATCGGCTGTAAGCGCCAGATCTTAGGTCTCTAACGACCGTATCGGCTCGGAACGCCAGATCAAAAGTCTATAACGACAGTATCGGCTCGGAACGCCAGATCATAGGTCTATAACGACCATATCAGCTCTAAACGCCAGATCAAAAATCTATAACGACCGTATCGGCTCGGAACGCCAGAACATAAGTCTTTAACGACTGTATCACATGATCCTTAAATTTTATCTTGGTTCGATCATCTTATGATCGCCGCCAAGCTTTATTTCAGACCAATCGTCTTACGATTGACTCCCGACCCATACGTCTCATTTTGATAAAGATCCTCTTACGATCACCGTCGGTTCCTTACGTTTTAAGGTCGTCTTACGACCGTCAGATGAACACCACAAGTATCTTGTGCATTAAAGGTCATCATTCGATCGTCGCAACTTACTTAAACACCATCGACTGGACTCACGATTTTAGCTAACCAAGTCGATTTTCTTAGCAAAAGTGACACATCTCCGTATAAACACATTTTACGAGATCTGAAATTCAAATGGCTTTGAAATTCAAATCTCGGGGGGCTAACTGTTTGGGTAAAAAATCACACCCTCGACCGACCTGGGAAATTCCTTCGATATGACCCATGGACTTCGATTACCCTAATGCCTACAAAAGTCATACCCCCGACCGACAAGGATAATACCCATTATTGTCATATCCCCGACATACGTTAATAACCACGATAATTAGTTATTAAAAGACATATTGGGTCAATAGTCATCTTACATCTAATGATCGCACGTCACGTGTCGCATGTCACGTGTCGCACGTCGCACATCGCTAGTCCTACGTCACTAGTCTTATGTCGCCAATTATGCGTCACCAGTTACGACTCGTCGGTCTTATATCGCTCTGGTCCTACGACATCATCATCTTGGTATTACGACCTAGTGGTCTTACGACATTTTTATCCTAGTCTCATGACATTTTTAGGAGACCATTCCTATACTAAGATAAGGTCTTACAAGACATCTATAGTCATATACATGGTCGTGTATTTCGGCAACGGTCGTATGCTCCATAAGATCGACGTCCTGAACTTAAGATGGTATTACGATTACACTAACCATCAATGGTCAACAGTCGTTCCTTTTGTTCATTAATGCAGGTCTACAAGCCATTATGGTACAATGGTCAATAACGGTTGAGCCCTTAATGACATTAAAGACTCGACAGCGGTTACAAAGGCAATCATTAAAGCGCATTTAATGTCAACAGCGGTTACAAGACCAACCATTAAGCACATTGAATGACCGGCGGAACCTATATAAAGGAATGCTCCAACCTCTAGCAGAGGGGGGATGTTTGGGGAAAAAATCACTAGTCTCGACCACGACCAAGAAAGGTAAGACACATGTTATGAACTATATCTTGTATTAAGATAAGGCCCCGACAAAGACCCAAAAAAACCTCCGTCGTCCCCCCTAAAAGGTAAGTCGAGAGTTCCTCACGACACTCGACCTCGACGTCGCCTAGCTCACACGACCGTCGCATAAAACCATGCGACCTCGACCGACAAACGCGCTATACGACTGTTATGTTTTGTTCAGTGTTTAATGCAGGAATCAACGCCATTAATGGACAACGGCTATAACCGACGAAGTCAGTTATGAACATCTAAACCCGCATTAAAAGATGGCAATCGTTACGACAGCTATCAAAGTCCTTAATGATCCAATTAAAAGTGCCCAAAGACTATAAATTCCAAGCTCAATCCTCAGTTCAAGGGAAATCGAATAACACAGAGAGGAACACAGATACAACGCAGAGCATCAGACGCAAGCACTTGAACTCCGAAGAACACTTGAAGCACAGAAATCGCTCATAGAAGAATCGCTCTCGACGCACGACATCAGCACTCGACACACAGTTTAAACACACGACGCACATTGTTTTACATTAGAAAACACTTGTAACTTTACATTTTGAAGTCTTTCCTTCATTTGTATTGTAATCTCTGTACGATCGACACCTGGAACACCAAGGACATCGCCCCTGTTTGGCGACCATAGTGCAGCGACGACATCCATTGTCGTCCGCAGGTTTTTTCCTCGTTGAGGTTTTTCCTGCGTCATCAAAATCTCTGTCTCGTTTATATTTTTGTCTTGGTCGCACGCCTTTGTCGAACGATTCCTTTCTTTAGTTGTTAAAGTCCACATCGACCTTAAGTTGTCCCTTTGGTGCGATTTTTGGCATTAACAGTTTGGCGCCCACCGTGGGGCCTCATCTAGAGAAAATCTTCGACGAACGTGCGTCTTACTAACGGTTTCTTGGAGTTTTCTTTGTTCTCTGTTTCAGGAAAATGGCAGTCCCTGGAAATCAGCAGCATGTCATTGCCCAGATGTACCAGGAGCTTGAAGTCGCTCGAAATCAAATCAACGCCATGGCAGAGCAAAGTCGCAGAGCAACTGAGGAGATCGCACGATTACGGAATTCTTCTGGACCTCAGAATGGTCCTAGGCCATTCGTTCAGAATCCAAGCCAAGGATCGTTCGGACAGAACGGTCCTCGACCATTCGTGCATAATCCAGGTCCAGGATCAGGTCCGTTCGCTCAGAATCAGCATCCAGGTCCGTTCATGCAGAACCAGCAGCCGGGACCGTTCAGTCCAAATCCCCAGTTCGGGACGGCTTCTCCTCAGCATATAAGGCCACCACCCATGCAGAATGGATCGCAGCCATTTCCGAATGGATCGCAGCCGTTTCAGAATGGGTCACAGCCGTATTTTGTTCCTTTCAACGGAGACGCCAATGGCTCATCGCATGGCAATGGCACCAGTTCAGGAGTCAATCCGCAAGCAGGGGCAAATCTCGACCCCAATGACCTCGTCGCCCAGCGATTGAAAATGCTAGAAGATCAGAACGAGCGTGTCCTATCTTTGCTCGCCAAGCTACCTGGGGTAGCCGTGCCCGTCGACGTCGAGCCCCGATCAGGATTTCAGGCGTCGCCCTTTATCGATGAGATCGCGACTGTCGAGGTCCCGAAGAAGTACAACGTCCCCGCCTTCACGCCTAAGTATTCGGGAGTGAACTGATCCGACAGAGCACGTCGCGCAATACAAGCAGCTCATGTGGACAATCTCGATCCCACACATGTATCAGGAGGTTTGTATGTGCAAGAGCTTTGGTGCGACTCTCACCGGTCCTGCTCTCCAATGGTTGATCAATCTCAAACCCAAGTCCATCGGGTCGTTCGCTGAATTGGTCAACCAATTCTCTCAGCAATTCGCCAGCAGTCGCAAGATGGAGACGCAGACTAGTGACCTATATTATGTCGTGCAAAAGACCAATGAGTCTATCCGAAGTTATTTCAATAGATTTAATGCAGAGATGATCAGTATTCGCAATTGCGACGTCAAGACTGCAATCGAAGCTTATAAGCGTGGTCTAGACGATAGCTCAGGTTTGTATACTGATCTAACCAAATATCCTCCAGAGATTTTTGAAGACTTCCGAGCTCGAACCCTAGCGTATATGAGGGTAGAAGACGACGCTGCCTTTCGTCGCAAGCATACCGACGACAAGAGGTCGTTAGGTGTAAAGAAGTCAGAGGTCAAGACGAAAGCGATTTCCAAAATAGAGCTAGCACGTCATATCTCGAACGTCCGATTCAAGACAAAAGCAGAGGCTAAGACCGCGACCAAATTTCCTCAGTACCCCAAGATATCCTCTTACGGATTCAAAGGGTCCACTAAGGATTTGGTCGAAGCTCTGAAGACCGCCCAAGCGACCATTCGATGGCCTAAGAAGTCCGATCAGGACGACGCTAAGAAAGATAAATCTAAGTGGTGCGACTTTCATGTCGACCATGGTCATGCGACGGATGATTGCATAGCTCTCAGAAAGGAGCTAGCGTATCATGTCCCGAAAGGAAATCTCAAAGATATCATCGATGACGTCATTACTCCAACTAGCGACCATCGACCGTCAACCCCCGAGCATGCAAAGGTTGTCAATTGCATCACCGGCGGTTCAGACGTCTGTGGTCTGACATATTCCGCAGCCAAGCGTCATTCCAGTCAAGCACCTGACGATCGGCCTATTCCGCGTTCATCAAGGCCCAAAGGAGATTTGGAGTTGGAAGCTATGAAGATCATATTCGACCAAGACGACCTCGGTGATTCGTATCAGAAGCACCACGACGGGTTGATTATTCAACTCACGATTGGTAATTGTTTAACCCGACGAGTCTTGATCGATGGGGGCAGCTCAGCGAATGTCATTTTTCTTAACACCATCAAGGCCATGGGAATCGATCGTTCGGAAATCACCCGACGTTCGACGACCTTGGTTGGTTTCAATGGAGAAGCGACGAGGACATTTGGAGATATTATCTTGCCCGTCTATGCCGGAGGCTTTTTTCGATGGCAGAAGCCACTAAGCCTTCTACCTTTGTCGATTTAGCATACAACGCCAAAGACAACTGAAACGTATGAAAACATATGAAAACACATTAGCAAAGAATACGACGTCGACAACATATAAAAAACAAAAGTCTTGAAAGACAGACTTTCCATGAAGGCCACTGCTCACGTCGTCCATGGTTTTCTCTTCTTGTTCTTCTTCTTCGATTTCTATGGTTCTTTGTTCTCCTTCTTTTCCGAATCCATGGTTTTCTGTCTTCTTCGATTTTAAGGAACAACCATGTTCTTCCATGGTTTTCTGCGTTCTTTATGGATTTCGGGTATAACCAGCCAACAGGTTCTTCTTCTGCGATTTATGTGGTTTTCAATCTTCTTCTTCGAGTTTAGGGTACAACTTGATTCTTCTTCTGCCATTTCAATGGTTTTCTATCTTCTTCGAACTTATGGTACATCCAGGTTCCTCTAAACCTGCAAGATTGATAAATCTTTGACTACAAATTTGGTTGATTTTGATTTGACTTTCGTATGAACCGATAAACAAAAATTGGGTTGGTTTTGAATTTGATTTTGATTTTGGTATGAACTGATAAACAAAAATTGGGTTGGTTTTGATTTTTGTTTTGATTGAACTGGGTTGATAATCAAAAATTGGTTCAAACACTTAAAAAAAGTAAACAACAGTAAACATAGCAATTTTGTTTGAGGGGTAGATCGGTCATTTATCCCGTTCAGACAGTAGATTCATATAAAAAGGTAAACAACAACATATTTTTACCCGGTCAGACAAATTTACCCGGACAGACAAATTTATCCATACAGGACTTAATAGAAAATTTGGTAAACAGCCCCTTAGTAATCGAGCTTGTTTGTCATTGAGGAAAGTTTGTTTGGCTTAGGGTTTAGGCTATATACGTTTTTGGATATTTGCTAATGATGTTCAATAATTTTTGTGATTTTTGATGGGTTCATCGGCATGAAAACCATGTATTGTTAATTTGTTTGTAAGCAAAAAAAAACACAATCTTATTTCTCTGTAGAGTCGAAATCTCTCGACCCTTTTAATTAGGGGTGTACAAAAATCCGATGAACCTGGCGAACCCAACTTGAAACAACCCAAACCAACCCAAAACGACTTGATACTTAATTGAGGTCATAAAATCTTAAATCCATAGGAGTTGGGTTGGAATTAACTTAGAGTCATTTCAATTCAACCAACCCGAAGAACATGATGCTTTTTCGGGATTTTGCCTCAAATAACCATTCCACACCCCATGCGTCTTCAAATAGTCACTTTACCAACCCTCTTCCACAAATAGCCAAAACTTACGCAAAGAGTTTTGTCTGCGTAACTTTGCTTTTCCTCCAAAAATATAAAGAAAAATGATTTTTAAAAAAGTTTATGCAGAGAGTTTTCTCTGCGTAAATTTTTCCATCCCACGTGCCTGCGTAAAGTCCACATGCGCACCACGTGTACCTCACGTTGGAATAAAAAAAGTTTACGCTTAGAGATCAAACACTTACGCAGAGATAAGTCTCTGCGTAAGTTTTAATTATTATTTTTTAATTTTTTTTCCTGATTTTTAGAAATAAGGGAATCATTTTCTGATTTTTCAGTCGATTTGACGTAAAGAAAAGCTGAAGGGAATCCTTTTCTGATTTTTAGAAATAAGGGAATCATTTTCTGATTTTTTTTGATTTTTAGAAATAAGGGAATTCTTTTAAAGATTTTTTATATAAATATTTTTTTAAAATTATTTATGTAAAAATAAATAAATATTTTTTTAAAATATTTTAATAAATCTGTGTAAAATTAATTTGACAACACTATTAAATATGATTTTTTATTATTATTTTTTTCTTTAAAAACAATAAAAGTAGAATAAACCTAACAAATTGTGGAAGTTTTTATAAAAATCATAATAAAAACCTTATATATTTTTTAAATCAATATTTTTAACATATTTTGAAAAAACATGTGTTTTGTTTTATTTTTAAAGATTTTTTATATAAGTATTTTTCTAAATTATTTATATAAAAATAAATAAATAATTTTTTTTAAAGAATACTTGTACAACTGATTAGACGATACCCTAAAATCTGATATTTTAGTTAATATTTTGTTTTCTAAAAACAATAAAAATTTAGAAAACCTAAAAAATGAAGAAGTTAATATCCTAATTAATGTATGGACTGAATCTTTATGCGTAATTAATAAAAAAATCACGGTATTAAAAAAAAACTTACGCAGAGACTTCTCTCTGCGTAAGTTTTTTATCTCTCCACGTAAACTTTTTTTCCCAACGTGGAGTACACGTGGTGCACATGTGGACTTTACGCAGACACGTAGGATGAAAAACTTACGCAGAGAAAACTCTCTACGTAAACTTTTTTTAAAATCATTTTTCTTTAAATTTTGGGAGGAAAAACAAAGTTACGCAGACAAAACTCTTTGTGTAAGTTTGTCTGCGTAAGTTTTGGCTATTTGTGGAAGATGGTTGGTAAAGTGGCTATTTGAAGACGCATGGGGTGTGGAATAACTATTTGAGGCAAAATCCATGTTTTTTCATACCATGCATTTAATATGATTGTTAAAAATCCTAATTAATATATGTACATTAGACATAAGACCAACCCGTAATTAGTTCTATTCATAATTATATCATAATTTCAATTGTAATGTACTTATTTATTTGCATGAACCTTCGAACTTTTTTTGAGTTTGTTAGTCTAACTTGTATGTTATCGTTTTGTTTTTACTTCGTTTAGACACAATCACTTAGCTACATTGTAAAATGATGTATCAAAGTTTCAACCCGGCCAAATCAGCCCAACATGTATGGTTTGGGTTAGGTTGTACTTTTGTTTGGGTTGGTTTTGATTTAGATTGAGTTCAAATGTCTTCAAAGGTTAACCCAACCCTTATGCAATCCTACTTATAAGGTAACTATCTTATTTTTCTCTCAATTCCTCCCGTGTTTAATTAAACCTAAATTTTGTTGCTTCAGATTTATGCATCAAATATTTGTTTATTATTGTATGGCCTTCAGAAAGGTTTTTTTAGCATCGTGAAAGCGTGATTTGAGAGAGATATTTACGATGAGAAAACATTTTGATCATTTACGTTTTTTTTCTTGGAGTTACATTTTCTATGCCTAATTACAAATAAATTTCCTTCTTATTGGTTATCTTTTAAAGACGTAAACTACATGCTATTTCACTTGAACTACAATTATTGTTTTTTTCGTTCTGAAAACTTTGGCTTAATTGATTTTGAGGTGTATTACATGTGGCTCTTATAAACACGTATTTGTTGGGGACTTATGATGCATGATGATATCTTTGTATTATCTGTTTGAGCAACAAACAGATATTACGTGTGTTCTGAAACGACAAAGAACTAGGTGTTTCATGTAGAAGTTAATCTTTATTTGATTTTACATATCATGATGTGAATAGTCAACTACTTCAATTCGACATCAAATTTTTCTAGAAGATATTTAAGTAATTGCAAAATTTGATTTCGTAAATTTGGTGGACCATTTTTGTCATTTAGGTAGCGTTTGGTACGCAGACGGGACGGGACTGGACAGGACGGGACAGAACTAATTGTTTGTTCTGCGTTTGGTACGACTAGAACAGGACTGGACTAATTGTATGTTTTGCGTTTGGTAAGCTGGACAGGACGAGACTAAACTGTTAAAATGACTATGTTACCCCTAAACAAAATATTTAGTATTTTTTATTATATAATAGTTATAAATCAACTAAATATTTACATAATTATTAATCAAAATTAGAATAAATTACATAAGTCATATTCATAATTTATTAATGTAAAGTTATTTAAAATAATAGAAAAACTAAACAATTAAAAATGAAATTAAATAACCCCTTCATAAATCCCTAACCCTAGTAGGAGAAAAAACCCAGTTCACATTTTCGTCACCCACACAACCGCATTATTTTCAAATTCTTGAGTTCTTCCTCATCTCTATGCAGCCACAAGTTGTGTTTTTTTTTTCCAGATTCTTGAGTACGCATACACTAACTCGTGAATGAAAACAAAGTCGATCGAGAACCTAATCCAAAACCTAATCGAAAATTTCGTGAGTAAGAATCTGGAGATGATGTCGATGAAGAAACATGAAGAAGACGATTTTGTGTAGTCGATGAACGATCTAGAAGAAGACAGATGAATCTGGAAGAAGACAAATGAATCTGGAAGAATATGGAGGTGATGAACTAATGTGGAAGAAGATGGAGACGTCGACTGGATTACGTTTGGTGTGTTATCGGTGTGTAAAAAAGGGGTAATAGTGTAATTTGTTATTTAGTCCTCCGTTGTTCCACCTATTTTGGTAGAACAAAAACTTGTAAGTTTTGTCCCATGAAATGAAATTTTTGTCCCATGTTGTCCTATCTCATTTTTGTCCATGGCATACCAAACATGGCACTATTTTTTTTTGTCCCGTCCCGTCTCATCCAGTCTGATGAGAAGAGTGTAGTATTGATTCATGTCTTTAATTTTCTTCAACAATGCATGATGGTGGTATCCTTTTCTTTTATTTTCTGATAAATTAATATAGACGTTGATGTCTTTGTATATAGTGTTTGGGTAAAAAATCACACCCTCGACCGACCTGGGGAATTCCTTCGACGTGACCCATGGACTTCGATTACCCTAATGCCTACAAAAGTCATACCCCGACCGACAAGGATAATACCCATTATTGTCATATCCCCGACATACGTTAATAACCACGATAATTAGTTATTAAAAGACATATTGGGTCAATAGTCATCTTACATCTAATGATCGCACGTCACGTGTCGCACGTCGCATATCGCTAGTCCTACGTCACTAGTCTTATGTCGCCAGTTACGACTCGTCGGTCTTATATCGCTCTGGTCCTACGACATCATCATCTTGGTCTTACGACCTAGTGGTCTTACGACCTAGTGGTCTTACGACATTTTTATCCTAGTCTCGCGACATTTTTATAAGACCATTCCTATACTAAGATAAGGTCTTACAAGACATCTATAGTCATATACCTGGTCGTGTATTTCGGCAACGGTCGTATGCTCCATAAGATCGACGTCATGAACTTAAGATGGTATTACGATTACACTAACCATCAATGGTCAACGGTCGTTCCTTTTGTTCATTAATGCAGGTCTACAAGCCATTATGGTACAACGGTCAATAACGGTTGAGCCCTTAATGACATTAAAGACTCGACAGCGGTTACAAAGGCAATTATTAAAGCGCATTTAATGTCAACATCAGTTACAAGACCAACCATTAAGCACATTGAATGACCGGCGGAACCTATATAAAGGCATGCTCCAACCTCGAGCAGAGGGGGGAGGAATAGGGGTGCTCACGGGTTGGGTTGATCGGGTTGAAGGCATTTCGACACATCAACCCAATGTTGGCGGTTTGAAAAAATTTCAACCCAACCCAACCCAACCCAACCCGTTTGGGTTGATCGGGTTGGTCGGGTTGTGTTTAAACAAGGTGAAATCAAAATTAAAAACATAAAAATAAAGGAAACATGTCTTTAAAATACAACCGATAATTCAGACAATACTTAGATACTATATATAAAAATGTCTAAACCAAATATGATCAAATAACTTGACGTTTTCAATTTGCATATTTCTTAAATCTTAAACATATCGTCATCAAATGTTTTTCTCAATTTACATATATATGTTAACATCTACTATATATATATATATATATGTGTGTGTGTGTGTGAGAAGGAGTTATATAGAGATGGATAAGAGATTGAATATATATATAGTTATATAGAGATGTATACGAGATTGAATATATATATATATATGTGTGTGTGTGTGTGTGTGTGTGTGTGTGTGTGTGAAGGAGTTATATAGAGATGGATAAGAGATTTAATATATATATATATAGTTATATAGAGATGTATACGAGATTGAATATATATATATCGGGTTCATCGGGTTGGGTTGGGTTCAAATTATCGTAACCCGATATCAACCCAATACATACGGTTTGAAGATTTTACAACTCGATTGGACATCGGGTTGCTTCGGGTTGGGTTTTTCCACGTCGGGTTGGGTTGGGTTGGTTGGGTTGAGTTGGTCGGGTTGATCGGGTTTTTGAGCACCCCTAGGGACGAATTTCATCAAGCTATACAACAACATTTCACATCTACTTCTACATTTTCTCTCTCGCATTCGAGCACACGTCGCTAACGCAAGTACCGCACGACAACAGTTCACACCGCATGACAACAGTTCACACCGCATGACAACAGTTCAAACCGCACGACAGCAGCATTGTTTCGCACATTCAACACACGACACACACTTTTTACACACGACTAAGTGTATTTTTACTTCATTTGTAACTTATTGTACACAAATCACATGTAACACAAGGATTATCGCCCCTGATTGGTGACCATAGTGCACTGTCGACTCTCACAGAGTCGACCGCGGTTTTTTCCCTCGTTTTGGGGTTTTCCGTGTCACCAAATCTCTTGTCTCTTTTACTTTTTCCTCGCGATTACGTTGTTTGGCTTGAGATACGTTTCTTTAGTTGTTAAATGTCCACATCGACCTTAAGTTGTACTTTTGTGCGATTTTTGGCATTAACAGTTTGGCGCCATCCGTGGGACCCCATCTAGAGAAAATCTCAAGCCAACACACATATCGCTCTAACGATCTTGTAAAGTTTTTTCAGGTATATGGCAAATTGTCAAGACCCCTGATTCAACTTCAATCGGAATCGAATACGGCTCGAAACCAGATTCAAACCCTGATAAAAAAAATGATTCGTCAAAGTATCGCATGTATCGCATCATCCAAAGGACTCGGGGGCTCGAAACACCCTTCACAAACTGAAAAATACCACATTTGATTTCAAAAGTCCTCGGAAAAGGCGCTTATCGACTCCATGTTACGGTAACTGTGACGTCCCACTTAGAATAACTCTATATATATATATATATATATATATACTCTAAGTATATTCTCCTCGTTAATTATTTTGATCTAATATATAATCGTTGATTCAAGCATCATAAGATCATTGGTCAAAACCAACGACCACCCCCGGTTTTACATTACAGGCTCGCAAGATCATATGAACACGGGTCTTACGATTTACATCGTGAGAAACCAAAGTCTCTACGACTTATAAAAGCGCAGGTTGCGATTTATAGTCGTCAATAAAAGACGACTCGCATTTTTTCTCATGATCGCCAGTGATGGCAAACGCAGGTTGCGATTTATAGTCGTCAATAAAGGACGACTCGCATTTTTTCTTATGATCGCCAATGATGGCAAACGCAGGTTGCAATTTATAGTCGTAAGTAAAAGACGACTTACGTTTTAATTACGATCGCCAGTCATGGCAAACGCAGGTGGCAATTTATAGTCGTCAATAAAAGACGACCCACATTTTTTGTGATCGCCAATCACGACAAACACAGGTAAAAATCCTCGGTCGCCAATAAAAGCGACTCGCATATTGAAATCTCATCGCTAGTCATGGCATATGTCTTCAATAAAGACGACTTGTACAATCACCAGTCATGGTAAGACGCATGACAAAATGTAAAAATCGCCACTAAATACGACTCACATGCTTAAATTTCAGAATCGCCAAGAAAGGCAAATCGCGAGATTAATCATACAAACACGGGTAAGATAAAAAATTTACCGGCTTATAAAAATACTAGACACAACGTAACTTTGGTCTCTAACGACCGTGTCGGCTCGGAACGCCAGATCATTGGTCTCTAACGACCGTATCGTCTGTAAACGCCAGATCTTAGGTCTCTAACGACCGTATCGGCTGTAAGCGCCAGATCTTAGGTCTCTAACGACCATATCGGCTGTAAGCGCCAGATCTTAGGTCTCTAACGACCGTATCGGCTCGGAACGCCAGATCAAAAGTCTATAACGACAGTATCGGCTCGGAACGCCAGATCATAGGTCTATAACGACCATATCAGCTCTAAACGCCAGATCAAAAATCTATAACGACCGTATCGGCTCGGAACGCCAGAACATAAGTCTTTAACGACTGTATCACATGATCCTTAAATTTTATCTTGGTTCGATCATCTTATGATCGCCGCCAAGCTTTATTTCAGACCAATCGTCTTACGATTGACTCCCGACCCATACGTCTCATTTTGATAAAGATCCTCTTACGATCACCGTCGGTTCCTTACGTTTTAAGGTCGTCTTACGACCGTCAGATGAACACCACAAGTATCTTGTGCATTAAAGGTCATCATTCGATCGTCGCAACTTACTTAAACACCATCGACTGGACTCACGATTTTAGCTAACCAAGTCGATTTTCTTAGCAAAAGTGACACATCTCCGTATAAACACATTTTACGAGATCTGAAATTCAAATGGCTTTGAAATTCAAATCTCGGGGGGCTAACTGTTTGGGTAAAAAATCACACCCTCGACCGACCTGGGAAATTCCTTCGATATGACCCATGGACTTCGATTACCCTAATGCCTACAAAAGTCATACCCCCGACCGACAAGGATAATACCCATTATTGTCATATCCCCGACATACGTTAATAACCACGATAATTAGTTATTAAAAGACATATTGGGTCAATAGTCATCTTACATCTAATGATCGCACGTCACGTGTCGCATGTCACGTGTCGCACGTCGCACATCGCTAGTCCTACGTCACTAGTCTTATGTCGCCAATTATGCGTCACCAGTTACGACTCGTCGGTCTTATATCGCTCTGGTCCTACGACATCATCATCTTGGTATTACGACCTAGTGGTCTTACGACATTTTTATCCTAGTCTCATGACATTTTTAGGAGACCATTCCTATACTAAGATAAGGTCTTACAAGACATCTATAGTCATATACATGGTCGTGTATTTCGGCAACGGTCGTATGCTCCATAAGATCGACGTCCTGAACTTAAGATGGTATTACGATTACACTAACCATCAATGGTCAACAGTCGTTCCTTTTGTTCATTAATGCAGGTCTACAAGCCATTATGGTACAATGGTCAATAACGGTTGAGCCCTTAATGACATTAAAGACTCGACAGCGGTTACAAAGGCAATCATTAAAGAGCATTTAATGTCAACAGCAGTTACAAGACCAACCATTAAGCACATTGAATGACCGGCGGAACCTATATAAAGGCATGCTCCAACCTCTAGCAGAGGGGGGATGTTTGGGGAAAAAATCACTAGTCTCGACCACGACCAAGAAAGGTAAGACACATGTTATGAACTATATCTTGTATTAAGATAAGGCCCCGACAAAGACCCAAAAAAACCTCCGTCGTCCCCCCTAAAAGGTAAGTCGAGAGTTCCTCACGACACTCGACCTCGACGTCGCCTAGCTCACACGACCGTCGCATAAAACCATGCGACCTCGACCGACAAACGCGCTATACGACTGTTATGTTTTGTTCAGTGTTTAATGCAGGAATCAACGCCATTAATGGACAACGGCTATAACCGACGAAGTCAGTTATGAACATCTAAACCCGCATTAAAAGATGGCAATCGTTACGACAGCTATCAAAGTCCTTAATGATCCAATTAAAAGTGCCCAAAGACTATAAATTCCAAGCTCAATCCTCAGTTCAAGGGAAATCGAATAACACAGAGAGGAACACAGATACAACGCAGAGCATCAGACGCAAGCACTTGAACTCCGAAGAACACTTGAAGCACAGAAATCGCTCATAGAAGAATCGCTCTCGACGCACGACATCAGCACTCGACACACAGTTTAAACACACGACGCACATTGTTTTACATTAGAAAACACTTGTAACTTTACATTTTGAAGTCTTTCCTTCATTTGTATTGTAATCTCTGTACGATCGACACCTGGAACACCAAGGACATCGCCCCTGTTTGGCGACCATAGTGCAGCGACGACATCCATTGTCGTCCGCAGGTTTTTTCCTCGTTGAGGTTTTTCCTGCGTCATCAAAATCTCTGTCTCGTTTATATTTTTGTCTTGGTCGCACGCCTTTGTCGAACGATTCCTTTCTTTAGTTGTTAAAGTCCACATCGACCTTAAGTTGTCCCTTTGGTGCGATTTTTGGCATTAACAGTTTGGCGCCCACCGTGGGGCCTCATCTAGAGAAAATCTTTGACGAACGTGCGTCTTACTAACGGTTTCTTGGAGTTTTCTTTGTTCTCTGTTTCAGGAAAATGGCAGTCCCTGGAAATCAGCAGCATGTCATTGCCCAGATGTACCAGGAGCTTGAAGTCGCTCGAAATCAAATCAACGCCATGGCAGAGCAAAGTCGCAGAGCAACTGAGGAGATCGCACGATTACGGAATTCTTCTGGACCTCAGAATGGTCCTAGGCCATTCGTTCAGAATCCAAGCCAAGGATCATTCGGACAGAACGGTCCTCGACCATTCGTGCATAATCCAGGTCCAGGATCAGGTCCGTTCGCTCAGAATCAGCATCCAGGTCCGTTCATGCAGAACCAGCAGCCGGGACCGTTCAGTCCAAATCCCCAGTTCGGGACGGCTTCTCCTCAGCATATAAGGCCACCACCCATGCAGAATGGATCGCAGCCATTTCCGAATGGATCGCAGCCGTTTCAGAATGGGTCACAGCCGTATTTTGTTCCTTTCAACGGAGACGCCAATGGCTCATCGCATGGCAATGGCACCAGTTCAGGAGTCAATCCGCAAGCAGGGGCAAATCTCGACCCCAATGACCTCGTCGCCCAGCGATTGAAAATGCTAGAAGATCAGAACGAGCGTGTCCTATCTTTGCTCGCCAAGCTACCTGGGGTAGCCGTGCCCGTCGACGTCGAGCCCCGATCAGGATTTCAGGCGTCGCCCTTTATCGATGAGATCGCGACTGTCGAGGTCCCGAAGAAGTACAACGTCCCCGCCTTCACGCCTAAGTATTCGGGAGTGAACTGATCCGACAGAGCACGTCGCGCAATACAAGCAGCTCATGTGGACAATCTCGATCCCACACATGTATCAGGAGGTTTGTATGTGCAAGAGCTTTGGTGCGACTCTCACCGGTCCTGCTCTCCAATGGTTGATCAATCTCAAACCCAAGTCCATCGGGTCGTTCGCTGAATTGGTCAACCAATTCTCTCAGCAATTCGCCAGCAGTCGCAAGATGGAGACGCAGACTAGTGACCTATATTATGTCGTGCAAAAGACCAATGAGTCTATCCGAAGTTATTTCAATAGATTTAATGCAGAGATGATCAGTATTCGCAATTGCGACGTCAAGACTGCAATCGAAGCTTATAAGCGTGGTCTAGACGATAGCTCAGGTTTGTATACTGATCTAACCAAATATCCTCCAGAGATTTTTGAAGACTTCCGAGCTCGAACCCTAGCGTATATGAGGGTAGAAGACGACGCTGCCTTTCGTCGCAAGCATACCGACGACAAGAGGTCGTTAGGGGTAAAGAAGTCAGAGTTCAAGACGAAAGCGATTTCCAAAATAGAGCTAGCACGTCATATCTCGAACGTCCGATTCAAGACAAAAGCAGAGGCTAAGACCGCGACCAAATTTCCTCAGTACCCCAAGATATCCTCTTACGGATTCAAAGGGTCCACTAAGGATTTGGTCGAAGCTCTGAAGACCGCCCAAGCGACCATTCGATGGCCTAAGAAGTCCGATCAGGACGACGCTAAGAAAGATAAATCTAAGTGGTGCGACTTTCATGTCGACCATGGTCATGCGACGGATGATTGCATAGCTCTCAGAAAGGAGCTAGCGTATCATGTCCCGAAAGGAAATCTCAAAGATATCATCGATGACGTCATTACTCCAACTAGCGACCATCGACCGTCAACCCCCGAGCATGCAAAGGTTGTCAATTGCATCACCGACGGTTCAGACGTCTGTGGTCTGACATATTCCGCAGCCAAGCGTCATTCCAGTCAAGCACCTGACGATCGGCCTATTCCGCGTTCATCAAGGCCCAAAGGAGATTTGGAGTTGGAAGCTATGAAGATCATATTCGACCAAGACGACCTCGGTGATTCGTATCAGAAGCACCACGACGGGTTGATTATTCAACTCACGATTGGTAATTGTTTAACCCGACGAGTCTTGATCGATGGGGGCAGCTCAGCGAATGTCATTTTTCTTAACACCATCAAGGCCATGGGAATCGATCGTTCGGAAATCACCCGACGTTCGACGACCTTGGTTGGTTTCAATGGAGAAGCGACGAGGACATTTGGAGATATTATCTTGCCCGTCTATGCCGGAGGCTTTTTTCGATGGCAGAAGCCACTAAGCCTTCTACCTTTGTCGATTTAGCATACAACGCCAAAGACAACTGAAACGTCTGAAAACATATGAAAACACATTAGCAAAGAATACGACGTCGACAACATATAAAAAACAAAAGTCTTGAAAGACAGACTTGCCATGAATGCTAGTCCAGCAACATGGGCCTCAGTATCCTCGAGAGAAACTCCGTCAAAACACTCTCTGAAAGAAGGGAGCTGATACTTTCCCAAATGAGGGAACAGTTTCGTCCCGTCTAGGACATTATCATCCAAAAAATCCGACGGCAACGTAAAGTTCACCGTCGTTTCAGAGCCCGTTTGCGCGCCCTTGCCCTTGTCGGCGAAAGAAGGGCCTGACGCGGCAAGAGGAGACATCGTCGCCGGTTGCGCCGTATCAACGGACCTTGTATCAGAAAACTTCTCGATAGACACGGTCGATACCTTCGCCTTCTCAGGCGAGACAACTTTCGACGAACCACCCGTCCTGGACGATGGTTCACTCAAAACGGACATCCTCGTCCTCTTTGGGAGACCCGACCCAGATGTCGGGACTTCTTTTCTCTTTAAAACCCCCGACCCAGCTGTCGAGGTATCCTTCCCCCTGTCTACCCTCGCCTTACGAGTTAGCTCAACTTGAGCCATCCTCTTGGCGGCTGCAGGTGTCAACTTCGCCCGAGATTCTCCTGTATGGTAAAAGAAAGAATTAGATGATTGAGAACAAAGATAGATTAGGACGAGCAGAAGCAAAGAGATACTTACCAGTTATCTCTAATTCCTCCTCCTCCCTCTCCTCGGTCGCCTCGGAATCCTCTCTCTCGTCTTCTTCTTTCTCCTCTCGACCCATCCTCACTCTGTCGCTCAAGAAAACGGTGTCATCATCCCCGTCTACCAGATGACGCGTGACGTACGACCGGTCTTCAGTGCTAAACTCCAGGAACTTTTCGACCTTAGCCCGGGAAGCATCGTCCGGCTCTACCTTGTCGAAATCAATATCTGCACATAAAAAAGAAGATCAGTCGAAAAAACAACCGAGCAACAGAATAACATAAAACATACGATAAACAATTAAAAGCTCATCCGTCATATTCCAACCCTCCCTAATCCAGTCACTATCAGTGTCCAGCGTCGACACCCGCACGAATACATACCTCTTCTTCCAAGGTACGATCACCCTTGTGCCTTGAAAACAAACTATAGCGACGGTACCGATCACTTTTGACCTTATACGCCGTCAGTAGGTCCCTCACATTCATCGGTGGATTCCAGTTTGAGGTAAGTCGTTCGATGATTAGGATAACTCGCCAGAACTGGGGCATCAGTTGCTCCGGTGAAAGATCGAATTCGCACATGAACTCTTTGACCAGAGGCGAATATGGCCAATGAAAGCCTATCTTGAACGGATACTCATAAATGACGACGTACCCTTTAGGGCACATTTCTGGTCGAACCTGGCCAACCCTACTTACGGTGATCCCCATGGGAATCCTCGCTAGACTTCTAAAGTCGTCGAGATCTTCTTCGTTTTTAATAGCGCTTCTAGGCTCAGTCGACATTGCTAAACCTGTTAAATTGATTTGCACTTCTGAAAGACCCCAAATATCCCAATTCCTCCTAGGTTTCCTAGCAATGGATTTGCGACGCATACGCAAACTGAAGGGTCGCACTTTATATGGTCGTTCTAAACCTTGAAAATCCTAACCGAATCGAAAATTCCTACGGGTTCAGGAAAGACTGGACGAAGAAAGGCAAGAAAATCAAGAAAAACATTTGCGCCTAAAAACTCTCTGAAGTCGTAAACAGGGAAAGATCCATCGTAATCTTTATTTATGCAGTCGATCATGTCAGGTCGAGTCCTTCGATGATCGCCACACGTCACCGTCTTTTCGTATGACTACATGGATCGTCGACACCTATCAAAGACAGCTGGTAAGCACAATCATGCGTCGGTATGACGTCACAACCTCGTTTCCTCTTCGACTTCTCATTCAGTTAGAATCGAACCAATCCAGTTCCAAGACAACCAAGGTAACTTTCGACACGTGTCACAATCCTGAGCACCCGACAAGCAAAATTTAAAATTCGAATTCGCCATCCTACTTTCAAATTTTGGGGGCAAACTGTTTGGGCAAAAAATCACTAGTCTCGACCACGACCAAGAAAGGTAAGACACATGTTATGAACTATATCTTGTATTAAGATAAGGCCCCGACAAAGACCCAAAAAAACCTCCGTCGTCCCCCCTAAAAGGTAAGTCGAGAGTTCCTCACGACACTCGACCTCGACGTCGCCTAGCTCACACGACCGTCGCATAAAACCATGCGACCTCGACCGACTAACGCGCTATACGACTGTTATATTTTGTTCAGTGTTTAATGCAGGAATCAACGCCATTAATGGACAACGGCTATAACCGACGAAGTCAGTTATGAACATCTAAACCCGCATTAAAAGATGGCAACCGTTACGACAGCTATCAAAGTCCTTAATGATCCAATTAAAAGTGCCCAAAGACTATAAATTCCAAGCTCAATCCTCAGTTCAAGGGACATCGAATAACACAGAGAGGAACACAGATACAACGTAGAGCATCAGACGCAAGCACTTGAACTCCGAAGAACACTTGAAGCACAGAAATCGCTCACAGAAGAATCGCTCTCGACGCACGACATCAGCACTCGACACACAGTTTAAACACACGACGCACATTGTTTTACATTAGAAAACACTTGTAACTTTACATTTCGAAGTCTTTCCTTCATTTGTATTGTAATCTCTGTACGATCGATACCTGGAACACCAAGGACATCGCCCCTGTTTGGCGACCATAGTGCAGCGACGACGTCCATTGTCGTCCGCGGGTTTTTTCCTCGTTGAGGTTTTTCCTGGGTCATCAAATTCTCTGTCTCGTTTATATTTTTGTCTTGGTCGCACGCCTTTGTCGAACGATTCCTTTCTTTAGTTGTTAAAGTCCACATCGACCTTAAGTTGTCCCTTTGGTGCGATTTTTGGCATTAACAGGGGACGAATTTCATCAAGCTATACAACGACATTTCACATCTACTTCTACATTTTCTCTCTCGCATTCGAGCACATGTCTCTAACTGTAACACCCTACAAACAGGGCCAATTTAAAACTTAAAATTGCCACAAGTTATGATCATAAGACTTCGAACTTCTATAACCTGAGGATCAAAGGTAAAGGTTTTATATACAACATATTTTAATTCAAATAACCTATTAATCTAATCATACATCATAATTAGATTAATTAAGTTATCTAATCCTTTGTCCCAGAAGCATCCAAAATAGCTAGATCCTCCGTTATCTTTAAGTTGAGTCTTTCCAAAAATCCTCATCACACCCTTCCCTCTTATTTCCCGGAGCTTGTACCTGGTAAGAAAAATTCAACTTGAAACATTAGGCTTTCGCCTAGTGAGAATATTCAAATCAAATTTAAAGTTAAACAATTAAAATATCATCAGATACGTCAAACCTGTTCTCACTCATCTTACCGTACAATAACTCCTTTCAATACTGGGAATCTACCCCAATCCCATACTTATGACTAATTCGTCTAGCCATAACCACACTACCAAGAGTCTACTATAAATCATCCCAGATTCAAAGTCAAAACTCTTATCTAAGAAATTACAAGTCAAAACCTGCCTATTTCTTATTCCTCTTTTCATAATTGGGAAATCTCTGATCTTCCCTGTAACAATGGAAATCTCCGATCTTCCATTTGAAATAGGAATTACAAATCAAAATCTGCCTATTCCACATTTCATATTTTCCTCACCTCAGAATCAATGGTCCTAATGGGATTATTATATCGCGATAAACAACCGGGACCCCCGATGATTCAAGGTACACTCAATTACTAAAAATTACATCCCTTTGGTCAATGGCAAGTATTCGGTTCCCATTAGACCGTACCCAGGTGCCCCCGATGACCGGATGCCTACTTTTAGTAATTACAACATAATACATAAGTATTATAACTCTTATCAGTGTATATGCATAACACACAATGTAATACATTCTACATATGTATTTATAAAGAATCTTAATAATTCTAGTACCTCGACTTCTTGGCTATCCCATCTTTGCAATTTAGCACGGGGACCAACAGAGCATAACTTTTAAATCATCTAACTGGACTCTTTACTGATTAAGACAAGTCCTTTATTTATCATGTTTAGACATACATATTACATATCTATTTCAATATTAATTTCTGAACTTTAAAGAGAGTTAAATAAACTCACCTGATGCGAAGTCACACTTCCTTTAATTCTTTTAAAGTCGTAGGGACTTCTGTTTTCACCACCACAGTTTACTATAATATCCAATATAAAAATATACCGATATTAATTTACAGAACAGGACTTCTAAGAACTAAGAATCCTTAATCTCTAAAATCTACGTCTCAAGTCGCAACGCACTGGGCCAAGTCGCAACCAACTACTGCGACTCCAACCCCAAATCGCAACCCACTATTACGATTCCAACCCAAGTCACAACCTTCTATTGCGATTTCGACACCAAGTCGCAATCAACTGTTGCGACTCCAATGCCAAGTCGCAATCAACTGTTGCGACTCCAATGCCAAGTCGCAATCAAGTGTTGTGACTCTAATGCCAAGTCGCAACCCTCTATTGCGACTTCAACACCAAATCGCAACCGTCTATTGCGACTTGCTTGAATGTCGCAATGCACTACTGCGACTTGCTTGAATGTCTCAACCCTCTGCAATTATCTAAAAAACCCAAGTCGCAACCTTCTATTGCGATTTCGACACCAAGTCGCAATCAACTGTTGCGACTCCAATGCCAAGTCGCAATCAACTGTTGCGACTCCAATGCCAAGTCGCAATCAACTGTTACGACTCCAATGCCAAGTCGCAACCCTCTATTGCGACTTCAACACCAAATCGCAACCGTCTATTGCGACTTGCTTGAATGTCGCAATGCACTACTACGACTTGCTTGAATGTCTCGACCCTCTGCAATTATCTAAAACCCAGATTTTTATACTTTTAAGCTATGTTTGATTCTGTAAACATGCAGATATGTTCAATACACCTATCTTAACATATCTACTAACCCAGATTCTCAAAATCATGTTTAAATCATCAAAACCCACCTAAAACTCCATAGAAAACTTTTTACTAACAAGATGAAGGTTTGTGATATATTTACCTTGGATTGATTCCTCTTTTCCAGTTGCAACAAATAGGATTCCTTCTTCTTTTCTTCCTTCTTTCGATTTCTTTCTCTTTTCACCGAAACACACACACACTTGTGCACACTCAAAATATCAAAAAGAAGAAGAAGTTTTATTTTTCTTCTTTACTACCAAACAAGGCGGTGGTGGGTTTAAGTTTGATCACATTGACCAAACAAACCCTCAACTTTCCTCCAATGGCAACCTTCACCCTCATACTTATAAATTAAAAATTAAAGTTTACCCCTAACTTATTAATCCCTAAAAACGATTAACATAACTTACTCAGGGTTAAACTCTAATAATTAATTTATCAACTAAAAATCACGACTTATCAAATAATTATACTCAATTAATTAATAAAACTCATCATCTTTATATATGAAAATTCGAGATGTTACACTAACGCAAGTACCGCACGACAACAGTTCACACCGCATGACAACAGTTCAAACCGCACGACAACAACATTGTTTCGCACGTTCAACACACGACACACACTTTTTACACACGACTAAGTGTATTTTTACTTCATTTGTAACTTATTGTACACAAATCACCTGTAACACAAGGATTATCGCCCCTGATTGGCGACCATAGTGCACTGTCGACTCTCACAGAGTCGACCGCGGTTTTGTCCCTCGTTTGGGGTTTTCCGCGTCACCAAATCTCTTGTCTCTTTTACTTTTTCCTCGCGATTACGTTGTTTGGCTTGAGATACGTTTCTTTAGTTGTTAAATGTCCACATCGACCTTAAGTTGTACTTTTGTGCGATTTTTGGCATTAACATATAGTATTTATATCACTTGATGTTTGTTTATAGATAGTGTTTATTTGAATCGAGAAAAAAGAATAATGTATTCCGTGAAGATTTATGCAAAGAGGTATGTTGAATATATATATATAGGGTCCTTCTTTTGCTAACCAACCCATTGGTACTAACTCTGCTAACCATCAATTGACCAATCAAAATCATCTTTAACAATTGGTTGATGTTCACGCAAGTTTTACAAAGTATGGTTAAAATTGTATTTTCAATTTATTAATATATCCATTATATTACTTCCTTGTTTATCTCACCAATATCCCACGATTATGATTCCTTATTTGTAGCCCAAATAAAATTTAATATTCATTCATTATTTTTAGCAAAAATCAAATTCAATCATTATCAATAATAAAATTTAATATTCATTCCACGATTATGATTAATCTTTAACGCAGTAGTTGATTTAAAGACATATTCGAGGTTAATCCTCAATAATACTTGTTTTTAACTTTTCTGAAAAATTGTGCACTGCACTTTTATTAGAATTTTATAATCATTGCATACATGCACATACCCAATTTTATTATAAAGAATTTTCATAACAGTCACTTGATATGTGTACTGTGTACATATGCACTTTTATTAGACTTTTATATTGTCAATCCAATTGCATAAGTGCACATAGTTATGTAGTATAAAGAATTTTGATAACAGATACTTGATATGTGCACATATGCACTTTTGTTAGACTTTTATATCATCAATCCAATTGCATAAGTGCACATAGTTATGTTGCATAAAGAATTCTAAATAACAATTACTTTATATGTGCACAAATGCACGTATACTAGACTTTTATAAATATTGCATATATGCACATAACCATTCTTTTAAAAACTAATGGATGAACTTAAGCACCATTATGTTCCATATAAGAATGGTTGATCGAAGATATGAATTGACGGGTTGTTGATTGTGTTCGATAATGTGATGGTTTTTATTTTTAGATACCCGCGATCTCTTTTGTTTTTTTGGAAGAGATGAGATAATTATCCCTTAAAAGTAGGTGATTCCATTTTGAATGTTTATTGTTTTGGACAAAAATGCCCCTCTGCACTTATGCACAAATATCAACATTCTCTTTTTTAATTTTAGATAATATTATAATCATTGATTTAATTATAACCGTTGATCTAAATAATCTATGGTTGTGATCGGTTAGCACAGTTAGTACCAATTAATTCGAGATGTTAATACTCAATTAATTAATAAAACTCATCATCTTTATATATGAAAATTCGAGATGTTACAATACTCCCCAACTTGGAAATGATTTCGTCCTCGAAATCAAAGCTAAGCAAACAAATGGGGATATCTAACTTTCATATCTTCTTCTGACTCTAAAGTCACATTAACACCTCGATGATGCTTCCATTGAACTTTCAACATTACCATCTCTTTACCACTTCGTAACTTCTTAACTGACTTTTCCAGAATTGCCTCTGGTTCCTCTACACATCGGCTCCCTTCATCTACCCTTACATCAGTAAGTGGAATCACATCTTGTTCTTCGGCTAAACATTTCCGAAGATAACACACATGAAATGTATTATGGATCCCTTCCAGCTCAGGTGGAAGATCCAATTGATACGCTTGTAGACCAACTCTTTTGGTGATAGTGAAAGGTCCTAGAAAACGAGGACTCAACTTCCCAAGCTTTCCAAACCGTATCACTCCTTTCCATGGGGACACTTTAAGCATCACACGCTCCCCAACTTGAAATTCTTTTGGCCTCCTTTTCGGATCAGCATAGCTTTTCTGTCTATCTTGAGCCGCTTTCATATGCTGCCGAATTTCCTTTACCTTATCCGCGGTTTGTTGCACAAGTTCTGGACCAGCGAACTGTTTCTCTCCGGCTTCAAACCAACACACCGGAGTTTTGCATTTCCTACCATACAATGCCTCAAAAGGTGCCCTTCCGATGCTGGAATGGTAACTGTTGTTGTAAGCAAATTCTACCAACGGCAAATGAGAATCCCAGTTACCTCCAAAATCTAGCACACACGATCTAAGCATATCTTCCAAAGTCTGTATTGTTCTTTCACTTTGGCCGTCAGTCTGTGGGTGATAAGCAGTACTCAGATTAACCCTCGTACCCAACTTTTCTTGAAGCGACTGCCAAAATCTGGAAGTAAACCGACTGTCACGATCGGACACAATAGACACCGGTATACCGTGTCGTGACACCACTTCATCAATATATAGCTTTGCCAATTTATCTATTGGTGATGCTTCTTTCATAGCTAAGAAATGAGCACTATTCGTCAGTCGATCGACGATTACCCAAATGGTATCGTTACCTGCAACGACCTAGTTTCCAAACATACATAATATACATCAATTAACATATTATACATAACATTGTTTCATAACAAAAGATACATAATAAATCACGTACGGTCCCTTTAATCTCGAAACTACAAAATACATAAATCTTCCTAATCATCATCGGTCATCAAAACCATCCTACATCTTATCCTTTCCTTTGCCGCTATAAGTTCCTCGACCTGGAATACATATTTTTGAAAACAAAACGAGGGTTAGACCAAACGGTCTAGTGAGATAATCCCTGTCAGTTTAGAAGTCCTTTTTATAAAATACACATATACCACAACTAATTAAATACCAAATAAGACTCGTATATCGTGCACAACTCCTCATCCTCATTCCCCATGGCCATATTAGTTGGTTGCGAGCCAACAACACCGATGTACAACAACTACAGCACCGTTGTACAACAACTACAGCACCGCTGTACAACAACTACAGCAAACATCCGCCGGCATAGTTCGGCAAGTGCTCTCGTGTAATGTAATGCACATATAAATACAATATATATCTCAATATATCATATTGTCATTTATAAAAACCTTTCATCACATTCCAACCATATATATATATATATCACATTTTCTTTTATAAAAACGTTACCACATTCCAACCACATATACGTCTCAATATAAACACATAATCACATATATATGTATCCCAGTTGAAAACGTTTTAAAAGTAAACTCACCTCGATGACGATATCCAACCATAAAATCTTAACCGATGCGAAGGATCGAAACAGAATCCTAATCTGGATCAAAGTAACACATATTACAAACAAAGCAATCAAACCCACTCCATAACTTTAATAATCTTATTAGACTCTAAACGATACCCTTAAAGATCTTTATAACGACTCGAAACGAAAAGTCGAAAAGCACAAAACCATATAAAATTCATATTTTGAACACCTAAAAAGCTTTCCAACATAATATTATCAAAATACAATCCGCAAAAGTTTTTACCATCCCTAATCCTCTTTATTTTCTTTTTTTTTATACCAAAACCAAAGATAATATTCCATCCAAACCAAAAGGTAAAAAAAAACATCATTTGGAACCAAAATAAATAACCACCGATCCATTGATCTTCAAAAATTACAACCACAAATTTACATCTTTTTGGAATTTAGATAACCTTTAAAATCACTAAAATCACCGTTAATGGAAATTCAATCTTCGTCAAAAGTTTTATAAAATAAAACTTACATAAAGATCCGATATGAGATGATTAAAGAAATTTATTTATGGTAGAATAAAAATTAGAACAAAGTCATCCAAGAAAAATCGTTAACATCAACACTTCAACTAAATCAAAATACTTACCATCAAACCTAAACTTTATTAAAAAGAACTAAAAAGAAATCATACCTTAAATGATCCAAATCAAAGGAATCCTTTTGAGATTTCTCTCAATTGTTTTCTCCCAGGAGGTATTGGCAAAACATACACACTCACATACAAACTTTTGATAGTAAAAAAATGAGGACACCACTTAAATACATATAAACTTAGTTGCCCCACATGGAGACACCTCACTCAAAATGAAAGAAATAGGGCGGTGGTGTGGAATATCTTTATTCACATTAACCAAATAAACCCCATACTTTCATCTAATGGCAACTTTAACCATCCAACTTCTATTTTAAAATTAAAACTTACCCCTTAACTTCTAACTCCAATAACCAAATCCCAAACTTACCTTACAACTAAAAATAATAAAAATTAAATAAACCCACACTATACCCAGTTATTACAACATCTCCCCCTTAAAAGAATTCCGTCCTGGAATTCATTCAAGCAACAAACAAGGGTAATCAATTACCATAAATCGTTTTCACACTCATACAACACATTATTGTCTTCCAGAACCCCAAATGACCTCTTTAAAAAAAATCAACCTTTTAGAAGTTCAAAATCCGTCTAGACCTGATACCATTAATAAGTACAATGATCTATAAGATTCATGAGTTTTCAATAAGATTTACACCATAACAACATAATAAACTCCTGACTAACCATAATAATCACCCAATAATCAAATCCCACGAAGGTTCAAAATAACTCGAAAGTTTACTTATATCACAAAAAGAAATTAATTATACTCACATGAAACTAATCCAACTAACACAATGTTTTATGCTTACTCGGAACATTTACCACGCTAATACTACTTTTAACTCCACCGGCCTTTCACGACAAACGTCGTGTTCTACACTTTTACAATACTAACTCGAAAACATAATCATACACTCTCAATATAAAACTTGCTTAGCAATTACAACCTATTTCTTATACTCTTCCATGGAATAAAATATACTCAACAAAAATCATTTTATATCACGGATAAGTTTCTTAATTTTATCAAACCCGTATACTTCATCCTACCATTTCCATTTCTCATGCTAGCATAGCATAACCACGATAATCACCCATCAATACTAAATTACACTTGACACCAAATCATTCATCAAAATCATATTTACCCATGCAAGACCAAGTCTGATCAAACGGTTCCACTAAAAGTTACAATAAAAATAACACTAAATGCTTCAAGATACAACACACTTCTCGATCTCCAAACATAGTTAACCAAATCACTTACATTCTTTTACACTAAAGGAATATATCGAATCTCTAAACAAAATTAATCTATCCACTTTTATTTCTATACTCACAAGAATATTTCTAACAATTCAATTCAAAAATAGTTAAAACAAATAATAAACACTGTGAATTAACGTACTTTACCCGATGTCCAATCGGAATAAAATAATCTCATCCAAACATAAACATATTATTGTCTCTAAATCCCGATACTTTAATCGATTTCACTTTTCAATCTTGACTTCCCATCAAGAACCTTCCAAATAGAACTCCTATCATAACATAATTTGCAATAACAATCTAATGTCATCACTTAACATAACTGCAAAACTCGATGAGAAGTCGAAGACTTACACATCTACCTTAACTTACAACGCCAATTTCTTAATTGTACAAATACCACACCAAAATATCATACCCTAATAATGATACCATAAAATCCTTATGACAACTTTCAGACGCGCTCAACAAATTACGTCTTATTTGCATCAATCAATATATCATCATCAAATTAAAATAAAGTCTAATAGCGACTTAATTTCTCGAATATAAACAAAACACAATCTCAAACATTTCGATTATCTCAATAATTTCACCACCATAACTCATACCGACTTCCATCCAATAATATCAACACCAATTTATTTCTTAAATAAAAAAAATAAAAATAACAAACTCGTTATCACATTAATTTCTTACATCTCTGACTTAGCATAAAAATACTAACATAAATCCTTAAACATTTGATTCACCTAAACCGCTCCGCAAATGAAATTCATCAACACAGGTCTCACATTACCTAACTGATATAATTACCAATTCATCCTATGATAATTCCGCTACAAAACTAAGCCGAAAGAATTCATTACAACTCCGTCAAAATTATTAAAAATTTCTTGTCACTAATTATAATACCAATCATATAAATCATTAACGACTTAACATGCAAAATCAAGCATAAAGTCTAAAACAACTCTTTAACTTAAACAACGCCATAAAGAAAGTTCATCCACATTAACCTCACCTTACTTAACCGTAAAAATCGCCAACTAATCACATAATAAATCTACTACAAACTACACCACAAAGTTCATCACACGATCATCTAATATTTATTAAACATCGTTTCTTCTCGCTAATCATAACACTAATAATATAAATCCATTTTACAACTTAAATCCTCCAATCCAGGAGAAGTATTAGGTAAACGCCTGTAACAACCCAATCCAAGACATGCCAAAACAAGACATATATATAATAATATATCGCCAAAACTTGGCCCAAGGTTCACACCATCAAAATTCTGCTCTCGGGTTTGCGGAATAAACCGAATTTACAACTGAGAGTTTCTAATAACAAAATGTAAAGGAAGTCCACTAATGTCAAGCCACGCCCGCTCTCACGCCTTCTCTTTACCACTAGAGGAACTGCCCTTAATCTGCTTACCTGAAAAGGGTTTCAGTTTTGAAAATGTGAGGGTTAGACCACAAGGTCTAGTGAGGTCCCTCAGTTACATCCACACCATATATAGCATTTAAGGAGTTTTGCGAATCATAAATCAATATAAAGTTTGGCAAATAATATATGGGACACACCCCCCATAAGCATCACGCTATGACAGATGGGACACCCCCCCCCCATAAGCGTCATACCATAACATATGGGACACCCCCCCCCCCCCCATAAGCATCACACCATTGCGTATGGGACACACCCCCCATATACATCATACATTACGTATGGGACACACCCCCATATACATCACATCATGCATAAGTAAGTCATATGCAACATACATTAAGTAAGCACGCATGTACGAGTAAATAAACAAGTACCATCAAGCTTTAGTTAGAAAAACTCACCTGTTACGCTTACGTTCCTTTCTTATTCTGGTATGCACTTCCAAACGATCTACCTGGCGAAAGGATAAACTCATAAGTTGATCATCTCAACTCCCCGGATGACACTCTATTCCGGACAGCACACTTATCCGGACAACACCCCTATCCGGACAACACACCTATCCGGACAACACCTCTATCCGGATAACTCACCTATCCGGACAACACCTCTATCCGGACAACACACCTATCCGGACAACACACCTTTCCGGACAACACCTCTATCCGGACAACACACATATCCGGACAACACACTTATCCGGACAACACACCTATCCGGACAACACCTCTATCCGGACAACACACACATAACAGATACTTACCCGGAAACCTACAACTGGTCGGGGTGTCCGGACGTCCAGGAAGGTATCCGGACGTCGACCTGTCCCTTACTTGGTCCGATAAATCCCAGAAACGGCCGATAACTCACAGATGAAGATTAACATCTACACCACGGACACTAAACTCAACAATTACTGAAATCTTGACAATAATAACACAGTATAACGCCCAAACTTCCCCAATAAGCTTCAACCTCAACTTTTGCCAAAAACCTCAAAAGATAAATCACCCTAACCACATACCACAGATTAAGGATGAGTAGAAGAGAATTACCTGGATGACTTCTTGCAGAAATCGAATCCCCGCACACCCTTTTCTTCTGATTTCCAAGCTTAAGGGTCCTTTTTCTCCAAAATGCTCAAGAACTCCCAACCCTTCTTTCTCCTCTCTATTCTTTCTTCAATCAGCCGCCAACAACAATCCAATTCAGTAAAAGAATGCTCTCTCTAGGGTTTTTTGTGCCCATTTATACCCTACCACATATTTATCAAAAAGCCCCTCAACTTTCATAAATATAAAAATTCTACCACAAGGCTTGAAACTCTTTCTTTTTGGACACAGTTACTACAACACTCCCCCCTCAAAAGAATTCCGTCCCCGGAATTCCGTTCTCGAAAAGGTGAGGGTATCTGAACATCATATCCTATCCCACTTCCCACGTAGCCTCTCTTCCTCTATGATACTTCCACTGGACCTTCGCTAAACGAACTTCTTTGTTCCTCGTCTTTCGTATCTTACTATCTACGTTTTCCATTGGCTCCTCTTCATACCTCAATTCTCATCGACACTAATGTCTTCCAACTGTACTACTATGGCTTCTTCGGCCAGACACTTCCTCAAGTTTGACATAGGAAAGATCGAATGAACCCCCGGAGCCCGTCAGACAACTCCAACTTGTACGCCACTTCTCCTACACGCTCAATGATAGCGAACGGCCCAACATAACTGGGTCTTGTTTCTCTTTTCTCTCCAACGCACAACGTCTTTTCATGACTATCCATAAGTATTGCACTGTCTCCCACACGGCATTCGATCAAACTCTTCCTTCTGCTTACACCCTGTGGCGGTCTCGAGCCACGCTTACTTCTTACGAAATGCATGACCTATTGGTGGTCAACCACACGACCTCCGGTCTCACCCAAAATCATTCACACATCTAGTCTCAAGATCTTAAAACGCGTCAACCTAAGGGTTTCACACAAAATTTTACCTCTTTAAAAGAACGCCTTCTACCGAAGTTAACGCCACACGTCCCGAAACCCTTAAAAATAACGACGCTTAACTCGCCAACCGATCACCGGATCAACCTTGACTATCACCTTAATTCCGCAGTTAAGATTTTTTTTCCCCAGACTATACACAACTCTACCATCACTCTTCTAACACAAAATACATCTAAGGCAGATAACACCTTCTTGCATTAAATGTGCCGACCACAACCCGTTGATAACAATCAATTCCCACACTTTTACTACAACGGCACCCCCATACTACTATTAAGTCCAATCCCATGGTCCTTCATCCGAGCACTACATTCTATTACTTTCTTCCACTTCCTTCTCAAAACACATTTCCAAAGAATAACTCACTAGCAGATACACACTCTTGATCAATCACATAAGCTAGTTTTCCTCCACGCTTAAACTACTCACGTACACACAAATCCCCTTTCTCATACTCTCACTAGAGTTCATGCACTCAATGGTGACTTTCTGAAACATTGCTTCCCTCTTTCCGAGCCACTTGTCACACTTTTTACTTTACACTTACTCTCTTATTCCATACTACCGCCCCCAATTACCTCAGGCTAACATGGAACATTTCTCCTTCAACGTTGACCACTCCATACACACAATTTCAACGGTTACTATGTCTAATCCCACAGTTTCACCACATCTCATACGAGAAATTCGACCAAGTCAAACCGGACCTCCACGCTACGTTCGAAGCGACCACACACTTCTCGTTCCTCAAACGATATTAACCCCCTCCTTTGCATTCCCTTACACACAAGGATTAGTTCAACATTCTCAGAGATTTCATATCTACTACAAGATATCATGGACTAATCAATCCAACATTTTCACAATTACTACAACGATACAAGGCAAACGCACTCATCAATCAACTCAAGAGTACACAATTTTCTTCTTATCTAGTCGCTCATCGTCACCCCATCAACACTAGCCCACCACTTAACCTCACAACAATTCATCCCCACCATGCTTCGCATGCTCACTAGATATAAGTTACCACCAACTTATCCACATAACCCCCACACACCAGAGGTTCGATCGTCACGATCATTTACACACACACCAGGCCACGCTTTCTTCACAACAAACACAACATTTATATAAAAGGGTATACGAAACAATATGCAATAGCTAGCTTTGCAAATCATCACCCTTACACGAATAACGGGAATTTCTGCATGATCACTACACACTTGTGGCCTGATCTAGGGCACACACATACCCGCCCTCGGGAATAGACCAAGTTCGTTCGAATAATCCATATGGGACACACCCCCCATATACATCACACCAAGTCATATGCAATTTATATGAAACTACACATTTAAATAAGCATACTTTTAAAATGATAATCACCTTTTAACTCCTGCTACTGGCACACGCTATAGTTACACACACCGCGACAGCGCCAAAGAGCACACTCGCTATATATGAAACAAATATATATATAATTAATATGGGACACACCCCCCATTTTCTCGACAACGCCAGAGCACAATTCATACTCAATATGGGACACACCCCCATTCTCCGACACTGCTAGAGCACAATGCATAATTAATGCATGCATTCTACCACACACTTGTTCATAGCTTCATACTTAAGCAGTTGGAAACACGCGAATAGATAACAACCACACCACACACTTAATCGTCGCTTTGCAATAAATGCAGCTGAGAAGCACACAGTTATATAATAACTCTGTCACATTTGTATAAAATTTAGGTTCAGAAAGACTCACAACCTTGTCTTTCTCCCATCTAGATGAATCACAAATTATGACCGTCTACTACACTCGACAAAATAATCACACTAAAGTTAACCTTTCAAAATTTCAAATCTCCCGACAACAAATTCATCCCCGTCGTTGACTTCAACCTCAATACCCGACAATTAGCCTAAAGGCAGGTTCACCACGACTCCGGCTCCACGCCGATACCGATTTATTCACACACCACAACGTTACCTTCAAAGTATCTTGCCTACATCGAAATCACCGTCGACGGTCATATGTCAACTTACCAAATGAGAGCAAGAACTACCATCACACAATCATTTCCACGGTCAAAGCCTGAGACTACAGGTAGACACTGCCCTCCCTATACTGAAACACTAAGGTCACAAATCAACCATCGACGACTCAACCACATTTTCCACTCCCAGAACTTCGCATATTCTCAGGTACGATATCTCTTACTACCTAGCGAGTTCATAGCCTTCATGCATGACAACACAATGATTTAAATTGCTTTACACACTCAAAATATCCCACAAAACAAGGTTTTGATATGCATGCCACGATACTCCCATAAGTTACCACCACACACACCGATCTCAAAGATCGCTCACACGCAACCTTGTTCATCATTTGAAAGTGCATTCACTGAGACTCTCCTTGTGCAAAATTTTTAAAAGAAAACACAGCAATATCACCCATACTGGGATAGTCGACCGACTTCCACACTTGTTGATATGTCAACCACGTTTTCATATCGTTTTCATCCATAAAACCATGCGATCAAATATTGTTACGATTTTTACAACAAAGCTTAACTCACTCGCAAAAGAAGTGAAGTAACTCACTATTTCTCCAAGTTCGAAATTTATTACACCATGTAAACAAATTTATCTTTACCTTCCAGCACACACTTGCACACGTCGACTCATTTTTAAAATCAGAAGTTTACAAGACACACGCACACACTCACACATTTTGACATGGGGACATATGTAACCGGTTTGAAAACGTAATGCATGACTCGCTTTACATTGAAGCCTATTCGCTCAAGCAGGGTTAACCTTTTTGCAGTTACAACAAATCAACGCCGACACCCTACTTCCCACTACACCATCAGGTTCCTTACATTTGAAACAACCTTCGGTACCGATACTTCCCCACACACTTGGATGCTCCAACCTCACAGTCACCACCTGACTATTAATTTGTAAAATATACGGCTTCACCTCGGTCCTAAATTGGTTAACCAACACCAATGTTACCAATCCATACATCTATCACTTTTCAACCACTCTTGTTACTCTTCCACTAGCTAGAGAGTAAGAAAGCACATCTCCACTATCCGATCCTTGAGTCGAAACTCTCAAGATCTCAATTCACCGACATCGGGAACTCCCAGAATAAAGACTCATAAGAGATTAGGAGCTCACCTCCAATCAATTATTTACTTAAGAACCCTAAAGGTTCTACTTCACACGGACACTCGCACCAAACATTCAAACAACGCTTCTTCTAGAAAGAATCATCACTCATACCACGAATAATCTGTACAACACACTAAACCGTTGCCATCATGACAAGGTAAAACTTTACACACTACTGATAATCTCCACACACTGGCCACCACAGTCTGGGTAGCCGCACGTCAGGGTGCTCTTCCCCGATCCCTTCCACGACCTTCGCCCCTCCCGCGGGTAGCCGGTTGCCTCAGAGAACTCACTGGTCCCACCTTCAGACTCCCCTCCACGCGGATTTCCCCCGCTAAAGGCAAAGCCTCCACAACTGGTACAGACCTACTCCTCAAACTTCGTCCTGACATTCACAACTACCGAAACATTACACAAAATATAGATTAACAACCGTCCCAAAATAACAAGGCAAGAATGATCACCGTCATGCACCTGTAAATTCACAATTACACTGGCCAGGTGTAATTCCAAACTTACCTTACATGATAGTTCTCACCAACCTATTATTCACACTCCCCAGTGAGGTCTTCCTAGGCCTTCCTACATTCTCAGTTGTACTCCTACAGTTTAAGTTTAGGCCCATCCGGTCACCTAAATCCCTTAAACTATGGCTCTGATACCATTTGTAACAACCCAATCCAAGACATGCCAAAACAAGACATATATATAATAATATATCGCCAAAACTTGGCCCAAGGTTCACACCATCAAAATTCTGCTCTCGGGTTTGCGGAATAAACCCGAATTTACAACTGAGAGTTTCTAATAACAAAATGTAAAGGAAGTCCACTAATGCCAAGCCACGCCCGCTCTCACGCCTTCTCTTTACCACTAGAGGAACTGCCCTTAATCTGCTTACCTGAAAAGGGTTTCAGTTTTGAAAATGCGAGGGTTAGACCACAAGGTCTAGTGAGGTCCCTCAGTTACATCCACACCATATATAGCATTTAAGGAGTTTTGCGAATCATAAATCAATATAAAGTTTGGCAAATAATATATGGGACACACCCCCCATAAGCATCACACTATGACAGATGGGACACCCCCCCATAAGCGTCATACCATAACATATGGGACACACCCCCATAAGCATCACACCATTGCGTATGGGACACACCCCCCATATACATCACACATTACGTATGGGACACACCCCCCATATACATCACATCATGCATAAGTAAGTCATATGCAACATACATTAAGTAAGCACACATGTACGAGTAAATGAACAAGTACCATCAAGCTTTAGTTAGAAAAACTCACCTGTTACGCTTACGTTCCTTTCTTATTCTGGTATGCACTTCCAAACGATCTACCTGGCGAAAGGATAAACTCATAAGTTGATCATCTCAACTCCCCGGATGACACTCTATTCCGGACAGCACACTTATCCGGACAACACCCCTATCCGGACAACACACCTATCCGGACAACACCTCTATCCGGACAACTCACCTATCCGGACAACACCTCTATCCGGACAACACACACATAACAGATACTTACCCGGAAACCTACAACTGGTCGGGGTGTCCGGACGTCCAGGAAGGTATCCGGACGTCGACCTGTCCCTTACTTGGTCCGATAAATCCCAGAAACGGCCGATAACTCACAGATGAAGATTAACATCTACACCACGGACACTAAACTCGACAATTACTGAAATCTTGACAATAATAACACAGTATAACGCCCAAACTTCCCCAATAAGCTTCAACCTCAACTTTTGCCAAAAACCTCAAAAGATAAATCACCTTAACCACATACCACAGATTAAGGATGAGTAGAAGAGAATTACCTGGATGACTTCTTGCAGAAATCGAATCCCCACACACCCTTTTCTTCTGATTTCCAAGCTTAAGGGTCCTTTTTCTCCAAAATGCTCAAGAACTCCCAACCCTTCTTTCTCCTCTCTATTCTTTCTTCAATCAGCCGCCAACAACAATCCAATTCAGTAAAAGAATGCTCTCTCTAGGGTTTTTTGTGCCCATTTATACCCTACCACATATTTATCAAAAAGCCCCTCAACTTTCATAAATATAAAAATTCTACCACAAGGCTTGAAACTCTTTCTTTTTGGACACAGTTACTACAACGCCGAACTCATTTGAACCACTTTTCTATACCCAGAAAAACTCTCAAGCATCAATTTCTTATAACATTATTAACATAATATAAATATTCTCTCTCAGCTTAAGTCTAGGTTATCAGCAACCTAGTTCTCTCTTAAGGTTCTATCTCTTTACCAAATGAACTCATAAGACTGATTAGCAGGCTAAGAACTCCAGATAATTATATCTAACTCTTATCCTCAAATGTCTCCCCCAAACCCGAACTTAAATTGAGTCCACAGTATTTCCAGTCCTCATTCATACTCTATCCAAGAGTCAACAAAACACAAAGTTAAAAGTTAACATTAAAGTTAAATAAACAAAACCACCAAAACTGGGTTGCACAAGACAGCACAGTTACACCTCTGTTTTTGGCTTAATTACCATACTTAGAAGCCAAACTAGTTGATCATGTCTAAAACAAAAACGTACTTACATCTCTTAAGCTTCATATAGTTTTGGACTCACCTCGATTGGAGCAACGACCAATTATATATGAATTTTATACAAACATGTGCAGATCCCGTTTTTCACAGGACCAGCCTCTGTAATTCACTGTTTGGAGCTGCTTAAAGTCATAATTTGGTCTCGGTGAAAACTACAAAGTTGCACATGACTGAAAGATCTTGCTAACTGCAAAATTTGAGCTTATCTAGACTAACGGTTGATTTTATACGAATTTTTTTAATATCTGGACAGAAAACTTAAACTCAACAGAATTGGTAATTTCTTTAAGACATTTCATCAATCACCTTTTGAGCATCAATTCATGGAGCTCAAACCCATTTCAATGGTTTCGTTCCTTTTTTCCATTTTTGATACCAAACTTCTAGTTTATGAATTCTAATACAAGAACAATATTAATACATGATTTCACCATGAAATACTTCAAGACTTTATCTAATCATAATCAACCAACAAAAACTCATATATCTATAACACAACTATCAAATACTTTTCTAATGCAGATAAACGACAATTAAGGAGTCACACTTAATCAATTGCATCGGAGTCAATTAGCACTTTAGCACGTATAGAGTTTATAGAAATATACTTGTCTTCGTCTCTATCCATACGTCACGACCGACTTGCCACTCTGTTGATTTCAACAAGGTTAATATACACATAAGCACATACCCAATATAATAAGGTATTCCAGTTCAAACATGTACTTGTAAGTTCACAATTACACTGGCCAGGTGTAATTTGAAATTACCTTACATGATGTTCCTTCTACCTTTTTATATTTAACATCCCAAAGGTTCTAAAATAATAGGGACATCCTACTTCACATGCAGTTTAAGTCTAGGTATAGATCCGTATACCTAAATCCCTTAAACTATGGCTCTGATACCATCTGTAACGACCTAGTTTCCAAACATACATAATATACATCAATTAACATATTATACATAACATTGTTTCATAACAAAAGATACATAATAAATCACGTACGGTCCCTTTAATCTCGAAACTACAAAATACATAAATCTTCCTAATCATCATCGGTCATCAAAACCATCCTACATCTTATCCTTTCCTTTGCCGCTATAAGTTCCTCGACCTGGAATACATATTTTTGAAAACAAAACGAGGGTTAGACCAAACGGTCTAGTGAGATAATCCCTGTCAGTTTAGAAGTCCTTTTTATAAAATACACATATACCACAACTAATTAAATACCAAATAAGACTCGTATATCGTGCACAACTCCTCATCCTCATTCCCCATGGCCATATTAGTTGGTTGCGAGCCAACAACACCGCTGTACAACAACTACAGCACCGTTGTACAACAACTACAGCACCGCTGTACAACAACTACAGCAAACATCCGCCGGCATAGTTCGGCAAGTGCTCTCGTGTAATGTAATGCACATATAAATACAATATATATCTCAATATATCATATTGTCATTTATAAAAACCTTTCATCACATTCCAACCATATATATATATATATATATCACATTTTCTTTTATAAAAACGTTACCACATTCCAACCACATATACGTCTCAATATAAACACATAATCACATATATATGTATCCCAGTTGAAAACGTTTTAAAAGTAAACTCACCTCGATGACGATATCCAACCATAAAATCTTAACCGATGCGAAGGATCGAAACAGAATCCTAATCTGAATCAAAGTAACACATATTACAAACAAAGCAATCAAACCCACTCCATAACTTTAATAATCTTATTAGACTCTAAACGATACCCTTAAAGATCTTTATAACGACTCGAAACGAAAAGTCGAAAAGCACAAAACCATATAAAATTCATATTTTGAACACCTAAAAAGCTTTCCAACATAATATTATCAAAATACAATCCGCAAAAGTTTTTACCATCCCTAATCCTCTTTATTTTCTTTTTTTTATACCAAAACCAAAGATAATATTCCATCAAAACCAAAAGGTAAAAAAAACATCATTTGGAACCAAAATAAATAACCACCGATCCATTGATCTTCAAAAATTACAACCACAAATTTACATCTTTTTGGAATTTAGATAACCTTTAAAATCACTAAAATCACCGTTAATGGAAATTCAATCTTCGTCAAAAGTTTTATAAAATAAAACTTACATAAAGATCCGATATGAGATGATTAAAGAAATTTATTTATGGTAGAATAAAAATTAGAACAAAGTCATCCAAGAAAAATCGTTAACATCAACACTTCAACTAAATCAAAATACTTACCATCAAACCTAAACTTTATTAAAAAGAACTAAAAAGAAATCATACCTTAAATGATCCAAATCAAAGGAATCATTTTGAGATTTCTCTCAATTGTTTTCTCCCAGGAGGTATTGGCAAAACATACACACTCACATACAAACTTTTGATAGTAAAAAAATGAGGACACCACTTAAATACATATAAACTTAGTTGCACCACATGGAGACACCTCACTCAAAATGAAAGAAATTGGGCGGTGGTGTGGAATATCTTTATTCACATTAACCAAATAAACCCCATACTTTCATCTAATGGCAACTTTAACCATCCAACTTCTATTTTAAAATTAAAACTTACCCCTTAACTTCTAACTCCAATAACCAAATCCCAAACTTACCTTAAAACTAAAAATAATAAAAATTAAATAAACCCACACTATACCCAGTTATTACATTACCTCTTTGCGTCTTTGGTAACTTTGTCACAAAATCCATGGTAATCTTATCCCATTTCCACTCCGGAATTTCCAAAGATTGAAAGCTTCCGTATGGTCTTTGGTGTTCTGCTTTTACTAACGAACAAGTTCCGCATGTCTCTACTTTTCGTGCCACATCAACTTTCATAACTGACCACCAATAATGCAACTTCAAATCTCTATACATCTTGGTACTTCCCGGATGTATAGAATACTTAGATCTATGCGCATCTTCGAGAATCAACTCCCGGTTTCCACCTATCTTTGGTACCCAAACACGGCATTGGAACAACTTAATTCCACGGCTATCTTCAGTCAACTGAAGATGTTGTTTGCTCATAACTTCTTCTTTCAAGTTGTCTTCTAACAGAGCTTCCACTTGGGCGGCTTTTATTCTTTCAATCAAACTTGACATTACATCAATTCTGGCGTTTGTCGTTTTCACACACCCACTATACTCCTTTATGCTCAAGGCATCGGCTACAACATTTGCTTTACCTGGATGGTAATGCAATTCACAATCATAATCTTTCAACAATTCAAGCCATCGCCTTTGCCTCATATTCAGCTCCTTCTGATCAAAAACATGCTGCAGACTTTTATGATCAGTAAAGAGTGTACACTTCGTTCCATAGAGATAATGACGCCACAACTTTAAAGCAAACACAACCGCTGCGAGACCCAAGAAACTTCTTATCTCAGTCGCGCTTTTCGGAGTCTCCCAATTCATCATCGCTTCTATCTTTGTTGGATCTACTTTCACCCCTTCCGAAGAAATCACATGCCCGAGAAATTGTACTTCATTCAACCAAAATTCACACTTAGAGAATTTTGCATACAATTTCTCTTTTCGTAACACTTCTAAAACTTCACGAAGATGGTGTTCATGGTCGTTCTCATCCTTCGAATAGACGAGTATGTCATCAATAAAAACGATAACAAACTTATCTAGAAATGGTCGACACACTCTATTCATCAGATCCATGAATATAGCTGGAGCATTAGTCAACCCAAATGGCATCACGAGAAATTCATAATGCCCGTACCTTGTTCTAAATGCCGTCTTTGGAACGTCTTCTTCTCTTACCCGCACTTGGTGATACCCCGACCTAACTAAGAAGTTCAGGAGATTTGCCAAAAAGAAAATGTTTAGAAAGAACAAACCTCTTTCCATAACTGACAAGCCTAGATCATCAGCTTTTGTTGATAAGGCTACCGCTACTTGCTTTAACTGTGAAAAGACAGGACATTTCGCTAATGAGTGCAGGTCAAAGAAAGTTTCTGGACCCTCAGCTTTTACAAAGAAACCCTTTGTTCCAAGGAATAAAGATGACAAATATTCAAAGCTGAAAGAAAAATATGCAAAGCTGAAAAGCTTTAAGAAGAAGAATAAAGGCCTGATGGCTGACTATGATTGGGCTGCTTCTGATGAAAAAGCATCATCATCTGACTCTGAAGATGATGAAGCAAATCTATGTCTTATGGCCAAGATTGAAGAAGAGGAAGAAAGTTCAGACATTCCCTCCACTTCAACATCTGCTATTCAGGTATCACCTTCCTTCTTTACAAATATTGCAAATATTGATGAAGATGATAGTCTCCGTAAGATCGATCTCTTGACTAGAAGTTTATACGAAGCCATGAACGGCAAAACTGTGGTTGAAAACCAAAATCTTGATCTCGCTGAAAAGCTTAAAAACTGCCACCTTCAAATAGAAAAGCTTTCTAAAATTGAAGAAGATTTTAAAGATCAAGTATATTTAAATCAGCTAGTAAAAATCGAACGAGCAGAAGCTATCGCTGCATTAAAGGCTGAAAAGCTACTGTTGAAGGATGGTGTAATTCTTCAACAAAGATCACTGAGATAATAAAGTCTCAGATTCCCCTGAGTGATAAACGTGGTCTGGGTTACAAATATGAAACTCCAAAACCAACCACTGAGCGTTCAATGCTTAAATTTGGAACGTTCGTATCCTCAGTCGCTGATACTTCATCTTCTCAGTGCTCCTCGTCCATTACACCAATCCTTGAGGAAACTCCTACCTCCTCAAAAGGCAAGGAGAAAATGGTTTATTCAAAACCTACCTCTGTCTCTAAAGACAAAGGTAAAGGAATTGTTACTTACCAGAATCCTCATAAGGGTACCTTAGTACCAAAGCTGAATGCTTCTAAAGCCTCAGCGACTCATCCCTCTGGATCAAGGAAACAGATCTTTGGATCTATTCAGCGATCTACTCCTAGACTCAGAGTGGATATTCTTGGTAAGAAATCTGAAGAACTGAATGTTCGTCCCATTTCTAAAGCCAATAGTTTACTTGGTGCTGGAACTTCTAATTCTAAATTAAAAGCTCAGCATTCAAATGGTCCTAGAACTACGTTCAGCTATAGGAAATGTTATCACTGTGGACTCACTGATCATATTGCTAGTAAGTGCCCCACAGCCACCAAAGCTGAAAAGATAGCTAAGGTGAAGATTGCCCCCAAGGAAAAGAAGACCAACCTTGGTGCAAATCAGGTCAAAGTGAATCCTACCACTGAAGTTAAGAAATTAACCAAAGTGAAAAAAGACAAAGCTGAATCTTCAAATGCTGCGAAGACTGCTGAATCTTCCATTCCAACTACTTCCACTGACAAATGTGTATACATGGTAAAGTGGGTACCCAAGAAAAACTAATCTTCCTTCGTATTGCAGGTTAAGAAGGGTATCTGGTATCTCGATAGCGGATGCTCTAGACACATGACTGGAAAGAAAAGTTTGCTCGCTGAATACAAGGAAGAGAAGGGTCTCTCTGTGACTTTCGGTGGAAATGGAAAAGGACATATCCGAGGGTATGGTGTACTTTCAAATGGTACAACCTCCTTCAGAAGAGTCGCATATGTTGAAGGGCTGAAGCATAATCTTCTAAGCATCAGTCAGCTTTGCGACATGGATAACAAAGTAATCTTTACTAAGGAATCCTGCTTTGTCTCTGACAAAAAGGATAAGATAGCTCTCAGCGGTTATCGTTTGGAAAATGTTTATGTAATAAACATGGACTCAACAACCACTGAGAACTCTTGTTTCTTCTCAAAGGCCTCGTCTGATGTCAACTGGCTATGGCATAAGAGGCTATCTCATCTAAATTTCAAGACACTGAATACTCTTTCTTCAAAAGAGTTAGTCACTGGTCTACCTCAACATTCATACGCCAAAGAGTCGTTATGTTCAGCGTGTGAAAAAGGGAAGCAGACCAAAGCAAGCTTTAAGTCAAAGCAAGTTTCTTCAGTGTCATCTCCTCTTCAACTACTCCATATGGATTTGTTTGGCCCTGTTAACAAACAATCCATCGCTGGAAAGAAATATACGCTGGTCATAGTTGATGAATTCTCTCGTTATACATGGGTTATGTTTCTCCGTTCTAAGAGTGACACCCCTGAAGAACTCATCACCTTTGTTCGGAAGATGGAAACCCTGAACAATTTGACCGTTCGCTCAATAAGGAGTGATCATGGGACTGAATTCAAAAACAGTTCTCTTGATTCCTTCTTTGAGAGTAAGGGTATTTCTCACAACTTTTCTTCAGTGAGAACACCGCAACAAAATGGAGTCGCTGAAAGAAGAAATATAACAATTATTGAAGCTGCACGTTCAATGCTCAGCGATTCTCACCTGCCTACTCAGTTTTGGGCAGAAGCTGTCAACACTGCTTGTTTTACGCAAAACAGGTCGCTGATAGTCAAAAGATTCAATAAAACAGCCTATGAACTTTTTCATGGGAGAAAGCCTTCAATCAGCTTTCTTCACATCTTTGGATGTCAGTGTTTCATACCGAACAACAGAGATGCCCTTGGAAAGTTTGATCCTAAGGCTGATGATGGAATCTTTCTTGGATACTCCTCAGTTTCCAAAGCCTTCAGAGTCTTCAATCGTAGAAGACAAACTGTAGAAGAAACTATTCACGTCACGTTTGACGAATCCCGTTCAGCGAACTCTAAACCGACCGCTGATACTGAAGAACTGAATCAATGGATGTTTTCTCATCTTGGTGATTCAGAAGTTATTCCCACTACTCATGCTCATCCAGTAGAAGATGATAGTCCTATCATTCCAAATATGCAGAACAGTGAAGCTGAAACTTCTTGGGTCTCAGCTGTTCCTATAAACACTATACCTAACGCTGAACCAAAGGTCTCAGACATTCCATCTACTTCTCAGCAATCAGTGAATATAATGACAACTGAATCCATTCCTCTCTTGGCTGATACTCCTGACGTCGCTGAAGCTTCATCTTCAGCTCCTCCAGTTCAAGTTGAGTCAGCGTCTCACGTTCCGGCTCAGCGATGGACTATAAATCACCCAATTGATCAAATTCTTGGTGATCCAAAAGCTAAGATTCAGACTCGACGAAGTGCAAGTAATATTTGTTTATTTGTAAATTTTATTTCACTAACTGAACCAAAGAAAGTAGATGATGCCCTCAAAGATCCAAATTGGGTCAGCGCCATGCAAGAAGAGCTGACTGAATTCGAAAGAAACAAAGTTTGGAAACTTGTTCGCAGACCAACTGATAAAACAGTGATAGGCACTAAATGGGTCTATCGAAATAAGTTGGACGAACATGGTACTGTAACCCGCAACAAAGCCCGACTTGTTGCTCAGGTATACAGACAAGAGGAAGGTATAGATTATGCCGAAACATTTACTCCAGTAGCAAGACTTGAATCTATTCGTCTGTTCTTAGCATATGCTGTACACAAAAACTTCAAAGTACATCAGATGGATGTTAAGTCAGCGTTTCTAAATGGAAAGCTGAATGAAGAAGTGTATGTGGAACAACCTCCAGGATTCTCAGATTCTAAGCGTCCAGGTTATGTTTATAAACTGGATAAGGCACTTTATGGCTTGAAGCAAGCTCCACGTGCATGGTATGATACTCTTTCTACTTATCTCCATATTGAAAATTTTGAGCGAGGTAAGATTGACAAAACTCTATTTTTTAGAAAAGTGAAAGGTCATATCATTCTAGTTCAAATATATGTTGATGACAATATATTTGGGTCTACTAACCCTGAGCTTTGTACTCGTTTCGCTGATAGAATGAAAGATGAGTACAAAATGAGCATGATGGGTGAACTAACATATTTCCTTGGTCTTCAGATTAAGCAAACTGAGAAAGGAACTTTCATTAATCAGGGAAAATATGTTAAAGATATGCTGAAGAAATTCGACTTAACTGAAAGTTCAGCTATGAAAACCCCTATGGCACCACCGTTGACACTTGATAAGGACACTAAGGGTGTTCCTGTCAATGTCACGCTGTACCGTGGGATGATCGGCTCTCTATTGTATCTTACAGCTAGCCGACCCGATATTATGTTTGCAACATGCTTATGTGCACGATATCAAGCTGAACCTAAGATATCTCATATGAAAGCTGTAAAGCGAATCTTTCGATATCTTAAGGGTACAACGAATCTAGGTCTTTGGTATCCCAAAGATTCAGGATTCGATCTAACCGCCTATTCAGATAGTGATTTTGCAGGTTGCAAAATGGATAGGAAAAGCACCACAGGAGGATGTCAGCTCCTGGGTGGAAAGCTGGTAAGTTGGACAAGTAAAAAGCAAAATTCAGTGTCCACTTCCACAGCTGAAGCTGAATATGTAGCTGCTGGAAGCTGTTGCTCTCAAGTCTTGTGGATGAGAAATCAGCTACTAGACTATGATCTTCAGCTCTCCAAAATTCCAATCTATTGCGACAGCACTAGTGCCATCGCTATAGCAAACAATCCAGTACTACATTCAAAGACCAAACATATAGAAATCAGATATCATTTTATCAGAGATCATGTGATGAATGGTGATATAGAACTTCATTTTATCCCAACTGATTATCAGTTAGCTGACTTATTTACCAAACCTTTTGATGAGACAAGATTCAACTTTCTCATCAGCGAGCTTGGAATGCTGAACTTTGAAGGATAAAATCGTCAGCGGTTCACATTGATCAGCGATAGGATAAAATCAACTTGTATAACCCATTCTATCATCTTCTCTCTGAATAAACTTGATTCACTGATATCAAGGTATGTTTACTCTTTCTGACAATCGCATGAAAATGCAAGATTTCAAAACAAAATGCATCGCTGAATATCTCTTCCTTAACAGCGATGTTTTGAAATTTCTTAAAACCTTCACTGATATTTCTATTCAGTGCTTCATGTTTTTCAAAAGTATCCCTGAGTTTTTTTTTAAACCTCAGAGACAACCAAGAATATGAAAGGACAGTTGTGACGTCATTGCAACGGATAAAACCCCGACACGTTTTCTCTTCCTGACACACGTTTGCACGTCTCGTTCAAACTTCCAATCAAATGCAAACACGTGTCCGTGTCATGATGAAAATCTTTTCTCGCTCAAGATTTTCTCTTTCTAAAATCTCTATATAAACAAATTCCTTGTTTATATTTTTCTTTTACGCGATCAATCTTCCTCCGCAAGAAAGAATTCACTGTTGCATTTGTGATTTCAAAAACTTCAAGAACTGTTCATCATCTTCTTCATCAAACATCAAGGTTAATATGTTCTTATTTATTACCGAATGCGTATAACTTGTTTCCGATCTTCTCATTGTTTTAACAAGATCAAACAAAAGAACTTCGTAAAATGAAATCATTTTCTTTCGTGGTTTTATGAACACAACCATTTCATGGTTGTTCTTCAAGTTTAAATGCAAAATCTTAAACTTGTTCTTCATTCGTTTCCAGAATCTATTTCTTCATAGAAAACTGGAAAACAAGAAAATGGGTTTTACATTTCGTTTCAAAAATCAAGAAAAACCATAATCTTCATTAAGACATTTTGTCTGAATGAAATGGACAAAATTCGAACCATCTTAATGGAAAATCTTTCCACATTAAGATTATTCTTATTTGTTAATCTTTGGTTGAACTGATAATACAGGAAATGGCAACGTCTAACATTCCTACTACCGCTGAGAACATCTCTACTGACTCTGAGGAAGTGGAAATCATCAAGGCTCCTCAGGTTAAGTTCACTCTGGATCAACTAGACTGGACTAAGATAAACAACCTTTCTGCGCTTCTCGAGTTTCCTCCTCGAATTCTCGAAAGCAAGTCACACATCTGACATATGCTGTGAATTTCCTGAAGAATTGCTGCATTTCAACAGCCCTGACCATTTCACCCCCTGCAAGTTAGGGATGGCAAAAAAACCCAAAACCGATGGTGAAAACCGAAAACCGAAGTTTTCGGGCCGGGGACGGGGACTCCTTATCGGGGACGGGGCGGGGATCGGGGACGGGGCGGGGATCGGGGACGCATTCGGGGATTTTATCGGGGACGGGGATGGGGGCGGGGACGAAGATCACCGGCCCGGCCCGGCCCGATATGTGTGTGTGTATATATATATATATATATTAATATATCTATATATGTGTTAATTATGTGTATATAATATCATTTAGAAAAATACTAACATTAAATTTTGAAGATTTTATCCTTTTTACCTCAACACCCCAAATAAGCCTGTCGGAAAAAAATCTATTTTATTTGTCTAATCGTGAAATCGTGTTAGTCGTACGATATTTGAACTTCGATTTACTTTTATATTGTAATTTATGACATTGTTTGAGACATTTAGACTTGCATGTGTAGAAAATTTGTAATTTACTTTTAGTTGTGAAAATTAACATTTTGTAAAAGAAAAAAGGTCGGTTTCGGGTTCGGGTATAACCAACGGTGAACAGGGAAACCAACGAGGAAATGAGATTTTTACCCTTAACGGGTTCCCCAATGGGGACCGGGGAAACCGTGGGGACCCGATGGGGATCCCCGATAAGATCCCCGACGGGGATCGGGACGGTTTCGGGGATGGTTTTGGTTATCGGTTTTGGGGACGGGGATACTAATAACCGGCCCGAACCCGGCCCGTTGCCATTCCTACTGCAAGTCAGCTGCTACTATCTCAGTTCTGGTACTCTGCCAGACACTCTCAGCTACCATCCGCCAAAGATCCCTCCAAAACAGTTGATTGTATCCTCTGCGATACTGAATATGGCACGATAAAGATCACACCTGCCATCATTCGCAAAGCTCTGAACTTTCCCATCGCTACAAAGGAAAAACCTTTTGTTCCTTTCCCTGACCATAAGAAGCTCGCTGACAAAGAAGCTCTTATTGCATTTTTTGATGCAATGGGATATGTATGGGAAATGGGCAAAGACAAGAAGCCTGAGAAGAAGCTAACACTGCTGAAGAAATCGAAAATGCCTAGCGAGATGAACTTCATCTTCGCTCACCTTATCAGCTGCATGACTGCCAAGACCGTCTCTTCTGATCAAGCCGCTCAACCTCAGCAAGCTATGGGATACGCTCTGCTGAAAGGTCTACACATTGACTGGGCATCTCTCATCTATGATGACTTGCTGCAAAGAGTAGACTCTGCCGCTGACAGGCCTGCATAGGTTCCTTACCCCCGATTCATCAGCGATATCTTTCAATATGGCCTGAAGGACAGTTACCCGCAAGAGGGCGATCTGAAACTCTCTCAGATTGGCCCTAAGGTACTCGACTTCAAACCTGTTGAAAATGAGGTACGTATTTCTACCCTCTTAACTCTTCTCAACCCTTCTTCTTCTCATTCTGTGGCTCCTTCAGCGACAATACCCATCGCTGATACCCTGGCCACAAAATCCTCTCCTTCTAAGAAAAGGAAACATTCATCTACCCCACTTGATTCTAAAAGGATCAAGAAACAAAGGAGCAACCCCAGCAATCTCATGTTGAAGACTCCTCAGCTCCTTCTGCAGAGCTGAAGGAACGTTCCGTGGTACGCTCTGCCACACCTGAACAAGCCATCCCTTTTATCCCGACTTCAGCGTCTCTAAACGCTGAGGTTACAAACTTGGAACCTACCCAACCTCCTTCAGTCTCTCAAAAGACTGATGAAGTGATTGTCAGCGAATCCAACGCTGAACTCATAACCCAACCCACATTCTTATCCTTCGCTCCTCCCTCCACTCATTTGGTCTCTACTCCAGATCTAACTGGAGCTGCCATCATCTCCTCGGAACCTAAAGATGATTCTCCAGGAATGATGAAGACAGGTCCTGCAGAAAAATCCATGGGCACTTTTGAAGATGACATGGAACTTTACTCAGGAACCCGTGATTTCGATGAATTCACCAATCCTCCTGCAGGTAAACAACAACCCATACACACTGTGACTAAACCCCAAACTTCTGAGCTTTCCTCTGTTCACAAGTTTTTATATGTTACAGGTCCTAATTTGGGAGATATCAACGCCTCTCTGAAGTCCGTGGAGACAAAGCTGACAGGTCTCACCACTACTCTCTCCAATAACTCTACAATTGTAACAAACGCTGGAGAGAATCTGAACAAGCTGACAACGGTGGTGGAGAAGAAGGCTTCCACAGATGACATGAAGCAGGTTGATAAAACTCTTAGCGACTTCGCCAAGGTGCTCGCTGATATCTACACAGACTACACCTCTCTCAAAAATTCAGTTTCATCCATGTCCAGCGAGGTAACAACGCTGAAGACATCGGTTGGAACACTAGAGGGGGATATGTCTGCTGTGAAGACAAATGTCAACACTCTGACGACTGACTTAAGCTCTGTAAAGACTGACGTTGGTTCGATGAAGACTATGATCGAACAGCTGCTGCACAAGGCGAATACTCCTGCTCCTGCCCCTGTCCCTGAATCTGAACATTTTACAGCGGCGGATCGCATTGAGCTCGGGAAGATCAATCCTGCTATTTCTGGCCTAGAAGACAGATTAGCAAAGATTGAAGTTTGTGTAGGTCTCTCTGGCCAAGAAGACAGAGAACCTACCAACGCTGCTGAATCTACCCATTCCTCCCCCAGTCATCATGAAAAAGAGGGGGAGAAGAGCGCTGAAGACCTCGCCAAGAGCACTGAAGACCTTTCCCATGATGAATCTATCAGGGGAGAGAAGACGAATACTGAAGAAACCACCGCTGGACCTCAGGGAGATGAAAACCCTGAGGAAACCGAGAAGCTCGCCTCTGTATCTGAGAGGGAGCAACTCGAAGAAGAAGTTGAGAAAACTGAATCCGAAGCAGAAGATGATGAAGCCGTCGACATCCCTGATGATGAACCATCTTCTTCTCCAAAGAATGATGACGATGATGACGAAGATGACGATGACTTCTTTCGTCAAACCTGCTCAGAAGATCAAAGCTCTTAAGGAAATCTCGATAAATGAACCTTCAGGGGAGCGGACAAAGACAAAGCCCTCAGCCTCTGGAGCTGAGAAAGGCAAAGGCAAAAGCGTCGCTGAAGATGACAATCTGATGATCTTGCTTGAAAAGCCGGTTTGTCAGGTATGATAAACATCTCTCACTCCATCCCTCCTCTATCATACACTATCAGTTCTACTACCCAAGCCTATACACTTGAACCAATTCTCTCTATCTGATTCTACCCAAGTTCTTACTCGTAAGATCGTTGTGTTTCAGCTAGTCCTCTCCCCTGTTTGAGGATATCGCTGAAGGCTCCACAACTGCGACTTCACCAATAATACCAGCTGCTGCTGAAGAAATAATCCCAGTCTTAGATTTAATCTCTGAGACTGATGAACCAGAAGAACAGCTACTCTCGCACAATCGCAGACCTTCCTTAGCTCCTCAAAAGCTAAGTGAAGAGGATCAGAAAAGAAGAGAGGAAATAATAAAGCGCTTCGAGGATCAGCGAATCATTCTGAGGCGTGATCAACTTCCTTCAGTTCCTCCAAAGTTCAGAATTTCCAAAGCTGAATACCAGGAACACCTCAGAGCTGAACGCCTACTTGCTGAAAGAAAGGAAGCTGAAGAAAAAGACAGATAATACGCCATCAAACTTACTCAACGATCAATAAAAGACCCCAAGCTGAAAAGAGTTCCTATTGATGTTCAACGTCAGCTATGGGATGATGCTCAAGAGATCGTTAGAGAAAAGACTAAGGTCTCTGATACGACTTTGGAATGGGCTAAACAAATGCTGACCTATCGATCTAGACCATCCAAAATCGTCAAGGCAAACATCAGAGGAAGACTGTACGCTGAAGTTCCTGTTGTTGAAGTGGACGTCTACAGAGATGACGAAACCAAGCAAACTTTCTATGCTACTACCTTAGAAAAGTTTGGTCTCTCTAAATGGTTAGAAACAAAATTAGCCATTCAGGGATCGCGCTCAAAGTTCAAAAGCCATGTCGAGAAGATCTTAAACAAACAGATCGACCTGCTTTCATCTGCTGTGGATATTCCTCCTACTCTTCCTCAACCAAGAAAAGTCCCTGATAAGAAAAAGAAAGCCTCTGGTTCAGGTCCTCATATTCGGAATGAAACGGGCATTGGTTTCTCTCGTGCTGAAATTGTTGGCCCTGATGCCGATCTATCAATGCTTGACACCTCTCTACCACCTGGAGAAACATTCATTCCTGGCACAGTTGTAAGTGATCCCTATGGTATATTCTTTTTAGACTACTATGGAAATCATCACTTTCAACGTATCTCTGAGCTAGACATCGCTCCCATCGAACAACTCAGAGATCTCGTATACTGGTGTGAAGTCAGACGCAACATCAAAGCTAGACACCTGAAGCCCTTGATTTTTGAAGCAGCTCTGAAGAAAAAGAATCAAGGAGAAGATGTCCCTGACTGGATGATCCCCACATCAAAGACCCTTGATGAACTTCTCATCAAGGAAGAACCTTTATAAGCTGATATGATCACCTTTTTCTCTATTGTATCAGTTATTCTTCTGTACTTGTAATTTATTTCGCTCGTACTTGTAATCTTTCCATTTCTCTTTGTAACCTGATTCAAAGTTTTAAAGAAAGATTTCAGCGAATGTACTTTACTCCATCAGTACTGAAAAGATCCCAGAAAACAGTAAAAGGGACAAATATTTTATGAGTTCTTTTTATCCTTATGTTTTCATACTTAGCAATTTTCTTTGTTGCTATGTCATAATCAAATAGGGGGAGATTGTTGATCCAAACCCTCAGTGAATTGATAATGACCCTCTCTTATATACTTAGTGAAAATTGTAAGTAAACAATATGTATCAGAGTTTCACTATCGCTGATAAGTACTAAGATCTTACAGTACCGCTGATAGGAACTCTCGCTCTTTAAAGTAAACATTCAGCGAACACTGTTCATCATTAATGCTCTGAATCTGTTCAGTCATTATGATGATCGCTGATAAGTTAGTTGTTTACTTATGATCCCTGAAGACAAGTTTCACGTCAACAAAGGTTCTACGCTGAAGTCGAAGATCAAGCTCAAGAACCAGCGACAAGTCTCCTAATGAACTGATGCGGATCAGCGAAGACTCAGATTTGTCCACTCAACGTGAAGTATCAAAGTACAAGACTTCAGCTATCGCTGAACTTTATCATTCGCTGAATAGAAAATGATAATCGCTGAATCAACGAAAGCTGATCATGAAGTCCTCCGTACAAAGTACTTTTGTCTTAACCTCCCTTGCACGACTCCGTACGAAATGTCAGAAAAGAACCTCCGACTGTCTGAAATCGTACAACCACTCTGATACTACACTTTCATCCATGCGGCTACTAAGGTTGTCAACCAAGGTCAATGACATGCAACCAACCAGCTGATGACACGTGTAAAGTGTATACTGACTTGCATTAAATGCATGCAGTATATAAAGAGATGAACCCACTTCATTTGAAGTAACTTGCTAACTCTGGACAAGTTCAATCTCTTATCTCAAGATAGGTTATTATTAGTAATTTCCTTATCTCTCTTAGTGCAAGAAACCTTAGTGTTCCAACTTGTTTAGATTTAGGTTTATCCTTAATCTTGTTTCCGCAACAAGCTGTAAATTGTTAATGATTTATCAATAAACAATTTAGAAAAGTAAAATCTGTGTGTTTGTATTCAACCCCCCCCCCCCCTTCTACAAACTTGTATAGGCCTTCGGGACCAACAGCTTTCACTCACGAACAAGCTTGGGAAGTCCTAAAAAATGTCCAAAATGGGGAGCCGTTCCAACGATGACGACAACTTCATCGCGGGGTTCAAAACGTACCAACCCTTCCAATGATGACGATGACGACAACTTCATCGAGCAACTTCAACGACCCATCGGGAGAAACAAGGCAAAAAAAAACATCAACGAGTAATACGAGCGGGTCGAATACGAACGAAAGTATTACTCAGTTGTTCACGACGTTCAACGAGAAGATTGATGATACAATGGAGTACAAAATGAAAAACTCGAACTCGAACGAGAAAAATTGGAACACGAACGAGAAATCGAACGAGCAAAACGATTTGAAAAAGACTTCGAGTTTTTCATAACCCCGCATGATCACCTTTCGGGCCCCGCTTTGATGGCTACGGTAGCGAGAAAAGAGCAAATTAAAAAATATCATAATTGGTAGTGTTTTGTATTTTGTAATTTTTAATTTTTTAATGAATGATATGAATTTTTATTTTTATTATTTATCTTATTTTTATTTATTAAAAAATATATAAATATTTTTATGTTGTTAAATAATTAAATGTATAAATAAAAAAATTAAAAAAAAATGAGGTGGCAAGAGGGCTTGAGGGTAGCGCTACGGGTCTTTAGGGCTTGAGGGCTTGAGGAGAGGGTTAGGAGAAAAGCTGATGTGACGCTGATGTGGCGCTTGAGGGCTTGAGGGCTTCTACGGAGCGGTACTGATGGCCTTATTGGAAGTACTTTTTAATTTTTACAAAGTATGAATATCACCGTTCAAAAAACAAAGTATGAATATCTAATTGGTTTCAAGTTTGTTCAAGTGTTTGACAACCAAAGCCGATTTAGGGTGTGTTTACTTATGACTTATTGGGCTTAATGAGGAAAACGGCTTATTCGCGCAGACATCGTATGTTGTTTACTTGGTTCTTAATCACTCATATGGAAGCTTATTCGCACAGATGGATGGGAGCTCTTGTCCCCATTAAGCTAAAATTTTGACAAAAATACCCCCTCCTAAAAGGAGGTCTTTAAAGAAAGGAAACACCCAATTGGTTTCACGCCTCCTTCCTTCATCTATCTTCAAACCCTAGCTACAAGAAGTTGTTTACTCTTCTTCTTCTTGTTCGATTTCTATCGCCTACTTCATGGTTTTCTGTTCTTCTAGTTCGATTTCTATAGCTCTCTTCAAACCCTAGCTCTTCGTCTACTAGTCTCCATCCATCGAAGGCCACTGCTCACGTCGTCCATGGTTTTCTCTTCTTGTTCTTCTTCTTCGATTTCTATGGTTCTTTGTTCTCCTTCTTTTCCGAATCCATGGTTTTCTGTCTTCTTCGATTTTAAGGAACAACCATGTTCTTCCATGGTTTTCTGCGTTCTTTATGGATTTAGGGTATAACCAGCCAACAGGTTCTTCTTCTGCGATTTATGTGGTTTTCAATCTTCTTCTTCGAGTTTAGGGTACAACTTGATTCTTCTTCTGCCATTTCAATGGTTTTCTATCTTCTTCGAATTTATGGTACATCCAGGTTCCTCTAAACCTGCAAGATTGATAAATCTTTGACTACAAATTTGGTTGATTTTGATTTGACTTTCGTATGAACCGATAAACAAAAATTGGGTTGGTTTTGAATTTGATTTTGATTTTGGTATGAACTGATAAACAAAAATTGGGTTGGTTTTGATTTTTGTTTTGATTGAACTGGGTTGATAATCAAAAATTGGTTCAAACACTTAAAAAAAGTAAACAACAGTAAACATAGCAATTTTGTTTGAGGGGTAGATCGGTCATTTATCCCGTTCAGACAGTAGATTCATATAAAAAGGTAAACAACAACATATTTTTACCCGGTCAGACAAATTTACCCGGACAGACAAATTTATCCATACAGGACTTAATAGAAAATTTGGTAAACAGCCCCTTAGTAATCGAGCTTGTTTGTCATTGAGGAAAGTTTGTTTGGCTTAGGGTTTAGGCTATATACGTTTTTGGATATTTGCTAATGATGTTCAATAATTTTTGTGATTTTTGATGGGTTCATCGGCAGGAAAACCATGTATTGTTAATTTGTTTGTAAGCAAAAAAAACACAATCTTATTTCTCTGTAGAGTCGAAATCTCTCGACCCTTTTAATTAGGGGTGTACAAAAATCCGATGAACCTGGCGAACCCAACTTGAAACAACCCAAACCAACCCAAAACGACTTGATACTTAATTGAGGTCATAAAATCTTAAATCCATAGGAGTTAGGTTGGAATTAACTTAGAGTCATTTCAATTCAACCAACCCGAAGAACATGATGCTTTTTCGGGATTTTGCCTCAAATAACCATTCCACACCCCATGCGTCTTCAAATAGTCACTTTACCAACCCTCTTCCACAAATAGCCAAAACTTACGCAAAGAGTTTTGTCTGCGTAACTTTGCTTTTCCTCCAAAAATATAAAGAAAAATGATTTTTAAAAAAGTTTATGCAGAGAGTTTTCTCTGCGTAAATTTTTCCATCCCACGTGTCTGCGTAAAGTCCACATGCGCACCACGTGTACCTCACGTTGGAAAAAAAAAAGTTTACGCTTAGAGATCAAACACTTACGCAGAGATAAGTCTCTGCGTAAGTTTTAATTATTATTTTTTAATTTTTTTTCCTGATTTTTAGAAATAAGGGAATCATTTTCTGATTTTTCAGTCGATTTGACATAAAGAAAAGCTGAAGGGAATCCTTTTCTGATTTTTAGAAATAAGGAAATCATTTTCTGATTTTTTTTGATTTTTAGAAATAAGGGAATTCTTTTAAAGATTTTTTATATAAATATTTTTTTAAAATTATTTATGTAAAAATAAATAAATATTTTTTTAAAATATTTTAATAAATCTGTGTAAAATTAATTTGACAACACTATTAAATATGATTTTTTATTATTATTTTTTTCTTTAAAAACAATAAAAGTAGAATAAACCTAACAAATTGTGGAAGTTTTTATAAAAATCATAATAAAAACCTTATATATTTTTTAAATCAATATTTTTAACATATTTTGAAAAAACATGTGTTTTGTTTTATTTTTAAAGATTTTTTATATAAGTATTTTTCTAAATTATTTATATAAAAATAAATAAATAATTTTTTTTAAAGAATACTTGTACAACTGATTAGACGATACCCTAAAATCTGATATTTTAGTTAATATTTTGTTTTCTAAAAACAATAAAAATTTAGAAAACCTAAAAAATGAAGAAGTTAATATCCTAATTAATGTATGGACTGAATCTTTATGCGTAATTAATAAAAAAATCACGGTATTAAAAAAAAACTTACGCAGAGACTTCTCTCTGCGTAAGTTTTTTATCTCTCCACGTAAACTTTTTTTCCCAACGTGGAGTACACGTGGTGCACATGTGGACTTTACGCAGACACGTAGGATGAAAAACTTACGCAGAGAAAACTCTCTACGTAAACTTTTTTTAAAATCATTTTTCTTTAAATTTTGGGAGGAAAAACAAAGTTACGCAGACAAAACTCTTTGCGTAAGTTTGTCTGCGTAAGTTTTGGCTATTTGTGGAAGATGGTTGGTAAAGTGGCTATTTGAAGACGCATGGGGTGTGGAATAACTATTTGAGGCAAAATCCATGTTTTTTCATACCATGCATTTAATATGATTGTTAAAAATCCTAATTAATATATGTACATTAGACATAAGACCAACCCGTAATTAGTTCTATTCATAATTATATCATAATTTCAATTGTAATGTACTTATTTATTTGCATGAACCTTCGAACTTTTTTTGAGTTTGTTAGTCTAACTTGTATGTTATCGTTTTGTTTTTACTTCGTTTAGACACAATCACTTAGCTACATTGTAAAATGATGTATCAAAGTTTCAACCCGGCCAAATCAGCCCAACATGTATGGTTTGGGTTAGGTTGTACTTTTGTTTGGGTTGGTTTTGATTTAGATTGAGTTCAAATGTCTTCAAAGGTTAACCCAACCCTTATGCAATCCTACTTATAAGGTAACTATCTTATTTTTCTCTCAATTCCTCCCGTGTTTAATTAAACCTAAATTTTGTTGCTTCAGATTTATGCATCAAATATTTGTTTATTATTGTATGGCCTTCAGAAAGGTTTTTTTAGCATCGTGAAAGCGTGATTTGAGAGAGATATTTACGATGAGAAAACATTTTGATCATTTACGTTTTTTTTCTTGGAGTTACATTTTCTATGCCTAATTACAAATAAATTTCCTTCTTATTGGTTATCTTTTAAAGACGTAAACTACATGCTATTTCACTTGAACTACAATTATTGTTTTTTTCGTTCTGAAAACTTTGGCTTAATTGATTTTGAGGTGTATTACATGTGGCTCTTATAAACACGTATTTGTTGGGGACTTATGATGCATGATGATATCTTTGTATTATCTGTTTGAGCAACAAACAGATATTACGTGTGTTCTGAAACGACAAAGAACTAGGTGTTTCATGTAGAAGTTAATCTTTATTTGATTTTACATATCATGATGTGAATAGTCAACTACTTCAATTCGACATCAAAGTTTTCTAGAAGATATTTAAGTAATTGCAAAATTTGATTTCGTAAATTTGGTGGACCATTTTTGTCATTTAGGTAGCGGTTGGTACGCAGACGGGACGGGACTGGACAGGACGGGACAGAACTAATTGTTTGTTCTGCGTTTGGTACGACTAGAACAGGACTGGACTAATTGTATGTTTTGCGTTTGGTAAGCTGGACAGGACGAGACTAAACTGTTAAAATGACTATGTTACCCCTAAACAAAATATTTAGTATTTTTTATTATATAATAGTTATAAATCAACTAAATATTTACATAATTATTAATCAAAATTAGAATAAATTACATAAGTCATATTCATAATTTATTAATGTAAAGTTATTTAAAATAATAGAAAAACTAAACAATTAAAAATGAAATTAAATAACCCCTTCATAAATCCCTAACCCTAGTAGGAGAAAAAACCCAGTTCACATTTTCGTCACCCACACAACCGCATTATTTTCAAATTCTTGAGTTCTTCCTCATCTCTATGCAGCCACAAGTTGTGTTTTTTTTTTCCAGATTCTTGAGTACGCATACACTAACTCGTGAATGAAAACAAAGTCGATCGAGAACCTAATCCAAAACCTAATCGAAAATTTCGTGAGTAAGAATCTGGAGATGATGTCGATGAAGAAACATGAAGAAGACGATTTTGTGTAGTCGATGAACGATCTAGAAGAAGACAGATGAATCTGGAAGAAGACAAATGAATCTGGAAGAATATGGAGGTGATGAACTAATGTGGAAGAAGATGGAGACGTCGACTGGATTACGTTTGGTGTGTTATCGGTGTGTAAAAAAGGGGTAATAGTGTAATTTGTTATTTAGTCCTCCGTTGTTCCACCTATTTTGGTAGAACAAAAACTTGTAAGTTTTGTCCCATGAAATGAAATTTTTGTCCCATGTTGTCCTATCTCATTTTTGTCCATGGCATACCAAACATGGCACTATTTTTTTTTGTCCCGTCCCGTCTCATCCAGTCTGATGAGAAGAGTGTAGTATTGATTCATGTCTTTAATTTTCTTCAACAATGCATGATGGTGGTATCCTTTTCTTTTATTTTCTGATAAATTAATATAGACGTTGATGTCTTTGTATATAGTGTTTGGGTAAAAAATCACACCCTCGACCGACCTGGGGAATTCCTTCGACGTGACCCATGGACTTCGATTACCCTAATGCCTACAAAAGTCATACCCCGACCGACAAGGATAATACCCATTATTGTCATATCCCCGACATACGTTAATAACCACGATAATTAGTTATTAAAAGACATATTGGGTCAATAGTCATCTTACATCTAATGATCGCACGTCACGTGTCGCACGTCGCATATCGCTAGTCCTACGTCACTAGTCTTATGTCGCCAGTTACGACTCGTCGGTCTTATATCGCTCTGGTCCTACGACATCATCATCTTGGTCTTACGACCTAGTGGTCTTACGACATTTTTATCCTAGTCTCGCGACATTTTTATAAGACCATTCCTATACTAAGATAAGGTCTTACAAGACATCTATAGTCATATACCTGGTCGTGTATTTCGGCAACGGTCGTATGCTCCATAAGATCGACGTCATGAACTTAAGATGGTATTACGATTACACTAACCATCAATGGTCAACAGTCGTTCCTTTTGTTCATTAATGCAGGTCTACAAGCCATTATGGTACAACGGTCAATAACGGTTGAGCCCTTAATGACATTAAAGACTCGACAGCGGTTACAAAGGCAATTATTAAAGCGCATTTAATGTCAACATCAGTTACAAGACCAACCATTAAGCACATTGAATGACCGGCGGAACCTATATAAAGGCATGCTCCAACCTCGAGCAGAGGGGGGAGGAATAGGGGTGCTCACGGGTTGGGTTGATCGGGTTGAAGGCATTTCGACACATCAACCCAATGTTGGCGGTTTGAAAAAATTTCAACCCAACCCAACCCGTTTGGGTTGATCGGGTTGGTCGGGTTGTGTTTAAACAAGGTGAAATCAAAATTAAAAACATAAAAATAAAGGAAACATGTCTTTAAAATACAACCGATAATTCAGACAATACTTAGATACTATATATAAAAATGTCTAAACCAAATATGATCAAATAACTTGACGTTTTCAATTTGCATATTTCTTAAATCTTAAACATATCGTCATCAAATGTTTTTCTCAATTTACATATATATGTTAACATCTACTATATATATATATATATGTGTGTGTGTGTGTGTGAGAAGGAGTTATATAGAGATGGATAAGAGATTGAATATATATATAGTTATATAGAGATGTATACGAGATTGAATATATATATATATATATATATGTGTGTGTGTGTGTGTGTGTGTGAAGGAGTTATATAGAGATGGATAAGAGATTGAATATATATATATATAGTTATATAGAGATGTATACGAGATTGAATATATATATATCGGGTTCATCGGGTTGGGTTGGGTTCAAATTATCGTAACCCGATATCAACCCAATACATACGGTTTGAAGATTTTACAACTCGATTGGACATCGGGTTGCTTCGGGTTGGGTTTTTCCACGTCGGGTTGGGTTGGGTTGGTTGGGTTGAGTTGGTCGGGTTGATCGGGTTTTTGAGCACCCCTAGGGACGAATTTCATCAAGCTATACAACAACATTTCACATCTACTTCTACATTTTCTCTCTCGCATTCGAGCACACGTCGCTAACGCAAGTACCGCACGACAACAGTTCACACCGCATGACAACAGTTCACACCGCATGACAACAGTTCAAACCGCACGACAGCAGCATTGTTTCGCACATTCAACACACGACACACACTTTTTACACACGACTAAGTGTATTTTTACTTCATTTGTAACTTATTGTACACAAATCACATGTAACACAAGGATTATCGCCCCTGATTGGTGACCATAGTGCACTGTCGACTCTCACAGAGTCGACCGCGGTTTTTTCCCTCGTTTTGGGGTTTTCCGTGTCACCAAATCTCTTGTCTCTTTTACTTTTTCCTCGCGATTACGTTGTTTGGCTTGAGATACGTTTCTTTAGTTGTTAAATGTCCACATCGACCTTAAGTTGTACTTTTGTGCGATTTTTGGCATTAACAGTTTGGCGCCATCCGTGGGACCCCATCTAGAGAAAATCTCAAGCCAACACACATATCGCTCTAACGATCTTGTAAAGTTTTTTCAGGTATATGGCAAATTGTCAAGACCCCTGATTCAACTTCAATCGGAATCGAATACGGCTCGAAACCAGATTCAAACCCTGATAAAAAAAATGATTCGTCAAAGTATCGCATGTATCGCATCATCCAAAGGACTCGGGGGCTCGAAACACCCTTCACAAACTGAAAAATACCACATTTGATTTCAAAAGTCCTCGGAAAAGGCGCTTATCGACTCCATGTTACGGTAACTGTGACGTCCCACTTAGAATAACTCTATATATATATATATACTCTAAGTATATTCTCCTCGTTAATTATTTTGATCTAATATATAATCGTTGATTCAAGCATCATAAGATCATTGGTCAAAACCAACGACCACCCCCGGTTTTACATTACAGGCTCGCAAGATCATATGAACACGGGTCTTACGATTTACATCGTGAGAAACCAAAGTCTCTACGACTTATAAAAGCGCAGGTTGCGATTTATAGTCGTCAATAAAGGACGACTCGCATTTTTTCTCATGATCGCCAGTGATGGCAAACGCAGGTTGCGATTTATAGTCGTCAATAAAGGACGACTCGCATTTTTTCTTATGATCGCCAATGATGGCAAACGCAGGTTGCAATTTATAGTCGTAAGTAAAAGACGACTTACGTTTTAATTACGATCGCCAGTCATGGCAAACGCAGGTGGCAATTTATAGTCGTCAATAAAAGACGACCCACATTTTTTGTGATCGCCAATCACGACAAACACAGGTAAAAATCCTCGGTCGCCAATAAAAGCGACTCGCATATTGAAATCTCATCGCTAGTCATGGCATATGTCTTCAATAAAGACGACTTGTACAATCACCAGTCATGGTAAGACGCATGACAAAATGTAAAAATCGCCACTAAATACGACTCACATGCTTAAATTTCAGAATCGCCAAGAAAGGCAAATCGCGAGATTAATCATACAAACACGGGTAAGATAAAAAATTTACCGGCTTATAAAAATACTAGACACAACGTAACTTTGGTCTCTAACGACCGTGTCGGCTCGGAACGCCAGATCATTGGTCTCTAACGACCGTATCGTCTGTAAACGCCAGATCTTAGGTCTCTAACGACCGTATCGGCTGTAAGCGCCAGATCTTAGGTCTCTAACGACCATATCGGCTGTAAGCGCCAGATCTTAGGTCTCTAACGACCGTATCGGCTCGGAACGCCAGATCAAAAGTCTATAACGACAGTATCGGCTCGGAACGCCAGATCATAGGTCTATAACGACCATATCAGCTCTAAACGCCAGATCAAAAATCTATAACGACCGTATCGGCTCGGAACGCCAGAACATAAGTCTTTAACGACTGTATCACATGATCCTTAAATTTTATCTTGGTTCGATCATCTTATGATCGCCGCCAAGCTTTATTTCAGACCAATCGTCTTACGATTGACTCCCGACCCATACGTCTCATTTTGATAAAGATCCTCTTACGATCACCGTCGGTTCCTTACGTTTTAAGGTCGTCTTACGACCGTCAGATGAACACCACAAGTATCTTGTGCATTAAAGGTCATCATTCGATCGTCGCAACTTACTTAAACACCATCGACTGGACTCACGATTTTAGCTAACCAAGTCGATTTTCTTAGCAAAAGTGACACATCTCCGTATAAACACATTTTACGAGATCTGAAATTCAAATGGCTTTGAAATTCAAATCTCGGGGGGCTAACTGTTTGGGTAAAAAATCACACCCTCGACCGACCTGGGAAATTCCTTCGATATGACCCATGGACTTCGATTACCCTAATGCCTACAAAAGTCATACCCCCGACCGACAAGGATAATACCCATTATTGTCATATCCCCGACATACGTTAATAACCACGATAATTAGTTATTAAAAGACATATTGGGTCAATAGTCATCTTACATCTAATGATCGCACGTCACGTGTCGCATGTCACGTGTCGCACGTCGCACATCGCTAGTCCTACGTCACTAGTCTTATGTCGCCAATTATGCGTCACCAGTTACGACTCGTCGGTCTTATATCGCTCTGGTCCTACGACATCATCATCTTGGTATTACGACCTAGTGGTCTTACGACATTTTTATCCTAGTCTCATGACATTTTTAGGAGACCATTCCTATACTAAGATAAGGTCTTACAAGACATCTATAGTCATATACATGGTCGTGTATTTCGGCAACGGTCGTATGCTCCATAAGATCGACGTCCTGAACTTAAGATGGTATTACGATTACACTAACCATCAATGGTCAACAGTCGTTCCTTTTGTTCATTAATGCAGGTCTACAAGCCATTATGGTACAATGGTCAATAACGGTTGAGCCCTTAATGACATTAAAGACTCGACAGCGGTTACAAAGGCAATCATTAAAGCGCATTTAATGTCAACAGCGGTTACAAGACCAACCATTAAGCACATTGAATGACCGGCGGAACCTATATAAAGGCATGCTCCAACCTCTAGCAGAGGGGGGATGTTTGGGGAAAAAATCACTAGTCTCGACCACGACCAAGAAAGGTAAGACACATGTTATGAACTATATCTTGTATTAAGATAAGGCCCCGACAAAGACCCAAAAAAACCTCCGTCGTCCCCCCTAAAAGGTAAGTCGAGAGTTCCTCACGACACTCGACCTCGACGTCGCCTAGCTCACACGACCGTCGCATAAAACCATGCGACCTCGACCGACAAACGCGCTATACGACTGTTATGTTTTGTTCAGTGTTTAATGCAGGAATCAACGCCATTAATGGACAACGGCTATAACCGACGAAGTCAGTTATGAACATCTAAACCCGCATTAAAAGATGGCAATCGTTACGACAGCTATCAAAGTCCTTAATGATCCAATTAAAAGTGCCCAAAGACTATAAATTCCAAGCTCAATCCTCAGTTCAAGGGAAATCGAATAACACAGAGAGGAACACAGATACAACGCAGAGCATCAGACGCAAGCACTTGAACTCCGAAGAACACTTGAAGCACAGAAATCGCTCATAGAAGAATCGCTCTCGACGCACGACATCAGCACTCGACACACAGTTTAAACACACGACGCACATTGTTTTACATTAGAAAACACTTGTAACTTTACATTTTGAAGTCTTTCCTTCATTTGTATTGTAATCTCTGTACGATCGACACCTGGAACACCAAGGACATCGCCCCTGTTTGGCGACCATAGTGCAGCGACGACATCCATTGTCGTCCGCAGGTTTTTTCCTCGTTGAGGTTTTTCCTGCGTCATCAAAATCTCTGTCTCGTTTATATTTTTGTCTTGGTCGCACGCCTTTGTCGAACGATTCCTTTCTTTAGTTGTTAAAGTCCACATCGACCTTAAGTTGTCCCTTTGGTGCGATTTTTGGCATTAACAGTTTGGCGCCCACCGTGGGGCCTCATCTAGAGAAAATCTTCGACGAACGTGCGTCTTACTAACGGTTTCTTGGAGTTTTCTTTGTTCTCTGTTTCAGGAAAATGGCAGTCCCTGGAAATCAGCAGCATGTCATTGCCCAGATGTACCAGGAGCTTGAAGTCGCTCGAAATCAAATCAACGCCATGGCAGAGCAAAGTCGCAGAGCAACTGAGGAGATCGCACGATTACGGAATTCTTCTGGACCTCAGAATGGTCCTAGGCCATTCGTTCAGAATCCAAGCCAAGGATCGTTCGGACAGAACGGTCCTCGACCATTCGTGCATAATCCAGGTCCAGGATCAGGTCCGTTCGCTCAGAATCAGCATCCAGGTCCGTTCATGCAGAACCAGCAGCCGGGACCGTTCAGTCCAAATCCCCAGTTCGGGACGGCTTCTCCTCAGCATATAAGGCCACCACCCATGCAGAATGGATCGCAGCCATTTCCGAATGGATCGCAGCCGTTTCAGAATGGGTCACAGCCGTATTTTGTTCCTTTCAACGGAGACGCCAATGGCTCATCGCATGGCAATGGCACCAGTTCAGGAGTCAATCCGCAAGCAGGGGCAAATCTCGACCCCAATGACCTCGTCGCCCAGCGATTGAAAATGCTAGAACATCAGAACGAGCGTGTCCTATCTTTGCTCGCCAAGCTACCTGGGGTAGCCGTGCCCGTCGACGTCGAGCCCCGATCAGGATTTCAGGCGTCGCCCTTTATCGATGAGATCGCGACTGTCGAGGTCCCGAAGAAGTACAACGTCCCCGCCTTCACGCCTAAGTATTCGGGAGTGAACTGATCCGACAGAGCACGTCGCGCAATACAAGCAGCTCATGTGGACAATCTCGATCCCACACATGTATCAGGAGGTTTGTATGTGCAAGAGCTTTGGTGCGACTCTCACCGGTCTTGCTCTCCAATGGTTGATCAATCTCAAACCCAAGTCCATCGGGTCGTTCGCTGAATTGGTCAACCAATTCTCTCAGCAATTCGCCAGCAGTCGCAAGATGGAGACGCAGACTAGTGACCTATATTATGTCGTGCAAAAGACCAATGAGTCTATCCGAAGTTATTTCAATAGATTTAATGCAGAGATGATCAGTATTCGCAATTGCGACGTCAAGACTGCAATCGAAGCTTATAAGCGTGGTCTAGACGATAGCTCAGGTTTGTATACTGATCTAACCAAATATCCTCCAGAGATTTTTGAAGACTTCCGAGCTCGAACCCTAGCGTATATGAGGGTAGAAGACGACGCTGCCTTTCGTCGCAAGCATACCGACGACAAGAGGTCGTTAGGGGTAAAGAAGTCAGAGTTCAAGACGAAAGCGATTTCCAAAATAGAGCTAGCACGTCATATCTCGAACGTCCGATTCAAGACAAAAGCAGAGGCTAAGACCGCGACCAAATTTCCTCAGTACCCCAAGATATCCTCTTACGGATTCAAAGGGTCCACTAAGGATTTGGTCGAAGCTCTGAAGACCGCCCAAGCGACCATTCGATGGCCTAAGAAGTCCGATCAGGACGACGCTAAGAAAGATAAATCTAAGTGGTGCGACTTTCATGTCGACCATGGTCATGCGACGGATGATTGCATAGCTCTCAGAAAGGAGCTAGCGTATCATGTCCCGAAAGGAAATCTCAAAGATATCATCGATGACGTCATTACTCCAACTAGCGACCATCGACCGTCAACCCCCGAGCATGCAAAGGTTGTCAATTGCATCACCGACGGTTCAGACGTCTGTGGTCTGACATATTCCGCAGCCAAGCGTCATTCCAGTCAAGCACCTGACGATCGGCCTATTCCGCGTTCATCAAGGCCCAAAGGAGATTTGGAGTTGGAAGCTATGAAGATCATATTCGACCAAGACGACCTCGGTGATTCGTATCAGAAGCACCACGACGGGTTGATTATTCAACTCACGATTGGTAATTGTTTAACCCGACGAGTCTTGATCGATGGGGGCAGCTCAGCGAATGTCATTTTTCTTAACACCATCAAGGCCATGGGAATCGATCGTTCGGAAATCACCCGACGTTCGACGACCTTGGTTGGTTTCAATGGAGAAGCGACGAGGACATTTGGAGATATTATCTTGCCCGTCTATGCCGGAGGCTTTTTTCGATGGCAGAAGCCACTAAGCCTTCTACCTTTGTCGATTTAGCATACAACGCCAAAGACAACTGAAACGTCTGAAAACATATGAAAACACATTAGCAAAGAATACGACGTCGACAACATATAAAAAACAAAAGTCTTGAAAGACAGACTTGCCATGAATGCTAGTCCAGCAACATGGGCCTCAGTATCCTCGAGAGAAACTCCGTCAAAACACTCTCTGAAAGAAGGGAGCTGATACTTTCCCAAATGAGGGAACAGTTTCGTCCCGTCTAGGACATTATCATCCAAAAAATCCGACGGCAACGTAAAGTTCACCGTCGTTTCAGAGCCCGTTTGCGCGCCCTTGCCCTTGTCGGCGAAAGAAGGGCCTGACGCGGCAAGAGGAGACATCGTCGCCGGTTGCGCCGTATCAACGGACCTTGTATCAGAAAACTTCTCGATAGACACGGTCGATACCTTCGCCTTCTCAGGCGAGACAACTTTCGACGAACCACCCGTCCTGGACGATGGTTCACTCAAAACGGACATCCTCGTCCTCTTTGGGAGACCCGACCCAGATGTCGGGACTTCTTTTCTCTTTAAAACCCCCGACCCAGCTGTCGAGGTATCCTTCCCCCTGTCTACCCTCGCCTTACGAGTTAGCTCAACTTGAGCCATCCTCTTGGCGGCTGCAGGTGTCAACTTCGCCCGAGATTCTCCTGTATGGTAAAAGAAAGAATTAGATGATTGAGAACAAAGATAGATTAGGACGAGCAGAAGCAAAGAGATACTTACCAGTTATCTCTAATTCCTCCTCCTCCCTCTCCTCGGTCGCCTCGGAATCCTCTCTCTCGTCTTCTTCTTTCTCCTCTCGACCCATCCTCACTCTGTCGCTCAAGAAAACGGTGTCATCATCCCCGTCTACCAGATGACGCGTGACGTACGACCGGTCTTCAGTGCTAAACTCCAGGAACTTTTCGACCTTAGCCCGGGAAGCATCGTCCGGCTCTACCTTGTCGAAATCAATATCTGCACATAAAAAAGAAGATCAGTCGAAAAAACAACCGAGCAACAGAATAACATAAAACATACGATAAACAATTAAAAGCTCATCCGTCATATTCCAACCCTCCCTAATCCAGTCACTATCAGTGTCCAGCGTCGACACCCGCACGAATACATACCTCTTCTTCCAAGGTACGATCACCCTTGTGCCTTGAAAACAAACTATAGCGACGGTACCGATCACTTTTGACCTTATACGCCGTCAGTAGGTCCCTCACATTCATCGGTGGATTCCAGTTTGAGGTAAGTCGTTCGATGATTAGGATAACTCGCCAGAACTGGGGCATCAGTTGCTCCGGTGAAAGATCGAATTCGCACATGAACTCTTTGACCAGAGGCGAATATGGCCAATGAAAGCCTATCTTGAACGGATACTCATAAATGACGACGTACCCTTTAGGGCACATTTCTGGTCGAACCTGGCCAACCCTACTTACGGTGATCCCCATGGGAATCCTCGCTAGACTTCTAAAGTCGTCGAGATCTTCTTCGTTTTTAATAGCGCTTCTAGGCTCAGTCGACATTGCTAAACCTGTTAAATTGATTTGCACTTCTGAAAGACCCCAAATATCCCAATTCCTCCTAGGTTTCCTAGCAATGGATTTGCGACGCATACGCAAACTGAAGGGTCGCACTTTATATGGTCGTTCTAAACCTTGAAAATCCTAACCGAATCGAAAATTCCTACGGGTTCAGGAAAGACTGGACGAAGAAAGGCAAGAAAATCAAGAAAAACATTTGCGCCTAAAAACTCTCTGAAGTCGTAAACAGGGAAAGATCCATCGTAATCTTTATTTATGCAGTCGATCATGTCAGGTCGAGTCCTTCGATGATCGCCACACGTCACCGTCTTTTCGTATGACTACATGGATCGTCGACACCTATCAAAGACAGCTGGTAAGCACAATCATGCGTCGGTATGACGTCACAACCTCGTTTCCTCTTCGACTTCTCATTCAGTTAGAATCGAACCAATCCAGTTCCAAGACAACCAAGGTAACTTTCGACACGTGTCACAATCCTGAGCACCCGACAAGCAAAATTTAAAATTCGAATTCGCCATCCTACTTTCAAATTTTGGGGGCAAACTGTTTGGGCAAAAAATCACTAGTCTCGACCACGACCAAGAAAGGTAAGACACATGTTATGAACTATATCTTGTATTAAGATAAGGCCCCGACAAAGACCCAAAAAAACCTCCGTCGTCCCCCCTAAAAGGTAAGTCGAGAGTTCCTCACGACACTCGACCTCGACGTCGCCTAGCTCACACGACCGTCGCATAAAACCATGCGACCTCGACCGACTAACGCGCTATACGACTGTTATATTTTGTTCAGTGTTTAATGCAGGAATCAACGCCATTAATGGACAACGGCTATAACCGACGAAGTCAGTTATGAACATCTAAACCCGCATTAAAAGATGGCAACCGTTACGACAGCTATCAAAGTCCTTAATGATCCAATTAAAAGTGCCCAAAGACTATAAATTCCAAGCTCAATCCTCAGTTCAAGGGACATCGAATAACACAGAGAGGAACACAGATACAACGTAGAGCATCAGACGCAAGCACTTGAACTCCGAAGAACACTTGAAGCACAGAAATCGCTCACAGAAGAATCGCTCTCGACGCACGACATCAGCACTCGACACACAGTTTAAACACACGACGCACATTGTTTTACATTAGAAAACACTTGTAACTTTACATTTCGAAGTCTTTCCTTCATTTGTATTGTAATCTCTGTACGATCGATACCTGGAACACCAAGGACATCGCCCCTGTTTGGCGACCATAGTGCAGCGACGACGTCCATTGTCGTCCGCGGGTTTTTTCCTCGTTGAGGTTTTTCCTGGGTCATCAAATTCTCTGTCTCGTTTATATTTTTGTCTTGGTCGCACGCCTTTGTCGAACGATTCCTTTCTTTAGTTGTTAAAGTCCACATCGACCTTAAGTTGTCCCTTTGGTGCGATTTTTGGCATTAACAGGGGACGAATTTCATCAAGCTATACAACGACATTTCACATCTACTTCTACATTTTCTCTCTCGCATTCGAGCACATGTCTCTAACTGTAACACCCTACAAACAGGGCCAATTTAAAACTTAAAATTGCCACAAGTTATGATCATAAGACTTCGAACTTCTATAACCTGAGGATCAAAGGTAAAGGTTTTATATACAACATATTTTAATTCAAATAACCTATTAATCTAATCATACATCATAATTAGATTAATTAAGTTATCTAATCCTTTGTCCCAGAAGCATCCAAAATAGCTAGATCCTCCGTTATCTTTAAGTTGAGTCTTTCCAAAAATCCTCATCACACCCTTCCCTCTTATTTCCCGGAGCTTGTACCTGGTAAGAAAAATTCAACTTGAAACATTAGGCTTTCGCCTAGTGAGAATATTCAAATCAAATTTAAAGTTAAACAATTAAAATATCATCAGATACGTCAAACCTGTTCTCACTCATCTTACCGTACAATAACTCCTTTCAATACTGGGAATCTACCCCAATCCCATACTTATGACTAATTCGTCTAGCCATAACCACACTACCAAGAGTCTACTATAAATCATCCCAGATTCAAAGTCAAAACTCTTATCTAAGAAATTACAAGTCAAAACCTGCCTATTTAGTATTCCTCTTTTCATAATTGGGAAATCTCTGATCTTCCCTGTAACAATGGAAATCTCCGATCTTCCATTTGAAATAGGAATTACAAATCAAAATCTGCCTATTCCACATTTCATATTTTCCTCACCTCAGAATCAATGGTCCTAATGGGATTATTATATCGCGATAAACAACCGGGACCCCCGATGATTCAAGGTACACTCAATTACTAAAAATTACATCCCTTTGGTCAATGGCAAGTATTCGGTTCCCATTAGACCGTACCCAGGTGCCCCCGATGACCGGATGCCTACTTTTAGTAATTACAACATAATACATAAGTATTATAACTCTTATCAGTGTATATGCATAACACACAATGTAATACATTCTACATATGTATTTATAAAGAATCTTAATAATTCTAGTACCTCGACTTCTTGGCTATCCCATCTTTGCAATTTAGCACGGGGACCAACAGAGCATAACTTTTAAATCATCTAACTGGACTCTTTACTGATTAAGACAAGTCCTTTATTTATCATGTTTAGACATACATATTACATATCTATTTCAATATTAATTTCTGAACTTTAAAGAGAGTTAAATAAACTCACCTGATGCGAAGTCACACTTCCTTTAATTCTTTTAAAGTCGTAGGGACTTCTGTTTTCACCACCACAGTTTACTATAATATCCAATATAAAAATATACCGATATTAATTTACAGAACAGGACTTCTAAGAACTAAGAATCCTTAATCTCTAAAATCTACGTCTCAAGTCGCAACGCACTGGGCCAAGTCGCAACCAACTACTGCGACTCCAACCCCAAATCGCAACCCACTATTACGATTCCAACCCAAGTCACAACCTTCTATTGCGATTTCGACACCAAGTCGCAATCAACTGTTGCGACTCCAATGCCAAGTCGCAATCAACTGTTGCGACTCCAATGCCAAGTCGCAATCAAGTGTTGTGACTCTAATGCCAAGTCGCAACCCTCTATTGCGACTTCAACACCAAATCGCAACCGTCTATTGCGACTTGCTTGAATGTCGCAATGCACTACTGCGACTTGCTTGAATGTCTCAACCCTCTGCAATTATCTAAAAAAACCCAAGTCGCAACCTTCTATTGCGATTTCGACACCAAGTCGCAATCAACTGTTGCGACTCCAATGCCAAGTCGCAATCAACTGTTGCGACTCCAATGCCAAGTCGCAATCAACTGTTACGACTCCAATGCCAAGTCGCAACCCTCTATTGCGACTTCAACACCAAATCGCAACCGTCTATTGCGACTTGCTTGAATGTCGCAATGCACTACTACGACTTGCTTGAATGTCTCGACCCTCTGCAATTATCTAAAACCCAGATTTTTATACTTTTAAGCTATGTTTGATTCTGTAAACATGCAGATATGTTCAATACACCTATCTTAACATATCTACTAACCCAGATTCTCAAAATCATGTTTAAATCATCAAAACCCACCTAAAACTCCATAGAAAACTTTTTACTAACAAGATGAAGGTTTGTGATATATTTACCTTGGATTGATTCCTCTTTTCCAGTTGCAACAAATAGGATTCCTTCTTCTTTTCTTCCTTCTTTCGATTTCTTTCTCTTTTCACCGAAACACACACACACTTATGCACACTCAAAATATCAAAAAGAAGAAGTTTTATTTTTCTTCTTTACTACCAAACAAGGCGGTGGTGGGTTTAAGTTTGATCACATTGACCAAACAAACCCTCAACTTTCCTCCAATGGCAACCTTCACCCTCATACTTATAAATTAAAAATTAAAGTTTACCCCTAACTTATTAATCCCTAAAAACGATTAACATAACTTACTCAGGGTTAAACTCTAATAATTAATTTATCAACTAAAAATCACGACTTATCAAATAATTATACTCAATTAATTAATAAAACTCATCATCTTTATATATGAAAATTCGAGATGTTACACTAACGCAAGTACCGCACGACAACAGTTCACACCGCATGACAACAGTTCAAACCGCACGACAACAACATTGTTTCGCACGTTCAACACACGACACACACTTTTTACACACGACTAAGTGTATTTTTACTTCATTTGTAACTTATTGTACACAAATCACCTGTAACACAAGGATTATCGCCCCTGATTGGCGACCATAGTGCACTGTCGACTCTCACAGAGTCGACCGCGGTTTTGTCCCTCGTTTGGGGTTTTCCGCGTCACCAAATCTCTTGTCTCTTTTACTTTTTCCTCGCGATTACGTTGTTTGGCTTGAGATACGTTTCTTTAGTTGTTAAATGTCCACATCGACCTTAAGTTGTACTTTTGTGCGATTTTTGGCATTAACATATAGTATTTATATCACTTGATGTTTGTTTATAGATAGTGTTTATTTGAATCGAGAAAAAAGAATAATGTATTCCGTGAAGATTTATGCAAAGAGGTATGTTGAATATATATATATATAGGGTCCTTCTTTTGCTAACCAACCCATTGGTACTAACTCTGCTAACCATCAATTGACCAATCAAAATCATCTTTAACAATTGGTTGATGTTCACGCAAGTTTTACAAAGTATGGTTAAAATTGTATTTTCAATTTATTAATATATCCATTATATTACTTCCTTGTTTATCTCACCAATATCCCACGATTATGATTCCTTATTTGTAGCCCAAATAAAATTTAATATTCATTCATTATTTTTAGCAAAAATCAAATTCAATCATTATCAATAATAAAATTTAATATTCATTCCACGATTATGATTAATCTTTAACGCAGTAGTTGATTTAAAGACATATTCGAGGTTAATCCTCAATAATACTTGTTTTTAACTTTTCTGAAAAATTGTGCACTGCACTTTTATTAGAATTTTATAATCATTGCATACATGCACATACCCAATTTTATTATAAAGAATTTTCATAACAGTCACTTGATATGTGTACTGTGTACATATGCACTTTTATTAGACTTTTATATTGTCAATCCAATTGCATAAGTGCACATAGTTATGTAGTATAAAGAATTTTGATAACAGATACTTGATATGTGCACATATGCACTTTTGTTAGACTTTTATATCATCAATCCAATTGCATAAGTGCACATAGTTATGTTGCATAAAGAATTCTAAATAACAATTACTTTATATGTGCACAAATGCACGTATACTAGACTTTTATAAATATTGCATATATGCACATAACCATTCTTTTAAAAACTAATGGATGAACTTAAGCACCATTATGTTCCATATAAGAATGGTTGATCGAAGATATGAATTGACGGGTTGTTGATTGTGTTCGATAATGTGATGGTTTTTATTTTTAGATACCCGCGATCTCTTTTGTTTTTTTGGAAGAGATGAGATAATTATCCCTTAAAAGTAGGTGATTCCATTTTGAATGTTTATTGTTTTGGACAAAAATGCCCCTCTGCACTTATGCACAAATATCAACATTCTCTTTTTTAATTTTAGATAATATTATAATCATTGATTTAATTATAACCGTTGATCTAAATAATCTATGGTTGTGATCGGTTAGCACAGTTAGTACCAATTAATTCGAGATGTTAATACTCAATTAATTAATAAAACTCATCATCTTTATATATGAAAATTCGAGATGTTACAATACTCCCCAACTTGGAAATGATTTCGTCCTCGAAATCAAAGCTAAGCAAACAAATGGGGATATCTAACTTTCATATCTTCTTCTGACTCTAAAGTCACATTAGCACCTCGATGATGCTTCCATTGAACTTTCAACATTACCATCTCTTTACCACTTCGTAACTTCTTAACTGACTTTTCCAGAATTGCCTCTGGTTCCTCTACACATCGGCTCCCTTCATCTACCCTTACATCAGTAAGTGGAATCACATCTTGTTCTTCGGCTAAACATTTCCGAAGATAACACACATGAAATGTATTATGGATCCCTTCCAGCTCAGGTGGAAGATCCAATTGATACGCTTGTAGACCAACTCTTTTGGTGATAGTGAAAGGTCCTAGAAAACGAGGACTCAACTTCCCAAGCTTTCCAAACCGTATCACTCCTTTCCATGGGGACACTTTAAGCATCACACGCTCCCCAACTTGAAATTCTTTTGGCCTCCTTTTCGGATCAGCATAGCTTTTCTGTCTATCTTGAGCCGCTTTCATATGCTGCCGAATTTCCTTTACCTTATCCGCGGTTTGTTGCACAAGTTCTGGACCAGCGAACTGTTTCTCTCCGGCTTCAAACCAACACACCGGAGTTTTGCATTTCCTACCATACAATGCCTCAAAAGGTGCCCTTCCGATGCTGGAATGGTAACTGTTGTTGTAAGCAAATTCTACCAACGGCAAATGAGAATCCCAGTTACCTCCAAAATCTAGCACACACGATCTAAGCATATCTTCCAAAGTCTGTATTGTTCTTTCACTTTGGCCGTCAGTCTGTGGGTGATAAGCAGTACTCAGATTAACCCTCGTACCCAACTTTTCTTGAAGCGACTGCCAAAATCTGGAAGTAAACCGACTGTCACGATCGGACACAATAGACACCGGTATACCGTGTCGTGACACCACTTCATCAATATATAGCTTTGCCAATTTATCTATTGGTGATGCTTCTTTCATAGCTAAGAAATGAGCACTATTCGTCAGTCGATCGACGATTACCCAAATGGTATCGTTACCTGCAACGACCTAGTTTCCAAACATACATAATATACATCAATTAACATATTATACATAACATTGTTTCATAACAAAAGATACATAATAAATCACGTACGGTCCCTTTAATCTCGAAACTACAAAATACATAAATCTTCCTAATCATCATCGGTCATCAAAACCATCCTACATCTTATCCTTTCCTTTGCCGCTATAAGTTCCTCGACCTGGAATACATATTTTTGAAAACAAAACGAGGGTTAGACCAAACGGTCTAGTGAGATAATCCCTGTCAGTTTAGAAGTCCTTTTTATAAAATACACATATACCACAACTAATTAAATACCAAATAAGACTCGTATATCGTGCACAACTCCTCATCCTCATTCCCCATGGCCATATTAGTTGGTTGCGAGCCAACAACACCGATGTACAACAACTACAGCACCGTTGTACAACAACTACAGCACCGCTGTACAACAACTACAGCAAACATCCGCCGGCATAGTTCGGCAAGTGCTCTCGTGTAATGTAATGCACATATAAATACAATATATATCTCAATATATCATATTGTCATTTATAAAAACCTTTCATCACATTCCAACCATATATATATATATATATATATCACATTTTCTTTTATAAAAACGTTACCACATTCCAACCACATATACGTCTCAATATAAACACATAATCACATATATATGTATCCCAGTTGAAAACGTTTTAAAAGTAAACTCACCTCGATGACGATATCCAACCATAAAATCTTAACCGATGCGAAGGATCGAAACAGAATCCTAATCTGAATCAAAGTAACACATATTACAAACAAAGCAATCAAACCCACTCCATAACTTTAATAATCTTATTAGACTCTAAACGATACCCTTAAAGATCTTTATAACGACTCGAAACGAAAAGTCGAAAAGCACAAAACCATATAAAATTCATATTTTGAACACCTAAAAAGCTTTCCAACATAATATTATCAAAATACAATCCGCAAAAGTTTTTACCATCCCTAATCCTCTTTATTTTCTTTTTTTTTATACCAAAACCAAAGATAATATTCCATCCAAACCAAAAGGTAAAAAAAAACATCATTTGGAACCAAAATAAATAACCACCGATCCATTGATCTTCAAAAATTACAACCACAAATTTACATCTTTTTGGAATTTAGATAACCTTTAAAATCACTAAAATCACCGTTAATGGAAATTCAATCTTCGTCAAAAGTTTTATAAAATAAAACTTACATAAAGATCCGATATGAGATGATTAAAGAAATTTATTTATGGTAGAATAAAAATTAGAACAAAGTCATCCAAGAAAAATCGTTAACATCAACACTTCAACTAAATCAAAATACTTACCATCAAACCTAAACTTTATTAAAAAGAACTAAAAAGAAATCATACCTTAAATGATCCAAATCAAAGGAATCCTTTTGAGATTTCTCTCAATTGTTTTCTCCCAGGAGGTATTGGCAAAACATACACACTCACATACAAACTTTTGATAGTAAAAAAATGAGGACACCACTTAAATACATATAAACTTAGTTGCCCCACATGGAGACACCTCACTCAAAATGAAAGAAATAGGGCGGTGGTGTGGAATATCTTTATTCACATTAACCAAATAAACCCCATACTTTCATCTAATGGCAACTTTAACCATCCAACTTCTATTTTAAAATTAAAACTTACCCCTTAACTTCTAACTCCAATAACCAAATCCCAAACTTACCTTACAACTAAAAATAATAAAAATTAAATAAACCCACACTATACCCAGTTATTACAACATCTCCCCCTTAAAAGAATTCCGTCCTGGAATTCATTCAAGCAACAAACAAGGGTAATCAATTACCATAAATCGTTTTCACACTCATACAACACATTATTGTCTTCCAGAACCCCAAATGACCTCTTTAAAAAAAATCAACCTTTTAGAAGTTCAAAATCCGTCTAGACCTGATACCATTAATAAGTACAATGATCTATAAGATTCATGAGTTTTCAATAAGATTTACACCATAACAACATAATAAACTCCTGACTAACCATAATAATCACTCAATAATCAAATCCCACGAAGGTTCAAAATAACTCGAAAGTTTACTTATATCACAAAAAGAAATTAATTATACTCACATGAAACTAATCCAACTAACACAATGTTTTATGCTTACTCGGAACATTTACCACGCTAATACTACTTTTAACTCCACCGGCCTTTCACGACAAACGTCGTGTTCTACACTTTTACAATACTAACTCGAAAACATAATCATACACTCTCAATATAAAACTTGCTTAGCAATTACAACCTATTTCTTATACTCTTCCATGGAATAAAATATACTCAACAAAAATCATTTTATATCACGGATAAGTTTCTTAATTTTATCAAACCCGTATACTTCATCCTACCATTTCCATTTCTCATGCTAGCATAGCATAACCACGATAATCACCCATCAATACTAAATTACACTTGACACCAAATCATTCATCAAAATCATATTTACCCATGCAAGACCAAGTCTGATCAAACGGTTCCACTAAAAGTTACAATAAAAATAACACTAAATGCTTCAAGATACAACACACTTCTCGATCTCCAAACATAGTTAACCAAATCACTTACATTCTTTTACACTAAAGGAATATATCGAATCTCTAAACAAAATTAATCTATCCACTTTTATTTCTATACTCACAAGAATATTTCTAACAATTCAATTCAAAAATAGTTAAAACAAATAATAAACACTGTGAATTAACGTACTTTACCCGATGTCCAATCGGAATAAAATAATCTCATCCAAACATAAACATATTATTGTCTCTAAATCCCGATACTTTAATCGATTTCACTTTTCAATCTTGACTTCCCATCAAGAACCTTCCAAATAGAACTCCTATCATAACATAATTTGCAATAACAATCTAATGTCATCACTTAACATAACTGCAAAACTCGATGAGAAGTCGAAGACTTACACATCTACCTTAACTTACAACGCCAATTTCTTAATTGTACAAATACCACACCAAAATATCATACCCTAATAATGATACCATAAAATCCTTATGACAACTTTCAGACGCGCTCAACAAATTACGTCTTATTTGCATCAATCAATATATCATCATCAAATTAAAATAAAGTCTAATAGCGACTTAATTTCTCGAATATAAACAAAACACAATCTCAAACATTTCGATTATCTCAATAATTTCACCACCATAACTCATACCGACTTCCATCCAATAATATCAACACCAATTTATTTCTTAAATAAAAAAAAATAAAAATAACAAACTCGTTATCACATTAATTTCTTACATCTCTGACTTAGCATAAAAATACTAACATAAATCCTTAAACATTTGATTCACCTAAACCGCTCCGCAAATGAAATTCATCAACACAGGTCTCACATTACCTAACTGATATAATTACCAATTCATCCTATGATAATTCCGCTACAAAACTAAGCCGAAAGAATTCATTACAACTCCGTCAAAATTATTAAAAATTTCTTGTCACTAATTATAATACCAATCATATAAATCATTAACGACTTAACATGCAAAATCAAGCATAAAGTCTAAAACAACTCTTTAACTTAAACAACGCCATAAAGAAAGTTCATCCACATTAACCTCACCTTACTTAACCGTAAAAATCGCCAACTAATCACATAATAAATCTACTACAAACTACACCACAAAGTTCATCACACGATCATCTAATATTTATTAAACATCGTTTCTTCTCGCTAATCATAACACTAATAATATAAATCCATTTTACAACTTAAATCCTCCAATCCAGGAGAAGTATTAGGTAAACGCCTGTAACAACCCAATCCAAGACATGCCAAAACAAGACATATATATAATAATATATCGCCAAAACTTGGCCCAAGGTTCACACCATCAAAATTCTGCTCTCGGGTTTGCGGAATAAACCCGAATTTACAACTGAGAGTTTCTAATAACAAAATGTAAAGGAAGTCCACTAATGTCAAGCCACGCCCGCTCTCACGCCTTCTCTTTACCACTAGAGGAACTGCCCTTAATCTGCTTACCTGAAAAGGGTTTCAGTTTTGAAAATGTGAGGGTTAGACCACAAGGTCTAGTGAGGTCCCTCAGTTACATCCACACCATATATAGCATTTAAGGAGTTTTGCGAATCATAAATCAATATAAAGTTTGGCAAATAATATATGGGACACACCCCCCATAAGCATCACGCTATGACAGATGGGACACCCCCCCCCCATAAGCGTCATACCATAACATATGGGACACCCCCCCCCCCATAAGCATCACACCATTGCGTATGGGACACACCCCCCATATACATCATACATTACGTATGGGACACACCCCCATATACATCACATCATGCATAAGTAAGTCATATGCAACATACATTAAGTAAGCACGCATGTACGAGTAAATAAACAAGTACCATCAAGCTTTAGTTAGAAAAACTCACCTGTTACGCTTACGTTCCTTTCTTATTCTGGTATGCACTTCCAAACGATCTACCTGGCGAAAGGATAAACTCATAAGTTGATCATCTCAACTCCCCGGATGACACTCTATTCCGGACAGCACACTTATCCGGACAACACCCCTATCCGGACAACACACCTATCCGGACAACACCTCTATCCGGATAACTCACCTATCCGGACAACACCTCTATCCGGACAACACACCTATCCGGACAACACACCTTTCCGGACAACACCTCTATCCGGACAACACACATATCCGGACAACACACCTATCCGGACAACACACCTATCCGGACAACACCTCTATCCGGACAACACACACATAACAGATACTTACCCGGAAACCTACAACTGGTCGGGGTGTCCGGACGTCCAGGAAGGTATCCGGACGTCGACCTGTCCCTTACTTGGTCCGATAAATCCCAGAAACGGCCGATAACTCACAGATGAAGATTAACATCTACACCACGGACACTAAACTCAACAATTACTGAAATCTTGACAATAATAACACAGTATAACGCCCAAACTTCCCCAATAAGCTTCAACCTCAACTTTTGCCAAAAACCTCAAAAGATAAATCACCCTAACCACATACCACAGATTAAGGATGAGTTGAAGAGAATTACCTGGATGACTTCTTGCAGAAATCGAATCCCCGCACACCCTTTTCTTCTGATTTCCAAGCTTAAGGGTCCTTTTTCTCCAAAATGCTCAAGAACTCCCAACCCTTCTTTCTCCTCTCTATTCTTTCTTCAATCAGCCGCCAACAACAATCCAATTCAGTAAAAGAATGCTCTCTCTAGGGTTTTTTGTGCCCATTTATACCCTACCACATATTTATCAAAAAGCCCCTCAACTTTCATAAATATAAAAATTCTACCACAAGGCTTGAAACTCTTTCTTTTTGGACACAGTTACTACAACACTCCCCCCTCAAAAGAATTCCGTCCCCGGAATTCCGTTCTCGAAAAGGTGAGGGTATCTGAACATCATATCCTATCCCACTTCCCACGTAGCCTCTCTTCCTCTATGATACTTCCACTGGACCTTCGCTAAACGAACTTCTTTGTTCCTCGTCTTTCGTATCTTACTATCTACGTTTTCCATTGGCTCCTCTTCATACCTCAATTCTCATCGACACTAATGTCTTCCAACTGTACTACTATGGCTTCTTCGGCCAGACACTTCCTCAAGTTTGACATAGGAAAGATCGAATGAACCCCCGGAGCCCGTCAGACAACTCCAACTTGTACGCCACTTCTCCTACACGCTCAATGATAGCGAACGGCCCAACATAACTGGGTCTTGTTTCTCTTTTCTCTCCAACGCACAACGTCTTTTCATGACTATCCATAAGTATTGCACTGTCTCCCACACGGCATTCGATCAAACTTTTCCTTCTGCTTACACCCTGTGGCGGTCTCGAGCCACGCTTACTTCTTACGAAATGCATGACCTATTGGTGGTCAACCACACGACCTCCGGTCTCACCCAAAATCATTCACACATCTAGTCTCAAGATCTTAAAACGCGTCAACCTAAGGGTTTCACACAAAATTTTACCTCTTTAAAAGAACGCCTTCTACCGAAGTTAACGCCACACGTCCCGAAACCCTTAAAAATAACGACGCTTAACTCGCCAACCGATCACCGGATCAACCTTGACTATCACCTTAATTCCGCAGTTAAGATTTTTTTTCCCCAGACTATACACAACTCTACCATCACTCTTCTAACACAAAATACATCTAAGGCAGATAACACCTTCTTGCATTAAATGTGCCGACCACAACCCGTTGATAACAATCAATTCCCACACTTTTACTACAACGGCACCCCCATACTACTATTAAGTCCAATCCCATGGTCCTTCATCCGAGCACTACATTCTATTACTTTCTTCCACTTCCTTCTCAAAACACATTTCCAAAGAATAACTCACTAGCAGATACACACTCTTGATCAATCACATAAGCTAGTTTTCCTCCACGCTTAAACTACTCACGTACACACAAATCCCCTTTCTCATACTCTCACTAGAGTTCATGCACTCAATGGTGACTTTCTGAAACATTGCTTCCCTCTTTCCGAGCCACTTGTCACACTTTTTACTTTACACTTACTCTCTTATTCCATACTACCGCCCCCAATTACCTCAGGCTAACATGGAACATTTCTCCTTCAACGTTGACCACTCCATACACACAATTTCAACGGTTACTATGTCTAATCCCACAGTTTCACCACATCTCATACGAGAAATTCGACCAAGTCAAACCGGACCTCCACGCTACGTTCGAAGCGACCACACACTTCTCGTTCCTCAAACGATATTAACCCCCTCCTTTGCATTCCCTTACACACAAGGATTAGTTCAACATTCTCAGAGATTTCATATCTACTACAAGATATCATGGACTAATCAATCCAACATTTTCACAATTACTACAACGATACAAGGCAAACGCACTCATCAATCAACTCAAGAGTACACAATTTTCTTCTTATCTAGTCGCTCATCGTCACCCCATCAACACTAGCCCACCACTTAACCTCACAACAATTCATCCCCACCATGCTTCGCATGCTCACTAGATATAAGTTACCACCAACTTATCCACATAACCCCCACACACCAGAGGTTCGATCGTCACGATCATTTACACACACACCAGGCCACGCTTTCTTCACAACAAACACAACATTTATATAAAAGGGTATACGAAACAATATGCAATAGCTAGCTTTGCAAATCATCACCCTTACACGAATAACGGGAATTTCTGCATGATCACTACACACTTGTGGCCTGATCTAGGGCACACACATACCCGCCCTCGGGAATAGACCAAGTTCGTTCGAATAATCCATATGGGACACACCCCCCATATACATCACACCAAGTCATATGCAATTTATATGAAACTACACATTTAAATAAGCATACTTTTAAAATGATAATCACCTTTTAACTCCTGCTACTGGCACACGCTATAGTTACACACACCGCGACAGCGCCAAAGAGCACACTCGCTATATATGAAACAAATATATATATAATTAATATGGGACACACCCCCCATTTTCTCGACAACGCCAGAGCACAATTCATACTCAATATGGGACACACCCCCATTCTCCGACACTGCTAGAGCACAATGCATAATTAATGCATGCATTCTACCACACACTTGTTCATAGCTTCATACTTAAGCAGTTGGAAACACGCGAATAGATAACAACCACACCACACACTTAATCGTCGCTTTGCAATAAATGCAGCTGAGAAGCACACAGTTATATAATAACTCTGTCACATTTGTATAAAATTTAGGTTCAGAAAGACTCACAACCTTGTCTTTCTCCCATCTAGATGAATCACAAATTATGACCGTCTACTACACTCGACAAAATAATCACACTAAAGTTAACCTTTCAAAATTTCAAATCTCCCGACAACAAATTCATCCCCGTCGTTGACTTCAACCTCAATACCCGACAATTAGCCTAAAGGCAGGTTCACCACGACTCCGGCTCCACGCCGATACCGATTTATTCACACACCACAACGTTACCTTCAAAGTATCTTGCCTACATCGAAATCACCGTCGACGGTCATATGTCAACTTACCAAATGAGAGCAAGAACTACCATCACACAATCATTTCCACGGTCAAAGCCTGAGACTACAGGTAGACACTGCCCTCCCTATACTGAAACACTAAGGTCACAAATCAACCATCGACGACTCAACCACATTTTCCACTCCCAGAACTTCGCATATTCTCAGGTACGATATCTCTTACTACCTAGCGAGTTCATAGCCTTCATGCATGACAACACAATGATTTAAATTGCTTTACACACTCAAAATATCCCACAAAACAAGGTTTTGATATGCATGCCACGATACTCCCATAAGTTACCACCACACACACCGATCTCAAAGATCGCTCACACGCAACCTTGTTCATCATTTGAAAGTGCATTCACTGAGACTCTCCTTGTGCAAAATTTTTAAAAGAAAACACAGCAATATCACCCATACTGGGATAGTCGACCGACTTCCACACTTGTTGATATGTCAACCACGTTTTCATATCGTTTTCATCCATAAAACCATGCGATCAAATATTGTTACGATTTTTACAACAAAGCTTAACTCACTCGCAAAAGAAGTGAAGTAACTCACTATTTCTCCAAGTTCGAAATTTATTACACCATGTAAACAAATTTATCTTTACCTTCCAGCACACACTTGCACACGTCGACTCATTTTTAAAATCAGAAGTTTACAAGACACACGCACACACTCACACATTTTGACATGGGGACATATGTAACCGGTTTGAAAACGTAATGCATGACTCGCTTTACATTGAAGCCTATTCGCTCAAGCAGGGTTAACCTTTTTGCAGTTACAACAAATCAACGCCGACACCCTACTTCCCACTACACCATCAGGTTCCTTACATTTGAAACAACCTTCGGTACCGATACTTCCCCACACACTTGGATGCTCCAACCTCACAGTCACCACCTGACTATTAATTTGTAAAATATACGGCTTCACCTCGGTCCTAAATTGGTTAACCAACACCAATGTTACCAATCCATACATCTATCACTTTTCAACCACTCTTGTTACTCTTCCACTAGCTAGAGAGTAAGAAAGCACATCTCCACTATCCGATCCTTGAGTCGAAACTCTCAAGATCTCAATTCACCGACATCGGGAACTCCCAGAATAAAGACTCATAAGAGATTAGGAGCTCACCTCCAATCAATTATTTACTTAAGAACCCTAAAGGTTCTACTTCACACGGACACTCGCACCAAACATTCAAACAACGCTTCTTCTAGAAAGAATCATCACTCATACCACGAATAATCTGTACAACACACTAAACCGTTGCCATCATGACAAGGTAAAACTTTACACACTACTGATAATCTCCACACACTGGCCACCACAGTCTGGGTAGCCGCACGTCAGGGTGCTCTTCCCCGATCCCTTCCACGACCTTCGCCCCTCCCGCGGGTAGCCGGTTGCCTCAGAGAACTCACTGGTCCCACCTTCAGACTCCCCTCCACGCGGATTTCCCCCGCTAAAGGCAAAGCCTCCACAACTGGTACAGACCTACTCCTCAAACTTCGTCCTGACATTCACAACTACCGAAACATTACACAAAATATAGATTAACAACCGTCCCAAAATAACAAGGCAAGAATGATCACCGTCATGCACCTGTAAATTCACAATTACACTGGCCAGGTGTAATTCCAAACTTACCTTACATGATAGTTCTCACCAACCTATTATTCACACTCCCCAGTGAGGTCTTCCTAGGCCTTCCTACATTCTCAGTTGTACTCCTACAGTTTAAGTTTAGGCCCATCCGGTCACCTAAATCCCTTAAACTATGGCTCTGATACCATTTGTAACAACCCAATCCAAGACATGCCAAAACAAGACATATATATAATAATATATCGCCAAAACTTGGCCCAAGGTTCACACCATCAAAATTCTGCTCTCGGGTTTGCGGAATAAACCCGAATTTACAACTGAGAGTTTCTAATAACAAAATGTAAAGGAAGTCCACTAATGCCAAGCCACGCCCGCTCTCACGCCTTCTCTTTACCACTAGAGGAACTGCCCTTAATCTGCTTACCTGAAAAGGGTTTCAGTTTTGAAAATGCGAGGGTTAGACCACAAGGTCTAGTGAGGTCCCTCAGTTACATCCACACCATATATAGCATTTAAGGAGTTTTGCGAATCATAAATCAATATAAAGTTTGGCAAATAATATATGGGACACACCCCCCATAAGCATCACACTATGACAGATGGGACACCCCCCCATAAGCGTCATACCATAACATATGGGACACACCCCCATAAGCATCACACCATTGCGTATGGGACACACCCCCCATATACATCACACATTACGTATGGGACACACCCCCCATATACATCACATCATGCATAAGTAAGTCATATGCAACATACATTAAGTAAGCACACATGTACGAGTAAATGAACAAGTACCATCAAGCTTTAGTTAGAAAAACTCACCTGTTACGCTTACGTTCCTTTCTTATTCTGGTATGCACTTCCAAACGATCTACCTGGCGAAAGGATAAACTCATAAGTTGATCATCTCAACTCCCCGGATGACACTCTATTCCGGACAGCACACTTATCCGGACAACACCCCTATCCGGACAACACACCTATCCGGACAACACCTCTATCCGGACAACTCACCTATCCGGACAACACCTCTATCCGGACAACACACACATAACAGATACTTACCCGGAAACCTACAACTGGTCGGGGTGTCCGGACGTCCAGGAAGGTATCCGGACGTCGACCTGTCCCTTACTTGGTCCGATAAATCCCAGAAACGGCCGATAACTCACAGATGAAGATTAACATCTACACCACGGACACTAAACTCGACAATTACTGAAATCTTGACAATAATAACACAGTATAACGCCCAAACTTCCCCAATAAGCTTCAACCTCAACTTTTGCCAAAAACCTCAAAAGATAAATCACCTTAACCACATACCACAGATTAAGGATGAGTAGAAGAGAATTACCTGGATGACTTCTTGCAGAAATCGAATCCCCACACACCCTTTTCTTCTGATTTCCAAGCTTAAGGGTCCTTTTTCTCCAAAATGCTCAAGAACTCCCAACCCTTCTTTCTCCTCTCTATTCTTTCTTCAATCAGCCGCCAACAACAATCCAATTCAGTAAAAGAATGCTCTCTCTAGGGTTTTTTGTGCCCATTTATACCCTACCACATATTTATCAAAAAGCCCCTCAACTTTCATAAATATAAAAATTCTACCACAAGGCTTGAAACTCTTTCTTTTTGGACACAGTTACTACAACGCCGAACTCATTTGAACCACTTTTCTATACCCAGAAAAACTCTCAAGCATCAATTTCTTATAACATTATTAACATAATATAAATATTCTCTCTCAGCTTAAGTCTAGGTTATCAGCAACCTAGTTCTCTCTTAAGGTTCTATCTCTTTACCAAATGAACTCATAAGACTGATTAGCAGGCTAAGAACTCCAGATAATTATATCTAACTCTTATCCTCAAATGTCTCCCCCAAACCCGAACTTAAATTGAGTCCACAGTATTTCCAGTCCTCATTCATACTCTATCCAAGAGTCAACAAAACACAAAGTTAAAAGTTAACATTAAAATTAAATAAACAAAACCACCAAAACTGGGTTGCACAAGACAGCACAGTTACACCTCTGTTTTTGGCTTAATTACCATACTTAGAAGCCAAACTAGTTGATCATGTCTAAAACAAAAACGTACTTACATCTCTTAAGCTTCATATAGTTTTGGACTCACCTCGATTGGAGCAACGACCAATTATATATGAATTTTATACAAACATGTGCAGATCCCGTTTTTCACAGGACCAGCCTCTGTAATTCACTGTTTGGAGCTGCTTAAAGTCATAATTTGGTCTCGGTGAAAACTACAAAGTTGCACATGACTGAAAGATCTTGCTAACTGCAAAATTTGAGCTTATCTAGACTAACGGTTGATTTTATACGAATTTTTTTAATATCTGGACAGAAAACTTAAACTCAACAGAATTGGTAATTTCTTTAAGACATTTCATCAATCACCTTTTGAGCATCAATTCATGGAGCTCAAACCCATTTCAATGGTTTCGTTCCTTTTTTCCATTTTTGATACCAAACTTCTAGTTTATGAATTCTAATACAAGAACAATATTAATACATGATTTCACCATGAAATACTTCAAGACTTTATCTAATCATAATCAACCAACAAAAACTCATATATCTATAACACAACTATCAAATACTTTTCTAATGCAGATAAACGACAATTAAGGAGTCACACTTAATCAATTGCATCGGAGTCAATTAGCACTTTAGCACGTATAGAGTTTATAGAAATATACTTGTCTTCGTCTCTATCCATACGTCACGACCGACTTGCCACTCTGTTGATTTCAACAAGGTTAATATACACATAAGCACATACCCAATATAATAAGGTATTCCAGTTCAAACATGTACTTGTAAGTTCACAATTACACTGGCCAGGTGTAATTTGAAATTACCTTACATGATGTTCCTTCTACCTTTTTATATTTAACATCCCAAAGGTTCTAAAATAATAGGGACATCCTACTTCACATGCAGTTTAAGTCTAGGTATAGATCCGTATACCTAAATCCCTTAAACTATGGCTCTGATACCATCTGTAACGACCTAGTTTCCAAACATACATAATATACATCAATTAACATATTATACATAACATTGTTTCATAACAAAAGATACATAATAAATCACGTACGGTCCCTTTAATCTCGAAACTACAAAATACATAAATCTTCCTAATCATCATCGGTCATCAAAACCATCCTACATCTTATCCTTTCCTTTGCCGCTATAAGTTCCTCGACCTGGAATACATATTTTTGAAAACAAAACGAGGGTTAGACCAAACGGTCTAGTGAGATAATCCCTGTCAGTTTAGAAGTCCTTTTTATAAAATACACATATACCACAACTAATTAAATACCAAATAAGACTCGTATATCGTGCACAACTCCTCATCCTCATTCCCCATGGCCATATTAGTTGGTTGCGAGCCAACAACACCGCTGTACAACAACTACAGCACCGTTGTACAACAACTACAGCACCGCTGTACAACAACTACAGCAAACATCCGCCGGCATAGTTCGGCAAGTGCTCTCGTGTAATGTAATGCACATATAAATACAATATATATCTCAATATATCATATTGTCATTTATAAAAACCTTTCATCACATTCCAACCATATATATATATATATCACATTTTCTTTTATAAAAACGTTACCACATTCCAACCACATATACGTCTCAATATAAACACATAATCACATATATATGTATCCCAGTTGAAAACGTTTTAAAAGTAAACTCACCTCGATGACGATATCCAACCATAAAATCTTAACCGATGCGAAGGATCGAAACAGAATCCTAATCTGAATCAAAGTAACACATATTACAAACAAAGCAATCAAACCCACTCCATAACTTTAATAATCTTATTAGACTCTAAACGATACCCTTAAAGATCTTTATAACGACTCGAAACGAAAAGTCGAAAAGCACAAAACCATATAAAATTCATATTTTGAACACCTAAAAAGCTTTCCAACATAATATTATCAAAATACAATCCGCAAAAGTTTTTACCATCCCTAATCCTCTTTATTTTCTTTTTTTTATACCAAAACCAAAGATAATATTCCATCAAAACCAAAAGGTAAAAAAAACATCATTTGGAACCAAAATAAATAACCACCGATCCATTGATCTTCAAAAATTACAACCACAAATTTACATCTTTTTGGAATTTAGATAACCTTTAAAATCACTAAAATCACCGTTAATGGAAATTCAATCTTCGTCAAAAGTTTTATAAAATAAAACTTACATAAAGATCCGATATGAGATGATTAAAGAAATTTATTTATGGTAGAATAAAAATTAGAACAAAGTCATCCAAGAAAAATCGTTAACATCAACACTTCAACTAAATCAAAATACTTACCATCAAACCTAAACTTTATTAAAAAGAACTAAAAAGAAATCATACCTTAAATGATCCAAATCAAAGGAATCATTTTGAGATTTCTCTCAATTGTTTTCTCCCAGGAGGTATTGGCAAAACATACACACTCACATACAAACTTTTGATAGTAAAAAAATGAGGACACCACTTAAATACATATAAACTTAGTTGCACCACATGGAGACACCTCACTCAAAATGAAAGAAATTGGGCGGTGGTGTGGAATATCTTTATTCACATTAACCAAATAAACCCCATACTTTCATCTAATGGCAACTTTAACCATCCAACTTCTATTTTAAAATTAAAACTTACCCCTTAACTTCTAACTCCAATAACCAAATCCCAAACTTACCTTAAAACTAAAAATAATAAAAATTAAATAAACCCACACTATACCCAGTTATTACATTACCTCTTTGCGTCTTTGGTAACTTTGTCACAAAATCCATGGTAATCTTATCCCATTTCCACTCCGGAATTTCCAAAGATTGAAAGCTTCCGTATGGTCTTTGGTGTTCTGCTTTTACTAACGAACAAGTTCCGCATGTCTCTACTTTTCGTGCCACATCAACTTTCATAACTGACCACCAATAATGCAACTTCAAATCTCTATACATCTTGGTACTTCCCGGATGTATAGAATACTTAGATCTATGCGCATCTTCGAGAATCAACTCCCGGTTTCCACCTATCTTTGGTACCCAAACACGGCATTGGAACAACTTAATTCCACGGCTATCTTCAGTCAACTGAAGATGTTGTTTGCTCATAACTTCTTCTTTCAAGTTGTCTTCTAACAGAGCTTCCACTTGGGCGGCTTTTATTCTTTCAATCAAACTTGACATTACATCAATTCTGGCGTTTGTCGTTTTCACACACCCACTATACTCCTTTATGCTCAAGGCATCGGCTACAACATTTGCTTTACCTGGATGGTAATGCAATTCACAATCATAATCTTTCAACAATTCAAGCCATCGCCTTTGCCTCATATTCAGCTCCTTCTGATCAAAAACATGCTGCAGACTTTTATGATCAGTAAAGAGTGTACACTTCGTTCCATAGAGATAATGACGCCACAACTTTAAAGCAAACACAACCGCTGCGAGACCCAAGAAACTTCTTATCTCAGTCGCGCTTTTCGGAGTCTCCCAATTCATCATCGCTTCTATCTTTGTTGGATCTACTTTCACCCCTTCCGAAGAAATCACATGCCCGAGAAATTGTACTTCATTCAACCAAAATTCACACTTAGAGAATTTTGCATACAATTTCTCTTTTCGTAACACTTCTAAAACTTCACGAAGATGGTGTTCATGGTCGTTCTCATCCTTCGAATAGACGAGTATGTCATCAATAAAAACGATAACAAACTTATCTAGAAATGGTCGACACACTCTATTCATCAGATCCATGAATATAGCTGGAGCATTAGTCAACCCAAATGGCATCACGAGAAATTCATAATGCCCGTACCTTGTTCTAAATGCCGTCTTTGGAACGTCTTCTTCTCTTACCCGCACTTGGTGATACCCCGACCTTAGATCAATTTTAGAAAAACATCCCGCTCCATGGAGTTGATCAAACAAATCATCTATCCTTGGAAGCGGATATTTATTCTTAATTGTTACCTTGTTCAGCTCCCGATAATCTATGCACATTCTCATAGTGCCATCTTTCTTCTTAACAAACAATACCGGAGCTCCCCAAGGCGAAGAACTCGGTCTAACAAAACCCTTATCTAACAGTTCTTGCAGTTGTGACATCATTTCTGTCATTTCAGCTGGCGCTAGGCAATAAGGTGCACGAGCTATTGGTGCTGCTCCAGGAATAAGATCGATGCGAAACTCTACTTGTCTTTCAGCCGGTAGACCTGGAAGATCATCCGGGAATACATCCAGAAACTCATGCACCATGTTGATATCTTGAATATGTTTCTTTTCTAACTCCGTATCTATAACATAAGCTAAATAAGACCAACACCCCTTCGATAAACATTTACGCGCCTTTGCCACTGAAATCAACGGAATATCTCCTTTTTGCTTTTCTCCAAATACGAATACGTCATCTTTGTCGGTCATCGGAATTCGAATCAGCTTCTTTGCACACATTATTTCCGCCTGGTTATTGCTCAACCAGTCCATACCCACAATAATATCAAAACCCCCAATTTCCATTAACAATAAGTTAATCGGAAATTTTGTCCCCTCTATCGAAATGGTACAATCGGCCAAACTTTTACTAACCAAAGACTGCACTCCATTAGCTATTTCAACTACTAAAGCATCTCCTAAAGTAGTGACAGGCATAGCTAGCTTACGCTGGAACAACTTGGATACAAAAGAATAATTTGCGCCACTATCAAATAACACACGTGCAGGAATGGAGTTTATAAGAAATGTACCCGAGACCACATCTTTTGATCCTTTCGTTTCATCAGTAGTCATTTGAAATGCACGTCCAGTTGGTTTGGGAATAACCAACTTTCTTCCCTGATCTCCTTCCTTCTTCAACTTCGGACAGTCTCTCCGAAAATGACCTGGTTGTTGACATTCAAAACAAACTGATCCTGGTACTGTACAATTTGTTGCTATATGCCCCGCCTTCCCGCACTTGAAACATTGATTTCCAACCACCCGACATTGACCAAAATGTTTACTATTTCATTTAGAACACCAACTTGGTTCCCTACGAGAATTATAACGAATGTTCTTTCCAAACAACCTTATTTTCTGAGAAGATTCTGAACGACCTTCCCACTTTCTCTTTTCCCCCGGTTGCGCTTTCTCCTCTTTGTCTTTAACGTACATCTCTTCTATCACCTTTGCTTCTTCAATCGTCTCTCTTAAAGTAGCAGATTTCGAACTGCGGACCCTCGTCATCATATCCGCCGGTAGACCCTTCAGATAATATTTAATCTTGTCTTTCTCAGCTAGAGCCACATGCCCCACGAGGTTCAGCTTTTCCATAAAGGATTCGGTATACTTTCTCACTGTCATGTTACCTTTCTTGAGATTTCTGAACTCTTCTTCGATTCGGTCCATTTCGGTCTCGTTACACTATTCTTCCAGAATCTTTGCTTTGAACTGATCCCAAGTCACGGCATTCAGAACTGCTTCCGTCACAGAAGATGACAACACGTTCCACCACTGCAACGCGTTACCGCGTAACATTTGTGACCCAAATCGAACTTTCGACCTTTCATCACTACATTCACAAGCCCGAAAGGCTTGTTCAATTTCTCTTATCCAGTTCATACAAGCCACTGGATTGTCATCTCCCTTGAATTCCGGCGGTTTACAGCTCAGGAAGGTTTTGTAGGAGCAGTTTCTTTCAACCCTTCTTTCTGCCCCCGATCCTGGGTTTCCAGTTGGATTTATCACACTGGTATCAACTACCGTTCATCTTGGTTCCGTACCTTGATCGTTGAACATTTTCATAAACATCTCAGCCTGTCTTCCCATAGTGGTATTCATCATTTCCGCTTGTCTCTCCATTGATGCATTCATCAGTCTGGTCACGTTATCCATTATGCGGCCTTCCATGCTTGAGTCCGATGGCGTTTGATCGGCAGTACTAGCACCCCCTCGATGTACTCGACTTCGCATTCCTCCTAAGGAAGGAAAATCTGGAGGCGTCTCTTGAATTCTGCTTACTCCCGTTTGCCTTTCTCCCGCATCGTCTAACCAATTCCTATTCATAGAAGAATTTGGAGACCTCGGAGGTGTATTCACCATTGATCTAAATGAGCCCAACAAAATACTCATCAGTAAAGGTTTATACAACTAGACATACAATACGTACTTTACCGCTAATCAGTCACTGTAACAATTTAGAAACAAGTATGCTTGTGTAATAATATATTCATAATAACAGTAGCTAATTGAAATTGCGAACATATCATACATGAGAATTCTCATTACCATTGTTACAGTACTAACCTCGCGTATTTCTGTCGACTCTAAGACTACCCAATCTTAGTACTTCTACCCATAACTCACGAATCATAACTTAATTCATCACAGCTTAAGTCTAGGTATCTCAAATTCATACCTAGTTCGCTTAAACTAATGCTCCGATACCATATTGTAACACCCTAAAAACAGGGCCAATTTAAAACTTAAAAATTGCCACACGTTATGATCATAAGACTTCGAACTTCTATAACCTGAGGATCAAAGGTAAAGGTTTTATATACAACATATTTTAATTCAAATAACCTATTAATCTAATCATACATCATAATTAGATTAATTAAGTTATCTAATCCTTTGTCCCAAAAGCATCCAAAATAGCTAGATCCTCCGTTATCTCTAAGTTGAGTCTTTCCAAAAATCCTCATCACACCCTTCCCTCTTATTTCCCGGAGCTTGTACCTGGTAAGAAAAATTCAACTTGAAACATTAGGCTTTCGCCTAGTGAGAATATTCAAATCAAATTTAAGGTTAAACAATTAAAATATCATTAGATACGTCAAACCTGTTCTCACTCATCTTACCGTACAATAACTCCTTTCAATACTGGGAATCTACCCCACTCCCATACTTATGACTAATTCGTCTAGCCATAACCACACTACCAAGAGTCTACTATAAATCATCCCAGCTTCAAAGTCAAAACTCTTATCTAAGAAATTACAAGTCAAAACCTGCCTATTTCTTATTCCTCTTTTCATAATTGGGAAATCTCCGATCTTCCCTGTAACAATGGAAATCTCCGATCTTCCATTTGAAATAGGAATTACAAATCAAAATCTGCCTATTCCACATTTCATATTTTCCTCACCTCAGAATCAATGGTCCTAATGGGATTATTATATCGCGATAAACAACCGGGACCCCCGATGATTCAAGGTACACTCAATTACTAAAAATTACATCCCTTTGGTCAATGGCAAGTATTCGGTTCCCATTAGACCGTACCCAGGTGCCCCCGATGACTGGATGCCTACTTTTAGTAATTACAACATAATACATAAGTATTATAACTCTTATCAGTGTATATGCATAACACACAATGTAATACATTCTACATATGTATTTATAAAGAATCTTAATAATTCTAGTACCTCGACTTCTTGGCTATCCCCTCTTTGCAATTTAGCACGGGGACCAACATAGCATAACTTTTAAATCATCTAACTGGACTCTTTACTGATTAAGACGAGTCCTTTATTTATCATGTTTAGACATACATATTACATATCTATTTCAATATTAATTGCTGAACTTTAAAGAGAGTTAAATAAACTCACCTGATGCGAAGTCACACTTCCTTTAATTCTTTTAAAGTCGTAGGGACTTCTGTTTTCACCACCATAGTTTACTATAATATCCAATATAAAAATATACCGATATTAATTTACAGAACAGGACTTCTAAGAACTAAGAATCCTTAATCTCTAAAATCTACGTCTCAAGTCGCAACGCACTGGGCCAAGTCGCAACCAACTACTGCGACTCCAACCCCAAATCGCAACCCACTATTACGATTCCAACCCAAGTCGCAACCTTCTATTGCGATTTCGACACCAAGTCGCAATCAACTGTTGCGACTCCAATGCCAAGTCGCAACCCTCTATTGCGACTTCAACACCAAATCGCAACCGTCTATTGCGACTTGCTTGAATGTCGCAATGCACTACTACGACTTGCTTGAATGTCTCAACCCTCTGCAATTATCTAAAAAACCCAAGTCGCAACCTTCTATTGCGATTTCGACACCAAGTCGCAATCAACTGTTGCGACTCCAATGCCAAGTCGCAATCAATTGTTGCGACTCCAATGCCAAGTCGCAATCAACTGTTACGACTCCAATGCCAAGTCGCAACCCTCTATTGCGACTTCAACACCAAATCGCAACCGTCTATTGCGACTTGCTTGAATGTCGCAATGCACTACTACGACTTGCTTGAATGTCTCGACCCTCTGCAATTATCTAAAACCCAGATTTTTATACTTTTAAGCTATGTTTGATTCTGTAAACATGCAGATATGTTCAATACACCTATCTTAACATATCTACTAACCCAGATTCTCAAAATCATGTTTAAATCATCAAAACCCACCTAAAACTCCATAGAAAACTTTTTACTAACAAGATGAAGGTTTGTGATATATTTACCTTGGATTGATTCCTCTTTTCCAGTTGAAACAAATAGGATTCCTTCTTCTTTTCTTCCTTCTTTCGATTTCTTTCTCTTTTCACCGAAACACACACACACTTATGCACACTCAAAATATCAAAAAGAAGAAGAAGTTTTATTTTTCTTCTTTACTACCAAACAAGGCGGTGGTGGGTTTAAGTTTGATCACATTGACCAAACAAACCCTCAACTTTCCTCCAATGGCAACCTTCACCCTCATACTTATAAATTAAAAATTAAAGTTTACCCCTAACTTATTAATCCCTAAAAACGATTAACATAACTTACTCAGGGTTAAACTCTAATAATTAATTTATCAACTAAAAATCACGACTTATCAAATAATTATACTCAATTAATTAATAAAACTCATCATCTTTATATATGAAAATTCGAGATGTTACACTAACGCAAGTACCGCACGACAACAGTTCACACCGCATGACAACAGTTCAAACCGCACGACAACAACATTGTTTCGCACGTTCAACACACGACACACACTTTTTACACACGACTAAGTGTATTTTTACTTCATTTGTAACTTATTGTACACAAATCACCTGTAACACAAGGATTATCGCCCCTGATTGGCGACCATAGTGCACTGTCGACTCTCACAGAGTCGACCGCGGTTTTGTCCCTCGTTTGGGGTTTTCCGCGTCACCAAATCTCTTGTCTCTTTTACTTTTTCCTCGCGATTACGTTGTTTGGCTTGAGATACGTTTCTTTAGTTGTTAAATGTCCACATCGACCTTAAGTTGTACTTTTGTGCGATTTTTGGCATTAACATATAGTATTTATATCACTTGATGTTTGTTTATAGATAGTGTTTATTTGAATCGAGAAAAAAGAATAATGTATTCCGTGAAGATTTATGCAAAGAGGTATGTTGAATATATATATATATATAGGGTCCTTCTTTTGCTAACCAACCCATTGGTACTAACTCTGCTAACCATCAATTGACCAATCAAAATCATCTTTAACAATTGGTTGATGTTCACGCAAGTTTTACAAAGTATGGTTAAAATTGTATTTTCAATTTATTAATATATCCATTATATTACTTCCTTGTTTATCTCACCAATATCCCACGATTATGATTCCTTATTTGTAGCCCAAATAAAATTTAATATTCATTCATTATTTTTAGCAAAAATCAAATTCAATCATTATCAATAATAAAATTTAATATTCATTCCACGATTATGATTAATCTTTAACGCAGTAGTTGATTTAAAGACATATTCGAGGTTAATCCTCAATAATACTTGTTTTTAACTTTTCTGAAAAATTGTGCACTGCACTTTTATTAGAATTTTATAATCATTGCATACATGCACATACCCAATTTTATTATAAAGAATTTTCATAACAGTCACTTGATATGTGTACTGTGTACATATGCACTTTTATTAGACTTTTATATTGTCAATCCAATTGCATAAGTGCACATAGTTATGTAGTATAAAGAATTTTGATAACAGATACTTGATATGTGCACATATGCACTTTTGTTAGACTTTTATATCATCAATCCAATTGCATAAGTGCACATAGTTATGTTGCATAAAGAATTCTAAATAACAATTACTTTATATGTGCACAAATGCACGTATACTAGACTTTTATAAATATTGCATATATGCACATAACCATTCTTTTAAAAACTAATGGATGAACTTAAGCACCATTATGTTCCATATAAGAATGGTTGATCGAAGATATGAATTGACGGGTTGTTGATTGTGTTCGATAATGTGATGGTTTTTATTTTTAGATACCCGCGATCTCTTTTGTTTTTTTGGAAGAGATGAGATAATTATCCCTTAAAAGTAGGTGATTCCATTTTGAATGTTTATTGTTTTGGACAAAAATGCCCCTCTGCACTTATGCACAAATATCAACATTCTCTTTTTTAATTTTAGATAATATTATAATCATTGATTTAATTATAACCGTTGATCTAAATAATCTATGGTTGTGATCGGTTAGCACAGTTAGTACCAATGAGTTGGTTAGCAAAAGAAGGGGACCCTATATATACACGAATTCTTGATTCATGTATTATTAAGCATAAATCATGTATTATTCAGCTTGAATGTTGTATTATTGATCCTGAATGATATATTATTCATGATGAATAATATATGAATGACTCGTGAATGTGTGAACACATGACGCACTATCTTTTGTTTTCCGATTCACAACCGCGACTTGGTTTTATTCTTTATGAATATGTATGTACATCTCCAGGTGTCCACATTCAATATGAATAACAAAGGTGAACGTTCATTTACTATTCATGATGAATAATACAATATTCAGGATAAATAATACAGTATTCGGTATGAATAATACATCATTCAGGGTGAATAATACACGACTCATGAATCGTGTATTATTCACCCTGAATGATGTATTATTCATACTGAATGATACATTATTCATGAAGAATAATACATGAGTGACCCGTGAAGGTGTGGAGACGTGACACACTCTCTTTCGATCATCGGTTCATAATCGAAACTCGATAGGTTCCCGATTCATCTCGATGGGTGTTGGGTTACGGTAATGAAGAACACGATGCCTTAGGACGTTGAAGAAAGTATTGTAGAAGGTGATGTCGAGCTACGGACTTACGGTGTCGAGATGTTATAAACACTTGAATACATAATATTCACGATGAATATAACACGTATATTACACTTCACGTAAAAACGGTTAAAACAACAAAAAAACTATATCGAGATGGATGTCATATCGAAAAACACGAAATTCTCGTTTTTTTGATGTAATTTGTTTGATTAAAATATTAGTAATTTTTAAGATAATTTATTTTAAACTTTAAGGGGGTAAAAGTTTTTAATTAAAAAAGAAAATAAAAAGTCAAATATGGTAGACGTGAGTTTAAATTATCTTCCATTTTTACCCCTAATCACCTTAATCAATAATTTCAATTAAAAACTCTATTTAATATGAGTCACTGGATCAATAGAGATGGAAGGGACAAGATTCGTCCTCACGTTCACAATTGAATTTGAGTTTTCACTTGAACTTTCCTCTCTCTCTCTCTATATATATATATAGGGTTGGGTTCACGTGAGACCAACATGTTTTCGTGAGACCGTGAGACCAAGAAATTAACACTAAACCTTCACAGTTATTCATTGTGAAGGTAAAAAAACAGCAAACCTTCATAGCAAAACACTGTGAAGGTTTAGTGTTAATTTTTTGGTCTCACGGTCTCACGGAAATAGTCTGGTCTCACATGATCTCAAGTCTCTCTCTTTCTCTCTCTCTCTCTATCTATCTATATATATATATATATATATGGGCAGGTTTATGGGAAAACCTAAAAAAAAACAGAAAACTGAATAACACTTTGGTGGACCTTCATCTGGACGATATGCACTTGTGCATATAAGGAATTTGTAACATGCACACGTGCATAATGCACTTGTGCATTAAAAACAAAAAAAAAACATAATTTACATGTATGTACAAGTGCATACCGTCCAGATGAATGACCAACACGCTGTTTTTCAGTTTTCCGGTTTTTTGAGATTTTTCCCTGAACCTCCCTCTATATATATACGGTGAGTTTTTTCTTACATTTTCTACTTTAATATTATGACTTGTTTTTGTGTGGCTGTTTTTTTTCGTGTCATACTTTCTCATATTAGGGATTATCAATTTATTGTAGACCCTGAGTGTGTTATAAGAATCTCTCGGAGTTCCTACGGCTTTGAACACTTATAGATAGGGATGGGATCGGGACCGGACCGGTTGGTACCAAATTTTTTAGGACTAAAAAGTGGTACCAAAAACCGAACCGTATGTACCGGTACGGCACCGGTTCGGTTTCGGTTTCGGGACGGAAAAATCAGTACTAGGACCACTTAGGACCGAAAATTTTAAAATGTATCAAATGTGTATCAAAACCAATCGCAACCCAAAATACCTTCATAATGTTTCAAACGTGTTTCAAAACCAATCACAAACAATCAAAAAGTTCAAAACCAATCAAAAGTTCAACAATCTTCGGTATTCTTTTACGATTTTCGTTTTTCCATTTTGTTCGTTATCAACTCTTCAATCTCTATATATACAACAAGAAACAATAATAATTAATGTTAGCAACAATCAAGATAAACTTTATTTAGGAGATGATATGCATAATAATAAAAAAAACTTGCTTTTAAAAATTTCGGTTCGGTTTCGGATTTTTTCGGAAAAATCCCGGTACCGAAATACCGAATACCGATTTTGAGGAATGTTTGGAACCGAATACTAAACTGAATATATGGTACCGATGCAGGTTCGATCCTGGTTCGATTTGGAAAAACGATCCTCGATGCTCATCCCTACTTGTAGATAGGTTTTGAGATGGCATAAGTAGAGGATATCTTATTTTCATATGATGCTTTCTTTGCAATAGCTTTTTTTTGTTGACTTATTCATATGCATAATTTATAAAATTTTGTGCATTGGTTCTATGGATGGTTTAAAGTTATTTATTACATTATTTATTTTCTATAATTGTAGAACTAAAAATTATTCGGGAAAAAATTAACATTTGTAGGAATGTTTGTTGTGTTGCACAACCATGCAAATCGTAAATACAATTGGTGTAAATGTTCTATATAATTTATATAGATTGGAGACATGCAATTGTGATTATTAATTTTTGGTTTGTTGGTTTATATATTGATGGGTATAAGTGCATTTTATAGTGGAAATAAAATAAAATGGCAAAATGATTCACCAAGTTTAATCGTATAATTTTATTTTTTGGGTTACAGTAAAAGTTTATATATATCTGGTAGCAGTGTACGCCTGTACGGACATACAACTAGTCTGTTATAACTAAAAACTTAAAGAAGTATCAAAAATAGTTTATGACCCATCCATAACGCCAAGAAAGCATTGTAAAATATTTTAAAAATATCTATGTTTTTTTCTTCCTGACTTTGAACCCAACATGCAACACAAATGGAGTTAAATGTTAATTAAATTTAATGCTTAAAAAGATTAAAGACGATGAAAAATATTCAATACGATAAAAAATAAAATAGAAAAACTCAAATTGAACATACGAATAATATTCAAGAAGAAACAAAAAAACGAAGAAGTAAAAAAATATATGTAACACCCTTGTCCCACGTGATCGGAGCACAGTGTGCTATGTAGGAAAACATAACAACATAACTAGCTAACATCTACGGAAAAACATAGCTATTATGAAATTCCATTAAAATAAAGGTTTGAGAGACCAGATTTAAGACGACATGGTTATATTTACAAAATCAAAAGCTATAGTATCCAATGTTGTCTTCAAAATAGTCACATTCGATGGCCCCCACTCCCAAGATGATCTCACTAGTGACCCTATACTTGTCGAGAACAAAACAAATATCGGTTGAGCCAATTGCTTGGTGAGCGAATAATTAATATAATAAAGATCACAGTTATAATCGAGTTAATAAAAAGGAATATGAGTAAAAGACATTAAGGACAAAAATCCGGAACATGAAGTGATATGTCGCCAATTTGCACAAAATATCTCAACTAGGTAAACTAAAATGTATCATCACATCAAGAGTCAATAAGAAATAAGAAAATCAATCGGATTCGACAGTTATACGGACTACTCGAACAATAGGAAATGAATATAGGGCAATACACCCAATTCCCTTCCGATATTCGGCTCCCAAAAACGGCTCCTATGATCGATCCATTCCCTCTCAAATTGTTCGGTACCACGCCATACCACTTATTGTTCATTGGGTTACTAATAACAAGGACACCATGGCAATTTTATAGTCGCCATGGAGTCACGACATCATTGCCCTCGGTATGGTGCCTTAAAACACGAAACATTCTAATTGTTAAACACATGTCAAGTCGATGTGTAAAGAGTGATCTCATAAAATATATGACTTTTAATCACTGGAGTCTGGATATCAAAGTAGAGTTCCAAAAACGGTTCAAATCCAGACAACGGTTCAACACAAAAATAATCAAATCTAAAGGTAGTTAAATTTAAACTCAAGTAGCCAATAATGAATATATCAAAGACAAACCATGGTGATAACTTCAAATAATAACACAGATCATAACCGTATTGGATGCCGACAATTAGAGAAGTTATCAAACTCACAACATCCTAATATAATTTCGTGAATTGGAGTATGAAGAATTGTAATCATAATAAAATAGAGAAAATGAAAGTTTGTGATATTGATTCAATAAATTTTCTATAATGCTTTTAAAATAGAAAAGACAAGAAAAACTCAAAGTTTAGAAAATTTTCCAAAACTTAATATATAAAGACATAAATGATTATTTTATTCAACCTCATCAACGAAATTGAATTATTATCTTTTATGTACAGTTTTTTAATTTTTTCTAAAAAGTGTATTAAGATAACAAGATTAAAGAATATAATTTTTATATTAAAATTTAAAAAAAAAATCTATAAAAGTTGAATGATTTTTTTTTATAATTTTAAATTTTAAGTTCTATATTTTAGAGAAAGTATAAACTAACTTTTTAGAAATATTTCAAAAGTACGATTTATCTCTAACAACTATGTTATAACAGAGTATAAAAAGTCGAAATCTCCGAAATTAATTATATCAATTTCCAACTGTTATTATATTTTAGGACAACGTAGGACCTAAATGTAATGAATGCCACTAATTTGGGGCAAAAGTGTAATTTAACAAACATAATCAAGAACTTGGCGCCATGAACCCTGTATTAGGGTTTAAGGGTTTTCTTTCCCAAATACCAACATAAAACCTGTACACAGACAAAAATAGCGATAACTCTGTACCATAGAGACGACGAGCGGATACGTTCTGTGATGGCATGAAACCTTCCTGCTCCATAACCAACAATCCTTCAATGGCATTCGCCACCGGCTTTCGATTTTTCCGATGTTACAACCAGCTCTCTTTACCAATTTCTTCTGTCCGATTATCGAGGCACAAACGCAGCGTTGATGGCCTGCGGTTTCTCTCGGCCACTCGACGCCCTTGCCGCCTGACATCGGTGAGTGCCAAAAGTTCTGCGACCGAGGGTGTGGAGGAAGGGGGGGAGAGCGGAAATGGAGGTTTAATGACGGTAGATGCAAACACTGATGGTGACGCAAGGCATGGAAGAATTGTTCTCACGGAGCTTCATAAAGAGGCTACTGAAGCATACATGTCTTATGCTATGTCGGTTTTGCTTGGACGAGCATTGCCAGATGTTCGTGATGGATTGAAGCCAGTTCATCGCCGTATATTGTGAGTGATTGGAATTTAGGGTTGTTTGTTTAACGCTTAATACTTTCATTAAGAGGAAACCTCTGATTCATTACGAGGTGAATCTTGTTTGGCAAAAAAAGTGTGAGTTTTAATGGTTCTAAAACGCTCTGAATGATTTTGTATCTTGGGCCTCCCTTAACCCGGGTTAAGAGCCCTAATTTCATTTTTAAGAATTACCGAACAACCATGTTTCATTTTGCACTAAATCATAAAAGACTCTTAATCATTCTGACCGCTTAACCAACTTGCACCAAACCATTCAGTAACTGCCAAACAACCCCTAAATGAAGGTCTGATTTAGGAAATTCTTGCTTTGACTTAGGATTGCTTATTAATTAGTCAACGTTTCCGAACGGGTGGGGGATGTGAGTTTGGCTGGTATATTCATTTGCTTACATGAGATGGTTTGAGTATGATTAAAAGAATTATTTGGAAAAGTGAATTCCTAAACGCAATAAGGTTGTTTAGTATCTGATAAAAATGCCATAATACTTGCATCCTTTTGGAAAATAATGAGCCTTTTTTAAATAAATTGTGAAGAGGAAGATTGGTTTAGTTTGGGTAGAGGGTGCATATGATAAGTGTCAATGATTGATGTTTGACGAATTTGGGAAGGAAGATGAGGAGAAAAATGAAGGACATCCGTATTTTGTTAGATATACATGGATGATTGGACAAGGAATGTTAAATATTTAAATGTACAAAAAGTTGTTCTATTGCAAGCTTTTGTAGCAAACTTTAGATGGCTTATTATCTATTCTCTACTTAGCTAAGAAATGGAGTTCCCGGTTTTTATGTTATATGATTTCTAATTCTACTTGCAAACATCAATCTTCCCAAGAATTAGTCTAGGCATCTTTTTACGTGTTATTCGATTGGCTGCTAATGAACAGCTATATGCACCCTAGCCTTTTATATCGGGCGGAGGTTGTGCTAACTGCTAGGATTCTTTTTCTTCTATCTGGGTTCTACTTCACCGAATATACTGAACGTTGTAAGTAGAATATATTATCATTGGTGTAACTGGGTAGTCTTGTTTTTACTGTGATTGCAGATACGCTTTGCATGAATTGGGTCTTTCATCACGTAAACCTCACAAGAAATGTGCCAGAGTTGTTGGAGAGGTTATGACCCTGCTACAACTTTTTACCTACTCAAAGCCTGTTTTTTTGTTTGTTACTGCCTTGTTCTCTTCTCTTTTTCATCATGCAACTTACAATTGGACTGCTCTCTCTCTCTCTCTCTCAGGTCCTTGGCAAGTTTCACCCACATGGTGATACTGCTGTATATGATTCACTGGTTCGGATGGCACAGGTAGTTATATATGAATCTTAATAAAAAATATCTCCATGGGCACAAATGAAATTTTACACTTTCGGGAACTATATCAGCAAGGCTACAACCTCTATCGATTCAGATTTGAAGTTGCATATCCAGAAATGTTTATTTGTAGTTTACTTTCTTTCCAGGATTTTTCGTTGCGTTGTCCACTAGTCAGTGGTCATGGTAATTTTGGTTCAGTGGATGGGGATAATCCTGCAGCAATGCGGTACACAGAATGCAGATTGGAAGTATGTTTTATGTACCCTATTTCTTTGTCATCTTATATCCATTTTAATTTTAGCTGATTGTAGTGAATATTAGATGCTTAACTGTCTATGTTCTGAATCAGCACTTAAAATAACGTGAATGTGACTACTTACTGTTTTTTTTCATAAATATATTCTGTTTTTATATTTGGTTAGAGCATCTGGCTATTGATCTCCTTTACTTTCTCTTATATATTGGTAAATCTCCTTTTCTATTTGATGCCTAGGGCTATTGGCCTGCCTATATGCGTTGTTTGCTTTTATGTTAACGTATCATAAGAATAGAGAGGTATTCATTCTTTTAACTTCACTTTTTCAGGCACTTGCTGAAACAATGCTTCTATCAGATTTGGAACAGGATACGGTACAAATTATGCAATCTATTATTATGAAATATAACTATATAAGTACATAATTGTGCTTTCATATCTTATTCCCTAAAGTTAATTTTTGGCAGGTTGATTTTGTTCCAAACTTTGACAGTTCTCTAAAAGAACCATCGTTGCTTCCTGCTCGGATCCCAAATCTGCTATTGAATGGTTCTTCAGGGATTGCGGTGAATTATATATAGATATTACATTTTCACATGAAGTTATTTGTTCAAATAGTTATTGATTCATAATTTGGTGTCTCCTTTTCTAGGTTGGGATGGCAACCAATATCCCCCCACATAATCTTGGGGAGTTGGTTGATGCTCTTTGTGTGTTAATTCATAATCCAGATGCCACGGTATTTTTTCTATCTTTTGAAATTAAATTATTTTTCTCAACGTTCCTTATCATTATATTACTGGATGTGCGATCATTTTTTTGTTCATAATTTCTATCTTTTGTAATCTTCTTTTGGGAATTGAATAAGCAGGACTAACTCCTATAGAGCTCCACTAAATTATCCCAATGGAAATTCTGTTTATTCTACCTAACCCATTGCCCTAGAAATGATTGACTAATGTGGTTTAGTTTTTTGTATTTAATGTTTTCCTAAGGTAACATAGTAGAAAAAAGATGATTTAAGAAAGTAATAGAAGTTTAGGTAAATTATTGTGTGAAGGCTTCAGTGAGAATGAATAGCCAAGTGCTATGGTCTCTTAATTATTTTCTGACTTTTGGCATGCTGATATGAAACGAATATAGAATTCTAAAATAAAATCCATTATTTTCTTCTTGTAGTGTTCAAACACGAATAGCGGTTGTATCTATTATGAGGTATCAAACACTTAACCCCTCACTCTAAGAATTGATTGATTTTGTTACAGCTGCAAGAATTGATGGAATACATGCCTGGACCTGACTTTCCAACAGGAGGAATCATAATGGGAAATCTTGGGTACATCCTCTTTTTATTATTATTATTATTATCACCTAAGCGGACATGTAAGTATTGTTGTTCTGCAAGATACATGAATGACACTAATGTCTCACTGTAAGGAGTTTGCAGAACTCAACTTGCATCCCTAAGTTGCTTACATTCTTATTGATTCAGCATCTTGGAGGCCTATCGAACTGGAAGAGGACGTGTTGTAGTCAGAGGAAAGACAGAGATTGAATCATCTGATTCCAGAACAAAGAGTGCAGCAATTGTAGTAAAAGAGGTCACTCTCTATAACTCTATCAGATTGTACATGATGGAAATTAATGGCATGTGATGGCATACCCATTGCTGCATTATATTTGTTTTTTATTTGTATTTCATATATGGAACAGATTCCTTATCAGACCAACAAAGCCTCTCTTGTTATGAAAATTGCTGAGCTAATTCAGAACAAGGTACGCTAATGGTATTAGTTATTTCATTTTTTGTTAGACTAAGATTGTTATGTCAAATGCTTTCCCCTTTATTAGAACCGACTGAATTTATTCTCCCACTTCCAATCCCCATGTATTCTCCATAGCAATTTTATGTCCCATTATAACCTGAAATTCACTCCTTTGCTTTTGTTAAGACTTTGGAAGGCATTAGTGATATCCGTGATGAGAGTGATCGATGTGGAATGCGGATAGTGATTGAGGTAGTATTCTGAAATTCTTGCCATCGATTCTCATTGGTAGGGGAGTTGTTACGATGCAGTTTCATGAAGGGCTTCTAAATTTTATTAAACTTTGTTCATTCGAACTTTGCAGCTTAAGAGGGGGTCTGATCCAGCCATTGTTCTGAATAATCTATATCGCCTTACTGCTCTACAGTCAGGTTTTAGCTGCAACATGGTTGGGTGAGTGGTTGTTTATTGGTGGCTTCTGTTTTCTAGAATTTATAAAAATCTTTTAGACATCTTGATATTTAGGCATTGTTTGGCAAAAAAAAAGCTAGCTTTTTTTTGGTGTACATGTTTGGATGACCGTAAGCTAGCTTTTTGAAACGCTACTTGGAGTAGCGTTTCAGTAGTTTTTTGTGAATATTCCAATATTGCTTCTTATTATTATTTACTAACTATTATTATTAATAAATATTAATTTTAAAATTTAATTATTATTAATTAATAAAAGTTAATTAATATTAACTGAAAATATGAAATTAAATTTTAATTATATATTGATATTAATTTTTAATTATTTAAAGTTATTGTTAATCATATAAATTATTTTTATATATTTTATAATATTAATTAATATATTTTAATTACCAAATACTATTATCTTTTTAAGTATTATTTGATTATTTGATTATTTTAAATTCTTTTAAGTATTATTTGATTATTTTAAATTCTTTTAAGTATTATTTGATTATTTTAAATTCTTTTAATTAACATGTTGTATTATTTAATTTTTCTTTACTATATTGGTTGTATTAATTAACATATTATATTTTTATAAATTTGTTTTAATTATATAATTAAATATCGTAATTGATAATTTTTTTGAAGATGACCTTTTTGGTAATTTTACATGTTCATAAGCTAGTTTTGCCAAACGTGACTTTTTCATCAGCTAGCTTATCAGCTAGTTTGCCAAACATAGCCTTAGCATTCTCTCTCTGAGTGATTCCTGTTACGGAATAGGTTGAAATAGTATAATGGCGTTATTGATAGAGACAATGAACTTATCTGTTACAAGAAGGGCCAGGTCTAGCTTACAAAAGCATAAACGTGAAATTACTATCGCTATGGCTAGGCTTAATAATATATGGAATCTTGATATATTTCCTGGAAGACTTTAACCTAAAAGCAAGGTGATAAATAAACGTCTAATTTTTTTTGACAATTCATTTCTTATGTTTCTACTCATAATTTTTTCGAACAAATATTCATAGACATTTTTTTAATCAAATTTTGCTTATTTTCGTAATAAAACCCAGATTTTCTAATATAGATTTGTCACTTATTATATTGCATATAATGAGTCTAGATTAACATTCTCATGTTTAATTGCTGTGGCAGTATTCTCAATGGACAACCTAAACTAATGGGCTTAAAGGAATTGCTTCAGGTAACTTGCGTGCCAGCTGATGCATATACATATTTTCTTACTATAATTATATATGAACTATTCGTTATGTTCGAAAGACCATGATTAGTTCGTATTGATATATGGCCTATTCTGTTCATTCACTGAATCACTGCTACGACTTTTGTTGCAGAAGTGGCTTCTTTTGACACATGTTTCCTATCTTGGTTTTATAAAAAAAGCTTTTATCTTTTATGATGCTCTAAGCAAACACTAAACTAGCAATACGTGTAGCGCAAAGTAAACATAAACTTTAATTTGTTTGCTCTTTTTTGTTCTCACAGGCCTTCTTGGATTTTAGATGCTCGGTGGTTGAAAGACGGGCAAAGTTTAAGCTTGCACATGCACGAGACAGAAATCATATTGTTGAGGTATGCTAAAATGTTCTAAATACTCTCTTGATTGAACTAATGCTAAAATGATTGTAATGCAATATTATTTAATTTATGCTCAGTTTGACGATGTTAAGTAATTAAGGGGTGGAGTTGATGTTTCTGTTTTTCTTCTTCACGTAAGAGTGTGAACCCGACATTCTTCATCAGAAGGTTTTTAACGAACCTTTTGCATACGGAAATAGTTTCTAGCACCACAGTATTCTATATCATTTGCATTCTGATTACATGTGTAGGTTTTTATCATGAATACTCACTCTGTTTCTACATATTTCATGAGATCTATATCAGCAACACAGATGCACAGACATATATTTTGTATGTCTATATATATTATATGTATGTATATGTAAATATATATTATAGGTGTGTATGTGTATATATATGTCTGTTTAATTTCTTGTCCTGTATTTTCTCAGTTGTAGATTTTGGTCCTTAATTGAACACCACTAAGACATAACTGTAACTAACTGTGAGCACTTTTTTCTCTTTTGGTAAATCAAGGGTATCATAGTTGGGCTCGAGAATATCGATGATGTAATTGATGTAATCAGAAAAGCAACAAGCAACTCAATGGCATCCGCTGATCTGAGGAAAAGTAAGTCTCGCTATTGTTTTATCTTTTCTACGGTGACATGCTATAAATTCTCACTTGCTCTTGGAGTTCATCAAGTGAAACCTTCTCTTTCTGATATATATTGTAAGATCAGGTAAAAATGAGCAACTCTGGAAGAATATATGATTATGTTTTTTATTAGGGAATAGGTTAGAGAAGTAAACCAATAGCCGGTAAGTGGAAAATCCACTCTTGATGGTTGAAGATAATTTTGTAGTGGTAGAATCCTTTTGATTAGGATTCTTTGAGCTTTATTATACGCAGGCTGTTATAGGCCAATGTTAGGAAGTCGGTCACAAGGCAGTTGTGTTTAATTAGGTTCTTAGTTTGGTATTTCCCTTTTAGTTTTATTCTACTTGTTATTTCCTTTTATTTGCATTTAGTTTCCTAAGATTGTAGGGTATTAGGAATCAGTCAAAGTGGCAGTTAAGGCCACGTTCCTAGTTTGGAACTTGGGTTAGTGGGTTAGTTTGCTTTTCTTCTTGTATTTAAACCTTTCTCTTTAATGGAAATGGCAGAGAGTTTCTTTGCTAAAAAGTCTGTGGTTCATTCCTACCCTAAAGGAATACCTATCAGTGGTATCAGAGCCTTGATCGGGACCGCCGTCCGGTGGTGTCAAGTCCTCTGTTATGGCAACAAACAAAGAGCGGATTGAGAAAGTTGAAGAAAAAGTTGAGCTTCTGCAACAGGGGTTTAATTTTTTTGAGACTAACATCACAAACAAAATGTCGAGCTTGGAGGAGACTATCACCAAGTTGTCTGAGGTGATCTGCAGTCGGGAATACGACACGGGTGATCGCCTTAACAAGAATAAGCCAGGAAATGGACGGGACAGACCGATTTTCGAATCCAAGCCTGTCAAGCTTGAGTTTCCCAGGTTTGAGGGAGGAGACCCCACCGTGTGGCACACAAGGGCTGAACAATACTTCGAGTTCCAAAGGACAGCCGAACCTCAAAAGGTACCTCTCGCTTCTTATCACTTAGAAGGAGAAGCAAACGAGTGGTGGCAATGGCTTAACCGAGCATATAAGGAGGGGAACCAGACCGTCACTTGGGATGTGTTCGTGGGGGAGATTTGGGCTCGATTTGGCCCAACAGATGGTGAAGATTTTGACGAGGCTCTATCCAAAATCACACAGACGGGGTCGTTGCAGGATTACCAAAGGGAATTTGAAAGACTGGGCAACCGGGTACATGGATGGACCCAAAAGGCTTTGGTCGGGACTTTCATGGGTGGACTCAATCCTGAAATTGCGGATGCAATCCGAATATTCAAACCACAAACGCTCAAGGACGCTATCGGGTATGCTCGTATGAAGGATCAGCAGCGACAAAGGCAACGTGCATTCGATCCATCACCCAACCAGCTGCTGTTGGAAGCACCGGCAGCTATGAAAACGGAAGCGGTCGCTCCTCCTAAACGTCTAACATGGGACGATATGCAGAGGCGAAGGGCACGGGGACTATGCTTCAACTGTGATGCTCGATTCACCCCGGGCCATCAATGCCAAGCCCCTAAAATAATGTTGCTAGCCGCAGAAGAAGACATCGAACGTGAGGAAGGCGTACCGGAAGATACTGCAAGGATAATTGGACACCAACCTTGAGGACAAGGTTGTTCTCAATGAGGGGGGTAATGTTAGGAAGTCGGTCACAAGGCAGTTGTGTTTAATTAGGTTCTTAGTTTGGTATTTCCCTTTTAGTTTTATTTTACTTGTTATTTCCTTTTATTTGCATTTAGTTTCCTAAGATTGTAGGGTATTAGGAATCAGTCAAAGTGGCAGTTAAGGCCACGTTTTTAGTTTGGAACTTGGGTTAGTGGGTTAGTTTGCTTTTCTTCTTGTATTTAAACCTTTCTCTTTAATGGAAATGACAGAGAGTTTCTTTGCTAAAAAGTTTGTGGTTCATTCCTACCCTAAAGGAATACCTATCAGCTCATCTGCAGGATAAATATAGCGGGGAATCGGGGATTAGTCTTAATACTTTAGTAGTTTGGCATTCTTTCTTTCCACTTCTAGAACCTCGTTATTTTTTTGGTTTGCTTACTTTGGGAGTCGAGAGTTCTTAAGGCAGTAGTACCTAACTGCAAGATTCGGATTAACATCAGTAATGGGCTGTTTACTTTTTTTTCCCATTAAGCTTTATATTGGTTAATAAGCTGTCTGTTTGGATAAAATGTCTTGCTGTTTCTTTTTTCTGAATCAACAGTATGAATGACATAAATGGCCGTTTTTTTAGTTGAAGCATTATCATATCCTAGATATCATTTGGTTGAACACTCTATATGATCAATGATCCTAGACCCCTTCCCAGCTGTCTGAATAAGCCACTCATTTTTTCATTAAGTCAAAAGTAAACACTCTAATATGGCTGTTTGAATAAGCCCATTAAGCCAAAAGTAAATAGCCTTAATTGTTGTGATTATGGAAGTCACTGGTGGTTGGTACAATGGAAACAGATCGCTTTTGCACATGAAGGCATTTGATTCTTTTGGAACTCTTTGTGTTGCAACACATTTACTAATTGTAGTCTTCATTTGCTTTAGACGCCTTGAATAAGACTGTATTATACTTACCTTGCTTATCTATATTGCAGAGTTCAATTTGTCTGAAAAACAAGCCGAAGCAATATTAGATATCAACTTGAGGAGACTTACATTACTTGAGGTGCCACATCTTTTCTTAATTTGTTGCCAAAATGCTTAAATGTTACTTAGTTTGGTTGTGTTTATAAGATATGTTATTTTTGTGTGTGCAGAAAAGTAAGTACATTAATGAAGGAAAAACCTTGATGGAACAAATTTCTAACTTGGAGGAACTTCTATCAAGCAGAAAGCAAATATTGCAGGTGCACCTTTTAAGTTGTTCAATTTGATGGTCACAATTGGGTATAACTTACATATGCAACGGAAATGTTATTGGTTACTAACACAAACTCCTAGAGATTTCTAATACGTAATAAAAGGCGTCACTTTTACCATTTAAAGCTGTTTTCTACATAGGTAATTGAACAAGAAGCAAATGAGATAAAGAATAAGTTCTCCACTCCACGGCGTTCCACTCTGGAGGATGCTAACGATGGCATGCTTGATGAAATAGATGTTATCCCTAATGAAGAAATGTTATTGGTACTTTGAAACCCTAAACACTCGATAAACTCTCTTTTGGCTTTGTGATGTTGAAAGGCCTTCTATTGGCAATGACAGGCAATTAGTGAAAAAGGTTATGTCAAAAGGATGAAGCCCGATACTTTCAATCTACAACACCGTGGAACCATGGGTAAATCAGTTGGAAAACTCAGAGTCAATGACACAATGTCAGACTTCCTTGTTTGCCGTAGCCATGACCATCTCTTATATTTCAGGTGCTTACTTTTAACATATGATACCAAATGTTCTATTTCATTGAACTGTCTATTTATTTACAACGTGATTACGGCTGATTGTCAACAAGAGATGATAAATTGTTGTAATTTTTCATTTGTGTGTAGTGATAAGGGTATAGTGTATTCTGCTCGGGCCTACAAAATTCCGGAATGTTCTCGTGCAGCTGCAGGTACACCCCTGATCCAGGTATGCGATCTTTCCTGTTAAATCCGTCACTATGTCCTTTTGCTGGCTAGTTATTTCTGGTCTACTCTTGTGATCCAGATTTTGTCTCTATCGGATGGTGAACGGATTACTTCAATCGTTCCCGTGAGTGAATTTGCTGAAGATCAGTATCTTCTGATGCTTACCGCAAATGGCTACATTAAAAAAGCATCTTTGATGTACTTCTCATCTATTAGGCCGTCAGGGATTATAGCACTTATACTGGTCTGTATTTTTTATTTCTTGATGTTTAATACAATGAAGAAGAATACAATATCTCTGGAGTCTCACAAATCCTGGTTGCTAGGTACCTGGTGATGAACTCAAATGGGTCCGTCATTGCACAAATAGAGACGCTGTTGCCATGGCTTCACAAAATGGAATGGTTATTCTTAGTGCTTGTGAGACGGTGAGTTCTCATTTTTTTTCCTTTTGCTTTTTGGTATCCAAGAGACTAATATATCATTATAAAAATTAACTGTGTTTATAACCTTCTGTTTGTAGATCCGAGCACTTGGAAGAATTACTCGAGGTGGGGTCGCAATGAGACTGAAAAAAGGGGATAGAATGGCATGTGTGGATATTATACCTGCAGTAACGCAGGATGAGAGCGAGAGCATGTCTGAAGCTCACCATAGCCAGTAATTTCTTTAACCTTGTCTTGGATCTTTATTGGTAAATTACAAAACTACCCATGAGTCAAATTAAAACCCTGAAACCTTGCACTATTCTTTCACCTGCCTACCTTGTTCCCGGCCGTCCGGTCCTGCTTACCAAACGTACCCAAATTGTAATTCTTTAAGGAAAAAAAATCAATGAGTTAACAGAGTTTTATATTTAACCTCAAGTTTTTTACTCACTGAGGAGTTAAACTATGGATGCTGTTATAATAGTGAATTCTGGTCGGTATGTTGTTTGCCAACTGTCGGTTTTTCTAGTTTTACATAAACTCGTATTTGTTTTGTGACTTCATTTTGAGGGATTTGGTCTAATGGTCAACAATCTTCATTTCAGGTCTCTGCATTTTATGCTTTTCTTACAATGTAGTAATTTTCTTTGTTTAATGTGCAGTAAGGGAGCACAGGGGCCATGGCTGTTATTTGTGTCTGAGAATGGTTTAGGAAAGCGAGTTCCTCTGAGCGAGTTCCGCAAGTCTTGTTTGAATAGGGTTGGTTTAATAGGGTGCAAGGTATGTTTCTTCCATTTAGATGAATCAAGTTTTTGATAATATAAACATAAATATATTTATTTATTTTCCATTCTCGTTTTGTTAACGACGACTTTTGGTTGTAGTTTCCTTCGGAAGACCGGCTTGCAGCTGTTTTTGTGGTTGGTTTTAGTACAGCAGGTAAATAAGCTTAATTATGTCAATAATAATAAAGTAATAGGCAGGCAGGGAATAATGGTTGGTTGTTGTTACATATACATATTTATACAGAGGATGGTGAAAGTGATGAACAAATAGTTCTTGTGAGTCAGAGTGGTACAGTGAACCGAATAAAAGTGAGGGATATTCCTATAGTGAGACGATATGCAAGGTATGTAAATATTATTATTATTATTAGTATTTTGTGTGTTAGTTTTACATCATAATAATAATAATAATAATTAGCAAGTTATAATCAGGGGAGTGATATTGATGCGGCTTGAGCATGCGGGCAAGATTCAATCAGCTTCTTTAATCTCGGCTTCAGAAACAGAGGTGGAGGAAGTTGAAGCTGCCGCTGCTGTCGTATAGGAATATGAGGCTTAGGGGTGTTAAAAAAAACGTTTGGAGCGCTCAAACCAGACTGCGAACACCCCTAATGAGTCTATATCGGTTAGATTCTTTAACCAATCTCACATTAATGATGGACCTGCTTGAGCCTTTGGTTACTTGAAGCTCCTGTAAATGTCCCAAATGCAAGGGAAACACAAGTGTGTGTGTGTGTGTTGTGTAGCATTGGTACATACAGTAGTTATTTATATATCTGTATTTTTGGGAAATTTTGAGGGTTTGTAAAATGGTTGGTTTTGGTGTGTAGAGGGTTGTACCTTCTTTCTTGTAGGAATGGAGACTCTTTTGGCTGAAAAATGGTATTTATGTTATTCTTATACCTCTTTCTTTCTTTCTAGTAACATTTTATATTTATTAAGAATCATATTTCTGTTAAGAATTATATTTGTTTCTACAACTTTATGTAAATCTATCTTTTTTTTTCTCTTCACAATTAGAGATTATTAATAACGGGGCTCGGTTATTGCGAGTCCATCTAAATTGGAATTAGCCATAACGGACCGGTGCCTCTAAAAATCTTAGCTAGTGTTGGGGGTTGTTTGGTTGGTTTTTCATGAAGGGCATCTCCTAATTCTCTATTTTTTACTCTTTATTATAGAGTAAAAAATAAAGAATGTGTTATGTCTTCTTCAATGTATTACTTTATTTTCTACTCTAAAAGAGAATATTCCAAGTATATTCGCTTTTCTACTCTAGAAAAAAATAGAGATTATGATAGTGTTTCTCTATATTAGAGCATCTCCAATAGATTTCTCAAAATTTCTCTAAAATAGAGAAGAAAAAGTTAAATTCTAAAAAAAAATTACATTCATCTTCAAAAGATTACATATTTTGGAGAAAAAAACAATAATTATAATATTAAAATATCTCAGTAATCTATTAAATATTATTTCTCTTTTTAAATATTATTTTCAAAGATTTCTATTGATGCATTCACTTAGTAATCATTTCTGAGGTTAACTTCATATTTGGAGAAAAACTCTTCTTTCATATTTTCTCCATTTTAGAGATAGTTTTGGGAAAGCTGTTGGAGCAAAATAATAATCCAAAATCTCCATATTCTTCATTTTCTCCAAAATGGGGAGGCTGTTGGAGATGCTCTTAGAGAGTTACTATTCAATTATCTATTATAGAGAGTAAAATAGGGGGGTTATTGGAGAAGTTTTAGAGAGTAAAATAGAGGGTTCATTGGAGATGGTCTAAGTCCTGTAGAAATAAAGTTGTCTTAGTAAATTAATTTATTTGTATGAATTTTGAAAGTTTTTGTTTTGGAGGTCTTTCATAGGTGCATTTTCTTTAGTAGGGAGGGGCATGTTTGTAAAAAAACTTATCTTTTTGCATAAAGTTTTCCTTAAAAGCTTACTAAATAAACATTTTCTATATCATTGAGCTACTAACAAACAAATATATATATTTGATGGAATAACTTGACAAATCGTTTTCGTCAATTTGTGACTTATCTTTTTCCATTTTTGTTCTTTCTTATTTACCAAATCGTCATTGAACTATATATTTACCAAAAATGTCCATTTAATTTATGTGCAAATAGAAGGATTGTGAGTTCTTTTCACACCTTTGCATTCTCTCTCAAGTTCATAATTTGTGTTTTCAGGTGTATTTTCTTTTTCCATAAATTTCTATTTCAAAATTATTTTATGTTTTGATAATATTTCATTTCAAGATTATTTTTCTCTAACTGAAGACTGATGTCACACAACTCCGACCTTTGTAGGTCTTAAGACGACTCTTAGAGCATCTCCAACAGGTTCCTATTTTGAAGAATATGAGGATTTTGGGTTATGTTTTTGCTCCAACAGCTTCCTCAAAACTATATCTAAAATGAAGAAAGTAGGAGAGAGGAGGAGTTTTCTCCAAATATAAAGATAACTCAAAAATGATTACTAAATGAAAACACCAATATAATTCTTTGAAAAAAAATATTTGGAGAGAAATAATATTTTAATAGATGAATGAAATATTTTAATATTATACATAATGTTTTTTTTCTCCAAAATGAAGAATCTGTTGGAGATTCAAGTAATTTTTTTTAGAGATTTTAACTTTTAATTCTCTATTTTGGAGAAATTTCGGAGAATCTCAGAGGTTTTTAATTTATATCCAAAGTAATCATTAGTTATAACTGATCTTTTTAATTTTTTAATATTTATAATAATCTTAATATGTATTACTTTTTTTATATAAAACTCAGTGTGTTTTAAATAAACTTAGTTTTAAACATTTAGTTCATGTAATTTTTTTTTTGGAAGGGTATCCGAGAACATTGCCCCGACTAATCCCGGCAAGGTGAGGCAATTGTCCCAGCTGCTAAAGCGTGCAGCCCTGAGTTTATCCCCAGTGGCCACAAGTTGAAAGCGCCTGGATTCGAACTTGGGGTAGATGGGTTACTAGCCACATCCCCCACAAGCCTTAACCAGTACGCCACAAGCCTTGTGGTTTTTAGTTCATGTAATTTATTTCAATAACTGTTTTCTTTAAAGAAATTGTATCTGTCAATCACTAAAACCTGAGAAGTCAAGTTCATGAATGATTACTCGATTTTGAGCTTTGATTTCTTTTTTGGATCTTATATTCTTATGTGAATAAACAAACTGTCAGCTCAAACATCTTTTAAGCAAAAACGCAAATAATCAATAAAAATATAAACCCAGTTGGGCCTCTTCTAACCCATCTTACCATATCAGTATTGGGCCTCAGGCCCAACACCGCATTATTTTGTCGTATGGTTATATTATAATTGGCTCATGACTGTATATGTAGATGGGCAAACCGGTTAACTAGTTAATAATTACAATTTGTGTCAAAAAATTAGAAAATACTATAAATATATTAATTATTTCTTCTGTTATTTATTTATTTATTATATATCAACTGATGTTTAATAATATTATCATTTATAAATATGCCTAATCAAGCAACCAAATTTTGAACCACAAGGGTGGTGGCGTGTTGGCAAGGGCTTGGGGGATGTGGTGGAATATCCCATCCACCCCGGGTTCGAGTCCAGACGTCAGCATTCTGTGGCCAGACTTAGTCTCAGACGGCCGCTTTGTTTGTTTGTTTTCAAATTGCCAAGGATGTAGTCTAGACAAAGCCTAGATGAACCTTATCCAAAAAAAGCAACCAAATTTTGGGTGCTAACTAGGGCAGTACATTGGTTGAATTGTCTAGGTTGAAATAACTTGGATAACCCAGCCAACCAATCCAATGTTTGTGGTTTGAGATTTTGGTACATTATTATATAATTTAGCTAAGTGTTTGTGCTTAAATGAAATAAAATCAAAATAAGAACATACAAAAAGGTACAAACTAACTTTTTTTAAGTTAATGTAAATAAGAAAGTAAAATTACGGTTGAAATTGTAATATAATTTTAAATATAGTTAATTACGGGTTGGTCTAAGGGGTTGTTTGGTTGGTTTTCTATTAAGTCCTGTATGGATAAAATTGTCTGTGTGGATTAATCTATCTGTATAGAATGAGAATTTTTTTGTTTGAGAGGTTTTTTTTTCATAGATGGAAGGAGCGTGTGTTTTAATTGGGAGGGGCAGGTTTGGAAAAAAACTTGGAAATCTGCATAAAGCTCCCTCTTAAAAGCTTACTAAATAAGCCACTTTCTATATCATTAAGGGGTTGTTTATTTACAACTTAATGAACTTAATGGTTTGGACGGCTTATTCGCTCAGCCATACATGAGTGTTCTTTATGGCTCAGGGGCTGTTTACCAAAATTTTCATTAAGTCCTGTATGGATAAATGTGTCTGTCTGGTTAAACTTTTCTGTCTGGATAAATTGTTGCTGTTGTTTACTTTTTTATCTGAATCAACAGTCTGAATAGCAGAATTGACCGATTTACCCCTGAGTATGAATTATAAGCTGTTTTATATATTCTGTTTCTTTTTTAAGCCAAATTATATATCTGAAACACAAAATTCTTTAATCATCAAAATATAAATTCATATAATCCAAAAATCAAAGCATAAATTCATAAATTCAAACATAAATTCACAAAATTCTGTTGTGTCAATAATCAGATTGATTCATTTCAAAGATCTCATCGTATAACATGCTTGAAGTCTTTCATTCAGGCATTACAATATTGACTAATCATATCATCTCATCTCAAAACCAACTATTTTCATATTGTTATCATTGTCTCTTAATATTATTATGTTTTTTTTTCTAATTTTACTTTTATTGTTTGTGGATTGATACCAGTATGGGATAGAACCTCAATGGGGAAATCTACCAGATACTTTAGAGAATTTTTCTTGCAGCCTTTGCTGAAATCTTGAAAGGTAATCAATAATCCAATTTTTGTGTGATGTTCATGTTTAAAAGTCTTCACAAAAATTAGTAGCAACAATAGCGAGCCGCCGGAGAAGAAAGCCGTTGTCGGAGAACTGTTGCCGCCGCCAGAGAAGAGAGCTGCTGCTTCCGCCGGAGAAGAAAGCTGCTGCCGGAGAGCTGCTGCTGCCGCCGGAGAAGAGAGCTGCTGCTGCCGCCGGAGAAGAGAGCTACCGCTGCCGCCGGAGAAGAGAGCTACCGCTGGAGAGAAAAGCTGTCGCCGGGAGAGAGAGAGCTGGACTGTTGGAGGAGGCGATATTATGATACAGAGAAGTAGAGAAATGAGAATGTAGCGTTTAGCCGTTCTTTTCGAAAGGGGGGTAATATGGTCCTTTTTTCGTCTGAATGGGGACAAGTGCCAAAAACTAACTGTGCGAATAAGCCGACTTCTGCCCCATTAAGTCATAAGTAAACACCTAATTTTGTCTGCGCGAATAAGCCAGTTTCCCCATTAAGACCAATAAGTCACAAGTAAACAGCCCCTCAATCGTTAAGCCATTAAGCTAAAATGACTATATGGAATAAGCCAAGACCTCTCATTTGTCGCCATTAAGCCACCCCACACAAATTAATACCAGAAATGTCCAGAAATAATCTAACCCTCTTTCTTTGCCTCTCTCAAACCCATTGTTCTTCCATCGTCAGACAGACAAATTTATCCCATACATAGCTTAATATAAAATAAAGTAAACAACCCTTAAGTCACTACCAAACAGTCATCTATAGCTGATCGAATAAACTGTGAATCTCCATTAAGCTTGTTAAGTTGTTAACAAACGGACCTTAAGTCTAATGTACATATGTTAACTAAAGACTTAACAATCTATTAAATTCTTAGTATAGAAAGTCATTGAGTTAAATTGGTTTCAAATTAACCTATACCAAATCTAACTTGATAGACATGGTTTGATCTAATTTTATATCAAGTATATATTAGATTACCTTGAATTATTATTATTACTTTATTTTTCAGATTGGTTAGTCTTGTCAACCCAACCAATCAAATCTTTAATTATTGGCCCCCCAATGGCAATACCAATAGCCTACCCACTTTCCCTAGGGGGTGTAGATAGGTTTGGGTTTGATGGTGCCAGTAAAAAAATGTGAGGCTAATGGCACCCTAATCCTTAATTAATCATTGTAATTTTTGTTTTTTTATTCATTTTTGTTTGGGTAGGCTAAATACACCTTATGATTTGCTAAATGCACCTAAAAAGGGTGAGTTGACACCCTATTATTCCGTGCCAATTATTTTTGATTTAAATATATATATATAATATATATAATATATATATATATATAATATATATATATATATATATATATATTATTTAGGGAAATTAATTAAAATACCTAAAGTCAAACCAACTGTTACCAAAATACCCTAAAAATTTTCAATTTTGCAAAAATACCCAAAATACCTGCGATGGGGTCCCGCGATCGCGGGATACGCTGACGTGGCACGTATTTTGGGCACAAATGCCCCGCGAAGCCCCTAAACTTTGGCCGCGGTGCACTTTTGGTCCCTGCCCGCGATCGCAGCCCGCGATGGGCCAAAATTTACAGTTTTGGTCCCTGAAATTTTTAACTTTTGGTCCCTGAAAATTTACACTTTCAGCCCCTATACTTAGACGAATCTTGATGCTTTTACTGTTTTTTTCCACAATTATTGCAATTTAAAGACCGATTTGTGGTTGAAATTCAATTGCATGTTTCAATCAATGTTAAATCAATGTTTTTGGAATATCAGTTTGTGGATGAAATGAGAGATTGGTTTTCTGATATGTTGGTTGTTTCATTCATAAATAGACGTAAAATTCAAGCCATAATTCTCACACAACGATTTCATTGTTGCAATATTTCTTTCTGCAATATTTTGTGTTTGAGATACTACTGAAAAAATGAGTTCATCTGTTGCAAAAGCTAAGCTATATTTCTGTTTTGATGGTGAATGGGTGCAAGATAACAATGAGTGGAATTTTGCTTATAAATCTAAGCATGGTGTAAAAGTGTCACTAAACTATACTTATCAGAAGTTTGTTGCATACGCCATGCAAAAATGTGGAATCAACTCTTCTGATATTTGCAAGTTAGTGTTTAAAAATGGCGATGGGTCATTTGTGGATTTATCCAACGATGGGGATATCTCTACTTTTCTGCACCTTGCAGTCGATTCAGAAAGACCCCCATTACTCTTTGTGTATCCCGGCGTATCCGACGGTGACGACGACGGTGACGAGGAGGGTGACGACGACGAAGACCTCCAAATAGAGCAGCCTGATTCTCAACAACAACAACAACCACCACCATCACCATCACCACAACCACACGAATGGCGTACTGCTGGAGTTGCTGATGACGAAACCCACGTTTTCAGAACGGGTAATTCTGAAATAGACAGATCAGACACCGATAATGATGATCACGAAGAATATACCCCTAGTAGAAAATCATGTAGTCAGATAAATGACTTTTTTGATATGCCCCCTATTCTTCCAGACTCCCATACCCAGACACAAAGCTACGAACCTACACCTTATATTCGTAGCGAAAGTTACACAGCAGGTCAGATATTCGATTCGAAGGATCTCTTAGCAAGTCAGATCGGACTCAAGTTCTTGGAAGAGGGTTTCCAAAGTCGCGTGCGGGCATCTGACAAAATCAAATACGTAGTTGAATGTGCTAGAGAAAAGTGTGAGTGGAGGTTGTACCCGATTCACACGGGTCCCAAAGGAGGGGCGATAATGATTAGAAAGTTGCACGACGTACACACTTGTACGAGGACGCAACTTAATCCCCACCACAAACAAGCCGACAAAAAGACTTTGGGTGCGATCCTGAAAAACAAATTTCTTGATGTTAGCAGGTCATTGCGTCCAAAGGACATCGTCCACGACGTTCACCGGCAGTTCGGCGTCACGATTGATTACCACCAAGCGTGGCGTGCGCGCTGCCATGCACTGTTTATGGTGAGAGGCACGTTCGAGGAGTCGTATGAACGACTCCCGACATATTTATATAATTTGCAGATGCAGAACCCTGGTACTGTCACGCAGCTACGGACCGATTCACGTGGACGGTTTGAGATGTGCTTCGTGGCCCTTGGACCCGCGGTACGTATTTTAACACGTCATATGTTTACACATTATAAACTATAACATTTACACATTATAAACTATAACATTTTAACCTATGTTTTTGCAGATCCGCACATTTCTGGAAAATCTACGTCGTGTCCTGATAATAGACGCAGCCCATTTAAAGGGCCGTTACTTGGGTATGATGTTCCTGGCGGTTGCCATGGACGGGGATAACTCCATCGTTCCAGTAGCTTTCGGCGTAGGCAAGTCCGAAACCGGGGACGAGTGGACTTGGTTTCTGTCCATGTTGAGACAAGCTATCGGAGACCCGCAAGGGTTGGTGTTTATGTCTGACAGGGCTCCTTCCATAAGCGCCGCAATCTCTGCCATGTACCCAAACGCCCCTCATGCCATATGCTGTCGACATTTGGAGATGAACGCCAAATCCTAGGACAAACGTATTACCACCTACAAGGATGTCTATTGGGCGGCATGCAGAGCATATACGGATCGGGAGTTTAACAAGTACATGAATATGCTACGATACAGTGTCAAGGAAGCAGCCAAAGTCTTTGACGATGCTGGACCGGAGAGGTGGTCCGCGGCCCATTTTCCTGGACAACGGTATGACATTCTGACCTCGAATAGTGCAGAGTCTGTGAATGCACTCTCCCGTTTTGCGCGTAGATGTCCGATTGTTAATCTTATGGACTACTTTCGGGCCTTTCAACAAGAGTGGTACCAAATTCGACGCCTAAAAGGAGCTAAGATACAAAATGCACTCGCACCAACGACGAAGAATATCGTTCAGTACAGGGTGCGTCGTGCGGCGACATGGCCGGTAAGAGCAATCGGGTATGGGAAGTACGAGGTGCATGATGACTATATTCACGCGATTGTGAATATGGAAGACCACCTTTGTTCGTGTCGCGAATGGGATAAATCTGGGTTACCGTGCGGCCATGCCATCGCTGCAGCAACATATATGGGTCGTACAGATTGCAGCGACTTGGCTGTACCTTTCTTCACGTCCGAATATTACCGGAAAACATACGTGGAGGTAATAAACCCAGCTGGACCCCCTGCAGCATGGGTGTATCCACCCGACCCGCTTCCACCATGCTATCCACCTTTAATGGATAAGAACAGGGCCGGGAGACCGAGAAAGAACGACCGACGTCCATCACGTGGTGAAAGTTCGATACAACGAAGATGTACTCGGTGCCAATGCGTAGGACACACTCGTGGAGAGTGTCCAAATCCCGCCCCTTCAACCGTGCCAAGGAGACATTCTGCCAGTCACACCCCGGGCCCGTCACAGCTTGAACCATATGGAACAAACCCTTATGATACTGTTGATCTAAACACTGATTTGTAAATGATATATATACACACATACATATGCTTCTAAATGAACATTGATAACACAGCTAGTTTGTAAATGATATATATATATTCGTATTATATATTTACACACATAAAGAAAATAGGAGACCTTCAATTTTTCTTAGTATTTTCTTGACCTTGTTCTTGCATCCATGGCAGTGAATGTTAACTCTGAGTACACATGTCTGTTTATATATTCATATTAGATACGTTTTAATTTTAACAAATTACACCATTATAGTTAATTATTTAATTTATGGTACATCTCATATTTTTTTTCAATTTTGTTTTACACTCCTATCGCATTAACATAATAATCATATATTAACTAATTCATTAAATCGTTTTAAATTATTATTATTTGAATGTGTTTATAGATATCGTGAATGGCAATAGGAGAAGGTAGAATTGTTTATAAATGGGGTTTTGACAAGTTGGTATCACTGGACTCATTTAAGAATTGTGAAAATGGGTATTTGGCGAATGATGATTCATGTGTGTTTAAAACACTTCAGCTCCAAACACACATGAATCATCATTCGTCAAATACCCATTTTCACAATTCTTAAATGAGTCCAGTGATACCAACTTGTCAAAACCCCATTTCATATTATATATATACACACACATACATATGCTTCTAAATGAACATTGATAACACAGCTAGTTTGTATTCCATCCAACAAGCTCTTCATCTTCAATCTTTCTGACCCTTCTTCAACGGCTTCTGCTTTTGCAACCACGTATGGCCATTGTGTACCACAACCCGCACACACTTTAGCAAATGAGTTGAGGGTTGTCATATATTCTACAAGAGGAGTAGGCCCACGAATGAGGTAACCTCTGACTTGACCTTGCATGATGTATCCAACCTAACCGTGGTTCAGCGGCTTAAAAACTACTTTTCAGAGAAATTAACAACAACAAAAAATACAAAACAACAACACAGTAAAAAAATACAAATAACAACACAGTAAAAAAAATACAAAACAAAAAAAATATAACCACCACCTACTTAAAAATTGATTTAGTTTCATCAATCCAAGCTTGCTTCTCGTTTACCTTCGCTTGAATAATTGCGAAGTCTTGCAGAATATGGTGAATTGCTTCTTGTTCTCGACGAACACGAGCCTCCCGAGCTTTTATATCCCCTTTCATCCTTTTGATCTCCCTGTCTTCCTCTTCGATCTTTCTCAAATGGACTGCCTTCCTGTCCATCATTTTTTTCCACTCTTCTGTTAGTTCATCTATCTCCTTTTCCTTTTTTGCTATGGCGACCTCGATTTGAGGTGGCATTTTTTCAGGAGTAGACTTAGGGTTTGATGACGATGCCATTTGTGGATGAAATGAGAGAAGAGAGAAATCAATTCAAAGAAAGAAAGCAAGAGAGAAATCAAGAAAGAAAGCAAGAGGAAGTGTGAATTGCATACTACTGATATTTATGGATGAAATCTCAAACATGCAAATGAATTTCAACCACAAATCCGTCTTCAAAGTACAATAATTGTGGAAAAAAACAGTAAAAGCATGCAAGATTCGTCTAAGTACAGGGGCTGAAAGTGTAAATTTTCAGGGACCAAAAGTGTAAATTTTCAGGGACCAAAACTGTAAATTTTGGCCCATCACGGGCAGGGACCAAAAGTGCACTGCGGCCAAAGTTGAGGGGCTTCGCGGGGCATTTGGGGCCAAAATACGTGCCACGTCAGCCCTAGCCCGCGATCGCGGGATCCATCGCGGGTATTTTTGCAAAATGAATTTTTTTTGGTATTTTGGTAACAGTTGGTCAAACTTTGGGTATTTTAATTAATTTCCCTATTATTTATTTGTTTTATATGTATATATATATATTGTTATTCTTTTTATTTAAATATATATATATATATATATATATATATATATATATATATATATTATAGCTGAAGATCTAACAAAATAATATATATATATATATATTATTATTTTGTTATATATATATATTAGAAATATATATATATAGTTATTCTTTTTTTGTACATTTTACGTTCTTATCTATATTTATCTAATATACTCCTTTAAAAATAATTTTATTTACGTTTATTCTTGAATATTTAAGAAGTACAAATCTTAATACATCGTGTACAAATTTAAAAGTTTTAAAACCTCCAACGTTCAACATGATAATTAAAAATAAAATTATTTTTTATTTTTAAATTTCATTTTATACCATTATAATTAGTTATTTAATTTACTTTATCTCTTCTTCTTTCATTTTTATGTTACATCCTTATCATATCAACATACATAAACTAAAATAATTAGAAAAATAAAAAATAAACATTGAGATTTTACATATAAATAAAGCATAACATACTGTTTATTACATTTTTACTTATTCTAAAATAACATTATCTGTAGTACAATTAACACGTAAAAGACGAGTGTACTTCTGTATTCGATCTGTATACGGGGTAGCCCATGCAGCAGCACACGAATAAATGTAACGGAAGAAATGTGATGTAATGGTAGGAAACGGGTATCCTTCTGCTAAAACTAGTTTCACATAATGGTTACCATTGACATACCCAATTGTATAAACAACATGTTGATACTACGCCGACGGAGTAGATCTAAGCGGTAAGTACGTCGAACAGCCTGTCATTGACATAACGTGTAATATCACATTATATTTGCAAGCAATCAAGACACCTATTTCAGGCATTGTCATCCAGTGGTCATATGGTGCACCTTGATCTGATCGAAAGAAGTTTAAAGTGTTATAAGTTGTATTCCAATGTTCACTTCCAAACATGTCGAGGTATTCTTCCTTGTATGCGTCTAACTCTTCCATCAATTGAAACCGAATTGTGGGCCATGCAACTTATAAAACTTTAAATCAATAAAAATCAATATTTGGCTCATTTCGACCGTATCGAATAGACGATTATAATGGTGTAACTTGTTAAAATTAAAACGTATTTTAACGTATTTTTAGTTAATAAACGATTATATGTGTTAAATGTAAAATTTAAATTATGAAAGTAAAAGGTATAAAGTAAAGTAAGTAATAAGTATAGGGGGTGAAAGTGTAAATATCAAATCAAAATCACAATTTTGTCGGAAAAATTGAAATGTTACACTTTCAACCCCTATACTTATTTACTTACTTTACTTTATACCTTTTACTTTCATAATTTAAATTTTACATTTAACACATATAATCGTCTATTAACTATAATACGTTAAAAAATACGTTTTAATTTTAACAAGTTACACCATTATAATCGTCTCTTCGATACGTTCGAAATGAGCCCAATCTTGAACGTATTCTCATTGGGTACGTTAATGATAACCATTATGTGAACTTAGATATGGCAGAAGGATACCCGTTCCCTACTATTTGTACCACATTTTTATTGATATTAGAGTACAGAGTAAATTACAGTTTTGGTCCCTAAGGTATGTCAAAAATTACGAAACTGATCTTTTAACTTCAAAAATTATCTTTTTGGTACATGTGGAATGCATTTCGTTACGAAATTGGTACGATTGGTATGGAAATTGATTGGTTTGTCTCGGTATAAAATTGACACCCCTATATATAAACAAAAAGAATAATAATATATATATATTTCTATATTTCTAATATATATATATATTATATAAAACAAATAAATAATATATATATATATTATAAAACAAACAAATAAATAATATATATATATTATAAAACAAATAAATAAATAATATATATATTATATAAAACAAATAAACAAATAATTATTATATAAAACAAATAAATAATATATATTTTTATATTATATATTTAAATCAAATAATGATTGGTTCGGAATTAAATGCAATCAACACCTTTTGGGTGTATTTAGTATTTTTTGGGTGTAATTAGCACCCCCTTTTGTTTTTTTGTCTTTTTTATTAGGGTGAGGCTAAATACACCCTAAATTTTACTAAATGAACCCTTAAAGTTTTTTTTTTCCGTGCCAATCATTTGATCCAATCATTTTTTATTTAAATAATAATATATATATATAATATTGATTTAAATAATAATATATATATAATATAATAAGATATATATATATATATATATATTATTTGATATATATTATTTATTTGTTTTATATGTTTATATATATATATATATATATATATTTTGTTATTCTTTTTGTTTAAATATATATATATATATTATTATTATTATTATTTTGATATATATATATATATTAGAAATATATATATATATATAGTTATTCTTTTTTTGTACGTTCTTATTTATATTTATCTAATATACTCTTTTAAAAATAATTTTTTATTTTTAAATTACATTTTATACCATTATAATTAGTTATTTAATTTACTTTATCTCTTCTTCTTTCATTTTTATGTTACATCTTTCTCATATCAACATACATAAACTAAAATAATTAGAAAAATAAAAAGTAAACATTGAGATTTTACATATAAATAAAGCATAACATATTGTTTATTACATTTTTACTTATTCTAAAATAACATTATCTGTAGTACAATTAACACGTAAAAGACGATTGTACTTCTGTATTCGATCTTTATACGGGGTAGCCCATGCAGCAGCACACGGATAACTGTAACGGAAGAAAATTGATGAAATGGTAGGAAACGGGTATCCTTCTGCTAAAACTAGTTTCACATAATGGTTACCATTGACATACCCAATTGTATAAACAACATGTTGATACCACGCTGGCGGAGTAGATCTAAGCGGTAAGTACGTCTGACAACCTGACGACATAACGTGTAATATCACATTATATTTGCAAGCAATCAAGTGACATGGATAGTGACATGAATAGTGACATGAATAGTGACATGAATAATTTGATCGATAGTTTATCATAAATGTACTTCGATAATACTGATATTATGTTTAAAAATAAAATGTACCTATCTTAGAAGAATAAACTAGTAATTAACACAAAATTAGCATCAACTGGAAATTAAAGTGGAGATGAGAATCTTGAAGTTTTGAGGCCAACTCACATTTGTAAACTGTAAAACGAAAAGAAAAGTAATAAATCAAGAAGTAACTTACAGATGTTGGAAGAATTTCAGTCGAGGTTTTTAAGGAGATAAAAGAAGAAGATGAATCAAGAGAGAAAAGAAGAAGAAGTATGAGAGAAAAGAAGAAGAAGTATGAGAGAAAAGAAAATGAATCAGAAGAGAAAAGAAGAAGAACTATGAGAGAAAAGAAATGAATCCGGAGATAAAAGACGTCCGACAAAAATCTAATAATAAATTGATATTTACACTTTCAACCCCTATGCTTATTTATTTAGTTTACTTTATACCTTTTACTTTCATAATTTAAATTTTACATTTAACACATATAATCGTTTATTAACTAAAACATGTTAAAAAATATGTTTTAATTTTAACAAGTTACACCATTATAATCGTCTCTTCGATACGTTTGAAATGAGCCCAATCTTAAATTTTTTTGGATTTATATATCTTAATATATATCATATAAACTAAATAAAAATATTTTTTATATTTAAAATTCATAAAGTAATTTGCGATCGCGGGATGATTAAGAGTATATCGCGGGGGATTATGACATTTTTGCAAAATGGAAAAAAATTATGGTATTTCGGTAAGAGATGGTCAAACTTTTGGCTTTTTAATTAATTTTCCTAAAATATATAAATCAAAAAAATGCAATATTAGGCTCATTCCGATCGTATCGAATAGACGATTATAATGGTGTAACTTGTTAAAATTAAAACGTATTTTTTTAACGTATTTTAGTTAATAAACGATTATATGTGTTAAATGTAAATTTAAATTATGAAAGTTAAGGGTATAAAGCAAAGTAAGTAAATAAGTATAGGGGGTGAAAATGTAAAATTCAAATAAGAATCACAATTTTGTCGGATAGTAATATATATATTACGATATATATATATATATATATATATATATTTATATTTATATTTCTAATATATATATATATATATTTCTAATATATATATATATATGTAAAACAAATAAATAATAATATAAATATATGTCAAATATATATATATATATATATATATATTTATATTTCTAATATATATATATATATAAAACAAATAAATAATAATATAAATATATATTATATATATATATATTATTTAAATAAAGTAATGATTGGTTCAGAATTTTTAGCAATTAAAAACTTATTTTAAGGGTGCATTAAGTAATTTTAGGGTGCATTTAGCAGCCCCCTTTTATTATTCTAATTATTTTGTATTTAATTTATTTGTTTTCAAATTATTAATTTAGTTTTCTTAATTTGTATTATATTGTAATTAATATAAATTATTAATAAATATTTATTTTATCATACTTCATCATATTGTTTTAATTAATATGACATAATAATAAATAAATTATTATATATATGTTGAGTTTTTTTTTGTTTTGTGTTATTTTTTATTTTTGGACTTTATTTAAAAATAAATTAAATTATTACTATGTTTTCTACTATATATACAATAGATATTCAGAGTAAGTTTATTAGTAACCCTCAATTTCGAATTGAAAAATTGTCTAAAAATCCATTTTTCTATATATATGAGACGAATTGTTACACAAATGAATTGAATTAATTTTATACGGAATTAGATCTAGGATTGTACGTAAACGTATAATTGATTTAGTTTGGATATACCTACATAGTCAAAATAAATAAAATATTTATTTTATTACTAATATATGTATACACAATAATATCTATATACGACAAATAAAGGAGAAAATATTAAAATCGAGATGTATTGCGTTGAATTGTACGATTACACTTCTAGTATATATGTATATATAGTGTGTATAGTATAATATAGATAATATACAATGATATTAATATATTTTAAAAATTCATGATATATATGTTATATGTATTTAATAATTATTATTTATTAATAATTCATTAATTAAAATATAATACAAATAACAATAATAATAATAAAAAACTATATTAATATGAATTACTAATAATAAATAAAATATTGTATATACCTAGAGTTTTTTTTGTTTTTATTTTTTTCACATTTTAGATTTTATCTAAATATAAATAAAATATTACTATTTTTTCTAATATATATAATATAAATTCGGAGTAAAGTTATTAGAAATTCTTAGTTTCGAACTTAAAAATTGTTCATAAATTTATTTTTTATACACACGAGACGGATTGTTATATGCAAATGAATCTAATGAATTTTATAAGGAATGAGATCTAAGATTGAATGAGAACACACCCACACCCACATATATATAATATATATAAATATATATACACACAATAAAACATATGAAAAATCATAATATACATATATTTGTGTAGTATAATATAGATAACATATTATAATATTGATATTATAATATATTATAAAAACTCATAATATATAATAATAATATGAAATATATATGGAAAATTAATTAAAATACCCCAAGTTTGACCAATTGTTACCGAAATACCCTAAATCTCTCCCACTTTGCAAAATACCCTTTTTTCCACGATGGAAGCCCGCGATCGCGGGCCAGGGACCATTTCTGACACTTTTTTAAACTTGCAGGGACCATTTTTGAAAAATGGCATCCGCGATGGGATTATTTTGTGACTTTTCAATTGCAAGGGACCATTTTTGAAAAATTCCAGGGACCATTTATGAAAAATTCAACACACTGTTCACCCCGCTGTCCAATTTGATGAATTTGAATTGGAATGTTACACTTTCAACCCCTATACTTATTTACTAAATTTACTTTATACCTTTTACTTTCATTATTTTAATTTTACATTTAACACATATAATCGCTTATTAACTAAAATACGTTAAAAAATACGTTTTAATTTTAAAAAATGACACCATTATAATCGTCTCTTCGATACGTTCGAAATGAGCCCAATCTTGAATTTTTTTGGATTTATATATTTTAATATATATCATATACAGTTATACACTACATAAAAAAATATTTTTTATATTTAAAATTCATACCCTTATAGTTAATTATTTAATTTGTGGTTTTTAATGTATTGTTTCCTTTCCATTTTAATGTTTTTAATATAGAAATTCTCTTAAGTTATTTAACAAGGAAATTAATTAACAACATCATATAAAAATTATTGCAAATCATCTTCCCAACCGAAACGGATACAGTGCATGTAAACAAATAAATCTATTACTGGAAGGCGTCCTGGAGTCCTGTGATCAAGTTAACCTTTTCCTTGATCACGTCCTCCATTCCTATGTAGTCCGATTCGAGTTCTTCTAGTTCCTCTTCAGCTTCCTTAATCTCTCGTTGCAGGTGCCGAACGTGAGCCCTAGTCATGGACAGTTCTCGTTTCTTCTCCGCTAGATACTCCATTTTCCCCTGCTGAATCCCCCTGTTATGGTTCCACATACCCTTTACCTTTTCGATACCGGCGTTCGCCTCATCAATGGCTTTTTGCACTGCGGGAGTAATTCATTGACTTTGTCGAAGACCCGTCGGCATAAAATCATACATTGGTGGGGTTCTCATGCCATTATCGAAGTAGTAATTGTCGGATGCCATCTCCCAGTCTGCTTCCTCCTTAGGCGTGAATGGAAAATCGGCTGCAGTTCGCCCACAGTTTGTCCACTAACATTGACATCGCTAAACTGTCTGTAGAATCCCTCCAGAAGCTGTACACGTGACTCTAGCGGCCCGTGGACGTAGTCCCACAGGTGCTCATGAGAGCCACGATGTGGCTCGTAGGAAGGGGCCGCCTCATATGGATTGTAGGAGGAGGAATGGGGCGGCTGGTAGGAGGAGGAACGGGCCGGCTGGTAGGAGGAGGAACGGGCCGGCTGGTAGGAGGAGGAAGGGGGCGGCTGGTATTCACCGGAAGGGGGCCTGTCGTCGTCTTCCTCATCTTCGGAAGTAGGGGGACGTCGAGCCCTTTCCGCCTCTGCGTCAATAAAGGCCACGCTGTCTCTGTACCAATCTGTGCTCATCTCGTCGACAGTAGGCACAAGGCGATCGAAAGGCAAGAGTGGCTGCTAAATATATGATAAAACATAAAAGAAATTAATAAGCGGGACTAACGTATGCAAATTGTAAACATAGTAAAAGAACTTACATTTCTAGACGCATTGAAGAACTGAAACCAAAACGGCCTACTTAGGGTAACACGCTTGTCCCAACGGGTTCCCCTAAGTACTCGATCGTCGCGCTTGACGAAATATCGGATTGATGCGGGAAACATCTCCAAGATCCATATCTGGAATTAGACAAGAAGAGCAAGTACGTAAAAAGAAAAGCCAAACAGTTTGTATGTATTATTAACAATTGTTATACTACGTATCTAACCTTGAAGGCGTATGTAAAACCACAAAGATTCATCTTTGCATGTCGATCAACGCGTCTGGCTATGGCTCGGTGCAGAATAGAGTAGCAATGTGTCCAGATATGGCTACCCCACGGGTAGCTGTTAAACAGCTCAAGGTCCTCGACGGCCCTAAGGACCGTCTCGGAAGCATACTGGCTATACTCACGGCCCAAGAAGCCCATATCCACGATCACCACCAAGCATACAAATTGTTAAGAGTGTTTTTTTATAAAAAAAATGTTTTTATAAAAAATTGTTAAGGGTGTGTTTTTATAAAAAAATTGATAAGAGTGTGTTTTTATAAAAAAAACACATTTTTAACAATTTTTTTATAATAACACACTCTTAACAATTTTTTTATAAAAAACACTCTTAACAATTTTTTTATGAAAAAACACACTATAACAACATACACATTATAACATACAAATATCACATTCAAACATAAAACCATAAAACTATAACAATTTTTTATAAAAACACACTGTTAACATTTTTTTATAAAAAAACTGTTTTTATAAAAAATTGTTAAGGGTGTGTTTTTATAAAAAAATTGTTAAGAGTGTGTTTTTATAAAAAAAACACATTTTTAACAAATTTTTTATAATAACACACTCTTAACAATTTTTTTATAAAAAACACTCTTAACAATTTTTTTATGAAAAACACACTATAACAACATACACATTATAACATACAAATATCACATTCAAACATAAAACCATAAAACTATAACAATTATTTATAAAAACACACTGTTAACAATATTTTATAAAAAAACTGTTTTTATAAAAAATTGTTAAGGGTGTGTTTTTATAAAAAAATTGTTAAGAGTGTGTTTTAAAAAAAAACACATTTTTAACAATTTTTTTATAATAACACTCTTAACAATTTTTTTATAAAAAAACACTCTTAACAATTTTTTTATAAAAAAACACACTATAACAACATACACATTATAACATACAAATATCACATTCAAACATAAAACCATACATATCATGTTAAGCATAGAACATATTCAAACATAAGTTATAAACACTATAACAACCTACAAATCATATATCTTAACTTAAAATAACATACAAAAAATAACAAAAAACATAAGGAAAACATACCACAGAGGTAATACGAGACATCTTCACAAAACCCGAACGCATATTCCACACGACAAAATTGAGAGAGTGGGAGAAAATTGAGAGAGTTTGATTAAAATTTGAGAGAGTGATTAAAAAAATGAGAGTGCCGTTTTTTAAATGCGTATTCCATTAGGGTTTGGTTCGTCAAACAGACTTTAGGGTTAACCCTGTGCCGACACGTGGCACCATTGCCCGCGATCGCGGGGGGTCAAAGAAAGTCAAACGCGGGCAGGGACCAAAACTGCACACGCGGGCATTCTTGAGGGGGGAAAGCTGGACCGCAGGCATTCTTGAGGGACCAACGCGGGCAAAGTGGGCAAACTTTGGACACGTGTAGCCCGCGATCGAGGGGGTCAACGAGAGTCAAACGCGGGCAGGGACCAAAACTGCACACGCGGGCATTCTTGAGGGGGGAAAGCTGGACCGCAGGCATTCTTGAGGGACCAACGCGGGCAAAGTGGGCAAACTTTGGTGACACGTGGCCTGGAGCCCGCGATCGCGGGCTCTATCGCGGATTTTTGGGGTATTTTTGTAACATGGGAGAGATTTGGGGTATTTCAGTAAAACATGGTTTGACTTAGGGTATTTTAATTAATTTCCCAATATATATTATAATAATAATACAAATAATATATAAAATAGATAATAATTTATACAAATATAACAAAAATAGTAAAATAATATATGTTATGTAATTGATTTGATAGATATGATTGGTTTCAATTTCCAATGCATTCAACACCCCTATAAGACTATCAGCATCCAACCCCATCTAACCCACACTTTTTCACTGCCACATCAGCGCCACATCATTTTTCCCTTCCAACCCATTCTAACCCACAAACCCCCACATCCATCCCACACCACCATCCCATCTTTTATTTATTTTTATTTTTATTTTTGTTACAAGTATATTAATTTAAATAATTTAAATTTTATAAATAATTTATAATTTAATATAAGATAATACAATTAATAAAATATTTCATAAATTGAAACTACAATTTTAACCTTACATAACCAAATTAAAAACATAAAAAAATACATAATTTCAAATTAAAAAACTACAAATTTCACCAACCATATAGTTGTCGAAGCAACTCTTTGTGGGCTAAAACCGCATTTAACGCGCTACCCGTGAGATGATCATGTGGTCTGATGTAAAACTCGAGATCTTTTCGCATTTCTCTTTGTTTCAAAGCTTCCGCTTTTGTCTTTGCCGCTTCCGCTTTTGTCTTTGTCGCCTCGGCTTTGCCCTCGCGGTTTTCAACATTTCCTCCTCCACGGTTAGTATTTTTTTATTTGCAACGTTTATATTCTCGACATACGCCATAAGATTCTTCAACGCCTCGTCCTTTTCTGCCGTCTTTGTGGAGGATGACGCGGCACGTTTACCTTTATCTCTCCCCGTCGGTCGTGTCGGTTCTTGTACGAAGACATCCTCCTCCTCATGGCTTTCTTCATTGAGGTTGAACCGAACACGTGCGTCAGAAGACGTCGTGTTTGGGTTTGAATCCGACGTGGACTTGCTCCGTTTTGAGGGCCTCGGGTTATCGTCCATGGAATGTACGATCTTCCACTTAGGGTGGTCTTTCACAATTCTCCAAGCCGTCTCGTGGGAGAAAGGCTTTTCGTTATTATCTGCCCGATACATCGTGTGTGCCCTCTCCATGAAGTCCGCGTCACCCCATCCGGATTTATATTGGGATCTTAGATTATTGTAGATCCCGTTAAACTTCATCATTTTTTTGTTCATGTCACCCCATTTGGATTGTACTTGGTCTTTATTGCGTTGATGTTGGCGACTTGAGTTGAAATAATTGAGTATTTTTCTCCAAAATTCTCCTACAAAAATATATATATATATATATATATATATATATATATATATATATGAATACGTATATATAATAAAGATAAACACATTAATAAATATATATAATAAAGATAATCACATTAATAAATATATATATGAATACGTATATATAATAAAGATAAACACATTAATAAATATATATATATATATATGAATACGTATATATAATAAAGATAAATACATTAATAAATATATATACCCAATTTTTGTGCGTTTCCAACGATGCTATCTTCGGAGACGTGAAGCCATGCATTTGCCAACAAAACCTCTTCTTCGGAAGTCCACGAAACCGCTTTCGTTCTATTTGCAAATTTCTTTTTCCGTTGTGTCGTGGTTCCCGCATCGAGTTGTGTTTCGGGAACCACATCGGGTGGGGTTTCGGGAACCGTTTCATCGACTTCAACGTCCTCCGAATATGTTTCTTGTTGTAGTAGTTGTTCGAATTGCCCATCTTGATTATATTGTGGAAAACCACCTTGCATAAATGGTTGAAAGCCGCCTTGATTAAATTGTTGGAATCCACCCGAATTAAATTGTTGGAATCCACCCGAATGAAATTGTTGGAACCCAACCGGGAGGGTGTTGGGTGAATACATAGGGTATTGTTGTATGCTTCCATGGTAGGTTGATGGTGGTGGTGTAAGATTGAAAATATTTTCCGTCGGGGACGGTTGCGAGCTCGTGCCTCGCGATTTGGAACCTCGTCGTGGTGTTGTGAACCCTTGTGTTTCTTTATCCATTATGATTTTTTTGAAGAAAGAAATAATATTGAGAGAGTAGAATGAAGTGGGGAAGATGGGAGAGATTGAGAGTAAATTTGTAGAGAGATTGAGAGTAGAATGAAGTGTGAAAAAATAAGTTGGAAGTATTAGTATTTATAGGATATAAATAAAAAATAAAAAAATAAAAAAATACCCCAACGTTCATATATTTAACGGATATATTTCAAAAAAAAAAATTCCAAAATACCTCAACCCAAGCCGGGTTGCCCAACCCGGGAGGAGTCCATCCCCATCCAACCCCAAGGGGTGCGATGGTGTTCCATCTCAACCCCAGCCAACCCACCTCTCCCGATGCGCATGGTCTAAGGGGTGCCAATAGCAATGCCCTTAAAAACAGATTTAATCTAACTATTTTGATTTTAAAAAGGGTGTTGCTATAGAGACACTTTTACGTTCTATATAATTAGTTTTTGACTTAAATTTAAGAAGCTTTGGAAATTATGAATGAATAACACATTTATATTTATTGTAATCATTACACATTTATGTTATTGCAATTATAATATTTTTATATTATTCTCTATTTTTAATAATCATAAGAATTTGTTTTTTACCTTTCACTTTTTATTTATAACAATATTTAAATTAAAATTATTTTTTATTTTAGCTCATTGGTCCACTGCCTTCCCTTTGAAAGAACGCAAGAAAGCCTTCTCGCAAGCAAGCAAGAAGGAAGGGGCAATGTCAACGACTGAGGCCAAAAGGTATGTGAAAGTAGAAGCCAGGGACAGAGAGAACGGAGGAGAGGACTGATTGAATGAATGTCATTTCACGCTGATAGGAATGGGGGTTATCCCTGTATATTCTATTTCTCCTGTCTTATTGATCAATGGCGTGCCATGAGATGCTTCGCCCAGAGAATCATTCATGGTGAAGATCCCAACATGATCTACTCGGTCAAGTCTGCTTAAAGCACTCCAACCAACCCAACATTTCACCTGCCCATGCATTCGTTCTTCTTCCTTCTTTACCTTTTCACCCACCCTTACTAGCTAATAGGGCTTACTAAAGAACAAGAACTAGTTCATCACCAACATGCTTAACTCCTAGGACTTTTGGGATTTAATACTCTTACTCTTTTTGACCAAAAGATGGTGAAGAGAGAAGCTAGATAGAAGTAGTTTTTAATGAGGAGAGGGAAATTTGGTCATTAGTTAAGTCTTTTTTTGTTTGGTCATAAGTTGGTTAGAGAAAAGTAATTAGTTTAGTTTTAGGCATACACTAATAGTAGGTTACGATTCAAAAGAAAGAGAGATTCAAGCCAATCGATCGGCTAAGAGGACTATTCAAATTCGAAAGTAGATGTTAAATTCATTTTTATTTGATTTGGTCAAATTTTACAACTTAATAATTTTTCATTTCAATCGTTTTATTTTCTTTATTCTAATAACTCAAAAATGTATCATATGATTATTATTAATATATTGGTTTTACTTTTTATAATTTTATTAATGTTATTATAGTTTATTTAATACTTTTGTGATAATAAATATTTATATTTCTATAATTGTTGATTTTGTAACAATCAAGGTTTTAAGTATTATTATTTGTTCAAACGTGTGATGATTTAAAAAAAGTTAGATTTGTTAGCAATTTGTTTATTTTATTACATATGTTTTAAATTTTAAATACCAAAATTTGAATTTATAAATATTTTATTTTTTCAACTTATTTTAAACATATACATGAACTTAAAAGTGAAATCGGCATATTTGTACAATTTCAACGATTATATTTTACAAAAAAATATATAATAATAATAATATAAATAATTAAAAAGAACAAAAATAATTAATAATAATATAATGTTTATTCATAAAAAATAAAAAATAATAACATAATGATTACTTATCAAAAAACAAGAAAAAATAGAAAAAGAAAATAATTAAGATATAATGATTATGTAATAATTAGTAGTAGAGAGGTGTCCAAGTAGCAACTAGAGAAGTGTCTTAATATTAAAACGTTTTTACATTTATAACCCAGTCCAACTCATTGCATGTTGGCTTGGGTTGGTGCTGGCGTGTTGCTTTGTTGGACGATTTGAATGTATATTTTAAAAAGATGATTATGTTATAATTTCAACCTAAAAAGGTCAATTGATATTTAGTTATTTATAAGTATTACGGTTATCTAAGTTTATGTTCAATATTTAAATATAAGTGTCAAGCTACATATTATGATAAATGTTTTTAACTAAAATGACATCATCAATCAACAACGTCGATTTTCGACTTTTGTGATTTCAATATTGTCTTAGCCTTAAGTTTGTTCATGTTATCTACCGTTTAAAAAAAGTTATCCCTATTGAAATATCGGATTGCTAGGAGTTTGAACTATTTAATGGGCTAGAATATTACTTTTTTAAGGCAAAGGGAAAGGGACCACTACCGGGCTTCAGCATTGCCATCACCCGACCGGGTCTCGTTCATATCATTAACGGCAAAGTTGTTACAATCATTGTTAATAGAAGACATGAGAAAGTAGAAACGGGGGCATGCTATCAAAAGAAACATAACAATCTAGAGTACATGTATGCCTAACAATTAAATGAGTCGGACCGTTAGCAAGGCAGTTGATCCAATGGACGGATATAGACTCTTTCGAATTTAGGAGAACGTCTAATATCCTTGATGATATCTCTGAGTTGTCGACGTACGTGACATAAATCGCTTCCACCACCACCTTGGCGTCGGTTTCAAGAATGACATGACTATCGTAACGGCCAAAAATCCAACGGAGTGCTTCACGAATAGCGATTGCTTCACCTTCTCTAGTAGAAGGGAGAAAGTTGCATAGGGAGGGGAGAGTCGAGATGAAGGCACCCGAGTTGTCGCGAAGGACGACACCAACAACCACTTTAGACTTCGATTCAAAAACCGCGACATCCACATTGCACTTAAGAAACCCATGACGAGGAGGGTGCCAAAAGGAGGAGAAAGGAAGATCGGGAGGGCTAGGCGGTTGAGTAGTTGGGATTTTTGAGTCGATCCAATCCGATAAATTTTGCCTAGCTCGGTGAATCACTTTAGAAGGGTCGCGGGGTCCATCTTTCCAAAGCACATCATTACGACGGTACCAAATACTCCATAAAAGCATGAGAAAAAAATCCTGGGATTGGTCGGGGTTGCCATGGATGATTTTGAAAATAAGCTCGTGGAAAGAGTTGGCCAAGAGAGCTAATTCCTCAACGGCATTCCCAAGACTCGCTTCATGCCAAATTTGACGAACCAAGGGGCAACCAACCAAGGCGTGCCAAACGTTTTCCTCGTTGCGGTTGCAAAGCGACAATTTGTCGAGATCCTAACTCCCCTCGATTGAAGGGCGCTTCGGGTGGGTAACACATCTCGAATGGCGCGCCAAGCGAAAATTTTTACCTTGTAAGGCCACCCGTACCGCCCTCGGGTACGGGATCGGGTAAGGCCGAGGTGGCAAGCGGGTTCGGGAAGGGTTCATCGGGTAGCGGTACGAGGGGGGGATCGGGTAAGGTCCGGGTTCGGGGAGCGGGTTCACCAACCCGATGATACCCGTTCATATTTAATTTTTTTTTCAAATTATACACACTATATATATTAACCTATACCATCTTATTTTTTCACACCAAAAAACTCTATATTTTCTTCCATTTATTTCTTCAATTTTAGACAATATGGATTCGCCACAACCCGCTTCATCGACCGCATCATCATCATCCATAGACACCGACGAGTACTTGCATCATCAAAGGGAAATTTTTGTTAAAATGAATGATATGAATTTTTATTTTTATTATTTATCTTATTTTTATTTATTAAAAATATATAAATATTTTTATTTTGTTAAATAATTAAATGTATAAATAAAAGAATTAAAAAAGATGAGGTGGTAATTGGGTTCAGTGGGTTAGCGGTACTCCACTTTTGGGTAAGGAGGGTAGGAAAGAGAAAAGCTGATGTGGCAAGTGGGTTCATTGGGTTCATTGGGTAGTGGTACTCATGGTCTAAGGGATGTTGGCATTCCAACCAATCGCCATCAACAAAAAGATGATTTGTCGGGGTGATTACCTCCGTAATAGTGCGATAGCCAGACTTGACGGAATAAATTCCGTCTTGGGACCAATGCCAAATGAGGGTGTCTTCACAGTTGTCGGAAGGAGGAGGGAGCTTGAGAATCCTAAGGCAATCCTGGTGGCAAAAAAAAGTTGAGTGAGTAAGTTGTTCCAACCACGGGTGTTGGGATCCAAAAGTTCATGAACGGTCAAATGAGGGCGGCCATCGACACAAAGAGAATCGATCATAAAACCCAAATCATCTTTAATCCATGGGTCTTTCCAAACTTTGATAGTATGACCGTTTCCAATTTTCCAACGAAGCCCCGCTTTGAGGGCGAGTTGCGAGTGCCAAATACTCCTCCAAATGAAACTATGAGCGTTTTCCAAGTTAGTCGTCATGAAATCTCCATTCGGGTAATATTTGGCTTTAAGGAGGCGTCCAACAAGGGAGGAAGGGTTGGTAAGAAAACGCCAACCTTGTTTACCAAGCATAGCAAGATTAAACGCCGTAAAGTCACGGAAACCGAGACCTCCGAACTTTTTTGGAGTACAAAGCTTGTCCCAAGAGAGCCAATTGATTGAGCGGTGTTCATCGGGTTTACGGCCCCACCAAAAAGAATTAATCATTTTCTCGAGACTTTGGATGACCGAGCCCGGTATGAGAAAAACATTCATGTAGTAGATCGGAATGGCTTGGGCGACGACTTTTATGAGGGTGGATTTCTGGCGGTAGACATAGGATTTTTACTCCAAGTTTGGAGTTTATTCCAAAGTCTATCTTGGACATGCCGGAAAATAAACTTTTTACAGCGACCCACAAGAGAGGAAAGCCCCAAGTAACAGCCCGTGTTGATGGGGTTGTGGATCCCAAGAATTTGGGTATACGTGTACATAAGATCGGGAGCCAAGTTACCACTTCCCATTATGTCCTATTTGGAATAATTGATGGCTTGGCCCGATGCTTTACTTTATTAACCGATTGTTATTCAATGACTATATAGTGTTTGTTACTAAACATTTAACAATTATTAATGCGAATTTTTTAATTGCTATAATTTTGCCAGGGTGGGTTCAATTTGATAGGGATCTAACGCATAACCGACCACACTTTCATCGTTTTGTATAATTAATGAACCAATTAAACCTCCGGTCAGCTTGGGCTAGTCCATCGATTTTTCGAGTTAGGTTGGACAAGTTGGTAATTTGATCGGGTTTTTTGTGGACTCCTGCTTCCCCAGCATCATTTTTTTTGAAGTATATAATATTTATATACGGCAAATGCAACAAATAAACTCACACACCCTCCTCACCTTTGATGAGCTTTGAGCCCCTGACCTCCAAGAAGATGAGGGGCTCCAATACCGCTAGGCCAAAGGCCCTTTGGTCTTCCCCCGCATCATACACTTCGCCATCTAGCAAATGTGTCCAAACAACCCCAATCTTCCCTCTCAACTTATCTGTTATAGGCTCTCCAACTTTGCCAGAAATCAAAGACCTTGATCAGTACCATGGTCCAACCACTTACAACTTACTCTTATGCCTACCTTGTGAAAATTGTCTTTCAGTGTTAGTGGGCTGTATCTCTTTGTGGTGCGTTATCTGGATCATGGAGCATAAATACTTAAATGTCATTTTGGGGTACCATTTGCCCGCCAATTTTGACTTATCCCCTTACATCAATATGTTCCCCATCAAAATTGCACGACATCTAATATCTTTAAACCTACTCTTCACTACTTAAGTATGTATTTAATCAATTCAATTTATTAATATACTTACATTAGTAAAAATGAATAAATGTATTTTTTAAGTGGTTAAATTTTGTATAATAAGAATTTTATATATCATATATTATTGTATTAATATATTCAAATAAAAACTTAATTACAGTAATAATATTTTATCAACATAAATATGTATTTGTATAAACTTTAATATATCGTTTTTATAAATAAGAATATAAATCGAGCCTAGTTCTAGAGTCCCGACCAAGTAATCTTTGCAAGTAGAGGTGGGCCGTGGGCATGGACCAGTTAATGGGTCCAATCCAAATGCCCACCTCGGTTTGCAAAGGACTCTTTAGGGTCGAATTTGTGCAAAAACCAGTCTGGTGCTGACCAAGTCTAGACCAAATCAGTTTGTGCGCACCTTAATATATTTATCCGATATAATGTAGATGATTGTAATACCTAAAATGTCAAACTGTTTATAAAGAAAATCTTTTTGTCTCTGTGAAAAAATCATAAATTATCACAGATCTAAATATATGGCCTAACCATACGCCGAACTACATGGCATGCCTATACGAAATGATGAGTTGGGTATTCATGTTCATACCCGTTATAATCGTAGTACAACCTCTCACCCTTAGCAATATCACGAGTAGCAACCAACAGGACCCGACATTCTCCATATACGCTGTACCTCACACATTTCAGATTTTGCTTCTTCTTAGCTTCCCTGCAAACCACCAATAATTTAAAGAACAAAACCAAACCAAACCAAACGACCCTAGTATATCCCACCAAGACATAGGGCCTGCAGAACAACTAAAAGATAACTCACAAGTGAATACAAAAGAATTTGGCAAGCTTACGGTGTAAAGTTATTTACTCCGTTGATAAAGCGGGCGATGTTTCCACGTTTGTCGGGGCAGATGACAAGACTTTTTGATGGATTTGATGCTAAAAGAAGAGTCATCATGCTGTCACAGTCATCGTGTTCGCGGTTTTTGATGAAATCTACGTCGCCGGTGTATTCGGTTACCAACGTCATGTCTTTTATAGGGCCATCAGCTTCTACTGTATAACTGTTCCAAAAGGACCTGTTGGTTACACCACTAAATAAACATAAGAAGCTTGGTTTGCTAACACCAAGTGTTTTAAGTTATTTACCCTTCGCAAGAATCATATACGACAAGCAGTGGAGGGCATTCGCCTCTCTTCAACATGGTTCTGCAGTATTCCAAGGTTTTTGTGTCTTCTTTCGAAAGAACCTTGTACAAGAGCCACATAAAATTTAACCCATATGATATAACGGAAATTTCAGATGTCGTTTCTAGTAAATAGAATGGGGGTCCCTGATTCGACCCTGGGGTTAAAGAGAAAACTCTGGCTATGTTTGACAAACTAGCTGATAAGGTAGTAGACAAATTAGTTATGTTTGGTAAAAACTAGTTGTTAAGCTAAAACATAATGTAAAATGACCTAAAAGAACATGTTGATAAATTATTTGGAAAACTATAAGGAGAATAACAGAAGCAATCGAAAAAATGCCCCGGAGCTTGTTGAAACGCCACTTGAAGTAGTTTTTCAAAAAACTAGCTTATGGCTGCTGCAAGGCTCAGCCCTTCTGTTCTTGTATGCACTAAGGTCAAGTTTAAGGGAAAACCGTAAAAAAATGAAAAACTGAAGAAGACCCTGGTAACCGTTCATCAGGACAGTATGCACATGTGCGTACAAGTAATTTGTAACATGCACACGTGCATAAAAAACAAAATACAGCTTCAGTTACTTGTATGCACATGTGCATACCGTCTAGACGAACTGGTACCAGAGTGTTCCTCAGTTTTTCATTTTTTTGAGGTTTTGAAAGAGGTGGTGAAATGAGTTCAACAAGCAAATTGTGGTAGAGATTGTCCCAAACTTAAAGATACCTGCATTCCACCATTCTCAAACATAGCCGAATTTGCCCATCTTGGAGCCATATCAAAGGAGTAAGTGAGATCATCACTAAATTCCATGCTGAGGTAGGTTAGAGCAGAAGCTAGAGAGCGCATTTGCTCCAGCCTACTCTTGGTATCTTCGCTTGGAGTATATGGTAATAGTCTCCTCCTCCTTTTATGATGCACAATCGCACCACTTCGTCTCCTACGTCTCCTAGAATCTGCTAATTTCACGAAATATAGAAAATCAAAAGAACTTGGGAACAAACAAAAAGAATATAAAATATGTACATACATCTTATATTTGAGGCTATGAAAAAAAGAAGTCAATGTACAAAGCAACAGAAACTTATACTCATGGAAAACAATATTTATATGTTTCAACAATAGAGGTCAGACTAAGAAAATGGTGAATTCTATGGACACATTTATATCTCCATAATGTGGTTAGTAAATATGACTACATCACGAATTCATACATCTCCCTGATGTATTTTCTTCTTGTTTAAGAAAAAAATGAGGAATACTTATTCAACTTCAACCCAAAGGATTAGACTGTTGTTGGCTTAAAAATTATACAATTGGGAACTATTATGGTTTGAGATAGGCAACTAAGAGATATTCACTTGTAACAGAAATGAGAGGAGGAGGTGTGAAGACATTAGGCAACAGATAGTAATGGGAGATGAAGCATCATCAATTGTAATAATTGCTAGAAATTAAGGGAAACCATGCTGTTTGTGAAAGTAAAAGAGGTTATGAAGCTTATAAAAAGTGAGTTCCTTCTATCTATATGAAGCAGATCAGCACTTTTCAATGAACTCGCCGGATTTTTTCTATGTAAAATTGTGACTTTTTGTATAAGAAGGGTGGAGAAAGAAATATATGGACCTTGTTCATTTTCAATCCGTTGGATCAGCTTGACAGAATACAAAATTACCAAAACCTCCTGTACTTTTACCACAAAAGAACTACCAGAGATAAAAATTACTCCAAAGTCTTGGGTCTCCTTTCAGAGCACATTGTGACCATTGTGGGTGCACCTTGGATATCTGGCAACCACTTTCTAGGTTAGTAGTATTTTGACAGCAAATCTCATCAATCATATCCATCATCTACCAGTAATGTAGCTTAAGCACTCACCTCACCCATCCTTGAGGACACTACCTTTATACACATACAAGACCTAACCCAAACTATGATAGGAATTTTGTTGGTCTGTTGGAAGAATCTTTCTCACCTCAAGGTCCACATATTACTAGATGGATGGTCATATATGTAATTGATCATATTTTACTGGCATTTGATTTTTTTAAACACTTAAGATGATCAATCACACTAAGTTACTGAAAAGAATTGTATATGTAGTAACAATACTATGAAATTATATTATATATACAGGAATTTGCCTTAATTGAGCTGAATGTAGCTCCATTTTTATATATCTAATGTTTTTAACAACATTAAGTGTGAACTTTATGATTTCAAAAACAATTGGCCAAGCCCATACAGTAAGTGAGGTGTAGCTGCAGTCTCTTAATCAGATCAAATTTGATCTAGCAGAGAAATCAGAACAACCAACGGCAGTGTAGTTGGATATATATATATACACATATATATGGGCCAGTTCAAATAAGAAGATTAAATATCATGAGAAGGTAAGACGGGAAGGTTAAGAGAAGGTTCATATGTGAATCAATGAAAAAGTCGTAAAATAATCTATTGAAGAGGCATATGTGAAACAACATTACAGATTATTCATATGGGTTCAAATATGCATCGTCAAATGGATTTTTTTAATGAATCACATAGGAATCTTCCCTTCTTACCTTCTCACGATATTTAGCCTTCTTATTTGAACCTCCCACTATATATAATTATATATATATATATAGAGAGAGAGAGAGGGAGGTTCAAGGGAAAACCTCAAAAAACCGAAAAACCAAGGAACACTATGGTAGCCCTTCATCTGAACGGTATGCACTTGTGCATACAAATAAATTAGGTTATTTTTTTGGTTTTTATGCACTTGTGCATTATGCATTTGTGCATATGCACGTGTGCATGTTACAAATTACCTGTATGCACAAGTGCATACCGTCCAGATGAAGGGCTACCAGGGTGTTCCTTAGTTTTCCGTTTTTTTGAGGTTTTCCCCTGAACCTGACCCTATATATTTATATATATGTAGACGAAGGATTGTGTGAGAAAAAGAGTTAAGGTGAGACAGGTAAGAAGAGATCTGGACCCTTGATCACTTTTAATCTCACCCCCACCCATGAATTGCGTTTCTCACAGGAATTGATCCGGTGCATCTCATTAGTGTTGGTCTTTAACAAAGACAATCTTTGGTAGGAGAGCTACTCAACATTACAGTTTCATTTGTGAGCCTATATAAGATGTAGTATTACCAAATGGGACATTTAACATGTTGTTAAACCAGGAAGTGTTGAATTCGACCGCATAAGATGGCAGATTAAAGAAAAAGTATGAAGCAGAAAAGCATGCCTATACAGTGGAATTTAGCTAAAGGTAACCCATATACAATATAATAATAGATGGGAACCTCTCTAGGGAACTAAAATGACTTTTTGTTGCTTTTGCTTAAGGTGCATGGAAGAGTTAAGATATTATCCTCTGACTATGGATATGAGTTGGTGCACTGCAAGGAAATTTAAGGAGTCTATAATTTCAGAAGGGGGTGTTAGATACTTACATGTGCGTGATTAACAAGGGACACAAAGAGAATCAAGCAACACAATGATGGATACTTTACATAGAGTAGACAATGGCATATACTATGAATGTTGCAAACCAAAAGCGATGGAAGGGATGTTCCAAAGCACAAGGACATGAGAAAGTGATTAACAAGGGACTTGGACAAATAGAGAGAAAACTATAACTTGGATTAAAGACAACATGAAAAGAAATGCTTACTGCAGAGTTTGAGAAAACTTGGCAATTCGTTTGAATATGCTAAGCCAAGATCCTGTGTATGATTAGAAAAGTTGGGATGAAATATGCCTGGGACATATATTTGATAAAAGGGATAAAAGGGTCACTTTTGTTAAGAAATGGAGTTGCTTGGGTGATATCGAAGTGGATTTGCTTTATAAAAAGATCATCTCGATGAACGACTATGAAATGATTTCACTGGATTTAGTTTATAATCTAGAAAGCTAGTTTAGTATATGGATAAAAAGATACCTCCTAAGTGCAGGATTATACTGGTTACAACTTTCTGTAGAGCACAAGGAGAAGTCCAGAAATACCCAATTAACTTTCCCATTTTGAATGATTAAGTCCTTGAACCTTTTTTTGAATAAATAAACATTGAACTTTCTCTTATCAAATGATTAAGTCCTTGATATTTTTATTGAATAAATAAACCATTCAACTTCTAGAAACTGGTTACCTACGACCTTTTAACCCAAAAAAAAATACCTGTAACTGGCTAGGAATGTTTTAAATTACAAAAAAAACTATGTCAATTTTATCGTTTTCAAACCCCACGCCATTCAAACCCCTCGCACTCAACAACATTGCTCCCACTAGCCACCCCTCGCCATCCCATCATAGTCCGCTTTCCACCACCGCAATCGATCTTGCTCTTTTTGATTTGTTTGTCTGTCTTTCGATTCTCCCTCCTTTCCAACAATTTAATGGTGTATATATAGATAGATGAAAAAACACGGAGAATCGAAAAACAAAAAAGAAACGTATCAAAAAGAGGGAGATCGATGGCAGGGGCCAACGTCGGGGATGGGCAGTGATGGAGAGTGGACGACGATGTGGGGTGGGATGGGGAGCAATGACATTAGGTGCAAGGGTTTTAAATGACATAGGGTTCGAGAACGATAAAAGTGACTTAGGTTTTTTCTTTTACTTAAAACCTTCCTAGCATGTTACATGTATCTTTTTTGGGTTAGAAAAATGTAGATAACCAATTTTTGAAAGTTCGTTGGTTTATTTATTAAGAAAAAATGTTCAGAGACTTAATCATTTAACATAGGAAAGTTAATGATTTATTTATTCAAAAGAAAAGTTTAGGGACTTAATCCTTTAAAATGGGAAAGTTCATTGGGTTTTTTTGGGCTTTCTTCTAAGAATTTTAATAATAGTGCAAGTATTTAAACTGTAAAGAGCAATCCAAGTTTGTTAAGTAATGCCATGAAACTTTAGAGAAGGTACCTAAATATTGTTTAATTGAATTATCCTGACAATCAATTAAGTTTCATATCCATGCAAACCACTAAAAGGATGGTAGTAATGCCAAGCAAAAAAAAATCTTTATAAGGGTTCAAGAAAAGACGGAGCAACTTACGGAAAGCAAGGCTGGAGAAGATTATTTTGTCAAGTAAAGTGGATTTGAGGCAACAAAATAATGATTTATTACAATTTCATTTAGTAAGGTTTTAGAAAGATGTTACTAAAGAAGTGCATTATGAACTTAAAAAATGTATGCCAGGTTAGAAGGTGGACAGGATTGTTGTGAGCACTCTCGTCATACAGCTCAAACTCCTGCACTATCAAGAATTAACATCTGCAGCATTCATTAAAGATGAGTGTAAAGGCAATTGAGGACGAGGTAAGATGAATTTTTCACCACATAAAGATGAAGAGATCATATATGTAGATAAATCACAAAAGGCAGGTTTCCAATTTTTTAGTGATAAATGAGAAAAGCTCAATATATGTTGTTTGGAGTCCTTTTATGTGTTGTGGAAGTCCCTTTACCAGGTTTGTAGGTCTTGTCAGCCAGAGGCAGAGAATAAAAGGCAATGACATTTGTACATTGGGTATATAGACTAAATACCTTGAAGTTAGGTTTGAGATTGGAACTCAAGAAATCAGATTTCTTTTTGCAGGTGATCCAATCACCAATGCATAAATGTCTTTGCAAAATCAGAAGTAGTGGTACTGTAACAACAGCATTGGCACTACCCTAGTTGTTTAAATCAGAAGCTGAAACAAAAAATGTTATTAAAAAAGAAACAAAAGTATACCTTGAGGAGATATTCTTTTCACGGATGAAGCCGTGCATTTCTTGATCTTAAAGAAATCAAATATTTTAGTCTGCGTGAAACCTGAAATTTCTACGGAAAATAACACCTACATTACTTTAACCTTCCAAATTCTAAAATCAAATAAAGTAAAATCTCATGATTCATGCAGGCATACAATGTGTATATACAAAAAGAGGAATTGAATTAATTGGAGTGCATACTTGTAAGCGGCGGTGGATGATCGGAGCAGGCAGGACAGTACCAAGGACCAATAGGAACACGAACAACGATAGGTCGAAGACATAGCATGTGGTAAGCTTTATCACATTTATCGCAGAGAAGGAGCTGGTGGTCGCGGTCACCGGAGCCGCATTGATCGCAAACGGCGTCGTTGTAGTCGTGGCGCTTCACGTCGGCGTTGTCAATGATGTCCTTAATAGACCTGTACTTCTTCTGCATTCTCCGTCGAATTGAGTGAGCAGATGAAGCGGAAGTGGATTGACGGTCGGCCATGGCAATCAATTAGGAATTTGGGGGTTAATTTGGGAATAATGAGGTGAAGAAGAAGACGGGGACAGGGGTCCGTCGCGGGGAAATTAGTAGAGGGCAAGGTTGGAGTGACGTGGCGTACGGTGATTGTTCGTGGTAACAAGCGCTGACGAAAAACGCCGTGTCCCACCGCCGGAATAACCGGGTTGCTTGCTTCCAGCCGTTACGGCGATTGTACATGCAGAACACGGTCGTTTTTTCCTTTTTCCAATAGGCCTCCTAAGTCCTATGACCCTATCCACCATTTCTTTTTGACTTTTGTTTTGTTTTTTATCTTTTAAGAGTAAACTACAAAAATGGTCCCTGAGGTTTAATGTTTGTAACACATTTGGTCCCTATAATTAAAAAATTACATTTTAGCCATTGCAATATGCTATTTCGTCCGGATTTGGTCCCTCGTCGTTAAGTCCGTTAAAAAAATCTCGTTAGATGAGGGGTAGTTTCGTCTTTTTCACTTTTACTTTATTTTTCTTTAATAAATAAACTGTAGGGACTAAATGTGTTATACCATAATTATATGTTTTTTCTTGAATATTCATCCTCCTCAAATAAATCTTCAAGAATACCATGATGAACACCAAATCCAATCTCAAAAACATTTAGCAAATCCTAAATTCAAATCCAAATCTGTTTTAAATCCAAGCTTTTTTTTATATTTTCTTCTATTATTCATCTTTCTGTAACGTCCCAAAAATTACAAGCAAATTTAAATTTTTAAATAAGCAATTCATTGATAACAACTCAATAAATGATCCCAACGTTTCGTTTGCAAACACATAATTAATGTCTTTATAAAAATAAAACCAGCGGAATAAACGTTTAATTATTAAAATCATAAAGCAACCAGCTCTTCTCGCGCGCCAGTGTGTACTCGTCACGCCTTGGATCCGCACGTACCTGAAACCACAGTTTATTGGGAAAGGGTAAGCACGAAGCTTAGTGAATTCCAACACATGCGCAGATAGGAATTATATACATATCACCCCTATCCGCACATAAGCAACAACATCACAGTTACATAAAACGAGTAAACATCTACAAGTAATTATGTATCCAACACCTCAGTACCATCGAGGCCTCGGTCCCACCGAATTGTAATGTATCCAACACCTCAGTACCATCGAGGCCTCGGTCCCACCGAATTGTAATGTATCCAACACCTCAGTACCATCGAGGCCTCGGTCCCACCGAATTGTAATGTATCCAACACCTCAGTACCATCGAGGCATCGGTCCCACCGAATTGTAATGTAACCAACACCTCAGTACCATCGAGGCCTCGGTCCCACCGAATTGTAATGTAACCAACACCTCAGTACCATCGAGGCCTCGGTCCCACCGAATTGTAATGTGACACATTTATACCAAGCATTCAAACCAATCAAATATTACGCACCACAAACAACTAGTTCACACCACAAAGACAATAGTACATACAAACTATTATGATATGCATACAACCCCTAACTACACAGTGAGAGAACTCACCTCGAATGCGCGCCCAGCTTAATAACACAATTCAAGCTTCACAATTACGGTCACTTCCCAGCACCTTAATGCATGTTAAAACGTGTCAATACGAGACCCGGACCCTATGACACGACACACGCTTAAACCGTCACTAAAACTAAATTCCGTTCTCGCCAAACAGGTCTGTTCGGGACCTGTTTCGACCCCTTTAAACCCAGAAAATTCCCAATATTATTTCATGACCAGAAAGTCCTCTGAGTTAGGGTTCCAAGGACATATTATACGCCTCCTAACGATTTTTCTACAATTAATTACGGATTTTATAAGATCAGCCCGCAGAACAGCGAAAAACAGCACTTATCAGTATAAAACGACAGTTTGACCCATGCTACGTCCCGAACTGGGTTTTGCACAAAACACAGAAAAGTTTCTAGACTCAAAAAGGGAACTTTTGACACCGGTTTCACCCCAAACCGAGTTACGAACAGAAAGTTATGGTCTACGCAAAACAGTGGCAGATTCCAGAATTTTGCACATAAAATGACGAATCACCGAACTTGCGACCACTTTTCCACCCAGCTAGAGACCGAACCAGTTTTCCGCTAAAACACGGAAAACGTGCCCGACCCCGAACTTGAACCGTGGGCGCCAGTTTCGGCTCAAACGGAGTTACGACAGAAAAGTTATGACTACACGAAAACTGGACAGCACACTAGAATTTTCATAAACTGATAGCTTTATAAAACGGTTCGCGGCTTAATCGATTCGGGATTTACGCTAAGAGTGTCACCCACTGCCACCGCCCTCCACCCACAGACACCGTAGCGACGGCGTGCGGCGGTGGTGGTCTCACCGGAAAAACGAAAAGGAAAAAGAAAAGAACGAGACGAACGAGAGAGCTACTTACCTCACGACGACGTCTCACCACCACAACCAAACCTCTCTCTCTCGATTCCTCCGACGACAGCAGGTGGTGGCGGTCTCCGACGACAGCAGCAGCGGCGGCGAAAGGGGCTGCCGCTGCGTTCTTCTTCTCCTCTCTCTCTCTCTCGCGATCTCTCTCTCTCTCTTCGTTTCTCTCTTTCTCGGCCGCACATCGCAAGGAAACGAGAAGGGCTCTAGGGTTTAGGTGATTGGTTGCTTGAATCACAAGGAAAGGAAAAAGAAAACGAGAAGGGATTCAGCCATGGGCCGTGACCCATGCAACAAGTTCCAAAAAAATGCACAAATAGCCCCTCAACTATACCTCATCTCACAATCTATAACAAAAGACACGTAAGCTAACATTTTTGGTCCTTTTTGACACCAAACCACTAACCAAAAACAATTAAAGGTAAACACTTTAAAATGGTTTAAAGATTTATTACGCATTTGGTCAAACTTGCTAACCCCGTTAGTAAAGATTCGCTAAAAGAACGATATTAAAGCAATTAATTAAAATATATATAAACATACCGGGACACGGGCTTTACACTTTCCCAAGAATATCATGATGAACATCAAGAAGATGATGAACACCAAGAACACTTGACAAAAAATACAAATAACACCAAAATCAAACTCTAAATTCAAAAACAATCTAATTCCAAGAACACTAATGTCATTTAACTAATCTTAAATCCAAATCCAGTACAAGAACACCAATAACATTTAACAAATGCTATATCCAATCCAAACCTGTTTCTAATACCAAATAACAAAATTTAAATAGAAAACTCTAAAATATCATTTAACACAAATCTAATCAAAGGAACAAAAGAGAGAGAGAGAGAGAGAGAGAGAATGGATGAGAGTTGGTTCTTCAGTTCGTTGGTTCGTGAGTGAGTCGATGGGTTATCAGTTCGTTCGTCCATGGCAGAGTCACGGGTTCTCAGTTGGTTTGTTCGCAAGTGAGTCGTGGGTTCTCATTTTGTTCGTCCATGGACGATCTGTGTTGCATATGTGTTTAGGAGCAGATCTCGTTTATGTGTTTTGGAGCATATGAGGGACGGTGATGAACGAAGCACAAGGACGAACCAGCAGGACGAAAATCGTTGAACCCCTGTCTCCTTCGACTTCCGTGTTGGCCGACGACTTCGTCTTCTTCGGTGCCTTCCTCCCTATGGTTTGTGACACGAAATGGGTCCTCATATCCAAAACCAGAGGCTCGATTCTAGATCCAAAACTGGATCTCAAACCTTAGCAGATGGACAGAAGAAGCAGATGGAGATAAGAATCAACCCAAATTTGAGAGAGAGATAAAAGAAGCAGATTGATGGGAACCAAATCTCGGTTTCAAGGTTTCTACATGGGTTTGACTTTACAGTTTTTGGTCCTTGTTCTTAAGTATAGTTGAAGAAGCGGATAAGGATATTGAAACAAATTTGGATTTGAATTTATTAGGGTTTTCTAAATGTTTTTGAGATTGGATTTGGGGTTCATCATGGTGCTCTTGATGATTTATTTGTGGAAGATGAATATTCAAGAAAAATATAAAATTATGGTATAACACATTTAGTCCCTACGGTTTATTTATTAAATAAAAATAAAGTAAAAGTGAAAAAGATGAAAATACCCCTCATCTAACGAGATTTTTAACGGATTTAAAGACGAGGGACCAAATCCGGACCGAATAGCATATTGTAGTGGCTAAAGTGTAATTTTTAAATTGTAGGGACCAAATATGTTACAAACACTAAACCCCGGGGACCATTTTTGTAGTTTACTCATCTTTTAATTATAAGAGCATCTCCAAGAGCTAGGCTATATTTTTTCTAAAATAGAGTATCAAAAGTTATATCTCTAAAAAAATTACTTCCAACTCCAACATGTATGCTATTTTAGAGATTGTAGTATTAATTAAAATATTAAAATAATCAATACATTTATAAAATATTATTTCTCTCTCTTTAACCTTTTAATTCAATGTTTCTTATTGGTGTAAAGAATAAAATATTATTTATCTTTCATCTTTTTTTCTAATTTTAGCATACAATAAAGTTTTTCCATATTTGAAGATTTTTATCTTCTCTCTCACATTTTCTCTATTTTAGCATACAATATAACATAGCTGTTGGAACAAAAAATTGTTAAAATTCATTTTTTTCTTATTTTAGCATAGCTGTTGGAGATGCTCTAACTTATTTGTTATTTTAAAAATGGCAAAGTAAATCAAAATATATAAAAGATTGATTCAGTTCAAAAAGTTCAAAATTTTCTATTTATTTTGGTTTGATTATGTAGCATTTAATAACATGAAAAGTTAATGACAGACAAAATAATTTAATAGTTATGTTTTATTTATAAGGTGTCTTCCTATAAAGAGATATGTTAAGTCGGTGTTTGGTTCGCATAATGAAATTTGATGGAATTGGAATTATTGAACGAATTTGACTTTGAAAAAATTTGAATGAAATTTGACAATGCGTTTGGTTGATAGAAATTCAATTCATTCACTTAAGTCAAGGTATGTTAAATTCCTTAAATTGTGGAATTCAATGAAATTCATCGTTTTTATTATGTGATTCGGATATAAGATTTGGAATTTGGTGAAAGGAATTTGTCATTTTAATTTCATTAAATTATTTTAAATTCTGCAAACTAAAGGTTTTTCAGAATTTGAGCCATGTTTTTCAAAGTCATTGTGGTAATCAAAGAAACACCAACTTTTTTGGATCTGAGTTGAGCTGTGGTGGGATTTGATTGGGCTTTCTAAAGCATGGTTTGGACTTGGGCTCAGGTTTATGCTGAGCCTCATGCTTGAAAGTTGAAACACTACATTAATTTTAATAATTACTCTTTACATCAATAAAATCCATAGAGAAAAATTTATGGGAAAACCTCAAAAAAAAAATGAAAAACTGAAGAATATCCTAATAGCCCTTCATCTACACGGTATGCACTTGTGCATATAAGTTAATTAAGTTGTTTTTTTGGGTTTTATGCACAAGTGCATCCTGCATTTGTTCATATATGCACGTGTGCATGTTATAAATTACATGTATGCAAAAGTGCATACCGTCCAGATGAAAGATTACCAAAGTGTTCCTTAGTTTCCTGTTTTTTTGAGATTTTCCCTTGAACCTGACCCTATATTCCTATATATGTTACAAAAGTTATTCCAACTGTTATATAATAATTTTATGACTTATGATATGTGTATGTATAAATATATTTATTTTAATAAATTGTAACTTAAACTTTTTTGTTATAATTTAGGGAATTTAATTAAAATACTCAAAGTTTGACTTTGACTTGCCAAAATACCCATTTTCTCGACCAATTTGCCGAAATACCCATTTTTCCGCGGTGAAACCCGCGATCGCGGGACCCACAACCACGTGGCACCGGGTTTGGCCATTTCTCCCACTATTCCCCCTCAAGATACCCCGCGTTTACAAAAATTACCCCTGTCCCGCGACTAGGTCCCGCGATCGCGGGATTTTTTGCCACGTGTAGGGCTGGGGTTTAAACCCTAATTTTTTATAAGTGTTTAGGGTTCCCATTGTGTCCAATGTCGGCTATAAAGAGAGAGGGTGGGGGACCAAATTCGGCCACCACCATTTTTAAATAATCCCTCCAAACTCTCTCAACTTCTCGTGTCGATTACGCGCTCGGTTTGAAGATGTCACGTGTTAGGGATGTTGTAAGTCATTTTTCTTAACTTTTTGTAGTTTGTTGTTGTTATCTTAAATTTTAAAAATATATGATATGTAAACTTTGTTGGTAAAATATGATATGTAAACTTTGTTGTTTAAACTTTGTTGTTTGAACTTTGTTGTTTGAATGTTGTTGTTTAAACTTTGTTGTTATCTTAAAATTTTGAAATATATAATATGTAAACTTTGTTGTTTAAACTTTGTTGTTATAAATGTTAAAGTGGTTTTATAAAAAATATGTTAGTGTTTTTTTGTTAAAAAAAGATGAGTGTATTTTCCAAAAATAAATGTTAGGGTGAGTTTATAAAAAATAAGTTAGTGTTTTTTTTTAAAAGTTGGTGTTATTTTATAGAAATAAATGTTAATTTTTTTTATTAAAAAAATAGGTGTTAGTGTTTTTTTGGTTATAAAAAGAGAGTGTTTTTATAATAATTAAAGGGAAATTAATTAAAATACCCTAAGTCAAACCAAGTGTTACCAAAATACCCAAAATCTCTCCCAGTTTGCAAAAATACCCCTTTTTTCCGCGATGGGAGCCCGCGATCGCGGGCCAGGGACCATTTCTGACACTTTTTTAAACTTGCAGGGACCATTTTTGAAAAATGGAATCCCGCGATCGCGGGCTCATCCCGCGATGGGGTACTTTTTGTGACTTTTCAATTGCAAGGGACCATTTTTGAAAAATTCCAGGGACCATTTATGAAAATTGAACCGCGATCGCGTAGAATCCCACTGTTCACCCCCGATTTCTTTCAATTTGATGAATTTAAAATAAAATGTTACACTTTCAACCCCTATACTTATTTACTAAATTTACTTTATACCTTTTACTTTCATTATTTTAATTTTACATTTAACACATATAATCGTTTATTAACTAAAATACGTTAAAAAATACGTTTTAATTTTAACAAATTACACCATTATAATCGTCTCTTCGATACGTTCGAAATGAGCCCAATCTTGAATTTTTTTGGATTTATATATTTTAATATATATCATATACAGTTATACACTACATAAAAAAATATTTTTTATATTTAAAATTCATACTCTTATAGTTAATTATTTAATTTATGGTACATCTCTTATTTTTTTTTTTCAATTTTGTTTTACACTCCTATCGCATTAACATAATAATCATATATTAACTAATTCATTAAATCGTTTTAAATTATTATTATTTGAATGTGTTTATAGATATCGTGAATGGCAATAGGAGAAGGTAGAATTGTTTATAAATGGGGTTTTGACAAGTTGGTATCACTGGACTCATTTAAGAATTGTGAAAATGGGTATTTGGCGAATGATGATTCATGTGTGTTTGGAGCTGAAGTATTTGCAGTTACAGAGTATTGCAAATCATCTTCCCAACCGAAACGGATACAGTGCATGTAAACAAAGAAATCTATTACTGGAAGGCGTCCTGGAGTCCTGTGATCAAGTTAACCTTTTCCTTGATCACGTCCTCCATTCCCATGTAGTCCGATTCGAGTTCTTCTAGTTCCCCTTCAGCTTCCTTAATCTCTCGTTGCAGCTGCCGAACGTGAGCCCTAGTCATGGCCAGTTCTCGTTTCTTCTCCGCTAGATACTCCATTTTCCTCTGCTGAATCCCCCTGTTATGGTTCCACATACCCTTTACCTTTTCGATACCGGCGTTCGCCTCATCAATGGCTTTTTGCACTGCGGGAGTAATTCGTTGACTTTGTCGAAGACCCGTCGGCATAAAATCATACATTGGTGGGGTTCTCATGCCATTATCGAAGTAGTAATTGTCGGATGCCATCTCCCAGTTTGCTTCCTCCTCAGGCGTGAATGGAAAATCGGCTGCAGTTCGCCCACAGTTTGTCCACTCCTCGTCTGTTTCCGGTACCTTCCAGGTACTCCGGCGAGCTCCGTCGTTCAGTGGTTGGTAGGCTCCCGAACGTGAAGTTCCAGCCACATTCGCCGACCTGTTCCCCCTTGATCTTGAACCTCCATCCATTGTGTTTAAAAAAGCGAGAGTGTGTTTGTATAAAAGATAGATAGGAAGTTGTGAATTACTACTTCATCATGCCATCTACTTATAGCCGTGAAAATGTATGTTCTTCATCAGATATGGTCAAAGATTTCGTCTGAAAAAGTTGCCTGCATGATTCGTCTGAATAGTTCACTGCAAGATTCGTTTGAAAAGAGCCTATAAGATTCCACTGAAAAAGTAACTGCAATATTCGTCTGCTCTTGAATAAAGGTCTTTCATTAGGCAGAAAATTAGTCTTTAAGTAGTCAAACATAGCTAATTAATGAGAATTTAGATCAGATTTATATGGTACTATCAAATGCAAGTTTCTATAATATAGATATTGTTCTACATTACATGATACCAATTTTTGCATCATATGAATCACTTCCAGACAACAAGAACCAATACCCCAATAATCAAGAAATAAATGCTTGTTCATCCAATAATCTATGTATTAGGATTATCGCAAGTTTCATAAACCTACTTACTAGGTGTTGGAAATATGGGTTTTACTAAACTTTGGACGCATTTAAATTTATATATATGTGTTATATATAACTAACTTTTAGTAGGTTTATGTTCTCCTATATGAGAGCTTCGAAATGATATATAATGCGTCCAAAATGGAGTATGTGTGAAAGAGATATCGATACTCAAAGTTGAGTAAATGGATGAAATTAGCACAAACCAAATGAAGTAAACGGTAACTGTATCACAATACTTTAACAAAATAAGTTAATACTAAAAATAACAATTATTTAATGTTTACATAAACAACCTAACTACTTAGACAATGCGCATAAATTGACTCCGCCATATGTCGGCGGAAATCCATTGCCTCATCGTCGGTTTCGTTAGGGGGTACCCATATCTCCTCGTTATTTATCAACTTTTGGACATTACGACATACCCATACACCGCAATCCGCATATAACCCGGTCTGCTGGGGTACTTGGCCTGCCATCTTTGTGCGAAAGATACTTGACATTTCGCGACGTCTATGATCCCCTATCAATGAAAAGAACGTATATAGTTTTGCTTTAAACGATTGCATCTGCTCTGTCAATTGTTGTTTGCAGAGACCGTCCTTTTCGCTGTCATATAGGGTCATGACCATAGTGTCAAGTTCAAACACTCCAAGCAGCCAATGTCTGGGATGCAAGCATATGGGGATGTACACCTGAAATATTACAATATATGTCATATATGTTATTAAATAAAATAACAGTAAAACGATTTACATACCCTATCGAGGAGAGTCCAAGAGGTCCCTTCCGAGCCATTGCATATTTCGACCACGGAGGCGGGACCTTGATGGTCCATCAGTATACACTGAAAGAACATAGTGTGCATGATGGTCCACCTCGTGTCTACGCCACGATGTTTTTGCAACAGGCTAACCCAAGAATCGACGTGCTATGCATAAAAAATAGATGGTTAGACATGTAATATAAATATATTTGATTATATATGACTATAATTTAACTTCATACTAACCGTATCGTCTAAGTCAGAGTTCACAGGGTCATCCGCAAGCAATGTTTCAAAAAACGAGGGGTTGATTTCTAAGCCCCCGTAAGGGGTGAATGTCAAGTTGGGGAGGAGACCAGTCCGGCACATCCTCAATATTTCTGATGTCGGTTGAGGCTCCGGTGAAGGCACCTTTCCCTTTTTCTTTCCTCCCTTCTTTCCCCCCGCTTTCTTTGTTTGTTTTTTAGCGGGCGGTGGTGTCGTAGATCCTTGTTGGCCAAACGAGTGACGAAACCATTGTGAAATTTTATGCGACCGCTTTTTAGGGAGCGGGGTCACCTGTGGTGGTGGATCTACAACATCCATCGAGTCATCGTCAGGCTCAGAGAAGTGCTCCGAGAAGTGATCCTGGATAATAGGAGACCCCGTCTGAAAATTACGTTACTCAATGTTTTAAGTACAATTTAGGAAATGTTCACAATTAAACCAAAACTACCAAAATAACTTACAGTATGCATTTTCGGCCTGTAATAGTCATCGGCCGAACCGCCAAAGATGTTTGTGATTGATGTGGTGGCGAACGGCGACGGCATCTGCGAGGTGTATGCCCCGACATCCCGGCCTGCGTGACATTGATCATTAAAATAGTTACAAAATTAGGATTATCGATATATAACTATAATGGTTACTCAGTGTCACTAACACTCTCCGGGATAGTAGAATATGATGTGGTGGCGAACGGCGGCGGCATCTGCGAGGTGTATGCCCCCGACATCCCGGCCTGCGTGACATTGATCATTAAAATAGTTACAAAATTAGGAACAAACATATAACTATAATGGTTACTCAGTGTCACTTACACTCTCCGGGGTAGTAGAATAGGATGTGGTGGCGAACGGCGTTTGGGACATCCCGACCCCCGACATCCCGGCCTGCGTGACATTGATCATTATAAGAGTTACAAACTTAGGAACAAACATATAACTATAATGGTTACTCAATGTCACTTACATTTTCAGGGAATGACGGATGGGATGTGGTGGCAAACGTCGCATGTGCCCCCTGTCCGAACGGAGCGGGGATCGGTGTCGTACTCGACAGCTAAAACAAATTTAGAACGTAATATTAATATACAAACTAAATAAACGTGGCCAACAAATTAAGTTAAACACTAACATTGACAGCGCTAAACTGTCTGTAGACTTCCTCCAGATAGTGTACACGTGTCTCTAGCGGCCCGTGGACGTAGTCCCACAGGACTTCATGTGAGCCACGCTGTGGCTCGTAGGAAGGGGCCGCCTGATATGGATTGTAGGAGGAGGAAGGGGGCGCCTGGTAGGAGGAGGAACGGGGCGCCTGGTAGGAGGAGGAACGGGGCGGCTGGTATCTACCGGAAGGGGGCCTGTCGTCGTCTTCCTCATCTTCGGAAGTAGGGGGACGTCGAGCCCTTTCCGCCTCTGCGTCAATAAAGGCCACGTTGTCTCTGTACCAATCTGTGCCCATCTCGTCGACAGTAGGCACAAGGCGACCGGCGGGCAAGAGTGGCTGCTAAATATATGATAAAACATAAAAGAAATTAATAAGCGGGACTAACGTATGCAAATTGTAAACATAGTAAAAGAAGTTACATTTCTAGACGCTTTGAAGAACTCAATCCAAAGCGACCTACTTAGGGTAACACGCTTGTCCCAACGGGTTCCCCTAAGTACTCGATCGTCGCGCTTGACGAAATATCGGATTGATGCGGGAAACATCTCCAAGATCCATATCTGGAATTAGACAAGAAGAGCAAGTACGTAAAAAGAAAAGCCAAACAGTTTGTATGTATTATTAACAATTGTTATACTACGTATCTAACCTTGAAGGCGTATGTAAAACCACAAAGATTCATCTTTGCATGTCGATCGGCGCGTCTGCCTATGGCTCGGTGCATATTAGAGTAGCAATGTGTCCAGATATGGCTACCCCACGGGTAGCTGTTAAACAGCTCAAGGTCCTCGACAGCCCTAAGGACCGTCGATGAAGCATGCTGGCTATACTCACGGCCCAGGAAGCCCATATCCACGATCACCACCAAGCATACACGGACATCATCGTCGTCGGTAGGGGTGTTCATCGGTTGACATCCAATGGATGTGAGGGGAACCGAACCGATCCAATCATCCATTGGATGTTGGATTTTTCCAACCGAACCGATCCAATCATCCATTGGATGTTGGATTTTTCCAATCCAATGGATGATTGGATCGGTTCGGTTCCATCCAATGGATATTTTTATTGGATATCCATTGGATCAGTTCGGTTTCATCCAATGTTAACCGGATCAGATTGGATCCATCCGATCCGACATCCAATGGATGATCGGATCAGATCCATCCGACATCCAATGTTTTAAATCCAATTTTCAACAATGCACATAAATAATAATATTCCGAAATACTTAATTATCCATTCAAAAGTCCAAACTAGTGCTAAAAAGTAAAAACATACAACTACCAAATATAACCCCATACAAAAGTTACAAAAGTTCTATTGAAAAGTGGAAAGTGGAAAATGATAAACAATTAAACAAAAGTCCGCAACAACTCAATCCATTCTGATTTCTCCATCTCCGGCCAACATTTCTACAAAATTAAGAAGTGTAAAACAAAAAAGTTATATTAGTATCTCATGAATAAACACATGTAACGTAAAATTTAATATATATACATTTACTTACCAGCTTCCAACGCTTCAACTTCTTCATTTGCACCATCAACATCAATCGTTGTTGTTTTTCGGATCCAGTTTTGGGTACAAATTAATGCTTGTACCGCTTTAGGAGTCAAACGAGTCCTATATGAGTCAATAATACGACCACCGGTAGAAAATGCCGACTCCGATGCAACCGTTGATATGGGAATAGCAAATACATCCTCAGCAATGGTGGAAAGAACCTTAAACCTACTTGCATTCTTTTTCCACCAATTCAAGACATCAAAATCATGCTGTAAAGAAGTATACAAAACAAAGTTAAAACAAAAATTGCACCAATATTTAAAACATATTAAAAAAGAAACGAAAATAAATATGCAAACCTGATCCGTATTTTCACCTTTAGTATCACATACCATTGTAAAATGGTTCCAAACCATAGATGTAGCCTTAGTTGACCTTGGCTTTTGAGCTCCTTGGGTGTCCTCGGTAGGCACACTCGACAATGGTGTTGGACTTTCATCAACATTGGTGGTGGGTGTATTTTCTTCGTTAGGAATTCCGGGATCTTCCTCATCAACGAGAGATATGGGTTTTATGATATTTGCAGTGGAAGACATCTGTTAATAAACAAAAGACATGTTCCTCATCATCTTTTAGTGAAATTGAATATTTGCCATATATAATAAAACACATTTGCATTAAATGTGTGATTCTGTAATGGGAAAACTTAATACTTAATACTTAGAACAAAACTTATTGAAAGTAGTTCTTAACTTCTTATTAGTGCAACGATCCCAAATAAAACCACCTCATCATCTCCCAAATAAGGAAGTTTGTGTCAAAATGCAATAAACAAATTACCAAACCAACCACTTGACTGAATAAGTTTGTTAAGAATTCAAATGTCCATTACAAGTCTTTCAACACTAAGCCTGTTATGAACCTTAAAAAGAGAAGATAACAAGCATTAACTATGGCACAAATAAAATGAGATGAATACAAAAACAGGAGGCAGTATTCCGATGAACATAAGGATAGCTGATAACATCCAATAGAACATTTAACATTATGTTTCTGTGTCTAAAGAGACCAATTAACAAACTGCAAACCAACATTATGTTTCTGTGTCTAAAGAGACCAATTAACAAACTGCAAAGCAATTCTACAACCATAGTAATCCCCAACATTCAAAAATCTCAGCAATCAGCAGCTCAACTAATAGAAAACTAACACCCTGCAGTTCTAAGTTTATGCCATAAGATAAAAATGCAATAAATCAATCGACCAGAGCACCCCTCAAATCACACGATAGAAATGCAAACTCAGAAATCATACCGAGTTTGAAGAAGAATCCGTTTTAAAGTTGTTAATCGGGAGGCTCGGAGCTGCGTCGTCGGAGGCTCGGAGCTGCAAAGATGAGCCGTGAGTGAGCCTTCGTCGGAGCTGCGTCGTCGTCCTCGTGGATTCGTGGGTGCAACAAAGATGAGTCGTGAGTGAGTCGTGAGTGAGATTAGGGATTTAGGGTTTCACAAGTGTGAGTCGTGTGAGAAGTGAGAGAAGAGGGAAAATGGAAAATTAAATAAGAGTGAGCCGTGAGTTTACTGAAAAATTTCAGATTTATTAAAAAAAATATTAAACCCTAAAATATAATTGGTATCGGTTCGGTTCTTAGTCGGTTCGGTTCGGTTCTGGACTGCCATCCAACAACCGAACCGATCCAATTGGATGTCAAATTTTTCGATCCGATCCGATCCAATTGCAATTGGATATCCAATCAAGGTCGGTCGGTTCTAATTGGATCGGTCGGTTTTGATTGGATCGGTTGGTTTTCTGCACACCCCTAGTCGTCGGTTAGGGCACTAAGGCCCTCTTTCATCTTTTCCCGGGCTGCCTTCAGCTTCAAACGAGATGCTGAAATGCCGAAAACCCTAGGAACGAAGGAGCAGTCTTCTAAGGGAGGAAGGGGGGAGCCTCTCCAAAACGTAGTCCTATAATTAGACAGAACTCTCGACGCCCAAAATGCAATTGAGAGACGAAGAAATCAAAATGCATCTCCTCCGGCTCAGCGTTGGCGTCCTCGACCTCCAACTGTAGAAACATGTGTACTAGCGTAGGGTCGCCACCAGAGTAAGACACATCCATCCATGGCCCGAACGGTGTCCCTCTATAGATGGTCTCAAGGGTATCTGCGCGATCACCTAATCCCCTAAACAACGCTCATAATTCCTCGATGTATGAAACTTTGCACCTTACCGTCAAGTCGATGTTAAAGAAATCCTTCTACATAGTCATTCACAGATGTTATAGTTAGTGTTATATATAGATGCTGCAGTTTATTTTATTTTATATAGATGTTGCGGTTTATTTTATTTCAACGTATAATAGTGTTATATATAGATAAAGTGCGGTTGTATTTTATTTCAACGTATAATAGTGTTATATATAGATAAAGTGCGGTTGTATTTTATTTCAACGTATAATAGTGTTATATATAGATAAAGTGCGGTTTATTTTATTTCAACGTATAATAGTGTTATATATAGATAAAGTGCGGTTTATTTTATTTCAACGTATAATAGTGTTATATAAAGATAAAATGCGGTTTATTTTATTTCAACGTATAATAGTGTTATACATAGATAAAGTGCGGTTTATTTTATTTCAACGTATAATAGTGTTATATATAGATAAAGTGCGTTTTATTTTATTTCAACGTATAATAGTGTTATATATAGATAAAGTGCGGTTTATTTTATTTCAACGTATAATAGTGTTATATAAAGATAAAGTGCGGTTGTATTTTATTTCAACGTATAATAGTGTTATACATAGATAAAGTGCGGTTTATTTTATTTCAACGTATAATAGTGTTATATATAGATAAAGTCCGGTTTATTTTATTTCAACGTATAATAGTGTTATATATAGATAAAGTGCGGTTTATTTTATTTCAACGTATAATAGTGTTATATAAAGATAAAGTGCGGTTGTATTTTATTTCAACGTATAATAGTGTTATACATAGATAAAGTGCGGTTTATTTTATTTCAACGTATAATAGTGTTATATATAGATAAAGTGCGGTTTATTTTATTTCAACGTATAATAGTGTTATATATAGATAAAGTGCGGTTTATTTTATTTCAACGTATAATAGTGTTATATATAGATAAAGTGCGGTTTATTTTATTTCAACGTATAATAGTGTTATATATAGATAAAGTGCGGTTTATTTTATTTCAACGTATAATAGTGTTATATAAAGATAAAGTGCGGTTGTATTTTATTTCAACGTATAATAGTGTTATACATAGATAAAGTGCGGTTTATTTTATTTCAACGTATAATAGTGTTATATATAGATAAAGAGGTTTATTTTATTTCAACGTATAATAGTGTTATATATAGATAAAGTGCGGTTTATTTTATTTCAACGTATAATAGTGTTATATAAAGATAAAGTGCGGTTGTATTTTATTTCAACGTATAATAGTGTTATACATAGATAAAGTGTGGTTTATTTTATTTCAACGTATAATAGTGTTATATATAGATAAAGTGCGGTTTATTTTATTTCAACGTATAATAGTGTTATATATAGATAAAGTGCGGTTTATTTTATTTCAACGTATCATATTGTTATATATAGATAAAGTGCGGTTGTATTTTATTTCAACGTATAATAGTGTTATACATAGATAAAGTGCGGTTGTATTTTATTTCAACGTATAATAGTGTTATACATAGATAAAGTGCGGTTTATTTTATTTCAACGTATAATAGTGTTATATATAGATAAAGTGCGGTTTATTTTATTTCAACGTATAATAGTGTTATATAAAGATAAAGTGCGGTTGTATTTTATTTCAACGTATAATAGTGTTATATATAGATAAAGTGCGGTTTATTTTATTTCAACGTATAATAGTGTTATATATAGATAAAGTGCGGTTTATTTTATTTCAACGTATCATATTGTTATATATAGATAAAGTGCGGTTGTATTTTATTTCAACGTATAATAGTGTTATACATAGATAAAGTGCGGTTGTATTTTATTTCAACGTATAATAGTGTTATATATAGATAAAGTGCGGTTGTATTTTATTTCAACGTATAATAGTGTTATATATAGATAAAGTGCGGTTTATTTTATTTCAACGTATAATAGTGTTATATATAGATAAAGTGCGATTTATTTTATTTCAACGTATAATAGTGTTATATATAGATAAAGTGCGGTTTATTTTATTTCAACGTATCATATTGTTATATATAGATAAAGTGCGGTTGTATTTTATTTCAACGTATAATAGTGTTATATAAAGATAAAGTGCGGTTTATTTTATTTCAACGTATAATAGTGTTATATATAGATAAAGTGCGGTTTATTTTATTTCAACGTATAATAGTGTTATATATAGATAAAGTGCGGTTTATGTTATTTCAACGTATCATATTGCTATATAGAGATAAAGTGCGGTTTAGGGACCCTAGTTGTCATTCTTAAAAGTTTAGGACCTAATTGGCATTCTTAAAAGTTTAGGGACCTAAGTTGTCATTCTTAAAACCGTAGGGACCTAAGTTGTCATTCTTAAAACCGTAGGGACCTAAGTTGTCATTCTTAACATTTTTTTATAAAAAACACATATTTAACAATTTTTTTATAAAATGTGTTTTTTTTATAAAAAATTGTTAAGAGTGTGTTTTTATAAAAAAATTGTTATAGTTTTATGGTTTTATGTTTGAATGTGATATTTGTATGTTATAATGTGTATGTTGTTATAGTGTGTTTTTTCATATAAAAATTGTTAAAAATGTGTTTTTTTTATAAAAACACACCCTTAACAATTTTTTTATAAAAAAACTTGTTTTTATAAAAAATTGTTAAGGGTGTGTTTTTATAAAAAAAATTGTTAAGAGTGTGTTTTTATAAAAAAAACATTGTTAACAATTTTTTTTATAAAAACACACTCTTAACAAATTTTTTTATAAAAAAACTCTTAACAATTTTTATATGAAAAAACACACTATAACAACATACACATTATAACATACAAATATCACATTCAAACATAAAACCATAAACTATAACAATTTTTTTATAAAAACACACTTTTAACAATTTTTTATAAAAAAAACACATTTTTAACATTTTTTTTATAAAAACTGTTTTTATAAAAAATAAAAAAAATTAACAATTTTTTTATAAAAAAACACATTATAAAAACCATAAAACTATAACAATTTTTTATAAAAACACACTATTAAACATTTTTTTGTAAAAAAACTGTTTTTATAAAAAATTGTTAAGGGTGTGTTTTTATAAAAAAATTGTTAAGAGTGTGTTTTTATAAAAAAAAACACATTGTTAACAATTTTTTTATAAAAACACACTCTTAAAATTTTTTTATAAAAAAACACTCTTAACAATTTTTATATGAAAAAACACACTATAACAACATACACATTATAACATACAAATATCACATTCAAACATAAAACCATACATATCATGTTAAACATAGAACATATTCAAATATAAGTTATAAACACTATAACAACCTACAAATCATATATCTTAACTTAAAATAACATACAAAAAATAACAAATAACATAAGGAAAACATACCAAAGAGGTAATACGAGACATCTTCACAAAACCCGAACGCGTATTCCACACGAGAAAATTGAGAGAGTGGGAGAAAATTGAGAGAGTTTGATTAAAAATTGAGAGAGTGATTAAAAAAATTGAGAGTGGAGAGTGGCCGTGTCTTGGTCCCCCCCCCCCCCCCTTATATAGTGCGGCCGAAGGAACAAGGGAATTAGGGTTTAGGGTTCGTCAAAGGGATTTTAGGGTTAACCCTGTGCCGACACGTGGCACAGGAGCCCGCGATCGCGGGAGGTCAACGAAAGTCAATCGCGGGCAGGGACCAAAAATGCACACGCGGGTATTCTTGAGGGGGGAAAGCTGTACTGCGGGAATTCTTGAGGGACCAACGCGGGCAAAGTGGGCAAACTTTGGTGACACGTGTAGCCCGCGATCGCGGGGGTCAATGAGTCAATCGCGGGCAGGGACCAAAACTGCACACGCGGGCATTCTTGAGGGGGGAAAGCTGGACCGCGGGCATTCTTGAGGGACCAACGCGGGCATTCTTGGTGACACGTGGCCTGGAGCCCGCGATCGCGGGCTCCATCGCGGATTTTTTGGGTACTTTCGTAAACTGGGAGAGATTTTGGGTATTTTGGTAAGAGATGGTCAAACTTAGGGTATTTTAATTAATTTCCCATAATTAAATGTTAGAGTGAGTTTATAAAAATAAGTTAGTGTTTTTTTTTAAAAAGTTGGTGTTATTTATAGAAATAAATGTTAAAGTTTTTTTTATAAAAAAAAGTAGGTGTTAGTGTTTTTTTGGTTATAAAAAAAGAGTGTTTTTATAAGAATTAAATGTTAGAGTGAGTTTATAAAAATAAGTTAGTGTTTTTTTTTTAAAAAAAATTGGTGTTATTTATAGAAATAAATGTTAAAAGTTTTTTTATAAAAAAAAGTAGGTGTTAGTGTTTTTTTGTTATAAAAAGAGAGTGTTTTTATAAGAATTAAATGTTAGAGTGAGTTTATAAAAATAAGTTAGTGTTTTTTTTAAAAAGTTGGTGTTATTTATAGGAATAAATGTTAAAGTTTTTTATAAAAAAAAAGTAGGTGTTAGTGTTTTTTTCGTTATAAAAAGAGAGTGTTTTTATAAGAATTAAATGTTAGAGTGAGTTTATAAAAATAAGTTAGTGTTTTTATAAGAATTAAATGACAACTTAGGTCCCTAAACTATGGTGAATGACAACTTAGGTCCCTAAACTATGGTGAATGACAACCTAGGTCCCTAAACTTTGGTGAATGACAACTTAGGTCCCTAAACTTTGCTAATTGACAACTTAGGTCCATAAACTTTAGTGAATTATTTAATTGTTTATCTTTCTTTTGAGTCACACTTCCGAAGCTCTAATATGTATATATAACAATGTTACATTGAAATAAAAAAACCCACAACATATCTATTTGGATTTTGTCAAACGGGTGTAAATAGCCCTAAGGTATGTGGGGACTTAAGCAATCCTTGTGATTCCCCTGCTACCTGGAAGTCCAATTGATTGAGTGAGTTCTTTTCTACAACTAAAATACACAAATAATTATCAACCCAATAAACCAAACAAGCATTATAACATCCGTGAATTTTCTATGCAACGTGATTTTTTAACGATCGACTTGACGTTAAGGTGTCGCGTTTCGTTCATCGTAGAGATGAGACAGCGCTTCGCCGCTTTAGGAGATCGGGTAGCTGGGGTTGATGAGATCTTTAGAGGGACACCTTTCGGTCCATGGCTGGATCTTACCATGAGCGATGGCGACCCCATGCTAGTCCACATGTTTTTACAGCTGGAGGTCGAGGTCTCCAATGCTGATGAAGAGGAGATGTATTTTGATGTCTTCGGGCATCATATGCGGTTTGGCCGTCGCGAGTTCTGTCTTATTACAGGACTACTTTTGGAGACAAACCCCCTTCCTCCGTTGTCAGACATTACTTGGGTTGGTAGGGTTTGGCATGACGTGTCACCATCTCGTTTGAGGCTGAGGACAGTCGTGGACATGATGAAAGACCGCGACGGTCTTTCTGCCCTTAGCGACGAGGATGTTGTCCGTGTATGCTTGGTGGTGACGGTGGATATGGCCTTCATGGGCCGTGAGTGGAGCCAGTATGCTTCCGAGGAGGTCCTTACGGCCATCGAGGATTTGCATTTGTTTAGCAGGTATCCGTGGGATAGCCACATCTGGACATATACCTACAGACAGATGCACCGAGCCATCGCCAGACGCGACGACATACATGCGAAGATGGCTCTTGCTGGATTTACATACGCCTTCAAGGTTAGATAAGTAGTATATAACATAAACAATAATACATACACACTGTTTGGCTTTCCTTTTTACGTACTTGCTATTCTTGTGTAATTACAGATATGGATCTTGGAGATGTTTCCCATCGCCCGTCAAAGTTTCACCACACGCACCGACAGGTTCATTAGGGGAACCCATTGGGACAGGATTAATAACCTTAGTAGGAACTGTAATAACCAGGTATGTTATTGGTCTATTTTAAATTATTTAATTTTATTATCTTGGTTTTATAAGTTTAAGTATAGTTAAAAAAGTGTTTTACGGGGTTAGAAGTTAAGGGGTAAGTTTTAATTTTAATATAGAAGTATAAGGGCGTGTTTTGCCAAATGGGAGAAGTCTAGGGTTTGTTTGGTCTTTTTAGCCAAACCTTTCACCACCACCGCCATTATCCTCTCAATTAGGAGGAGGTGTCCTCCATTTAGAAAAATTAAGTATATTGTGTATGTGTGTGTGTTTTGTCGGCAAAAGAGAGAGAAGAGAGAAAAGAAAGAAAACTAAGAAGAAGAAGAAGAAAGTTGTCGATTTGCAGTTGGAAATTCTAGTAACAACTGAAGAAATCAAGGTAACAATTCCATACAAAGTCATCCTTTTATGTGTATTAGATTTCTAGAGTTTTTATAAGTTGTTAAATGGGTTTTAATGGGTCTTAGTAATTTTAGAGGGACATGAGAAATCTAAGGTTATGGATAGATGTTAGTTATGGTCATAAACATATCTGCAAAATATCGGAAACATTCATGGTTTAAAACTGCTAATTTCTGGGTTTGGGATGAACTTAGTTAATTGAGATAGTTATGAACATCATAGGTATCGCAGCCTTGAGTTGCGACAGTCATAAGTATCGCAGCCTTGGGTTGCGATATTCATGAGTATCGCAGCAGTTAGTTGCGATAGAATGAGGTATCGCAATAGTGGGTTGCGATAGGAACATTGGTGTCGCAACAATTGGTTGCGATAGAGGGGTGTATCGCAGCAGTTGGTTGCGATAGGTGGAGGTGTCGCAGTAGTTGGTTGCGACAATGAGTAGTTAATTGCGATAAAAGGTTATCAAGTTAGTTGGCTGCGATAGAATCGAGGGTTTTTGGATTTTTAAGATTTTAAGTCTTTAAAAGAGATATCTGTGTTTATTTGGTTTCAGATTCTGTGAATTTGAAGTGAAAGATTGGAGTACTTGAAATAGCTTGAAAGAATTTTGGTGATAAGCGAAACAGGTGAGTTTTACTTTAAAATGTTTTTAAACTGGAATACATATATGCGTGGATTGAAAATGTGATATATGATGTGCTTATGTGTTTATGTTGTAATATGATATATTGAGATATTGTATTTACATAAGCATTGTACTATACGAGAGTACGTTGGCCGGGTTTAGGACCAGCGGAATATTGGCTGTAATTGTCGTACGGCGGTGTTGGCTGTAATTGTCGTACGACGGAGTTAATTTATTAGTTGGCTTGCAATCAACTGATATGGCCGTGAGTTGTATTTTGTTTTTTTGTATATATGTTGTTATGTATATGGTGTTTGTGAAATGGTTTTCAAGAAACATGGATTTTCTCACTTAGACCGCTAGGTCTAACCCTCATTTTTGTTTTAAAATATGTATTCCAGGTCGTGAAGCAAATAGAGGCAAGTGATAGGATTATCTATGCTTTAATCTTTTGAAGATGTATTGTAACATCCTAAATTTCGATGTTATTATTTTAATAAGATTTAGAATGTATTTGTATTTGGAGTAACCTTGAATTATATAGAGTATTATAATTCAATTAAGGTTAAAATACAAATGTTGAAAGTTTAAAGATTTCTTTTGAGAATATTAACTTAAGGGTTATTATTATGAGTTTTATTTATGCATAAGGTGTGTTATGTTATTTCTTTAAAGTTTGAGGGTTGTAGTGTCATTATTTAAAGTTGAGGGTTTATTGGGTAAAATGTCAAGTGACTCATGTAGTTAAGAGAGGAGGTGGCAATCATCTAGTAAATATAGACTAATTGTGAGTGTGAGATTAGGTGTTTGTGTGTGTTTCGGTTTTGGGAGAAAGAGAAGCCGAGAGAGAAGAAGGAATCGAGAAAAGAGAAGAAGAAATCAGTTTTATTTCAGTTGGGAAGCAAGAATCAAACAAAGGTAATCATCATTAATCCTACATCTTCTTCGTTAAAGTTTTCTATGAAATTTTAGTTGGGTTTTGGTAAAATTTGATGATTATGAGAATCTGAGTTTTTGGGTATGTTAAGATAAGGTTATTTAACATATCTGCAAGTTTGCATAAACAAACATAGATTAAAACTGCAAAATCTGGATTTAAGAATGAACTTAGTGGACTGAGACTTGGATGAACATCATCGAAATCGCAACCTTGAGCTGCGACATTCATGATTGTCGCAATAGACCGTTGCGACTTGGTTTTGGAGTCGAAACAGTTGGTTGCGATTTGGAGTGGAATCGCAATGGTGGGTTGCGACTTGGCACTGTAGTCGCAACAGTTGATTGCGACTTGGGTCGAAATCGCAATGGTGGGTTGCGACTTAGGTTGGGATCGCAACAGTTGGTTGCGATTTGGAATTGGAATCGCAATAGGCGGTTGCGACTTCAGTTCATTGCGACTTGAGATGTAATTTTAAGAGATTAAGGATTTTAGCTGTGAAGGGTTCTGTTTTATAAATTAATATCAGTATATATGTAAATTGGATATTTCAGTAAACTGTGGTAGTAAAGAAAGGAGTCCCTACGAGTTTAAAAAGGATTAAAAGAAGTGTGATTTCATATCAGGTGAGTTTATTCAACTCTCTTTAAAATTCAGTAATTAATGTTGAAATAGATGTTTTATATGTATGCATGGATATGTTTATATGGGATTGATTAAGTCAGAGATAAGCCCAAGAGGGCGATTAAAAGTTGTGCTATGTTGATCCCCATGCTAAAATTGCTAAGAGGGGATAACTATGAAGTTGATGAATTGGTACTTATTAATATTCTTACATGTAAAGTATGATTATCTGCTATATGCAATTTGTTACATGTTTATGAACTCTAAATACGATTTGAAGCCATGTTAAGATAAATTATTAAGGACCTATCTATGAGTCCAAAAATGTAGATTAAACATTTGAGACATTAACTTCCGTGCTAGGTTGCAAAGAAGGGATAGTTAAGAGATTGAGATGAGGAGCTAATAATATTCTTTATTTTTATATATATAGAATATGTTCGGACAAATGATATATTGTATGCCGGACGCATATAGTAGTATCGATTATTATATTTATATATTATGTGCTATGAGCTTTTACTAAAAATAGGCATCCGGTCACCGAGGGTACTTGGGTACGGTATAATGGGAACCGATTACTCGCCATAGACCAAAGGGATGTAATTTTTAGTAATTGGGTGTACCTTGAATCATTGTGAGTCCCGTTTGAGTATCGCGATATTATAATCCCATTGGGACCATTGACTCTGAGGTGGAATGTGGAATAGGCAGATTTTGATTGTAATTCCCATTTCGATTTTGGAAGATCGGAGATTTCCATTGTTATAGGGAAGATCGGAGATTTCCCAGTGATGAGAGGAAGATTTGAGATAGGCATAAAGTAATTTGTAATCTCTACTTCCTGATTAAGAAATAGGCAGGTTTTGACTTGTAATTTCTTGTGTTTGAGTATTGACTGTGAATCTGGGATGATTCATAGTAGATTCTTAAAATTGTTGTTATGATTAGATGAGTTAGTCGTAAGTATGGGATCAGGGTAGATTCCCCGATTTGGAGAGGAGTTGTCGTACGGTAAGATGGGTGAGAACAGGTTTGAGTTATCTGTTCATGTTTTAATTATTAAATTTTATTTTGATTTGAGTATTCTCACTAGGCGAAAGCCTAATGTTTCAAGTTGAATCTTCTTACCAGGTACAAGCTCCGGGAAGTAATCGGGAATGAGAGAAGAGAACTTTTGAAAGATTCAGACTTAGAGATAACAGAGGATCTAGTTATTTTTTGATACTTTTGGGACGGTTGTTTAGATAACTTAATTAAGCTGATTGTTATGATATGATTAGATTTAATAAGTTATTTAAGTAAAGTCGTTTGTATATAGAAACCTTACATTTGATCCTCAGGTTATATAAGTTTGAAGTTTTTGATCATAACTTGTAGTAATTTTTAAGGTTTAAATTAACCATGTTTTTAGGGTGTTTCAATATGGTATCAGAGCATTAGTTTAAGTGAACTAAGTATGCTGAGGAGATACTTAGACTTAAGCTGTGATGAATTAAGTTATGACTTGTGAGATTTGGGTAGGAGTGTTAAGACGGGATAGTCTTAGGGTTGACGGAAATACGTTAAATTAGTACTGTGATAATGGTAATGAGGATTTTCATGTCTAATATGTTCATAATTCCAATTAGCTACTGTTATTATGAATATATTGTTACGCGAGCATGCTTATTTCTAAATTGTTACAGTGACTAATGATCGGTAAAGTACGTTTTGAATGTCTAGAATTGTGTAACCATTCCATATGATTTTTTTTATTATAGCATAATGATGGTGAATACATCACTAAGATCCTTCAGTTCTTTGGAGGACAGATCGGTAAATGATTAGAGTTTGAAAAGACAACCTGGAATTGGCGAGACTCATGAAAGTTCGTCGATACAACCTTTAATAGGTGGATTGAAATGTGTAGAGATAGAATGTGAGATGATTGACGGAAATAGTATGACATGGTTGAGTAAGTGGGTCGTGGAATGCATGTATAACAAGTATTATAAGGCCGAGAGGACGACCACTGGTCGGAAGTAGAGTGTCAATGATAAGTTGACTGAGTAAAACAATTGACCTTGTTTGAGTAAGTAGCCTTCAATTGCAAGTAGTGTTTTATGCATGGTGTTCCAGAATATGTTACATAAGTTTTCTTGATTTCAAAATAAACGCATAAGTAGCAATTTTAGTTGAGATTGAGTCATCATGTGCAAGAGTGTATTTAAAGAAAAGGCAATTTCATTTACGCTGCACAACGAAATTTTGGAGTCTAGTAAAATGAAAAATACTTCATATTTTACATGAAAAGTTAAATTGTAGAAAAAGGCCAAGAAAACATTGGCTAGCAAAACTTTTATAACCAACAAGAGTATTGACGTGATGATGTCATGTGAGAATCAACTAATTTACTCTGTGTTGATAATTTCTTTAAAACTTTTGGCGTATGAAAAGATTTTCATTCAATACTTTATTGTCGTAACAACATCGTTTTGGTTGAAAAAGGATTAAGTTTTACAGAAATTTAGTATGCAAACGATTCTCGAGATCGTTGTGCAGTACATTGGAGTTATGAAAATGTTGGGGTCATGTATGCCCAAGTTGTTCAAAGTGTTATTATTTAAATGAGAAATTGTGCGAAATGATTTATGTGTCAAGTTGTCATGCATGAAGGCTATGATCTCGCTAGGTCATAGAGTATTACACTATAAGCTAAGAAAGGACTCCAAGAATGGAGAGGTGTTGAATAAAGCATGGGAGAAGGTTTGTAGTTTTGGAAATTATGTTCAAGATGAGAAGTGAATAGTGGGAGAGTCGAAAGTGGACTTTAGTGTTGGTTGTATGAGGGTCTATACCCTTGTTCGGTGACTAGAAATACAGTTGCCGAGGGACGGTTGTGTCCGGAGGAAGAAATAGGTTCAGTTAGGGACCCTTTTTAAAAATGGGTTAAGGAAGTATCGTCATGACAACTATTGACTTTGAAGTCGACAGTTGTGTGAGGTGAATGAGGCCTTTTGCCTGTCACTGGGTGCGGTCTGGGTGCGTCCCGCGTATGCCTGTGCGGGCAGGAACAAAACCGTGAGCGATACTGGTATGCTGTTATGCAGAGAGTATGCGCAAAGTGGATATTATTGTGTGCGACACTTAGGGAATTTTGAATGATTGACGAATAAATCACTAATGAAAGAAGTTTTGATTAATTGTTGCATAAGTGAAAGCTATGTAGTCAAAGCACGCTTTTAATGTTTATTGTGAATGAGCAATAATTATGAGGTAGTACATTTTGAAAATGTGAATGTTTTGAGAGTGGTAAACCTTTATTTTGAGGCCAACGGCCAATTAATAGATTAAAAAGGTAAAGATTTTGAGTAACAATGTTTTTTTTGGTTTGGTTTACGCAACCGTGTGAGTGACACATGTTTAACCAAACGTTTATTTTGGCCTTAAAGGCTTGATTTATATTCAAATGAGTCTTTGAATGTTTGTAAGTTTTAGTGACTCGAGATAGAGTCTTGGATGTGTTATATGCTTAACTGCATTTTATGTGAACAAGTGTCGTCTTAGGTGTGAAGACTGTTTGATGATTTACGTGTTCCTAGTACCTTTGGAACTAATGAACCTTGGCGAATCATATACATTGTGGAGTATATAAAGAGTTGCATATACATGTACATTCAGATGCATATATGAATTGACTTCATTGGAAAAAAAGCAATGAAGAGGTCGTACGATTATCACGCCTCGGAGCGTGTGTTGCATAATGTGAGTTAGATGTAATTATATTGCGTGAGTTGATATTGATAAATGATCATTAGATCCTTCGAGCAAGTGGCTCGGTTTTGGACTCAATTGAGTCTTAAGAGCATTGACCCGATTTGATAAGCTCGACGTAGGCTTGGGGTTGAAATTGCATTAACGGTATTACAATTGAAGTTTACATGACGTAAATGCATTGGTTATCCTTTTGAGGACATGTATGAATGTTAAGTCCTGAATCAGAATCTTTTAAAAAAAATTGAATGACTACATTGTAGGGGTATTAGAATAGTGAAGGATTGTGCCTTGTCTATGTATTGGTTTGGAATCACAAAGAGTTAGCACGAAACGAGTAAGTTTAAGTTAATTAGAAACTCGTGAGTTGTGGTTCAACTAAAGTTGGGGAGGAATAAAGTAGTGAAATAGACTCGGTAATTTATGCGGGAGGCCATGAAGGTAAGTTTGAATTGTGTATGAATGGCCATGGTAGACCTGATCTGTTGTGGGATATTATGAGTGGGGAATGTACTAATGAGTAGTGGCATCAATTGCCAAGATAATTGTGGCAATCAGTAAGTAATGAGAAGATAGAAAGAGGGAACATTAGATGGAAGTCTTTTCGGAGATTTCAGATGAAGTGTACTATTTGTCAATAAAGTTGTTAGAGCATGTAGTTTGGAGGATGGCGTGGTGATATGGCTAATATCAGAATAGAATGTCGGAGCGGTAGTGGGTGTTTATCCAAAGTGATTTTGGTTGTGTGGGTCGCTAAGTAAGTTTATGTTTTTGAAACATTGGAAGTTTAATGAAGATGATGAGTGTGTTAGTCAAAATGTCGTGTAGTAGATGCAAAATCCTTAAGGAATGGGAGTTGCTTCTTATGTATGAAAGAATTGTCCGAGAAAGTATTAGTTGAAGATCAAAGAATGTGTAGTAATGTTTGGAGGGTAGTACTCCACGCTAAAGTGGAAAGCAAGATAGAAAGATCGAACCCAAAATTGTAGTCATACTACAGGTTCAATGGAATTATCACCTTTGATATACAACACTTTAGTGCTTGGTTGCAATGTGGTAAAGTAGTGCGATAGTGGTGTGAGGAAGTGGTAGCACTTTGTACTAAAGAAACGTGTGAGTCATAGATGTAATGATGGTTTGCCGTAATTATTGAAGTATTCAAAATGATAAGTATGTTTGATTTTAAAGTATGTAGATTTTCAGGTAGTATACATTAATGTTATTTTGAGACCTGAAGATTAAGTTGTGATGATGATGGGGTGAAAGGAGAACTCTTGTTTTTTCTCGATCCCATTGGATTTTAGGTGAGTTTTTATATTTCATTTTTTTATCAAAGAGAATATTGTAATCGTTAAGCTGTAGTACTTCGTTATGAAGTTTAGTCAAGAGTGTCGGAGTATTTCGTGGATGTAAAGAAATGCATTGAATGCAGTTCTCGGTGTTACGAGGAATTGGCTAAAGGTCTTAGCTGATGATTCTAGAGAAACTGTCATGTTGGATAGTAGCTATGTGTGGTGGATGTTCCGTGTGAGCATGAGAGAAATGATAATTGTATGGTAGACCAAGAAATAGTCGAATAAGGATTTGATGATAACAGTTACTCTAAGGAGGTTTGTAAATCTAAGTTGGGGAGTGAGTAATGATGAAAGAGATAAGGTTCAGAAAATATGAAAAGATGAATCCTTGTTATTTCTATATTTTCATTTGTGAATTAAGTATGTAAGACTTAAAGTGAAGAGAAGTACAAAATATTTCATGTTGGTATAATGTAATTTCACTTACCAAAGAAAAAAAATGGATGGTAAGAGTAGTTGTTTGGAGGAACTGTAAGGGGTTATAGAAAGATCAGTTAAGAAATTGTGACCTAAGGGTGTGGTATTACATCATTAAGGTATTATTATGACCTTAGAATTGGAAGAGGATATGAGGATTAAATATCCTCATTTGTTTACCTAGCTTCGATTTCGAGGACGAAATCATTTTCAAGTTGGGGAGTATTGTAACATCCTAAATTTCGATGTTATTATTTTAATAAGATTTAGAATGTATTTGTATTTGGAGTAACCTTGAATTATATAGAGTATTATAATTCAATTAAGGTTAAAATACAAATGTTGAAAGTTTAAAGATTTCTTTTGAGAATATTAACTTAAGGGTTATTATTATGAGTTTTATTTATGCATAAGGTGTGTTATGTTATTTCTTTAAAGTTTGAGGGTTGTAGTGTCATTATTTAAAGTTAAGGGTTTATTGGGTAAAATGTCAAGTGACTCATGTAGTTAAGAGAGGAGGTGGCAATCATCTAGTAAATATAGACTAATTGTGAGTGTGAGATTAGGTGTTTGTGTGTGTTTCGGTTTTGGGAGAAAGAGAAGCCGAGAGAGAAGAAGGAATCGAGAAAAGAGAAGAAGAAATCAGTTTTATTTCAGTTGGGAAGCAAGAATCAAACAAAGGTAATCATCATTAATCCTACATCTTCTTCGTTAAAGTTTTCTATGAAATTTTAGTTGGGTTTTGGTAAAATTTGATGATTATGAGAATCTGAGTTTTTGGGTATGTTAAGATAAGGTTATTTAACATATCTGCAAGTTTGCATAAACAAACATAGATTAAAACTGCAAAATCTGGATTTAAGAATGAACTTAGTGGACTGAGACTTGGATGAACATCATCGAAATCGCAACCTTGAGCTGCGACATTCATGATTGTCGCAATAGACCGTTGCGACTTGGTTTTGGAGTCGAAACAGTTGGTTGCGATTTGGAGTGGAATCGCAATGGTGGGTTGCGACTTGGCACTGTAGTCGCAACAGTTGATTGCGACTTGGGTCGAAATCGCAATGGTGGGTTGCGACTTAGGTTGGGATCGCAACAGTTGGTTGCGATTTGGAATTGGAATCGCAATAGGCGGTTGCGACTTCAGTTCATTGCGACTTGAGATGTAATTTTAAGAGATTAAGGATTTTAGCTGTGAAGGGTTCTGTTTTATAAATTAATATCAGTATATATGTAAATTGGATATTTCAGTAAACTGTGGTAGTAAAGAAAGGAGTCCCTACGAGTTTAAAAAGGATTAAAAGAAGTGTGATTTCATATCAGGTGAGTTTATTCAACTCTCTTTAAAATTCAGTAATTAATGTTGAAATAGATGTTTTATATGTATGCATGGATATGTTTATATGGGATTGATTAAGTCAGAGATAAGCCCAAGAGGGCGATTAAAAGTTGTGCTATGTTGATCCCCATGCTAAAATTGCTAAGAGGGGATAACTATGAAGTTGATGAATTGGTACTTATTAATATTCTTACATGTAAAGTATGATTATCTGCTATATGCAATTTGTTACATGTTTATGAACTCTAAATACGATTTGAAGCCATGTTAAGATAAATTATTAAGGACCTATCTATGAGTCCAAAAATGTAGATTAAACATTTGAGACATTAACTTCCGTGCTAGGTTGCAAAGAAGGGATAGTTAAGAGATTGAGATGAGGAGCTAATAATATTCTTTATTTTTATATATATAGAATATGTTCGGACAAATGATATATTGTATGCCGGACGCATATAGTAGTATCGATTATTATATTTATATATTATGTGCTATGAGCTTTTACTAAAAATAGGCATCCGGTCACCGAGGGTACTTGGGTACGGTATAATGGGAACCGATTACTCGCCATAGACCAAAGGGATGTAATTTTTAGTAATTGGGTGTACCTTGAATCATTGTGAGTCCCGTTTGAGTATCGCGATATTATAATCCCATTGGGACCATTGACTCTGAGGTGGAATGTGGAATAGGCAGATTTTGATTGTAATTCCCATTTCGATTTTGGAAGATCGGAGATTTCCATTGTTATAGGGAAGATCGGAGATTTCCCAGTGATGAGAGGAAGATTTGAGATAGGCATAAAGTAATTTGTAATCTCTACTTCCTGATTAAGAAATAGGCAGGTTTTGACTTGTAATTTCTTGTGTTTGAGTATTGACTGTGAATCTGGGATGATTCATAGTAGATTCTTAAAATTGTTGTTATGACTAGATGAGTTAGTCGTAAGTATGGGATCGGGGTAGATTCCCCGATTTGGAGAGGAGTTGTCGTACGGTAAGATGGGTGAGAACAGGTTTGAGTTATCTGTTCATGTTTTAATTATTAAATTTTATTTTGATTTGAGTATTCTCACTAGGCGAAAGCCTAATGTTTCAAGTTGAATCTTCTTACCAGGTACAAGCTCCGGAAAGTAATCGGGAATGAGAGAAGAGAACTTTTGAAAGATTCAAACTTAGAGATAATAGAGGATCTAGTTATTCTTTGATACTTTTGGGACGGTTGTTTAGATAACTTAATTAAGCTGATTGTTATGATATGATTAGATTTAATAAGTTATTTAAGTAAAGTCGTTTGTATATAGAAACCTTACATTTGATCCTCAGGTTATATAAGTTTGAAGTTTTTGATCATAACTTGTAGTAATTTTTAAGGTTTAAATTAACCCTGTTTTTAGGGTGTTTCATGTATGCCTATGAAGACTCGTGAAGCATTTTGTATCTATTATGTTAGTAGTTAAAAATGTAAATTATTAGCAAAAAGTTTGTACTGAATTTCTTAGTAAAGTAGAAAGACTCAAGGACCGTAAATGAAATATGATGTATTTTGGTTATGAAACTTTGTTATGCAAAATGTGTTATTGGATGTATGTTTGGGATCCGGGTTGTTACAGGAACAATTGCATTGCGTTCTTCAGCCGGTCACGCACCGTAAGTTCTTTCGCTATGTTTACAATGTTTCCTACGTTATTCCCTGTTATTAAGTTTTAATGTGTTTTACCATATATTTAGCCGCCGTATGCGCCTCTTGAAAACCTTGTGGCTACGGATACCGAGAGGGATACGCCTTGGTACAGAAACAACGTGACCTTTATCGATAGAGAGTTGGCACGACATCATAGGTCTAGTTCCTCATCTGACGAAGATTAGGAAAACGACGCGAGGCCCCTTCCGATCGATATCAGCCGTCCCCTTCCGATCGATATCAGTCGCCCCCTTTCGATCCATATGAGGCGGCCCCTTCCTCCTCCCATCAAGATCTGACACACGTCTACGGGCCATTTCGTGGTAGTCATGAGGAGCTGTGGGACTACGTCCACGGGCCCCAAGATACACGTTTAGACGATCTGGAGGCATTCGTCGGACAGTTTCGCGTTGTTCATGTTAGTGTTTAACTTAATTTGTCGACCACGATCTTTTAGTTTGTATATTAATATTACGTTCCATATTTGTTTTAGCTGTCGGGTACGACGCCGATCTCCGCTCTGTTCGGACAGGGGGCACCGACGCCGTTTGCCACCACATCCCATCCGTCATCCCCGGAGAGTGTAAGTCACACTGAATAACCAATGTAGTTATATATTCGTTCCTAGGTTTGTAACTGTTAAAATGAATTATGTCATGCAGACTGGGATGATGTCGGCAGGGGGTTACACAACCCAAATGCCGCCGTTTGCCACCACATCCTATGCGACATTCCCGGAGAGTGTAAGTCACACTGAATAACTAATGTAGTTATATATATTCGTTCCTAGGTTTGTAACTGTTAAAATGAATTATGTCATGCAGACTGGGATGATGGAGGCAGGAGGTTATACACACCCAACGTCGACGTTCGGCACCCCATCATTCACGGACCTCCTTGGAATACCGCAGATAGAGTTTTACAGGTCGGACATGCCGGGGTCGTCCTACGTCACACCGCCACCACATACTATGACTGTAAGTTATTTTGGTAGTTTTGGTTTAATCGTGAACATGATGAAATTGTACTTAAAACATCTAATAAGTTAATTTTCAGTCGATGGGGTCGGGAGAGGACTTACGGTGCTCGGAAATTCTCGAGGACCACTTCTCGGAGCCGGAAGTTGACCCGATGGATGTGGTAGAACCTGCTAGACTGGTTCGGAATAGGAAAGCTTCATCATGGTGGGGTACCCCACTATTTGGCCGACAAAGATCTACCACACCGCCCGCTGAAAAGAAAGCCAGGGCAAAGGTGACAGGAAAGGGAGCGGGAAAGAAAGCGGGAAAGAAAGCCGGAAAGGGAAAGATGGCTTCACCTGAGCATCTTCCGGCCTCGGATATATTGAACATGTGCCAGACTGGTGACCTCCCCCGCCTGGTATTCATCTCTTTCCTCAACCTGGACATCACCCCCTCGTTTTTCAAAGTATTGCTGGCAGTTGACCCTTTGGAGTCTGAATTAGAGGATGTGGTTAGTATTGAAGTTTAACTATAGTCATATAATCAAATATATTTATATTACATGTCTAACCATCTATTTTTTGTGTATAGCACATCGATTGTTGGGTCGCCATTCTCCAACGTTCCCGTCAACCAGACACGAGGTGGACCGTCATGCACACTACTTTCTTTCCGTTCATGGTCCTTCAACATCAAGGTCCCGCCTCCGTGGCTAACTCATGCAATGGCATGGAAGGGATGAATTGGCGGTTTCTCGATACTGTATGTAAATCGTTTTACTCTTATTTTATTTAAGTTGTTTGGTTGCTAACTAAGTTGTCTAATATTGTAATATTTCAGGTGTACATCCCTATCTGCATTCATCCTAAACATTGGTTGCTCGGAGTGTTTGATCTTCCGCGTATGGTGATGACCATATATGACAGCGACGCTGCCAATCTCTACACATACGCTTTGCATGAGCGTCTTGACAGATTTAAAGCTGAGGTGCCGGAGTTCTTTAGACTGATCGGGGATGTGGACCGTCGCGAAAAGTCAGTGCACTTCCGTCACAAGTAGCCAAGAATGCACCACAGCAACAAGGGATGAATGCGGATTGCGGTGTCTGGGTATGCCGTAATGCCAGCATCTTTATTTCAGACGATGTGGTAGATTTACACCCTTCCCGCACCGAAGATGAGGCCAGGGACTTTCGCCTACATATGGCGGAGACCATTTATGTGCATTGTCAAACACAACAACATTAGGTTGTTTATGTAACATTAAATAATTGTTATTTTTAGTGTTAACTTATTTTGTTAAAGTATTGTGATTGAAGTTATAATTTTGTTTATTACTTTGTTAAAGTATTTAACTTGGAGCCTAAAAAGTGTGACAAAAACAGTAAAAACATGCAACAACACTTTACTCTCTCTTCCTATGTGGGACACATTCCCACACCCATTTGGTTTTTGCTAATTTCATCCAATTACTCAACTTTGAGTATCGATATCTCATTCACACATACTCCGTTTTGGACGCATTATATATCGTTTCGAAGCTCTCATCTAGGAGAACATAAACATACTAAGAGTTAGTTATATATAACACACACACACACACATATATATATATATATATATATATATATATTTAAATGTGTCCAAAGTTTAGTAAAAACCATATTTTTACTAAAAAATTTCCAACACCTAGTAAGTAGGTTTATGAAACTTGTGTTAATCCTAATACAGAGATTATTGGATGAACAAACATTTATTTCTTGATTCACATGTGCATTAATCCTTAGACTACTTAAAGACTACTTTTCAGCCTAATGAAAGACCTTTATTCAAGAGCAGACTTCATTTTGCAGACGAATCTTGCAGTTACTTTTTCAGTCGAATCTTACAGGCTCTTTTGCAAACGAATCTTGCAGTTACTTTTTCAGTCGAATCTTACAGGCTCTTTTCAGACGAATCTTGTAGTGAACTGTTTGGATAAAAAATCACACCCTCGACCGACTTGGGAAATCCCCTCGACACGACCCATGGACATTGATTACCCTACCCCCGGCCGACAAAGATAATACCCATTATTATCATGTCCCCGGCATACATTAATAACCGCGATAATTGGTTATTGAAAGACATCTTGTGTCAATAGTTATTCAAGATAGTCATCTTACATCTAATGATCGCACGTCACGTGTCGCATGTTACACGTCGCACGTCATACATCGTTAGTCACACATCACTAGTCTTATGTCGCCAGTTACGACTCGTCGGTCTTACGTCGATAGTCTCCTGTCATCGGTGTTAAATCGCTCTGGTCCTACGACAACGTCGTCCTGACATCCTGGTCCTACGACCAAATGGTCTTATATTTTGGCGATAGTCATATGTTCCATAAGACCGACATCCGAGACTTAAGACGGTCGTACGATTATACTAACCGTTAACAGTCAAACATCTGTTTCTTTTGTTTATTAATGCAGGTCTTGACCACGAACAGAAAAGGTAAGATACTCGTTATGAACCATATCTTATATTAAGATAGGGTCCCGACAAAGACCCAAAAAACATTCGTCGTCCCTCCCGAAAGGTAAGTCGAGAGTTCATCGCGACACTCGACTTCGACGTCGCCAGCTCTGCACGACTGTCGCATAAAGACCATGCGACCTCAACCAAGCTAACACATAATATAACTGTTATGTTTGTTAAAGTGTTTAATGCAGGAGTCAACGTCATTAATGGACAACGACCGGTAACGGACGAGTCATCAAGAGCATTAATGACCCGACAGTGGTTACGAAAACCGTTCATCAATGCCATTAAAGCTCCCCAACGGTTACAAGACCAAACATTAAAGCATATTTAAAGCCACGAAGACTATAAATATGAAGATCACAGCTTCACTTTGGGACATCGATCATCTAGCAACAAACATCCGAAGCAGAACTCGAGAAACACATACTGAAAGTTATCATCTAGCACTGAATTCCATAATACTACAGCGCATTCAAGAATAACAGCGGTGAAGAGCTTTCTCTCGAAGAATCAGTCTCGACGCACGACATCAGCCCTCGACCAACAGTTTACACTTTGTATTCACACACGACAAACACCTGTTTTTACATTTAAAACACTTGTGCTTTACATTTCGAAGCATTTCCTTCATTTGTATTGTAATCTCTGTACGGTCGACACCAGTATCCGAGGACATCGCCCCTGATTGGCGATCATAGTGCAGCGACGACACCCCCTGTCGTCCGCAGGTTTTTTCCTCGATTGAGGTTTTTCCTGCGTCATCAAATCCATTGTTTCCTTATTTTATTTATCGTCGCACGTCTAGTCGAAAGATTCTTTCTTTAGTTGTTTAAGTCCACATCGACCTTAAGTTGTCCCTTTGGTGCGATTTTTGGCATTAACAGTTTGGCGCCATCCGTGGGACCACATCTAGAGAAAATCCTCGATGAACGTGCACCTTACTAACGGATTCTTGGAGTTTCTTCTGTGCAGCTTTTATTATTTTTCAGGTAAATGGCAAATTATCAAGATCCCATTATTCAACTCCAATCGGAATTGAATGCGGCTCGAAGCCAGATTCAAGCCCTGAAAAAAGAAAAAAATGCTCCGTCAAAAGTATCGCATGTGTCGCATCATCCAAGGGACTCGGGGGCTCGGAATACCCTTCACAAACTGAAAAAATACCACGTTTGATTTTGAAAATCCTCGGTAAAAGGCGCTTATTGACTCCATGTTACGGTAACTGTGACATCTTACTCAAAACGACTATATATATACTCTAAGTATATTTTCCTCGTATTATCTTCATCTAATATATGATCGTTGATTCAAGCATCAAAAGATCATTGGTCAAAACCAGCGACCACCCTCGATTTTTACATTGCAGGTTCGCAAGATCATATAAATACAGGTCTTACGATTTATATCGTGAGAAGTAAAGTCTCTACGACTTAAAACGCATATCGCAATTTATAGTCGTCTCATTTTTTCTTATGATCGCCAGTCATGGCAAACACATGTTGCAACTTTTAGTCGTCTCACATTTTTTGTGATCACCAGTCACGATAGATACAGGTAAAAATTCTCGGTCGCCAATAAAAGCGACTTGCATATTGGAATTGCATCGCTAGTCATGGCATATGTCTTCAATAAAGACGACTTGTATACTGAACCTCATAATCACCAGTCATGATAAGATGCATGTCAAAACACAAAAGTCGCCAATAAGAAATCCGAAATAAATTGGTCGTGCGATATTCGAAATTGTCCGCGACAATAGATCCTAGTTCGTAAGCAACAGGACTCGACAGTTCTGTGAAGACCGCGACATCAAGCTGACAACCTCGACACCCAGGGGCAAGCGGTCAAGCGACACTTCAGCAAGAACATCAAAGCTAAAGTCTTTCAAGAAGGCGACTACGTTCCCCGTCGAGTGTTCCAAAGCACTCAAAAGCTCAATGCAGGCAAGCTTTCCACCAAATGGGAAGGTCCTTGTCATATCTCAGAAGTCATGGATAAAAAGACCTATCGGCTTTCAACCCTCGGCAATCAAGATATCCCACGTAGTGGGAATGCAACGCACCTGAAAAGGTATTTCCCCTAAGCCTTTTTTCCTTCTTTCACATAATTTTTATCCATCATAGCGACTACTGACTTAAGCATCGGAGGGTCGTTGGCTAGCCAACGACCAACCTCTGACATTGTTTTACCGCAGGATCGCACGACATTAGTTACTAAAGTCTATTATATGACTTAAGTCTCGCAGGATCGAACGATATATAAGTCTATCGTACGATCTTAACCTCGCAAGGTCGCACGACATAAGTAATCAGGTATATGACTTGATCATTCCATCACAGGAACACATGATTCAAAATTCATCGTATGATCAAATCACACGATCATAAGGTCTAGCGACCCCACAATCTAAGTTCTTCAACTTAGAAAAACTTCATGTTCTGAATGAATGCTGTAATCGCATGCGCTTATGTTTGCTTATACGATTCAGGAATATAAAAGTCTTATGACTTACGTTCTAGTCGTTGTATTACAATTGATGCCCAAGTCGCACGACTTCTTGTTCATTTTTGTACTTAATGAATTTTTACAGTCGACATTACATTTGTCCATGACATGTACGAATCAGGTTCAATAGAAAGGTAAACTTTTTTCCGACTATCGCTAAAGCGAAACTTACAACTAGCTAAAAATGCCAGACACAACGTATCATAGGTCTCTAGCGACCGTATCGGCTGTAAACGCCAGATCAAAGGTCTTTAACGACCAAATCGGCTCGAGCGCCAGAACATATGTCTCTAAACGACCGTATCAGCTGTGAACGCCAGACCACATGACCACGTCGACCGAGAACGCCAACCCGGCGACATGGACCCCTGTCTCCTCGATAGGAAAGCGTTCCCTGAAAGATGGGAGCAAATATTTCCTCATATGAGGAAACAACGTCGTCCCGTCTAGGACACCAACAACGTCGTCCCGTCTAGGACACCATCGGCCGATGACCCGTCCCCCTTGTCGGCAGACGCTGGGGACAACACCTTAGACACTAGCTTCGTCACTGTCGCCGGAAGCGCCGAACTTGCTGGTGTCGCGTCCATCGAGCCAGAACGGCTAGATGACGCCCTCGCCTCTTTAGGCGTGACAACTCTCGACGAAACGTCAACCCGCGAAGACGGTTCCTTCAGGACTACCGTCCTTGTCTTCTTCAAGATTCCCGACCCAGCTGTCGGGGCATTCTTTCTCCTTTCCCGGCCTCGAAGGGCAAGCACAACTTGCGTCGCCTTCTTTGGCTGACCAAGTCAGTTTTCCTCTGATGATCTTAGCAAAAGTAACACGTCTCCGTAGCAACGCGTTTTACTTTAGTGCGAGATCTGAAATTCCACTGGCTTTGAAATTCAGATCTCGGGGGGCTAACTGTTTCGGTAAAAAATCACACCCTCGACCAACTTGGGAAATCCCCTCGACACGACCCATGGACATTGATTACCATACCTCCGACCGACAAAGATAATACCCATTATTATCATGTCCCCGGCATACGTTAATAACCGCGATAATTGGTTATTGAAAGACATCTTGTGTCAATAGTTATTCAAGATAGTCATCTTACATCTAATGATCGCACGTCACGTGTCGCATGTTACACGTCGCACGTCATACATCGTTAGTCACACGTCACTAGTCTTGTGTCGCCAGTTATGCGTCGCCAGTTACGACTCGTCGGTCTTACGTCGATAGTCTCCTGTCATCGGTGTTAAATCGCTGTGGTCCTACGACAACGTTGTCCTGACATCCTGGTCCTACGACCAAATGGTCTTATATTTTGGCGATAGTCATATGTTCCATAAGACCGACATCCGAGACTTAAGACGGTCGTACGATTATACTAACCGTTAACAGTCAAATATCTGTTTCTTTTGTTTATTAATGCAGGTCTTGACCACAAACAAAAAAGGTAAGATACTCGTTATGAACCATATCTTATATTAAGATAGGGTCCCGACAAAGACCCAAAAAACATCCGTCGTCCCTCCCGAAAGGTAAGTCGAGAGTTCATCGCGACACTCGACTTCGACGTCGCCAGCTCCGCACGACCGTCGCATAAAGACCATGCGACCTCAACCAAGCTAACACATAATATAACTGTTATGTTTGTTAAAGTGTTTAATGCAGGAGTCAACGTCATTAATGGACAACGACCAGTAACGGACGAGTCATCAAGAGCATTAATGACCCGACAGTGGTTACAAAAACCGTTCATCAATGACATTAAATCTCCCCAACGGTTACAAGACCAAACATTAAAGCATATTTAAAGCCACGAAGACTATAAATATGAAGATCACAGCTTCACTTTGGGACATCGATCATCTAGCAACAAACATCCGAAGCAGAACTCGAGAAACACATACTGAAAGTTATCATCTAGCACTGAATTCCAGAATACTACAGCGCATTCAAGAATAACAGCGGTGAAGAGCTTTCTCTCGAAGAATCAGTCTCGACGCACGACATCAGCCCTCGACCAACAGTTTACACTTTGTATTCACACACGACAAACACCTATTTTTACATTTAAAACACTTGTGCTTTACATTTCGAAGCATTTCCTTCATTTGTATTGTAATCTCTGTACGGTCGACACCAGTATCCAAGGACATCGCCCCTGATTGGCGATCATAGTGCAGCGACGACACCCCCTGTCGTCCGCAGGTTTTTTCCTCGATTGAGGTTTTTCATGCGTCATCAAATCCATTGTTTCCTTATTTTATTTATCGTCGCACGTCTAGTCGAAAGATTCTTTCTTTAGTTGTTTAAGTCCACATCGACCTTAAGTTGTCCCTTTGGTGCGATTTTTGGCATTAACATGAACTATTCAGACGAATCATGCAGGCAACTTTTCAAACGAAATCTTTGACCATATCCACATCCTTGATGAAGAACATACTATAAGTAGATGGCATGATGAAGTAGTAATTCACAACTTGCTATCTATCTTTTATACATTCTTTTACACCGTTTACAAACATTCACTCGCTTTTCTTAACACTATGGCTGGAGGTTCAAGATCAAGGGGGAACAGGTCGGCGAATGGGGCTGGAACTTCACGTTCGGCAGCCTACCAACCACTAAACGATGGAGCTCGCCGGAGTACCTGGAAGTTACCGGAAACAGACGAGGGGTGGAGAAACTATGGGCGAACTGCGGCTGATTATCCATTCACGGCTGAGGAGGAAGAAGACTGGGAGATGGCATGCGAGAATTACCACTTCGATAATGACGGAAACAACCCACCAATGTATCATTGTACCTAGGGCTTTAACGAACCGAACGAACACGAACGGATGCTTGTTCATGTTCGTTCGTTTAACTTAACCGAACAAACGAACGAACACGAACGGTAAACGAACGAGATTTTTTGTGTTCATGTTCGTTCGTTAAGAATTTTTGTTTGTTCGTGTTCGTTTATGTTCGTTCATTAAGAGTTAAACGAACGAACTTAAACGAACATAAACGAAAATAAACGAACGAACTTAAATGAACATAAACGAACGACTTTAAATGAACATAAACGAAAGAACTTAAACGAACATAAACGAACGAACCCAAATGAAAAAAAAACCACCATACTCATCATTTCGTTCGTAAAAAATACCTTAACAAAATGAAAAACCGGGTTAACTTATGAGGTATGAAAAATAAATTCTAAAAGATCAATTTTGTAACACCCTAAAATTTGGAAAGAGCAACTAAATAAAATTTCGATAAATTACCCAACAAGATAAAATCATTTCTACAGTTCATACCTTAAAATACCTCAGAATTTAAAACATTATAGTTCCCCAAATAAAATAACTTAAACGGGTGTCACTTAACACGACACAAGTTGCTAATCCCAAAATAAATGCGGAAGACTTCACTAAACAATTCACCTCTCGTGCACACTATTAGCACTCGCCACTTCATAATGTAGCTAGAGCTACCCCAACCTGAGCCTGTTGCACATGCCGACAAATAAAAAGGGTTAGGCTTACGCCTAGTGAGTTCAAGCATTTATCATGACTACATAAAAATCATAAATCGGAAGGTTGTAGTTTTAGTCATGATTTAGATAAATCTTTTAAATGAAAGTTCGCGACAAAGATTATTATTTCCAAAGGGTTTCCCAAACGGGCATTAATAACTCATTTTCCAACGCACACAAAATCTATGAGAAAAGTTCCCAAAAGGTATAAAGCGTTTTCTAAAATGAATTCCAATCCCAACTCACTCAAAACGTATTTTGACATTAAATATTCCAATGAATATAGATATGGACAAGACTCCAATTTTTAAAACATCCAAATAGGATGAGGCATAAAACTTTGCCAATAACCCATGAATACAGTTCGTATAAATAAAGTATGTCACCGAAAATATGGATAAAAACATATACCCAAAACCACACCTTTCGGTGACGGGGGAGACCCGATTCCAACGAAAGTGACGGGCACACAAAGTTAAGTCACTCGTGATGTTACTGGATTACACCTCAAGCCCCGACCTTAGTTCCCATGCCATAAAGACATCACAACCTCAAGCCATAAATAGATTGCCTTTATTGCATACCCCGTAGAGTTACACCTCAAGGACTTACAGGCGACCTTATTGCATATCCAGTCTAGACGAGTTACACCTCAAGCCCCGACCTTAGTTCCCATGCCATAAAGACATCACAACCTCAAGCCATAAATAGATTGCCTTTATTGCATACCCCGTAGGGTTACACCTCAAGGACTTACATACACGGGGACCATAATGCATACTCGCTAGTGGCCCCATGGCCTACGCATATAACCATGCGTCCCTACAGTCCACTCCTCATGCACAAAGAGATAGACCATCAAATAAAGACCGACTCACTTGCCTATGGATCCAATGCAACACAGTCTACCAAAACATGCTCAACCCGGAATGACAAAACACCCAAGCATGTAAATATCAATAATGTGCAATAAAATGCATTTAAACATCCGTTAGGTAAACAAGTACCACAAAACCGTTATTAACCCAAAACCTGACACGGTTAAGGGTTTTCCCAAAAGGACTCACACCTTTACAATTCTCAAAATCACTCTTGACGCTAAATCGGATATTTCCCAAATGGTTTATAAAATCAATTACACTAACATGATGTACTCGTCAAATAAACCTCTCTTTGAGCAATTAACCCTTTAAAGACAAAATATGGTTTCTAACCATCCAAATATTCAACAGCCCCAATTATGGGTGTTTTACACATTTATGAAGATAATTATTTCCAAAAGAGTTAAACTATCCAAATAACTCAACCACATATCTTTTCAAGTAAAACACACACATATTTGTAAAATACTCATTTTGGCATGTACAAAGTTTTTGCAAAGTAACTTGAACTCATCTTGCTAGATTAGGCTAAATCTAGATTTTTCCCAAACGTAAGCTCCTTTGAAGAAGTCCGAACCTTCAAGTCCAAATCTTCCAAAAACCTAAATTCATAAATTCCTACCATGAATATTCATATTCAACCACTTTAAAACCATTCTCCAAACATCTCATATTGAAATCTCCATTTTGACCAAAACCCCAATATTAACCTAATTTCTCCAAAATCATCCAAATATCCAAAATTGGAGAAACAAAACGCTAGGAGATCATCAATGGAATATTTATAACTCATATGAAAGTATAGAAGCTAGGAGGATGAACTCACCACTTAGGTTTTGATGAAAACCTAGAAAACCCCAAAATCCCTAAGATGTTGTGGATGAAACTTGCTCTTGCATATATAGATGAAATCAATAGCATAAAATGGATAAGGAACGCATTAATCTCCAAGAAAAATCCCAAAATCGGTTAGGGTTTTGTGAGGGAGAAAAGGGAAAACGATTTGGGAGAGAAAGGAAGGAGATTCGAGACTTACCACCACCAAACACCCTTGAATCTTCCAAACTCTTTCTAGATCCTCGAAGAGCTCTCAAAAACGAAACCATAGCAAGTTGAATCATCAAAATCGGAGTTGAGATGCAAAAGTTATGAAGGTTTGAAGATTGAAGCTGGAAATCGCGTCTTAATACAACAGACGCTCCCGCGGTTTGTCCCGCGACTTGAAAGTCGCGTGAAAAGTCGCGCGTCTCTCTGTTTGGTCGCTGTTGGGTCGGATACTGTTTCGGCCATAACTTCTTCGTTATAGCTCCGTTTTTGCTCCGGAAAGAACCGTTGGACTCGTATTCGAATTCCCCATCCAACAAGACCATAAAATCTAAGATTTAAACTAAAATCCTATTTTTCATATTTTTCTTAAAGATCGGTTTCACACTAATTCGAAATTATGCTTATCCGAAAATTACGGGTGTTACAAATTTACTTGATGATTTTACACATTAATTTCATATTATATAAATATGTTTATGTATAAACGAACATAAATGAATAAAACGAACGTAAACGAAAATAAACGAATGTAAACGAACGAACATTAACGAACATAAATGAACGAACGAGAGCATTGTTCATGTTCGTTCATTTAACTAAACGAACAAAAAAACGTGTTCATGTTCGTTCATTTATTAAATAAACGAACATAAACGAACTTCCCGCCGAACAGTTCACGAACGGTTCGCTGAACGTTCGGTTCCTTTACATCCCTAATTGTACCCAGCCAACGGGTCTTCCACAAAGTCAACGAATTACTCCTTTAGTGCAAAAATCCATTGATGAGACGAACGCCGGTATCAAAAAGGTTAAAGGTATGTGGAACCATAACAGGGGGATTCAGCAGAGAAAAATGGAGTATCTAGCGGAGAAGAAACGAGATCTGGCCATGACTAGAGCTCACGTTCGGGAGCTACAACGACAGATTAAGGAAGTAGAAGAGGAACTACAAGAAATCGAAGACGACTACACGGGAATGGAGGACGTCATCAAGGAAAATGTTAACTTCATCACCGAAATCCAGGACGCATTCCAGCCATAGATTTCTTTGTTTACCTGCACTGTATCTGTTTCGTTTGGGAAGATGATTTGCAATAACTGATCTTTTAATTAATTTTCTTATTAAATAACTTAAAATGGGGAAAACATTTTCTTTAATTAATTTCTATATTAAATACATTAAAATGGAAAGGAAACAATACATTAAAAACCTCAACTACATAAAATGATAACCTAAAAAACTATAGGGACCATTTATGCTTTTTTAAATTTGGCCCAAACTGGAGGGGCCAAAACTGTAAATATCAAAAAATTGCGGGACTATCGCGGGATAAAATCGCGGGACAGGGGCTAAAAGTGGTCCCGCGGGCAAACTTGGGGGGGGGGGGGGGGGAAACTGTAGCCGCGGGCAAACTTGAGGGGGCATAGCGGGAGAAATGGCCAAACCCGGTGCCATGTGGTTGTGGGTCCCGCGATCGCGGGTCCCACTGCGGAAAAAATGGGTATTTCAGCAAATTGGTCGAGAAAATGGGTATTTTGACAAGTCAAAGTCAAACTTTAGGTATTTTAATTAAATTTCCTATAATATAATATCAAAATGCTACATTGATCGTATAGCATTAACATATTACTAGTATGAGAACCGCGCGTTGCGCGGTATACTAAGTTCTTTGGGTAGTAATATATAAGTTATAGATATAACTAAAATTTTACTGTTAAATATAGTAAATAATAAGTCACATTTAAACGATTGATTTGTAAAAAGTAATAGAACTTAATTAATGGAAATGAATAAATAAAATGACTAATAGTAACGATGGAACCATGCTTATTTTATTAAGAAATAAACAAATGTACACTTAAATGTGACCGCAACTATCACTCTAATATGTTCGCTGTCAAAATGAGACATGCTCCAAATGAGACATGTCCCATATGTTAACGTGAAGTGTAGTAATCCAAATATGTAAAAAAAAAAGTGGTTGAAACAACCAGCATACCACAAAACATAACCAAAATAAAGTCATTCTAATACATAAAGAAACAACTAAGATAAACGAAAATAAACTTTGTAGATCTCTATGTATAAGTTTCAGCTTGGCCAATAATTGAAACCTCTTATTCCGCATTTAGTCCATCGCCAATCATCCAATATACTTTGATCCTCATATGAAGCTTTTGGATGAAGATTTTACTGTATACGATGTGGAATAAAAAAATTGCATTAAACATGGTAGGTATTAGTGATAATCATAAAAAGTTGTCCCGATATGGGAATCACCAAATTTTTCACCAAGAGCTCCCCATAAGGTACATGTGACATTGCTAAAGTGAAGAAGTATGAGCAACATAAAGTAGTTAAGCATCATTTCAAAAATTTGCCAAAAATAAGAGAAACAACACATTATTGGAAGATAACTTACAACTCTGATATAATTTTTAGATCTAATTTTCGGAACCCACCCCTCACAATCTCAACATCTCCTATAACAGTTAAACAACCAATGATATCTATAAAAAAAAACAAAACAAAAACATATATTAAATCAATCGAGACAAAAAAAATAACAACTTCATTACATACCGTGAGTACGCTGTCATCGCTGAGACACGCATTAACAGTTTTCTCGCTTGCAAATTAGAACCCATGCATAGGGATAGAAGGGGCATTGGTATCAACTTTTTCCACTTTGGTTAATAGTGTAAATATAATCTTCAACTTTCAGTCAACAACCTTGAAGACGCCAAAATTCTCAACAACTTTGAAATTCTTCAAAACATAGACATTCCCTTCTTCCAGCAAAACTTATTGACCAAGTTCTTCCTCACCATTGCTGTGATAAGAGAACCCTACAAAACAAAGGAAAAGAAACAAATTAGCCATATCATTCTTTGCTAATCAATGATATGACAATAAGAATAAAATGACACACATTTGCATCAACCAAAACCATGTCTAAACTAATCAATTCTCCATTCCTCTTTGTATTTAGAGACTCCCACAACCTACATACTCTAATTTTCACGGCCCAACTATCATTATTCAAAACCAAATCCTTTAATCCAACAAACTCCAAATGATAAATTAAGATTTGTAAACTGGAACTTGTGTGATTGTAGTGAGAGTAGTTAACAAAGTAATGAGAAATAACAATAATGTGTATATATAATATAAACATTGTAGACTAATCAATGTGGTTTACTATCCCAACCTTATATGGATTTAAATGCAAATTAAAGGTTTGAATTAAGGATGTAAATGTTACAAATTCAAATGATTAACTAAAATGGACAAACATTGATTGAGACAATAACACTAACCATAAATGGAATTAAAAGCAATTTAAAAGTTTAACTTAATGACGTGAATGATATTATTATTATAACCATTGTTTTCCATATAGTTATGTTATGCAACAACTAATTATAATTTGAATAATGTATAAAAAAATTAATGCAACGCTAATCATTTGTATAGGCAAACTCCCTACAATGACTGCAAATAGGCAAAATACAACCAACAGAAATCCATACATCTTGAACTGCAAAGATAAGCTCACATTCAATATTTAACTATATATATACATCTTAAAAACATGTACCATATGCATGCATAGATAAAATCCTAATCTTTTTGCGTTTCTCAGCACATGTTACATAGATAATTATGTACGATAATTGGAAAACTGCACCAACGGAATTGACTGTTGTAACCAAGAAAATAACAGAAGATATGAACGGGCAGCCATACCATGGACATATTAAGCAGTTAAAAAGGGCATATATGTATGGCATTCCAGAGAATTGTTATGTTAAATGGTTTCTGATAATTCTCCGAAAGGTTGGTCTGGTAACAATGAAAGATAATGGAACATAATGAATGCTCAAATGATATATTTTTCATGTTATTCTAGGAGAATTCATTCTGAAAACCTTTAAATTTGTTATTATACTTACATGTGTGACACAAAGAGCCCAAAAGCAAATATGTTCCCTGCAAAAAAGTAGTCAAGTAATTTGTAAGGTTACAACATACAAAAGATATATGGATCGAAGCTAACATGCTTTTCAAACTAATGTAAATATTAAACAATTAATATCATGACTAAATAAATGAAAAGGAAATCCCCTTTCTTCAAATATGTGGATATACTTTAACATGTAAAAGGGAGTTTTCTTCTTCTCTTCATATTAATATCCAGATTAAATCTTATGAACTTCAAAAGATCCAACTCCATATCCACTCCCAAGCTATCTAACTGTAATCATACTATCAGAAGAACTTTATCCCCAATCCTTTACACATCACAACACAAATCAACCCTAAATCCTTAAATTTCGGTCAACATGATTCCAATCCCATCAATACTCTTCCATTTCTTCAAATCTACCTTGTCATTTTAGTAAAAGTTATAAATAGCAAGCGAATTGATAACGAAAGGAATTAAATGCTACTGATTTGTGTGTTCAATGATTAATCACATATAGCCAATCCATTCGCCACTTCCAGAAGCATCCAAATGTGTAAGTAATGAGAACGAACAGAATCACAAACCAAACCACATTACGCACAAATTCCTAACAGATTTCTGATAAAAACTTTGCTACAAATAACAGAATTACCACCTTAGTTCCACGCAATATCTTAATATCACCTAGCGACAAATTATAAGCGCGCACACACACACACAAATAGAGATGCGTACCAGCTATTATGTATGTAAAATCACCAAACGCCCCCTTACAGTAAAAACATGGAGTGGACCTTGAGGGGTGGAAATGTCCATCCATATTAGAGGTTTAAATAAGGAAGAAACTTTCTACAAAGAAACTGTGGTTTTAGGTTCTTTTTCTAAATATTCATTCAATTATATGCTTCTAGAATGAATTTTGATATTATAAAATTAAACAAATGCAATCCAAATCATTTTGAAAATTATACTTGTCAAATATGTCCAAAACCAATTTGAACCAAAAACTTACATACATATTCATAAAAGCACAATAGAAGATGTACCTGCATTCCACCACTGTTCTCCAAATTGTATATCTCCTCATCCATTCCAAATGGTGTTTGGTTTATTATCCAACAAACTTCAGCACCAACACCAATTAATAAAAATGCTAGTTCCATCAAAAGCAATGAACCACCTGAAAAATTAAAATGAGGGGATGTAACAGGAAAAATGCCTCACTGGGAAATCACAAACTAACAAAGAAAAGAAACACAAATCCACATGGGCAAGTTTTTTTTCTTTTACACTAATCTTTGTTTCACTTCATTTTAGAAATAAAAGATACAAACTTATTCTTCATAGCATTTTTTTCACAGCAAGGACACCGACCACCGGAGTACATCCGGAGCGCAAGGAAGACAATAAAACCAAAAACTGAGAGCATTCAAAACTGCATGGTTATTTTCAGGCCTGAATTATTATTAATGTGGGAAACAGCCTCGTGCATCAAAATAGAAATCACCCAAATTCCAAATTAGCAGTATTTATATTACTATTATAAAGTTGTACACACTTTCAGAAATCAGAATAAAACTCTAAAAAACATGTGCCAACTCAAATATTGCAATTTTCATCAGATCGAGGAATAAATAAAGTAGATTGTACCTTTTAAGGAAATCTAAACTTTTCTCGACTCCAAGACGCCCAACATGTACGATCAGCAACCGATCAAGTTCGCAATTGCTGTTGATAATACAAATACATTCAATGAAATGACAAAAAGAGTTACTATATGCACATTGTTATAGTAGCCGAGGCTGAAGGAGTGAACAGCTTCTCCAGCCATCGCACCTATCTTTTCTTTTTCCAAATAAACCACCGTTGTTTTTGCATTTTTGCAAGAATGATAGTTTGGCTTTTAATGGATTCTTTGTGTTAGGAAGGCGTTTTTAAATAAGCTGGAAGTTCATGTATTTTTAAAAAAATTATGTCAAAAGGTTATTCTCCTAAATAACCTCTAATATGCCCGAGTCACAATCTCATTTTGTATCCTGATTTTTTAATGGAAACCACATACAGGTTAGCAAAAGAAGCATACCTTAGTCTAACTCGCATTTCATGAGAATTAAACTTTGGATGGAAGCTGTCTGAATCAACCCCCTTATTCCACAGACGGATTTGGCTACCTAAGAAAAGCAAAGCAAATTACATTGTGTTGCATTCATACTAATACCTATGCTGCCAAAATAGGTTACATGACTCATGTTTGTTTTAAATACACAACTTTCTCACAGATTTTGAAGCATTCTTTGTTGCTAAATAACCCCTAATATGCTCGAGTCACAATCTCATTTTGTATCCTGATTTTACATAATTTAACAGCAAAAAATATGGTTACCTGCTGCAACTTTGGTTAACTGAAGAAGAGAAAAGAATAATTACGAACCTAGAAGAAGTAGGTTGCTGGTGGTGGAGGCAGAAGGGCGGGTGCCGGAGGTCTTCGGCGGTGCCTGGTGGTCGCTGGTGGGTGGAGGCAAAGGGTGGTTGTCGGATGGCTTCGGCGGTGGCTGGTGGTCTCTGGTGGGTGGAGGCGAGAGGGATTTCGAGTTCGGGAGGCGGTGATTTGGAGCGGGGCGGCTGCAGCCTCCGCTTCTTCGACTATCGATGTTCATATTTGCAGAAGTTGAGGGGGATTTAGGGCGGGGTAGAGGTCTAGAAAGAACCCTTGGTGAAGGGGATTTAGGGCGGGGCGGGGCGGAGGAGGAGGAGGGTAAAAAAACCCGGACGAAGGAGAGATCAGAAAGGGGTGAGTTCTCGCTTGAGAGGGTGCCAAGTCATACCCTTGGTTTTTGTTTTTATATAGATATAGATTTTATTAGTTAACAACACTAATAAATACTATATATTAATATCTTAAAAATAAGTTAAATACCATATTTAATGTTTGTTATATTTTAAAGATCTCAACAAGAACTTTGTAATGATATATTTGGTGCAAAATAGTTTACACTTTTATGTCTTAAATATATAAAATAAAATATTAGACAGCAAAAATTAAGTTTTTGTTTTAATGTTAACTTAATATTTTTAATCATGTACGACTCTTATTAATTATTAATAAGAATTATAATCAAATAATCAAATCACATATTCTGTATTGGTTTTTGATTGAAATATTGCATTGTTATTTTGTGTAAAATATTATATTTATATGTTAATTATTTAAAAACGACATAAGTATATCAAAATGTATAATTAATGACAAAATCAAAACTTTTGTGAACATAAAAACTAAACTCTGCATTACTTGAATGTCCACTGAATAGGGAATTCCAATTTTTTTTTTCTGGGTTATCATTTTAGACAAGAATTTAATGATTAATTAACTTTTGATTTATTATATTTTGATAGAAAAACCGACCAACACAAAATCACACCCCTTGGGAGGAAATGAACGATACAATCTCAATAGATGATCTTTTTCACTTGTAAGAGTCGATTCTTGGAGATGTACAAGAACACTATTTTAGTTGTACTACTGGTATTACAAATACGTTGTAGAAACTTCAAATCAGAAGAAAACTAGCCACGATAACGTTCTTGCCTTTTATCCATGTGATGTGTGTGTGTGTGTTTTGGACAGTTAAGAGCTGCTGTTTTACCTTCGTTCGCTTTGAGAGAGTAGTGACCTCTCGGGCATGGTGACCGAACGACGCTGACTCCATACCCTGTAGCTTGGGTAGGGGGAAGTTAATTTCAAATTTTTAAATGTTTTTTATTTATTTATAAATATGCTAGGGCTTAATGAAAATACATGCAATATATATATATATATATATATATATATATAATTAAATTAGAAGTCGTTGCATGGAATTGAACTAACACGGTTTATATCATCTTATTTCTTTCCAATTTCTTACAAATAAACCCCCAAAGAAAATGGAGGATGACGATTTCAACTATACGTCCATGGAAGGTCCCCCGAAAACCTCATTCCTCAAACCTCTCCAACAACAACACGACTCCTCACTTTATGCAAGCTTCCACCAGCTCCCTCGCGTGCTATTACTCATAAATAAGTAGCCGCTTTACCAGCCTCTCTTAATCTACATCCATAATTTCCCACTTCACTCTCTCGATCCAGCTTCAGATCATCCTTCCATTGCACAAAATCATTAACATATCGTAAACAACCTGTTCATCATTCAGGTAATTCAATCAATTATCGCTATTTTTGATTCATTGCTGTAAATTAATGTTTCCGATACGTGTTTGTGCTTTTTGATGGTGTGAGGAGCTTCGAATTGTGTTGATCTTCATGAGTTGATTAATTACTGGAAGTTCTGGATCTGGTTTTTGTTTATAATGTAGAATGTATGATGCAAATGCGTACATATTTTGTATTTACTCAAATAGAGCACCTACAGAGAGTGAATGTTGAACGAATTTTTGAGTTTTGATTCAACGGCGTGTTAAAGTTACTTTTTCGGAATTGTTTTGTGTAAATTTGGTTATTGTGATTTTCGAAACGTTGTTGTATTTTTTTTTTCTTAGATAATTGAAATTGAATGTGTTTTGGTGGTGAACATTGATATTTGTGTAGGGAGTGAAGAGATAGAGAGAGAAAGAGTGAGAGACTGGTACGAGCACCTACAGGAAGGCGTCAGAAGGTGCAATGGCGTCGTCATCGACGCATTCCACTGATTCAGGCCCTCAAGCAACGCTGACTCGGCGGTCTTCCCGCAGCGCTGCCACAACCACCTTTACGATGGAGGTTTTTGATAATGAGGTTGTTCCTTCGTCCCTCCAACAAATTGCTCCCATTCTCCGTGTCGCCAACGAAATTCAGCAGGATCGGCCTCGCGTTGCTTATCTATGTATCTCTTCTCTCTTCCCTTCAACTCTTTGATTTCATTCATTAACACGAACTCACCTTTTTTTTCAAACTTGAATCGTGAATTGATTCATCTCAAAATTGCCATATAATTTTATCTTCAAGTTTTTTATGTAATCGATTGCATTCTGCTACTGATTATACCACTGTTGCTTACACATCATAACAGTTAACTATTGCGATTCTGTCTTTGTATAAAAACAGGTCGATTCTATGCATTTGAGAAAGCACATAGGTTGGATCAAAGCTCCAGTGGCCGTGGTGTTCGACAGTTTAAGACAGCTCTCCTTCAACGATTGGAGCGGGTACCCACCTTTTTAGATTAACTCTATGCTATAAACTGAGATTTGATTAAGTTGTTTTTTGGAAGGAAATTTAAAATCAGAAACAGTTGATTTGAAATCTCAAGTCGTTGAAGTCAAATAGTCAAATACAGTAGCAGTTCATACGATCGATCAAGTTAATTATAATTTTATTTAAATATATATACAACATCTTTTTGGATAAAAAGGAATGCGATTGAAACGAATAAAGATGATATTGGCTATAGATACGCTAAAGTAATTAATTAGTAAGTTATGAATGATTTAATTATTTTTATTGAGTTGAATATGATTAAAAAAAAGCTTTGTTTTACGTATGATACAATACACCAAAATGAGATTATTTAACCAGAGACAATTTTGCTTCATCAAGTTTTTTCTTTCAGTTTATACATTTTTATACAGCTGAATAAGATAATAATAAATATTTTCTTCAAGCATCTACTTTTTTTATTTATAATTATCATATAAATATTTTTTAAACAATTAATCATATACAAATAGGGTTGCGTTTATGTAAGATCAATCTGTTTTTGTGAGACCTGTAAAACCACAAAATAACATTAAAACTTCATAACAATTCATTGTAAAAGTAAGAAAAACAACGAACATTCACAGCGAAAACATTGTGAAGGTTTTTTTTTTAAAGTACCTTCACAATCTTTTGTTGTGAAGGTTTAGGACTTTAGGCTATATTTGGCAAACTAGCTGATAAACTAGCTTATGACTTATAAGCTAGCTGGTAGCTGATAAGCTAGTTGATAAATAAATCACGTTTGACAAAAAAAAAGTAGGTTATAAGTGAAAGCTTGACTATATTTTAATTGTAATATAAGAACTACCAATAGATTTCTTTAAAAAAGTTATTATCATCCTTGATGATATAACGACTTCTATGTCTAATACTTGAAATGGGAGGGAGTATCTCCTTGTTCCGTACAGAACTTTCCTGTACTCTGCGATTTTGGTCAATAAATAATCTAAAGTTTTGGTTTAATTCGCACTGTTCGCTTACACTACGTAAATCTTTGGTCTGCCTGCAAACGAATTGAAACCCTAATCCGAAAAAGATTAACTGAAAATGAGAGTGTGGTTCATCAGGAAAATGCTGCAAGTCTTGCAGCTCGTGTCAAGAAGACGGATGCGCGGGAAATTGAGAGCTACTACAAACAATATTATGAGAAATATGTCATGGCACTTGATCAGGGCGAAAAAGCAGATAGGTAAATTGATCAAGCATTTGTATTTTGTTTGTTGAAGAAAATGTAAGAAAATAAAGAGAAGAAAACAATAAATTGATTCATGGCTTCTTCTTGCTGTTAATGTTGCTCTGAACATTAGAGCCCAATTGGGGAAAGCTTACCAGGTGGCCGGAGTGCTGTTTGAAGTACTTTGCTCGGTTAACAAGTCTGAAAAGGATGAAGAAGTTCCCGCTGATGTCAGTTTCCCAATATTTTTCTTTTGAACTAGTTTGTTTGCGTTTCCTTAATATCCCATAATGTTTATGACTCTTTCCGTTTAGATCATCGAATCAGCCAGAGATATTGAGGCAAAGCAGGGTATATACGCACCCTACAACATTCTCCCCCTCGATTCTGCAGGTGAGTCGCAGTGCATCATGCAGTTTGAAGAGGTACCCACTCTTGACTCTCCCACTTTCTATATCTTTTGCTTTTTTCAAGGAAAAATGGCCATTTTTATCTAAGTTTTTAAAATTTTATCAAACTACAGATTAAGGCAGCAGTATCTGCTCTCCGGAACACTAGCGGTTTGAATTGGCCCGCCTCAGTTGATCCACAGCGGCAGAGATCAGGACAGTTGGATATTCTTGATTGGCTAAGGGGAATGTTTGGGTTTCAGGCATGTGGTCTTTGCACCTTAATTCTATTTTTTTTTGATGATGCCGACAGTTTGAATATTGTTTGCTAACCCTCTCTATATAGTTTATTTTTTAACATATGTTTGAAAATATTTCCAGAGAGACAATGTCAGGAACCAGAGGGAGCATTTGATCTTGCAACTTGCCCATCCTCAAGCAAGGCTTATGCCTAAGCCTGAGTCCAGTAACAAGGCATGCGCCTCTTATGAAACTTTAGTTCTGTTTATTTTCATGGAACTTTCTTGATTTTTAGAATGCTATATATTCCACCAATCCCAAAATTATAGCTCCCCATGTAACTTACTTGTAGCAGGAGAGCAGATGGGTAACATGGGTTATGATGTTCACATGCATCAACAACATTTTTTGTTTTGAGCATGTGCATCAACAATGTCCACTTTTCTTCTTTATTATTTTCAAGTTTTATTTTTTCGTAAACTTTACTTTCCCATATTTGTGCTCAAGAGGACTGGTCACGTTCCGCTACTTAATTTTGAAAACTACTGTTATGCAGCTTGATGATCGAGCTGTTGATGGAGTTATGACCAAGCTCTTCAAAAATTATAAAACCTGGTGCAAGTACCTGGGAAAGAAACATAGCTTAAGGTGAGTACTGTTAGCATTGTTCTTGATAGTACTTCTCATGGTAGTTGATAGCTGTGTGTATAGGATTTTTCTGTGCTTCATAAGTTAAAAGTTACTTGTGTTAATGATTTGCAGGCTCCCAAAAGGACACCAAGAAGTTCAACAGAGAAAGCTACTTTACATGGGCCTATATCTTCTTATCTGGGGTGAAGCAGCTAACGTACGCTTTATGCCAGAGTGCCTGTGCTACATCTTTCACAATGTAAGTATTTCATTTGTCTGTTACAACTCTGTAGGAGATGCTAATTAATTTATACATTAAATCAAATACTGGGGATCATTCTCCTGACCAAGTCATGCTATCCTTCAGATGGCATATGAACTACATGGCTTGTTAACCGGAAATGTTAGTGTTGTTACTGGAGAAAACATCAAGCCTTCTTATGGTGGGGATGAAGAGGCCTTCCTTCGCAAAGTTATAACTCCAATTTATCACGTCATAGATGCGGTACCACTTGTTGCATTCATGGACATATAGTCAAACTTGATTATATTATTAGAATCATTTGTCATGGTGCTCATTGTTATGCTTTAGGAAACCAAGAGGAGCAGAAATGGGAAGGCCCCCCACTCCGACTGGTGCAATTATGATGATCTTAATGAATATTTCTGGTAAGGTCTTGAAAATCTTTTTGTGATATAAATTGTCATCTTAAGCCTGAGTTTACCTCCTAAGCAATATTTATCTTTTGATATTAAAGGTCACCGGATTGTTTTTCTCTGGGTTGGCCTATGCGTAACGATGGTGAATTTTTTAAGTCAACACGCCTCATGACGCAGGTTCCCTTCTATATATCTAGATGCTGGTGAGTTGAAATGATTGAAGGATTTTTATTAATTCATAAATATGTGATGTCAGGGAAAACTATCATCCCGTCAACAGGCTGGAAGCATGCGAAAGTCCTATTTTGTCGAGACACGATCATTTTGGCATAACTTTCGAAGTTTTGATCGTTTGTGGACATTTCTTATACTGATTCTGCAGGTTAGTAACAAAAAGACAAAAAATCTTTCTGCTGCAAATTTCCTTGTGTAATTATTAATAAACCGTTCAACCGCAGGTTATGTTCATCATTGCATGGGATGATACTTCAGTTTTGGAGATCTTTGACAAGCATGTGCTATATAAGATATCCAGTATATTCATTACAGCTGCATTTCTCCGTCTTTTGCAAAGTATGTTCTTCTTTTTGGCGATAAATGGTTCTCCTTACACTTATTATTACTTGTATTCTTTCATTTTGTCCACTAATAATGAGATAACATGAAAGTTATATTGGAGTAGTTTGGCTGATCTGATTCTTGATAAATGATTCTGTCAAAAGCTAATGAAAGTCTTTATTAATGGTTTAAATAATGGTCACCTTTGTTTTATGGGCCCCATCTCCATTTCTTTTCACAGCAAGCAAGTGGGATCCACAACCACATATTTATTTCTTTTCATGCCGTGTCAAATGGACACAAAAACCGAAATCTTAAATGACCAAAAACAAATAGGCCTTCTGTTCTGTTAGATCCATATTAACGAGTTATATGCTTTGGAATACATTATATCCTGCTTCTAATGAAACAAACATTTAGCAAGTGTACTACATGCAAACACAAACAGAGACATAACACATTAACATCTGAAAAACTAACTTAGAAATGTTGGCTGACCAAGCCTTAATGCATGAAATGTTCCTGTTCAATCATGATATCGTTAACATTTCCATGCAAAGATTTACTCCCCCCCCCTGTTGCATTCTTTCATTCACCTTTCTATAAGGGTTCTTTATTGTATGCTATGGACACGGTATGGAGTTTTTTTACTTATGGTTCTTGTATGGTTTATTGTCTCCTCCCCCTGTATCAATCCCTACATGATTCAGTTGAGGATTTTCTATGTAGATGCCTAGTGGATGCCAAGCATGCACTTACAAGGTGAGATATGAGTCTTCATCAAGGTTCACTCCTGAATTCTTCCGAAAGTTCTAGGGATATCTAGTATTCTCTAGTTCTAGGAATCTCTCGTATCTCGTATCTTTCTATAATACTCTTGATGCTTGTTAGTCTTGGGCATTTTTGTAGATAAACCTAATACCTTTTCAGGACCAGTAGGTTCCCCTGAGAAATTTCTGTCCCCTATAAAGTGGGTAGGGAGTTCTCATTTGTAAAGGTCACATGAGTCATAATTTGTGAATTTTTTTGACAAAAAGTATTGCGGAGACAGGATTTGAACCCGTGACCTCTATTAGATGGTCACAAAAAACAAAATGCAAAAAAAACACATACAACTATGTCGTATTATGATATGTATAGCAGTATAGTAATGGGGGAACATGGGACAAAAAAGAAATCCAATTGGTTTCAGACTTGGTACAATCCAAGGTATAATTGGTTGATGATTTCTAGACGTTTCGAATAATAGACGATACCTTTGACATTAATAGAATAAAGTAATGGAGTTACCATTGAATTCTCGGTCATCTGATCCTTGCTGCCATCTAACAACCTACTTGCATCTCATCCGACCCTTGCAGCAATGTGGCCAGTGCTAACAACTTTTGCAACCGAGGCGATTGTAATTTGCTCTTAACTTGGTTGTTCCTATTCTTAGTTAGCTCTTTCCCTGGAATGTTCAGTTCTTGATTGATGGCCCAAATCATGTTTGGAGAATAAGTGATGGGTGTCACCTGTTAGTGTCTTTTGGCCCTAGCCACTGTGTAAAAACTCCATGCACCACTACACACTTCTTGATTCAGATCAAGTCAGTGCGATACAATGTGGTTCTCCTTGGACTTGTCACTTGTCGTCATGGCATATCTGATGTCGTGAGACCTGATATGGCAGTTCTGAGTCATCTCCTAGCATGTATTATAGCTGCTATGGTTGGATTTAAATGAATGCTTTTCTCACAGTAATGTTCTTCAGGAGTTACATGTGAAGTGCTCTCCTTGACCTATTGGGATTTTATATCGAGATTTCTTTTTAGGAGTAGAATAGGTTAGTCAAGAAGGGCAGCCATCTAGACAGGAGTAGTGATCCAGTTGGGAGGAAGCCCATCATGATTTTTGTCAGTTTCTAGATGAGGTGCTTCCTGCTGCTTGTTCTTTTCTGTTTTGTCCACATTTTTTTGTTTTTGAAGGTTCCATCGATTTTTAACTTGTGATGTGGGAATGCTCAATATGTATCTTCATGGGTGTTGGAAGATAGAAATAGATTAAAGTAAGACCAGGCATTGTTAGCCTCAGCCTGTAAATCGGTCCATCAGTCAACTATTGTACCAGATATTAATGTATATTCTTATCAATATATCACATGGAAAACTTTCTTTCAACTACCCTAGACAACAGAGAGAGAAAGAACTATTATAAATGATAAATTAGATTATTCATTGGAATATGTTTTCTATAGCTTTGCTGAGAAAGCAGGTCCGAGGTAGCAGATTTATGAAACCAATGTATAAAATACGAAGCCCTTAAGAACTCCCTTGGAGGGTTAAAGGCCTACGATCCTGTCAGTTCTACATCAATGTTTCCAATGATGGAATTCAGAATATGAGCAAAGAGATAATAACCATTACATGGTGATATTTTGTATGAAGTCTTCAGCATCCAGATATTTTGAGCATATTTTCATACCATGTGTTTTGAGGAAGAAAATTAATTTCATGGCGAAACATACTTTGGGATGCAGTTGTCTATATTACTTAACTGTGTTTTTTTATTTGCTGTAGGTATCTTGGACCTTATTCTGAACTTCCCTGGCTATCGTAGATGGAGGTTCACTGATCTGTTGAGGATAGTTCTGAAGATTGTTGGTAGCCTCGGATGGTCTATTATTCTCCCGTTATGTTATGCACAGCAAGCTGACCCTAATGCATTAATCTTTGGGCAACTCAAAAACTATATTTCTTTTCTTGATCAATTGAAAGGCATTCCTCCTCTATATCTTATGGCTGTGGCATTATATTTGCTTCCGAATTTACTCGCAGCAGTTTTGTTCATATTTCCTATGCTTCGACGTTGGATTGAGAACTCTGATTGGCTTATCGTTAGATTTTTCCTATGGTGGTCACAGGTATACCATGAATTTTGCATATTATTCTAATTGTTCAAATTCCAGTTTCATACCCCCTACTTTGTCAGAAGTGTGTGGGATAGATTATAGAAACTAGCATATACCTAGTGTGTCATTATCATAAGGATATGTTGCACTATTCCTCCCATAGATTTTCGACTGCATTCAAATATGCTCCCATCTTGAACTTTTAGCTTTATATTGTTGTTAAAATTATTATTATTGGTACTTCATTCACTATTAACCGCTCATTTGAATAATGTATTTATGGCATTTTAAAGTTAAAAAACACCTTATCAGATGTGTATTCAGATGGGTGTTTCTTTGGAAAAATCATACTTCTGCTCTAACATATTAAATGGCTTTGTTTTCCCAAAATATGGTGTTTTTCTACTAAGGTTCTACAGCAAGACCTTTTGTCATGCTATGTTTTTTTATCTTTCCAATCAGTAGCCTGCTAACATGATGTTTTTGAAGTCCAAACTCTACTCCTACGTCTTCTTGGCTATATTGTAATCAATAACTGTGTATTTAGCATCCTTCGCTAAGACAACACAAGAAACAGAATGGTCCGTCAAAATTCAAAACTTTTTTGGGGTTAAGAATCTCGATTTGTTTGTTATAGAATATGACAGAGTTGAATCTCTTTTTCATACACAAAGTTGTTCATCTTGTATGTCCTTTGTCCGTTTCTCTGCAGCCCAGGATCTATGTGGGGAGGGGAATGCATGAAAGTCAGTTTGCCCTTATAAAGTATGTACTTTTTGATTTGTTTACACCATGCTACTTCTTAGACAGTTATCTGAAATTTTATTAATAACTTGACTGTTATTACAGGTATACTCTCTTTTGGGTGGTTCTTCTATGTTCAAAATTTGCTTTTAGCTTTTTTATTCAGGTATTGCACTCTCTCCAAAGTTGTAACTCTACGTAAAAATGGAACAACATTGTAGCAATAATATTTCTGTTCGTCCTTAGATAAAACCACTAGTTGATCCGACAAAAGATATTATGAAAATCAGTCGCGTTCAATATGCTTGGCATGAATTCTTCCCAGAAGGTATGTTTTGAACTCTAGGTTTTTCTTTTCTTCTTTCCTTCTGGACAGTTAATTTTATAATGCATCTGCAGCTAAAAACAACCTTGGAGCTGTTGCTGCACTCTGGATGCCTGTTATATTGGTGTGTTATACTGCCTATTTGCTTTTAGTTTTCATATTTCCTAGTTTTCTTTTCTAATTGTAGGTGCTAACATTCTTCTTCTTTGTTAGCAAGTTCATTTCTAACTGTTCATTGGTATGATATGACATGTATTATCCAGGTCTACTTTATGGACACTCAGATCTGGTATGCTATATATGCAACTTTGTGTGGTGGAATTATTGGGGCCTTTGATCGTCTGGGAGAGGTACTTCATTTACTCTTTCTTATGTTTCTATTGGGTCTGCCACATGAGTGTAATCTCTTGTTTTCGACTTGGATTAGCTGAAATAAATCAAAAAGAAGAAAATGATGTTTCTCTTTTCACTATATTATAAGTTAATATGTGATGCTGTCAGTTGCAACTGTTCAGGGTTAAAAAGATACTTCAGTTTTTAATAAAAAATTCCTGAAGATAACCCAGAACAAATATGAAAAAACACCAGAAATTGTTGTCCTGGTTCATTGCAAAATGAAAGAATCCAAACACATTATAAGCAAATTTCATGGAGAACAAAACAAGATAAGCATTATATATGGATTTCCATGAATCAATCGAGTAAATGTAATGAAAAAGAAACGAATATCTGATAACTAAATAAAGAAGAAATAACTATAGGCACAGCATCATGACGTAACGTATTCCAATTATGTCAAAACAAACACAGTGGTGCCCAATGAAAACGAGTGAAACTTTCAAATTAGAAATAAATTCCAAGATTACTAAAATAGTAATAATTAAGTGAATCTAATATATCCTTTTAAGAAGCATAAAGATGCAAGTTGCATGAAGAGGACATGGATTTTTTTGTTAATTTTTCTATTTCAGCAATGTGTGAATTTAGAAATAATAACTTTTAGCACTATAAAAGCATATTATGAAAATTTCTGAAAACAATTTATTTATAGAACTCATTGATGACTCCAACAAGAGACAGATCTATCAATCTATGATCAATTAATACAAATTTTCAAGAGAGACAGAAATGGAACTTTCATGAGGAAAAAGTATTTTAGAAAATCTTATATTGGCCCCTTATGATCGCAATTAAGATGAAGTTTGACAATGACTTTTAGCGTTCACCCAGAAGACCAGCATCTGAAAACCTTGCATCTCCCAGGATGCATAGATGGTCTTAAGCATGGGTTGCCTATTACACTGTTTGCTGGATCTCATCATTGAATTATTTTCTCATTTCTTGAATTTTCTTGGGGTCAAAGATTAGCAGGTTTTCAGAAAGCAAAGGTTGAGCTTACTCTCTCAAGTACATAGTTTGTACTTTCCTGTGGACTTTTAGATAGGGGTCAATATGGCTGTATTCTACTCTTGTGGGGACTTCTAGTTGAGTAAAGATACAGCTGTCGATATGACTATATTCTAAACTGCGGAATTATAAAAAAATATTGATATAAAAAGCAGATAGCTACTTTAGTTCATTAATATATAGGTCTGATTCAAGTTACTTTTAAGTGACTGGGATGAGCATGATTGCTATGATGTAGAATCTTATGCAATCTGTTTTCTTGTTTGATGTGATGTTTTATCCTCTAAACACTCTCCGTTGCCCGTTGGTTGTCTCATGGTAAACATTAATGGGGTTTTTTTCCTCACAGATACGAACTCTGATCATGCTAAGGTCCCGCTTCCAGTCTATACCTGGTGCATTCAATGCAAATTTGGTTCCTTCTGATACTAAGAAGAAAGGATTTTCTTTATCTAAGCGTTTTGTAGAGGTATTTTTGTTTTTGTAGATGTAATGTTCAAGAACGTTCTACAAATGACAGTGAGAAATGTGATAGTACTATTCTACTGTACAAATAGGTTACACCTAATCGCAGAAGTGAAGCTGCAAAATTTTCTCAGCTGTGGAATGAAGTTGTAGGTAGTTTCCGTGAAGAAGATCTCATAAGTGACAGGAAAGGCTGTTTGACCAACTTCTTTGATTTGTTTATCACTCTGCAGTTTTTGTGAAATAGAATTGAAACTTAACTGGGTAGTTAGCTATTACAGGGAGATGGACCTGATGCTAGTTCCATATTCTTCAGATCCTAGCCTTAAAGTAGTTCAGTGGCCCCCATTTCTGCTTGCTAGCAAGGTTGGTTTAGTCTCAATTACTATCTATCTGTTTAATGCATCCTTTGGCTGATTTCTTCTATTGTTTTAGATCCCAGTCGCAATTGATATGGCAGTTCAATTTCGGTACAAGGACTCTGATCTCTGGAAGCGTATATGTGCTGATGAATATATGAAATGTGCTGTTATCGAATGCTACGAAACCTTCAAAAATGTCCTGAACACTGTGGTTGTTGGACAAGCTGAGCAAAGGTTGTCCATGCTACCTATTACTAAATCTTTTGATTTTCTTCATCCTTCAAGTAAGATGATCACAGTCTGTTTTTGAGTGGTATATTCTTAGTAATTCAATCCACTTGTTTGTGCATAGGATGAATTCTTTCTTTAGTAATTCAGCTGCATTGGAGGTGAATTTGCTGCAGTATTTTTTATTTACCTTACACCTTCAAAACCTTCTATTACCATTTCCCTTTCTTCCCCCTATCTACAATTGTTAAAAGCTAATTAGTGCCACCCACGATGCACCTAGATAGATTCCACTTGTAAACTCTCTCTTAGCCCTGAATATATACTATATTGGGTTGGATTTTTAGGGTGTTTCTGTACTATCCCATAGACATATAAGTCTTGTCTGGGTGTTCCTCTGGGGAAACACACATTTTTATCCCTCCTCTTTTAGTGCTTGAATGACCATTAAAGCTCTTGAATGTGCTATAGAAACCTTATTCTGCCACTGCAGCAATCATTTTTTCCTGTTGACAGGATTATTGGCACCATAATTAAAGAAGTTGAAAGTAACATAGCAAAGAACTCCTTTCTTACCAACTTTAGAATGGGTTCTCTACCTACTCTCTGCAACCAATTTGTGAAGCTGGTAGAAATGTTGGTGAGTACTTCATATAAAGGTAGTTAGTTCTACTTGTTAACTTAGTAATCTCTTTTAACGTGAAAAACTTCTAATATTGCAGAAAAATGCTGATGAATCTAAGCACGACGTTGTAGTTTTGCTACTTCAGGACATGTTAGAAGTAGTTACCCGCGATATGATGGTCAATGAAGTTCGGTTAGTGATCTTGAGTATTCTTTTAAATACACTAATAGTTCATTAGTTCTTCTCTTATATGATCTGCATACAAAATAATAACTAGTATTTGTATACTTCAGTGAATTGGCAGAACTTGGACAGGATTCAGGTAGGCAGCTTTTTGAAAAAGCTACGGACTCAAAACCTGCTATTGCCTTTCCTCCTCCAGTTACCTCCCAGTGGGAAGAACAGGTTATACTTATCTTTAAATCCAACGCATTATGCAACAAGTGAGTTGGTACTTTAATCTTAGTCAACAGTTACAGATTGTCACCACTTAATTGTTATCATTACACAGATAAAGCGTCTTTATCTCCTTCTCACAGTAAAAGAATCTGCCATGGATGTGCCTAAAAACCTTGAAGCACAGCGGAGAATCATGTTCTTTACCAATTCATTGTTCATGGATATGCCACGTGCACCTCGAGTGCGTAAAATGCTATCATTTAGGTAAAACAAACATGTCCTCAAGTTAACTATATTGGCAATATGTTAAAGTTCTTATTAACAGGGAATATGTCACATGTTTTCACTGTAAGTCAGTGTGTATGACTCAGTACAGACAAAAGCTACTGTGGCAGGAAGGTTCCAATTAGTTTGTATTTTGTTTGTGAGGTACCCTATAGGCTATATCTGAAAAGTTGGAATTGAGAGTTTAAATTTCCATGTGCAAAAAAAAATGCAGAGTAGACCACAAGTTTTATTTTACGTTTACACTTTACATCATTTATGTTGGTTGTACATGAAACCACAAAATGTTTTAACTTGTCAACATGATACAATTATATTCACTTGGAATTGCAGTGTCATGACCCCCTACTATAGTGAAGAGACGGTCTATTCAAAGAGTGACCTCGATGTGGAGAATGAAGATGGTATATCAATCAAATTTTACCTGCGAAAGATCTTCCCAGGTTTGAATATTCTAGCCCTTACTTTTTCATATATGCTACTTTTCTGTATGCATTCAAATGATTTAATAGTCCTGTTATTTTACTTTATTCAGATGAATGGGAGAACTTCATGGAGCGCATCAACTGTAAAGAAGACAGTGAAATTTTTGATAGTGATGAAAACATTTTACAGCTACGTCACTGGGTCTCCTTAAGAGGGCAGACACTTTGCAGAACTGGTACATGGAAATTAATTTTTTTCTTCAGATGCTTTCAGGCATTTTAGTTCAATTGCTAACGAGATATTAGTTGTCCAGTTAGAGGGATGATGTACTACAGAAGGGCGTTGAAGCTTCAGGCTTTCCTTGACATGGCTAGTGAAAAAGGCAAGAACATATATTTGAGCATTTAGTGCAGTAGGTTCTATAACTTGTGTTTACCCTTTGAGAAAAAATCTTATTCCATCCATGCAGTTAAAACTGCAAGTTTCTTTTTGGAATTCCCCCTATTGATGAAAACATCATTGTCATCACTGCAAAGTACTTGTGATGTTGATTTTAGTCCACTTGAACTGCTTAAATTCGAACAGCAAGAGTCCATTTAAATATATCCCCTTTGCCATGACTGAAGGGTATTTTTACCTTTTCACTAGTACTTAAGTACTTATATTAATATGTGTATAGAGCTAATTTTTGGAACGTTCATGGATGATGAGTATATACTTAACTTTTTGGAGGTAAATTCTGTCCCTAACTCTATATGCGAACTGAGCAGAAATGCTAGAAGGCTACAAAGCTGTCACCATTCCATCAGAAGAAGACAAGAAAAGTCAGAGATCATTGTATGCTCAATTGGAGGCCATTGCTGATATGAAATTCACTTATGTAGCTACATGTCAAATTTATGGTAACCAGAAGCGCACTGGAGACCGTCGTGCAACAGACATTTTGAATTTGATGGTTAAGTAAGTATTTGATGCAATAATAGAGATTTCACATGTTTTTGTGGTCAATTAACGGAACTACCTTCTTCCCGATTATTCTTGTACAGCAATCCATCTTTGCGTGTGGCATATATCGATGAAGTTGAAGAAAGAGAAGGAGGAAAATCGCAGAAGGTCTACTATTCTGTCTTGGTCAAAGCTGTAGAGAATCTTGATCAGGTAATTAACATTTTATTTTTCTCACTATTCATCATGTTCACTTTGACTTCTTGTAGTACTGACCACATCTTTTTTCCTCTTGTAGGAAATTTACAGGATTAGATTACCTGGCTCTCCCAAAATAGGAGAAGGGAAGCCTGAGAATCAGAACCATGCCATCATTTTTACAAGAGGGGAAGCTCTTCAGACTATTGACATGAATCAGGTATATACCCAAGCATTTGAATAATTGTTGACTCTTCAATTTTATAAATAACTTGCACCGTCTTGTGTCTCAGGACAACTATTTGGAAGAAGCTTTCAAAATGCGGAACTTGCTTGAAGAATTTAATGAGGATCATGGAGTGAGACCCCCAACAATTTTGGGTGTTCGGGAGCATATCTTTACTGGAAGGTTAGATAAAAGTTAAATTGGCTTTAGATCTTTGTTCAGGCTTAACTATGACTCATATTTGATATCATACCATAACTCTGCTGCAGTGTTTCTTCATTGGCTTGGTTTATGTCAAATCAAGAAACGAGTTTTGTCACCATTGGTCAACGAGTTCTTGCAAGACCTTTGAAGTATGTTTTACTTTTTCTTAACATATTACTTACATGTGATACCTTATTTTTTTTCCATTTACTCGAGGTGCATGCTTATGAAAATTATATACAACTCAAGAAACAAGTGAGATGAGAGTGCAACGAGTGAATTGGAGATTAATGAGAAAGTTCACATATTTTGATAGGTTTCATATTTTTATATAACCTTATGCAAAGAAAAACAAGAGATTTCTTCTCAAATCCTGTGGATATTTTTATGGGTCTGAAGAAAATGATGAGTTAATAAACTTCTAGTGTTTCATATTAAGAGACCATAAAATGGAAAAGTGATAGGTTCCTCTCTCTCTCTCTCTCTCCTTCCATAACTCATTTGATGCTGCTGTAAAACTCAGAATGTTGCTATTTGTAAATCCATTATGCATCAGGGTTCGGTTCCACTATGGGCATCCAGATGTCTTTGATAGAATTTTTCACATCACACGAGGTGGCATCAGCAAAGCTTCGAAAGGCATCAATCTTAGCGAGGATATATTTGCAGGTAGATTTGTGTGTTTGTATGTATGTATGTATATATGTATATATGCATATGTAATATGTATGTGTGTGTATTTTGTATTGAATATCTCAAAACTTATGGAGACTCGTTGACATGTAGGGTTCAATTCAACACTCAGACGTGGCAATATAACTCACCATGAGTACATGCAAGTTGGGAAGGGGAGAGACGTCGGTCTCAACCAAATCTCACTTTTCGAAGCAAAAGTTGCATGTGGTAATGGCGAGCAGACCTTGAGTCGGGATATCTACAGACTAGGTCACCGCTTTGATTTCTTCCGGATGCTTTCTTGTTACCATACGACAACAGGCTTCTATGTCAGCTCTATGGTAACTTTCTTTGAGATCATTTTCTGTCTTTCTGTACACATTACACCATAAGATGTATGTATATAATCTTAGTTTCATAACTAAGCTTAAAGTTTCAACAGTTATGATAAATGCAAATATTAATAAAAGAGTCACAAGAATAACCATAAATACATAGTTTATAAGGGCATATTCAAACTAGATTCATGAATCATGACTGAATGCCATGCTAAATTTAGTTTCTTTTAGCATTTAGAAATTCTCCCAAATTCCCCCCCCCCCCCTTCTCTCTCTATATATATGTGTGTGTGCCCGTTCCTGACATTTTATAGGCCCTGGGCGAAATGTAAAATGGGGCCCTCGATAAGTACGAAAAAAAGTCTTTAATATATCGTTTTTACCATAATAAATATCATTAAATTCAAAAATTATAATAATCTATATAAAACCGCTTTTTCGAGTATTCCTAAACACGAAATCAATCAATTATTAATTCTAAATTAATATATCTATCATATCATTTTTACATAACATTGTTAATTTGTTCCACCGTCAAAAACATTCTTATGATATTCATTTAACATATAGATTGAGATCATTTTGGGTCACAATGTTGACTATTCAGAGTAACACATTACACAAATCAATATAAATCAGTTGAGTTTTCATCTCACCTCAGGTTATGTTTTAAACTTTTAGGATTAAAATCAAAAGTCCATGTTGGTTATAGTTTGAGATTGTATTACTGTTTTAGAGATAGAAGATTAGTTAAGAGGTAATAAAGAGCCGGTAATAATGTTTGAAAAAACAAGGATATAGATATAGGTTGGACCGTTTCATATGGTTGGTAATTTTCTTTCAAAAGGTAAGAGTTCTCTTAGTTAATAACTAGAAATCTACTATATTCTAATATAAATATATAATTCATGCGGATGGAATAATCAAAAGAGTCGGTGGTAGATGAATGATGGAAAATATATCAAAGTTTTCTAGGCAAGTATTTTTAGACTTTGGTACTAGCTAACAAAAATTAGAGAAAAGATAAACAATACTATGAAATAAACGATCAATTAACTTTTTACATATTTTCTTTTCCAATGTATATTAATAAATACATGTTTGAGCCCTTAATATAATACGAAATTCTTTAGGTTTTATATATTACACTTTTGGTTTTCTAATAGGACAAGTAGGAGATGAATCTCAGAATATATCAAGGTTTTCTAAGCAAATAGTTTTAGACTTTGGTACTAGATAAAAGAAAATCTAGAGAAACTATAAGCAATCATATAAAATGAACGACCAATTGACCTTTTACAAATTTTATTTTCCAATGTAATTATTAATACATGTTTGGACCCTTAACATAATACGAAATTCTTTTGAGTTCTATTAAATAGTAAAAGAATTTGTGTGTCTTTTTATTTAGTAATTCTTTTCACTACTAATATAGTAACATATACTAAAAAATTTGGGCCCCTACCTCTCGTGGGCCCTGGGAGTACGCCCGGCCCCCCCTCCCCCAGGCACGGCCTTGTGTGTGGTGTGTGTGTGTGTGTGTACCTACTTGGCATTTTCCTCCTAGCTGACACTGAATTTTTGTTGATACTTTCCAGATGGTAGTCCTTACGGTGTATGCATTCTTGTATGGAAAGCTATACCTAGCTTTAAGTGGAATGGAGAAAGCAATCATGAAATCGGCAAGATTAAGGGGAGATAAGGCTCTGAAGGCTGTCATGGCTTCTCAGTCTGTGGTTCAACTTGGTCTTTTGATGGCACTTCCCATGATAATGGAGATTGGACTAGAGAGAGGATTCAGAACAGCATTTGGTGACTTGATAATCATGAACCTCCAACTATCAGCTGTCTTCTTCACATTCTCTCTTGGAACAAAGCTACACTATTTCGGGCGCACAATTTTGCATGGTGGGGCCAAGTACAGAGCCACTGGGCGTGGTTTTGTCGTTAGACACGAGAAGTTTGCAGAAAACTACAGAATGTACTCAAGGAGCCATTTCATAAAAGGAATGGAATTGATGATTTTACTGGTTGTTTATCATGCATATGGCTCAGCATTTGCAAACAGTGACGTCTACTTGTTCCTAACCATTTCCATGTGGTTTCTAGTGTGTTCTTGGTTGTTTGCTCCTTTCCTTTTCAACCCTTCGGGATTCGAGTGGCAGAAAATAGTGGAGGACTGGGATGATTGGTCAGCATGGATCAGCAACCGTGGTGGTATTGGTGTTCCAGCTAACAAGAGTTGGGAATCCTGGTGGGAGGAGGAACAGGATCACCTTCGATCTACTGGGTTTGTAGGACGTCTAATGGAAGTTATCCTCGCTTTCAGATTCTTTATCTACCAGTACGGAATTGTTTATCAGCTTAAAGTCGTCCAAAATGATAAAAGCATCTTGGTAAGCACAATTAGAATAAGTTCCTTCTCTCAATTAAAAATAAATCTACAATTGCTTTAACTGTTTGATCTAAACCTGCAACTGTACAGGTCTATGCTCTATCTTGGCTTGTGATTGCTATCGTTATAGCCATTTTGAAGGTCAGTCAGTGGTCAAACGTATTGAATTCTTTTTCGTATTTTTAGATTCTAGAATGTGAGATCAACGTTTTGGATCTGCAGATTGTATCCATGGGTAGAAAGAGGTTCAGTGCAGATTTCCAGTTGATGTTCCGACTGCTTAAGTTGCTCCTGTTTGTTGGATTCGTTGTCACACTTGTGATGATGTTTCAATTCCTTGGTCTTACCGTTGGTGACCTTTTCGCCAGCTTACTTGCCTTTTTGCCAACCGGATGGGCCATCTTGCAGGTGGGTCCCATTTTCATTTGCCATTCGCATCAAGTAACTTGAATTTTCACTCTGTGGATCCCATTTTCATTTTCATTTTCATTTGCATTTGCAGATAGCACAAGCGTGCAAGCCGGTGGTGAAAGGGATGGGAATGTGGGGATCGGTAAAAGCACTGGGGAGAGGGTACGAGTATCTAATGGGGGTCGTGATTTTCACTCCGGTGGCTATACTTGCATGGTTCCCAATGGTGTATGACTTCCAAACCAGGCTGCTTTTCAACCAGGCTTTCAGCAGAGGTCTACAGATCCAACGAATCTTAGCGGGTGGCAGGAAAAACAGGTGATCAAAGCTAGTGTGTACCTCAATCAACCAATAACGCATGGAGGGTCAAAGCTCGAATGCTTAATAATTGACGACCCACCTGAAGAGGTTAGTCGTCGTGTGTTTCCCTTCCTTGAAGATGATGTTCAACGAGAGGCTGGCTTTCATGTCTATGTTTAAACTCGGTACAGCTCTGGAGCTTATTCGTTGCTTAAAGCATCAGCAAACCAACTTTTTGTGTCGATAACCATTGTCACCGCTACAATTTTGATCTACAAACTTATGCCGATTATCGGTGGCCTTTTTTATGTCAAATAAATAGTTGATGAGTTTGTTTTTTAGAATGTCAGGCTTATGATACTCTCTTTTATATTCTTGATATGATATTCGATGATGAAGATCGTAAACTTCAACTAGGATTGATCCAAGGGTATAGATCTTTTCTTATGTTTCTCACCATAACTTTTTTTTTTTCTCTCACTGAAACCCAACCCGTAGTTAATAGGGTTCAACTACTTACCCGTGAGGAGGCATACATGGCCTAACAAATAACTCAAATGACACCTAAACACACCCTTTAGTAAAAAACTTATTAATTAACACTTACATAATATGTTTATAAAATCAAAAGGCCCTTAAATTACATACATTTTTAGAAACTATTTATGATTAAAATAGTTATGTTGGAAGATGACATGAAATGCACATGTGACCAAATAGTAATTGGTGCATGTGACCAAACTAAACCATTTATTCTCTCTCCTATAAGCTAGACTCCCATATACAAAATACATAAAAGTTGGAAATATTTTATAGAAGCCCCGTTTGTTTAAGAATTAGAGTATCTCCAACATCAACATGCTAAAATAAAAAAAAGTTGGAGTTTAGCATTTTTGTTGCTCCAACAGTTATGCTATCCTCTATGCTAAAATAGAGAAAAGAGGAGATAGATAGTAAAAATCTCTAAATAGATGGTTTTCCCTCAAAACCAATCATTACCCCAAAAAACAAACTTTTTTCTCTCAACTTTCCATATATTTTTTAGAGATTTTGAATTTTTTTACTCTATTTAAAAAAAAAACTTTAACATAGTTGTTGGAGATGCTCTTATAGTTTAAAAAATAAGCATTTAGGGTGTGTTTGGTACGCATACATGATAGGACAGGAGAAGGTGGGACAGAACAGAACAGGACAGGACATGATAGAACAGTTGTTCCACGTTTGGTAAGACAGAACTAGACAGAACAGAACAGATAACATTGACCAATTTACTCTTACTAAATTTAAAGAATGAATAAAATATGAAATAGAAGATTTATTGATGTTTTAGAAGAGAATTGGATTTTGTTTTGAGGTTGTATTGGTAAAACATAAGTTTGTTTCACCTTGTTCCAACTTGTTCTATGGGGTGGGGGTGGAACAGGCATGTTCCAGTTTGTTCCACCTTGTTCCAGTCTGTTCCACATAAAAGTCATGCCAAACGTGGGACACTGGACCTTGTTCTATTCTGTCATGCCCTGTCCAGTGTACCAAACGCACCCTTAGTGAAATTTGATGTATTTGTCTAATAAGAAAAAAAATTAATTTGATCTAACGTATTTAGTTTTTTTGAAGTAAATAAGTTAAACGAAAATCATCATGATCTAAACTATGAATTAAAAGTTAGGATTTTTAAGTTTACCATCAATATAATTGCAATATATTATAAGAATATTATAAATATATTTGAGTATTTTCAATAGCTATATTATAACTTTCCTAAAAATCGAATATAAAAAGTCAAATTCTCTATAATTTTTAACATAAATGTTAAAAATGCTATTATACAAACAAAATCTAAATCTACTCAAGAATTAGAATATAAGGGGTCGTTTACAAAACGTACTCGAGTAAGTGCTTACCAAGTCATATTAGTTTACCGGATGAATATGACAAAGACCAAGAATCTTACCCGGTAAAAGCGGAAGCAAGAACCGAGAGTCTTACCCGGTAAGTGAGTGCGATGACTCTTACAATGGTTCGCGCTTACCGGCTAAATTGTTGCATCGATGTCATTTTGGTGGACTAAAATCTTACCCAGTAAGTAAATGATAGTGTTGAATTTATCAATAAGCACGTACCCTGATAAATAATTGGGTAAACGGCCCTAAAATGTAAATAATGATGATATATAATATATTGTTCTTTTTTTCCACGGAAGAATGTCTTGTCAATAGAGATTTATGAAAACAATCTCGTGATCTTTTTTTCATTTGACAGCAATCACAGCATCCACAAAATTGCTATTCTCAGTAATTAAAGAGTAAACTACGATTTTTGTCCTTGTGGTTTGATGTTTATAACGGTTTTCGTCCCTGTGGTTTAAAAACTGCTTTTTTCATTCTTGTGGTTTTCAATTGCTTCCATTTTCGTCCTTGCATCTAACACTGTTAAGTTACGTTGTTAATGTTATAATATATATATATATATTATTGATGCTACATGTGAGTAATATGGAGCAATAGGGAAATTTACCAAACTACCCTTATTCTTGCTCCGTACTCCTCTTCTATCCTATAAATACCCCTTTATCCCTTCCCATTTAATCATCCATCTTCTTCCTCTTCTTGATCTTCTTTTGCCGGAAACCACCAAACCACCAAACACTCTTCCTAAATTGTTTTCGGTATCTAGCGTTTATGTGAGGTTGAGAGTGTTCTTGATATTCGGTGGTGTTCGAGAAGATTTGTTTGTTGATCGTAGATCTTAAGATCCTTCTTAAGCACTTGTAATCTCCTTGGTTGGTAATAAACACTTGCTCTCTCTCTTTGGTGGACGTACACTATCACAACGATAGTGGAACCACGTTAAATCCCGGTGTTATTTTGGTTGTGTTTTACTTGCTATACATATATATATATATATATATATATATATATATATATCTCGTTGTTATATATATATCGTCGATATATACACTTATATATATCTTGCTATATATATATTTATAGATACTAACGTTTCCATCGTTTTTATCTATTTATATATAAATTTCGTGTGAGTTTAATTTTCTACGTTAGAGAATTATTGTGTAACATTTAGATTATTGTTATCCGCATTTGTTGTTGGGTTTATTGTGCACATGGATTTCTACTCGTTTTGGGACCTTAGAAATCATTTGTGAGCTTCTCGTATTTTTGGCACGATGTAAATTTTCCTAACAATTGGTATCAGAGCTTCGGATCTAAATTTTCACTACTGTTGCTCCTACCGCCGATGATGTGGAGCCAGTAGTCAGTCATAATATTCCCAGTTCACCCGTTCCTGATATTGTTCCAGAGTCACCCGATACTGTTGAAGAAGCCATTCCGCCAGTGACTTCTACTAGTGATTCTGAAGAAGAGATTCTGAATGATGGTGGAGACCAAGGAGATACAATCCCAGTTATTGCACAACGGAAAGGTTATTGCACCTACCAGGCGTAGTCAAAGGACTATTCGTCCGCCGAATAGGTACGGAGATTGAGATTTTGCTAACATGAGTTTTATAGATCAGCTGGAGTTTGCTTTGCATGTAGGGCAAGAAGAGCCGCTTGATGTAAAGGAGGCGTTGGCCTCAACCCACAGTTCGAAATGGCTTGGTGCCATGCAAGAATAGATGGAAGCTCTCTCGAAGAACAACACTTGGGACTTATGTCCGTTGCCGAAGGGCAGCCGTGCTATTGGTTGCAAGTGGGTTTTCAAAGTCAAAGATGACAATCGGTACAAGGCTCGTCTCATTGCTAAAGGCTTTGCACAACGGAAAGGTATCGAGTATGACGATATTTTTGCTCCCGTTGTTAGACATACATCTATTTGTGTTCTTTTAGCGATCGTGGCTATTCACGATTTGGAGCTAGAACAGCTAGATGTGAAGACCACCTTCCTACACGGAGACTTGGAGGAAACTATCTATATGAAGCAACTTGATGGTTTCGTTTCCGACAGCAAACCAGAATATGTATGTAAGCTCCAGAATTCCCTCTATGGACTTAAACAGTCGCCTCGACAATGGTATAAGAAGTTTGATTCGTTTATGCTCACTCTGGGATTTGAGCGCAGTGAAAAGGATGCTTGTGTCTATCATAGACAAAGCGGTGGTATTTTCACTTACTTACTTCTTTATGTAGATGACATGCTTATTGCCTGCAAGGACCGGTCAGAGATCGAACGTCTAAAAGATAAGTTGAAGTCAGAATTTGAAATGAAGGATCTTGGCGCGGCGCAGAAGATTTTAGGCATGGAAATCGTACGGGACAAAAAGTCCCGGACACTCAGGTTGACACAACGAGCGTATATTCAGAAAATTATGAAGCGGTTCAATCTTTATGGTGCCAAGACGTCTAGCACTCCGCTACCGAAGCACATCAAGATTACGAGCGAAGATTGTCCGAAGGACGACAAGGAGATAGCTGAAATGTCAAAGGTTCCATATGCTAGTGCGGCCGGGAGTCTCATGTATGCCATGGTGTGTACTAGGCATGGCAATTTGACCCGACCCGGTGGGGAACCCGGTTCACCTGACCCGACCGGGGCCGGGGATTCCCCGCCAAACTGGGTACCGAGGCCGAGGCCGGGGAAACCCGTTAGTTGAAAACCGGGGATGGGGCCACCCCCCGCCCCGCCCCGGACCCGGTATATATATTAATTAAAAAATATTTTATATATTTATTAAACATATAATCAATTTTATTTTTCTAAACCCATTAGTTACATTACCATCGATACTACCGGAGTACCGGACCTTGAAACATTACTTTTCTAAACCCATTATTAGCAACAAAAACAGCAGCACAATAGTTGTTAAAAAGCCAAAAAAACATAAACGGGTCGGGGAACCGGGTCCAAACCGGGGACGGATTTTTGACCGGGTCTTGACCAATAGTTGACCGGGGCCGGGTTGGGAATCCCTGTACCCGCCCGGGGCCGGGGATGGGGAACCCTGCCCCATACCCGCCCCGTTGCCATGCCTAGTGTGTATCCGTCCCGATCTCGCACATTGTGTCGGAGTGGTGAGTCGGTTTCTCGCGAATCCGGGTCGATCACATTGGGCATCCGTTAAAACGACATTCCGATATTTGAAGGGAACCGAGAAACATGGTCTTATATTTGGTTTGCACAATAACTGTGAAATTGTTGGATATTGTGATTCTGACTATGCAGGTGATCGAGTTGGCTGGAGATCCACATCCGGTTATGTATTTACCTTGGGTGGAACAGTCGTCAGTTGGAGATCACGGTTACAGTCCATTGATGCATTGTCGACCACAGAAGCTGAACTTGTTGCGGCGGTTGAATCTGCAAAGGAAGCGGTCTATTTGAAAGAACTGATAAATGACTTGGGCTTCAAGCAAACATCCGTGCGCATTCTCTGTGATAATCAGGGTGCCATCCATTTGGCAACTAATTTGGCTTTCAGCTCCTGGACAAAGCACATAAATGTGCGTGATGCATATCTTGTTAGATTACATGAAGCAAAGGTCGTCTATTTGAAGAAAGTCCTGACAGACGACAATGTTGCTGATATGTTCACTAAGTCGCTACCGCCAGCTAAGTCTGGGCACTGCTCAAACTTGATCCAGCTCCGTTTGTGTTAGTGCCGTTGGGCACTTTGCGAGAGAGAGAAGATATTACCACAGATGACAAAATGACATCTTTGAAGGAATTACTTTGTTAAGTGCTTAGAGCTTTGCTTATGCTCTTAAGTGCATTTGAGGTTATTTGTTTGCTTGTGACTTTGACGGGTGATGGCCATGCCGAAGCTCGTCACGGTTGGAATGCATTTAGCTACCTCATGCCAATTTGCTTTGTTATCTTGCTGATGATCAACCATTGGGAAGACTCGTATTCGTTGGATTAGGAGTTTCGCTATCAAGGTTCACGTGCATCATAGTGGAGTGTTATAATATATATTAATATACATATATATATATATATATATATATTATTGATGCTACACGTGAGTAATATGGAGCAATAGGGAAATTTACCAAACTACCCTTATTCTTGTTCCCTACTCCTCTTCTATCCTATAAATACCCCTTTATCCCTTCCCATTTAATCATCCATCTTCTTCCTCTTCTTGATCTTCTTTTGCCGGAAACCACCAAACCACCAAACATTCTCCCTAAATCGTTTTCGGTATCTAGTGTTTATGTGAGGTTGAGAGCGTTCTTGTTATTCGGTGGTGTTCGAGAAGATTTGTTTGTTGATCGTGGATCTTAAGATCCTTGTTAAGCACTTGTAATCTCCTTGGTTGGTAATAAACACTTGCTCTCTCTCTTTGGTAGACGTACACTATCACAACGATAGTGGAACCACGTTAAATCTCGGTGTTATTTTGGTTGTGTTTTACTTGCCATACATACATACATATATATATATATATATATATATATATATATATATATATATATATATATATATATATTTATATCGTCAATATATTATATATATATATCTCGTTGTTATATATATATATCGTCAATATATACACTTATATATATCTTGCTATATATATATTTATAGATACTAACGTTTCCATCATTTTTATCTATTTATATATATTTCGTGTGAGTTTAATTTTCTACGTTAGAGAATTATTGTATAACATCTAGATTATTGTTATCCGCATTTGTTGTTGGGTTTATTGTACACTTGGATTTCTACTCGTTTTGGGACCTTAGAAATCATTTGTGAGTTTCTCGTATTTTTGACACGATAACTTTTTTTCCTAACAGTTAAAATGTCCAAAAGCGTATTTGAAAAATTACATATTTAGTCTTTGTTGTATGTAAAGTAATAAATATTTATCCTAAATTTCAATAAATTTGGCACTTATATATATATATATATATATTGTATTTTCTCTTTTTCTTTCTTTATTATATTTTATAACTATATATAACAAATATATATATATATATAGAGAGAGAGAGAGGGGTTCAAAGGAAAACCTCAAATAATTAGAAAACTAAAGAACAACATTAAATGCATAGGATTAGATAAATCAAAGGTTATTATTTGAATGACAGTTTTGTAATTAAAAGGAAGTTGAAGGTAAATCATATAACAAGTTATTTGAGGTTGAGGGTAAAATAGGCAAAAGAAAATTACAAAATCAGATACAAATCTTACAAACCCTACGTATCATTTTCCAAACTCAAACCCTTCCCTATCTCTCTCTGCCGCCGCCACCACCGCCGGCCGCCACCACCTCCGGCCTGCCCTCTCTTCTCTCTGCCGCCGCCACCACCACCACCACCAATCGCCACCACCGCCGACCTATCCTCTTTTCACCGTCGACCGCCACCACCACCGCCGACCGCCACCACCTACGAACTACCATCTCTTCTCTCTGCCGCCGACACCAATTTCACTGTCACCTCAAAGGCAAACGATGAAGACGGTGATTTTGCAGAGCTCTACATTTTCAAATGGACCTCTCTCCTCATCCCTCCAACCACCGTCCTTTTCTCTCTGCCGCCGGCACCACCGCCGACCGCCACCACCTCCGACCTACCGTGGTTTCAGGTTTAAAACTCAGATCTTCGTGGTTTCAGGTTTAAAACTCAGATCTGGTTTAAAAAATATTGACCCTCAGATTTGGTTTAAAACTCAGATTTGGTTAAGTTCAACAAACTCAGATCTTTGTGGTTTCAGGTTTAAAACTCAGATCTGATTTAAAACTCAGATCTTCGTGGTTTCAGGTTCGGTTTTGTGCGTGGTCTTCGTTGTTTCTATTCTCAAAAGCCACCATCGGCGTTGAGTTTCAGACTCGGAGCATGGAGATCGACGACAAGGAGGTTAAGGCTCAGATTTGGGACACTCCAGGTCAGAAACGCTGGCGGCCAGGGAGACATCGGCGGTAATATGCACAAGTGCATACTATGCACAAGTGCATAATATGCACAAATCTGGATTTTATTGAGTTATGAATATTGTTATTCATTGAAGATGGCCTTATAGCGATTTTATCAATTTTCCATTTACTGAGTTGGAATATTCTTGAAGCAAAATGTGTTTAGGAAATATTTATTTTGTTCCAAAGGAAGTGTTCATATTTTTATTTTAAATTGTGTTAAATTAACTTGTCCTCTGTTTATTTAAAAAGTGTACTAATTACAAAAAAAAAATCTCGAAATCAATTTTTACTATTCATCGATATTAGTTTTATCTGGTGTTGAATCTCCAGATATTAGTAAATAAAAATATGCACATTTTTACTATTCATCGATATCATGTTATCTGGTGTTGAATCTCCAGATTTGTGCATATATATGCACAAGTGCATAATATGCACAAGTGCATAATATGCACAAGTGCATAATATGCATTTGTGCATAATATGCACAAGTGCATAATATGCATTTGTGCATATCTTCAAGTTTTTGGCCGGAATTTGCAAGTTTCGTCGGAATCTGCAAGTTTTCGTCGGAGAACCGTCAACTCGCCGGATTCTGCAAGTTTTCGCCGGAGAACCGTCAACTTGCCGGAATCTGCAAGTTTTCGCCGGAGAACCGTCAACTAGCCGGAATCTGCAAGTTTTTGCCGGAGAACCGTCAACTCGTCGGAATCTACAAGTGCTCGCCGGAAAACTGTGATCTCCATATTTATAGGAAAACGATTTATGCCTTATTTGTATTTTTTATATCTGAAATAGTACTGAAATGACATTAATACCCTTTTCATTAATTATAATTAGTTTAATTGTTGATTTTTTATACCCTTTGGATCATGTTGAATCAATGCCTATAAAGGTGTTATTTAGTTTTCTAGTTATTTGAGGTTTTCCCTTGAACCTAACCCTATATATATATATATATAGAGGCGGGTTCATACGAGGAGCGTACCTATTTAAGAAAACGTGAGGAGCACCGTCCATGTACAAAATCATATGTGATTCACAACACAAACCGCGGGACAAGCCGCGCGCTTTCGCAAGCCGCGTAACAAACCGCGCGTGTAATCACATATGATTTTAGTCCTTGTGTTGTGAATCACATGTGATTTTGTACATGGGAGGTGCTCCTCACGTTTTCTTAAATTGTTACGCTCCTCGTTTGAACCTTTCTCTCTCTCTCTCTCTCTCTCTATATATATATATATATATATATATATATATATATATATATGTATATATATATATATGCGCCAAGACTATTTTACAAACCAATGAAATCTAACAAATCGTACACACTCTTGTTTTCAATGTGTAATTGAATGAAATTGTTTCATGAAAGTGTTTCATATGATGAAATTGTTTCATATAATTCTTTTTTGAGTAAATTGCATTTTTGGTCCCTGTGGTATGTTGATTTTCGCACTTTTGGTCCTTATAAATTTTTTATTGCAAGAATAACCCTGTGGTATGCAGAAGTGCTCGATTTTGGTCCCTCGGGACTAACACCGTTAGGTTGCCTATGTTAAAGCCCCTCATGTGCAAGTCACATGAGGGCATTTTCATCATTTTATTCCTTTTGTTTTTCACTAAAGACAAAAAAACCACATGGGCCAAAAATGAAATTTCCTTTTACTTAATTTCCAATTATATATAAATATATATATATATATATATATCATCTTCTCCACCATCATTCCAATACCCCATGAACTCACCTCGTTGATTCCAACATCCCACCCGATTTCAGACCCCCACCTCTTTACTTCCTTTCTCCTCATCTTTCACCTCCCTTCTTTCTCCCTCCAAATGGACAACCATTCACCTCTCTCTCTCTTCAATGTCCACCACCATCTCCTTCCCACCACCGCCACCGCCACTCTCCACCGCCACGCATTACTACATAACCAACCTCGGTCTCGGCTACGCAATCGCCATCGCTTTCGGCTTTCTCGTCCTCTTCTCCTCCCTCCTTCTCACCTCCTACATCTGTTTCCGTCACCGTCACACTCACCGTCGTCAAATCCGAAACCCTAACGGCGCTGGTTCTGAGATGATGAGGATGTTGCCTGATTGTAAGCATTGTTTTCATTTGACTTGCGTTGACGTGATAAGGAAATTGGGGGAACAACGAAGAAGCGAGTCCAGTACGTAGGCTAGGGTTTTGCTGGAGCAGATTAGGGCTTTTTGTATCTCATGATGTCGCCATCCTCAATCAATACCAGTCAACACTCAGCAATGCACCAGAAAGAATCGAACGGTCTTCCAAGTTTAAGATGAAATTGCCCTGTAAATTTGGAGGAGAGGTCGGAGTTCTTGCAGGCGTGAACTTTCTGGAGGATGAACTTTTGATGGAGACGATGATATTATATATATATATATATATATATATATATATATATATATATATATATATATATAATATTTGTTTAACTTTTAAATGGAAATTCAAGTAAAAGAAACTTGCAATTTTGGTCCCTGTGGTTTTTTGTCTTCAGTGAAAAACAAATAAAATAAAGTAAAAGGACTAAAATGCCCTCATGTGCAAGTCACATGAGGGGCTTTAACTGAGGCAGTCTAACGGAGTTAGTCCTCAGGGACCAAAACCGAGCACTTTTGCATACTACAGGGTTATACTTGCAATAAAAATTTCCTGGGGACCAAAAGTGTGAAAATCAACATACCACAGGGACCAAAAATGCAATTTACTCTTTTTTTTGATGAAATTGTTTCATATATTTTTGTTTTTATATAACAATGAAATTGTTTCATGTATTTCTCACTTTGATGAAATTTGTTTCATGTATTGTTGATTAATCAACCTTCATATACTGTTGATGAAATTGTTTCATATATTATTGACTAATCAACCCCCATAATATAATAAAAAGTGAAGAAAAAGAAAAAATATGATTGGTTGAATGTGGTTTGTACGATTTGTTAGATTTCACTGATTTGTAAAATAACCGACCCCTATATATATATATATATTAATTTAAAAATTAAACAAATTTAATTAATTAATAAAAAATAAAATTTAAATCAAGATATGGAATAGTGAGCTATGATTAACTAAAACAATTGGTTGGTATAAATAGTGAGATATGATTAACCAAAGTTTTAAGTTGAAATCTCCTAAAATTAGTAGTTTTTTATTTCTTGATTTACCTAGGATTTTTATTTATTTTAAATGTTCATATGAAGAAGTTTAATAGAATTCGAGAAAAAAATATTGTTTTATTTTATACCAACTAATTGTTGTTTTTATAAAATGCACTTTATTCCTACTATTCCATATTTTCATTTAAACTTTGACTTTTTACTTATTAATCACATTTGTTTAGTATTTAAATTAAAACACACACACACACACACACACACACACATATATATATATATATATATATATATATATATATATATATATATATATATATTGTTGGGTCACCAAGATTTAAAATTGACTCACCGATGTTTTTCTATATCTTACTTAGAATATTTTAGCATGGTTCTTTAAAATGACTTGTACAATATAGCAACTGTTCGGTGAAGTCGAAGATCAACCGAAACCAAGCTTGAAGACATTCTCATTGTGGAAGTGAGAATAACCTTCTCAACATTCAACAAGTCATTGTCCACCGATTGTGTTCTCACACATCGGTGGACACCCTCCCCACCGACCCTCATCACGTCGGCCAGAAGCATCCCACCGATGAGGATGCTCAAATCGGTGGGATCAACATTCTCTTCTCATAAATGGTTTTCTTTGAAGAATGTTACAAGTTCCAAGTCACTTATATCGGTGGAACATCATCGGTGAATTTGTCTTGGAAGACACATCAAGAAGATCATTTATTATGGGACAATATCTATTGCCAGGTAAAAGTGACTATTTGTCGTTTTATCTATTATCAGATAAAGTCTCTTTCAGCATGGGTATTGTTAATGCCAAAAATCGTCCAGATGGATAACTTAAGGTTGATTGTGGAGCTTTAACAACTAAAGAAAAGAATCGTTCGACAAAATAGTGCGTTAAAGACAGAAAATGTAAAAGAGATAAAGATTTTGGTGACACGGGAAAAACCTCAACGAGGAAAAAACCCGCGGACGACTGTGGAAGTCGTCGCTGCACTATGATCGCCAAACAGGGGTGATGTCCTTTGTTTCAGGTGTCGGGGATACAGTGATTACAATACAAATGACTTGAAATGTAAAAATAACAAGTGTATCGAATGTAAAACTAGTGTGTCGTGTGCTAAGAATGCTGGTCGAGAGTATAAGTCGTGCGTCGAGAGCGATCACTTGAGAGAAAGTTCTTTGCTTCAGATGTTCTCGAGTACGCAATGTGTGATTCAAAGTTCGGTCCTCTGCAAATGATGATTTTGCCTTCAGATTTATAGTCTTCGAAATGTATTTAATGACTCCATGAATTCTTCTAGTAACGGTCGCAACAATCTTTGTTGTTTAATGTTCATAACTGCTCTGTCGGTTTCGTCCGTTGGCCATAAATGTCGTTTGACCTGTATTAAATGAGGAAAACATAACAGAAGAGTCGTACGTTAGTTGGTCGAGGTCGTGTGTTTCTACACGACGGTCGAGGTCGAGAGGTACGTTCGACTTTGGCTTTAGTCAAAGAGTAAAATGCTTATGATTTGACTTGTGTTAGGGAGAAGTGTAATAAATGTTCTTAGTGCCTTGGTCGTAGTCGAGACTGGTGAAATTTTGCCCCAAACAGTTTTCCCCCAAAATTTGAAAAAGTGGAGTGGCAAATTCAAATTTCAAAAGTTTTTTAAATTTTGCTAGTCGGACGTCTAGGGTCGTGACACGTGTAAAAAACCTTTTCAGTTGCCTTGGAACTGGATCGGTCCAATTCTAACTAAATGAAAAGTCGAAAAGGGGATAAGGTCGTGACGTCATGCTGACGCGTGATCGTGCATAACAGCTGTATTTGCCAGGTGTCGACAATCTGTCGAGCATTCGAAAAGGCGAGGACACGTGTCGAATATCGAGAGGCTCGACCTGACACGACTATTTGCATAAATAGAGACCTTCGACGGATCTTTTCCTTTTACGATTTCATAGAGATTTTAAGAAAGATTTTCTTTGATTTGCTTGTTGTTCTTCACCGAATCTTTTCCAAACTTGCGAGAGATCTTCGACTTGTTAGAGATTCAAGGTTTAGAGCGCCTATAAAAGGTACGACTTTCCATTCTTTGTATGCGTCGTAAGTCCATCACTAGGAAACCTAGGAAGAACTGGGATATCTGGGGCTTTTCAGAGCGTCAAATCTTGTTAACTGGTTTATCGATGTCGACGGAGCCTAGGAGCGCCATTCAAGATCAAGATGAACTTGATAGTTTCAGGAATCTAGCGAGAATCCCTGCGGGGATCGCAGTGAGCAAAGCCGGTCAAATTCGGCCGGAGATAGGATTCCTGTAATACCCCGGGTAAGTTCGTTAGTTAAAATCCTCTTTTCCGTTAATTTAGCTAACTTTAAAGTTTAAGGTTTAGGGTAAGTTTGGTTAATTTAGAGGTTTAAAGGTGTTTTAGTCATTTTGATTAGTTCAAGTTCTAAATAGTAATTATGGTTAGATATTACCCTTAGGATTATTCAGATATTTCACAAACTAAAAATCAGTAAGTGTGTGTGTGTGTTTGAGAAGAAAGGAAGCAAAAGAAGAAAAGAAAGCTAGGGATTCAAACTTGGTATATTTGGAAGTGATTTTAGGTATGTTCCTTTACAATTTATGTGTGTAATTGCTAATAGATGGTTTCTATCGGAGTAGAATTGTTGACTTCATGTCTAGGCTTGAATTCTGTCGATTTCTGGGTAAAATGGAACAAACCGACAGCAGTTTCCGGACACAATATGAATGTGTCCGGGTAGTTTGTTTGATGGTGTCCGGTAGATTTTTAGGGGTGTCCGGTAGTTTTCCTTGCAGGTATCCGGTAGTCGAAGTATCCGGGTAAGTTACTTTTCCTTAAGTTTCCGATTAAATTAAGATACCGGATGGTGTCCGGATTGCTTTGGTGTCCGGGTGTTATCCGGATTATTCATGTTATCCGGAAAGTTATGCTATCCGGATTGAATGAGCTATCCGGAAAGATGTGTTGTCCGGATAGTTTGGGTTGTCCGGAAAGTTCTGATTGTATCCGGAATACTTTAGCTGATTTGATCATTTTCAGAGTTTAGGTACTTTTGAGTATCCAGTAACCTGTATTTTGTTAACCCTTAGATAGGGAATGAATGAGAACTGACTATTCTGTAGACTAGACTTAAGTTCGAGCTTGGGGGTAACATTTGAAGGAATTGAGCTATCTAGAGTTCTTAGCTTTAGTAAGTCTTATGTGTTCTATTTTGTAAAAAGATATTGTATCTGATTGTTACAGATCCTGTGAATTCTGGGTAAAGGACTGAACTTGTTAAGAAGGCTTGGAAACGTGTTGATAAACAAACAGGTGAGTTTTACTTCAAAATGTTTTCAAACTGGAATACATATATGTGTGGATTGGGAATGTGATAGATGGTATGCTTATGTGTTTATGTATGTAATATACTATATTGAGATATTGTATTTACATGAGTATTCTACTATACGAGAATACGTTGGCCGGGCTTAGGACCGGTGTGTTGGCTGTAATATTCGTACAGCGTTGTTGGCTGTAATTGTCGTACAACGAAGTTAACTTATTAGTTGGCTTGCAACCAACTAATATGGCCAAGAGAATGAGATGGGAAAATACATGATGATTGAGTCATAACTGGTAATTGTGTTTGTATTATGTGAATGGTGGTGTGCAAAGGATTTTCAAAGAAACAGGGATTTTCTCACTTAGACCATTAGGTCTAACCCTCATTTTGTTTTAAATATGTATTCCAGGGCGTGGATCGGATAAGAGCAAGTAAGAGAAATAATCAGTGGATAGCTTTTGGGAAGACTTATATGTTGAAGACTATGATGTGTTTTGCATTTACAACCTTGTTATTAGATATAATGTATTTAATTAGCGAAAAGTTGTAATGGAATACCTTATTTTGGATTGTAAAGACTACGGGACCGTATTTGTTATATAATGTATCTTTGTTATGTAACGACGTTATGAAATATATGTTACTTGTTGTATGTTTGGGATCCGGGTTGTTACAAATGGTATCAGAGCCCTAGTTTAAGGGATTTAGGTATTTGTATCTGTACCTAGACTTAAACTGCATGTGAAGTAGGATGTCCCTATTATTTTAGAACCTTGGGATGAATAAGTATAAAAGGTAGAAGGAACATCATGTAAGGTAATTTCATCTTACACCTGGCCAGTGTAATTGTGATCTTACAGGTACATGTTTGAACTGGAATACCTTGTTATATGGGGTATGTGCTTATGTGTATATTAACCTTGTCTGAATCAACAGAATGGCAAGTGGTACTAGACAAACGAATCGGGAAGGAGGAGGAAATCCGAATAGAACAAACCCAACAGCCGGAGGAAGGGGAAGAGGGGGAGAAAGAGGTGGAGGCAGAACAGGAGGCAGAATTGGAGGCAGAATTGGGGGTAGAACTGGGGGTGGAGCTCCGCCGCGAGGTAATGAATTTGTTACTAGGGACGATTTAACAGCCGAAATGGGAAGACTGCAGGCCAGTATACAAGCCATGTTTGATCAAACTCGTCATAATGAAGGTGATACACCAGATCCTGGTCAAGAAGACGAGATGCCTATTACACCTACAATCACACCAGTACTAAGGAAGTGTGACTATAAAATGTTCTTAAGTTGTAGGCCTCCAACTTACTCAGGAGATCGGGATCCAGTGAAAGCTATGAAGTGGCTGAAGGAAATAGAAGCTATCTTCAAGACTAGTAAATGCACTGAAGAGGATAGAGTATGGAACCGCAATGTTAAAAGGCGATGCTTTATACTGGCGGGAAGCCCATATTTCTTCGGGAGGGTCTGACATATATTCTACCTTCTCTTGGGAAGAATTTGTTATAGCTTTCAGGAAACAGTTTTGTCCTCAAGCCGCAGTTAAACAATTGGAAGGGGAGTTTATGAACTTGCAGCAAGGGAATTTGTCAATTCGGGACTACACCGCTCGTTTCCTGGAAAAATCTCGTTTTGCGGAATACTACGTTGCTACGGAGGCCATGAAGATTGAAAGGTTTATCTTTGGATTGAATGCAGAAGTCAGAAGTTTTGTGATTGCTAAAGGACCAGAAACTTTCTCCGCCACAGTAGACGCCGCGGAAACCGTGGAACAAGATAAAGGGAGAAGTACTAGTGATAAGAATGTGGGGAAAAGAAAGTAGGAAGGACCGCAGTATGATCCGAAGAAGTCCAGGTTTCAGCGATATGATAACCGTCCACCTTTCCGACCAGCGGAAAGACCTTGTCCGAAATGCAATCGTATCCACCAAGGAAATTGTCAAGTTGATTCTCGGGTTAGTTTTAGGTGTGGCAAGACCGGGCATGTTGTTAAAGACTGTCGAGTGACGCGGTTTTGTTTCTCATGTAATTCTCCGGATCACATTCAGTCTGATTATCCGAGGGGAAGAATACAGCAAGGGGGTACATCAGGGAAACCAGCGGTTGTCAGACCGATAGTACCAAGACTAGAGCCACCAAAAACAAGGGGTCGTGCATTTCAGATGACAGCACAAGAAGCGGAGGAAACTCCGGATGTGGTTACAGGTACATTTTTAATAAACTCTACACGTGCTAAAGTGTTATTTGACTTTGGTGCAAACCGATCGTTCGTGTCTCCTTCATTTGCTGCTTATCTGTGTTTAAAGCCTAAAGAGTTAGATCATGCCTTAATGGTAGATACTGCAAATGATAAACAAGTGTCGGTTAAAGAAGTTTTGGATAGTTGTGTGATAAATATAGAAGGGTGCGGAGTACCGATTCAATTGTTTCCTATAGCCTTGATCGAGTTTGATGTGGTAGTAGGGATGGATTGGTTAGCCGAGAATCAGGCTAACATAGTTTGTAATAAGAAGTTAATAAATGTTGTATTACCTGAGAAGGGACCGGTAGTGATTTATGGTGATCGTAGAAATCATCAGTCTTGTTTTATATCTATGATAAAAGCCCGTAAGTGTGTTAATAGAGGTTGCTCGAGTTACTTAGCTTATGTGATAGATATTAAGCCAGAAAAGAATAAGTTGGAAGATATTCCTATTGTTAGCGAATTTCCAGAAGTATTCCCTGAAGACTTGAATAGTCTTCCGCCTGTTAGACAAGTAGAGTTTGGTATAGATCTGATTCCTGGAGCCGCTCCTATAGCCCGTGCACCGTATCGTTTAGCGCCACCAGAAATGAAAGAAATGATGACGCAACTGCAAGATCTTTCCGATAAGGGATTCATCAGACCCAGTTCTTCGCCGTGGGGTGCACCAGTTTTGTTTGTGAAAAAGAAGGATGGTTCGATGAGAATGTGTATTGACTACCGGGAACTGAATAAGCGCACGATCAAGAACAAGTATCCGCTTCCCAGAATTGATGACCTCTTCGATCAATTAGTTGGAGCTTGTTATTTCTCCAAGATTGATCTAAGATCTGGTTATCATCAGCTGAAGGTTAAAGAAGGAGACGTTCTGAAAACTGCTTTTCGCACAAGGTATGGTCATTATGAATTCTTAGTGATGCCGTTTGGACTGACGAACGCTCCAGCTGCCTTTATGGATTTAATGAATCGGGTATGTAAGTCGTATCTCGATAAATTTGTTATTGTATTTATCGATGATATACTTATCTATTCCCGATCCAAGGAAGAACACGCGCAACATCTTCGTTTGATTCTGGAGTTATTGAAGAAAGAAAAGTTGTATGCTAAATTTTCGAAATGTGAATTCTGGCTACGAGAAGTTCAGTTTCTGGGGCATGTAGTTTCCGAGAAAGGCATTCAAGTGGATCCGATGAAAGTGGAAGCGATTGAAAAGTGGGAACCGCCGAGGACGCCAACCGAAGTACGTAGTTTTCTAGGTTTAGCCGGCTACTATCGAAAGTTTATAAAAGACTTCTCTCGTATCGCGACGCCTTTGACTAAGCTGACTCGAAAGAATCTGAAGTTTGAATGGAAAGCAGAACAGTATGGAGCATTCAGGGTATTGAAAGAGAAACTTTGCAGTGCGCCGATTTTGTCACTACCGGAAGGTTCCGAAGACTTTGTTGTTTACAGTGATGCTTCCAAACTGGGATTGGGATGTGTACTCATGCAGCGTGGAAAGGTTATTGCTTATGCTTCTCGTCAGTTAAAAGATCATGAAAGACAGTATCCTACACACGACATGGAACTGGCAGCAGTTGTATTCGCGTTGAAGATTTGGAGACATTATCTTTACGGCTCTAAATGTCAAATTTATACCGATCATAAGAGTCTCCAATATCTTTTTGATCAGAAGGAATTAAATATGAGGCAAAGAAGATGGCTAGAATTGGTGAATGATTATGACTGTGAAATCCTTTATCATCCGGGAAAGGCGAACGTGGTAGGTGATGCGCTGAGTCGTCAAGAAAGAAGTGGAACAATAAAAGCTATTGCACTACGAACTGAGTTTCTACCTAACATTTTCGACGAACTGAAGAAGTGTCAAGTAGAAGCCTATCAGGAAGAATATTTGAAATCAGAACGGTTAGTGGGGTTATCAGCATTGCTAGTGAAAGATGATCGTGGGTTATTGTGTCTGGGGAACAGAATTTGGATGCCTCGTTTGGGTGGTTTACGTGATCGTGTACTACAAGAAGCTCATCAATCTCGATTCTCTATTCATCCAGGTACGAATAAGATGTACAAAGACCTAAAACAATTTTATTGGTGGCCGGGAATAAAAAGAAGCATTGCTCAACATGTGGAAGGTTGTACTACTTGTAAGAAGGTAAAGATTGAACATCAAAAGCCGTTTGGTCAGTTACAACGATTAGAAATACCGAGGTGGAAATGGGATTTGATTCTATTTGGGTGATAGTCGACAGGTTGACGAAGTCTGCACACTTTTTACCGATAAAGGAAACTTATTCATTGGAACGATTAGCTAAATTGTACATTGACGAAATAGTAACTCGACATGGAGTTCCAATCTCGATCATTTCTGATCGTGATAGTCGTTTTACTTCAAGATTCTGGAGAAGTTTTCGAAAGGAAATGGGGACGCAAATAAAGTTAAGCACAACATATCATCCTCAAACTGACGGTTAGAGTGAACGAACGATTCAGACATTAGAAGATATGCTCTGGGCTTGCATTGTTGACTTTGGGGGATCGTGGGATAAGCATTTACCATTGATCGAATTTGCCTACAATAACAGTTATCATTCCAGCATTCAAGCGGCACCGTTTGAAGTTTTGTATGGTATAAAATGTCGAACTCTTTTGTGTTGGAATGAAGTGGGAGAGAAACAGCTAGCGGGGCCAGATATAGTTCAGTTAACCGCGGATAAAATTACTCAGATTCGGGAAAGATTGAAAGTGGCTCAAGACAGACAGAAAAGCTACGCCGACCGACGCCGGAAACCGTTAGAGTTCCAAGTTGGAGATTTTGTAATGTTAAAAGTCTCACCTTGGAAAGGAGTTATTCAGTTTGGGAAGCAGGGTAAACTTAGTCCGAGGTACATTGGACCGTTTGCAATTACAGAAAGGATCGGTGAAGTAGCATACAGGTTGGATCTTCCGCCAGAGTTAAGCAGGATTCACAACGCGTTTCATATATCGAACTTTCGAAAGTGTTTGGTTACACCAGATCAGGCAGTTTCTCTACCCGACATACAAGTTGATGAAAAGTTGAAATATGTGGAAGAACCTGAAGCCATTGTTGACCGTAAAGTCAAAGTTTTGCGGAATAAGGAAATCAGACAAGTGAAGGTTCAGTGGCGACACCATAGGGGTCAGGATGCTACTTGGGAATCAGAATCCGAAATGAGAACTAAGTACCCGTACCTTTTTGCCTAACCGAATTCCGGGACGGAATTATTTTAAGGGGGAGATGATGTAATACCCTGGGTAAGTTCGTTAGTTAAAATCCTCTTTTCCGTTAATTTAGCTAACTTTAAAGTTTAAGGTTTAGGGTAAGTTTGGTTAATTTAGAGGTTTAAAGGTGTTTTAGTCATTTTGATTAGTTCAAGGTCTAAATGGTAATTATGGTTATATATTACCCTTAGGACTATTCAGATATTTCACAAACTAAAAATCAGTAAGTGTGTGTGTGTGTTTGAGAAGAAAGGATGCAAAAGAAGAAAAGAAAGCTAGGGATTCAAACTTGGTATATTTGGAAGTGATTTCAGGTATGTTCCTTTACAATTTATGTGTGTAATTGCTAGTTGATGGTTTCTATCGGAGTAGAATTGTTGACTTCATGTCTAGGCTTGAATTCTGTCGATTTCTGGGTAAAATGGAACAAACCGACAACAGTTTCCGGACACAATATGAATGTGTCCGGGTAGTTTGTTTGATGGTGTCCGGTAGATTTTTAGGGGTGTTCGGTAGTTTTCCTTGCAGGTATCCGGTAGTCGAAGTATCCGGGTAAGTTACTTTTCCTTAAGTTTCCGATTAAATTAAGATACCGGATGGTGTCCGGATTGCTTTGGTGTCCGGGTGTTATCCGGATTATTCATGTTATCCGGAAAGTTATGCTATCCGGATTGAATGAGCTATCCGGAAAGATGTGTTGTCCGGATAGTTTGGGTTGTCCGGAAAGTTCTGATTGTATCCGGAATACTTTAGCTGATTTGATCATTTTCAGAGTTTAGGTACTTTTGAGTATCCAGTAACCTGTATTTTGTTAACCCTTAGATAGGGAATGAATGAGAACTGACTATTCTGTGGACTAGACCTAAGTTCGAGCTTGGGGGTAACATTTGAAGGAATTGAGCTATCTAGAGTTCTTAGCTTTAGTAAGTCTTATGTGTTCTATTTTGTAAAAAGATATTGTATCTGATTGTTACAGATCCTGTGAATTCTGGGTAAAGGACTGGACCTGTTAAGAAGGCTTGGAAACGTGTTGATAAACAAACAGGTGAGTTTTACTTCAAAATGTTTTCAAACTGGAATACATATATGCGTGGATTGGGAATGTGATAGATGGTATGCTTATGTGTTTATGTATGTAATATAATATATTGAGATATTGTATTTACATGAGTAATCTGCTATACGAGAATACGTTGGCCGGGCTTAGGACCGGTGTGTTGGCTGTAATATTCGTACAGCGTTGTTGGCTGTAATTGTCGTACAACGAAGTTAATTTCTTAGTTGGCTTGCAACCAACTAATATGGCCAAGAGAATGAGATGGGAAAATACATGATGATTGAGTCATAACTGGTAATTGTGTTTGTATTATGTGAATGGTGGTGTGCAAAGGATTTTCAAAGAAATAGGGATTTTCTCACTTAGACCATTAGGTCTAACCCTCATTTTGTTTTAAATATGTATTCGAGGGCGTGGATCGGATAAGAGCAAGTAAGAGAAATAATCAGTGGATAGCTTTTGGGAAGACTTATATGTTGAAGACTATGATGTGTTTTGCATTTACAACCTTGTTATTAGATATAATGTATTTAATTAGCGAAAAGTTGTAATGGAATACCTTATTTTGGATTGTAAAGACTACGGGACCATATTTGTTATATAATGTATCTTTGTTATGTAACGACGTTATGAAATATATGTTACATGTTGTATGTTTGGGATCCGGGTTGTTACAATTCCACTGGCCATATTCGCCTTTAGCTAAGGCGTTTATGTATGAGTTCGACCTGTCGCCAGGGCAACTGATGCCCCAGTTCTGGCGTGTAATTCTGGTTATCGAGTGACTTACTTCGCACTGGGAGTCGCCGATGAACGTAAAAGATCTCTTGACCGCTTACCAGGTCAAGCCGGACACATATCGTCGCTACAACTTATTTTCAAAGCATAAGGGCGACCGTACCTTGGTCCAGAAAACTGCGATCAACGACCGCAAATGGAAGACCAGGTACGTCTTCGTGCGGGTAGCGACACTAGACCCTGACAGCGATTGGATTAGGTCCGGGTGGAACATGGCCGGTAAGATTTTGGCTCTGGTCGAGCGTTTTTTATGTTGTATGTATTGCTTTGCTTTTCGACTGACCTTCTTTCTCTGTCTTTTCAGATATTAATTTTGACGCCGTAAAGCCCGACGACGATTTCGGGACTAAAATTGAGAAGTTCTTGGAGATTAGTCCTGACGAACGATCGTTTGTCACACGTCACTTGGTCGACGAGGACGACGATACGATTTTTCTGAGCGACAGGCTACAGAGGGATCGAGAGGAGGAAGGGAAAGAAGAAGAGAAGGAGGAAGAGGAGACTGAGGAGAGAAGGAGGGAGGAAGAGTCGATAGTGGTAGAGATGACTGGTAAGTGTACCTTTCTTTGTTCAACATGCTTCTTCCATCATTTCAGTCGCCTAATTGTCCTTTTTTCTTCGTTTTATAGGAGAATCTCAACAAGAATCCCAACAGCTGCAGCCAAAAATGTCGTCTGCGATGGCTAAGAGGGCGGCTCGGGCCGAATTGGCTCGCCAGGAGAGGGAAAGAAGGAAGGAAGCCTCGACAGCTGAGTCGGGGGTCCTTATGAGAAAAGAGGCTCCGACAACTGGGTCGGGAGTCCTCAAGAGGACGAGGACGTCCGTCCGGAGGGAACCGTCTTTGAAGACGGGCGGCTCATCGAGAGTCGCCTCGCCTGAGAAGACGAAGGTGTCGACCGTATATGTCGAGAAGACTTCCGACACGGTCGACACGACACCCGTCGATCCTGCGCATCCGGCGAAATCGACGGGGTCTCCTGTTGCCGCGTCAGGCCCCGCGTCGGCCGACAAGGGCAACAACGCGTGGACGGGAGAGGAAACGACGGTGGACTTTACGTTGGCGGCGGATTTCATGACGGACAATGTCCTGGACGGAACTAGTTTGTTCCCCCATTTGGATAAATTTCAGATCCCCTCTTTCAGGGAACGTTTCAACGGGTGCTCTATCGAGAGCTCGGGGGCTTATGTCGCCGAAATGGCGTTTATGGTAAGTCTATCTTTTAAGACTTTGTTTTTCGTTGTCGTTGTCATTGTCGATGTCGTTGTCGTTGTTATTGTAGTTGGTGTTGTCGTTGTCAGATATTTTTACTAACGAGTTTATATGTTTCAGACGTTTCAGTCTTCACTGGCCCTGCAAACCGAGACGGTGAAGATGGAAGGTCTAGTGTCCTCTGCCATTAAGAAGGAGGATGCGATGTTGGCGAGGGAGAAATCTGCCCTGGCGTGTGTCGAGGAGGTGTAGATAAAACTTGACGATGCCCTGAACGAGCTGGAAGCCGTCGGACACGCGAGGGACGACGTGAACTATCGTCTGAAGGAATCCTTCTCTGTGATTGCAGATCAGAGAGAGGAGCTGGACAGGATGCAATCCTCCTTGAACATGAAGGAGAAAGAGTTCGAGGAGTCCAAGTCCAAGGTGGCGGTCCTGGAAAAGGAGGTGAGGGAGCTTAAAGATGAGGCTGCGTCTACCTTTGCCCTTGCTCGTCTAACAGCTCGGGCGGCGATCATGCGGCAATACTTGTTGGGGAAGAATCCCCTCGCGTCTGCAGCTGAGGAGTTAGCCTTTTTTCTGGCTAAGGTCGGGACCGACAGGGATCTCGACTCCGACGATGAGAAGGAGGCTGAGGAAGAAGAGGTTGTGGACGAGGGCCTCCAGGGCGAAGTTTCGGGCAAGGATGCTGCTGACGCTCCTTCTAATCCTTAGAGGATTTGGTTTGTTTTTGTCTTTAGCTTTGAATGCTCGACCATTGGTGGTCGAGTTACTTTTAGATGTAATCGCTCGTTTATGAATGAAATTTTGTTTTTCTGCTGAACTTGTGTATTTATTTCGATTCGCATTTGCCATAGATAGATACATTATCAACTGTCAAGTATAGAATAAACAAGGAATCGTGGGACTTAGGCATCCATTGTAATTACAAAGACTAGCACACAAGTTATAAGTCTTTTATACTTTAACATCACGTTTGGAAAATATGAATACAGACGATCAAAGCATTCACCCAGAACATGAAATTTCTATAGGTTTAAGAAACTCAGATCAGGGGTCCCTAGACCTGGATAATCGTAGGATTATATCATACGATAAGACTTGAGTCGTGTGTTCCTGCAAAATAATCAAGTCATAGACTCGAACACTTATGTCATGCGATCTTGCGAGATTAAAGCTGTGTAGTAGATTTTGCAATCTTATGTCGTGCGATCTGCGATAAAACAACGTCAGAGGTTGGTCGTTGGCTAGCCAACAACCTTCCGATGCTTAAGTCAGTAATCGTTGTGGTAAAAAATCGGAGGAAAAATAGAAAAGAACTTAGAAGACATACCTTTTCTGATGTGTCGCATCCCCACTATGCGGGACGTGTCGATTATTGATACCATCTTGCCCCCCTGTGGCGACTTTAAGACGATATACGAAATCTAGGATATGTCGTCGTGAATCGCCACAGTAGACACGTCAATCTCTTCGTGCGACCAGGAAAAAACAATCGATGTGTTCCTGTAAACAAGATATTAGTTTGTCTTTAGGGTAGAGATCGAGAGACGAACCTGTCAAGAATTTCTAGTTGAGTTTGCTTTGGTCCATGATGATTTCCTTTACTCAATAGTCGTCAGCTGTTCTAGGAATATCCTGGACTTGCAACCACTGGATGGCTTATTTCTCTGGCTTCAGAGTGGTCTTATAGCAATCACGAGCGACTTTCGGCTCACTAGTGATCTCCTGGATTCCCCACGGTGTAGGGAACTTCATAATTTGGTGATACGTCGAGGGAACGACTTTCATTTCATGGATCCACGGTCGACCTAAGATGATGTTATAGGCCGACGAGCAATCAATAACGTTGAACTTGGTTTGCTTGTTGATTCCTCCAGCATAGACAGGCAAGATGATCTCTCCGAAGGTATGCGTCGCTTCTCCATTGAAACCGACCAAGGTCGTCGAACGTCGGGTGATTTTCGATCGATCGATTCCCATGGCCTTGATGGTGTCAAGGAAAATGACGTTCGCTGAACTGCCCCCATCGACCAAGACTCGTCGGGTTAAACAATTACCAATCGTGAGTTGAATGATCAACCCGTCATGATGCTTCTGATATGAATCACCGAGGTCGTCTTGGTCGAACACGATCTTCATAGCTTCCAACTCCAAATCCCCTTTGGGCCTTGATGAACGCGGGATAGGTCGATCGTCAAGTGCTTGACTGGCGTGACGTTTGGCCGCAGAGTATGTCAGACCGCACACGTCGGACCCACCAGTTATGCAACTGACGACCTTTGCATGTTCGTGTTGGATATAGTGTCCAGAGTCATTAACTATTGGTAATATTTCTAATAATAGCAAGGTCCTTTTGGGTTGCCCTTAAGACCCAAATAAACAATCAGAAGAATGAAAGAGATTAAAGTAGTTAGTTTATTAATTTGTCATTTGATGATAAATTAATTACGAGCTGCAATATAATTAATTAGATTAATTATAGGGACTAAATGATAACTTGTTGAAATAGTTTTAGTCAAGCTTATCGGTTCAAGGGGGCTACTTGTAAATAGAGAGGTTATAAATAAGATGCTAGGGATCAAACCCTAGGATGATTTTTTTTGGTGTGATCTCTCTCTCTCTCACAAGGCCGTAGCCTCCCCTCTCCTCCCTCCCAAAATCGTAAACCCTTCCAAGGGTTTAGGGTTAAAGCTTCAATCTTGATTGTTGGTTTGGTGTTCTTAAGTGTGAGCCACTAGAGGGATTCACACTATTGATCCTTGACATCCAAGAAGCAAGAACAAGTAAGTGTTCTTGATTCTTTCTATTGTAGTTAATCATCTAGAACGTATGCATCTTTATAAGTTGTTTGTTAGTATTGCCATGGATGATTCAATTTTAAATATGCTTCTGTTGCCTATATCATGTGGTAGTACGGTTTAACAAAACCTTACAGTGGTATCAGAGCCAGGTTCTTAGATTTTAGCTCAATAGCATAAAATTCGTATTGAATTTTCTAAAAAAACGCAACGAGCCGTTTTACCTATTACCGGAGTTTGAACTGTCGGATCGTCGTGTTTTTTGGACAGTAGTTTCACGACATTCTGTTTTACGTTCTGGACGGTTGGATTAATCGTTTGAGGTCCAGAAGGCACCTGTTTTATTTTCGACATAGTGCAGTAAGTTTGTGGCCATTGAATTGCTTAATCCCTAAGTTAGGGTTTCATGGTCATAACCTCAAAAGCTATAATTTTGGAAACTTAAAAAAATTCTTGCTTGCATGAAAAAGTTTCTATTTTTAGCGATTAAAGTTTTATTGGTATCCCTAAAGGGTATAGGGTAGTAGTCGTTTTTTTATGCATGTTATACCATAATTGTGTATGGCGTAGTAGTCGTTTTTTTGCATGTTATACCATAATTGTGTATGGCTAGTTTCCTAACTTGCCTAAGGAAAAACACATCAATAATAAGCTTTGGAAAATATTGAATGGATAATCTTAAATTGAATAGATAATCCTAATTATGTATGACTAGTTTCCTAACTTGCCTAAGAAAACACATCAATAATAAGCTATGGCAAATATCGAATGGATAATCTTGAATTGAATAAGATAATCTTAAATACCTTCTTACAATAAGCAAATATATTCAAGTTTGAATAAATATTGTAAGATAAACATTGACATTATTTATATAGTGAATATAATTTATATGTCAAATATTCACATTAATTATTAGCATGTGTCCTCACATGTTTAATTGGAATCAAATATGGAAACAATTATATTAATTGTTAAATATGTGCTCACATGGTTAATTAGAATTAATTGGATAATCATAATTTTAAATTGTTTAAAATTCCATTCAATTTTATATATATATATATATATATATATTAGACCTCAATTATATATATGATTAAATAATACATTGATAGTCAAACCGAGACTAGGCGTACTCACTATAAACACTCTAAGGGGGTTTAAGGAGGTTACCTATAATATGGTTACCGAATGAGTCAAGGGTTTTTAAAACGCCATGCGTTACCAAACTCACCGCCTCTTGTGTGGACTAGTGGAATTACCGAAAAGGTTTGATAGGTCAATGTGACAAGTTAAAAGTATTAACTATGAAGTATGAAACGAAAATCCCGTTTAGATATACTAAGAAATGTGAAAGTCGTATGCTACCCATGATGAAGAACACACATAATCTTATAGTTTGTTAACGGAGCGTGTGCGGTTTGCCGGCACGTTAATGTGAAACTATAGTTGAAAATGATGTGGCACTCGTGATTCTCAAGCGTACTTGAGCCGAGGGGTCCATGTGTTTTTCCATGGTCGATTCACTATCTTGTTTGTGATCCTCGGCATCCCAGTCACAAAAGGAAGATAAGCATAATCGAGATTAACATGCCATTGACATAAGTCAATGAATCTCAAAAGACCTAGGAGTTTCATAGTGAATGAAATTAACAAATAGCATTTGTTTACCTAAAATAACCTTGTGATGTGATTACGGCATCCCTTTTCACATCATCAGATAAAATATGGATCCTAGCCTTGTTAAATATTTTTGGAAAATTATTTTAAGGGTTAAATATCAAACTAAGGAAAAATCTATATCTACAGATGGCTGAAAATAACCCTCCTCCTCCTCCTTCTCACTCAACATCCAACCTTACGTTACTCTCTATCCTAAGTAAAGATAAGCTAACTGGGCCAAACTACTTGGATTGGATTCGTGCCTTGAGAATTGCCTTGAGGTACGAAGACAAAGAGTATTTGCTCGACGAGGATCTTCCTATACTTAATGATGATGCAAGCCCTGAAGCAGTAATTGAATACAACAAGCAATACGCGGAATCCACAAAAGTCGCGTGTCTCATGTTGGCGTCCATATCCCCGGAACTTCAAAAGAGTTTCGAGAACATGGGGGCGTTTGAACTAAATGAGCAGCTTCGTGAAATGTTTCAGGAGCAAGCGAGGCAAGAAAGGTTCCAAGTCGTAAAATCGCTTATGGAATGTAAGCAACAGGACGGTGCCCCTGTATGTGCGCATGTGCAAAAGATGAAAGCGTACATTGACAGGTTAGGCAATCTAGGTGTCGATTTCCCAAGAGAGCTTGCCATTGACATGGTGCTAAACTCTCTTAGTGGGGCATATAAACAGTTCATAGTGAACTTCAATATGAATAATATGGACAAGACCTTGATGGAGCTCCATGGCATGTTGAGATCTGCTGAAGCAAGTATGGGTAAGACCCAAAGTGGTCACTCAACTGCTCCCGTCCTGGCCATTAAGGAAGGTGGCTATAAGAAGAAGAAAGTTTCTCATCCCAAAGGGAAGGGAAAGGCTAAAGTTGTTCCACGCAACCAAGGCCTTAAGAGAAAAGCTGATTCTTCTGACACACCACCCATAAGTGACCCTAAAGAGGCCATATGCTTTTACTGTCAAGGAAAGGGCCATTGGAAGAGAAGCTGCCCAAAATATCTGGAGGACTTGAAAATGAACAAGGTCAAAGGGTGTGGCACCTCAGGTATTTTTACAATTGAACTCCATAGTACTTCGATTTCTAACTCTTGGGTCCTTGATACGGGATGTGGTACTCACATTTGCTCTAATTTCCAGGGACTAAAGGGAAGTAGAACGTTGAAGCATGGGGAGCTGAATCTGATCATGGGAAACAGGATGACTGCCGCTGTTACCAAGATTGGAGATTTTGAGCTCATGCTTAGTAGTGGTTTTTCAATAAAGTTATTAGATTGTTGCTACTCGCCATAAATGGCTCGAAACATTATTTCTTTTCATGCATTGTACAAGGATGGTTTTGAATTTCAATTTGATAATAATGATGGTTGCATTTTGGTTTATAAACATGGTTGTTTTTATTTTAAAGCCTTTCCTTGTAATGGCGTGTATGAAAGCGTGATTTGTGTTGGTAGAAATAATAATAACTTAACTCTAAATGTTGGTTCCTCCAATAGTGAATTGGATAAATCATCGTTATGGCATCATCGTCTTGGCCACATAAACAAGAAACGCATCGCCAAGCTCCAATCGGACGGGGTCTTGGAACCATTTGACTTAAAGTCTGATGAAGAATGCGAGTCTTGTTTACTTGGCAAGATGACGAAAGCACCTTTCAAAGGAAAAATGGAAAGGGGGTAAAGATCTGTTGAACTTAATCCACACAGATGTATGTGGACCATTCAGATCTGCCATAAGAAACGGTGAAAGATACTTTGTTACCTTTACTGACGATTTCAGTAGATATGGATTTATCTATCTGATGAAAAACAAATCGGACACCTTTGAAGTGTTCAAAGGATTCAAAAACGAAGTAGAAAACCAACTGGGCAAGAAGATCAAGATGCTCCGATCCGACAAGGGTGGAGAATACTTGAGTCATGAATTCTACGACTATCTAAGGGATTGTGGAATAGTTTCGCAATTATCTCCTCCCAGAACACCACAACTCAATGGTGTTGCTGAGAGAAGAAATCGAACGCTACTTGATATGGTTCGGTCCATGATGAGTCATGCTACACTTCCAATATCGTTCTGGGGCTATGCCTTAGAAACTGCAGCTCATATCTTAAACCTCGTTCCAACTAAGAAGGTTGCAAAGACACCCTCTGAAATATGGACTAGGACTCGTCCCTCGTTAGCACATATAAAGGTCTGGGGTTGTGAAGTCTTCGTTCGGCGCAAAACTAACGACAAGCTAGAACCTAGAGCAGATAAGTGTCGGTTCATTGGTTATCCCTACAAATCCTTTGGATATATATTTTACAAACCTCCGGAGAACAAAGTGTTTGTAGCTAGAAGGGGAGTCTTCCAAGAAAGGGAGCTCATTTCCAAAAGGGATAGTGGGAGCAGTATTGATCTTGAAGAAATTTAAGAAACAACCAATGATGAACCTATAGTTGACACTAGCCCTCAACATGAGGTTGAACCACCTGTTGAGGAAACCAACATACCTCCACCACCTCTTCGCATAACTAGTAGTGTAAGTCAACCTCCTGAGTTTTATTATGGTTTTCATATTACAAAGGAAGGAGACACACTAGTCAATGATAAAACATTTGATAGTGCGGATGAGCCATCCAACTACGAGGAAGTGATGGCAGGCCCTGAGGCTGCCAACTGGAAAGAGGCCATGGAAAGCGAGATTCAATCTATGTACGATAACCAAGTTTGGAAATTGGTTGATCACACACCAGGTCACAAGACAGTTGGGTGTAAGTGGATCTTCAAAAAGAAGACCGACATGGATGGGAATGTGCACATATTCAAGGCTAGACTGGTTGCAAAAGGTTACACTCAAACTCAAGGAATTGATTATGATAAAACCTTCTCACCAGTGGCAAAGATTAAGTCTATCAGGATATTGCTTGCCATAGCTGCATTTCATGACTATGAAATATGGCAAATGGATGTAAAAACCGCTTTCCTCAATGGGAAACTTGATGAGGATGTGTATATGGCACAACCTGAAGGTTTTGTACATACCGAGTATCCAGATAAAGTGTGTAAGCTTGAAAGATCCATTTATGGACTTGAACAAGCGTCTCGTAGCTGGAATCTTTGTTTTCATGAAAAGGTCAAGGAATTTGGATTTTCTCGAAGCGAAGATGAGTCCTGCGTATATGTTAAGGCTAGTGGGAGTAATGTTGTATTTCTAGTCTTGTATGTTGATGACATACTACTCATAGGAAACAATATTCCGATGTTGCAAGATGTAAAGATCTGACTCGGAAAATGCTTCGCTATGAAAGATTTGGGAAATGCAGCATACATACTTGGAATAAGAATTTATCGAGATAGAACCAAGCGTTTAATTGGACTTAGCCAAAGTACATACTTGGATAAGATATTGAAGAAATTCAATATGAGTGAATCCAAGAAAGGGTTTTTGCCCATGCAACATGGCATAAGATTGAGCAAAGATCAATGTCCCAGCACTAGCAAAGAACTGGACAGAATGAGTCGAATTCCATATGCATCTGCTATAGGATCGATCATGTATGCCATGACATGTACTAGACCTGATGTCTCATTTGCTTTAAGCATGGTGAGTAGATATCAAGGGAACCCAGGCGAAAGTCATTGGACGGCTGTAAAGAACATTCTTAAGTATCTTCGGAGGACTAAAGATATGTTCTTAGTCTATGGTGGAAAAGATGAATTACGAGTAACAGGTTATACTGATGCGAGTTTCCAGACAGATCGGGATGATTCCCGCTCGCAGTCAGGATGGGTGTTCTTGTTGAATGGTGGGGCCGTGACTTGGAAAAGTTCTAAACAGGACATGGACTGAAGCCATAGGTGTTAGAATTATCAATATATCTTGAATGTTTTAGTTGTTAGTTTGATGTATTAAAAACGTAATAAATTGTATTTGATTTGGAGATTATTATATGGAGATTATAATATATGCTGGATTGCGTCCATTTACATTTAATTTATTATTGTTTCGTTTTGCATGTTTAGAACCAACTTCCTGAGTATTAATTTACTTAAACCTCCACATTCAGTCATACTCCTGGAAGTAAGTAGTGATTCAAGACTGTCATGGAGTGTTAGAAGCATAGAGAATGCAACTAACGCTCATGAGTACCTAATGGTGATTTGGGTATTGGAAAGACCCGCACTTAAAATTTTACTTCATGGATTAAGTCAGAGTAATTTTGAGATGATAATATTTTATGTTCTTCAAACAGAGATGCATAGAGTTTTGCTCTAGGATTCTGTTATGCTTTGGTGTGCTCCAACGCTGACCGTGACTGGCAGTTATACAGGGTATGTACATGTATAATATGATGAATAGAAATGAACTGTGTAGTCAAAGTTTATTTGTTCCTTCTGCCTAAACAGGAGAAGCAATATCCATGTGCCCCTCGATGATTTTATGTTGACACTAAGTGTTTGGCCAAACCCTGACTAGAATTGATGTGTTCAATTGAGTAGCCTGATGAATTCAACACATATCGGAAATCGGGAAACATAATCTTGATCCATGAGATAGACATTTATCCATGTCTCAGGTTCATATGATATTTTGTAGAACAAAGGAACATTAAATCACTTATCTTAGGACCGAATCCTTATCAGAGTTCGGCAGCTGCATTGGATGGCTTGCTCTCTGCTGATTATTTGAAAGCGTTAAACCAAATAGAGTTAATAACTTGTCCAAGTGGGAGACTGTTGGATATAGTGTCCAGAGTCATTAACTATTGGTAATATTTCTAATAATAGCAAGGTCCTTTTGGGTTGCCCTTAAGACCCAAATAAACAATCAGAAGAATGAAAGGGAATTAAAGTAGTTAGTTTATTAATTTGTCATTTGATGATAAATTAATTACGAGCTACAATATAATTAATTAGATTAATTATAGGGACTAAATGATAACTTGTTGAAATAGTTTTAGTCAAGCTTATCGGTTCAAGGGGGCTACTTGTAAATAGAGAGGTTATAAATAAGATGCTAGGGATCAAACCCTAGGATGATTTTTTTTGGTGTGATCTCTCTCTCTCTCACAAGGCCGTAGCCTCCCCTCTCCTCCCTCCCAAAATCGTAAACCCTTCCAAGGGTTTAGGGTTAAAGCTTCAATCTTGATTGTTGGTTTGGTGTTCTTAAGTGTGAGCACTAGAGGGATTCACACTATTGATCCTTGACATCCAAGAAGCAAGAACAAGGTTTAATTCATCTTTTTGCTTTCGACAATCACAAGAAACAAGTAAGTGTTCTTGATTTTTTCTATTGTAGTTAATCATCTAGAACGTATGCATCTTTATAAGTTGTTTGTTAGTATTGCCATGGATGATTCAATTTTAAATATGCTTCCGTTGCCTATATCATGTGGTAGTACGGTTTAACAAAACCTTACAGTTCGGGGGTAGGCGGTCGACGGTCGTTAGCGGGAGTAACGACGTCATCGATGATATCTTTGAGATTTCCTTTCGCGACATGATACGCTAGTTCCTTTTTGAGAGCTATGCAATCATCTGTCGCATGACCATGGTCGACATGGAAGTCGCACCACTTCGACTTATCTTTCTTGGCATCGTCCTGATCGGATCTCTTTGGCCACCGAATGGTCGCCTGGGCGGTCGTCAAAGCCTCGACCAAGTCCTTAGTGGCCTCTTTGAATCCGTATGAGGATATCTTGGGGTATTGAGGAAATTTGGTCGCTGTCTTGGCTTCCGCTTTTGTCTTGAATCAGACGTTCGAGATTTGGCGCGCGGGTTCTACCTTGGAAATTGCCTTTGTCTTGAACTCTGGTTTCTTTACACCTAACGACCTCTTGTCGTCGGTATGCTTACGATGAAAGGCTGCATCGTCCTCTACCCTCCTATACGCTAGGGTTCGAGCTCTGACGTCTTCAAAATTTTCTGGAGGATACTTGGTCAGATCAGTGTATAAACCTGAATTGTCGTCTATACCACGTTTATAAGCTTCGATTGCGGTCTTGACGTCACAGTTGCGGACACTAATCATTTCTGCATTGAATCTATTGAAGTAGCTTCGAATAGACTCATTAGCTTTCTGCACGACATAATACAGGTCACTGGTCTGCTTCTCCATCTTGCGACTGCTGGCGAACTGCTGGGAGAATTGATTGACCAACTCAGCGAACGACCCGATGGACTTGGGTTTGAGATTGATCAACCATTGGAGGGCAGGACCAGTGAGAGTCTCCCCAAAGCTCTTGCACATGCATACTTCTTGATACACGTGTGGGATCGAGACCGTCCACATGAGTTGCTTATACTGCGCGATGTGCTCCGTTGGATCAGTCACCCCTGAATATTTGGGCGTGAAGGCGGGGATGTTGAATTTTTTCAGGACGTCGACTGTCGCGATCTTATCGACAAAAGGAGACGCTTGATACCCTGAGCGAGGCTCGACGTCGACGGGCACGGCTGCCCCGGGTAGCTTAGCGAGTAGGGACAGGACACGCTAATTTTGATCTTCTAGCATCTTTAATCGCTGGGCGACGGGGTCGTTAGGATCGGGATTAGCACCTGCTAGGGGATAAACACCTGAACTGGTGCCATTACCATACGACGAGCCATTGGCGTCCCCATTGAAAGGGACGAAATATGGCTGCGACCCGTTCTGAAACGGATGCGACCCGTTCTGCATAGGTGGAGGCCTGATATACTGAGGAGGAATATGCCCAGACTGGGGATTTGGGTTGAACGATCCTGGCTGCTGGTTCTGCGTGAACGGACCTGGCTGCTGATTCTGCATGAATGGACCTGGTCATGGATTACGGACGAACGAAGCCGAACCAGGGTTATGGACAAATGGATCGGATCCTGGATTCTGACCGAACGATCCTTGACCTAGATTCTGACCGAACGATCCTTGACCTGGATTCTGAACGAATGGTCTTGGACCGTTCTGTGGTCCGAAGTGATTCCTCAGTCGCGCGATTTCCTCTGCTGCTCTTCGACTTTGCTCAGCCATGGCATTGATTTGATTTCGTGCAACTTCCAACTCTTGGTACATCTGGGCAATGACCTGCTCTGGATTTCCAGGGGCTGCCATTTTCCTGAAACAGAAAACAAAGGACACTACAAGAAACCGTTAGTAAAACGCACGTTTGTCGAAGATTTTCCCTAGATGGGGTCCCACGGATGGCGCCAAACTGTTAATGCTAAAAATCGTCCAGAATGATAACTTAAGGTTGATTGTGGAGCTTTAACAACTAAAGAAAGGAATCGTTCGACAAAATAGTGCGTTAAAGACAGAAAATGTAAAAGAGATAAAGATTTTGGTGACGCGGGAAAAACCTCAACGAGGAAAAAACCCGCGGACGACTGTGGAAGTCGTCGCTGCACTATGATCGCCAAACAGGGGCGATGTCCTTTGTTTCAGGTGTTGGGGATACAGTGATTACAATACAAATGACTTGAAATGTAAAAATAACAAGTGTATCGAATGTAAAACTAGTGTGTCGTGTGCTAAGAATGCTGGTCGAGAGTATAAGTCGTGCGTCGAGAGCGATCACTTGAGAGAAAGTTCTTTGCTTCAGATGTTCTCGAGTACGCAGTGTGTGATTCAAAGTTCGGTCCTCTGCAAATGATGGCTTTGCCTTCAGATTTATAGTCTTCGAAATGTATTTAATGACTCCATGAATTCTTCTAGTAACGGTCGCAACAGTCTTTGTTGTTTAATGTTCATAACTGCTCTGTCGGATTTGTCCGTTGCCATAAATGTCGTTTGACCTGTATTAAATGAGGAAAACATAACATAAGAGTCGTACGTTAGTTGGTCGAGGTCGTGTGTTTGTACACGACGATCGAGGTCGAGAGGTACGTTCGACTTTGCCTTTGGTCAAAGAGTAAAATGCTTATGATTTGACTTGTGTTAGGGAGAAATGTAATAAATGTTCTTAGTGCCTTGGTCGTAGTCGAGACTGGTGAAATTTTGCCCCAAACAGGTATTATTCCTAGTACCAAGGAAAAGGTGATAAAGACATATCAACTTTTCAGAAGTCAACAGTTTCAAGCAAATCTCCTGATGACAAGTGTCTCAAGCATTTAATGCTCATCACACTATAAAAGGAAGAAGTGGCTCCCATGCAAACTACGCTTACTAAAAGAATTCTCTGTGCAAGCATCCTCCACTCTCTCAAGAACTTTAAAAGCTTTGTTCTAAGTGTTCAAGTTATTTAGTTTTCAGTATACTTTGTGAAAGATTGTTAGAATAGTTTATCTGTTCTTTTCCGCAACAGTCTTTAGATTCTATGTGTAATTCTTGTTGAAAGTTTTTCAATAATAGAATTAAAATTGTGAAATTTTTTTAGTATTGTATTCAACCCCCCCCCCCCCCTTCTACAATACTTGTTAAGCCATCTGGGACTAACAAGTGGTATCAGAGCAGAAAGTTTAATTCATAAACTTGATCTCCGATGGCTGCCTCTTCCTCTTCAACTATTGAAAACTCTTTTCAAAATAACTTTTCTGAAAATGGCTCAATTACCAAACCTCCTAAGTTTAACCCAAACAACTTTTCTCTTTGGAAAAGCCGTATGATGCTCTTCATGGAAGGATTGGATACTAGATATCCAACCATTCTCAAAGAGGGACCTTTATCCCTAGAGTCTGAGCTCGCTATGAAACGCAGAGGCCTGGTAAAGAAACTGCTGATAAGGAGGACTCTAGTGACTCCGATGATTCTGATGAACCTTCTGACAAAGAGAAATCTAAAGCTATTGGTCGTTATATCCTCAAAAATCCTAAGAAATATATTGATGAGGAAAAACGTTTGGTTTCTCTTGATTCTAAGCTAAGAGCAATTATTGCACTCTCACTTCCTGATGAGGTCTATCACTATCTGGTTAACTTTGAAACTGCTAAAGAGATGTGGACTACACTGTGTGTACTGTACGAAGGTACAGAGGAAGTAAAGAAGAGCAAAAAGATCGCTCTCATCAGAAAGTATGAGCTTTTCACTCATGAAAAAGGTGAATCTCTTCCTAGTTATTATAATCGTTTCAACTCTCTTCTGAATGATCTGAAGTTACTACGCAGAGTTTATGATAATGAGGAAGTTCTAAACAAGTTCATGGATTGTCTCCCTGAAATTTGGGAAAACATGTGCACTTGTATCAAAACTTCCAAGGACCTTGAGTACATGCCTTTAACTGTCTTATATAGAACGCTCTTCAACTTTGAACAAACCAAGTTATAAAGAAAATCTTTCATTAAAGAGATAAAGGGCTCTTCTATAGCCCTTGTCAGTGAAAATTCCAAGAAACCTCAAAATGTTCCTCCTATCACCTATCCTTCATCAGACTCTGACAATGAAAGTCACAACAACTCTTCTCACCAATCGAAGGCATATCTAAGTGATGCCGATGATGAAGGTGAAGAAATCTCTGTTAAGCAGATGTTTGATGAACTAGCCATGATGGCTGGTTTCAAAAACAAATCTCGTTTTTCTAACAAATCCAAATCTTTCAGAAAACCCTTCTCTTCTATAAAAACTCCCTCGTCTGATAAGACAAATGAGGAATGTTTTAATTGTGGAAAGAAAGGACACTTCGCATCTGAGTGTAGAAGTAAGCGTGTGATGAAATCTAGGAATTCATCTTCTGACAAGTTTTCCTCAAAGTATGAAAAACCCAAAAATTACTCTTTCAAATCAAAACTCTCCAAGAAAGACACTCAATCTTCTCCCCAAGATCATCAAGAACGGGCTGAGAAGTATAAAGCTAAATACAAGAAAGAAAAGGAAAGAAATGAGGGTCTCCTTAGAAAAGGAAATGGCCTCATGGCCGAAATACATGATTGGGAAGAAGAAACCTCTGACAGTGACAACAACTCTCCCAACATGTGCTTTATGGCCATCTCAGAAGATATGGAAGATTCTGAAAAAGCTACCTCTCCAATGGCCTTGGTGTCAACTGGGTGCTCGACATCATACTCTCAGGTACATCCCTTTAATGATATGACTGACAGTGAAAAGATTGATGCTTATAAATCCTTAACTAAAGACTTTTATACTGTCAAGGATGGTAAGAAAGGAAAATCTGTTCAAGTTAAAGATCTCACCTCTCAACTTGAAATTTGTATGTCTAAACTTGAAAAGTTTGAGGAAATCAAAGCTGAGCTTGAGGATCTGAAAACCATAAATCATATGATTTCAAAAGAGAAAAACAAACTTTTTAAGAAATTAAAAAGAGAACAAGAGACCGTCAGAAAATGGACAAGTTCTTCAAAGAATCTTGAGCAAATCTTTAAAGATCAAATTTCTGGTGACAACAAATTTGGTTTAGGCAAATCTCAAGCTCTTGTCTCTACCTCTAGTGTATGGGATGATGCCTCAGAGTCAAGCTCTTGTGACTCTATTTCTTTAAACTCTTTAGATCTAGGTGAAGCTTTAAAGTTTGGAATGTTTATAAAAGCTAAAAAATCTTCATCTGTTCAAACCATGGAAAAAGAGGACTCCAATGATGTTTCTAAACCCATCCATAATCTTTTAAAAGATTTAGCCATTGATGAAGTATCTTCTTCTGATTCTTCAAAATCAAAGTTTTTCAAAAGAGCTAACTCCTCCGATCTCTCTTTAAAAGGAAAATCCTTAGACCTTGGGAAAGAACATTTCAAAAACTCTTCAAGAAATCTTTCCAACTTTGCTTCCACCTCTGGAAATGAGATTTTAAGTTTCCCTCCACTCATCTCACATTTTGGTCCTAAAGCCATTCAAGTTAATGTCATTGGGAAAGGAAAAGAAAAATTGCAAAAACCTAAAAAGACATTTATTTACAGAAAGTGTTATAACTGTGGTGACACTTTTCATCTTGCAAAGGATTGTCTAAAGGAAAGAATTGACAGAACCAAACCTAAGGACTCTTCTTCTTCTAACCCCAAAGGACCCACCACCAAATGGGTACCTAGGAACTAATTTGTGTGTGCATGCAGGTTTTTGAGCACCATCAAATATGGTATCTGGATAGTGGGTGCTCACGCCACATGACGGGAAATAAATCTCTTCTCATCAACTATGTGTCTGAAAAGGGTCCATCTGTAACTTTTGGTGACAACTCTAGAGGCTACACCAAAGGATATGGAACTCTCACAAACGGATCTATCACCTTCAATAAAGTGGCATTTGTTTAAGGCCTCATGCATAATCTCCTCAGTATCAGCCAACTGTGTGATTTAGGATATAAAGTTATCTTCGAACTTTGTATCTGTACTGTTGTTGACAATAACATGAAAGTGGTTCTTTCTGGAAGAAGGATGGAAAATGTCTATATCATCGATATGGGACAAAATAATAATTCATCCAGTGTATGTTTTGTGTCAGATGACACAGCCAAAAGGAACTGGCTGTGGCATAAACGTTTATCTCATCTCAACTTCAAAACACTACACAAAATTTCAAATAAAGAGCTGGTGACTGGCATGCCAAAGTTGAATTTTGTTAAAGAAAAGTTGTGTGATGCATGTGAAAAAGGGAAGCTCACCAAAACTTCCTTCAAGACCAAGCAATGCTCCTCCATCACTCTTCCTCTCCAAATGCTGCACATGGACCTATGTGGACCAGTCGGCACTCCAAGTCTTGGAGGCAAAAGGTACATTCTTGTAATTGTTGATGAATTTACTAGATATACTTGGGTGTCTTTTCTCAGGTATAAAAGTGATGCAACTGAAGAAATCATCAACTTTGTCAAGAAAAATGAAGTTCTAAATGGACAACTTGTACGTTCGGTGAGAAGTGACAATGGCACTGAATTTAGAAACAGTGCTCTTGAAGACTTCTTTAATGAGAAAAGAATTTCTCAAAATTTCTCAGCTGTCAGGACTCCTCAGCAAAATGGAGTCGTGGAAAGGAAAAACAGAACTCTATGTGAGGCTGTAAAATCAATGCTTAGTGAATCAAATCTTCCCACCTATTTTTGGGCTGAAGCTGTTAATACTGCTTGCTTTACCCAAAATAGGTCGGTGATCTCCAAAAGGCATGATAAGACTCCTTATGAAGTTTTCCATGGTAGAAAACCAAATATAGGCTTTCTTCATGTTTTTGGTTGTGTGTGCTTTATTCTAAATGATCGTGACAATCTTGGGAAATTTGATCCCAAAGCTGATGAAGGAATCTTTGTTGGATACTCTCTAATTCTCTATCCTCCAAAACATATCGGATGTATAATCTTAGAAGAAAATGCATTGATGAGTCTATTCATGTCAAATTTGATGACCTAAGATCATCATCTCTTTCAAATGATGATGATGAATTACACAGGTGGATTTCCTCATGCATAGGTGATGCTCCTATAGTCATTCCTACCGATGCATCCTCCACTTCTTTAACTCCATAAAATCCCTCTCCTTCAAATAACCAAGTTGGGTCACCTTCCATAGTGCCTGACACTTCACTTACCGAAATTGACCATCTTCCCACCGACTTGCACCCTTCCACCGACATTCAGCCCTCCACCGATCCTATGCCTACCACCGACAATCCTACCTTCCACCGAACCTCTGATCCCACTCCACTAACATACTCCACACAAAATATTCCACCACCTTTACCTCCTGCCTCAAAATGGACCAAAGATCACCCCATAGACCATATCATTGGTGATCAACAAGTTGGTGTCCAAACACGCGGAGGAGTTGGAAATATTTGTCTCTATGTGAACTTTCTCTCCATTATTGAGCCCAAGAAGATTGATGAAGCTCTAGCTGATCCCTGCTGGATCACTGCCATGCAAGAAGAGCTTTCTCAGTTTGAAAGAAACAAAGTTTGGAGATTGGTTCCCAGACCTCCAAAGAAGACAATCATTGGAACCAAATGGATCTTCAGAAACAAAATGGATGAAGAAGGAACAGTTGTCAAAAACAAGGCCAGACTGGTAGCTCAAGAATACAGACAGGAAGAGGGCATTGACTATGATGAAACATTTGCCCCTGTTGCAAGACTTGAAGCCATAAGAATCTTTCGGGCTCATGCTGCCTACCAAAATTTTAGGGTCTTTCAGATGGATGTTAAAAGTGCTTTCCTCAATGGGGAACTTGCAGAGGAAGTCTATGTGAAACAACCACCTGGCTTTGAAGACCCAGCTCATCCAGACTATGTGTACAGATTAGACAAGGCTCTCTATGGTCTCAAGCAAGCTCCATGTGCTTGGTATGACACTCTTACTGACTTTCTTCTAAAGAATGGATACTCTAGAGGTAAAATTGACAACACTCTCTTTATCAAGAAGACCTCAGGTAATCTCATTCGTGTTCAAATCTATGTAGATGACATCATCTTTGGTGCCACTGATGAATCACTATGTGATGAGGTTGCTTCTCTCATGATGAGTGAATATGAGATGAGCATGATGGGAGAGCTTACATTCTTTTTGGACCTTCAGGTCAAACAAACTTCAGAAGGGATTTTTATAAATCAAAGTAAATATATTCGTGACCTTCTGAAGAAATTCAACTTTTTAGATAGCTCTCCTATGAAAACTCCCATGGCACCACCTCTGAAAATTCATGCTGATCCGGATGGTCAATCTAAAGATGTAACGAATTATCGAGGGATGATTGGTTCTCTTCTTTATTTAACTGCTAGCAGACCGGATATTATGTTTGCTACTTGTCTTTGTGCCCGTTATCAGGCCAATCCAAAAGAATCTCATTTGGCTGCTGTAAAACGGATTTTTCGATATCTAAAATGTACCTTGCACCTAGGCCTTTGGTATCCCAAAGACTCGGGGTTTGAACTAATTGGGTATTCAGATTCAGATTATGCAGGTTCCAAAATTGACAGGAAGAGTACCACATGCAGCTGCCAACTTCTTGGTGGCAAGCTGGTCCAGCAAGAAACAAAACTCTGTATCAACCTCTACTGCTGAGGCTGAATATGTTGCTGCTGGAAGTTGCTGTGCTCAGATCCTGTGGATGAAAAATCAATTAAGGGACTACAATCAAGTCTACTCCAAGATACCAATTCTTTGTGACAACTCAAGTGCAACAGCTATTGCAAACAATCGTGTTCTACACTCAAGATCAAAGAACATAGACATCAGATATCATTTCATCAGGGATCACATCTCAAAAGGTGACATTGAGCTGCATTTCATCCCTACTGACCTGCAACTTGCTGATCTGTTCACCAAACCCTTAGATGAAGCCAGGTTCAATTTTCTAATAAGTGAACTTGGAATGTGCAACCTTCAGTAATGGTGTGTCCTCATCCTTCACCGATCTCCCATCGGTACTCGTTTCTTTCATTCTCACCGACATCACTACACCGATGACATCCTCTTGATAAAGTCATCACCATGATCTCATCTCACCAAAGCCCTTACCGATCTGCTCTATAGATGTCCCATTTCCTTTCTCTCTACCGACATCTCTCACCAATAAGCCTACCGACAACTGATCCCAAATCCCCACCGATTTTCATTTGTCGATAGTCATCTCTCACCAAATCACGTCGGTATACAAACTTCCACCGACTCTATACCAATCTTCTCGGTACATTCTCTCATCCACCGATTCTCCCAACCTTCAATCACTTTCTACCCATCACCCCGATATAACATCGGTATGATCCTACCACCGATATCCTAGCTTCTTCAATCACCGATCCCCTTTACTTTCAATTCACACCGATCGCTCAGTTCTTCGACCCATTTACTTCTCATCGGTAAGATTTACCCACCGACCTCTCTTGGTTCACTCTCGTCGGTGACGATTGTCCCACCGAAATCCACACCAATACTTTTCACACACGCCATCGAAGACCTATCGCATCACCGACTCTCTTGCCTACCGATATCCCATCTCACTTACCAAACATATCAAAGCTCCCACCGACACCATCCCAACTCACAAATCTTATCTTATACACCTCCCAATGCATACCTCACTCTATAACCCTAGGTGTCAGTGTGATGGATGACCCTTCCCATTCCAAGACCCTTCTTAGCCACATTTTTCAAATTCCTTCATCGTTACTCTTTTAAATATTATTTAATTTTCTTTTAAAAACCATAACCGTTCCCTCTCTCTTTTCAAATCTACGACCCCTCTAATTTTGCCTATAAATACATATCTTCTCCTTCCTCATTCCTCTTCAAAACCTGCAACTACCCACTTGATATCTCGTTTCCTCATCTAAACCTGCAACTCTCACCTTCTCCATCCTAACATCGATGGCTTCCTCGAAGGTTCCAAAGTCTACAAAGATTGTCAAGGACATTCCTACATGTTTTGCAGATTTAAAGTTCAATCCTTGAAATCACGTTGCAAGATTCGAATCCGATCCCGCACATCCCGAATTCAACACAGTAATGAATTTCTTGACCCGTCTCCTCTTCTCCATGCTTTCTCATGCAACCCTAAGATGAGCAAGGTGCTCATTGACAAATTTTGGCTATCTAGTGTGTATGATCCTTCAAACGAGGCCATTCACGCCTCTATTTTTTCTGACGAGGAAGGTGATCACGATCTCACCTTCGGTGTTGATGATGTTCGTAGTGCTCTCAAGATCGATGCCTTTTCTGAATATGTTGACATGCATGTTGACAACCTTCATGAACAAGTTGTCAGTGTCCTTGGCTATATCCACCAATCTGATGACAAAGCTTCCAAATCCTCGAAAGGCCCAGGTACTCTCACTCGCAACAAAATGGGTGGCGTATGGAACTTCTTCTTTGCACATGTGATCCATTGTCTCTCTCGTAAGACAAGTGGTCAAGACCAATCACCTTCTTACATTACTAAACTTGCCCATGCACTAATTTTTCAAAGAAATATCGATTTCGCTCAGTATTTCTTTACTGAGCTGACTGAAGTGGTTAAGCACCCGAAACGCTGCCATGTGGCATATCCTCGCTTCATCTCTATGATCATACAACACAAACTCGGTTCGGCGTTGGATACGGATCGCAAGTCTCCATCCCCTAGATTTGTTTACGACTGGTCATCTCCCATAGTTGGCCAAAAGACACTCAACGTTGGTCACCTCGCTACCGATCTTCCTCTCCGACAAGGTATGATTTCTTTTGCTCACTCTCCCAATCTTCACTGGGGTGAGGCGGAAGCTCCCGGGTTTCGACACCCGAAAGTTCTCGCGGAACCCCAAGTTGTTGTGGCCCCTTCTCCCCGTCCCCGAGCAAGGTCGGGTGGCACTAAAAAGAAACAAACAAAGGCCCCCGACACCTCCGTACCCGCTTCTAGGACTACGCCACCGAGAGATCCCTCGGAGGCTTCCCCAGTCCAAATCCCGTCTCAAAAGCGGAGGCGCTCAAAATCCCCTCCGAGGTCTCCTTTAAAGAGGTCTTGGAAACCTTCGGTCAAGCCATCTAAGCCAACTGTTGATTCTCAAAAATCGACAGTTGTTGAAATTCTCCCATCTGGGCCAAGGGAATATGTTATCACCCCTACCGACTCCTCCGTTGCCTCTCCACAGGCCTCGGTTGTACTGTTGGAGAACCCACAACTTACCTCCCCACCTACTTCTTTGGGTGGTGGAGATGACTTCGAGGTCTCTCCCCTCGAAGGTACTGAGTTCACACTGCACAGCCTAACACCCGATCATTATATGATCGATGATGTACAACCCGCTGAGGGTTCCCCCACAGAAAAATCCCCCCCACGTGATTTCTTTGATTTTTTATTGGAAGACACTGGTTCTCCCCGAACCATGCTCACCACCGACGAACCATCTCTCACCGACCCACCATCTCCCCCACCGAAAATACAATCACTGATGATGTCTCCTCACCACCGATCCCCCAGCCTACACCGATCACCCACTCCCCACCGATCTGATTCATCTGATGATAGCCCTCCTCCCTCACCTTCACCCCCACGAAGGCCCCCGTCCCCTCCATGTAGAATTCTCTACCCCGGTCCCTTGCTAGATCACCCATCCACCTCCATATTACCTACGAAGAGAATCACTCCACATACCCCATTATCACCCACCAATCCCCAATTCCATCTCCCCGAGGTTCGTGCTTCATCCTCTACAGGTATTCGACTACCAAGTGACTTAATCACTGAAGTTCAAGAAAGTGCCCGTCAATGTAGGCTGGTGGGTACTCAATTTGAATCGTTCAAGCGGTCTACTATCTCCATGATTGCTCAGGCAAATGAACGTGTCACGGTCTTGGAATCCCGACAACCTCAGTTATTGGCCTCTACTCTACAGGATCTTCTTCGGCCTCTTACTGACAATATGACCACCTTCTCTACAAGGTTGGAGGCATTGACCAACTCCCACTCCGACTTGGCTATGTCTATTGCCGCCATCAAAACTTCCATCGATGTCAAAGATCCCGAGCTCTTTCGTCTTATTAATCGGGAAACTCGTCATCAGTCTCTACATGCTTCTTTGACTGGGCCACTTGAAAGCCTTCACCGAAAAGTCGACTCTCTTAATGATTATCTTCGTTGGGATCTTGACTTGGGCGATTTCTCCTTAACCAGTGTTGATCCGGTAAGTGTTCAGTTTCTCCACAATAAGGTGGATCAACTAATTTCTCATCTGGGTTTGGAAGTCTCGGCTGCTGCTGAGGGGGAGAGAATTCTCACATCTCTAAAAATGCCTTCTGTAAGGCGAACGAACAGCAATCAGCCTCCATCTTCAACCGATAAACCACCGATTCATATCACCAAGAAAGCCACCGAAAAATCAGGAACAACTGACGTTTTGTCTTCCCCACCGAAACTAACAGGCACCACCGACTTTCCCTCCTCTACACCGACTCCATCGGTGGAGAAATCACCACCAAAAGCCACCGAAATTCCCTCCTCTACTACACCGACGCCATCACCGATTCACTCTTCATCGGTGGATAAAATGCCTGCAACAGTTGAGGGGGAGCAAATCAGTGAGGCTCCTAAAGATAAAGGGAAGAAAGTCCTTTCTGCCGAAGATGAGGCAAAAGAAGAAAAGAAAACGAAGGAACTGGCAAAGTATGGGTCTCGTCCTGCAGATGCCTAAACTTTAAAACTTAAGCCTCAGTCTCAAGAAACTACCACCAACCTCGGTCTATCTCCTCAAGAAATTGAGGAGGCTAGACGTGTTCAGAAAGAATTGGATGAAACCAAGGATCTCTCATTGAAAGTTGCAAAAGAGGAAGCAGCAAAAGCTAAGTCCATCGACCCCATCAAGACCCAAAAATCTGCTTTGAGAGCTCTAAAAGAAGAAAAGGATGAGGAAATAAACTGGTACAAGAAGGCAATGTCTTACCGAACCAACAGGTCTCCGATCTCAGGTATTAAAATTGCCACCTCAAAAGCTAATCCTACCGATATAAGGCCGATCATAGAAAGAGAAGATGGTATGTCTAGAAGTGTTAGAGATTTCCATCTGAAACAATTCGGCCTCTCCGAATGGTATGAACTCTCTAAACTACTAGTGAAAAGTGTCAACCCTAAGAGAGACATATTCATCAAGTGCATTGATGACTTGATGAATAAAATGAAAGAGTTGAAAAAGAAACATAACATTGTTCTCTCCACCAATGAAAGAGCCAAACTTCAATCTCTCAAGGAAGATATCCGTCTAGCGAAAACCAAAAACCAAAAGGTGACCGACAACGTGTTTAAAGAATTGGCAGCTGAAGGAAAAGTTCCCTATGTGGACAATCTCAACTTGTCCCTCCCCACATCAAGTACTTATCCCTCAACCACTCTAAGTCTCTCACCCATTCCTGGAGTCTACTTCAATGACGGATTTGGCCACTGACGTTTCTTCAGATTTTCTCAAATTCACTTGGTCGACATCATCTTTCTTCAAGGCATATCTAATCTGATGTTGTACATCTCCGAAACTCAACCATTTTACCAGAACGTCCTCGCTGAAATCAAGCGCCGTCAGGAAATGAGAAAATGATCTAAGTGTTTTCCTTTTCCGTTTAAGTACTTGTAAAATTTTCTTCATTTCCAAATGTATGAAAATTTAAGTAAATGCAAGTACTTCTCTTCTATTTGAATTTCCTTGTTGCACATAGTTATACTTTCTTACTTGTAAATATTGTGTATAGTGTACAATCTCATACAAAAGAAAAATAGATCAAAAAGAATGGTCTATGTGAAAAGAACCCAAAAAAAAGTAAAAAGGGTCAAAATGCATTTTATTTTCAGATACTCATAAATATTCTAAGAATAGAGCTCAAATTCAAATAGGGGAGATTGTTGGGTCACCAAGATTTGAAATTGACTTACCGATGTTTCCCTATATCTTACTTAGAATATTTTAGCATGGTTCTTTAAAATGACTTGTACAATATAGCAACTGTTCGGTGAAGTCGAAGATCAACCGAAACCAAGCTTGAAGACATTCTCATTGTGGAAGTGAGAATAACCTTCTCAACATTCAACAAGTCATTACCCACCGATTGTGTTCCCACACATCGGTGGACACCCTCCCCACCGACCCTCATCACGTCGGCCAGAAGCATCCCACCGATGAGGATGCTCAAATCGGTGGGATCAACATTCTCTTCTCATAAATGGTTTTCTTTGAAGAATGTTACAAGTTCCAAGTCACTTATATCGGTGGAACATCATCGGTGAATTTGTCTTGGAAGACACAACAAGAAGATCATTTATTATGGGACAATATCTATTGTCAGGTAAAAGTGACTATTTGTCGTTTTATCTATTATCAGATAAAGTCTCTTTCAGCATGGGTATTATTCCTAGTACCAAGGAAAAGGTGATAAAGACATATCAACTTTTCAGAAGTCAACAGTTTCAAGCAAATCTCCTGATGACAAGTGTCTCAAACATTTAATGCTCATCACACTATAAAAGGAAGAAGAGGCTCCCATGCAAACTACGCTTACTAAAAGAATTCTATGTGCAAGCATCCTCCACTCTCTCAAGAACTTTAAAAGCTTTGTTCTAAGTGTTCAAGTTATTTAGTTTTCAGTATACTTTGTGAAAGATTGTTAGAATAGTTTATCTGTTCTTTTCCGCAACAGTCTTTAGATTCTATGTGTAATTCTTGTTGAAAGTTTTTCAATGATAGAATTAAAATTGTGATTTTTTTTGAATATTGTATTCACCCCCCCCCCCCCCCCCCCCCTTCCCCCTTCTACAATACTTGTTAAGCCATCTGGGACTAACAAGTTGTATCAGAGCAGAAAGTTTAATTCATAAACTTGATCTGCGATGGCTGCCTCTTCCTCTTCAACTATTGAGAACTCTTTTCAAAATAACTTTTCTGAAAATGGCTCCATTACCAAACCTCCTAAGTTTAACCCAAACAACTTTTCTCTTTGGAAAAGCCGCATGATGCTCTTCATGGAAGGAGTGGATACTAGATATCCAATCATTCTCAAAGGGGGGGGGGGGGGGGGGGTTGTTGGGTCATTGACCGGCATCTCCCTAAATCGAAACGTGGCGCTGACTGCTACGCTATATGGAAATAAGTTGCACCTTCTCCACCAGCAATTGCTTTTGGCGTAGTGGTAAGCGCTTGGATCCTAACACTGCTGATAAGGAGGACTCTAGTGACTCCGATGATTCTGATGAACCTTCTGACAAAGAGAAATCTAAAGCTACTAGAGAACCAAAAACTCAAAAATCTCCAATAAAAAAATACATTCATCTTCAACAAATTCTCATTTTAGAGAAATAATCATTGATTATAGTATTAAAATATTTCATTCATTCATTAAAATATTATTTCTCTCTCTAAATATATATTTTTCAAAGATCTTTATTGGTGCTCTCATTTAGTAATCATTTTTTTGGGTTATCTCCATATTTGAAGATTTTTTTTTCTCTCCTACTTTCTCTGTTTTGAGGATAGTTTTAGGGAATCTGTTCGAGCAAAATTATAGCTCAAAATCCCTATATTCTTCATTTTCATGAAAATAAGAGCATCTACACACGTCTTGCACAAGGCCTTGCAATATGACATGGCATGCCATATGGCTTGCAAGTGTAGCATCACCTTTCACAATTAGAAAGACATTTCACAAACAAATATATATTAAACAAATTCATTTTTGTTTAATTTAATTTATTTATTTGTTTGTTTAAACATTAAACATTAATTATTAATATGTTTATTAAATTTAATTCATTTGTTAGTTTATTGACCATTATTTTATTATTATTTTATTAAAATTTCTTACCAACGCTTTATTTTTTAAAAATAATATTTTTATGCAATGTTTTTTAATTTAAACGTTGCATGCCTTAATATATCCATGTATTTTATTTGTTAATTAAATTACATTTACACAAAATATAGCAAAAGAAAACAGAAATAAAATTTTATTTATTTATATTTTATAATTAATTTATTAATTATATTATAATTATCTATATTATTTATATCATATTCTATTACTTTAGAAAAAAATTTGATCTTGCATGTAGGTAAAAAGTGTTATTGCAAATCTGATGTCATATGTACCACTCTGAAAACGAGGTTGGTGTGAAAGGGTGCGGATGGTGATGTCGGAGATAACATCTCCACTAAAATTTTAGAAAAATATTATTTTATCAGCCAACTGAGTGACAAAACCAAAACGTTGTGGGTCAGACCCTACGAACCCCGTGAATACCACAGCAAAGTTTTCCACTCACACACCGAACCACTACCTTCCAATTCTCATTCCACCAATTCAATTTCTATAAATCTGTGATCAAATGCATCGCAGAAAACCAATTCATCACCCCATTTCAACTAAACGAATTCTCATCTCCATGGCAATCATCTCCATCCTCTTCATCTCACTCCTCATTTTCATTTCCCCCACATCCTCCGCCGCCTCACGCCACCGCCGAATCCACGCATCTTCATCTGATCTGATCCACCAAGCTTGTACGGCTACCAGGTACCCACAGCTATGCGAATCTTCACTCACTCACTCTCCAAACCCTAATCCAATTGAGATCATTCAATCGGCGTTATCCGTCTCCTCCGAGAACCTCCGTGCTGCTCAGTCCATGGCGCACTCGATTCTCGAAGCGGCCGCCGGAAATCCGAACCAGACGAACGCCGCTAACAACTGCATCCAGCATTTGAGCAACTCGGCGTACCGTATTAAATCAACGGCTGATGCGTTGCCACGTGGAAAGACGAAGGATGGTCGTGCTTGGACCAGCGCCGGGATGGCGTACCAGTACGACTGTTGGTCGGCGTTGAAGTATGTGAACAATACGAAAATGATTAACGAAACGATGTCGTTTCTGAACACATTGATTGATCAGACGAGTAACGCTTTGAGTTTGTTGATGGCTTACGATGTGTATGGCGACCAGATCGCGTCGTGGATCCCGCCGAAGACGGAGAGAGACGGATTCTGGGAAGGTGGTGGAGCGGGCGGCGGCGGCGGAGGAGGAGGACCTCAATTGGGGGTTCCGACGGGGTTGAAGGCTGATGTGACGGTGTGTAAAGGTGGTGGTGGATGTGATTATGCGACGGTGCAGGAGGCGGTGAATGCAGCGCCGGAGTGGGGTTACGGGCGGCGGTTTGTGATTTGGGTGAAGGAGGGGGTTTATGAAGAAACGGTTCGGGTCGGGTTGGAAAAGCAGAATGTGGTTGTTCTAGGAGATGGGATGGGTAAAACGGTAATTACAGGGTCATTGAACGTGGGACAACCAGGGATTTCGACGTATAACACAGCCACATTCGGTAACTCATACTCGATCCTTATTTTGTGGTACTAAATATTGATTTTAAAAACTTTATTAATATTGTTTTATAAGATTTTGTTTTTAATTAAAATGACTTTTTCAGAGTTTTTAAATATTTTTTAAATAAGAAACTATTGGAGAGAACATAATTATTTATAGGGAATTTAATTAAAATACCCATTTTCTTTCCTATTTTATCAAAATACCCATTTTTTCCGCGATCGCAGGCAATGACCAATTTTAAAAAAAAAAATTATATTTACACTTTCAGTCTCTGCGCGCGATGGTGTCACGTGATGGGAGTCAATTTTGAAAATTATATTTACACTTTCAGCCCTTGTCCACGATGGGGACCAATTTTGAAAAAAAATTATTTCATATTTACACTTTTAGTCCCTGGCACCGATCGCGGACCCCATTGCAAAAAAAATGGGTATTTTTGTAAAATCAAAGAGAAAATGGGTATTTTTGTAAGTCAAATTTAAATTTTGGGTATTTTAATTAATTTCTCTTATTTATATTTATAGAAATCTTTAAAATTTATTTTAAACAAAAAAGAAAGTGTCGTTAGTTACTCCCAACAAAACCGTTAAAAGTTGTTAAAGAGTTTGTTGGACTAAATATTTAATATAATATTAATGTTATTTTTACTTTAACAAGTTGTAAAAAAACCTATTGGAGATGTTTTATAATTGTATATTGAATTCATATAATCAATTAATAAATATAATTAAGTATTAGGTAAACTTTTCATTTTAAATATAAAATATCTAAAATATAAATAGATAATCATCGACCTTTAACCATTATTCTTGAAAACTCGGCGCACAGCCGTCATGGCACAAGGCTTGTGTCTCACGCCACGTTAAGTCCGTGGCACGTCATGGCCTAGTGCACAATTTTCGTCTTTGTTCTAAAGTCGGTGACATGCCATGTTCTAAAATTATACATTTCCAAGGGTTTATTTATTTTAGTGATCTTAATATTAATTCTATAATTGAAAATTTCAATACAATCGATATTTTAACATACTTTCAAATTCAAGATTTCTCATTAAGGAAAAACAACTAAAAATATATTTCTTTCTTGAAATTTAGAGATATTAATTTTCTTTTTCTGTATTTTAATTTTTAAAGGATCTGGTTGATGTTTTTATTTTAAATGACCATCATTTTTCCTGTGACAGGGGTTGTCGGCGACGGATTTATGGCAAGTGGTTTAACCATCGAGAACACGGCTGGCCCCGACGCCCACCAAGCCGTGGCCTTCGTCTCCGATAGCGACCAATCCGTCATCGAAAACTGCGAGTTTTTAGGCAATCAAGACACCCTTTACGCCCACACCCTCCGCCAATTCTACAAATCATGTCGAATCCAAGGCAACGTCGATTTCATCTTCGGCAACTCCGCTTCCCTCTTCCAAGACTGCACCATTCTGATTCGCCCCCGTCAACTCAAACCCGAAAAGGGCGAAAACAACGCCGTCACAGCTCACGGACGTATCGATCCCGCACAATCTACGGGATTCGTCTTCCAAAACTGTTTAATTAACGGAACCGAAGAGTATATGAGGTTGTATTATAGCAATCCTAAAGTCCACAAGAATTATTTGGGGAGGCCGTGGAAGGAGTTCTCGAGGACGGTTTTCATTGATTGCCAAATGGAGGCGTTGGTGACGGCGCAGGGGTGGATGCCGTGGACGGGGGATTTTGCGTTGAAGACGCTTTATTATGGGGAGTTTGGGAACAGTGGGAAGGGGGCGGATTTGTCGGGAAGGGTGACGTGGAGTAGCCGGATTCCGGCAGAGCATGTTAATGTGTATTCCGTCGGAAACTTCATCCAAGGTGATAAATGGAAGGTTTCACATTCTTGATTGAACTAATATTAGTTTCATTTCTCGTTGTTGCTTTTTGTTAAAGGTTAAATGAAATCACAAAAAATGGTTTGATGTATAAATACAGTTAGGTTTAAAAGATTTTATGAATTGTTGGAAGAAAGGGTTAATTTACACTAACATCACGTACTATATCATATGATTTATGCATTTTTGCCCCGCGATCTGAACATATAGCCAAAGTCGCATGCGTACCTTGTTTATTTTGCTCGTTAATGTAAAATTATATGTGATTGTGCACGTGATTTAGCCGTTTTCATATTCTCTTTGGTTCTGGATTTCGAAAGAATTTGATGGAATTAGAATGACAAATTTCTTTCACCAAATTTCAATTTCCTTGTTTGGTTCACATAGTAAAAATGATAGAATCCTTTGAATTCCACAATTTAAGGATTTCATCGTTCCTTGGCTCAAATGAAAGAATTGAATTTCTACCAATCAAACGCGTGGTCAAATTTCATCAAATTTCATTCCAATTCTAAATGGCATGAGGTGTGATGTGGTATGACATGACGGCAAGTTCAAGCCTTATACGTTACAATGAGACCACGACGATTTTCAAAAGCGTGCCTTAAGGCTACATACACACACACACACACACATATATATATATATATATAGGGAAATTAATTAAAATACCCTAAGTCAAACCACGTTTTACTGAAATACCCAAAATCTCTCCCATGTTACAAAAATACCCCAAAAATCCGCGATGGAGCCCAGGCCACGTGTCACCAAAGTTTGCCCACTTTGCCCGCGTTGGTCCCTCAAGAATGCCCGCGGTCCAGCTTTCCCCCCTCAAGAATGCCCGCGTGTGCAGTTTTGGTCCCTGCCCGCGTTTGACTCTCGTTGACCCCCGCGATCGCGGGCTACACGTGTCCAAAGTTTGCCCACTTTGCCCGCGTTGGTCCCTCAAGAATGCCCGCGGTCCAGCTTTCCCCCCTCAAGAATGCCCGCGTGTGCAGTTTTGGTCCCTGCCCGCGTTTGACTTTCTTTGATCCCCCGCGATCGCGGGCAAAAGTGCCACGTGTCGGCACAGGGTTAACCCTAATTTCATTTTGACGAACCAAACCCTAAATTTGTTCTTCGGCCGCACTATATAAGGAGGGGGGACCAAAAACCGGCCACTCTCATTTTTTTTATAACTCTCTCAATTTTTAATCAAACTCTCTCAATTTTCTCCCACTCTCTCAATTTTGTCGTGTGGAATACGCGTTCGGGTTTTGTGAAGATGTCTCGTATTACCTCTGTGGTATGTTTTCCTTATGTTTTTTGTTATTTTTTGTATGTTATTTTAAGTTAAGATATATGATTTGTAGGTTGTTATAGTGTTTATAACTTATGTTTGAATATGTTCTATGTTTAACATGATATGTATGGTTTTATGTTTGAATGTGATATTTGTATGTTATAATGTGTATGTTGTTATAGTGTGTTTTTTTATAAAAAATTGTTAAGAGTGTTTTTTTATAAAAAAATTGTTAAGAGTGTGTTATTATAAAAAAATTGTTAAAAATATGTTTTTTTTTTATAAAAACACACTCTTAACAATTTTTTTATAAAAACACACCCTTAACAATTTTTTATAAAAACAGTTTTTTTATAAAAAATTGTTAAGAGTGTGTTTTTATAAAAAAATTGTTATAGTTTTATGGTTTTATGTTTGAATGTGATATTTGTATGTTATAATGTGTATGTTGTTATAGTGTTTTTTTTTATAAAAACACACTCTTAACAATTTTTTATAAAAACACACCCTTAACAATTTTTTATAAAAACAGTTTTTTTATAAAAAAATTGTTAAGAGTGTTTATAAAAAAAACACATTTTTAACAATTTTTTTATAATAACACACTCTTAACAATTTTTTTATAATAACACACTCTTAACAATTTTTTTATAAAAAAACACTCTTAACATTTTTTTTATAAAAAACTGTTTTTATAAAAAATTGTTAAGGGTGTGTTTTTATAAAAAAATTGTTAAGAATGTGTTTTTTAAGAATGACAACTTAGGTCCCTACGGTTTTAAGAATGACAACTTAGGTCCCTAAACTTTTAAGAATGCCAATTAGGTCCTAAACTTTTAAGAATGACAACTAGGGTTCCTAAACCGCACTTTATCTATATATAACAATATGATACGTTGAAATAAAATAAACCGCACTTTATCTATATATAACACTATTATACGTTGAAATAAAATACCAACGCACTTTATCTATATATAACAATATGATACGTTGAAATAAAATAAACCGCACTTTATCTATATATAACACTATTATAAGTTGAAATAAAATACCACCGCACTTTATCTATATATAACAATATGATACGTTGAAATAAAATAAACCGCACTTTATCTATATATAACACTATTATACGTTGAAATAAAATACCACCGCACTTTATCTATATATAACAATATGATACGTTGAAATAAAATAAACCGCACTTTATATATATATATATAACACTATTATACGTTGAAATAAAATACCACCACACTTTATCTATATATAACACTATTATACGTTGAAATAAAATACCACCGCACTTTATCTATATATAACAATATGATACGTTGAAATAAAATAAACCGCAACATCTATATAAAATAAAATAAACCGCAGCATCTATATATAACATTAACTATAACATCTGTGAATGACTATGTAGAAGGATTTCTTTAACATCGACTTGACGGTAAGGTGCAAAGTTTCCTACATCGAGGAATTAGGAGCGCTCTTTAGGGGATTAGGTGATCGCGCGGATACCCTTGAGACCATCTATAGAGGGACACCGTTCGGGCCATGGATGGATGTGTCTTACTCTGGTGGCGACCCTACGCTAGTACACATGTTTCTACAGTTGGAGGTCGAGGACGCCAACGCTGAGCCGGAGGAGATGCATTTTGATTTCTTCGCCTCTCAATTGCATTTTGGGCGTCGTGAGTTCTGTCTAATTACAGGACTACGTTTTGGAGAGGCTCCCCCCTTCCTCCCTTAGAAGACTGCTCCTTCGTTCCTAGGGTTTGGGGCATTTCAGCATCTCGTTTGAAGCTGAAGGCAGCCCGGGAAATGATGAAAGAGGGTTAGTGACACTGAGTAACCATTATAGTTATATATCGATAATGCTAATTTTGTAACTATTTTAATGATCAATGTCACGCAGGCCGGGATGTCGGGGGCATACACCTCGCAGATGCCGCCGTCGTTCGCCACCACATCAATCACAAACATCTTTGGCGGTTCAGCCGATGACTATTACAGGCCGGAAATGCATACTGTAAGTTATTTTGGTAGTTTTGGTTTAATTGTGAACATTTCCTAAATTGTACTTAAAACATTGAGTAACGTAATTTTCAGACGGGGTCTCCTATTATCCAGGATCACTTCTCGGAGCCTGACGATGACTTGATGGATGTTGTAGATCCACCACCACAGGTGACCCCGCTCCCTAAAAAGCGGTCGCATAAAATTTCACAATGGTTTCGTCACCCGTTTGGCCAACAAGGATCTACGACACCACCGCCCGCTAAAAAACAAGCAAAGAAAGCGGGGGGAAAGAAGGGAGGAAAGAAAAAGGGAAAGGTGCCTTCACCGGAGCCTCAACCGGCATCAGAAATATTGAGGATGTGCCGGACTGGTCGCCTCCCCAACTTGACATTCACCCCTTTCGGGGGCTTAGAAATCAACCCCTCGTTTTTTGAAACATTGCTTGCGGATGACCCTGTGAACTCTGACTTAGACGATACGGTTAGTATGAAGTTAAATTATAGTCATATATAATCAAATATATTTATATTACATGTCTAACCATCTATTTTTTATGCATAGCACGTCGATTCTTGGGTTAGCCTGTTGCAAAAACATCGTGGCGTAGACACGAGGTGGACCATCATGCACACTATGTTCTTTCAGTGTATACTGATGGACCATCAAGGTCCCGCCTCCGTGATCGAAATATGCAATGGCTCGGAAGGGACCTCTTGGACTCTCCTCGATAGGGTATGCAAATCGTTTTACTGTTATTTTATTTAATAACATATATGACATATATTGTAATATTTCAGGTGTACATCCCCATATGCTTGCATCCCAGACATTGGCTGCTTGGAGTGTTTGAACTAGACACTATGGTCATGACCCTATATGAAAGCGAAAAGGACGGTCTCTGCAAACAACAATTGACAGAGCAGATGCAATCGTTTAAAACAAAACTATATACGTTCTTTTCATTGATCGGGGATCATAGACGTCGCGAAGTGTCAAATATCTTTCGCACAAAGATGGCCGGCCAAGTACCCCAGCAGACCGGGTTATATGTGGATTGCGGTGTATGGGTATGCCGTAATGTCCAAAAGTTGATAAATAACGAGGAGATATGGGTACCCCCTAACGAAACCGACGATGAGGCAATGAATTTCCGCCGACATATGGCGGAGTCAATTTATGCGCATTGTCTAATAGGGCCACGTTAGGTTGTTTATGTAACATTAAATAATTGTTATTTTTAGTATTAACTTATTTTGTTAAAGTATTGTGATTGACTTACTGTTTACTTCATTTGGTTTTTGCTAATTTCATCCATTTACTCAACTTTGAGTATCGATATCTCTTTCACACATACTCTATTTTGGACGCATTATATATCATTTCGAAGATCTCATATAGAAGAACATAAACCTACTAAAAGTTAGTTATATATAACACATATATATAAATTTAAATGCGTCTAAAGTTTAGTAAAACCCATATTTCCAACACCTACTAAGTAGGTTTATGAAACTTGCGATAATCCTAATACAGAGATTATTGGATGAACAAGCATTTATTTCTTGATTATTGGGGTATTGGTTCTTGTTGTCTGGAAGTGATTCATATGATGCAAAAATTGGTATCATGTAATGTAGAACAATATCTATATTATAGAAACTTGCATTTGATAGTACCATATAAATCTGATCTAAATTCTCATTAATTAGCTATGTTTGACTACTTAAAGACTAATTTTCTGCCTAATGAAAGACCTTTATTCAAGAGCAGACGAATATTGCAGTTACTTTTTCAGTGGAATCATGCAGGCAACTTTTTCAGACGAAATCTATAAACACATTCAAATAATAATAATTTAAAACGATTTAATGAATTAGTTAATATATGATTATTATGTTAATGCGATAGGAGTGTAAAACAAAATTGAAAAAAAAATAAGAGATGTACCATAAATTAAATAATTAACTATAAGAGTATGAATTTTAAATATAAATTTTTTTTTTATGTAGTGTATAACTGTATATGATATATATTAAAATATATAAATCCAAAAAAATTCAAGATTGGGCTCATTTCGAACGTATCGAAGAGACGATTATAATGGTGTAATTTGTTAAAATTAAAACGTATTTTTTTAACGTATTTTAGTTAATAAATGATTATATGTGTTAAATGTAAAATTAAAATAATGAAAGTAAAATGTATAAAGTAAATTTAGTAAATAAGTATAGGGGTTGAAAGTGTAACATTTCATTTTAAATTCGTAAAAATGGACGAAATGGGGTGAACAGTGCCAAAAATATCAAAATTTTCATAAATGGTCCCTAGAATTTTTCAAAAATGGTCCCTTGCAATTGAAAAGTCACAAAAATAACCCCATCGCGGGATGAGCCCGCGATCGCGGGATTCCATTTTTCAAAAATGGTCCCTGCAAGTTTAAAAAAGTGTCAGAAAGGTCCTTGGCCCGCGATCGCGGGCTCCCATCGCGCATTTTTAGGGTATTTTTGCAAAGTGGGAGAGATTTTGGGTATTTCAGTAAAACATGGTCAAACTTAAGGTATTTTAATTAATTTCCCATATATATATATACACATAGGTTGGGTTCCAGTGGGAAGTGAAGTTATGATGAGAACCTTAAAAGGGAATCTTCACCCTTGGATACATATTAGGATAGGATACATCGAGATAAGATGCATCGGATCAATTCATGTATTAAGCGTGATTCATGGATGAGTTTGAAATTAAAAGTTATGAAGGGTCCAGAAATTCACATAGTGGGGCATATATGATACCATATGTTAAACATAACTAATCATATATGATTCAAAAGGTTTATCAAAAAAAAAAGTAATGGATTAATTGTAAATCTCACAAGTAATATTTGACGAAAATTGTTGGAAAAGTCTTTCTAATAAGTAGTGAAAACAAGTCACATAAAAAACTTGATAAAGTTATGAATTACCTAAAATTAAAAAAATAAATAAATCTAAAAGGTATAATTGGATTGTTAAGGAATTCAAATATATTTTTTTTAATAGTAACAAGCCCAGGCAATATTATAAAAACGATAAAAAAATACAAACAAATGGCAAAAAGCCAAGTCCAAAGCCAAACGGCAAAGCAGAAAAACGCTAATACATTACCAAACCAAGCACCAAGCAACCAAAAGGAGCAAAGGCAAATCGAAAGAAAATAGCTAGAAAAAGTAATGCGAAGCCAAAGCCACCAGAAGAGCGCCCAAAAAACATCCATCAAATGAACCAAACGATGCCAATTACTTTCCCCATCATGGAGCCGAATACTTCTTTTCCTAGTCCACCATGTCTCACGCATCCTAACCACATCCAAGATATCTTTAGCAAGTTGTTCGCAAGTCCGCTTCTGATCCGTGAAAGTACGCTTGTTCCTTTCTTGCCAAACAAAGTACACCAAAGCCGCAAGTGCCAAACAATGCAAAAGAGTCTTCGGCCGTCGTTGAACATCCCCAAAAGCTAGTAACATATCATTCCAAGAGCTAGGAAACCCAATCCAGTCAACCGCCCGAGTCACCCGAGTCCAAACATCCATAGAAAAGGAGCAACGAAAAAATAAGTGAGCATGAGAGTCTTCACACTTCCCACACAAGGCACACCGAAGGTCCGGAGGATCTTGTTTCCATTCCCGCATTCGATCATGAGTCGGAAGCCTCTTGTGACAAGCCAACCTAAGGCAAAAAGCATGTTTAGGGATGTTACCTTTAAACCACACAATTCTGTGCCAAGGAACCGTATCTAACACTCCCATCATCCCATTCACCGTTCAAATATGTTTTTGTTACAATTATATTCTTTGGAGAATATTGGATCTAACTCAAAATTGTAATTATTCTAATTTCTAATATTACTTTTTTACTTTTGGTGTTTTTAATGGATTGTGTGGTTTAAGTTGTTTCTCACATTCTTATAATTTATAAATTGACTTCATTCTCATTTGAGTCAACCCATATATATACACACACTTGTGTGTATCAGTATTTTGAATGAATCGTAGAATAAATTAAATTCATTTAAAATGGCAAAACTTAAAAAAAAAAAAAGAATCATTGATCCCAAGTATATAGAACTTAAAAAATGATATCAAGAGTGTGAAATCGGACTTAGATCTCATGAATCTTCACCGACTATTTTTTCTTCAATTTTCAAAGAATTCGTGTTTGCCGTTTCGTGTAGCACAATGGAGTGAGTATTACCTATTTAGGATTCTTAGTTTTTTTTTTCTTTTTATGTTTTTTTAAATCTTACGTCTCGTATATAATTATCATTTATTCCTAAGGTTAAAAATAATTGAGACTAGAGGTGACACCAAAATCAAGCTTCAAACCTTATACGTTATTAATAAAATATATAGAAGATAAATGTTAATCAATAATATTAAAATGTATTAAATATTTTAGGGAAATTAATTAAAATGCCACAAGTTTGACCAACACTTACCAAAATGCCACAAATCTCTCACAGTTTGCAAAAATGCCATTTTTTTCCGCGATAGGAGCCCGCGATCTCGGGCCTAGGGACCATTTTTGACACTTTTTTAAACTTGCAGGGACCATTTTTGAAAAATTCCATCCCGCGGTCGCGGGCTCCAATCGCGGGGTTTTATTTTTGTGACTTTTCAATTGCAAGGTACCATTTTTGAAAAATTCCAGGGACCATTTTTGAAAAATTGAACCGCGGTCACGATTGAAAAGTCCCGCGTCCCATGCTTTTTATTTATTTTTAATTGTAATTTACACTTTCAACCCCTATACTTATTTACCTACTTTACTTTATACCTTTTACTTTCATAATTTTAATTTTACATTTAACACATATAATCGTTTATTAACTATAATACGTTAAAAAATACGTTTTAATTTTAACAAGTTACGCTATTATAATCGTCTCTTCGATACGTTCGAAATGAGCTCAATCTTAAATTTTTTTGGATTTATATATTTTAATATATATCATATACACTACATAAAAAATAATTTTTATATTTAAAATTCATACTCTTATAGTTAATTATTTAATTTATGATACATCTCTTATTTTTTTCCAATTTTTTTTACACTTCTATCGCATTAACATAATAATCATATATTAACTAATTCATTAAATCGTTTTAAATTATTATTATTTGTATGTGTTTATAGATATCGTGAATGGCAATAGGACAAACTTTCACGAGAAGGTATGAATTTTAAATATAAATATTTTTTATGTAGTGTATATGATATATATATTAAAATATATAAATCCAAAAAAAATTCAAGATTGGGCTCATTTCGAACGTATCGAATAGACGATTATGTAACACCCTAAAAACAGGGCTAAATTATAATTCACCAAAAATAATACAACGGAAATTCGAGGTGTTACAGATTATAATGGTGTAACTTGTTAAAAGTAAAACGGGTTTTTTTAACGTATTTTAGTTAATAAACGATTATATGTGTTAAATGTAAAATTAAATTATGAAAGTAAAAGGTATAAAGTAAAGTTAGTAAATAAGTATAGGGGTTGAAAGTGTAAATATGAAATCAAAGACACAATTTCGATTTGAAATTTACACTTTCAACCCCTATACTTATTTACTTATTTTACTTTATACCTTTTACTTTCATAATTTAAATTTTACATTTAACACATATAATCGTTTATTAACGAAAATACGTTAAAAAAATACGTTTTAATTTTAACAAGTTACACCATTATAATCGTCTCTTTGATACGTTCGAAATGAGCTCAATCTTGAATTTTTTTGGATTTATATATTTTAATATATATCATATACACTACATAAAAAAATTATATTTAAAATTCATACCCTTATAGTTAATTATTTAATTTATGGTACATCTCTTATTTTTTTTCAATTTTGTTTTACACTTCTATCGCATTAACATAATAATCATATATTAACTAATTCATTAAATCGTTTTAAATTATTATTATTTGAATGTGTTTATAAATATCGTGAATGCCAATAGGAGAAGGTTTCACGAGAAGAATATGAAATGGGGTTTTAACAAGTTGGTATCACTGGACTCATTTAAGAATTGTGAAAATGAGTATTTGTCGAACGATGATTCATGTGTGTTTGGAACTGAAGTATTTGCAGTTACAGAGTATGCACAAAAGGATCGATGTCTGTCCATCACAAAGCCTCCGCCAATTTGTAATACTTACACTTGTATCATCGATAATAAAATAAATAAAACGTATTTTAACTATAAGAGTACCATAAATTAAATAATTAACTATAAGGGTATGAATTTTAATTATAAAAAATATTTTTTATGTAGTGTATATGATATATATTAAAATATATAAATCCAAAAAAATTCAAGATTGGGTTCATTTCGAACGTATCGAAGAGACGATTATAATAGCGTAACTTGTTAAAATTAAAACGTATTTTTTTAACGTATTATAGTTAATAAACGATTATGTGTTAAATGTAAAATTAAAATTATGAAAGTAAAAGGTATAAAGTAAAGTAGGTAAATAAGTATAGGGGTTGAAAGTGTAAATTACAATTAAAAATCAATAAAAAGCATGTGTCGCGGGACTTTTCAACCGTGACCGCGGTTCAATTTTTCAAAAATGGTCCCTGGAATTGAAAAGTCACAAAAATAAACCCCCGCGATGAGAGCCCGCGACCGCGGGATGGAATTTTTCAAAAATGGTCCCTGCAAGTTTCAAAAAGTGTCAAAAATGGTCCTTGGGCCCGCGATCGCGGGCTCCCATCGCGGGAAAAAATGGCATTTTTGCAAACTGAGAGAGATTTGTGGCATTTTGGTAAGTGTTGGTCAAACTTGTGGCATTTTTAATTAATTTCCCAATATTTTAATATTAGAATCGTTAAATAAAGTAAATTTTAAAGTTTAATTCAATTTTTGTCAAAATTATACCTTTTAATATTTTTATTTTAGAAAAAAAGGATAGCGTAACAGTTGAGATGGTATTATGGTTTACCATTTATGAACCCAACAAGAATGAAATGAAATTGTAAATTCGGTTTGGAGGGTTTCTCCCACAACAATACATGTGACCGACAACACCTTGCATATCAACTATTCAATCAAAGACATATAACCTTATTCAACCATTTTTTTCTAACTTCAATAATATTAGTTATTAATATTTTCCAAATTATTTTTACTTTGATCCTGTAAATTATGTCTTATATGCGAGAAAGAAAGATTATATGATCGGTTATAATAAAAATAGTGTTTTTATGTTTTTCTAAGTGAATGTGTTTTCGTTTGAATCCTTCTGAAGATAGAGGTTTAAGTGAGAATATTTTCATTTTACAAAAACACAATAACATTTAATCACATGTGATAATACACATAAGAGGACCAGGTTGTGTGTGGAGTTGACCCGCAACCTAGGTTGAGGTAAAGGTCATCCGCGTCTCTGATTTAGTATAAAATGTGATGGACTACAGAATCACATGGGATTACTGTAGTAAACATCCAGGTGATATGGTGTTTTCGTCTTAATGAACGTGCTTTTGTTTAAACTATTCCCTATATACTCAGGCATTTGCAAACCTCCTCATTCATGCAAACCAAACAATTAAGATGTTTATGGAAAATGATAAGGGTTTATTTATTATAAACGACATATTTATGGATAATGATCAAAGTTCATTCATTGTGATTGACGTTTTAGATTATAAAACAATTGAGATATTTATACAATCGGATATTTAGGAAACTTACAAGAGAAATAACTCACACTTACCTTACCATTTAACAATCTCGGCAATCAAAATGGATGGTTGGTAAGAGTGTTAAACCCAGTAAACGGTTATCGAGTAAGATTCTTAACTCTCACCTACTGATAAAGCTCTTTGTCATTTGTTAGCCTCTTACTGGGTAAAATTCCTAGTCTTTGTTATGCTCAATCGACAAGATAAGTGATATCGGTAAATGTTTAAGAGTTATGCTATATTTTTTTTTCTAAAATAGAGTATTAAAAGTCAAAATCTCTAAAAAATTGCTTCTAATAACTATTCTATTTTAAAGATTGTACTATTAATTAAAATATTAAAATAATCAATGCATTGATAAAATATTATTTCTCTCCTTAACTTTTTAATTCAATGTCTTTTATTGATGGAAATAATAAAATATTATTTTTATTTCCTCTTTTCTCTAATTTTAGCATACAAGAAAATTTCTTCAAATTTAGAGTTTTTCTCTTCTCTCTCACATTTTCTCTATTTTAACATACAAGATAAGACCATCTGCACCCCTGCAAGACCAAACTCATTTCTAATTTCTAAAGTGTCACATCAATTTTACAATAACATCTTCTACATTGTTTTTCAAAAAAAAATAACATCTTCTACATTCATGAAAAACCAAACTCCTTTTTAAAGTAATAAATTATAATATAAATAATAAATTAATTATAAAATATAGATATTAGTGTATTTTTATTTGTATTTTCGTACTTTTTTTATATTAATGAATTTTTATTTGTATACGTTTATCTATTAGTATTTGTATTTTCGTAATTTTTTTATATTAATGTATTTTTATTTTAGTAGTTTAAATAAAAAACATCGCATAAAAAATATCATTTATTTAAAATAAATTATGGGTAAAAATTTTAATAAAAATAACGTTCATATAAATTAATAAATGAATTAAATTTAATAAACATATTAGTAATTAATGTTTAAATTAAATTAAACAAAAATATATCTGTTTTATATATATTTCATCGTGAAATGTTTTTCTAAAATTGAAAGATCTTGCTAAATGGCATCATCTTGTACAATATGGACGTGGATGCTCTAACATAAATGTTGAAGTAAAAAATTATTAAAATCTATATTTTTTACAAAATAAAATTCTAGTTCATCGAAACAATATCATTTACAACAATTTATTTAACAAACACTTACCAGGTCTTAAGTTGGTAAAGAGCTTCCGTGACAAGCATTTGTCGGAAGGAATGGTGCTCAGCTTCAATGCCACCGTTAAATTCAAATCAGTGATATAAATGCATGGCAGAAAAACCATTCCATGGCTACCATCTCCATCCTCATCATCTCTCTTCTCCTTTTCATTTCAACAACCTCCTCTACCGCCGTCCGCCACCGTAAATCTCCGTCTCAACCATCTTCCATTAATCAGATCCGGCAAGCTTGTAAGGCTACCAGGAATCAACAACTTTGCGAATCTTCACTCAGCCGCTCTTCCAAATCAAAACCCTTAGATATCGTTCGATCCGCATTATCCGTCTGCTCCAACAACCTCCGTGTTCTTCAGTCCAAGGTGCATTCAATCCTCCAATCGTCCGCAGGCAATCGCAACCAAACCACCGCCGCTAAGACCTGCATCGAACACCTCCGCAACGCGGAGTACCGTCTCCATCTAACGGCCGATGCGTTGCCACGTGGCGCGATCAAGGACGGCCGCGCTTGGACCAGCGCGGCATTATCCTACCAGTCCGTCTGTTGGTCCGAACTGAAGAAAGTGAACAATACGAAGACGATCAACGAAACGATGTCTTTTATAGAGACGTTGATCGGTTACATCAGCAATGCTTTGAGCATGATGATGGCGTACGATGTGTTTGGGGATAAAATCGCGTCGTGGATCCCGCCGAAGACGGAGAGAGAGGGGTTCTTTGAGGGCGGTGGTGCAGGGGGCGGGGGGCATCGGATGGGGGTTCCGGCGGGGTTGAAGGCTGATGTGACGGTGTGTAAAGGTGGTGGATGTGAGTATGGGACGGTGCAGGAGGCGGTGGATGCAGCGCCGGAGTGGGGTGGCGGACGGCGGTTTGTGATTTTGGTGAAGGCGGGGTTGTATAAGGAAACGGTTCGGGTGGGGCTTGAGAAGGAGAATGTGGTAATATTGGGGGAGGGGATGGGCAAAACGGTAATTACGGGGGATCTGAATGTGGGCCAGCCTGGCATTTCAACTTATGGTTCAGCCACTGTCGGTAAATCACACTCATCTTTCATGGTCTCTACTTTTGTTTTTAATGGTAAGAGTGTTTATTTAACATTTATAGTGACAATAGGGATAGAAACGGGTGGGTATTTAGCGGGTAATGCCTGAACCGGATCCGACTCAATCGCGATAGGTTCGGGGGAAGGAATTCCTGGTGGAACCCTCGTTGAGTAAAAAACAATGGATTTTAAAATCGATATTATAGTAAATCATCATCAAGTTAATTAACGATATTGAAATACCAAATATATTACATATATTAATAAGTTGAGATTAACGTGAGAAGTGTTTATCAATCGTTGGATGAGAAATGGACGCACATTAGGATAAGATGCACCGGATCAATTTTAATTTTATTTTAAGCCGCAATTAAAAGAGAGGCTCTTGTTCACATAATGAAGTTTGGTGGAAAGCAAGATAATGAAAACACTGGAAATTGACTATATTGTGCATGGCTTAATAACTTGTACATTCTTCTTTAAAGTAGGTATATCTTAATAACTCAGGTACTATTAAGCACAAAAATATTTTCCTGGTTCATTTGCCTCTGTTTGAAAACCTTTATTTATGCGACAGGTGTGGTGGGTGATGGATTCATGGCAAGTGGTTTAACCATAGAGAACACGGCTGGTCCAGTGAAGCACCAAGCCGTGGCTTTTCGCTCAGAGAGCGATCAATCCGTTATCGAGAACTGCGAGTTCCTGAGCAATCAAGACACCCTTTTCCTCCACTCCCATCGCCAATTCTTCAAATCATGTCGCATTCAGGGCAACGTTGATTTCATCTTTGGCAACTCCGCTTCCATCTTCCAAGACTGCACCATCCTCATTCGCCCTCGTCAACAGAACCCCGAGAGGGGCGAGACGAATACCATAACCGCACATGCACGGAACGACCCGGCACAGTCCACGGGTTTTGTCTTCCAAAACTGTTTCCTGAATGGAACTGAAGAGTACATGAGGTTCTACCACAGCAACCCTAAAGTCCACAAGAATTATCTGGGAAGGCCGTGGAAGGAGTTCTCGAGAACGGTTTTCATTGGTTGCAAAATGGAGGCATTGATCGCGGCGGAGGGGTGGACAGAGTGGACAGGTGATTTCGGATTGAAGACGCTTTATTATGGTGAGTTTGGTAACAGTGGTAAGGGGGCGGATTTGTCGGGAAGGGTGGCATGGAGTAGCCGGATTCCGGCCAAGCATGTCAATATGTATTCCATCAGAAGCTTCATACAAGGCCACCAATGGAAGCTTACATCTTAATTCCCTTTTCCTTCTTAGTATCCAGAAATGGTCCAAAATAGTCCATCTGGCCCCTTCTCTTCACTTTTTAGACTCATTTTTAACTTATTTTGCAAGTGTCAATTACACAACTTATGTAACCTACTTTTTCAATATAATATCAAAACATAAGTGTGCTAATATGCATGCCACATAGATTTTGTCCACATAAGCATAAAGTAGCACTTGCATATTATTTTGAAAAAAGTTAACTTGAGGAGTATGCATGCTACATAGATTGTCCATATCAAGCAGAGGTGGGCAAAAATCGGGTTCGGGCCGGGTCGGGGGACAAACCGGTTCCAAACAGTAATCGTGAGAACCGGGTCAGGTGAGAACCGGATCGGGTCAGGCCGGGTTTAAACCGAAAGCCCCTGACCCGTTTAATGGTATGTAGAACCGGTTTGCATAAAACCGGGTCGGGCCGGGCCGAGAACCGGTTCCGTTTCGGGCCTGTGATTTTTTTGTTTTTTAACTACTTTCTTTGTATAATAATTAATTACTAAACTTTAACAAAGAAAAATTGGATTGGAATCATTGGATCAGTAAAATACACTTTAAAAATACGTTTTATTTATAATATATATCACTAAAATACACTTTTACGTTTTATAAATTATATATAATTTTAAGTTACAAACTTACAAGTTACAAGTTACAATACATAAATTCTAAACATTCGAAGGTCCCGCTCCCGAACTTCCACCCCCATCACCCGGATAGTAATTGAATGGATTGTATGGAGCGTAGTATGGATTCTGATCTGGATTGTAGTCTTCAAGAGTATTGTACTGCATCAGTCGTGTAATAGCCGTCTGATCGTCAAGGCGGTCGGTGTCTAGTTCTTCGTCATCTACGACACTACTAACATCAGAAGTATCGGTTACGGACGGCGTACTTAGTAGTTCATCCGCGTCGTTTTCGAATAAGTTTTCTTCCACGCCGTCTAGATCATCCTCCAGGTTCGTTCGATTTTGAATGCGGTCTTCTCCATCCAACTAATCCTTCAGACATACGCAGCACTTCACCGATTTTGGGGTTAATTTTGTCCGACGCTCCGATATGATCCTGCCACTAAGAGAAAAGGCCGACTCCGAAGCTACAGTACTAGCTTGGATTGTTAGTATATCAAGTGCAATAGTGGCCATAATTGGGAAACTTGATTGTTTATTTTTCCACCATTCTAATAAATCTAGGGATTCAACATCTACGACGTTTGTGAAGGATGTCGTTATAAAATTAGTACGTATGTATTGATTGAATTCACCCAAATTATCCCCATCATATCTAGCTTTTTTAGAAGATTCCATGACAACCGATTGCATTAAAGTTTGCATTAAGTCTTCTCGGTTTCGGCCACGACTGCTACTAGAACCCGGTGAAAACATTTGAGGTGTAGGGGTTTGTTGGCTTCCTCCCCCATAATTAACTCTATAAATCTCATATAATTGATGAAAATCATTATTAAATTGTTGTATGCGTTTCCTTGAAAAACTAGAATTTGTAAGAGAATCCAAACCAAACGATAAACATATTGCTTGTATTAAAACTTCGACACCCGTAACATTTAAAAACGGGTTTAATGCCGCGGCACAAAGAAAAGTGAAGGGGATCTTTTTAAAATATTTTACCAATTTTTCTTTCATTGGTTTCACCACGTCGTGAAAGTGCAAATCCTGTTCGTATTGAGCAATTTTACTTGCCAAAATATAAAGTTTATTTAAAAGTAAAGGGCTCGTTGGATAATAAACACCGGATAACATAGTTGTTGCAGTTTTGAAATCGCCCAAAATATCGTGAAAGCCATGAATCCTTGTCCAATCATCCTGAGTTATCGTGTTATCCGGGTAATGAATGTTATAAAATGCTTGAATATATTGTTGTTGTCTTAATAAATTATCCATCATTTTCCAAGTCGAATTCCATCGAACCGGCATATCGTGCGCCGGTCCCAAAGCTTTAAAACCAACTTGCTTGCAATAATCTTTATATAAGTTTTGCATTTTTTTATTTCTTGTGAAAATTCGGCGTAACATAAGCCTAAACTTAGTTAAAGGCTCATTAAGTTTACTTAAGCCGTCTTGAACGGCTAAGTTTATTATGTGTGCGCAACAACGTGTATGAAATAATTTTCCCTCTAAAATAGGGGATAAAGCCAAACGTAATCGGTCTACGCATGCCGTATTATTACTAGCATTATCAAATGAAATCCTAATAGCTTTATTTTTTAAATTATAATATTGAAGACATTTCATAATTATAGAAAACTAACGCTCACCCGAATGTGGCGAACCAAAGAGCTCAAACGTGATTACACGTTTGCATAATTGCCACGATCCCGGCACAATCCAATGTGTCGTTATGCATATATAAGAATCTGGCAATCCGAATGGTGCGCTCCATACATCACAAGTTAAAGAAACTTTGTTGGGTAAGTTTAAAAACATTTCTCGCATATTTTTTTGAACCTTATTCCAATATTTTAAAGCATCACGCTTAAGAGTTTGACGACTTACCGAAGTGTAGCGTGGTTGGAACCCATTTTTGATCATGTTTGTAATGTGAGGATTGTCGAAATGTCCGAACGGCAACGCCATTTGAATGACACATTTCATTTGCATTTCTCGGGCGAGATCATTATCATACGATCATACTTGACCGGAATTGTCAAGTATGGGTTGAGTTGGATCGTCACCCGATTTCAACCTCTTACATCTATCCTCGAAGTGGCGCTTTAACGTGCTATTTGATTCGGGTTTTAGGGGAATCTCCACACCGTTTGCATTGCGCTTTTTTTGTACCGTCGGGAAATTTTACCAAGTTGAAATTCTCCCAAACCGCTGCTTTTCGTGAATGATCGGCAACAACGGTGTAATTTTGTTCGGCCATTTTTTTGATAGTAGAGACTAGAGAATTGTATGCGTTTTTTGCGAGAAACGAATATAGCGAGAGCCGAGAAATGAGAATTGTATGCGTTTTTTGCGAGAAACGAATATAACGAGAGCCGAGAAATGAGAATTGTAAGCGTTTTTTGCGTTTTATAAGCAATTGTAAGGTGGTGATCACTCCATAACACCCCTAGTATTTATATGGGGTTGGAGGGGATATTTTTGAGCCAAAAAACGGTCACAAAGGGGTTCCCAACGGCTCTCTAACGGTTATATTTTTTTGAAAAAAATCGGGTCGGGCCACAAACCGGTCCCGGGTCGGGTCGAGGAAATTCCTAAATACACGAACCGGTCCCGGTTCTTGGCCGGTTTCGGGTCGGTCGGTCAATTTGGCCACCACTAATATCAAGTACCAACATCACACAATAAGCACTTAGATATTATATAGAAAAAATATTGAAAAAAGTTGGCCACGAAAGATGCACAAGTATTTGCATCATCTCAGGTATGTCGGTCAATAAGCTGAAAATACAGAGTATAAAGTGAAGAGCCAGGGTGTCTGACAAGCTATTTTGGACAATTGCCCTAATAAAACGTTTATATTCTGCAAACGCTACTCTTACCTTAGGTCAAGTTCAATGACACTTTGACTTTGGTCACATCTTAACTCTTTCATTTCCTGTTGGATCAAACTTTCAATTGATGCAAAATAATCAACCAACTATTGAAAACACAACAGCTGCTGCTGCTGTTGCTGTTGCTGTTGCTGATTATATCATCTGAATTGATGAACATGATTTTGGTTGCATTTTAGAGGCTCAGAAAACGCAGCAATAAATAGAATCCTTATAGTTGATAAAATGACCACAAACCGACTCTAACACAATTTCTGATACAGTAGTAGATATTGACATAATTATTGCCAACAAACGGTAGCTTTAATTCATAACAAGACATCACAACCACTCTTCAACTACAAACATCCCTGGCAGCAATTGACAAATGGGGCGCGGAGCAGAGGGACGCACCAGCCATGGAAGCTCAAGAGATGAGATATGTGCTTGTGTAAACCAGCTTCCCCATAAAACCAACATCTGCCAGTCTTAATTCACATGAAACATAACACGAAAAAAGGGCAATAGAAAACCAAAAACCAACTAAAACAAAGGAAACCTCAACCCATCAAAAGCAACAAAATCCCATTACTTAGAAGCACTTCCTGTGGACAATGGATGGGCCAGACTCATCATACTCGCCCTTGGAGATCCACATCTGAGTAACAAATGCAAAACAAGTTAGTTTTGATGGAGTGATATAAATCAAGTACAAGTGATAGTAGACTGTGTGTATAAATTCTTTTTTACCTGTTGGAAGGTGCTGAGTGAAGCAAGAATTGATCCTCCGATCCAGACACTGTATTTTCTTTCTGGGGGTGCAACCACCTTGATCTTCATGCTGCTTGGAGCAAGAGCAGTGATTTCCTTGCTCATCCTATCAGCAATACCCGGGAACATAGTAGAACCACCACTGAGCACAATGTTACCATAAAGATCCTTTCTGATATCAACGTCACACTTCATGATGGAGTTATATGTGGTCTCGTGAATACCAGCAGCTTCCATTCCGATCAGTGATGGCTGGAACAGAACCTCTGGGCAACGGAATCTCTCTGCTCCAATAGTGATCACTTGTCCATCAGGCAATTCGTAGTTCTTTTCTACAGAAGAGCTACTCTTTGCGGTTTCAAGCTCTTGCTCGTAGTCAAGAGCAACGTATGCAAGCTTTTCCTTCATATCACGGACAATTTCCCGTTCGGCAGTGGTGGTGAACATGTAACCTCTTTCGGTCAGGATCTTCATTAGGGAATCTGTAAGGTCACGGCCAGCAAGATCAAGACGGAGGATGGCATGAGGAAGCGCATAACCTTCATAAATTGGCACTGTATGCGACACACCATCTCCAGAATCCAGCACAATACCTGTGTAACAAAAACTCGTTTAGTATCAAATGTTGACAAACCAAAATATAATCAAAAACAGGATAGGAAATCAAAACTAACCGGTTGTACGACCACTGGCATAAAGAGAAAGCACGGCTTGAATGGCAACATACATGGCAGGAACGTTAAAGGTTTCGAACATGATTTGAGTCATCTTCTCCCTGTTGGCCTTAGGATTCAAAGGTGCCTCCGTGAGAAGTACGGGATGCTCCTCAGGAGCAACACGAAGCTCGTTGTAGAAAGTATGATGCCAAATCTTTTCCATGTCGTCCCAGTTGCTGACAATACCATGTTCAATGGGATACTTCAAGGTAAGGATACCTCTCTTTGATTGTGCTTCGTCTCCTACATAGGCATCCTTTTGGCCCATACCTACCATAACACCAGTATGTCGTGGTCTACCAACAATACTTGGAAAGACTGCCCTGGGAGCATCATCACCAGCAAACCCGGCCTGTAGATTTAATTAGCAAACCATATAAGGTCATATTGAACATAGCCAAAGCAGAAAGACTGATATAATTAGCAAAAGAACAAAAACAAATAATACTGACCTTCACCATCCCGGTTCCATTGTCACAAACAAGGGGCTGAATATCCTCGGTATCGGCCATTTTTTATAAGTCTGTAGCAAAAAAATATATAACTTAGACTTCACCATCTCTGGCATACAGATTAAACCGTGCATGATTCATACAGCAACTAAACAAAACATAAAGTAAAACTTTAAAAAATGAATGATCCTCAATTGCACATAGAAGAGATCTATCCATGTGACCTTTTGCTTAATATCACCAATCAAATCTTTACAACAGTTAAGTTTGTGAGTTCTGAGACTCATAGAAGACATATATGCGAGTTTCTTTGCTGTTACATACAGAAAAGTTACTCATAACTCCACAGCTTACATGGTAATCTCAACATCCAACCGATTGTTATGTGGTCAAAACAACACCAACCAAACACATCATAGTTATAAGAATCGCACTCGGATCTTCACATTTTTAAGTACGCGATTCGAGCAGATCGCAGATCGCAGATCGTCCAATACCACAGATCGCAGTAACCAGAATCGATAAAAAAATCAACAGATCTGGTCACTCGATGTTACGAAAAGTACGTATATTAAGTCAAACATAATCCACAGATAACAGATCTACAAAAATTAGAATCAGATCAAACAATCGTAACAACTATTCGGACGGAGCTACTGCTACAAAGTAAAAACGAACACTTTTCTTTGAAACTGAAATCATTAAAGCTCAAAACTGCTCCGATTAATCATCAAACAAGATAACTTTATAAGATTCAGATCGTCAATTGCTAAAACCAACCAAAAACAAGATAGTCAAAGGAAAGTAAAAGGAGTCTGAAGGATTACCTGTATGAAAAGCAGATCGGAGAAGAAGACGATGATGATTCAAAGAAGCAGAAGCCGATCTCGGAGAAGAAGGACGCCGGGCAAGTTGAACCCTAGCGCTCAGCTCTCTCTATCTCTCTTTTGCTGGCTTTGAATTTTTGGAAATGGGAAAGAAAGGGAAGGTAGGAGAGTATATGGAGAAAGAGGGGGAATCATTCAGACCACGAGAAAAGATAGAGTGACCTGGCGTTGACAGCCTTTCATCCTGCCGACCTTACGATCGTTACGGTGCTTCCTCTTGTCCGTCCGATCAGACCCTCCTACTTTTATCTTTTAGGGTTAAAAGTAAAAAACAAAAAACAAAATATAATTGTTAGAGTGAATTACATATTTGGTCCTTGTAATTTGGTTAAGTTGTGGATTAGATCTTTCAGGGTGCGTTTGGTACGCGGACAGAACAGGACAGAACAGGACAGGACAAGTTGTCTGATATAGTGTTTGATAACACTGGACAGGACAGGACAAAACTGTCAAAATGACCAAATTAACCCTGGCAGAATAAAACTGAATAAATTCTGTAATATATGTTTTATAGAACTAAACAGGATCGAACAAAGTTTTCAAAATAAGAAAATTGTTCCTAAAATTTTATTTATTATTTTTTAATTTTTATAATGTTGAACGACACATGTCAAAGATGTAATTTTGATATATATATATATATATATATATATATATATATACATAATATTATGTTTATGCATATATAAATGTATATATATTATATAATGTATACCATCTCATCCAATATTATAAATAATCTTTACCAATTTACTAAAACTACAAACTATTTAGAAATTGATAAATTCCAACATCATCTTCTTAAATCAAAATAACCAACAAACAAATTGTATAGAAGTTCACGAATACTAACATAACATTCACAAACCAAAATAAACAACTCATTGTTTAGAAGTTCATAAACCAAAATAATCAGCAAACTAATTGTTTTAAAACGATCACATTAAAAAAATCACTTGTCTTCTTCCAATATCGCCTTCACAAATTCCGGTTTGAAAGATCCATCCAAGCCTTTCCAAACTCGCAACTGAGTCGGGTTATTTCCAAAATACATGCTAACACGTGTCTTCTTCTTTCTCAATGATGTTTCACCTCCATTTGGAGCGGAGGAAACCGATGCAACATTAGAAGGGTTGGATAAAAGAACAGAGGAACCTTCTGTTTCGGCACCGTCTTCATTTTCCAAGATTTCTGCAAATTTTAGAATCTTTAATTCTCCATAATCCTCAAATAGCGAGATTTGTTGGAGACGCATCGGATGGATAAAGAAGGGTAATATAGTATTTATTTTTCTGTCCCACTTTGTTCCAAGGGTTTACCATGGAACAAAAAAAATTAAAAATTGTCCCATGTTGTCTCATAGTGTTCCATACTCTTACCTTTCCAAACGTGGGACAAAAAATTTCTGTCCCGTTCTGTCCCATGTTGTTCTGTAAAACAAACGCACCCTCAAGGTTTGCATTTTATTACGTAGCAGGTGTCTCATACTAAGTGGTTGTTTGGTTGGTTTTCCATTAAGTCCTATGTCTGTATAGATTAATCTGTCTGTATAGATTGGAAAGATTTTTGTTTGGGAGGATGTTTTCATAGATGGAAGGACCATGTTTTTTAATTGGGAGAGAATGGTTTGGACAAAACTTGGCTTTCTGCATACAACTCCCTCCTAAAAGCTTAATAAATAAGTCATTTTCTATATCATTAAGCCACTATCAAACAGTCATGTATAGCTGACTGAATAAGTTATGAGTCCCATTAAGCTCATTAAGCTGCTAACAAACATGCCTTAATTGAATAATTCCATTAGAATATTACGTTAAGGGGCATTTTGTTTTTTTGTTTCTATTTTTCTTTCATTGTCTTTTAAAAAATATAATTTTAATATGATATATATGGGGAGTGTTAAAATGAGAAAGGCAAAAAGATTGACAATGTAAAAATATGTAACTCATATATAAATTAGGGGTGTTGATAAGTTGGGTTGATCGGGTTGAAAATATTTGAACAGTCTAACCTAATGTTTACGGTTTAAAAAATCTCAACTCAAGCCAATCCAACCGTACGTGTTGGTCGGGTTTATACTTTGGTACATCAAAATATTATTCTAACTTTGAATATGTTGTTTTCTCTACTCATACTTCCTTTTTCATCATCAATTATTTGGTATGTATTATCCTCCTTAAATCTTAAGTATTTCAAGTTCAACTATTTTTTTCAATGTACATGCATATGTTCACAGTTATTGAACATATATATGAATGAATTATATATAGATGGAGAAGAGATTAAAATATTTATATATCAAGAGGGTATATGATGTAGTTGTCTAATGTACATATTAATATTTATAGGAATTTATCTCTCATATTAAATCCAAGAAATAATAGGGATATCGGGTTGGGTTCAATTGATCGTAACCAATTAGAACTCAATACCTGTGGTTTGAAGATTTTCTAACTCGATTAGACTTTGAGTTACTTTCGGGTTGGGTTATTTTGCATTGGGTTGGTCGGGTTTTGAACACCCCTAATGTGAATCATGGATAAATAAATAAAAAATATATAAAGATGCATATATGAACTTGTGTTCGCTTATTTACATTTCCACCAATAATTTCACATATAAATATGCACATGTGAGCCCATCTTTCCATTATATGAATCATTTATTCGTATATTCGATATTATTTTGTCTTTCTTATTTGAACATCCCTTTTCTCTCTCTCTCTCTCTCTCTATATATATATATATATATGTATATATATATATAGGAAATTTAATTATAATACCCAAAGTTTGACTTTGACTTACAAAAATACTCATTTTCTAAACAACTTTTGCAAAAATACCCAAAAATCCCGCGATCGCGGGATAGGGTCAATTTTGAAAATATTTTTCCGCGACCGTGGGACGTGACAAATTGATTTGTGATTTGAAATTTACACTTTCAACCTCTATACTTATTTACTTAGTTTACTTTATACCTTTTACTTTTCTAATTTTAATTTTACACCTTCATCATATTAACACATATACTCGTTTATTAACTAAAATACGTTAAAAAATACGTTTTAATTTTAACAAGTTACACCATTATAATCGTCTCCTCGATACGTTCGAAATGAACCCAATATTGAATATTTTTTGATTTTTTGATTTTACTATATATCATATAAACTACATAAAAAATATTTTTAATATTTACAATTCATTTCGAAGGTATCGACGAGACGATATTAATGGTGTAACTTGTTAAAATTAAAAGCATTTTTAACGTATTTTAGTTAATAATTGATTAAATCGTCAAATTATTTGGATTATACGTCTCACTACATTGCAGCGGGTAAATAACTAGTGTATCTATATATATAAATATATATATATATATATATATATATATATCGAACTCTTTAACATATTTTAACGTAATTATGTATGTTAATGTGATATGTTAAAACGTACTTTTTTAACATATTTTAGTTAATATATGATTATTATGTTAATGCGATAAAAGTGTAAAACGAAGAGACGATTATAATGGTGTAATTTGTTAAAATTAAAACGTATTTTAACTATAAGAGTACCATAAATTAAATAATTAACTATAAGAAAATGAATTTAAATATAAAAAATATTTTTATGTAGTATATATGATATATATTAAAATAATTAAATCAAAAAATATTCAATATTGGGCTCATTTCGAACGTATCGAAGAGACGATTATAATGGTGTAACTTGTTAAAATTAAAACGTATTTTTTAACGTATTTTAGTTAATAAACGATTATATGTGTTAATATGATAAAGGTGTAAAATTAAAATTAGGAAAGTAAAAGGTATAAAGTAAACTAAGTAAATAAGTATAGGGGTTGAAAGTGTAAATATCAATTACAAATCACAAATTTGAGTTGGTAGCGGGACCATTCGCGGGAGAGATTTTCAAAAAATGGTCCTTGGTATAAGGGTTGAAAGTGTAAAATTCAATAAAAATCACAAATTTGAGTTGTGTCACGGGGACTCCTCCCGCGATAGCGGGATCAAAATTTTCATAAAACACCCTATCCCGCGATCGCGGGATTTTTGGGTATTTTTGCAAAAGTTGAAAAAAATGGGTATTTTGATAAGTCAAAGTCAAACTTTGGATATTTTAATTAAATTCCCATATATATATATATATATATATATATATGTCTGTGTGTGTGTCTCTATGTATGTGCATATATATAATGGATACTAATGGATATCGTAGTCACAACACCATTTTCGATAGCCTTTCACACCTCTAGAGTGCTCTATATGTATATATCTTCCTTTCTCTCCCGTTAATGTTTTCATTCTACTACCGCGATGGTGGTACTACTCTTGGGATGGTGGTTCTACTTTGGTTTGACTTATGTATCTGCTTGAAAAGCATTGTTTTTGCTTCTACTCCACTTCTGCTTCTGCACCCCCCCCCCTCCCCCAGTTGGAAGGGGAAATAAAGGAGGGGGAGTAGGTGGATTCAATGAGGTGAGGTAGTCAAGAGAGAAGCGATCGAGGTTAGGGGTGTTTATGGGTTGATCGGGTTGAAGGTATTTCAACAACCCAACCCAATGTTGGCGGTTTTAAAATTTTCAACCCAATCCAAGCAAAGTGCAACCCAGCTCGTTCGGGTTGTGTTTAAATAAAGTAAAAACAATATTGGGAAAAAGGTTGATACCGGCAACCCTGGCCGGCCCCATACCTGACTCTGCCTATTCGGGCATCCGTATGAGGGGCCATTTTGAGGCTCACTCAACGGCTATGGCTAACGGGGGGGCTTGAGCTCGAACCTTTCTTTGAAAACATAAAAACAAGAATCTTTCTTTGAAATACGATTAATCATTCAAAATAATATACGAGTTCATCAAATATTTAGGTATTAGCACCCTAATCGAGATAGCAGGCGTCACAATTGATCGGTGGCGAAGGTATGAATGGTTGGTTAGAATAGATAGGAGGGTTGATGTTGGTCTCAAGTCAACGAGGAAGGAAGGGGAGACACATGATAGCACCAATTGAGCGTCTTTAAAAATGATTTTTAGTAATGGATAAAAAGATCCAAATGATCGTCAGTTAACATAACCTTTTAACGTAAGTGGCAAAAGTGATCTAATCGGTAATAAAATGCAAACTACACTAACACCAATACATTTGATGGACCAAATGCATAGTTTCCACTATACCACAAGGACCAAACATGTAATTCACTCATATTTATGTTAAATTATTAATAAAATACAATCTTCTATAAAATAATATTAACATAAACAATTATTTTAATGGAATTTAGAAAGAAAAAAAAGTTCCAATCCTGCGAAAAAATATTTAACTTCGATTTTTTATTTCGAATACCTCTGATTTTTTCTCTAATTATTTTTATTTCATAATTTTATTTGAAGCATTTTTATTGATAGAATAAATAAAAAAATCATTCACCTCTTATAAATAATTATGTTTGAAGATATTTTAAAATTCAAAGATTTTCATCGTCTCTCTCATACTTTCACCATTTTAAACAAAGGTTTTAAGGAATCTATTGGAACAAAAAAATCTCCAAAATCTCTATTTTGATCTCATACTTTCTCCATTTTAAAAAAAGGTTTTAGGAAATTTGGAACAAAAAACATCCTCAAAATCTCTATTTTGAAGAAACTGTTGGAGATGTTCTTAGCATGCATCTAACCTATTTTGACAACGAAAATTTAAAGTTGTACATGAATGTTTTATTGAGATTTTCGCACTTGATTACTCCTTACGGTCATTTTTTGTCAAGACCATTGAAGGACATTTTTGGCAAGACTCCTTTAGTGGCAAAACAGGTTGTTCAACTTCAGCAAGATATCCACTTCGGGTTCGAGTCCAGGCGTCAGCATTCTGTGGCCAGGCTTAGTCTCAGACGGCCGCTTTGTTTGTTTGTTTCCAAATTGTCAAGGATGTAGTCTAGGCAAAGTCTAGATGAACCTTATCCAACAAAAAAAAAAACTTCAGCAAGATATAGTCTTTAGTGGTAACATCTTCTCAAGTATCACATTCGCTTTGTTCATTTTCATCTTTAAGAGGTGTCTTAGCTTCAACGTTGTTAAGCTTTTAGTGCTCGGTCTCTGTAATCATGTCTTTAACGATATATTGCATATGTTACGTTTCAAGTATTGTGATCACAATACATGTTCAACATGTGAAGCAACTTGTACTCAAGTTAATAATTTAACCCAAAAAATACCAATTATCTCTTCAATCAACACAACCTTCTTGACAACTATTTCACTATCATTTTTATGATGCAAATTGCAATGATTATGGAATTTTATTTTTTTTGAAGAGATTCCGGTTCATCAGCTTTTGAATGGTCTCCTAAGGGGGCGTTTGGCTCACAGAATGAAATTTGATGAAATTAAAATCCATCAAATGAATTTGACTTTGAAGGGATTGGAATCCATCGAAGAAATTTGACTTTGAAGGAATTGGAATGAAATTTGATGGAATTGACCAGGCATTTGGTTGGTAGGAATTCAATTCTTTCACTTAAGCCAAGGAATAATGAATTCCCTAAATTGTGGAATTCAATGGAATTTGAAGGATTCCATCGCTGTCATTCCGTGAACCAAACATTGGCATGGAATTTGATCAATGGAATTGGTCATTTCAATTCTTTCAAATTCCTTCCAATTCCATGAAACAAACAACCCCTAAAGTTCGGTGTTCACTAACTGAAAGTATTAATAACCAAATAAAAATAAATAAGTTAAAATCTTACTATAATCAAATAAATATAAAATCGTTGTTATTTACTTTAATTTGTTTTTTTTTCCCATGAAAACACTTATAAAATTTACAATATACAGCCGTCGTGCACAATTAGATTCTTTTTTGTAAGTGGGATTATTTTGTTACGTTTGGTTCGATTTTTTAATTTTAAAATTTTGACGTTATTTAATTGGAGTTTTATTTTAGAAATTTGTCGTTATTCAAAACAAAGGCATTGTCAAACAAAACACAATGAATTTTAAAATCTTATAATATTAATGGCGGGTTTGACCTTTGAAATATGAAATCAAAACTCATACTATTCCAAAGGCTGTTTGTTTGTAAGAGCATCCACAACAAGGATTTTATTAGAATTTCATTTGGATTGCAAAAGTGCCATGTAGAATTGCTAAATTAGAAATTGTAATGGTTGTGAATATGATTGCTAAATTAGAAATTGGTTTTGGTAATTTGCAAATGTCAAATTAGTACTTTTTGATGATGTGACAGTAAATAGTATAAGAAATTGTAGGAAATAATTTCTAAATTAGTGCTTTATGTCAAATCATGTTTTGTAGAGAGTATTTAATTATAGTTATTTAATTAATAAAATATTTCATATTAAATTATAGTAAAGAGTATTTAATTGTAGTTTTGTTGTTATTTGATTAAAATATAGTTTTTTATGATGAGGTGTCACTTTAGAAAGTGAGTGAAATTTCATTGTTGTGGGGGATAATTTCAAGATATTTGCAAAGCTGATGTGACGCTGATGTGGCCCATTTGCAATTGGAATGAAATTTCATCGTTGTGGATGCTTAAGGCCTTTATAGGATTTAAATAGAAATATATTTTAATCTTATATTTGATTTGATTTGAAAATATGGTTCAATTCAAATATAGGAATCCCACACCAAATGAATTTTTGGAGATGGTTATCGTTTCAAATCCAGACAGGCCTGGATTTCATTTGAAAAGAAATGGAATTAAAATCCTACAAACCAAACATACCAAAGATTCTAAATCCTTCCACGAAATCCAAATTCTTCAAAATCATTCTGTCAAGCCAAACAGACCTATTAGATCATCTCCAATGGGGTCACTAAATCTTTCACTAAACACTAAATTTGGTGTAAATGACACTATTTACATCTCCAATGGGTCACACTATATTTTACACCAAATTTCATAAGTAGTGTAAAAAATAGTGTAAATTTTAGTGTTAATAGTAAATCTTCTCCAATAGGTAACACTATTTTTTATAAGTGATGTGAAAAGTAGTGTAAATGAATAGTGTTACACCAAATATAGTGTAATACTATTCACTACACCAAATTTAGTGTGGAAAATAAAGACCTCATTGTAGATGTGAATAGTGTCATTTACACCAAATTTGGTGTTTAGTGTAAGATTTAGTGACCCTATTTGAGATGGTCTGAGGTCTCTATTTTTCACACTAAATTTGGTGTAACGAATAGTATAACACTATATTTGGCGTAACACTATTCATTTACACTACTTTTTACATCACTTCTAAAAAATAGTGTTACCCATTGGAGAATATTTACTATTAACACTAAATTTTACACTACTTTTGAAATTTAGTGTAAAATATAGTGTGACCCATTGGAGATACCCTTTGGACCAGAACCGGTTAGGACTTACCTATTTTGGCCAACTGACTTTTGCTAGATGCTTTCAATTCCTAAGGTTGTGCGCGTGCCACCCACAAAACAGAAGGTTTGAACTTGGCCAGCCATGTGATGTAAGTGTGTCGCATGGATTAGTAGGGTCATATACGTATCAGTATAGAATATTACATAATGAAAACCAGAAACAGAAAACTAAGGGGCCATTTACAAAACGCTTACCCGGGTAAGTGCTTACCAAGTCACATTAGCTTACCGGATGAATATGGCAAAGACCAAGAATCTTACTCGGTAAGAGCGGAAGCAAGGACCGAGAGTCTTACCCGGTAAGTGAGTGCGACGACTTTTACCACGGTTAGCGCTTACCGGCTAAACTGTTGCATACGATGCCATTTTGGTGGACTAAAATCTTACCCCGAAAGTAAGCGATAGTGTTGAATTTTACCGGTAAACACTTACCCGGGTAAGTGATTAGGTAAACGGCCCCTAATACTATTTTAGCATTTCTCTAGCAAACATGATTTTAGGGAAGGCAAGGATTATAATAGATATCTCTTCAAAGGGTACCGGTTGTTTTTGAAACCGAATAAAGTTTGCTTTGTACATGGTAATAAATCAAGGTTACACAAATGCCGCCAACCCGATTGCACCTCCATCATCAGTTCTGGAATCCGGGACAGATACTGAGCTTCGAGGCCTCGCTGAGAAACACCCAATGCAATTTCAAGTATGAGTAAGCTTGAAGTGGTTAATGCAGTTAAACACAACTGATGTATTCATAATAAGCACAAATACACACACAAACACATATAATATGCGCAAATACATACACAAACTGCACCATGAACTAACCCCGTACAACTCCTTTCACTTAGGCACCCTACCCTCCCATTACATGATTTCGGTGCACACATACAAATATATGTATAAAAGATGTGTACATATGTGTGTTATATATGTATGTATATGAATATAGGCATGGGATCATGTGAAAAGTCCAATTTTTGGTGAGAAGTACTTTTAAACCGTTGATCACTTTTAATCAAATACCCTCCCATGAATTGCGGCTTGAAAGGGAATTGATCCGGTGCATCTTATCTCGGTGCATCTCATCCTAACGTTCGTCCATTTCTCATCTAACCGTTGATAACCACTTCTCACCATATTTGGCACTTCTCACCGGAACCCAACCCTATGATTCTATGAATATATATATATATATATATATATATATATATATATATATAGATAGATATCCGTCATGTCTATATCGGTGTTCTGAAAAAATTTATGTGGACCAACCTTCTAGCACTTAATTCTTAAGCAGGAATTAAGCAGACACAAATTTTAATATACAGAATATAATTATCATTTAGACTATATAATATACGGGAACTAAAGGTTCGATACTACGGTATATGGATAATATTACTTCTCTAATCGCTAATATCTTGATTTCGTTGAAACAATTACTTAGTAAATTAGAAATTACCTTTAAGATGAAAAAAACAATACACAACTTCAGAAAAAATGATAATCCCTGCCTAAATTTTGAAATGCTTAATCAAAGAGGCCGGGGAACTCAACACCTAGGCATCAATTAAGTGGCCCTAGCTAATCAAAAAGCAGTTGGGATAATGCTTAAAGCATATGCGGGTGTGTAAACGAACCTATGTGAGGATTTTGAAAACACAGTTATATAGTATATGCATCTATAACTCCAGATCATATGTATATGTATATCCACATCTATCTCGGGTTGGGTTCCAATGAGAATGAATGTTATGGTGAGAAGGGTAAGAAGGTATCTCCATCCTTGGATGCACATTAGGATGAGATGCACCGGATCAATTCCCTTATCAACCGAGATTCATGGGTGGGTTTGAGATTAAAAGTGATCAAGGGTCCAGATCCCTTGCCTTCTCAACTTAACTCTTCTTCTCATCTTCCGTCCATCTATCTATCCATATATTATGCATATACATGTAGATTCAATATATGTGTATATGTAAATGCATGTGTCTGTTTTACTGTGTATAACGTGTGTATTATATGTACAGACGAAGGATCATGTGAAAAGCGTGAGAAGTGGATCTGAACCATTGATCACTTTTAATCAAATGCCCTCCCATGAATTGTGGCTTAGAAGGGAATTGATCAAGTGCATCTTATCTCGGTGCATCCCATCCTAATGTGCATCCATTTCTCATCCAACGGTTGATAACCACTTCTCACGTTAACCTTAACTTCTCACCGGAACACAACCCTATATGTATAAATATTATGTATGTATGTATGTGCATATTTGTTGAGTACATGTAGTATTTATAAAAATAGAATCAGTAAGTACTTGTAAATTTAAACTACTAAAAAAAGTTTGACCACAAACGTCAACGTAGTTCCAGTTCTGGAATGAAGCTGGAACAACCTGGCATATGGGATGATAAATATTAAATAATGTTGGAATGAGCAACGTGCTGCATTCTCCATTACTAAAATCTAGCATATACATGTTCTTAAGAAATGTTTGCATAAAAGAGAATATTTCCTCAAGAAAGAACTACAAATTTCTCACACAACATAACAGTTGTCGCAGAAAATCATTAATTCAGGGAACCGTCATCAAAAGCTGGATTAAACTGGCTTTTAACTAAACCAGATTTCTAAACATGTCAGCTAAACCTCGAGTGTCCATCCATTAATTTACTAAAGAATCGCATTTACTTAACCCACAAATGGATATTATTTACACTTGCACTTTCTTACCAGAGATAAAGTGAGATCAAAATGGAACTTGAAAATGAAGTATACCCAAATACAGAGAAAATAGTGAAGTAGATTGCAGAGGGTTCTTACCGACAACGTTTGTGATTACATTCACGCTTTTTTGAATAGCAAGGGCTTTCAACTGGTTTCCAGTGCCTACCAACAAGAAGCTTTTCATAAGCTGTTTTTGTTCCTTAGGGCTACTGGTCTTCCCCAATGCCTCTTCAAAGGCAGCCAGATCTTGATGCGAAATGCAAGGAAGAGATAGCAAAATCTATACAGATTCACATGTTAACACTTGTAGAATAGAAAGCAAAGCACGGAAAACTTAATATTTTTTAAGTTTCGTTATCATGCCAAGTATAATGAATAGGTTTAAATACGAGGTTACTTAAAGAAAAGAGTACTAACTTGTCTGGGTGCTGGATCTTTCGTACAGAAGTTCACAAATATTTCACGGCAGAGACCAACTAAGTCGGCACTGGTAAAAGCATTTGACTCGAGCGCTAAACCTTGGATTATCGCGGAGAACAGATCTTTACAAACAAATTGTCGGAGTTCAACATTATCTGTCGAGATAGCCAGGAGGACGACGGTTCCGCAGAAGGATGCGGCCTTAATAGCTGCTTCACCATCAGTCCATCTAAAAGCATCTAAACACATATGCAAAACAGGAACGGCAATATCCTTGTTCTTCAAAAGAAACCTGAAAAGAGTCGCAGTTAGTGCAAGTTAAAACTTATAGAAGACGAATTACCATATAACCCTTGGCCTTAATCACTCATACATCATACGTACCCAACTACAGAGCTCGACATGACATCAGAATCTTTAGGTGCCGATACATCACTACGAGACTGCTCTGAATGAAGCCCACAATTCAATCCTGGAGAACCTAAAACTGAAAGAAGCGAGCAAATCTCACGAGTTAAATCTCGAAGTAGCTTTTCCTCCATGACTTCCACTTTTAAATCAGATCCACCTATAATTCCATGAAGATCTGGAACCTTCGCTCTCCCTTCGTCCAACAGACCAGACCATGAGCATCTTAGAGCCTGATGAGAATATACAAAGAGAGGATATAGGAGCCTTTTCAACCACACATCCCACAGATCTAAGGGGCAATTTTTTACTAGTGGTATCAAAATTGAATGAACAAGTTGCCTCATATGTCTGAACTCCATCGAATTAATATTCTCCATTAGTGCCAAGTCAATGGCTTCAATATCTGTGCATCTGAAAAATGAATCTCCAACTGTTGTTGACAGCCCCAATACATTATACCTAGTGCCAGTGAATAAGCATCTTCAACTCTCTGCTGTCCATTAATCAAATAGCATAAAAATGTACAAAGTAAACAAGATCATAAATATTGTAATACTGGTTACTTACCCACTCTCTCTGATACCTTTTAACCAGTTCCTGATATCAATTTCATTTGGTTCTGCATTTCCATTATTTAAGTGGAAACCATCAGCAGAAGTAATTGCACTCTTAGGCACTTTAGGGTTACTTTCCCCAAGAAGACTGGTTCGCTCAAAATCACTCATAATCATAGCAGCCTTTACTTGTCCAGGTAACAATTGAGTTACAGACGGAGACCAAAGAGAATGTATAGCACGAAGAAGCTGCAGAGAAAAACAAGCCACAAATATTAATCATAGTTCTTGCAGAGATCAACATGACATGAGTAAAAGGCATCTTTGGATATAACGCGCTTAACTTATATTGACATATTCTTACTATCATATTAAGAAGGAAATAAGACGGTATAATATGGAATTATGGGAAGAAGGAAATTACTTTCAGAAGAGGTGGTAGCATCCAGGGCAGATGAGAAGCCAATGGATGGGATGAAATAGAAGATGGTGTAGAATTATTAATATTAGTGTTTCCTTTTCTAACACCACTCCTCTTAAGTGCTTTCTCAAAGAATGTAACAGTGTGGAATAGTGACCACATAAACCGTGTCTCGGCACACAATTTCACCAGGCCTGCCGGGTCGGATAGATATGAATTTTGCCACTCGATTTGTGTCCACTGATTGCTCAAAGGCTCAAGCAACCAGGTCATAACTTCTTGCTGCTGTTGAGACCTGCAGCAATATACAAAATGGTCAAGGCAAACATCATTGAACACTAAGCAAACAAACAAAAAAGTCACTAAAAAGGCAAATTACCCAGCAGCAGATGCAATAATGAGAAATGCTTCACCAAAGATATTATGCTCGCCACGAAGCAATTGGCCTTCCTTTTGCAGATATGCCACTGTATCTGCTATGCCCTATTATAGAAAATATTCGGTAACAGTAAATTAACCGTCTTTCATCAATTCGAGATACTTTATTCATAATGACACTAAACTATAACCCATGCAAGTTGAACTACCTTCATGTGCGGTAAAAGACGGCTGTCAGCAGTTTTGGCTAATCGTATAAAGGATGTGCAAATTTGTAATCTTGCATGTCTAGCTCTACTGGTTGAAGGATCCTGCCAAACAATGGCATGGTAAATATTAATTCGATTACAAGCTAAGTTTACACATTCATCATAGAATTTCATATAAAAGTACAACTGAAAGCCAAACCTTTATAACTATTGGCAATGAGGTTAGGAGCTCAAACAGTTTATTGATGACACTTCCAACAGCATCCGGATAATACTTCAAGAAGGGGCCCAGTGCCTCTAAATAGTGCCCTAGTACTTCAACAAATTCAGGTTCCGTCCATTTTAGAGAAAGAAGTTGCTGAAGTAGACCTACAGTTTACCGTAAATGGTGTATTCAGCATTGGATGAGAATGTTAATAGCTCTTGAGAAAAACAAGTAAGAAAACCTTCTAGTACTCTGCATGAAGCAAGTTGAACATCTGTGCCACTCCCATTATCATCATTTGGACCATCAAAAACGGCTGCCAAAACATTCTCCACAGCAAGTTGCATGCTTTCTAGTATGGCCAAATTCTGAAATTTGTATTGGCAAAAGGTATTCATGACAAAAGATGATAGGTCTTATTGAGACGTTAACAAGTTACGGAAATGACGGTGACAACCACAATTATACTTAAGAAACAAAGAGAGAGTATGATTCACACCCCAGAAGGCAGTGAAGAAAGCAGAAGGTTCTTGATGATCAAAATAATTCTGTCGGAAACCTTCGTAACGGTGATAAGGGGTTTGAAAGAAGCGATAAGTCGGATGAGTTCCAACTGCATTCAGTATTTACATGTCAGCAGGGAGTAATAAAGATAAAGGCACAAGTCTCACAAAGTGCTACAAGAACTTGTGCTAAAAAACAAGGTTCTTGATTGAGCAAAATGGAACAGATATGTATGATGACTTGATTGAGAACAAATACACACCAACTTTGAACGGTACTGGCCAAACTCTCCCTTTCCCTCGAAATCATCACCCCATAATTCCAATGCCCCGCCAGAAAGTTCATTTCCAGGATTGGCTTTTTCTTTCTTAAGCATTCTCTGAAAAGATATATCCAACATGATGCTACAGATTTCATCATTTACAAAAGGTACGATCTTTCTCTTCTGATTATCAGCCTGCCCTGAACCAGAGGTCAGATTGTCGACTGAGCCGTCTCCAACTGAAGTCTTTGGCTTCAAGACCAAATCTCTCATTAATGCCTACCATTGTAAACAAATATGATGAACCTTTCAGTACATACTGTTATGAAAACCATACACAAGCGATTTGAACAAATTTTCTACATACCAGCCAAAATATAAGAGACTGATAGTGAAGCTCGAGTTTATAATGTTTGAAATACTGCACCATCTGCAAAGACGTTCAGGTTAGGATTATAAATCAGAATCATTAAATTCTCAGTTAAGCTAATAAGAACAATTCACGTCTGATAAAGTAACTAAGATAAAAAATGCAAGGAAATTTTAGGAGCTGAGACAAATAGAACAAGCATACGGTTCTCCAAAAGAAAGAACAAATGAAAATTAATTACCTTTTGTAAATACAGAGATAGCCTTTCACTATCACCAGTGATGCATTGCAAGTTTGTAGAACCCAAAGACACCAAACTTTCACAGATACACTCTGCAAACTCATAGTCATTATCATTGATAATGCCATAACCTGACTCTGATCTGTTCAAAAAGTCTGTAGATGCATTCAACAATATCACAAGGATGCTGCTCATTGCAGAATCAAAATCAGCATCTGCGTCAACTGGTCTCTTCCTGCAGACCACAACTCAAAGTGAAGCAATCATCAATATAACATTTCAGGCCCACTCTAAATACCTTTTTCAAATCACAATAACAAATACTTCTTTTGCTAACTTGTCCTCTCCTATTCAGGGTTTCCAATTTATGTGTTTAGCCATTAAATTAGGTGTCAAATAAAGTTGTTCCCTCCAACTATACTGTTGACCAGGGGTCAGGGCATTACTTGATTCATCTTAAGAGTTGATTCATAGCGCTTTACTTGTTATATTTCAACCTAGATCTTAGAAGTATTTATCTAGCTCAAGCGCAACATCAACCAGCAAGGTTATTGGCAGAAGCACTCGCCTTACTGTGGGGCTTATAGCCTAGTCATTAGTAAGCATATGCTAAACTTCTTGGTCTTCAACTGCCTAGCATTCATTTCAGATGTCGTCTAACAAAATTGCTTTGGTGCTTTTCCTTGTAAGGCATGCGGACCATCCCGTTTCAAGTTTTGAAATTGTTTGTTTTATGTAATCGAGATGCCTTGTCTTAATGATATATGTATAATCAGTTTGTCAATAAGTGGGATCAGGGGAAACATTAGTAACTTAATACTCCCTCCATCCCAAAATAATGGTCCATATTTCTATTTTAATTTGTCTCAAAATAAGTGTCCACTTTCAAAAGAAAGTGCCTATGTTCCAATTCTACCCTTAATTATGAGATGGAAAAATTCATTACTTCCTCAATTATCAAGTGTAAAAATGTCATTTAGTTGATAAAAAGTGTAATAATTACACATTTCTAAAACAGTGTGACTTTTTCATTGTTGACATCTATTTTGGGACGACAGTGAGCAGAATTCAACTAACCCTTCAATAAGTGGGATCAGGAGCAAAACTAGTAACTAATAAAGTTCAACCCACTCTTGAATTTTGCCGAAAACTAAAGAAGTCACTGGAACCAGAAAGGAGAGAGTAACAGGTAGAGAAACGTACAATTGCTTACCTTGAGGCAACAAGCTTGAAAAACTCGCATGCATGAAGCCGGAAATCGGGAGAAGAGAGTAAGAAGCCACAACTAATAGAGGGAAAGAATGGTAACAGCTTCGGTTAGAATCTAATAAAAAAGAAATACATGCATAATAAAGGATAACACAGAAAGACCAAAAGTAACCGTCAATGCATCACACATAAAAAACACATGCTTGGCCATTCTAACAATTCTCAAACTGAAACATAAAAAAAAGGTAGAAGCACCGTCCAACTGCATAGGAAGGACCAAAAATATACCCATGGATCGTGCCATATTTTGAAAGATAAGGCAGAGGAGCCCACTCAGCATATGCATTAATAGCATTAAGAGTAGCTGTTACTGTAGCTGCATGCTGCTTTGCAATGTCAAGTTGTTGCCGACCTGCTTCAGTCATGGCAGCTCCAAAGTGCCTCTCTAATAACTAATTCATGACACGTGTAACAAAATAAGCACAAGTATATGCAATTTATAGAGATTGAAATAAACAAAACTTACTGTATACAACAATGGCAAAATGTCAGGCAAAGATTCAGTTAGCCCACGTAACAACAGTCTACGACGATCACCTGCATAGATTTTAGAAAGAAAAAAGGGGGTGAGTTGTGTAAAGGAAATCTTAATAGTTGCAAAGCATGTTTGTAAGAAAAAAAATGAGCATGAATGTTCCAGTCCAAGCCGCTGTTAGACCTGAGATACGATTTACGTATTCCAGAAAGAATAAAGTGTAAGGGTACTTCAGTCTTTTTCTTTAGTGAGAGAAATAGTTGAGGCTGTTAGTGGGGAAGTCTGTATAAGTGTTGTCGTGGGAAATTCTGTTGGGGCATGATTGTAGTAAACGAAATTGTGAGGAGAGACTCAACCTCTCGAATGTTGAGAACTTTCAATACAAATTAGGGTTTTCACGTGAAAATGTGAAATTGTTGATTCTTGTTGAGTAAATCTCAACAGCCGCACATTGCCAAGTCCTCCTGGATAATCTTCCTTGACTTTGACATAAGAGCATCCACGGTAGAGATTCCGATGGAGGTTCTTATAAGAACATCAACTGTGGCCACCAGGTGCTTGATCAAGAACCCTACTTTTTGTCTTGTGTTGGCAACTATGCTGTCAATATCGCGATATATCGGATATCGGACCTATAAGGAAATATCGGTGCAATATATCGGACATTATATCGCTTGCCGATATATCGGCGATATTGACCGATATATCGCCGATATTTTGGTCGATATATCGGCCGATATATCGGTTTTTAGACTTTTTTTGGACTCTTTTTTTGGGCTTTATTTACTAATGGTGTGGGCTTTGAAGGCTTTTTTTTAGTTTTTTACTGATTCAGCAAGTTAGGTTTTTAATGCTCCTCTCCCTCTTTTAGACTTTTTTAGATCGATGCTCTTCCTCTTTTCTTCCGGTATCTCTTCTCTTCTTCTTCTTCACTTCTTCTGTTCACGAACCAAGACAGCAGCGGGCAGCCGAGCAGATTCTTTCTTCTCTTCTGTTCACGAACCACCTCTTATGTTCTTCTTCTTCACTTCTAATCTTCTGTTCACGAACCAAGACAACAGCCCAGCAGATTAGATGATGTTGACTCGGATGCCGAACCTATTGCTTGCAATTAGCTCGTTTCATTCATGAACACTTTTCCTATTTTGTTTTGTGAAACCTTATTTACGTTGATGTTTTGATGTTGAACTATGTTTTTAAATTTTAATTAATGCATATCATATGTTTATGGATGCATATATATATAATTATATATATATATTTCTAAGAAATATTATATGAACCGATATTCTTGGACCGATATATCACCGATATCGAATATCGGTCCTTGACCGATATCGCACCGATATCTGATATTAACAGCATAGGTTGGCAAGTTGGGTATGTTGAACAAGGGTTGACCCAAAGAACCTCTGTAAGTGTACATAGTGTCTCTCTTGTATATATGTAAATATTTTTATCTTTCAGTATGTAAAATCTTCCTTTTAAAGTTTTCATGTTCCACAGAGCTTATGTGACATTGCACAGAGCCTCTGGCCTATGTCACAGAATCTCTCAAATTTGGTTGATCTATGTCGTGTGCATTACTTATCTTATCTAACCCAAGCATAGATCAAGGGGGAGCAGAGAAAACCCTCAACATGGATCACAGAAGTTAATCATTCAAGGGGGAGCAACAGAAGCTAATCGAGCTAATTCTGAAGAAGGTGATCATGCAGAAAGAAGTGAACTCTTTTTGGTAAGCACACCGCACAAACCAATTTCCAAAACACTTTTCTCGGACACAACTTTCCATATATGTCCTAAAACACCTATTTAAGAAAATCAAAACTTTGAATGGTCAAAATCTTTTGAGATCTTTCCATAAATAGAAATTTTTGGGCAAAGAGCCTCTGTGATGTTTCACATAGCCTTTGTGCCACAGAAGTCTCTGCGACTACTAATTTCTTCTAGGAAACTCTCTCGATCATCTCAATGATTTTTAAACGACTTAGGTAAAGAAAAGGGTGAAATCTTATGCGAGCTGAGATAGACCCCAAGCCACAGAAGCTCATTCCACCACAGAGCTTCTGTGATCCTTGACACTTATGTGTTTTGAATGCTTTCTGGGGTGTGGGTTCTTTTGAGATTCAAAGGCAAATTGGTTTTAGCAAATGCCACGCGCATGGAGTTAGTGGGAGGCGCACGTCCCTTCATCTTTTTTTGTTTTTTACTACTTTATTGTATTTTATTTTAGTAAGCCTACAAAAATATTTATAAATATATATAAATTAAAATTGACATAGAAAGTGTAAACGAATAATTATACAATATATTTACGTTGTTTCTTATAGTTTTTATACAAGTTTTATTTTATTGTATTTTATTTTAACAAGTCTACAAAAAAGAAAAAAGAAGTCTAAAATTGATATAAAAAGTGTAAACTAATAATTCTAATATATATTTATTTTGTTTCTGTTATGTAACCACCTTAGGCCCAAGCCCATCCATAGTGGTATTCTAGAAAGGTTAAGAAGGGGTATTTTGGGTACTCTTGGGAATAAATATTTAGTATAAATAGAGGGGATGTAGGTGGTGTAGGTTATGCAGATAATTAGTGGGATGTAGGCGGGAGAGACTAGCACTCTCGAATTGCTAGAGGTTTTGGTATCGTTTGTATTGTCTTTCAATTTCCGTTCATTTTACTTGCTTAAATCCAACTTAGCCGAGCATTTCTGTCTCTATTTCTGTATTTGATTCACTGGGTTAAGCTGGTGCATAACAAATGGTATCAGAGCACTACGAGCCTGTGGACAGAGAATTGCAAATGACCTATAGTGCATTTGATTACATGGCTGATGATCGGATTCAACAGAAGGATGAATCCAGGAAGAAGGAAGCGATCAATCTCCAGTCCATTGTTGCCGACTTTAAGCAGCAATTTCTAGACCAATTGATCATGTTCAGACGAGACCTTGTGGAGATGATTCGCGAAGAGACAAACCACATGCGATCCCAATCTGGTCCCTACATAGAAGATCCAATGAAATCAGGGGGTTCTTCACTGTCGAATATCTCATCGGGAGGATCCACCTCGAATGATGATGAGGTTGTTCAGACGCCAGAGTTGAGCCACGATTACCTCAAGGTCACGACAGTCATCGGAAAGAAGGAGGGAATTCGTGAACAGGTTTCAGACTCCACCAGTGAAATACGTAAGGCAAGCTTATTCCATTTTTCCATGTATGATTTCACGGGTGAAATGAAACCAATTCCAGATCTCAAGGTACTTACGATTGGTGAAGAAGGAGGAGAAGTAAAGGAGAAGAGAGAACTCGTGGTCGGAGAAGAGGGAGATTCAATCGAGTGTGGTGAAATTGATTCAAGTCATAAGGGATCTGGAATACAATCGGATCTGATTGAGCCGATTGTTTATCCACTGACGCCAACAAGTTCTCCAGCCATGGAATCGAACACATCGATTACGATTACGGGCGTTGGCCACAACAGATCTAGAGCATCGCCCACTGTTGCGTCTTCCTCCACTATCGAGTGGGACGAAAACCGCGGGGAAGGGATCGAGGGCTGGAGCATGTTTCCAAGCCGTAGTAACTGGATCTGGGTTCCGGTGGAAGAAAGCAAGAGGAGAGAAGGTAAGAAAGCCCAGGTTAAAGGTCATCTTATGGCCCAAGCCCAGTCAGTTATTTTAAATTGGCCCAAGCCCAAACCAGTTATCTTATATTGGCCTAATCCTACTCCTACACCCAACTTATTCCGTATTTTCAATTTACGTATTTTCAATTTGTTGACATATTCCGTATTGGCCGATGAGAGAGATGGTTGGAGCGACGATCAACGGGAACTGCCTCCACCACCACTGCCCCCACCTCCGCTGCTGACACCACCGCTTCTACCACTGCCATCGCCGCTACCACCACCACCACCACCGTGGCCACCGGCAACAAAATACCGTGTGGTGACTCGATTAAACACTAATGGCCATGGTATGTCATGCGACCACTGGTTGGAAAAAGATAGCAGGACCGTAAGGTTTGACATGCGTCCTCAGGATAAAGAAACTGATAAGAAAGGTCGAAATAGTGAGGAAGAGAATCAAGTAGTGGACCTTTTTTTAAAAGAGAAATGTCAGGAAGTGGAGCATTGTAGGGATAAAAATCCGAAAATGGGGGCTTCCTTTAACTTCATAGTGGGTGTCTTGGGAACTGTTTTGGAGTCAAAAATTATAAAATTGGAGGGGTTATCCAGCGGCTGGTTGGGTGTGGTTGGGTGTTGTTCACTGGGAAAATTTATTAAGATCCATAATGGATATTCTGGCAATAAAAGCACATACTACATAGTGGATATATTCAACAACACCAAAGTGGGTATAGTGTTGGACCCATTTCAACATTATCCATGGTTTTTTCTGCTCTTATTCAAAGTTCCAGCCCCTATGCTACTATGCTACTCTGTTTACTGGATTTGCTGCTATTTTGAAAGGAGGGGAAGACAAGGTTTGGGGTTGGAGTTTGTTAGCCCACGTAACACAGGAAACTCAAGGGGTCTCAGTGTTTCGAATTGCAGAACTTGATTGTTGGTCTTCGACTATGATTTTGAAAAATGGAGGTGAAAGGATGTCGAATTGCAAGGGTGTGATTTTAATGCCAGTTGGTTGGAGAGTTATGGACACTGGGCAACAGCGGTTCCTCTATTTCTTCTACCCACCTTGAGGACAAGGTGGTTCTTTGGGGGCGGGGTAATGTTATGTACCCACCTTAGGCCCAAGCCCATCCATAGTGGTATTCTAGAAAGGTTAAGAAGGGGTATTTTGGGTACTCTTGGGAATAAATATTTAGTATAAATAGAGGGGATGTAGGTGGTGTAGGTTATGCAGATAATTAGTGGGATGTAGGTGGGAGAGACTAGCACTCTCGAATTGCTAGAGGTTTTGGTATCGTTTGTATTGTCTTTCAATTTCCGTTCATTTTACTTGCTTAAATCCAATTTAGCCGAGCATTTCTGTCTCTATTTCTGTATTTGATTCACTGGGTTAAGCTGGTGCATAACAGTTTCGTTTTTGTATCTTACAATTTTTATACAAGTTATATTTTATTTTCTGGTAATATTTTATTTTTAAGTAAGTAAATAAATCTATATAATTATCCATACATAAATAAAGTATATAGTGTTTATTATGTTTATGTTTAGATGAATATCTATATAATGTTTTCTTTCAAAAAAAATCTATATAATGTTGCACTCTTTTAATTGTAATATATAACTATAATTATGGTTGAACTATATTTTAAATGGTTATCAAAATATATAAATGATAAGTATTATGTAAAAGGGAAATTAACAAATATATTTTAAATTTTGCTTTAATAATTTTAGTTTTTAAATAAATAATGTGTGTATATATATATATAAATATATATATATATATATATATATAAATATATATATATATATTAAACCTGTGTAAATTACCTATGAAGAAATAAACAAATAAAGTTATAGTTATTTGTAAATAAAAGAGTAGGAAGATGAGGTTCTTGTAAGAACCTCGACTATGGAGTTTTATTGGGGTTATTATTTTGTTGAGATGGCGCTGATGTGACAGCAAAAAGTAGAAAAATGAGGTTCTTGTAAGAACCTCTAATGTGGACGCTCTACTTACACACAGGAATTTGGCATGAAATGATGAACGCATACTCCATTCAGGTATTACTTTTCTCTATATTGAACAGAAACCTTGAAAATTTTCTCAATGAAAAGCAAATGCTTAATAACAGGTTCTCCATGCTAACTTATTGTCGAAATCCAGTGGCAAAGAGGGAAGCTAGGGCTATCAATGGGTCAGATATCCAGATCTCATCTAATCCGGTCCATTAAATGGACCAACAAATCATTAAAAGTGATCCGTTGATCAAAATGAAAACAATAGATCAACCCATTGAGATGATTACTTGGATCAATCGAAATCTGTCTGGAGTATCACCATTTAAAGTTTAAATTTCAAAAAGGTAAGAACTAGCAGTAAAGAGGAGTAAAAAAAAACTGTGATCGCCTATCTAGTTCAAAAAAGTAGAACACAAACGTGTTGTCCAATTTGTTGTTGCCTTGATGGTATGCCATAATTTGTGTAGTAATATATGTTTATGTTGAAAACTTGAAATTAAATCATTATGCTTTAAGAACTTGTACATTACAAATATAAGAGTTGTTTACCAAAAGTTCTCATCAAGGGTCGGATGACTTAAGAGGCTATGTAATTTGTATGACCATTGAATGGGCAAGCAAAGGGTTGATCGCTGAATGAGTAAGAGCCCCTAAGAGCATCACTGATCAGATTAAAAAGCAAAAAAGTAGTAAACAACATAGCCTCCGACCCGAAAGCGGCTCTCATTCGATCGGAGGCATTAACAGGAAAGTAAGCATCCCCTAAGGAGGCGTTTGGTTCGCATAATGGAATTTGGTGGAATTGGAATCCATCAAAGGAATTTGATTTCGAGAGAAATGGAATGAAATTTGATGGAATTTGACCACGCACTTTGATTATGTTTAGTTGGATGGAATTGGAATGAAATCTCTAAAAATAATTGGAATCTCCATCTTTGTTTGGGGGAGAGAGGTGGCGGGAGCAGAAGGGGTGGGTGGGGCAAGGATGGGGGCGGGGCGGGGTAAGGGGCCAGGGACACGGCTGGGTGGGGGAGGAAGCAGGAGGGGGTTGGCAGGGGTGGGTGAGGGTGGTTAAATTGAATGCAAAGGTTATTTTTGTCTTTCTAACGAAAATATAAATTATGTTACATTTGCCACGAAATGGAATTCAAATCCTTCACAGTTGACATATGCTAAGGAATGATCAAATCCCTCAACCGTGGAATCCGGTGGAATCCGGTGGAATCCTATCAATTCATTCCGTGAACCAAACACCACCAAGGAATTTGGTCAATGGAATTTGTCATTACAATTCCATCAAATTCCTTTGAATTCTGCGAACCAAACAGCCCCTATGTGTTTTATCCTTCAAATTATGTTGTAAAATATGTTATAAGATAACAGTTTAGATGCTATGTTTTAAAGAATTGTACGATATCAATGCAAATGTATTTTCATTTGTATGGTACATGTAGTATCTTAATTATTATTGATCATCTTCTGTAAACTATGAAAGAAATGGATCTATGGTCTATTTGCATGGCTTAATTAAGTCATGGACCATATCATGATCCAATATCTAAAGGATCAGATCATGATCTACTTACAGATCCGATTACGAGCTGATCCAACCTAAATTTAACTAACGGCCTAAGCAAGTTCATTTATATAATTTAATAAGCAGTTATATTATTCATATGATACAGCCATACAGGTTCTATGTCACGAGTTATAATATTCATGACAAGCAGTTATATTATTCATATGATACAACCCATATAAAGACAAACTAACGAATTAACCATAAACATATAAACAGACACATAAAAGCCATATAAGAAATCGTAATGAGATTTTGAAACCACTTAAATTAGTAGAAATTGGAATGGTGATCTAAGTAGTGAAGCAAACCTTCTAAGTCTTCATTGTGAACAGTGATATCTTCAGGAAGCCACCTTAGCATCATACACACCATCTCAGCCTACAACTAGAACATAAATCAGCTTGATTTGCCTTGTGCAAAATTTGATAAGTTTTAGTGCAAGTACACATATAAAAGAACAGGGAACGGATTTTCTTTACATGTGTGGGACCAGAGCTGGAAAGAGATACTAGAGATGGTACAAGTTCTTGCCATAGACTTAAGCCTTCTCTCCTAACTATCTGTACCAAAATAGAAACAAGATGAAAACAAGACAAATAAACTTTCAACACACATAGACTTGATCAAGGGGCTTGCTAAAATTCAACATGAAAACAGAAGCAGACCTCAGCGATTAGGGCAGCTGTTTGACTTTTTAGAGCCCACTCCTCGCAACTATTTGCAATTTCATTCATTAAATCAATAGACATGTTTGCAAACTCTCTTCTTTCTTCAGGGCTTAGTTCATCCCATCGTAACCGCACTAGATGCTGCAAGGAAACACATGTGATGGTCAGGAATACAAAAATAGAATCTGTTCCAACCACCACACACTTTCAGAGAGATAAAGAGAGTGATGTGCAATTCCTATAGACCAAGACCTTTCGACTCCCCAATAAGAATAATAACGAGGGGACAGAGCAAGCACTCTCCTCTACTTTTAGCTAATAGAAAACATCCCCTGAACATCACCAAAAAACGGTCCCACATTTTCATTAATGTCACAGCAATCCTCTAACCTTCCACAAATAGCATTTAACCACCTTCAAAACTTTCAAAATGGCCCTGACCAGACCTTGGACTTTTTGGAATTCCAAACAACCCCTATAGTTTCACAATATTCCAATTTAACCTTGCTATAGAATCACATAGCTACCGGTGGTCCAATTTAACCTTGCTATAATTAATAATTCTCCACATATCTGGCAGAATGCAGTTGAATTAGGTCACCAAGTCAGACCCAGCGCAACTAGGGTTTGGACAATGATAAATATCAGTGCCAACAGGTTCAACGACCTTATATTTTCTTGATTGCTGGATTAAGCAGATGCTGTAGACAGATGCATCGAGGGTACCAAATGATTAACATGAACAGCAACAGAAAGAACAGTAGTTTATAGCACGGACAGCAGCAGAGAAGCAACAGGCAGCAATCAAAAGTAAGTTAACTTGGGGCAAAGAGTGGTCACTGATAGCCTAACCCAGAACAGTAGAGAACCGAACATATGAAAAAAATTAAACAGATTCAATACATCAGATGAACCAAGGCAAACTGATGAATCAAATCAACCAGACAGATCCAAGAAAGTGATAAAAATCCCAAACCCGGATGATCAAGGTGCAAAACCAGAAAATAATTGAATGTGCTAACAGCTAGGTAACTTTGTTGGCTAGGTGCCACCGACAACTGAATATGTCACATAGTTGTCCTAAGTTCTAACATGAAATGAAACAGATCAGGGTTTTCCGAATTATGAATTCAGTTACCGACCAAATGGGCAAATAAGCATAATACACAATACATCTATCTTCTAACTCCAGTGGATATGAACTTTTGCAATGTTGTATGTAGCTCATATATTTCAAAACACAGTTTTCCTGTCCAAGAAAGGAACCTGAAGTCCTTGGCACAACAGTGACAGAGTGCTAAAGGGGAGGCTATAGAAATGATGGTATTTATAGACTTGTTCTTAATTGCTCCTTTTAATTCGTTTATTTTCATTTTCTGTTACTTGGTTTATGTGTTAATAACTTTCCAAATTTAAGTGCCTGTCAGTAAGGAAGCGTTGAGTTCCTTCTTCTATGCTATGCTGTTAAAATCGCGATTTAGCGGCGATATATCGCCGATATATCGGATATCGGTGATCAGTCAAATAGCGGTGCCAAAAATCGGTCCAAAAATCGGTCAGCGCTATATCGGCCGATATATCGGCCGATTTATCCAAAAATCGGTCCAAAAATCGGTTAAAAATCGCGATTTTTTAAGAATACCATTTTTGGGCTTTTTTTTAACGATTATAGCTGGGTTTTTTTTATTCAGTAGATGTGAAACCTTATTTAAGTAGATGTTTTGATGTTGAACTATGTTTTTAATTAATGCATATGATAAGTTTATGGATGCATATATAATATTATATATATATATATAATTCTTTATATAAACCGATATTCCGATATATCACCGATATATCACCGATATATCCGATATATCGAATATCGTCCTTGACCGCTATCGCACCGCTAACCGATTTTAACAGCATAGCTTCTATGAGACACTTATGAAGGAATTCCAGGTCAAATATGCAACTAATGCCATGCTGAATAAATAGCACCACCAACTCAACCTCATGTTAGTGGCAGATCAACCCACAATTTTCATCACCTCATTTCATACTTCAAGAGAATCCATTATTTTATCTCGATTTTAAATGTGACAGGCATGATTAATCTACAGAGAACAAAGATCCGTGGATCAAACGGTCTACTAAATTTCCCTTGATATCACAAGGGTCGACGTATTTTAATTTAGCAGTGCAGCAAATCACTCTTCTACATTTCATCGTCTCGATAGGATTTATTTCTCAGAAGTTCCTACCAATTCCTGTTGCGAGGTTTTAGAATGACAGAATCACAGAAAATGTGAAGTCAATCCAATGGCCCCAGTTACACATGTTATTTCTTCCTTTGCTATACCCAGACTCACACAGCAAAAGTTATATTTCATCTGTGTCTTACCTAGAACTCTCATTAGATGCACTTGAAATAAAATATCTATTTTACTTGGTATCATTAGTAATTGAGGTCTATATCATGTAAGACCACAAATATGAAGACGGATCTGTTGTTTTTTCCTTGCATCAGGAGCTTGCTTTTCTTTTCTTTTTCTGTCTGTTCATGATGATCTTTTATCCTGTTTGGTTTGATAGACATTCTTTCTGCTAATTGATAATAGGCTTGTTATTAATGAAAACTCGATCTCATCTTATGTCGCTTTTGGCAAATTAGTAAAAGATGGTATTGGCATTGGACAGGGGATCATGGAAGGATGCTTCGAATGTTTCAGAGTCCTAGAATAGGTTCACATCGTTACAGATTCTACTGGTTTACATTTTATGCCGACAAAAGCTAAAAGGTTTGTTGTCATTCTTGGAAACTAGATTAATACTTCCAAATGTGCGAGGATGGTCAGCAACTTGCTTAATAAAATGATTGAAATTATTTGGCAATAAGGGTCACAAAAGGGCAATCATTCATTCTCATAACTACCGTTCTGAAAGCCAAAGAATGGTGGTGTGTACAGGTAAAAGACCTAATCACTCCATCCAACAAGGATTTTGGCAAAGATGAACAGTGATATTTTTTATATTTATATCACTAGATGAGAACAGAAAATCAGCACATGATATGGGAGTATATAAAGGCAATTAAAAGAAGTCATTATGCATACTAGTCAATCACCCGTAATCCTACCTGCTATATCTCAATAAGATAAGCTTTTGGGCGATTCTAGTCATTAATCATTATAAAGGGTGCACCCTGCTCCAGAGGGAGGTCTAGGACCTTTCATTTTCTTTATTTGCTTCCAATAAATTATGCACATCTCGTAATGTGTGTGTGTGTGGCTCGTGGCTCGTGGCTCCAGCAACTTTTCGTGAATTATTTGGCTTGGAAATTGTTCAAAAGGTTCCAACCTTAGCAAGATGTGGATTCCCAAATTTCAGCTTGTGTACTTATTATCCTCTAATTAGCTGTTTTATAGTGCTGAACGTATTGCTGTAATTCCAGTTTTTTTAAGAACGACTTTGTTGGAGTTTTATCTATTACAGCCCTATATAAATAGAGGCTGACATATTGTAATCTCAGTGACTCAGTTTTTGATGATATATGAAATTCAATAGAAAGCAACCTCTATTCTCTTGAAAATTGGCATTTTCCTTAAGATTTCTACTCTTCGTGGTGTGAAGTGTTCCCTTCTCTTAATGTTGGTGGACTCACCATCCTATAGAGATTAGTGTTAAATATGCCTTCAATCCACTCAATGACATCTTACAAGCCTCGCTACACCACATCTGAAGTTGCATGAACCATGAACAGCGGAAAACTTTCAGTACATTCCAGGTGAGTTTGGATGCGACATCAAACATCGTGCATGAAGTCGTTTAGAGCCACGTGACTTGAACCAAATCGCTTGTGGAACAAAGTGAAGACCTGGCAACTTTCTAGGCGACTTGGAACTTGTCCACGACCAATGAGCCCTTTTAGGCATTTTTCCGTTCCCTAATACAGATATTCTCTGTACTCACCATATACATATACTATCTTGTCTTCTCTTGTAAGAGCATTTAATCTTGTATCAAGAACATTTGTTCTTGTGGATTTTCTCGCCTCCTCCACCCATGGTTTTTCCTGTTTTGGACTTCCATGAAATAGAAGTGTTCTCCTATCGCTCATTTACTTTAGGTTGGTTGGTTTATTGTTTGCCATACATTTGTGTTCTGTTATTTACATACGAGTTTAGAGTACAACCCAATACTGTTTATTTGGTCGATCCGTGTTTATGAGCACTAGTTGCTAAATGGGAACTAGATATATTATTTGACTTGTATATGGAGCATCGTTGGTGGTCTAAGGTGAATTCACCAGTTTACCCCGTTTAACAATAGAGTGGTGATCTCTTTATTGTTTTCTTTATTTTTACGGACACAGATAGGTATCTTCTTTCTATTCAGCAATAAGCACATATGTTCACACACATTCCACATCGGCATAGAAGGAAAATACCTGCAACAATTTAAATGCATGCAAACGAACTTCGGAAGACCAATCTTTCTTAACTAAAAGAAACGATGTGCTTGCCAATACACGAACATCCCCAGCTTTTACCTACAGGAAAAAGGATCATCAAATCTTATTAAGCAAGACGATGTGAATACAGCAGCAAGCATTTTTCGAGATATCTAGATTGCATAACAATATACAAGAAATCCAATGGCACAACCAAAAAACTGTTACAATTGATCTTGTTAGCTTTTTTCCTTCTTTCTGTTCTAATTTATTCTCTATTTCACGATTCACTTTGTCTGCTTCTATTTTTCATAACTAATTTTTTCAACTTATACAAAAAGAAAACTGTAGTTGGGGACAAAAAAATCAACAAAACAGGCTACAACAGAAGGCAAAGTCATATGTGGAACTGTGCACTCTTCTCTTCACCTTGTGATTTCTCTATCGGTCTTTTTCATTTATTTCTTGTTCTTGTTATTTTTTATTGGTTATCTATTTATCGACTTGGATTACCTTTCAACTCCATCATTTTATGAACCATAACTATCTTTGGCATAAGGGTTTGCTAGCATTGCTAGTAAAGATGTAGCAAATGAAGGTATCACATTCACATCCATGATTTTGACCTGTATGACCATCAATACTTGATTGGAACTACCAAAAAACCACAACAGAAACTCAAAAAAAAACGGACACACAGTCACACACACATAGATATACATATTCCAAACCTCAATTAAAAAAATCAAAATATTTGGGTAGGGAAACACAGAGTGTTGGAGCTGATAGGGTCAAAGAAGGATGCACGTTTGAAGAATAAAATTCCTGAAGATCAGGAACTTCTGTTAGCTTGATTTAGTCTTTTGTTATCCCTTTTTTTAGCAATATTTGTTTCCTTTCTGTTGTAAGTCTCTTCTATTTAAAGCCTTGAGCTGAGTTTAATAAAGCAGATTTTGCTTCTGCAATTACTCTCTGTATTCTCTCTGTGTGCCTTTCAATATTTGGTATCAGAGCTAGTAACGAGAGAGCCTGAGTGTGAAAAAGTGTTTGCGTAACCAGACACAAAAGAAGAAAGGTGGAAACATCATCAACCACAACATCAGACAAGTTCGTGCAGCCAGCTATACCGAGGTTCGATGGACATTTTGGCCATTGGTCAATGTTGATGGAGAACTTCTTGAGAAGCAAGGAGATGTGGAACTCGGTGGTCGACGAAATTCCGGCAGCAGTAGGAGGAACAGCAGCCGAAATCGAAGTTCAAAGAAAGAGTATTGATGATGTGAAACTGAGGGACCTGAGAGTCAAGAATTACCTATTCCAGGATCTCCCGGAGACTATTCTTGACAAGAGCACTGCAAAGGCTATATGGAACTCCATGACGCAGAAGTATGAAGGATCCACAAATGTTAAAAGAGCACAACTTCAAGCTCTAAAGAAGGAGTACGAAATGCTTTCCATGAAGGAAGGTGAGAAAGTGGACAGCTTTATTACACGAACTCTTCTGATTGTAAAGAAGATGAAGGCAAATGGTGACACTGAGTTGCAAAAAGGGGTAGTCTCTAAGATCCTTCGTTCTCTGACTCGTAAGTTTGATTATGTAGTATGTTCTATCATGGAATCTAATGATCTTGATACCATGACCATTGATGAGTTGCATGAAAGTTTACTTGTACACGAGCAAAGACTTATCGGCCAACAAGAGGAAGAACAGGTCTTGAAGGTTGTTGAGTTTAGTGCAAGGGGTCGAGGACGAGGTAGGAGTCCAATTAAAAGGAGTTTGATTGAATGCTACAAATGCCACAAGTTGGGGCATTATCAGACAGAATGCCCGGAGTGGGAAAAGGATGCCAACTACCGAACTCGATGACGTAGAGGAGATGGTGCCGATGTCGCATGTCGAAGCAAATCAAACAGCTAAAGAACACGTATGGTTTCTCGATTCAAGGTGTAGTAATCACATGAGTGGGGATAAGCAATGGTTCTTTGAACTCGATGAGAGTTTCAAACACATCGTAAAGCTTGGAAACAATGCCAAGGTGCCCGTCACGGGGAAAGGTAACATCAGACTTACGATTGACGGTGTTTAACATGTTTTTACTGATGTGTACTTTGTTCCTGAATTAAAGAACAACTTAAACAGCCTTGGCCAAGTTCAGGAGAGGGGAGTTTCGGTTCTCATCCAAAACGATACATGCAGCCTATATCATCTGAGGAAGGGCTTGATCATGAGATCATTCATGGCTGCAAACAGGATGTTCATGATCTTTGCCAGTCCTCCTTCAAAAGACCACGAATGTTTCAACGCTACAAGGGACTCAGAACATTGAAGCACGAGAAGATGGTGTTAGGACTCCCAGAAATCATACAACCAAAGAAGTTGTGTGTGGAGTGTGTATCCGGGAAACAACACAGAGAGAAACACATGCCGATTGCTGAAATGTTTGAGGACCGATAGGGGTGGCGAGTTTAATTCGACTGAATTTAAAAGGTTCTGTGAGACATATGGAATCAGGCGGCAACTCACAGCTGCCTTCACACCACATCAGAACGGTGTAGCAGAAAGGAAGAATCGCACCATTCTTAGCATGGTACGGTGCATGCTAAATGGAAAGAATGTTCCAAAGATCTACTGGCCTGAAGCTGCTACTTGGTGTATACACATCCTCAACCGAAGTCCTACGGTTGCTCTCCACATTAAGACCCCTGAGGAAGCTTGGAGTGGACAAAGCCATCGGTAAGTTCATTTAAAGTATTTGGTTGTATTGCACATGCTCACATTCCATAGAAAAAAAGAAAGAAGTTGAACGAGAGGAGCGTGAAGTGTGTGATGTTTGGCATAAGTGTTGAGTCCAAAGCTTATAGACTGTACGATCCGGAAGAAAATAAGATCATTGTGAGCAAAGATGTCATCTTCGAAGAAGATGCAGAATGGAAGTGGGAGCACGAACCCAACAATGATGACGAGACCTGCTCGAGCAATGATGAAGATATAATCGCCTCTGACGCGTAGCTCAGTTGGCAAAGGGGTGGGGTGACTTTGCCCAAATACATAACAGGTCCTGGGTTCGATCCCAGGCCCTCCACTAGCCTCAGCCGTTGAGTGAGCCAAAAAATGCCCCCTCACATTGGTGTCCTTGGAGGCAGGTTTCGTGTGGGGCCGGTTAGGGTTGCCGGTAATCAACTTTTTTTTCCCAAATGATGAAGAGATAATCGAAGAAGATCCTGATGTCCAAGAAGATCTCGATGCTGTGACAACTCAAAATGAAACCGATGATGGAGTTCAAGGAGAAGCCCAGGCTCGAGTTGAAGGGAGAAACAGGCAACGTCCGGTGTGGATGAAAGATTATGTCACAGGCAACCAATCAGATGAGGAAGAAGAGAGCAATCATTTTGTATTGTTCACTTCTGGTACGGATCCTTCTACTTTCGAAGAGGCTGTAAGCTGCGAAAAATGGAGGAAAGTTATGGATATAGAGATCGAGGCCATCAATAAAAATGAAACATGGGAACTTTGTTCATTGCCGGAAGGAGTCAAGCCTATCGGTGTCAAATGGTTGTACAAAACCAAGTTGAATGAAAACGGAAAGGTAGATAAGTATAAGGCACGACTCGTGGTTAAGGGGTATGCCCAAAAGTTTGGAATAGACTACACCGAGGTGTTTGCACCTATCGCAAGGTGGGACACTAAACACTATTAGAGCTATTGTAGCCTTAGCAGCTCAAAAGGGCATGAAGATTCACCAACTCGATGTAAAAAGTGCATTTTTGCACGGGAAACTCTATGAAACAGTTTATGTGGAGCAGCCTCAAGGTTATGAGAAGAATGGAGCGGAAGAGAAAGTGTATCGGCTGAAAAATGCCCTCTATGGCCTTAAACAGGCCCCTAGAGCCTCGTACAGCCACATTGAATCTTACTTCACCAAGGACGGATTTCAGAAGTGCCCTCATGAACCGACCTTGTTTGTCAAAACAAGTAAGAATAATGATATCATCATTGTCATTATACGTGGATGATTTGATTGTCACAAGAAACAAGTTGGCACTAATTGAAGAGTTCAAAGCATCCATGAAGACTGAGTTTGACATGTCAGACTTAGGAGAGATGAGGTACTTTCTTGGAGTTGAAGTAAAGCAAGATGATTCTGGTATCTTCATGAATTAGAAGAAATATGCACATGAAGTTCTCGAAAAAATCAAGATGGATCAGTACCCGGTGAGGAATCCTATAGTCCCTGGATGCAAACTCGTGAAAGAAGATTAGAGTGGGCTTGCAGATCCAAGACTGTATAGACAGATGATTTGGGAGCTTGATGTACCTAGCAGCCACCAGACCTGATCTCATGTATATAGTTAGCCTGGTAAGCAGATTCATGGAAAAGCCAACTGAGACTCACATGTTGGTTGTCAAGAGAGTGCTCAGGTACATTAAAGGTACTTTAGATCTTGGTATTCACTACAAGAGGAATGGGAATGACGTTCTAATTGCTTATTCGGATAGCGATTATGCTGGGGACATGAACACCAGAAAAAGTACATAAGTGATGTTGTCATATCTTGGTGTTCCAAGCGACAACCTGTGGTCTCTTTATCTACTCTTTATCTACAGCTGAAGCAGAGTTCATTGCAGGCTCAGAAGGATTCTTGAATGTATAGGTCTTCCTCAAAGCAAAGGGACAACCATTACTGCGACAACATGTCAACGATTAAGTTTTCGAAAAATCAGGTGATGCATAAACGAAGCAAACATATCGATGTTCGATTCCATTTTCTCAGAGAGTTGGTGAACAATGGTGTTCTTGAACTAGAATACTGCAGTAACACACAGTTCAGGTAGTTGGTATCTTGACCAAGCCTTTAAAATTGGAGGCCTTTGAGAAGCTGAGAGATATGATGGGGATGATCACAGCAGTGAAGTAAACTGAACTCAATAGAGTGTCGGTTTAGGAGAAGGATTGTTGGAGCTGCTAGGGTCAAAGAAGGATGCACGTTTGAAGAATAAAATTCCTGAAGATCAGGAACTTCTGTTAGCTTGATTTAGTCTTTTGTTATCCCTTTCTTTTAGCAATATTTGTTTACTTTCCATTGTAAGTCTCTTCTATTTAAAGCCTTGAGCTGAGTTTAATAAAGCAGATTTTGCTTCTGCGATTACTCTCTGTATTCTCTCTGTGTGCCTTTCAATACAGAGAACTCCAAATGAAGCTAGGCTCATAAATTTACTCAATTTCTAATCAACAACAAAACCTCGCAGATTTCCATACATAACTTGACAAACGCAAAAATAATCTTCAAAACTATGACACTGCTACGAATTTCTGGATATCACATGATCAAGCTTGCAAATTAAACACGTTTGCAATAACAAAATCGAATAGCGCAATACTAATGTAAAGTAAAACATTATACACACTATATACACATACCGATAAATACTAATGTAAAGAAAAACACGAATGAACATACAGATTCTAGGTATGACATGGCCGATTTCCGATCATCGGAGGAAGAATTCCAGCCAAGGGCGGTGACAATAGCCCGGGCAACATCGCTCGCCGTACCACTGCTGTCCATAGCTGTAGTAACTTGTGAGTGAGGGTTTTAGAAAGAGCAAAGGTAGCAAGGAGGTTAAAATAGGCCTTGGTGGGCAAGTGGGCAATTGGGCATATATTCTTACGAAAATGTTTTAATTAAATAGAAAATTTGCATTTTCTTTACTTTCATTCTATTTTAGTTTAGAAAACATAATAAAAGGTTACTAATTGAAAGATACAAAGTAGAATCAAAAAAAAAATTGAAAGATACAAGTATGGGTCTGCGTTGTACGGTGGCGATAATTTATTTTTATAGATAATGAGTTGAATTAAAATGAAACGGAATTCATCAATTAATATATGTGTATATATATATCAAAAAATAAACCAAATCTTCATCATTGATTACTATTTATTTAAGGGAATTTAATTAAAATACCCAAAGTTTGACTTTGACTTACCAAAATACCCAATTTTTTTCAACTTTTGCCAAAATACCCATTTTTCCCGCGATATGTCCCGCGATCGCGGGATAGGGTTCATTTTGAAAATTTTGATCCCGCTATAGCGGAATGAGTCCCGCGGCTGCCCCAAAATTTGTGATTTATAGCGGGATCGCGGGGCATATCGCGGGATCAAAATTTTCATATTATACCCTATCCCGCGATCGCAGGACATATCGCGAGAAAAATGGGTATTTTGGCAAAATTGAAAAAAAAATGATATTTTGTTAAGTCAAAGTCAACAAATGGGTAATAAAATGGTATTTTGAAAAAAGAATGGAAGTTACTACCTTTCCTATGGTTTTGTTTGGGTAATAAAAGTATTTTGCCGTTCAAAAAAAAAAAGTCAACAAACGGGTATTTTAATTAAAACTCTTTATTTAACCGTCCTGATTTTGAAGGGAAAAAAAGAGCATGCTTTTAAGAAAAGGTCAAATTTTAATTTATGATATATCAACTTGGTCTTTGGTATTATGATAAACCTTTTCTACAAGTAATGGGTTGGGAAATACGGTAATGGAAATTTTATCGTGTTAAAGACCCACCACTTTTTCTCCTTGGTTGAAGAAGATATGGTAAGCAATTGTTTGTGTCACGAGCTACCTAATTTGGGGTCATTGTAACAACATTATGTTTAGGAAAACGACATCCTCGATTACGATTTTTTTTCCGCATATTCAAGTTCATGTTTTCGATTGGGTTTCAAAAAAAGTGCGAAAGGGTCCATAAATTGGGAGTCGTGGGTCGCTAATCCAAACCTGCTGCTCCTCTCCGTGAGCCTATTTGGTGGCTTTTCGCTCGTTTTCGCTTCAGGTCTGCCTTTTAGGCTTTCTTTTGGTTCTCTCTTTGTTGGGCGTTGTTTGGTTTTTTCCGGGTACTTAGTTATTGGTCTTAGCTGCTTTTTGGCTCCATTTTACCTGTATCTAACAGTTTTTATTGGGGGTTTCTACCTCTTCTTTGTATTGTTCTTTTTCTTAATATTATATTGTCTTTCAAAAAGAAAAAATTGTAGTTGTTTTTATATTTAAACCAACTTTCAAAATAAAATACCATTACTTATAAAATATTTGATTAAAGATTGTTTTTTCTTGATGGCTCCAAAGAGGGAGGAAGACGGGATGGGGTAATTCTCTTTTAAAAGTTTGCAGCGAAGTAAAGAAAGGACTATTTTTATACTCTCTTAATCGTTTCTTTAGTATATGATTTGAAGGATCGCCCATAACATTTATATGGGTGCCATATTCTACAATTAGCTATTTAGCTTGCCATATAATTTTAAATATTTGTTGTTTTTCTGTTATAAATTTTAGTTTTTATAAAGATATATGTAATTTCAAACAAAACGGTTAGCGCTATAATTTTTAATATTCAATTCCTAAAAAATACTAAAGTAATAAATAATTAAGAAACTGGGTACTATGATATTATTGTGGTATGACACTTTTAATACCGTGTATCAATCAAGTTTACATACTTAGATCATTCACACACACGTTGCAAATGGACTTGCAAATGCATGCTTGTTAGGAATCAATTGTCGTGTAGGCAAATGGATTGCAATATTTGCAATTCAACTTGCAAGCCACGTGGCCTCCAAAGTATGACTCCCATCTTTTTTTCTCTTTTTAATTGTTTAAATAAACTAAACTTTTATATAACATAATAAGTTTTTATAGAGTAACAATGTTAATTTATTTTTTAATTAAATTAATTATTTTTATTTAAAAAATATTTTATGTATCTCGGTATGTTATTTTTTATATAAAACAAATACAGTATAGTTAAATTAATTTGAACAATAAATTATAAAATAAATATAAGGATTGTATTATGTTATTATATCATATATTAATATTTTATTTGAAGTTAATGTTTATATTTTAATTAATATTATATTAATTGCAAAAACTGATGTGGCATAATTTAAAGTGTAGGTGGATTGCATGTGTGTATGAGGTAATTGCAAAAACTGATGTGACATAATTGAAAGTGTAAATGAATTACAGAGATGTAGATGGTCTTAGTATGGTACTATATTAACCGATTGTAAGTAGTACCAATTAAATTCATATCACCTTAATTAATTTGGTTGATACACATGTATCTGGTTTGGTTTGGTCTAAAATTGTCACCCTTACAAACTACACAATCAGATGTAGGAAAAGAAAATACAGTACAAATAGAGAAAAAAAAAACTAGTTAACAGTAAATAAAATACATCTCACAACATGAAATACATGAATAAAAGGGGGAAACCACAAGTTGTAAATGAGTACATCATGTAATTTGTATTCACCTTACAAATCATTTTTGTTGTCTACTTTTAAATCTAGTTATATAACTCAAAAAGAAAAAAAAAGGTCATAATGAAAATAATATTCTTGTTACATGGGAAAAGTATTCATAACTTAACCATTTTTTTATTTTAAATAATCAAGTCCTTGACTTTTTTTTGAATAACTTTCTCATCCTAAATGATTAAGTTTAAAACCTTTAAACCATGGAGACGGTGAAGAGTCTGTGTGGAGACAATGAAGAGCCTATGTGGAGATGATGACAAATTTGTGGGGGTGGAGACGATGAAGAATATGTGGGATGAAGAAGTCGTTAACTTGGATGGATTAGGTGTAGGCATCATAGGTGTAAAAAAGGACAATATAACAATTTTTCAATTTAGGCTCATGTTGTTCTACCTATTTTGGTGAAATAAACAAAAAACTTAAGTTTTGTCCCGATCAAGCTTTTGTCTCATGTTGTCCCATCTTATTTTTGTCCCATGACATACCAAACATGAGACTATTTTTTGTCTCGTCCCGTCCCACCAGTTTGCATACCAAAATACCATAAGGTAATTTTTTGGGGTTAAAATGATATAGGTAACCAATTTTAATAGTTCGATGGTCTATCAATTAAAAAAATTTGTTTATGGACTTAATCATTCAAAATTGGTAAGTTCATTGATTTATTTTTTAAAAAAATTATGAAACTCAATCATTCAAAATGATAAAGTTCACTGGGTTTTTTGTGGACTTTAATTTTGTCCTTCGTTAAACACTACAAAAATGATCGTTACAGCTTAAAGTTATAAAAAAACAAGTTTACAATATCTGTATATCATGTATGAAGTAAATAATGTACATGTGATAAAATCACTATTTTTAAGAACATTTTTTATCTTAATGTGCACCCATACAGATGAAAATATGACTTTCAAATTGTTCATCTAACATGAGAAACAAAAATAACATGCATGTGATAGAGTTACTCTAATTAAGAAAACACATAACTAGACAACTTACATTTATTATTTGCATGTGCAAAACAACTTAATAATTATTTATTGATTAATATGTGAATGAACTAGTTACATGTTTTTACATGATGTTTTTAAGTTTTTGTTCAAAAATAATCTCAATCAAACGATCTAGCTATCCAAGAGGTCTTGAATACTTCATATGTATTTGGTTGTGTTTCTATAATTAAATTTATATTTTATCCAACGCAAAAACCATTAAAATAGGTAGAAAATCGCAACACTTTGAGCAATGTTACTTATGTTAGAGTATTATTGTTAATATGTATAGTTCATGGTCATTTCTGTCATTATGTGTAACTTACCTTGTATAAATAGATCTCTTAAGGTTCATTACTAGGTTAGACTCTCTTTTGTAATTCTCTCTCAATATATGAAAGCCGACCGATTCAGCCATCTCAAGTCTCTTTCTCAATCTATCAATTGACTCTCCATTTCTAACATGGTATCAGAGCTGTAGGTACGTATCATTCGATCTTATTTTCGGAGTTTTACATATTTGTTCACTGCACTCTGTTTTGCTTCGAAAAACCATCTTCTGCTGTTTTTCGGACAAAACACCAAGTTTTAAAGTTGCCCAGAATAGTGTCACGAACCTGCTTACCAAATTTCAGCCAAAACCGATCAGTTTTATAGATTTCACTCAAGAACATCTTGAATCTCATAACTATCGCAACCCTCAGTCTCATAACTATCGCAACCCTCAGCATCATAACTATCGCAACCATCAGCCTCATAACTATCGCAACCCTCAGCATCATAACTATCGCAACCCTCAGCCTCATAACTATCGCCAATTGTCACTTGCGACAAGATCTTCTATCGCAACCTTCACTTGCGACAAGCTCAGTTATCGCAACCTTCATCATTTGAATAGTATCTTATCGCAATTCCCTATTGCGACAACTTTCCCTATTGCGACAACTTCCCTATTGCGACAACTTTCCCTATTGCGACAAGACCTTGATTGCGACACTAGTGTGTTGCGATATCAGTTGCTTGCGACAACAGTGGACTGCGACAAACCTGCTTTCTCAATGGCTCATAACTTCAGTCACTCCAATCCCATCTCAGTCGTTCTCAATGGGAACAACTACGTCCTGTGGCATCACCATATGTCCATTCTCCTCAAGTCTCATGGACTTTATACCTATGTCACTGGTACATCTACCATTCTTGTTCAAGAGGAAAAGGAAAGTGCAGTCGACTTTGCAAAACGTATGAACGATTGGGACATCGCAAATGCTCGCATCCTCGGGTTCATAAACGCTTCTACCACTACTGAGATCAATCAGCAATTTCTTGGCTATACCGCAGCAAAAGGACTATGGGATTTTCTTGCCAACAGGTACACTTCTACAGGCTTATCTCATCAATATCAATTGTGGACTACCTTCCAAAACAAAAGGCAACTGCCTGATCAGTCTATCAACTCCTACATCTATGAGATGCAAGCTCTTAGAGATCATCTGAACCTGGGTGCACCTCAAATCTTTAATGAAACTGCTCGGAAGTTTACTGCTTACTTTAGCCAATTGCATTTGGTTACTATTCTCATGGGTCTCACTGATCGCTTTGAGAACGTTCGAGCATCGCTTCTACATCGGCATCCATTACCTACTCTTGAAGAAGCTATCACTGAACTGCTAAGTGAAGAAACTCGTCTTCAACAGCGTTTTCCACTACCATCAGATACTGTGCTCTACACTTCCAACTCAGGAAAACCAAAAGGTAAATGGGGCAACAATGACCAGTTTAAATCTGTGGGAAAGGGGAACAACAGTGAATGCACATTCTGTCATTCTACTTCTCACCTTCTCCTCAACTGTCCAGTTCGGAAATGTCGCTGGTGTCGGATCGCACACCCACGTCACTATGGGTCTGATTGCCCAAAACATCCAAAGCACTCCAGTAATCAAAGGCAGCAGTCCCGAGTTCAATCAGTTGCTGGCTCCATCACTCAAGATTCCCCATTGCCAGCCGTTCCGGCACAGCATAGCAACAACTCCACGCCTGACCTTATGGAACTCATGCGTCGAAATCAAGAGCTCATGGAGCAACTCATGACAGGTTCTATGGGTATGAATTCTCAATGCACTACCTCCGCATCAGGTAACCCTTGGCTATTTGACTCTGGTTGTTGTAACCACATGACACCCAAGGCTGACGGTTTTGTCTCTAAGCAAACTTCCAGCATGTTCTCCTCAGTCCGTACCGCTGATGATACTTGCTTACCTGTATCTTTCAGTTGGACTGTTTCTACCCCCAACATTCAATTATTTGATTTGCTGCATATTCTTAACTTATCTCTGAGCATGGTTTCAATTACACAGCCTATGGACGCCGGTCTAATCGTTTTGTTTCATCCTTCTGGTTGTGTTGTGCATTATCCAAAGACCAAGCAGATCCTTGGAGTAGGCCATAAAGTTGGTCGTAAGTGGTCTACATCCGTCTCCCATTACCTTCATCAAACTTTGCGGCTTCAATTTCTAGTACTCCTTCTTTTGAACTATGACATGCGCGCCTTGGCCATTTATCTTTAGCTAGAATAAAAGTGTTAGCTAATTCAGGGTTGTTAGGAAACACTCCATCTGAAAATGTTTCTTGCGTATCTTGTCAACTTGGCAACCATCATGCTTTACCTTTCCAAACCAATGATTTTAAATCTGTTTCTCCTTTTGATCTTATTCATTATGATGTATGGGGACCAGCACCACACCTATCTATGGGAGGTGCTCGATATTTTGTTATCTTTATCGATGATCACACACGTTTTACATGGATTTATCTCATGAAAAACCGCTCGGAGTTACCTTAAATTTATATCACCTTTGCTCGTATGATTCTAACTCAATTTTCCAAGCCTATAAAGGTTCTTCGAGCAGATAATATTATGGAATACAAAGAATCGTCTCTTCTCTCTTTTCTTCAATCTCAGGGTACTCTCTCTCAGTACTCCTGTCCCAACACCTCTCCACAAAATGGTCGTGCAGAACGCAAACACCGTCACATCCTTGACATTGTCCGTACTTTGTTAATATCAGCCAAATGTCCTGAACGCTTTTGGGGTGAAGCAGCCTTCACGGCTGTCTACACCATAAACTGACACCCGACTCCTATTCTCAATCAAAAGTCTTCGTATGAAGTACTCTATGGTGTCTCTCCTCCCTATGAACTACTCAAAGTGTGGGGTTGTGCTTGCTTTGTTCAGCTGCAATCTCATGAACACACCAAACTTGAACCTCGCTCTCGTTTGTGCTGCTTCCTTGGCTATGGAATTGAACATAAAGGTTATCGTTGTTGGGATCCAGTCTCTAAGCGACTTCGTATATCCCGTCATGTCACCTTCTGGGAACATCTTCCCTTCTCTACGGTGTCAAAATTTCAAGACACACCCACTTCTTCTACTTCTTTCTTCACAGACACATCTATCTCATTGGACTCACTCTAATCAGATCTCATGCTCTCCCCACCATCTGATCCACCCTCTTCAGCCTCATCTCCACAGGAGCCTTCACTTGTCTCCCCTGAGCCTTCATCTGATCATCTATGCCATCTGATCATGATCAATCATCTGCACCAACTTGAAGGACTACTTCTGAGCCATCTGCTGAGTCTATGGATCCTAGTTCCTCTCAACCACAAGATGAAGCACGACGCTCCGATCGGGTAAGACAAGTTCCTCCTCACCTTCGTGATTATCATTGTTATGCCACTTTACTGTCCAACCATGAACCCACTTCCTACAAGGAAGCCGCCTCTAACCCTGTTTGGCAGCAAGCTATGACTGAGGAACTTCAGGCTCTTGACAAAGCAAATACATGGGAGTTTGTACATCTCCCACCGGGCAAGTCACCCATTGGTTGCAAATGGGTCTTCAAAATCAAAACCAAGTCTGATGGATCCATTGATCGATACAAAGCACGCCTTGTTGCAAAAGGATTCAACCAAGAATATGGCATTGACTACGAGGAAACGTTTGCTCCTGTGGCTCGTGTCACATCAGTCCGTAGTCTTCTCGCCATAACAGCCACCAAAAGATGGCCACTTTACCATATGGATGTCAATAATGCCTTTCTAAATGGCGATCTCGAAGATGAAGTCTATATGAGATTCCCTCCAGGTGTGACCTCCCGTTAGGGTCATGTATGTCGACTTCGAAAAGCCCTCTATGGCCTCAAACAAGCTCCTCGTGCTTGGTTTGAAAAATTCAGCAATACTGTCATCTCCTTGGGGTTCTCTCCGAGTAACTATGATTCTGGCTTGTTCACTCGGACCACTGCTACAGGTACTATCTTACTCCTATTGTATTTCGATGATATGATCATTACCGGCAGTGACTCTACAGGTATCACCCATCTCAAACAGTCTCTCAGCTCATGCTTTGAGATGAAAGATCTTGGTAAACTACACTACTTCCTTGGCCTTGAAGCTCTGTCAGACTCTTCCGACATCTATCTCTGTCAAGCCAAGTACATTTCAGATCTGTTGTCCAAAGCTGGGATCACGGACAACAAAGTTGCATCTACACCCATTGAGCAAAATCTGCACCTTGCTCCCAATGCCGGCACCCCGCTGCGGGATCCTACACGGTACCGTCAACTAGTTGGTTCTCTGTCTATCTGACTGTTACTCGACCGGATCTTGCCTATGCAGTTCATATCGTTAGCCAGTTCATGGCTGCTCCATGCTCAGATCACTATGCCGCTGCTCTTCGTATACTTCGGTACCTCAAAGGGATAATATTTCATGGGCTTCACTTCTCAGCCACATCATCCTTAACTCTTCGTGCCTTCTCAGATGCTGACTGGGATGGTGACATAACAGACCGCCGTTCCACCACCGGCTATTGTTTCTTCCTTGGGGACTCTCTTATCTCCTGGCGCAGCAATAAACAATCGCTGACAGCTCGGTCCAGCAGACCAGTACTGAGGCGGAATATAGAGCCTTAGATGACACTACACAAGAACTCGTATGGCTACGCTGACTACTATCTGATATGGGTGCTCATCAATTTTCCCCAACACCATTATGGTGTGACAACAATAGTGTTATTCAGATTGCTCACAATGATGTCTTTCATGAGCGTACAAAGCACATCGAGATTGACTGTCATTTCACTCGTCAACATGTTCTTCGCAAGACGGTTAAACTTCTTCCAATCTCAACCATTGATCAGACTGCAGATATCTTCACCAAAGCTTATCTTCCAGGGCGTTTTCGGGCTCTTGTTTCCAAACTCAATTTGGCTCATTCTTCCCCAACTTGAGTTTGAGGGGGGGGGGGGGGGTTAGAGTATTATTGTTAATATGTATAGTTCAGGGTCCTTTCTGTCATTATGTGTAATTTACCTTGTATAAATAAATAGATCTCTTAGGGTTCATTATTAGGTTAGACTCTCTTTTGTAATTCTCTCTCAATATATGAAAGTCGGCGATTCAGCCATCTCAAGTCTCTCTCAATATATGAAAGCCGGCGATTCAGCCATCTCAAGTCTCTATCTCAATCTATCAATCGACTCTCCATTTCTAACAACTTATATGGCACCTTAACTCACATCCACACAAGTCACAACAACGACAAATCTTCCTCAGCTCCTCTAATCTCTTAAACAACTCAAAGATGATTATAACTTATAAACTACGGAAGACTTTATTGCACTTCCAATGTGGGACAAGTGATATGCCTTAACAACTTGTATGTAGCTCACAATACAAAGAAGATTTCCCTCCTTTCTCTGTGGGATAAAATATCACTATGAAGACTATACATGTGCAACAAAGCATGTATGCTAGATCAGGTGGTAGTATTGACACTCAAGTCGATGTAGACATGTTCCATAGTTAGGGAGCAAATTCTCCATCAGTGTCCCAAATTCTCCATCAGTGTCCCAGTATAAGGTTGTATTTGGATGATAGAGACCTTCTCGATGACCAAAAAGATATAAACCCATTATCCATAAATCAAATGCCTTGTTATTACAAAACCTGACATTTTGAGCGAGTGTAATATGTAAGTATGTTAAATCGTGTCTGATGTTGTACTAAATATTACGAGGTACCTTAAAGATGTAATGTATCAATCTTATAATGTAAACAAAGTTCAACAAAATAATAAGTGCATAATTAAACCTTAAACATGTTTGTAAGTATAAAGCTCATTGCAAGCAAAGGTTAATTCATTAATTTTTGTGCCAAAAAAACCCATTTTACCATAATCTTTATATATATAAAAGCAAAATCCAAGAAGGATGATGTAGCATCCTCTAAGGCTTAGAATACCTTCTATCTATTTTTTTAATTTTTTGATTTTTTTAAATGTTGAATATGTAATAAGACTTTTTCGCCCCTATATGGAAAATGTGTAATTCATATTAATATGGATTTCTTTGTAATTTTGCATGCCTAAGTTTAACCTCCAACTCTTGATGTTCTTCTTCATTTACTTTGTCTTATTCTTTAATGAAATTTGTTTTTCACACAATTCAAAACACTACAAATTCCTTTGGTGGGAGATGAAGAAAATGTAAGTTGAAGAAAACATTGAAGATTTAAGATAGGTATATGTATATACTCTATCTCTCAAATATGTGATTTGTTATTATATGTTTTTTTAGTTTCATGTTTTGTATTTGTTGTTATCATCAAACATGTGTGTTTACGTCGGAATCATATAGATTCAAGTAAAATTTTGATATTTTGTGATTACATGATATGATATTTTTTTAATTTAAGCTCCATTGAAATTAACCATGTATACGTGATTCATAATTGTGTTACTTTTTGACTACCTCAAGAAAAATTGTATTGAAATCCTAGAAACTGTTTTGGTCGGATGAAAGTTGAAGAAGACATGAAAGATTTTAATCAGGTATGTATAATTATATTCTCCACACAAATGTGATTTGTTATTACATATTTTTTCTTTTACATATTGTTGGGTTTGTTGTTATCCTACGACAATTGTTTTTACGTTTAAATCAGATACATTCAAATAAATTTTGATATTTTGTGATTACATGATCAAATAACTTTTTTTTCAAATTTAAGCTTTGTTGACATTAACCACTTATACGTGATTGGTAATTGCGTTAAATTTTGACTACTTCAAAAAAAATCTATTGATATTGTCAAAATTTTGACAATTTATGATGTCTATGAGTTCATCCTCAAAAAATTCATCAAACTTCTTTTCACGATCAATCGTGGTTTATTTATAAGCTTTAAAAAAATAGTTTTACGTTTTATTTTTTCATAGATGATATTCATTTTAAGAGAATTTGAAATATTATTTACTATTTTCTTCAAGTTATGAATTAATTTAAATTAAAAATATATCATATACTTTTCATTTTCTAAACTTAACACATTGATTACTAATTTTTTTAATTTACATAACAAATATGAATAAAAAAATTTATTGTTTTTTTATTAACTTAACATGTAACGTTTATTTACCCTTATTTTTAATTTACAGCAATCAATATAACTAAAAGCTATTTTTTATTTTATATGTGTATATTTATTTATAGTTTAACTTGTTATTTTAACAACCAATATAATTGAAAACAATTTAGCTCTATTTACCATTCATATTTTATTTACACAACAATCAATACATAAATATATTATTATAAGGTAAAAGAATATTTATTGGCATTTTAAAAAGTTTTGATGATTGTTTTTATTCTTATCCAATTTTTAGTTTTTTAAATCTATATATCTCATTAATTGATTAAAATTTTCATGTATGTTGTGATTATTATAATATAATTATACCTCATTAATTGATCTAACATTTCATATTCTTCTTTTATTTCTTATGAATCAATATACATAAATGAAATACTTATGACAGTTTAATACTTCAATTAATATATATGATAAAATAATTGATGGAAAGGTTCAACCATTTTTATATTTTCTTCCTCTTATTTTGATTTATTTTTAATCTAAACTCAACACATTAATTTCTAAAGCCTTTCAATTTCATATTTTATTACATAACAATCAATATCATTTTTTAAAACTTTTATTATACTTTTTTCAATAACAATTAATATAATCAAAACTATTAGTATTGTGATAAAACATATTCTGAATTAATTTCCCATTAATTGGAGAAACTTATCATTAAATCAAAAAGAATTATTGATAATAAGATATTTAGCAAAGTTAAACCCCAAGTTTAATGAGACAATATTTTTGTTAGAAAATATATAATTAAGTTTAGATTAAATTAAGTCAATCATTCATTTATACCATTAATTACAAAAAACCTATTATGTACGTGTTTGTGTTTGTGTTTGTGTGTGTGTGTGTATATATATATATTAAAATTCCACTAACTAAATTCTAATGATTTCTACAAATAATTTGTATAATGTTTGTGGATTATCATATTTAACAATTAACATTTATCATATGAACAATGTTTATATTACTATCCAAGTTATTCACACTACCGCGCAACGCGCGGTTGCAACACTAGTATAGAATGAAACAAATAGCGCTTTCTCTCTCTTGTAGACAAACGCTCTCATCTTCTCCATCGGATGCTCTCTCTCTCTTTTCTCTTAACCTACCACTACCACCACCACCACCATCTCGCCACCTCCACCACCATCAGGCCCTAGTGAGTGACAGAGAAAGAGAGAGAGAGAGTGCCGCTGCTGCTCTGACGGCCGCCGCCGCTGATACGACACCGCCGCTGCTTTGCCGCCGCTGCTTCGCCGCCGCTGGTGCTTCGTTCCCTTAGTGGCTCAAATTCCCTTTGTGGCTCTAAATCCCTGTGTGGCTCTAAACCCCTTGTGGCTTATTTTAGTCTTTGTTTCCAGGCATAAACAACATTTAGGAAAACACAACCAAGTAGAGTGGATCATACCCACTTTCATCAAGGAGAAAAACAACAAAGTGGCACCTTCCCACTTTTTCTCTTACCTTCCGGCTAAGCTTATGCAAGAAAGTCAAGGAATCAATTTTTTGATTGCCTTCAGTTGGAACTGTTGGGGACTTGTCCTTGCGGTGGAAAGACGAGCTTACGAAGCGGCTTATTTGAGTCACTTTCGTTTTTATCTTGTCTTTAACTTTATGTTGTATTTAAGTCCTTTCATTTCTGGTGTATTACTTTGTTATGTAACGTTCCTTACTTTAATGATAGGATTGTTCCGTTCGGATGACGGTTAGGCCGTTGCACGTTTCGTGACACAATCATTTCCCTTAAAAAAAAAGAATGAAACAAATATTAATAATAACATAAAAAGGCCAAGATCATGACAACATGAAATTTGGCAATAGAAGTGCATTCCCTATATTAATAAAATATATGCAAACATTATAGATCGGTCCATAGGTGAGCTTTAGGCAAAAAATTCTTGTAGATCATATTGAATATTTAATTAAAATTATAGTTACCAATTACAATATAGGATCAAGAAATCAACTCCAATTTCAACGATTTTATAGTAAGGTTTATGATTTACAATTGTTAACCGTTGAAACTCAAATTTAAGTTTTAATATGTCACTGTGAGGCGGCTTCAAACGAGGAGCGTAACAATTTAAGAAAACGCGAGGAGCACCGTCAATGTACAAAATTACATGTGATTCACAGTACAAACCGCGGGACAAACCGCGCGGGTCCAGAATTTTAATCACATATGATTTTGTATGTGAATCACATGTGATTTTGTACATGGCCACCGTTCTCGTGCTTCTCATAAATAGTTAACGTTCTCGTTTGAACCGTTCTCATGTCATTGTAGCCTCTTATTTTTCCGACAACTATCCCAATGGTAACACAACAAACCAAGGTGATAACATTGTTAAAGGGTCACTAAAATTTGCACACTATGATGGACAACTCCTGCCACCACTATTCTCTTACTAAATCCGCGCACAATTACAAGTTATTAACCTTAAGAGGTTAGTTTAACTCGCAATAAGGCTTGAGACTTTGGATTCCTCTCCATAGATTACCGACTCAAATCCTTCCAAGACTTTGACATTGCTTCACACCCAAAAAGAAGGAGCTACGTCTAAGGTGGTGTTTGTTTTTTCAAAATAAGCTTTTAATTGTCACTTATGTCTGATTCGGTCAGACATAGACATAAGATAATTCAGACTATTTGCTTTTTTATTCCTTTTCAGAGCCTCTTACCTCTTAATATCCTATGAATAATTAAGTGATAACTCAACCATTTAATTACCTCTTATTTCTGTTCAGCATCATTCTTTTGATTTCAACGTTGGTTTTAGCCCAGATGCACCCTGAATTTGCGAAAATGCAAAAGGCAAATATTGTAGATTTGTGTGTTGTCTTTCGAAATCATCTTGAATTGCTTAAATTGGCGCTTCAGTGCTTGAGATATGATTAAAACTCCACAACATTGCAAATCTGTCGGCATCATTTTTTTTTCCCGTTCCGTCCTCCGATCATCGGCGCTCACTTCAATTGACGTATTTAAGTTGAATTTTTGAGGGATAAAATAGACAATTATACATATTCAGACGTTTGTTAGGGGCCGTTTACCTAATCACTTACCCGGGTAAGTGCTTACCGGTAAAATTCAACACTATCACTTACTCCCCGGGTAAGGTTTTAGTCCACCAAAATGGCATCGTATGCAACACTTTAGCCGGTAAGCGCTAACCGTGGTAAGAGCTGTCGCACTCACTTACCGGGTAAGACTCTCGGTCCTTTTTTTGACTCTAGGTCCTTGCTTCCGCTTTACCGGGTAAGATTCTTAGTACTTGTCATATTCATCCGGTAAACTAATGTGACTTGATAAGTATTTACCCGAGTAAGCGTTTTGTAAACGGCCCATTAGTTTACAAAAACAAAGGTCTTATTGATTTAGATTTCAGATTTCAGCACCACATCTTAAAAATCAGAAGTTAAATCAGCACCTCTTATAAAACAAACGCCACCTAAGTTAAACTTGGAGAAGGAAGTCTTCTTTCATTTCTCGCTAAAACTAAAAAATTACTATTTTATATAAATTCATTTTAACATTTATATTATGACAAAAACTTAAATATTTTGATAATAATAACAAACACAAAAATCAGTTGGAACTTTATGAATTCCCAAAATCATTATGAACCCAACTCACAGGCAAGGGCCACAATTTGCAAACGAGACATCATATCATCTTGTGCCCTTCTGGGCATCAGATCACTCCGACAACAAAAGCAACCCGCAATAATGGCGGACGACGATGACGACGATTCTTTCGGTGAATTCACATTCGCCTCTAACCAGACGATGGATAATTCATCGTTTCACGAATGGGGGGATTTCAATTCTATTCAAAACACTACAGATCACAACCTTAAATCTCCACAGCCACAACCACAACCACAACCACAACCACCGCCACAGGGACAACCACCGCCACCGGCACAACCACAGTGGGTGAAGATCAAAGGAGCTTTGCCGCTATCTGTATTTGGAGATGATGATGATGAGGAGGAGGATAAGGATGAGAAAGAGAAACCGATTGTGCCTGTGGCTGGAGATGATGTTAATCAATCGTCTTTTGTCGGTAATAGTGGTTTTGTATTCAATAATAATAATAATAATAATAATGATAAAAGTAATGCTAATCTAGGGATCAATGATCTGATTGCGAATCTGTACGGTCCGAGGCAAAAGCAGCTGACCAATGGCAATGATTTGGAGTTCACTGCCACGAATTCAAATGTATCTAAGGATCCCCTTTCGAATTGGGGCTCAATGAGTTCTTTTAGCTCAAATACAGTTGCTGCTTCTGGTAATCATGGATCTGATGATGAAGGCGGCTGGGAATTCATAGATGCTTTCTCAGACTCGAAATTAGGGCAAATTGAGAAGGATAATAAGGTAATCGTTTCTGCTTCATGTAAGTTAGCATTGAGATTGTAATTCTATTTTTGGAACATTACTTTATGTGTTTACTTACCAGTTACCACTCTCTATTTTTAGAAAAGAGTGCACCTTGAACTTTTGATGTTAAAGTTTTATCCGAAATATCTGAAGACTTCTAAAGATACATGTAGACTGACTTTGGTTGTTAACCTTTTGAAGTAGTGAAATCCAAATGAAAGTTATAGCTTTTATTTTGAAAGTGAAAGTGTACTTGTTTAGGAGAGAGAGAGAGAGAAACTTTTGCGGTAATACTGGTTGACAATGCAAGCTTCATTAGGTATGGGGTTCCACAATCTTACTTGAATCTGCTTGTTGTTGTAGGAACTTTCCGAGAAGACTGTGTTTCCATTGGGTTTACAAGATGGTTTCCACGGGCCTATTGATCTATTTGCGGCACCAAAGAACGGAGTTTTTGATGAATCTCATGTAACTGACAATGGGTGTTATTCCAAGCCAACCACAAACATTCAAAATGGCTTTTCGGAAGACTTAAAAGCTGCTTCTAGAAGTACCACAAATGAGTTAAGTTCAAATTCACTTCATGGGAGTGTTGATACTGATGATGCTTTTGGAGAATTTGAGGCTGCATTTATGGATCAGCCATCAAAGAAGAAGGTGAATTTGCTTTCTTTGATCTTAATGTCACTAACTCTTGTTATTTCTTTAAAATATGCAATTCAAATGTTACACTTCACACTGAAGGAAGCAAACTTCACTTTTTTTCTTCTTATTGTTAGGAAGTTCTTGTTTAAATTGCGAGAAAGTAGTGGAAACCATATCCTTGTCATGACATGTGTTAGTTCATGAAGAAATTAACCAAAATTCATGTGCTGCTTATCCAAAAACCGAGAAAAAGATGAAGGAACCAGTGAGATCTGAGAAGTAGCTCTAGGTTTTTTTTCTTTCTTTCTTCCATATTTTGAATCATACAACATACCAGTTGTGGGATACCTTCAAGTTTCTGTATAAAAATGATGTCTAATATCAAATTGCATTGGTGTTGATCCTTACCATTTGTGGGATCCTACCTGTGATTGTAAGATTCAGTTTCTGAAAACCAGTTTACTAAAGTGTTCCATTTAGTACTTAGTAGGAAAAACCAATGCCAGTTAGAAAGTTACTTCAACCAAATGGTCTTTGACACAATTAGAAAGTCATCACTTCAACCAAGTGGTCTTTGGCCCAATGATATCAGTGTATCTCTACCAACCTTAGGTTGCAGATTCAAGTCTCTATGAAGACATCAAGTTTGGAGACCATTTAGAAATAAAATAAAAATAAAGCCATCACATCTACTATAAGGGTTAGAGTTGCCACATGTGTTGGCATTCTAGGCAATGCTGTTAATATCGGATATCGGTGCGATATCGGTCAAGGACCGATATTCGATATCTCGGATGTATCGGTCCAAGAATATCGGTTCATATAATATTTCTTAGAAATATATATATATATATATATACATCCATAACCATATCATATGCATTAATTAAAAACATAGTTCAAGTGTTCAACATCAAAACATCAACTTAAATAAGGCTGGAAGCTGCTGGAAAAGCTTCGATCAACAGAAAGATGGCAGCTTCGATCGACTTTTCTTTCTTGAAAGTTGAAACAGTGAACCGAGAAGAGAAAGAAGGGTTCTATGCTTTTTTTTTTGGTAGAAACCTAACTTCAGTAACTTGAGGCCCTTCTAAAGAAGCTATAAAGCCCAATACTTCTAAAAAATAAAAAAAGCCCAACATGAGCCTTCATTAAAAGAGCCCAAAACAAAAATCCCAAAAAACCGGTAATATCGGCCGATATTTTGACCTAAATATCGGCGATATATCGGTCAATATCGCCGATATATCGCTGGCCGATATTGCCACCGATATTTACCTTTATGTCCGATTTCCGATATATCGCCGATATCTCGCGATTTTAACAGCATAGATTCTAGGTGGCTGGCAAGTGATTATAATGGTAGAGGGTATCTCTCTTTTGTATTGTATTTGGGCATTTAAGGAATTTGATCACAAAGATGGCTAGCTAAATATTTTGAAAAAAACTAAACATGAAGCAAATGCATTAGGAGTTTGAGCAAGTCTAATTCAAGGTTGGCTTAAACCTGCAGGAATTATCTGCGGAAAGTAACTACCCACTGGGTTCACATGATGCTTCCCAAGGACCAGTTGATCTATTTTCATTACCAAATGGACTTCCTGGTGGATCACACTATGAGAACAATGGATTTGACTTCAAGCAAAGCCCGGTGCTTCAAAATGGTGTTGCCTCAGATCCTTTCTTTCAAACTGAGTGGAAGGAAGTTAAAGATGACTCAGATTCACAACCTCCTGGTGGGGGTGTTGATGATGAAAATTTAGGGAAAATTGAGACAACATTTCCAGAAGCTGAATCAAAGCCGGAGGTAGATAAAAACTAATTTATCATTTGTTTCCTTACAACTATATCTTTTATTAGATGCCAAATTTCATGACCAATAGAACCAAAATAATAGACAACTACATTAATACTTGTTGTGTGGGAGGGAGCACAGACATGTTATAGGTACCTTCTTGCTTTTCTGGATTTAGTTTGTTTGTTCTTATAAATGTTATTTATCATTATTTGTTTGTTTTAGGGATCTGAGGCAAGTTCAAAGAATTATAAAGAACCAGTGCCACTTTCCATTTTTGGCATTGAAGAGGAGCCGGAAACTGATAGCTATATGAATCTTCAGAACGAATTCTTTAAATCATCAACCCATGGGAAAAATATGCAGAATCAGAGTTCAAATTTATCAATCAATGATATTTTATCAGATTTGTACAGCCAAGCAAAGCCAATCAGTTCTACCGGCAAGGAATACAGTTCTCATGCAGAGGACGATGATGATAATTTTGACGATGATGATAATTTCGATGATGGTTCATGGGAATTCAAGGATGCTTCCTCTCAATCAAGACCTGAAAATCAGAATTTGTCTTTTAAAAAAAGGCTGAACAATTGCATGGATTTCTATTCTAGTTTAAAAGATGAGTTATGTCTTGTTGCAAGGCGCCACCTTCACGTTTTAAAGGTTGGTGCTCTACTTAATCTTCCAACTTTAGTTTTATCAATCTAAAGAGTTGTGCAAGTATATGTGCATTTAAAATTGGTGATATCTGCATTTCTGTCTAGAAAGCTCAAAGTACCGCTACTCTCGCCGGTGAAGAGATGAAAGTGGAAGCCCTCAATAAAGAAATTCAGGTTGGCATTACCTTGTCATCTCTTGTCTATTAAACTTTCTCCTCTCCTTTCTTTTGTAGTATTGTATTTTCTCTTTATCAATCTTTAAGAAGTATTGGTGCTATATTGGCATATGATAGCCTTCTTTAAGAAGTATCAGTGCTTCATGGCTGCGGATATTAGAGATCTATTACTTGCTTCCAACATAGCTTCCACATTGAGCTTTTTTAGCAGTAGTTTGGCTTGTTGTGGTTTGTTTATGGCTTCTGTTTCTATATTTTCTTTTAATGATAATGCTATGTAGCACTTGTGTTGTGAACATTGAACTTTGTGTTCTTCTCTTTTCTCACTTACTAGGATCTTTTCCTCAATTCCGTTATCAAACATGTTTTTTATTTGTTTACTACATCAAATACCCGGACTGCTAGATCTTACGAGTGAATCGAAAGTTGGGTCTACATTGGATCTCACCTGAATTGCCCCGTCTATCCTCCTGACACATCAGTATGTGAATTGCAACATACCAACAACTAAGTTCGTAAAACATTGATAACACTTGCTGACAAAGCAATACATGGCCTCATAGCTATGACCTTACCCCACAAATTTTCTATTTTTCTTGGAAATTGTAACAATTCTCATTATTTGGATCTATGCTGTCAATTGCGGTGCAATAGCGGTCCTTGTTGAAATAACGGTTCCACTAATAGCGGCGCTAATCACCGGGTGTGAAAACAGCTATTACGGGTGGGCTTTTAAAGGATTTAGTGAAGCTGATTAAGAGATTACGGACTATCAAGGACATTGTCAAACGTACCCACTTCGGTAAGAATACCAAGGACATTTTCTGTGACAAAGAAAGGTGTCTTTTCATGACCCAACAATTTCGAAGTCTAGAAAGTAATGTTTAGTTTGAAGCTCCATGATTAAAAAACTTGAGTGCAACAATTTCTTTCGTATCATAACCTGTAATAACTATATCGTCAAGACGTCAACACAAAAATCCAGTATTATTCTTTTTTCATTTTTTCGCTGAAAGATGTAGATATGCACACCTGGAATCATCCCAAAAGTTTCCAGGGTTTAGAAAAATGACAAAATTAGATTTTAAGGTGCATGTTTCAAACAACATACACCTTGTAAATGGCAGTATGGCACACGTAATTCAAAACCACAAATCAAGGAGGCTATTGCAAATCCACATCCTATGGAAGAGCTACACTTAAAACTAGGCTCTTGATATTTAGTTGATGTATTAAAAATAGGTTCTTGATATAGTGTTACGAAAGAAAGTAACTGTCTAGTGGATCAAGATAGTATAATAACTTCAAGTAACTGTCTGCCTTTGCGTTCAACAATTGCATTTTTCGGAGGGGTGTATGCAAAAGATGATTCATGTAAACTCCCAACATATGAACAGGAAAAGTTCTTTTGAAAAATATTCCTTTGCATTATTACTACAAATTAACAAAGTTTTTGCCTCGTTACTCTTGAATAATCATCAACTAAAGCAACAAAGTGTGTAATGTCCCTAGCTAAAAGAACAAGAACCCTACATCAGAGTGTACACCTGGTTCTTGCTAATGGGCATTATTTTTGCAACTCACTAATCGTTTCTTTATCAGTATTTTCAAAAGCTTGCGCACCAAATAATGCTGCCCACATGATAGCAACTGAATTGCTTGGTGATATTAGCCGTAGTCTGAAAGATATCCTTCTGATGTTCTTTTCTGTTTTCAGTTTTAGATGTTATATGAGTAAATGTTCTTTTTTGCAATATTATGCTGCAATAATAATTTATTTTTGCCTATTGTAGGAGGCCTTTGAAGAGCTTCACCAACAAGATATCATATCCACAGAAGTCCATTCTGGTGATAATTTGGAACCGGTTATTTCTCTTAAGCAATATATTGAAACTCTCCATGAGCCAGATTTTCAAATACTCGAGTCTGAATATCACATATCAAGAAGATTGTCATTAGTATGTCATTTGCTCTTTATTTTAATGAATTCACGAGTTGATTGTCCATTGCAAAATGTTTAACTTCTCGCAAAATGTTTAACTTCTCGTTTGAAACTGACCCTATATATATATATATATATATATATATATATATATATAGAGAGAGAGAGAGAGAGAGAGAGAGAGGGAGGGAGGGAGGTTTAGGGGAAAACCTCAAAAAAATGGAAAACTGGGGAACCGCCTCGTAGCCCTTCATCTGGACGGTATGCACTTGTGCATACAAGTAAATTAAGTTGTTTTTTGGTTTTCATGCACTCGTGCATGTTACAAATTACTTATATGTACAAGTGCATATCGTCTAGATGAGGGGCTACCGGATTGTTCTTCAGTTTTTCATTCTTTTGAGGTTTTCCCATGAACCTGACCCTATATATATATATGTATATGCTAAATGCTTATGTTTAACTTTCAAGTTTCAACGGCTTGAATAACTTCTTATCCTAATCTTGCAACTTCAAAACATGCAACAGAAGTTTACATTTTTGACAAATTGCCCGTATTCTTAGTTTTAGACTAAGATTGAAAATGGATTACAAATTTAAAAACATCATACATGTCATGAAGTTTTATGTGTTATCAAAATTTCATTTCATTTTAAAGAATTCATATCAATCTGAAATTACTCGTGTTTTTTAATATTCAAACAGGGTGATTAGCATACAATCTAACTTTCATCTTCTAATCAGGCAGAATCAGATTTGCGAACAGCCATCGACCTCATCAACCACTTTACAACAGTGCTAAAGATACTAACCCTAGCTCCAAAGGACGAACCTGCTAATTATATCTCCATATGGTTTAAGGTGATTTCAGCCTGTTCTCAAGAGCTGAAACACGGCACCTGGATTTGGAAGCAATCATTAGAAAAGAATATTCATCGTGAAATACTCTCTGAACGCCAAGGTACTGCGTTATAATAATTATATTTTTTTAAACTTGCTTGTCAGCATATGTAATTGTTTTTATTTCAGGTAAACAGTTCATTATTGCCCTCGGAGAGATTTATAGAGTCGTTGTGATTGTGGGAGCAGCAGTCAAATTTTACAAGCCCTGGGTACTGTTAAGCGGTGCAGATTTAGAGGGAATTTATGCCCTTCTAGAAGAATGTCACTCCCTCTGGTCAACTTCAGGACTCGAGGAGGCTATCCCTGTCGGTTATTTATTGGAGTCCATCAGTCATATTCGTAATCTTGATGAACTTGCAATTGCAAATGAGATTCTTAATCAAGAGGAATCTCGATGTTGGCTATCGCTTTTATCATCAGGAGTGGTGCCAGGTGTGTCCCAACACTTTGGTGTATCTACAAGTTTAATCTTTTATATCATCTTTTCTTTGTTCATATTCTTTTAGATCTTTTCCGTATTACTGTAATCACTTTTTTCTGTTCTATGCAGAAATGAAAATGGTGGTATGGAACGGAGATAAGTATTTTGTCACCCTTGCAAATTTATGGGCAAATTTGATTAGCCCCGTTCCCCCAAAGCTGTCTATTCACGTTGGCTGACACACAAGAATCACATGACCTACAAACGAATCTTGCACAGATTGCTTTTTCTTTCCGGTTCTTGAAAAAAGCCACTCGTCACTTCTGAATGCCCTTCTATGACCAAAATTACGCCGAGTGCCCTTCACTTTTGCAGGAAACTTAACAGAAATGGCATTCAGTAGCCTTCTTCTTCTTCTTCTTCCAACATGAGCAAAGGTATGTAGATGTTGCATGTTATGTTAAGGGTAAATAGATCAGTCATTGTTTTATAAATTTGCAGCTTCTGTGGAAAGTAATTTATAGTTCCATGAAAGTTACAGTGTTTACTATTTGGCGTGTCATTTTAGGGGTTGTTTTGTTCGTTTATATCGATTTTTTTTTGGATAAAATTTATCATAAAATGCAAAAGTAAAAGCTTTAATTAGCTCCTAAAATTGCATGTCAAAAGTGATGGTTGTAATGTTTAGGAGGGGGTGTGGGAATTGAAGAGTCTTTAAGAAAATATTGTCAATGTGAAAAGATGTAATACAGGTATAGACACAAAATGGTATATTATTTTGGAATATTGTTTTCAATTATTTGGTTTCCATTTTTTTAGTTCTTGTTTCATAATAAAAGTTATTGCATGAGGTACAAACTGTTGCTCTCTTTGTATTCAAATTTTGAAATGAATGCATTGTGTTTATCAACAATCTCATCCATTCAAAAGTATTGATAAACTAACAACAAATGGTTTAAAGAAAAATTATTAGGATTTTCAGGATTTTAGAATAACAAGTTTGAAATTTATTATTGTATGTATCTTAATTTAGAGTTAGGGCTGTTTGTTTACCTCTTAGTAGTTTCGTTAAGAGGCAACCTCTGAATCGTTAAGAGGTGAATCTTGTTTGCCGAAAAAAAAGTCTGCGTCTTAATGGTTCTAAAACTCTCTGAATGATTTGCATCTTTCGCAGCTCTTAGGGGTTGTTTGTTTACCTCTTAATGGTTCTATTAAGAGGCAACCTCTGAATCGCTAAGAGGTAAATCCTGTTTGGCAAAAAAAATGTTTGTCTCTTAATGGTTCTAAAATCCTCTTAATGATTTAGCATCCAGGGTCTCCCTTAACCATTCAGCATCCTGATTTCATTCTAAACAATTACCATACAACCATATTTCATTTTGCACTATATCATAAAAGCCTCTTAATCATTATGACCACTTAATCATTCTGCACTAAGGTGGCGTTTGTTTTTTAAGTAGCCATCTGTTTGTACCAATCCTCCATAGCTTGCGCCATTTTTAACCCTGAATTCTTCAAAACAAACACAAATCGAGCTTCCAACTTCCAATCAAGATGAACAACGATGTATATGTATATATACAGATCTCGAAGAATCTATAGAGAGAAAGAAACGAAGGTGATGGAGATGTCTGTGTCGATGGAGATGTCTCGGTCGACAGAGGTGGTGATGCGTCCATGGAGAGAACTGGAGGGGATGGAAGCTCTAAGCGATGGAGAGTACCTGATCGATTCGAAGAACCTTGGAGTCGATGGAGAGGTCTGGAGTTGATCATCTAAGGTGGAGGCGATAATCTGAGGATGGAGCCTACCTCTAAGCGAATAAGAGGTTAGGTTGTCACTTTTTCATTTAGATGATATTTAGAGGTAATACCCTATGAAAATTAAAAATAAACAAACGCTCTGAATTTAGAAGTATCTGATCGATTAAGAGAAAAGGGTTAATTAAGAGCTGAAACCACAAAAACAAACAAGGCCTAAACCTTTCAACAACTGCCAAACAACCCCTTAACCATTCAGCGCCCTGATTTCATTCTGAACAATTACCAAGCAACCATATTTCATTTTGCACTATATCATAAGAGCCTCTTAATCATTCTACACCAAACCATTCAGCAATCGCCAAACAGCCCCTTAGAGTAAATTGTGGTTCTTGCCCCTGAACTGTGTGGTATACCCTTTGTTTTTGTTTTTGTCTTTGTCCGAGTGCCCTTTACATGAGAGCAATATAATTATTTTACTTTTAGCAGCCATGGGTAATGACATGGAATATAATTATTTCTCACGATAACTTAACTTTGCAACCCAATAAAAGATTACAACCCCGAGCAACCCTCTAAATCATTCACTTAACCATGAGGTAAACGAACTGAACGAACACGAACATATGGTTGTTCGTGTTGGTTCATTAACTTAACCGAACAAACAAACAAATACGAACGTTAAACTACGTAATTTTTTTTGTTCATGCTCGTTCGTTAAAAAATGTGTTTGTTCGTGTCCGTGTTCGTTCATTAAGATGCTAAACTAAACGAACAAACATAAATGAACATAAACGAACAAACACAAATGAACAAAACGACCACCATTACTCATTATTTCGTTTCTAAAAAATAACATTACAAAATCAAAAACCGGGTAAACGTAGGAGGGATGAAAAAAGTATTCTAAAAATTTAATTTAATCAAAGATTTTACGTATTAATGTTATAATATATTAAATATATTCTTGGGTCACGTGGTTACCCGAGATGGAGTGAAGGTGGACCCTTCCAAAATTGAGATAATGATGAATTGGGAACCTCCCAAGAGTCCGGGGGAAATTCGAAGCTTCTTGGGTTTGGCGGGTTACTACCGAAGATTCATTCAAGACTTTTCCAAGATTGCTTCTTCATTGATGGCGCTGACTCGGAAAAACGTGAAGTTTGTTTGGACCGAAGCGCAAGAGAAAGTGTTCCGTTTTTTACATAAAAAATTATGTGAAGCACCAATTTTGTCCTTACCCGAAGGATCGGAAGATTTCTTGGTCTATAGCGACGCATCCAAGATGGGCTTGGGATGCGTGTTAATGCAAAGAGGAAAGGTGACCGCCTATGCTTCAATGAAGCTCAAGGTGCACGAAAAGAACTACCCTACGCATGATTTGAAGTTGGCCGCGGTGGTATTTGCATTGAAGTTGTGGCGTCATTACCTTTACAGCACGAAATGCACGTTGTACACGGATCACAAGAATTTGAAGTATGTGTTCGATCAAAAGAAGTTAAACATGAGGCAACGAAGATGGTTGGAGTTACTCAAGATTATGATTGTGAATTGCTTTACCATCCGGGTAAGGCTAATGTGGTCGTCGACGCCTTGAGTCGAAAGGAGTATAGTGGGAGCCTACGCGCCAACCTCTCAAGGATTGACATCGTGTCAAGTTTAGTGGAACGGATTAGAGTGGCGCAATCCGAAGCCTTGTTGGAAGAAAATCTCAAGGAGGAGGTAATGGTGAAGCAAAAGCAACTTTTAATAGATGATAGCCATAAAGTTAAGTTGTTCAACGGGCGCGTGTGGGTGCCCAAGATCGGTGGGAATCGGGAGCTACTCATGTACGAGGTTCATAAGTCCAAGTACTCCATTCACCCCAGAAGTACCAAAATGTATCGGGATTTGAAACTACACTATTGGTGGCCGGTCATGAAATTGGACGTGGCGCACTATGTAGAGCGGTGTGTGACTTGCTCACAAGTAAAGGTCAACATCAACTACCTTATGGCAGTCTACAACCTTTGGAAATCCCCGAGTGGAAGTGGGAGAAAATCACAATGGATTTCGTGACCAAGTTGCCGAGGACTTTGAAAGGCCACGACACTATTTGGGTAATAGTGGACCGGTTGACGAAAAGTGCACACTTCTTAGCTATGCGGGAAACATTGCCGATGGACAAATTAGCAAAACTCTATATTGATGAAGTGGTCTCGAGGCACGGTGTGCCCGTATCCATAGTCTCCGATCGGGATAGTCGGTTCACGTCGAGATTCTGGCAAGCGTTGCAAGAGGAACTTGGTACGAGGGTGAATTTGAGCACGACATATCACCCACAAACAGATGGACAAAGTGAAAGGACTATTCAAACCTTGGAGGATATGTTAAGGGCATGTGTAATCGATTTTGGGGGCAATTGGGATACTCATCTATCGTTAGTAGAGTTTGCTTACAACAATAGTTATCATTCTAGCTTGAAAGCGGCGCCATTTGAGGCCTTGTATGGGAGAAAGTGTAGGACTCCCACATGTTGGCTAGAGGCGGGAGAAAATCAATATGCCGGACCAGAAATCGTTCAAGAAACGGCCGACAAAGTCAAGATCATTAGAGAACGTTTGAAAGCGGCCCAAGACCGACAAAAGAGTTACGTCAACAAGAAAAGGAGGCCGGTAGAATTCCAAGTGGGAGAACGAGTGATGTTGAAAGTATCATCGTGGAAGGGATTGATTCGTTTTGGAAAGCGAGGGAAGTTGAGTCCTCACTTTAATTTCCATTTGTGAAATCCAATCTTAAATATTTTGTGAAATTCAATATTGGTTAAGGCCCTGGGAATGTGGTGAAATATTTCATCTGCTTAGGGTTCTAATCCAGACGTACACAACAATTGTGGCCACTAAGGTTTAATCATGGCTGATGTCTTACAGTCATAATTTGTCAAGGGATTAGTTTAGACATAGCCTAGGACACTCTTCCAAAAAAAATCTTAAATACAAATTAAAAGTTAACTAAAAAATTAATAACTTTAATAATATTGACTTCAGTAATAAGTAAATGACATTTTAGGTATTTAGAAATCCTATGTTACCTCTCCTCTCTCCTCTTGACAATGAGTATTCAATAGTGATATCCATTGACCATTTTATACATGTAGTGATATATTAATTAGGAGTATTTTTTCTATATACCTATCAATACCTTACGATGTGATACACTGTAAACAACGAAAATACACATTATGATAAAAAGGAAACAACGAAAAAATAAAAATAAACATCGTGTTACTCGATAGGTTTTTTAAAGAAATGAATTTTTAAGGGGGTGGATTTTACAGGCTTTGGGACAGCTCGGTTATGAAGAGAGTGAAAAAGGAAAGATTTTTTAGGGTTTCACGATTATGCAAATAGATATAGGTAGAGAGGGGACGGTTACATCAAGAGAAAATGATGTAAATAAGGGATCATTAAAGGGGTGTTTGGGATTGCTTATTTAAAGTGCTTATTAACTTATTCCAGCGTGGTACCGGTAATAAACAGTTTTTAGTGTTTGGATCGTTAAAAAAGAAAACTGCTTATAGTGGTTTGGCACTGGTGATAGGAGTTTTTGATAAGTCATTACATTCTAACTTATTGACTTATTTGAAACAACTTATCAACCTTTTAGTTATTTTACATGTATAAGCAATCCCAAACATTCACTAATTAAATAACAACTTATTAGCTTATTACATTTTGGTACCACCATAAGCTAATCCAAACACTTTTTATAAAAACTCCGAAGTGACACCACATAAGCTAATAAACACTTTTACATAAAAGCATAAGTTGTTTTTGAATAAGCAATCCCAAACACCCCTTAAAGGTTATTGAGTTACTAGATTTTCTTAGTTACTAATTACCTTATAATTATTTAAAATGTGTGGCTGATATTGAATCTCAAGGATCTTACAAAATTTTGAGTTCTCATTTGATTAAGTCCATATATATAGACGAATGATCATGTGAGAAGGATAGTTAAGGTGGGAAGTGGTAAGAAGGGATTTAGACCCCTGGTCACTTTTAATCTCACCTTCACCCATGAATTGCGTTTTAAAAGTGAATTGCTTCTGTGCATCTCGGTGCATCTTATTATTGTTGATATCCAGGGCATGGATCACTTTACATTTATATATATATATATAATTTTTATCCTATATATATAGAGAATGATACAAATCAAATACAAACCATGTATTTGTTGTGCCCCTTACAAACCAATGTGCATATATGCATAATCTGAGATGCATATATGCATTATCCCATATGAATATATGTCCATAATATGTATATTCTTGCACATATGCATATGCATATACATATGTATATGCACATTGTTCACATATGCACACTGGTTGTTCACATATACACACTATGGTTTGTAAGGTGTGCAACAAATGCAAGATTTGCATTTAACGGAGCCTATATATATGTGTGTGTGTGTGTGAAAATTCTAACAAAAACAACTCCATTTAAAAAAAACATAAAAACACTCTTATTACGAACGTCTTGACTTCACTACTACATAATTACTAATAGAACCCGGTTGATAAGACTAATGGTACCCGGTTATACGATCGGGTACTATGCAAGGGGGTACAATTATACGATGTAATAGTACCCAATTGTAATAACCGGGTGCGATTTATACAATGCTACCCAGTTAATTCCTTCGTAGAACAGGTACTATTGCCACGAGCAATCACCGAAAAGGGGCATCAAATAGAACCCTGTTCTTGTTACTTATATATTACTTAGATGTGTGTTAAATAGATTTATCCCATCAAGAATAAGATATTATAATTATTCTTTTTAGTGTAAATTACAGAAGTGCTGGTCCCTCCAAAGCTGAAACTACACTTACAGTCCCTAAAACACAGTTTCATAGCCCAAAATGGTCCTCTCCCTAACACCGTTAGTGGAGGCTCCGTTAAGTTGGTCATGTGCCCCTCACGTGAGGGGCATTTTAGTCTTTCTACCTATCTTCTTCAACCTCACATTCATCCCAAGAACATTCATACTCAAATCAAGAACATCATATTCAAAAAGATTCATACCCAAATCAAAACATACTTCATTAGAATCAAATGTTTAAATTAGTGTCTCAAAAACATCAACAACAACAAATTGTAAATCAAAAACCTAAAAATTTCACACGTTGGCCTTTTCAATTCAAACTTCATCTTCCACAATCAAGAACCCTAATTTGTTATATGAATCAATATTCAAATATATTTTGAAAAAATTTATGAACATCAAACCCAAATCAGAAGAACAATTGATGCAAAACCTAAAATCAAACCCAGAAAATGATTTGAAAAATACAAAAGCTACGTCAAACAGATTTAAAAATCTAATCAAAATTAAAAAACCTAAATTTTAAAAACCTAAGATAAAACCCAGATGTTTTCCACCTTCAATGGCTGCCTCTTCCTAACCCACCCCTCTTCTTGTCGATCTGCTTCTTGGAGAAAACACCACGAGCGAACGAAAGAACAGAGATTAGAGATAGAGATCGAGAGAAGAGAGAGATCGAGAGAAGAGAGAGAACAAATATGAGAAATGATCTGCACAAGAGATAAAGATCGAGAGAAGAGAGAGAGAGAGAGAGAGAAGAGATCTAGAGAGGAGACCGAGAGACGAAATCGCCGGAGAAGACGATGTCGCCGGAGAAGACGATGTCGCCGGAGAAGACAAAGTCGTCGGCCAAACCCTTTCGTCCTTGTGCTTCATCCATCACAACAACAACTCTCTTCCCATTTCCATTAGATTTCTGTGAATTCTCCAGCTCTTCTTTTCTACAAATGTTGATTCCATTGTTTCCATTTCATTAAATTTTTGTATGAAACAGGGAGTAACAGACCAAATCAAATTTCTTCCAAGTTGATTTTTGTGATTCCATCGTTTCCATTTAACAAGCAAGTTGATTTGGAGAATTGCTTGGTATCATGTATTAATCTATGCAATTTGATGAGATTCTTTTTTTATGTGTTGTGTGTGAAATTAGTTAATGAACTCCATTAAAACCCACCAAAGTGAAGAAGAAAGAGTGAATTGCATTTTTTATTTTAAAAAAATAAAAATAAAAAACATAGGTAAAAAGACTAAAATACCCCTCACGTGAGGGGCAGATGATCAACTTAACGGAGCCTATCTAACGGTGTTAGGGAGAGGGACCAGTTTGGGTTCTGAAACTGTGTTTTAGGGACTGTAAGTGTAGTTTCAGCTTTGGAGGAACCAACACTAAAATCGAGGCATAGACGAGGGACCATTTCTGTAATTTACTCTTTTTTTTTTATCAAATACTAGTGTGTAACGACCCACACCAAACTATCAAGCTAGAAGCTACCTCTTTAATTCAAAACGCCATAAACGGCTCATCATAGTCACACTATCCAGATTACAGGCTGAGTTTGCGGAAATAACCCTAACTACAACTGAGAATATAACTACAAAATAAAAGGGAAGTCTTCTACTCCTATACGCTAGCTCCGACTCTCGACTTGCCAAACCTCTAACTGAGCCCTTGGCTACCTGCTTACCTGAAAAGGTTTTAGTTTTGAAAAACGAGGGTTAGACCATGAGGTCTAGTGAGTTCCCTCCACACCAGGCCACACCACAAATATCACAATTTATAAAACAATTATGAAAGAGTTTATACAAAATCATAACGAGCACACTTATCATGATATGCACACACACTGACACGTGCTAATGGCTCACACACGCTAAGGTCACACACACCGTGACAGCGTAAAAGGGCACACACCGCCCATATATGAAACGAATTCATATATATATATATATATAGGGTCTGGTTCAAGGGGAAACCTCAAATAAACGGAAAACTAAAGAACCCTCTGGTAGCCCTTCATCTGGGTGGTATGCACTTGTGCATACGGGTTATTTGTAACATGCATTTGTGCATATAAATGCATAATGCACTTGTGTATAAAACCAAAAAGTCAACTATTTACCTGTATGCATAAGTGCATACCGTCCAGATGAAGGGCCACCAGGGTGTTTTTCAGTTTTCCGTTTTTTGAGGTTTTCCCTTGAACCTCCCCTCTCTCTCTCTCTCTCTCTCTATATATATATATATATATATATATATAGGGAGACTAATTTGAAACCCTCCAAAAGGTTGAAACCAATGCAACCCATGATCTCACCATTGATTAAATATTTAACGGTTGAGATCACCTTCAGAAATAACTACCAGATCCACTAAGCTTAATTTTAGGAGATGATTTGGTTAGATCAACGGTTGAGATGAATGTTGCATGGGTTTCAACCTTTTGGAGGGTTTCAAATTAGTCTTCCTCTCTCTTTCTCTCTCTCTCTCTCTCTCTCTCTCTCTATATATATATATATATATATATATATATATATATATATAATGGGACACACCCCCCATTTCACACCATAGCCATAGCATGTTTACACAATCAAATTATCCATTCCGCCACACACACACTCTTCGCTTCGTAAATAAAAGCAGTTGAAAAGCACGCAGTTAGATACATGTATCAACAATCACACTTGTATAAAATTTAGGTTTAGAAAGACTCACCTGAAGTCCTTGCTAGGAATTCCTTACTCGCAACCAATTGTCTTTACTCGCACCTACATTAGGACCCAACACACATTACCCGGTAAGACTCTGACACACTCGAATTTTTACTACTTGAAAAGTCTCAGCTGGAAAATACCGGATCCTAAGTCTCGGACTCAAAAATTAAATTCCGGATCCTTTGGACTCCGGATCCTCTCGGTCCAAACTACATTCCAGATCCATTGGTTTTTGTTTGGGTAAAATTTCACCAGTCTCGACCACGACCACGACCAAAACAAAGCAAATCATTTATTACACTTTTCCATAATAAGATAAAGTCACAAAACATTTTTATCTACAGTCCGAAGTTTAAAACAAAACTTACTCTCGACCTCGACCGTTGTACGGAACCTCATGACCTCGACCGACTAACATGTGATATTTCTGTTACGTTTTTAGTGTTTAAATGCAGAAATCAATGACATTAATGACCAACGGCCATAACCGACAAGGACAATGATGAGCATTAAAACCAGTAGCCGTTACGACCGTTATCAAGTACTTTTTATGGAGACATTCAAGGCGCTCGAAAACTATAAATACAGAAGTTTCATCACCATTTGAGGACATCTTGAATCATCTGGAACTATCTGAACTCTGAAGAACACTCGAAGCCAAGGATTTTCTCTCTCAAAAGATCGCGCACGACGCACGACTTATACACACGACATTTAGTCTTTACACACGACGCACCAGTTTCTTACGCACGATTCACTTGTCATTTTACATTTCAAGTCTTTATTTCATTTGTATTGTAACCATTGTACTTCGACACCCGAAACATAAGGACATCGCCCCTGTTTGGCGATCATAGTGCAGCGACGACCCCCAAAGTCGTCCACGGGTTTTTTCCTCGTTGAGGTTTTTCCCGCGTCACCAAAATCTATGTCTTATTTACGATTTTCTGTCTTTGTCGTACGGTTTGTCGAAAGATTCCTATTCTTTAGTTGTTAAGCTCCAAAATCAACCTTAAGTTATCCTTCTGGACGATTTTTGGCATTAACAGTTTTAAAACCCAAATTCCGGTTCTTCATAAATAGGCCCAAATTCCGGTTCTCATTTATTAATTTTAAATACCAGATCTTGCTACAAGGCCCAAAGCCATACCGGATCTAATTATGGATTCCGGATCCATAAGGCCCAACTAACCTTCCAATTCTACGACCCAACACGCTAAACTCCGGTTCCTTGTGGAACACCGGATCCCCTTCGGCCCATTTTAATTCCGGATCATATAAACAATTCCGGATCCATATAAGCAATTCCGGATCCATATAAGCAATTCCAGGTCTTACGGTTCCTGATTGTACACACCCGGACAACGATACTGGATCTTAACTCCCGGACTAAAAAATCCGATGTGATACAGATTAATATTAGAGTCGGGGATTAACCCATTTCAATCGATTAATCAGTCTCAATCCCAACAAGATGATTATTCTAACTCTATATTGATTATCGGATTCTTTTAAACACCCTTTTTAAACTCTTAAACAAAGAACCCTCAAACCACCCAATCAATCCAGCAGAACTCCAAAAATAAGGATTGATGTTTGGGCAAAATTTCACAGGTCTCGACTACGACCAGAAAAGGTAAGACGTATGTTATGAGCTATATCTCGTATTAAGATAAGGTCCCGTCGAAGACCCAAAAAACCTCCGTCGTCCCTCCTAAAAGGTAAGTCAAGAGTTCCTCACGACACTCGACCTCGACGTCGTACGTTTCGCACGACCGTCGCATAGAACAACGCGACACGACCTCGACCGACTAACACGATATACGACTGTTATGTTTGTTCAAGTGTTTAATGCAGGAGTCAAAGTTATTAATGGACAACGGCTATAACCGACAAAATCAGTTAAAGAACATCAATATCAGCATTGAAGGCAACAACCGTTACGACGAGACCCTTAATGATCCAATTAAAGTGCCCAAAGACTATAAATTCCCAGCTCAATCATCAGTTCAGGACATCTGATCAACATCGAATAACACAGGGAGAGAGATAGAACAAGAGCATCGAACAACAGAAGCAAACGCAAACACTCGAAGAATATTCATTCGAAGCAAAGAGATCATTCATAGAAGATCGCTCTCGACGCACGACAATCACTCTCGACCAACAGTTCACATATTGTTTTCACACACGACGCACACTGTTTTTACATTTTTGTCTTTGTACTTTACATTTCGAAGTCTTTCCCTTCATTTATATTGTAATCTCTGTACGATCGACACCCGGAACACCAAGGACATCGCCCTTGATTGGCGACCATAGTGCAGCGACGACTTCCACAGTCGTCCGCAGGTTTTTTCCTCGTTGAGGTTTTTCCCGCGTCATCAAATCCTCTGTCTTATTTACATTTTTGTCTTTGTCGCATGCCTTTGTCGAACGATTCCTTTCTTTAGTTGTTAAAGTCCACATCGACCTTAAGTTGTCCCTTTGGTGCGATTTTTGGCATTAACAGTTTGGCGCCATCCGTGGGACGTCATCTAGAGAAAATCTTCGACAAACGTGCGTTTTACTAACGGTTTCTTGGAGTCTTCTTTGTTCTCTGTTTCAGGAAAATGGCAACCCATGGAGATCAGCAGCATGTCATTGCCCAGATGTACCAGGAGCTCGAAGTCGCTCGAAATCAAATCAACGGCATGTCAGAGCAAAGTCGCAGAGTAGCTGAGGAGATCGCACAGTTAAGAAATCCCTTTGGACCTCAGAATGGTCCTAGGCCATTCGTTCAGAATCCAGGCCAAGAATCGTTATATCAGAATGGTCCTCGAGCATTCGCTCATAATCCAGGTCCAGGATCAGGTCCGTTCGCTTAGAATCAGCATCCAGGTCCGTTCATGCAGAACCAGCAGCCGGGACCGTTCAATCCAAATCCCTAGTTCGGGATGGTTCCTCCTCAGCATAAAAGGCCACACCCATGCATAATGGATCGCAGCCATTTCAGAATGGATCGCAACCATTCCAAAATGGATCACAGCCATTTCAGAATGGGTCGCAGCCATTTCAGAATGGGACGCAACCGTATTTTGTTCCTTTCAACGAAGACGCCAATGGCTCGTCACATGGCAATGGCACCGGTTCAGGAATCAATCCGCAAGCAGGGGCAAATCTCGACCCCAATGACCCCGTCGCCCAGCGATTGAAAATGCTAGAAGATCAGAACAAGCGCGTCCTATCTTTGCTAGCCAAGCTACCTGGGACAGCCGTGCACGTTGATGTCGAACCTCGATCAGGATATCTGGCGTCGCCCTTCGTCGATGAGATCACGACCGTTGAGGTTCCAAAGAAGTACAACGTACCCGCCTTTACGCCTAAGTATTCGGGAGTGATCGATCCAACAGAGCACGTCGCGCAGTATAAGCAGCTTATGTGGACGATCTCGATCCCACACATGTATCAGGAGGTCTGTATGTGCAAAAGCTTCGGTGCGACTCTCACCGGTCCTGCTCTCCAATGGTTGATCAATCTCAAACCCAAGTCCATCGGGTCGTTCGCTGAATTGGTCAACCAATTTTCCCAGCAATTCGCCAGCAGTCGCAAGATGGAGAAGCAGACCAGTGACCTGTATTACGTCGTGCAGAAGACCATTTTGTCTATCCACAGTTATTTCAATCGATTCAATACGGAGATGATCAGCATTCGCAATTGTTACGTCAAGACTGCAATTGAAGCTTATAAGCGTGGTTTGGACGACAGCTCAGGTTTATACACTAACCTGACCAAGTATCCTCCGGAGAATTTCAAAGACGTCCGAGCTCGAACCCTAGCATAGAGGACGACGCTGCCTTTCGTCGCAAACATACCGACGACAAAATATCGTTAGGTGTGAAAAAGCCCGAGTTCAAGACAAAAGCAATTTCCAAAATAGAGCCCGCGCGCCAGGTCTCGAACTTCCGATTCAAGACGAAAGCAGAGGCTAAGACCGCGACCAAATTTCCTCAATACCCCAAGATATCCTCTTATGGATTCAAAGGATCCACTAAAGATTTGGTCGAAGCTCTGAAGACCACCCAGGCGACTATTCGATGGCCAAAGAAGTCCGATCAGGACGACGCTAAGAAAGACAAATCTAAATGGTGTGACTTTCATGTCGACCATGGTCACGCGACAAATGATTGCATAGCTCTAAAAAAGGAGCTGGCATATCACGTCCCGAAGGGCAATTTAAAAGACATCATCGACGACGTCGTTACCCCAGCTAACGACGTTCGACCGTCAACCCCCGAGCATGCGAAAGTCGTCAATTGTATCACTGGTGGTTCCGACATATGTGGTCTGACGTACTTCGCGGCCAAACGTCACGCCAGTCAAGCGCCTGACGATCGGCCTATTCCGCGTTCATCAAGGCCTAAAGGAGATCTGGAGTTGGAAGCTATGAAGATCGTATTCGACCAAGACGACATCGGTGACTCGTACCAGAAACATCATGACGGGTTGATCATTCAACTGACGGTTGGTAATTGTTTAACTCGACGAGTCTTGGTCGATGGGGGCAGTTCAGCGAACGTCATCTTCCTTGACACCATCAAGGCCATGGGAAACGATCGCTCGGAAATCACCCGACGTTCGACAACTTTGGTCGGTTTCAATGGAGAAGCGACGAGCACCTATGGAGATATCATCTTGCCAGTCTACGCCGGAGGAATCAACAAGCAGACCAAGTTCAGCGTCATCGACTGTGCATCGGCCTATAACATCATCTTAAGCCGACCATGGATCCATGAGATGAAGGCCATTCCCTCGACGTATCATCAGACTCTGAAGTTCCCTACGCCATGGGGAATCCAAGAGATAAAAAGTGAGCCGAAAGTCGCTCGTGATTGCTATAAAACCACCATGAAGCCGCGAAGATAGACCTTCTATTGTGGCGATTCACGACGACATTTAATGTATCGTCTTAAAATCGTCACAAGGGGGCAAGATGGTAGCAATAATCAAGACGTCCCACGTAGTTGGGCACGACGCGTCAGAAAAGGTACGACTTCTAAACCCTTTTCTATTTTTTCATACGATTTTTAACAACGAAGATTACTGACTTAAGCATCGGAGGATCGTTGGATAGCTAATGACCAACCTCTGACATTGTGTACTCCGCAGAATCACACGACAATAATCAAACGACTCTAGTTTCGCAAGGTCGCACGACATAAACGATCAGGTCTATGACTTGATCATCCTTCTACAGGGGCATACGATTCGAATTAATCGCACGACTTAGTCGTACGATCGCGAGGTCTAGCGATCTCATGATCTAAGTTCCTTGACTTAGAAAAAATCTTCATACTCCGAATGTATGCTTTAGTCGCATGTGCTTATATTTATATACACGATTTAAAAGTATTATGACTTACGTTCCAGTTATTGTGTTACAATAGATGCCTAAGTCGCATGATTCCTTGTATTTTATGAATTTGATAGTCGATGTGATATTTTATAAAACGCAAGTTCAAAAGAAGCCCGAATTTCATTCATCGAATAAACTGTCGTTTACAAGAGGCTCGACCACCAACGGTCGAATAGCAAAGAAATAGAAATAAACGAAGATATATTTTCTAAATTTAAGGAGGGGCATCAGTCGTATCCTTGCCCGAGGTCCCGCCCTGAAGACCTTCGTCTACCACCTCCTCCTCGACGTCCTTCTCGTCATCCGAATCAAGGTCTCTCACAGTCCCGACGCCCTTCAAGTAAATATCGAGCTCTTCCGACGCCGAAGCAAGAGGATCCTTCCCCAACAGATGTCGCCTCATGATTACTGCCCTAGCAGTCAGGCGAGCTATAGCAAAAACGGACTTACCCTCGTCCCTGGCGGCTTGCACCTCTTTCTCCAGACTCTCCACCTTGGACTTAGAATCCTCAGCTTCCTTTGTAATCACAGCCAAGTATTCCTTAACTTTGTCCATCTCCTCCCTTTGATCGGCAACCATGGACAGGGTCTGTGTCAAGCGATGATTGGCCTCATCCTTTGCACGTCCGACGGCCTCTAGATGCTTCAAGGCATCATCGAGACGTTTTGACAGAGCCTCTTCACGCTCTGCGGCGACCTTCGCCCTATCCGACGCCGCGTTCTCCCTCTCTTGCGCAGCAGACACTAGATCCTTTATCTTCATTGTCTCACCCCACAAAGCTAGGGAAGCCTGGAACGCCTGCAAAATCATAAAACAAATATTATAAAAAACATACGACTCCGACAACGACATCGACAACGACAGCGACGAATGAACCAAGTCTTGAAAGAAAGACTTACCATGAAAGCCAACCCGACGACATGAGCTCCCGTCTCCTCGATAGGAAACCCCACGAAACGCTTCCTGAAAGAAGGGAGCAGATATTTCCCCAGGTGAGGAAATAAGTTCGTCCCGTCTAGGACACTGCTGTCCATAGAGTCCGACGGCAATGTAAAATTAACCGTCATGACCTTAACCCCTCCCGTCGGCTGATCCTTGCCCTTGCCGGCCGACAAAGGATCCGACATGGCTGACGGGGACTTCGCTGTTTCTGCCGGAGGCGCAGAACTAATAGGCATCGCAGCGATCGCATCAGAAGTCGGCTTCTTGGGCGATGTGACCTTCGCCTTCTCAGGCGTAACAACTCTAGACGAGTCATGAACTCCCGAAGACGGTTCCCTCAGAATCGCCGTCCGCGTCTTCTTCGGAACATCTGGACCCGCAGACATAAGCTTTAGCAGAGACACGCAACATCCGTGGTTGAAACTCCCCTGGAAACCACAGAAGAATAAAAATTATGAAAATCAAGGGAAGAAGAATCGAATTAACACAGAAAGAAATAAGAAGGTACGCTTACCAGTCATATCTCTTTCTTCTTTCGACTCCCCTTCTTCCTCACGTTTCTCCCCTTGATTTTCTCCTAAGTATACCAAGTCCTCGTCGTCGTCCACCAATTGTCGTACGACAAACGACCGTTCCCCAGTGCTGAACTCTAAGAACGCGTCGATCTTTGCTTGAGAATTAGCGTAAGGTTTTACGTCCTTGAACTTTATAGCTGTCGACATATAAAAAACAAGTTAAAAACCAAAAACGCAGACGACAGACAACAAAAAAGTACAAAGCTCACCCGATGTATTCCAGCTGGCCCTAATCCAATCACTCTCAGAGTCAAGGGTCGACTTACGCACAAATGCGTACCGATTCTTCCACCCGCGATCGTTCACAGCGGTCCTAAGGACCAGAACCCGACCACCTTTAAGTCTGGAGTATAAACTGCAGCGATGACTCCCATCCTTCTTGGCTTGATAAGCCAAAAGGAGGTCGCGTACATTCATGGGAGATTCCCAATTCTTAGTGACACGTTCGATCACTTGTACAACTCGCCAAAACTGGGGCATTAGCTGACCCGGTGCTAAGTCAAATTCTAGAATAAAAGCCTTAGCTAGAGGTGAGTAGGGCCATTCAAAGCCAATCTTAAAGGGATATTCGTATATCACGATATAACCCTCGGGACATTCGTTCGATCGAATCTGACCAGCGCAAATTAATTCGACCCATGCAGGGATTTTAGCTAACCTCCTAAAGTCATCAAGATCCGACTGTTCTTGAATATTGCTCTCAGGGTCCATCGACACCTCTAAAAACAGATTGAAGAAATCGAAGAAATCGTACCTTATATATAAGCGCTCTAAGACCTCGAAAATCCTAACTGAGTCGCAGATTCTCGCTGGATTAGTAATGATCGGGCAAGAAGACCGAGAGGAAATCTTCGCTTAAAACCCTTTGAAATCGTAAAAACAGAATAGACCCATTGAGGTCTCTATTTACGCAAACGATCGAATCCCTTGATGATTGCCACGCGTCCCCGTCTTTTCGTATGACCACCCGAATCGTCGACACCTGTCAAAGACAACTGGTAAGCTCAATCGTGCGTCAGTATGATGTCACGACCTCGTTTTCTCTTCGACTTCTCGTTCAGTTAAAATTGAACCAATCCGGTTCTGAGACAACCAAGGTATTTTTTAACACAAGACCCTGAACACCCGACAAGCAAAATTTAAAATTCGAATTTGCCATCCTACTTTCAAATTTTGAGGGCAAACTGTTTGGGCAAAATTTCACAGGTCTCGACTACGACCAGAAAAGGTAAGACGTATGTTATGAGCTATATCTCGTATTAAGATAAGGTCCCGTCGAAGACCCAAAAAACCTCCGTCGTCCCTCCTAAAAGGTAAGTCGAGAGTTCCTCACGACACTCGACCTCGACGTCGTACGTTTCGCACGACCGTCACATAGAACAACGCGACACGACCTCCACCGACTAACACGATATACGACTGTTATGTTTATTCAAGTGTTTAATGCAGGAGTCAAAGTTATTAATGGACAACGGCTATAACCGACAAAATCAGTTAAAGAACATCAATATCAGCATTGAAGGCAACAACCGTTACGACGAGACCCTTAATGATCCAATTAAAGTGCCCAAAGACTATAAATTCCCAGCTCAATCATCAGTTCAGGACATCTGATCAACATCGAATAACACAGGAGAGATAGAACAAGAGCATCGAACAACAGAAGCAAACGCAAACACTCGAAGAATATTCATTCGAAGCAAAGAGATCATTCATAGAAGATCGCTCTCGACGCACAACAATCACTCTCGACCAACAGTTCACATATTGTTTTCACACACGACGCACACTGTTTTTACATTTTTGTCTTTGTACTTTACATTTTGAAGTCTTTCCCTTCATTTGTATTGTAATCTCTGTACGATCGACACCCGAAACACCAAGGACATCGCCCCTGATTGGCGACCATAGTGCAACGACGACTTCCACAGTCGTCTGCAGGTTTTTTCCTCGTTGAGGTTTTTCCTGCATCATCAAATCCTCTGTCTTATTTACATTTTTGTCTTTGTCGCATGCCTTTGTCGAACGATTCCTTTCTTTAGTTGTTAAAGTCCACATCGACCTTAAGTTGTCCCTTTGGTGCGATTTTTGGCATTAACAATTGAGATTAAGGATTACCTGCTAAAACAATGTAGAATCAGATTCCACTTCTCTTTCCTCTTCCAAATTTGATGATTGATGAATTTCTTCTCCAATGCACTTGAACAATTCTTTCCCCGCTCTCTCTCTAAGCCGCCACTCACACACAAAAGAAATTCTCTTAGGGTTTTGAGCCTGATTTGATGTTTAAATATCTTCCATCCAATTTACAAATCAGACCCTCACATTTTAGACTTCACACTTTTCACCCAAAAAATTAATCTTTAATCTCAAACAGAACACGGTTATTACATCATCCTCCCCTCAAAAGAATTCCGTCCCCGGAATTCCATCTTCGAACAATCGAGGAAAACGGTTCCTCAGCTTTCTAACCTTGCGATCTATCATCGCCAACGGTTTCCCCCACAAAATCCAACTTCCGTCCACACGAGCGTCTTCTAACAATACGACCATGCCTTCCTTGGACAACACTTCCTAAGATTTGACACGAAAATGTCGAATGAACTCCCCAAAGTTCCTCGTCAACTTCATCTTATACGTCACCTCACCTACACGCTCGGTGATGGCGAACGACCCGTCATACCTGGGTCTTAGTTCTTTTTTCTTTCCAATGCACAACGTCTTTCCACGGCGAAACTATAAGCATCACACTGTCTCCCACATAGAATTTGATCAATCTCCTCCTTCTGCTCACATACCCTGTGGCGGTCTCGAACCACGCTTAATTTATCGCTAAATGTTTGACCTACCGGTGGTCAACCGCGTGACCTCTAGTCTCACCTAAAGCCTCTTTCCCACGATACCTCTTCATTCTTGGAAGATTCACAGACAACTACACATGCCAATTTCTTTGCTTCTCTAAGAATTTTATCACTCACACTAGTGATAGGGTTATTTATTTAACCCTATTTTAGCTATATAATTCCAATTTTTGAGCCATTTTGTCATCCCATTAAGTCAGTTATAGCTAATTATAGTAGCTTTTACGTAAAATAAACAATTCGTGCCTTTGAGTATAAAGTTGGCCAAAAACTTATTAAAATGCATGAAAATCATCCAAAAGCGCTTATTTTATACTTTGTGTATTCCAGGATGCGAAGAGACGGTCGATTGGAGCTCTTAATTTAAGAAGATTGCGGATAGCAACAATTTTTTTGGAACAAAACCGAAGACTCCATTTTTTTGAAGATCGGGCTTAAGTTTTGTGGACTCTCTCGTTTGGACCGATTTTTGGATGAACAATTGGGCCGGCCGTATACCTCTACTTTGGGCCGAAGACATATGCATGCAAACTACATTTTGGACCTTGGATCGATTTCTTGGATGGGCCTCAAGAGCCGGCCTTATGCTTCTCGGCCCATGGATCTCTTGATCCATGGGTATGACCCATGGGTTGCCTCCTTCTCCAAGACTTGTTGTTACTATATATATGCATGCTATGTAACTTAACAAAAACACCTCTTGCTACCTTAGTTACTTAGTTTGAGTTAGTTGTTAGCCATATTAGTGAGCTTAGAGCCGGTTTTTAAAACCGTGGCTCTTGCTCACGGTTCGAACCATTTGGGTTCAACCTTGGTTCGGTTTGATTACGTTATTGAAGGCTCCCGTTTTGTCACTCGTTGGTTACTTGCTTACATATCTTTTAATCTCATTTTATTGCTTTAATCGCATTACTCATCTCCTTGCTTACGGTTTCATTTTGCAACTTATAATCTCACTACTAACCATCTTAATTGCTTTCGTATACTCTTGCTACATTTCGAACATCATTTAATTGCTCACGGTTGTATTAACTTACTCTTAATCTTGCTAGTCTCGTTACTTACGGTTTTCATAATCTCGTTGTCTTCCATTTCGTTTCTTGCTTTCGATTATAGTTTGTTAACTTGTTGTTAATCTCGCTTTATTTTAATACTTACGGTTTTTAATTACTTGTTACCATCGCTTTTCTCTTCCCTTAAACTCATAGTTTAGTTGGTTAATTATTGCTAATCTCGCTTTACAATTCAAGTTTATTTATTGTTCAATGCAAGTAGTTCTAATCACCTCATCGTTAGTTGTTAAAGATGCCTTCCATTTCAAGTTTTACATTTAAAACAAGACTTTCACTTAAATTCCAAGCTGTCGTTAACTTCTCATTAGATAAACTCGTCTTTACTTGCATAACAAGTTACGTATTTTTAGTATTATTCATGCATTGTCCATCTCCATTATTTGCTTTCCAAATTTATTCATCATTTATAATTAGAAACCGAACGATGATGGGCCAAGCGTCCTAGTTCGGGGTATAAAGTGAAGTTGGGATCGAGACTAATAATTAAATTGAAAGGTGTCGCGTATGGCATGATTGTCCAAGGTTATTTAAATCAAGGTTATATTTTGTGGTGTATCACAATTGACCAATTGACACCCTGTTCGTTGTATCATGAAATAGTCGACACTTGAGATAACCAAGGAATGCCGTCTCATAGTTATATTTAATTATTATTATCATCCCAACGGATCTTTATACCCTGTGCTTCTTATTATAACTGATTTATGTCATTAGTTGTTAATCAAACATCCAAAATATTGTTTTCAAATTCTCCATCTGAAACTCGCTTTTACGAACTGGACTTTTAAAGAGAAACTTTTCCACGCTTCCCTGTGGGTTCGATATCCGGTACTTTTGTACCATTATTACTTGTTTTGAGACGATAATAGACTAAGATGTATACTTGCGTCAAGGTTTATTTATTATCATTTTAAAGGATATAGTTTAATAAACAATACGTTTTTGGCTATATAATTTAATAAGGGTACACAAAATACTCTCATCAAGTTTTTGGCGCCGTTGCCGGGGAAGCACGCTAGAAGTTTTTCTTTTGTTTAAAGTAAAGTTTTTAAAAGCAAGTTTTTCTACCATCTTTTAGAAAACCAAAAAAATAGTGCATGCCAAGGTTGCCTCACGGTGAATTATTCCAATTTGATCCCGACATTGAACGAACGTTTAAACAACGAAGAAGAATTCAAAGAGCTAATTCAGTCTTAAATTCTCCAACGATGTCTGAACATTATTCGTCGTCCGACAATGAGGATGATGCTCCACCATTTGTCAACGGGCAACATAATAATAATGAAATACCAGAAAACCGGCCAATTAATAATATTGATGATGAGGAACAAAACATTTTTCGGTTAGCCAATTCCAAAGATGGTGGTATTATGTCTTACGCTGTTCCTGTTTTAACTCAGTTACATTCAGGAATTCTCAAACCAACTTTGCAAACCCACCATTTTGAGTTAAAACCAATAATGTTCCATATGTTACAAACCAACGGTCAATACGCTGGTATGGCAACATAAGATCCTCATTCTCACTTACGGTGTTTCATGGAAATTACAGATTGTTTTAAAATTCCTGGAGTTGAAGATGATGCACTGGAATTTCCATATTCTTTGAGAGACAGTGCAAGATCTTGGTACAATTCCTTGAAGCTAGATTCTATAGTTACATGGGCCCAAATGGCTGAGAAATTTAAAAAAAAAATATTTTCCACCCACGAGGAATGCTAAGTCCAGAAATGCAATCTGTACTTTTAGACAAATGGATGATGAAGCAGTTCCTGATGCATGGGATAGGTACAAGGAGCTTTGAGAAAATGCCCTCATCATGGCATTCCGTATTGCATACAGTTAGAAACGTTTTACAGTGGTTTAAATATTACTGCAAAACAAATGCTCGACGCTACTGTAAACGGAGCTTTTACCTCTTGTACCTATAATGAAGGATATGACATCCTTGAAAGAATTTCTAACAACAATGGTCAGTGGTCTGATCCACGTGCATTACCAATGAGAAGGACAACATGAGTGCAAGATCCTGATGCTTACGCATTAATATCTACACAGTTAAGTGACATGGCATCTTTGATTAAAAACCTTAATGATGTGACACTCAACCCTGTTGCACCACCTCCTAATGTCCAGTCTATACAATGCACAAACTGTGGTGATGGCCATAATTTTGAACATTGTCCTGGTAATCCTGAGCGTATCAACTACGTTGGTCATAATAATCACAATAATAATAATAACAATAACAATAACAAAGGAGGTCCCTTCTCTCAAACTTACAACCCTGAGTGGAGGAACCATCCGAACTTTTCATGGCATAGTCCATCTTTGAATCCACCACCACCAAAATTGCAAGGTCAAAACCAGCAATTTCAGCACAGACCTCAAAACAATCAGCACGCAAATTCTCAGAATAATCAACATGCTTTTCAAAAGTCAAACCAACATGCTGAGTCATCTACTTCCTTAGAAGCCATGATGAAGGGATTCATGTCCCAAACTCAGGCAACCATTAAAAATATGGAGACCCAAATGGGTCAAATGGCTTTAGAAATGAGGAAACGTCCTCCCGGTTCTTTGCCTAGTGATACTGAAACACCCCCAAGAATCGGAAAAGAGCATGTAAAAGCTGTAACTTTGAGGAGTGGCAAGGATTTACCAGAAAATTTACAAAAAGATTTTAAAAACCCAGACAAAGCAGAGCCAGAAAAGAAAAACACAGTCTCAAGCTCTATTCAGTCTAGTGGAAATATTGGAACAAATAACACTGTTGTTGTTAATGCCAAAAATCGTCCAGAAAGATAACTTAAGGTTGATTGTGGAGCTTAACAACTAAAGAATAGGAATCACTCGACAAACCATGCGACGAATACAGAAAAATGTAAAAGAAAGATTTTGGTGACGCGGGAAAAACCTCAACGAGGAAAAACACGTGGACAACTTTGGGGGTCGTCGCTGCACTATGATCGCCAAATAGGGGCGATATCCTTATGTTTCGGGTGTCGAGAGTATAGAGATTACAATACAAATAAAAGAAAGACTTTAAATGTAAAGTAACAAGTGTATCGAATGTAAAAACAAGTGCGTCATGTGTAGAAACTGAGCGTCGTGTGTGTAAACTATGCGTCGTGAGCGATCTATTATGAGAGAATTCTTTGCTTCGAGTGTTCTTGAGAGTTCATTTATGCCAAGATGTCCGATGATCCGCGAAATGATGATTGCCTTTGTATTTATAGTCTTCGAGTGCTTTAAATGATCCCATAAAATCCTCTGATAACTGTCGTAACGGTCGCTGGGTTTAATGCTCTTAACAGTCTCTGTCGGTTATGTCCGTTGGTCATAAATGACATTGATTCCTGCATTTAAACACTAAAAATGTAACAGTAATATCGCATGTTAGTCGGTCGAGGTCGCGAGATTCCATATGTCGGTCGTGTGATCTAGACGACGTCATGGTCGAGTGTTGTGAGGTGGATAACTTTCGATTTCAACTTTGGTCAAAAGATAAAGTGCTTATGATTTAACCTTATTATGACAAAGTGTAATAAATGTTTTCCTTGTTTTGGTCGTGGTCGAGACTGGTGAAATTTTACCCAAACAGTTTGCCCCCAAAATTTAAAAAAAAAGAATGGCAAATTCGAATTTTAAATTTTGTTGTCAGTCGGACGCCTAGGGTCATGACATGTGTCGAAAGTTACTTCAGTTGCCTTGGAACTGGATCGGTCCAATTTCAACTAAAGGGGAAGTCGAAAAGGGGATAAGATCGTGACGTCATGCTGACGCACGTTCATGCTTTGCAGCTGTCATCGCCAGGTGTCGACGATCCGTGTGGTCATACGAAAAGATGAAGGCACATATCGATCATCGGGTGACTCGACCTGACATGATCGTTTACATAAATAGAGAGCGCGATGGATCTTTTCTATTTTACATTTCCAAAGGGTTTTTAGAGTAAGATTTTCTTATTGATTCTTGCTGTTCTTCTTCAGATTTTTTCCAAACTTGCAAGAAATCTTCGACCTGTTTAGAATTTTTGAGGTTTTTAGAGCGCCTATATAAGGTACGATTTCTTGATCTTTTGTAAGTCTGCTTATAAATGTTGGCTGAACCTGTAAGTTCTATCCGAGAACAAGCGGATCTTGACGACTTTAGAAGTCTAGCAAAAATCCCTGCGGGGATTACATTGATTAGAGCAGGTTAGACCCGACTAAATGAGTGTCCTGAGGGATATATCGTGATATACAAATACCCCTTTAAGATAGGTTTCGAATGGCCTTATTCTCCTTTGGCCAAGGCTTTTATACTCGAATTCGATTTAGCACCGGGCCAATTAATGCCCCAGTTCTGGCGAGTCGTACAAGTGATTGAGCGCCTTACCGAAAAATGGGAATCTCCCATGAATGTGCGCGACCTCCTCTTGGATTATCAAGTCAAGAAGGACAGATGTCATCGCTATAGCCTATTTTCTAGGTTTAAGGGCGATCGTACTTGTTTGGGCAAAATTTCACAGGTCTCGACCACGTCCAGAAAAGGTAAGACACATGTTATGAGCTATATCTTGTATTAAGATATGGTCCCGACAAAGACCCAAAAAACCTCCGTCATCCCTCCTAACAGGTAAGTCGAGAGTTCCTCACGACACTCTACCTCGACGTCGCCCGTTCCGCACGACCGTCGCCCAAAACCGTACGACCTTAACCAACTCGATATACGACTGTTATATTTGTTCACTGATTAATGCAGGAGTCAAAGTCATTAATGGGCAACGGTCATAACCGACGAAGAGAAATTATGAAGAGTTACAGCTGACGACCGTTACAACAATCATCAAAGATCTCAATGATTCAATTAAAGTGCCCGAAGACTATAAATTCCCAGCTCAATCATCAGTTCAGGACATCTGATCAACATCGAATAACACAGGGAGAGAGATAGAACAAGAGCATCGAACAACAGAAGCAAACGCAAACACTCGAAGAATATTCATTTGAAGCAAAAAGACCATTCATAGAAGATCGCTCTCGACGCACGACACTCACTCTCGACCAACAATTCACATATTGTTTTTACACACGACGCACACTGTTTTTACGTTTCAAACACTTGTACTTTACATTTCGAAGTCTTTCCCTTCATTTGTATTGTAATCTCTGTACGATCGACACCCGGAACACCAAGGATATCGCCCTTGATTGGCGACCATAGTGCAGCGACGACTTCCACAGTCGTCCGCAGGTTTTTTCCTCGTTGAGGTTTTTCCTGCATCATCAAATCCTCTGTCTCATTTTCATTTTTGTCTTTGGCGCATGCCTTGTCGAACGATTCCTTTCTTTAGTTGTTAAAGTCCACATCGACCTTAAGTTGTCCCTTTGGTGCGATTTTTGGCATTAACAGTTTGGCGCCATCCGTGGGACCCCATCTAGAGAAAATCTTCGACAAACGTGCATCTTGCTAACGGTTTCTTGGAGTTTTCTTTGTTCTCTATTTCAGGAAAATGGCAACCCCTGGAGATCAGCAGCATGTCATTGCCCAGATGTACCAGGAGCTTGAAGTCGCTCGAAATCAAATCAACGCCATGGCATAGCAAAGTCGCAGAGCAGCAGAGGAGATCGCACGACTAAGGAATCCCTTTGGACCTCAGAATGGTCCTAGGCCATTCGTTCAGAATCCAGGCCAAGGATCGTTCGGTCAGAATGGTCCTCAACCATTCGCGCATAATCCAGGTCCCGGATCAGGTTCGTTCGTTCAGAATCAGCATCCAGGTCCGTTCATGCAGAACCATCAGCCGGGACCGTTCAATCCAAATCCCTAGTTCGGGACGGTTCCTCCTCAGCACATAAGGCCACCACCCATGCAGAATGGATCGCAGCCATTTCAGAATGGGTCGCAGCCATTTCAGAATGGATCGCAACCATTTCAGAATGGGTCGCAGCCGTTTCAGAATGGGTCACAGCCGTATTTTGTTCCTTTCAACGGAGACGCCAATGGCACCAGTTCAGGAATTAATCCGCCAGTGGGGGCAAATCTCGACCCCAATGACCCCGTCGCCCAGTGATTGATAATGCTAGAAGATCAGAACGAGCGTGTCCTATCTTTGCTCGCCAAGCTACCTGGGGCAGCCGTGCCCGTTGATGTCGAACCTCGATCAGGATTCAGGCGTCACCCTTCATCGATGAGATCGCGACTGTCGCGGTCCCGAAGAAGTACAACGTCCCCGCCTTTACGCCCAAGTATTCGGGAGTGACCGATCCAACAGAGCACGTCGCGCAGTATAAGCAGCTCATGTGGACGATCTCGATCCGACACATGTATCAGGAGGTATGTATGTGCAAAAGCTGGTGCGACTCTCACCGGTCCTGCTCTCCAATGGTTGATCAATCTCAAACCCAAGTCCATCGGGTCGTTCGCTAGATTGGTCAACCAATTCTCCCAGCAACTCGCCAGCAGTCGCAAGATGGAGAAGCAGACCAGTGACCTGTATTACGTCGTGTAGAAGACCAGTGAGTCTATCCGCAGTTATTTCAATCGATTCAATGCGGAGATGTTCAGCATTCGCAATTGTGATGTCAAGACTGCAATTGAAGCTTATAAGCGTGATCTGAACGACAACTCAGGGTTATACACTGACCTGACCAAGTATCCTCCAGAGAATTTCGAAGACGCCCGAGCTCGAACCCTAGCATACATGAGAGTAGAGGACGACGCTGCCTTTTGTGGCAAGCATACCGACGACAAAAGATCGTTAGGTGTGAAAAAGCCCGAGTTCAAGACAAAATCAATTTCCAAAATAGAGCCCGTGCGCCAGATCTCGAACGCCCGATTCAAGACAAAAGCAGAGGCTAAGACCGCGTCCAAATTTCCTCAGTACCCCAAGATATCCTCTTATGGATTCAAAGGATCCACTAAAGATTTGGTCGAAGCTCTGAAGACCGCCCAGGCGACTATTCGATGGCCAAAGAAGTCCGATCAGGACGACGCTACGAAAGATAAATCTAAATGGTGCAACTTTCATGTCGACCATGGTCACGCGACAGATGATTGCATAGATCTAAAAAAGGAGCTGGCATATCACGTCCCGAAGGGCAATTTAAAAGACATCATCGACGACGCCGTTACCCCAGCTAACGACGTTCGACCGTCAACCCCCGAGCATGCGAAACTCGTCAATTGTATCACTGGTGGTTCCGGCGTATGTGGTCTGACGTACTCCGCGGCCAAACGTCATGCCAGTCTAGCGCCTGACGATCGGCCTGTCCCGCGTTCATCAAGGCCTAAAGGAGATCTGGAGTGGGAAGCTATGAAGATCGTATTCGACCAAGACGACCTCGGCGATTCATACCAGAAACATCATGACGGGTTGATCATTCAACTCACGGTTGGTAATTGTTCAACTCGACGAGTCTTGGTCGATGGGGGCAGTTCAGCGAACGTCATATTTCTTGGCACCATCAAAGCCATGGGAATCGATCGTTCGGAAATTGTTGGTCCCGAAGGCCTATACAAGTTTGTAGAAGGGGGGGGGGGGGTTGAATACATACACACAGATTTTACTTTTCTAAATTGTTTATTGATAAATCATTAACAATTTACAGCTTGTTGCGGAAACAAGATTAAGGATAAACCTAAATCTAAACAAGTTGGAACACTAAGGTTTCTTGCACTAAGAGAGATAAGGAAATTACTAATAATAACCTATCTTGAGATAAGAGATTGAACTTGTCCAGAGTTAGCAAGTTACTTCAAATGAAGTGGGTTCATCTCTTTATATACTGCATGCATTTAATGCAAGTCAGTATACACTTTACACGTGTCATCAGCTGGTTGGTTGCATGTCATTGACCTTTGTTGACAACCTTAGTAGCCGCATGGATGAACAGTGTAGTATCAGAGTGGTTGTACGATTTCAGACAGTCGGAGGTTCTTTTCTGACATTTAGTACGGAGTCGTGCAAGGGAGGTTAAGACAAAAGTACTTTGTACGGAAGACTTCATGATCAGCTTTTCGATGATTCAGCGATCTATCATTCTTCATCAGCGAATGATAGAGTTCAGCGATAGCTGAAGTCTTGTACTTGATACTTCACGTTGAGTGGACAAATCTGAGTCTTCGCTGATCCGCATCAGTTCATTAGGAGACTTGTCGCTGGTTCTTGAGCTTGATCTTCGACTTCAGCGTAGAACCTTTGTTGACGTGAAACTTGTCTTCAGGGATCATAAGTAAACAACTAACTTATCAGCGATCATCATAATGACTGAACAGACTCAGAGCATTTATGGTGAACAGTTTCGCTGAATGTTTAACTTAAAGAGCGAGAGTTCCTATCAGCGGTACTGGAAGATCTTAGTACTTATCAGCGATAGTGAAACTCTGATACATATTGTTTACTTACAATTTTCACTAAGTATATAAGAGAGGGTCATTATCAAATCACTGAGGGTTTGGATCAACAATCTCCCCCTATTTGATTATGACATAGCAACAAAGAAAATTGCTATTAAATGAAAACATAAGGATAAAAAGAACTCATAAAATATTTGTCCCTTTTACTGTTTTCTGGGATCTTTTCAGTACTGATGGAGTAAAGTACATTCGCTGAAATCTTTCTTTAAAACTTTGAATCAGGTTACAAAGAGAAATGGAAAGATTACAAGTACGAGCGAAATAAATTACAAACCCATAACTGATACAATAGAGAAAAAGGTTATCATATCAGCTTATAAAGGTTCTTCCTTGATGAGAAGTTCATCAAGGGTCTTTGATGTGGGGATCATCCAGTCAGGGACATCTTCTCCTTGATTCTTTTTCTTCAGAGCTGCTTCAAAAATCAAGGGCTTCAGGTGTCTAGCTTTGATGTTGCGTCTGACTTCACACCAGTATACGAGATCTCTGAGTTGTTCGATGGGAGCGATGTCTAGCTCAGAGATACGTTGAAAGTGATGATTTCCATAGTAGTCTAAAAAGAATATACCATAGGGATCACTTACAACTGTGCCAGGAATGAATGTTTCTCCAGGTGGTAGAGAGGTGTCAAGCATTGAGAGATCGACATCAGGGCCAACAATTTCAGCACGAGAGAAACCAATGCCCGTTTCATTCCGAATATGAGGACCTGAACCAGAGGCTTTCTTTTTCTTATCAGGGACTTTTCTTGGTTGAGGAAGAGTAGGAGGAATATCCACAGCAGATGAAAGCAGGTCGATCTATTTGTTTAAGATCTTCTCGACATGGCTTTTGAACTTTGAGCGCGATCCCTGAATGGCTAATTTTGTTTCTAACCATTCAGAGAGACCAAACTTTTCTAAGGTAGCAGCATAGAAAGTTTGCTTGGTTTCCTCATCTCTGTAGACGTCCACTTCAACAACAAGAACTTCAGCGTACAGTCTTCCTCTGATGTTTGCCTTGACGATTTTGGATGGTCTAGATCGATAGGTCAGCATTTGTTTAGCCCATTCCAAAGTCGTATCAGAGACCATAGTCTTTTCTCTAACGATCTCTTGAGCATCATCCCATAGCTGACGTTGAACATCAATGGGAACTCTTTTCAGCTTGGGGTCTTTTATTGATCGTTGAGTAAGCTTGATGGCGTATTCTCTGTCTTTTTCTTCAGCTTCCTTTCTTTCAGCGAGTAGGCGTTCAACTCTGAGGTGTTCCTGGTATTCAGCTTTGGAAATTCTGAACTTTGGAGGAACTGAAGGAAGTTGATCACGCCTCAGAATGATTCGCTGATCCTCGAATCGCTTTATTATCTCCTCTCTTCTTTTCTGATCCTCTTCACTTAGCTTTTGAGGAGCTAAGGAAGGTCTACCTCTGTGCGAGAGTAGCTGTTCTTCTGGTTCATCAGTCTCAGAGATTAAATCTAAGACTGGGATTATTTCTTCAGCAGCAACTGGTATTTTTGGTGAAGTCGCAGTTGTGGAGCCTTCAGCGATATCCTTAAACAGGGGAGAGGACTAGCTGAAACACAGCGATCTCACAAGTAAGAACTTGGGTAGAATCAGATAGAGAGAATTGGTTCAAGTGTATAGGCTTGGGTAAAGGAACTGATAGTGTATGATAGAGGAAGGATGGAGTGAGAGATGATTAGTGTACCTGACAAACCGACTTTTCAAGCAAGATCATCAGATTGTCATCTTCAGCGACGCTTTTGCCTTTGCCTTTCGCAGCTCCAGAGGCTGAGGGCTTTGTCTTTGTCCGCTCCCCTGAAGGTTCATTTATCGAGATTCCCTTGAGAGCTTTGATCTTTTGAGCAGGTTTGACGATAAAGAAGTCATCGTCATCTTCGTCATCATCATCATCATCATTCTTTGGAGAAGAAGATGGTTCATCATCAGGGATGTCGACGGCTTCATCATCTTCTGCTTCGGATTCAGTTTTCTCAGCTTCTTCTTCGAGTTGCTCCCCCTCAGATACAGAGGCGAGCTTCTCGGTTTCCTCAGGGTTTTCATCTCCCTGAGGTCCAGCGGTGGTTTCTTCAGCATTCGTCTTCTCTCCCCTGATAGATTCATCATGGGAAAGGTCTTCAGCGCTCTTGGCGAGGTCTTCAGCGCTCTTCTCCCCCTCTTTTTCATGATGACTGGGGGAGGAATGGCTAGATTCAGCAGCGTTGGTAGGTTCTCTGTCTTATTGGACAGAGAGACCTACACAAACTTCAATCTTTGCTAATCTGTCTTCAAGGCCAGAAATAGCAGGATTGATCTTCCCGAGCTCAATGCGATCTGCCGCTGTAAAATGTTCAGATTCAGGGACAGGGGCAGGAGCATGAGTATTCGCCTTGTGCAGCAGCTGTTCGATCATAGTCTTCATCGAACCAACGTAAGTCTTTACAGAGCTTAAGTCAGTCGTCAGAGTGTTGACATTTGTCTTCACATCAGACATATCTCCCTCTAGTGTTCCAACCGATGTCTTCAGCGTTGTAAATTCGCTGGACATAGACGAAACTGAGTTTTTGAGAGAGGTGTAGTCTGTGTAGATATCAGCGAGCACCTTGGCGAAGTCGTTGAGAGTTTTATCAACTTGCTTCATGTCATCTGTGGAAGCCTTCTTCTCCACCACCGTTGTCAGTTTGTTCAGATTCTCTCCAGCGTTTGTTACAGCTGTAGAGTTATTGGAGAGAGTAGTGGTGAGACCTGTCAGCTTTGTCTCCACGGACTTCAGAGCGGCGTTGATATCTCCCAAATTAGGACCTGTAACATATAAAAACTTGTGAACAGAGGAAAGCTCAGAAGTTTGGGGTTTAGTCACAGTGTTTCTGGGTTGTTGTTTACCTGCAGGAGGATTGGTGAATTCATCGAAATCACGGGTTCCTGAGTAAAGTTCCATGTCATCTTCAAAAGTGCCCATGGATTTTTCTGCAGGTCCTGTCTTCATCATTCCTGGAGAATCAGCTTTATGTTCCGAGGAAATGATGGCAGCGCCAGTTAGATCTGGAGTAGAGACCAAATGAGTGGAGGGAGGAGCGAATGATAAGAATGGGGGTTGGGTTATGAGTTCAGCGTTGGATTCGCTGACAATCACTTCATCAGTCTTTTGAGAGACTGAAGGAGGTTGGGTAGGTTCCAAGTTTGTAACCTCAGCGTTTAGAGACGCTGAAGTTGGGATAAAAGGGATGGCTTGTTCAGGTGTGGCAGAGCGTACCACTGAACGTTCCTTCAGCTCTGCAGAAAGAGCTGAGGAGTCTTCAGCATGAGATTGCTGGGGTTGCTCCTTTGTTTTCTTGATCCTTTTAGAATCAAGTGGGGTAGATGAATGTTTCCTTTTCTTAGAAGGAGAGGATTTTGTGGCCAGGGTATCAGCGATGGGTATTGTCGCTGAAGGAGCCACAGAAGTAGAAGAAGAAGGGTTGAGAAGAGTTAAGAGGGTAGAAAGACGTACCTCATTTTCAACAGGTTTGAAGTCGAGTACCTTAGGGCCAATCTGAGAGAGTTTTAGATCGCCCTCTTGCGGGTAGCTGTCCTTCACACCATATTGAAAGATAGCGCTGATGAATCGGGGGTAGGGAACCCATGCAGGCCTGTCAGCGGCAGAGTCTACTCTTTGCAGCAAGTCATCATAGATGAGAGATGCCCAGTCAATGTGTAGACCTTTCAGCAGAGCGTATCCCATAGCTTGCTGAGGTTGAGCGGCTTGATCAGAAGAGCCGGTCTTGGCAGTCATGCAGCTGATAAGGTGAGCGAAGATGAAGTTCATCTCGCTGGGCATTTTCGATTTCTTCAGCAGTGTTAGCTTCTTCTCAGGCTTCTTGTCTCTGCCCATTTGCCATACATAGCCCATTGCATCAAAAAATGCAATAAGAGCTTCTTTGTCAGCGATCTTCTTATGGTCAGGGAAAGGAACAAAAGGTTTTTCCTTTGTAGCGATGGGAAAGTTCAGAGCTTTGCGAATGATGGCGGGTGTGATCTTTATCGTGCCATATTCAGTATCGCAGAGGATACAATCAACTGTTTTGGAGGGATCTTTGGCGGATGGTAGCTGAGAGTGTATGGCAGAGTACCAGAACTGAGATAGTAGCAGCTGACTTGCAGGGGGTGAAATGGTCAGGGCTGTTGAAATGCAGCAATTCTTCAGGAAATTCACATCATCTGTCAGATGTGTGACTTGCTTTCGAGGAGGAAACTTAAGAAGCGCAGAAAAGGTTTTTTATCTTAGTCCAGTCTAGTTGATCAAGATTGAACTTGACTTGTGGAGCCTTGAGAATTTCCACTTCCTCAGAGTCAGCGGAGATGTTCTCAGCGGTAGCAGGAATGTCAGACGAGGCCATTTCTCTGTATTAATAGTTCAACCAAAGATGTTAACAAATAAGAATAATCTTAATGTGGAAAGAATTTCCAATAAGATGTTTCGAATTTTATCCATTTCATTCAGACACAAATGTCTTAATGAAGATTAGGGGTTTTCATGTTTTTGAAAAACGAAAATTTAAAAAAAAAATATTGTTTTCCAGTTTTCTTTGAAGAAATAGATTCTGGAAACGAATGAAGAACAAGTTTAAGATTTTGCATTTAAACTTGAAGAACAACCATGAAATGGTTGTGTTCATAAAACCACGAAAGAAAATGATTTCATTTTACGAAGTTCTTTTGTTTGATCTTGTTAAAACAATGAGAAGATCGGAAACAAGTTATACGCATTCGGTAATAAATAAGAACATATTAACCTTGATGTTTGATGAAGAAGATGATGAACAGTTCTTGAAGTTTTTGAAATCACAAATGCAATAGAGAATTCTTTCTTGCGGAGGAAGATTGATCGCGTAAAAGAAAAATATAAACAAAGAATTTGTTTATATAGAGATTTTAGAAAGAGAAAATCTTTGAGCGGGAAAAGATTTTCATCATGACACGGACACGTGTTTGCATTTGATTGGAAGTTTGAACGAGACGTGCAAACGTGTGTCAGGAAGATAAAACGTGCCGGGGTTTTATCCGTTGTAATGACGTCACAACTGTCCTTTCATATTCTTGGTTGTCTCTGAGGTTTTGAAAAACTCAGAGATACTTTTGAAAACATGAAGCACTGAATGAAAATATTCAGTGAAGGTTTTAAGAAATTTCAAAATATCGCTGTTAAGGAAGAGATATTCAGCGATGCATTTTGTTTTGAAATCTTGCATTTTCATGCGATTGTCAGAGAGAGAGAGAACATACCTTGATATCAGTGAATCAAGTTTATTCAGAGAGAAGATGATAGAATGGGTTATACAAGTTGATTTTATCCTTTCGCTAATCAATGTGAACCGCTGAAGATTTTATCCTTCAAAGTTCAGCATTCCAAGCTCGCTGATGAGAAAGTTGAATCTTGTCTCATCAAGAGGTTTGGTAAATAAGTCAGCTAACTGATTATCAGTTGGGATAAAATGAAGTTATATATCACCATTCATCACATGATCTCTGATAAAATGATATATGATTTCTATATGTTTGGTCTTTGAATGTAGTACTGGATTGTTTGCTATAGCGATGGCACTAGTGCTGTCGCAATAGATTGGAATTTTGGAGAGCTGAAGATCATAGTCTAGTAGCTGATTTCTCATCCACAAGACTTGAGAACAACAGCTTCCAGCAGCTACATATTCAGCTTCAGCTGTGGAAGTGGACACTGAATTTTGCTTTTTACTTGTCCAACTTACCAGCTTTCCACCCAGGAGCTGACATCCTCCTGTGGTGCTTTTCCTATCCATTTTGCAACCTGCAAAATCACTATCTGAATAGGCGGTTAGATCGAATCCTGAATCTTTGGGATACCAAAGACCTAGATTCGCTGTACCCTTAAGATATCGAAAGATTCGCTTTACAGCTTTCATATGAGATATCTTAGGTTCAGCTTGATATCGTGCACACAAGCATGTTGCAAACATAATATCGGGTCGGCTAGCTGTTAGATATAATAGAGAGCCGATCATCCCACGGTACAACGTGACATTGACAGGAACACCTTTAGTGTCCTTATCAAGTGTCAGCGGTGGTGCCATAGGGGTTTTCATAGCTGAACTTTCAGTTAAGTCGAATTTCTTCAGCATATCTTTAACATATTTTCCCTGATTTATGAAAGTTCCTTTCTCAGTTTGCTTAATCTGAAGACCAAGGAAATATGTTAGTTCACCCATCATGCTCATTTTATACTCATCTTTCATTCTATCAGCGAAACGAGTACAAAGCCCAGGGTTAGTAGAACCAAATATAATGTCATCAACATATATTTGAACTAAAATGATATGACCTTTCACTTTTCTAAAAAATAGAGTTTTGTCAATCTTACCTCGCTCAAATTTTTCAATATGGAGGTAAGTAGAAAGAGTGTCATACCATGCACGAGGAGCTTGCTTCAAACCGTAAAGTGCCTTATCCAGTTTATAAACATAACCTGGACGCTTAGAATCTGAGAATCCTGGAGGTTGTTCCACATACACTTCTTCATTCAGCTTTCCATTTAGAAACGCTGACTTAACATCCATCTGATGTACTTTGAAGTTTTTGTGTACAACATATGCTAAGAATAGACAAATAGATTCAAGTCTTGCTACTGGAGCAAATGTTTCGTCATAATCTATACCTTCCTCTTGTCTGTATCCCTGAGCAACAAGTCGAGATTTGTTGCGAGTTACAGTACCATGTTCGTCCAACTTATTTCGATAGACCCATTTAGTGCCTATTACTGTTTTATCAGTTGGTCTCTGAACAAGTTTCCAAACTTTGTTTCTTTCGAATTCAGTCAGCTCTTCTTGCATGGCGCTGACCCAGTTTGGATCTTTGAGGGCATCATCTACTTTCTTTGGTTCAGTTAGTGAAATAAAATTTACAAATAAACAAATATTACCTGCACTTCGTCGAGTCTGAATCCCAGCGTTTGGATCACCAAGAATTTGATCAATTGGATGATTTATAGTCCATCGCTGAGCCGGAGCGTGAGACGCTGACTCAACTTGAACTGGAGGAGCTGAAGATGAAGCTTCAGCGACGTCAGGAGTATCAGCCAAGAGAGGAATGGATGCAGTTGTCTTTATATTCACTGATTGCTGAGAAGTAGATGGAATGTCTGAGACATTTGGTTCAGCGTTAGGTATAGTGTTTATAGGAACAGCTGAGACCCAAGAAGTTTCAGCTTCACTGTTCTGCATATTTGGAATGATAGGACTATCATCTTCTACTGGATGAGCATTAGTGGGAATAACTTCTGAATCACCAAGATGAGAAAACATCCATTGATTCAGTTCTTCAGTATCAGCGGACGGTTTAGAGTTCGCTGAACGGGATTCGTCAAACGTGACGTGAATAGTTTCTTCAACAGTTTGTCTTCTACGATTGAAGACTCTGAAGGCTTTGGAAACTGAGGAGTATCCAAGAAAGATTCCATCATCAGTCTTAGGATCAAACTTTCCAAGAGCATCTCTGTTGTTCAGTATAAAACACTGACATCCAAAGATGTGAAGAAAGCTGATTGAAGGCTTTCTCCCATGAAAAAGTTCATAGGCTGTCTTTTGAATCTTTTGACTATCAGCGACCTGTTTTGCGTAAAACAAGCAGTGTTGACAGCTTCTGCCCAAAACTGAGTAGGTAGGTGAGAATCGCTGAGCATTGAACGTGCAGCTTCAATAATTGTTCTATTTCTTCTTTCAGCGACTCCATTTTGTTGCGGTGTTCTCACTGAAGAAAAGTTGTGAGAAATACCCTTACTCTCAAGGAAGGAATCAAGAGAATTGTTTTTGAATTCAGTCCCATGATCACTCCTTATTGAGCGAACGGTTAGATTGTTCAGGGTTTCCATCTTCCGAACAAAATTGATGAGTTCTTCAGGGGTGTCACTCTTAGAACGGAGAAACATTACCTAAGTGAAGCGAGAGAATTCATCAACTATGACCATCGTATATTTCTTTCCAGCGATGGATTGTTTGTTAACAGGGCCAAACAAATCCATATGGAGTAGTTGTAGAGGAGATGACACTGAAGAAACTTGCTTTGACTTAAAGTTTGCTTTGGTCTGCTTCCCTTTTTCACACGCTGAACATAACGACTCTTTGGCGTATGAATGCTGAGGTAGACCAGTGACTAACTCTTTTGAAGAAAGAGTGTTCAGTGTCTTGAAATTTAGATGAGATAGCCTCTTATGCCATATCCAGTTGACATCAGATGAGGCCTTTGAGAAGAAACAGGAGTTCTCAGTGGTTGTTGAGTCCATGTTTATTACATAAACATTTTCCAAACGATAACCGCTGAGAGCTATCTTCTCCTTTTTGTCAGAGACAAAGCAGGATTCCTTAGTAAAGATTACTTTGTTATCCATGTCGCAAAGCTGACTAATGCTTAGAAGATTATGCTTCAGCCCTTCAACATATGCGACTCTTCTGAAGGAGGTTGTACCATTTGAAAGTACACCATACCCTCGGGTATGTCCTTTTCCATTTCCACCGAAAGTCACAGAGGGACCCTTCTCTTCTTTGTATTCAGCGAGCAGGCTTTTCTTTCCAGTCATGTGTCTAGAGCATCCGCTATCAAGATACCAGATACCCTTCTTAACCTGCAATACAAAGGAAGATTAGTTTTTCTTGGGTACCCACTTAACCATGTATACACTTTTGTCAGTGGAAGTAGTTGGAATGGAAGGTTCAGCAGTCTTCGCAGCATTTGAAGATTCAGCTTTGTCTTTCTTCACTTTGGTTAATTTCTTAACCTCAGTGGTAGAATTCACCTTGACCTGATTTGCACCAGGGTTGGTCTTCTTTGCCTCGGGGGCAATCTTCACCTTAGCTATCTTTTCAGCTTTGGTGGCTGTGGGGCACTTACTAGCAATATGATCGGTAAGTCCACAGTGATAACATTTCCTATAACTAAAAGTAGTTCTAGGACCATTTGAATGCTGAGCTTTTAATTTCAAATTAGAAGTGCCAACACCAAGTAAACTATTGGCTTTAGAAATGGGACGAACATTCAGTTCTTCAGATTTCTTACCAAGGACATCCAATCTGAGTCTAGGAGTAGATCGCTGAATAAATCCAGATATCTGCTTCCTTGATCCAGAGGGATGAGCCACTGAAGCTTTAGAAGCATTCAGTTTTGGTACTAAGGTACCCTTCTGAGGATTCTGGTAAATAACAATTCCTTTACCTTTGTCTTTAAAGACAGAGGTAGGTTTTGAATAAACCATTTTCTCCTTGCCTTTTTAGGAGGTAGGAGTTTCCTCAGGGATTGGTGTAACGGACGAGGAGCACTGAGAAGATGAAGTATCAGCGACTGAGGATACGAACGTTCCAAATTTAAGCATTGAACGCTCAGTGGTTGGATTTGGAGTTTCATATTTGTAACCCAAACCACGTTTATCACTCAGGGGAATCTGAGACTTTATTATCTCAGTGATCTTTGTTGAAGAATTACACCATCCTTCAACAGTAGGTTTTACAGCCTTTAATGCAGCGATAGCTTCTGCTCGTTCTATTTTGACTAGCTGATTTAAATATATACTTGATCTTTAAAATCTTCTTCAATTTTAGAATGCTTTTCTATTTGAAGGTGGCAGTTTTTAAGCTTTTCAGCGAGATCAAGATTTTGGTTTTTAACCCCAGTTTTGCCGTTCATGGCTTCGTATAAACTTCTAGTCAAGAGATCGATCTTACGGAGACTATCAACTTCATCAATATTTGCAATATTGGTAAAGAAAGAAGGTGATACCTGAATAGCAGATGTTGAAGTGGAGGGAATGTCTGAACTTTCTTCCTCTTCTTCAATCTTGGCCATAAGACATAGATTTGCTTCATCATCTTCAGAGTCAGATGATGATGCTTCTTCATCAGAAGCAGCCCAATCATAGTCAGCCATCAGGCCTTTATTCTTCTTCTTAAAGCTTTTCAGCTTAGCATATTTTTCTTTCAGCTTTGAATATTTGTCATCTTTATTTCTTGGAACAAAGGGTTTCTTTGCAAAAGCTGAGGGTCTAGAAACTTTCTTAGACCTGCACTCGTTAGCGAAATGTCCTGTCTTTTCGCAGTTAAAACAAGTAGCAGTAGCCTTGTCAACAAAAGCTGATGATCTAGGCTTGTCAGTTATGGAAAGAGGTTTGTTCTTTCTAAACATTTTCTTTTTGGCAAATCTCCTGAACTTCTTAGTTAGGAGAGCCAAAGATTCATCATTATCTGAATAATCAGAATCTGATGACCTTTCAGAGTTACTTTCTAACTCAGTGATAGTGACCGAGGGTCGCTGAGTAGAAGGTTCCTATGAGATTAAAGCAACAGGGGTGCTTTTGGAATCTTTTACAAGATTCTTCTTAAGATGGCTTGATTGCTCATGATTCAGCAACGTGCCATATAAGGCAACAAGGGTCATTGATTTTAGATCCTTTGACAGCTTGAGACACATAGAATAATTGTCCCAGCTTTCAGGTAAACATTCTAGAAACTTTGTCAGCACTTCAAAGTTAGAATATTCCTTACCAACAGTTTTCAGATCTATAATTAAACAATTAAAACGTTGGTGAACTTCAGAGAGAGTTTCATTCTTACCAGAAATGAAGCTTTCGTATTGTCTTACCAGGTTGATCTTTCTTGAATCCTGGACTTCAGACGTTCCTTCATACTGAACACATATTGTGTCCCACATGGCCTTTGATGTTTTCAGGTTCATGACGGAATGGTAGACTTCGTCAGGAAGAGCCATGGATAGTATGGATCTGGCTTTTGTATCTATAGCCACTTTCTTCTTATCTTCGTCAGTCCATTGAAAGATTTCCTTAGGTACCAGCCTTTCTGGAATAGCAGGTCTATTCTCAGCGGCTGGAACAACAGCATCAATTCTTACAGGGATGAATAGACCATTTTCTAGATAGTAAGGCATAGTAGGGTCTACACCTTCTAAGAAGAGTGTCATCCTATTTTTCCATAAGTTGAAGTTATCTTTGGAAATCTAGGGGGTTTAGCAAGAGAACCATTGTCTATATAATTTGTGTTTGTGTTGGTGGCCATTTTCAGATAATAGCAAGGAAGAGAAATATCTTAGATTAGATCTTGTTTATGAGGTTAAACAAATCCGCTCTGATACCACTTGTTGGTCCCGAAGGCCTATACAAGTTTGTAGAAGGGGGGGGGGTTGAATACAAACACACAGATTTTACTTTTCTAAATTGTTTATTGATAAATCATTAACAATTTACAGCTTGTTGCGGAAACAAGATTAAGGATAAACCTAAATCTAAACAAGTTGGAACACTAAGGTTTCTTGCACTAAGAGAGATAAGGAAATTACTAATAATAACCTATCTTGAGATAAGAGATTGAACTTGTCCAGAGTTAGCAAGTTACTTCAAATGAAGTGGGTTCATCTCTTCTGACAGTCGGAGGTTCTTTTCTGACATTTAGAGTGGTTGTACGATTTCAGACAGTCGGAGGTTCTTTTCTGACATTTAGTACGGAGTCGTGCAAGGGAGGTTAAGACAAAAGTACTTTGTACGGAAGACTTCATGATCAGCTTTTCGATGATTCAGCGATCTATCATTCTTCATCAGCGAATGATAGAGTTCAGCGATAGCTGAAGTCTTGTACTTGATACTTCACGTTGAGTGGACAAATCTGAGTCTTCGCTGATCCGCATCAGTTCATTAGGAGACTTGTCGCTGGTTCTTGAGCTTGATCTTCGACTTCAGCGTAGAACCTTTGTTGACGTGAAACTTGTCTTCAGGGATCATAAGTAAACAACTAACTTATCAGCGATCATCATAATGACTGAACAAACTCAGAGCATTTATGGTGAACAGTTTCGCTGAATGTTTAACTTAAAGAGCGAGAGTTCCTATCAGCGGTACTGGAAGATCTTAGTACTTATCAGCGATAGTGAAACTCTGATACATATTGTTTACTTACAATTTTCACTAAGTATATAAGAGAGGGTCATTATCAAATCACTGAGGGTTTGGATCAACAGAAATCACCCGACGAGCACCTATGGAGATATTGTCTTGCCAGTCTACGCCGGAGGAATCAACAAGCAGACCAAGTTCAGCGTCATCGACTGTGCATCGGCCTATAACATCATCTTAGGTCGACCATGGATCCATGAGATGAAGGCCGTTCCGTCGACGTATAATCAGACTCTGAAGTTCCCTACGCCGTGGGGAATCCAGGAGATAAAAAGTGAGCCGAAAGTCGCTCGTGATTGCTATAAAACCACTCTGAAGCCGCGAAAATAGACCTTCTATTGTGGCGACTCACGAAGACATTTAGTGTATCGTCTTAGAATCGCCACAAGGAGGCAGGATGGTAGCAATAATCAAGACGTCCCACGTAGTTGGGCGCGACGCGTCAGAAAAGGTACGACTTCTAACCCCTTTTCTATTTTTTCATACGATTTTTAACAACGACGGTTACTGACTTAAGCATCGGAGGGTCGACGACCAACCTCTGACATTGTTTATTCCGCAGAATTGCACGACAATAATCAAACGACTCTAGTTTCGCAAGGTCGCACGACATAAACGACCAGGTCTATGACTTGATCATCCTTCTACAGGGGCACACGATTCGAATTAATCGCACGACTTAGTCGTACGATCGCGAGGTCTAGCAATCTCATGATCTAAGTTTCTTAACGTAAAAAAAATTTCATACTCCGAATGTGTGCTTTAGTCGCATGTGCTTATATTTATATACACGATTTAAAAGTCTATTGGCTTATGTTCCAGTTATCGTGTTACAATAGATGCCTAAGTCGCATGATTCCTTGTATATTTTTTATGAATTTGATAGTCGATGTGATATTTTATAAAGCGCAAGTTCAAAAGAAGCCCGGATTTTATTTATCGAATAAACTGTCATTTACAAAAAGCTCGACCATCAACGGTCGAGCAACAAAGAAACAGAAATAAGCGAAGATATCTTTCTAAGGTTGGGGAGGGACATCGGTCGCATCTTTGCCCGACACGTCACCCTGGAAACCCTCCTCCTCATCCTCGACCTCCTTTTCATCATCCGAGTCGAGCTCTCTCTCGGTCCCGACCTCCTTGAAGAACAGATCCAACTCGTCCGACGCTGAGGCCACAGGATTCTTGCCTAGCAAGTGATTTCGCATGATATCCGCTCGAGCACTGAGTCGAGCGAAGGAAAATATGGACTTATTCTCATTCCTCAACTTCTCTAACTCCTTCTCTAAATCCACGGCTTTGGATTGAGAATCCTCAACTTCTTTCTCCTTCATAACCAGGGATTCCTTCATCCCCTCCAGTTTCTCCCTTTGATTGTGCATCACAGATAGGGACTCCTTTAGACGCGAGTTCATATCATCCCTCGCGTGGTCGAGAGACTCCAGCTCGTTCAAGGCATCGTCGAGTTTCACCGATGCCGCCTCTTCGCGTTCTAAAGTGGACATTTCCCTTTCTAACGCCACATCTTCTTTCTCGATGGCAGAAGCCACTAAGCCTTCTACCTTTGCCGATTTAGCGTACAACGCCAAAGATGACTGAAACATCTGAAAACATATGAAAAACGCATTAGCAAAGAATACGACGTCGACAACAGATAAACAAAAGTCTTGAAAGATAGACTTACCATGAACGCTAGTCCAGCAACATGGGCCTCAGTATCCTCGAGAGAAACTCCATCAAAACACTATCTGAAAGAAGGGAGCTGATACTTTCCCAAATGAGGGAACAGTTTTGTCCCGTCTAGGACATTATCATCCAAAAAATCCGACGACAACGTAAAGTTCACCGTCGTTTCAGAGCCCGTTTTCGCGCCCTTGCCCCTGTCGGCGAAAGAAGGGCCTAACGCGGCAAGAGAAGACATCGTCGCCAGTCGCTCCGTATCAACGGACCTTGTGTCAGAAACCTTCTCGATAAACATGGTCGATACCTTAGCCCTCTCAGACGGGACGACTCTCGACGAACTACCCGTCCTTGACGATGGTTCACTCAAAACAGACATCCTCGTCCTCTTGAGGAGACCTGACCCAGATGTAGGGACTTCTTTTCTCTTTAAGACCCCCGACCCAGCTGTCGAGGTATCCTTCCCCCTGTCTACACATGCCTTGCGAGTTAGCTCGACTTGAGCCATTTTCTCGACGGCTGCAGGCGCCCAAGATTCTCCTGTATGGTAAAAGAAAGAATTAGACGATTGAGAACAAAGATAGATTAGGACGAGCAGAAGCAAAGAGATACTTACTAGTTATCTCTACTTCCTCCTCCTCTCTCTCCTCGGTCGCCTCAGAATCCTCTTTCTCATCTTCTTCTTTCTCCTCTCGACCCATCCTCACTCTGTCGCTCAAGAAAACGGTGTCATCATCATCGTCTACCAAATGACGCGTGACGTACGACCGGTCTTCAGTACTAAACTCCAGGAACTTTTCGACCTTAGCCCGGGAAGCATCGTCCGGCTCTACCTTGTCGAAATCAATATCTACGCATAAAAAAGAAGATCAGTCGAAAAAACAACCGAGCAACAGAATAACATAAAAACATACAATCAAAGGCTCACCCGTCATATTCCAACCCTCCCTAATCCAGTCACTATCAGTGTCCAGCGTCGACACCCGTACGAATACATACCTCTTCTTCCACCCACGGTCGTTGACCGCAGTATTTAAAACCAGGGTACGATCACCCTTGTACCTTGAAAACAAACTATAGCGACGGTACCGGTCACTTTTGACCTTATACGCCGTCAGTAGGTCCCTCACATTCATCGGTGGATTCCAGTTGGGGGTAAGTCGTTCGATGATCAGGATAACTCGCCAGAACTGGGGCATCAGTTGCATCGGTGAAAGATCGAATTCATACATGAACTATTTGACCAGAGGCGAATATGGCCAATGAAAGCCTATCTTGAACGGGTATTCGTATATAACGACGTACCCCTCGGGGCACATTTCCGGTCGAACCTTGCCAACCTTGCTTACGGTGATCCCCATGGGAATCCTCGCTAGACTTCTAAAGTCGTCGAGATCTTCTTCATTTTTAATGGTGCTTCTAGGCTCTGTCGACATTGCCAACCCCGTTAAATTGATTTGCACTTCTGAAAGGCCCCAGATATCCAGTTTTTTCTAGGCTTTCTAGCAATAGACTTGCGACGCATACACAAACTGGAGGGTCGTATCTTATATGATCTCAGAAAATCCTAATTAGGTCAAAGATCCTTGCAGGTTTAGAAATAATCGAACGAAAATCGACAAGAAAACCCCTAAAGAAATCTTTGCTCAAAACCCTCTGAAGTCATAAACAAGAAAAGATCCATCGTAATCTTTATTTATACAGTCGATCATGTCAGGTCGAGTCCTTTGATGATCACCGCGTGCCCCCGTCTTTTCGTATAGCCACATGGATCGTCGACACCTGTCATCGACAGCTGGTAAGCACAATCGTGCGTCAGTATGACGTCACGACCTTGTTTTCTCTTCGACTTCTCGTTCAGTTAAAATCGAACCAATCCGGTTTCGAGACAACCAAGGTATTTTTCAACACAAGACCCTGAACACCCAACAAGCAAAATTTAAAATTCGAATTTTCCATCCTATTTTCAAATTTTGGGGGCAAACTGATTGGGCAAAATTTCACAGGTCTCGACCACGACCAGAAAAGGTAAGACACATGTTATGAGCTATATCTTGTATTAAGATAAGGTCCTGACAAAGACCCAAAAAACCTCCGTCGTCCCTCCTAACAGGTAAGTCGAGAGTTCCTCTCGACACTCGACCTCGACGTCGCCCGTTCCGCACGACCGTCGCACAAAACCGTACGACCTTAACTAAATCGATATACGACTGTTATATTTGTTAAGTGATTAATGCATGAGTCAAAGTCATTAATGGGCAACGGTCATAACTGACGAAGAGCAATTATGAAGAGTTATAGCTGACGACCGTTACAACAATCATCAAAGATCTCAATGATTCAATTAAAGTGCCCGAAGACTATAAACTCCCAGCTCAATCATCAGTTCAGGACATCTGATCAACATCGAATAACACAGGGAGAGAGATAGAACAAGAGCATCGAACAACAGAAGCAAACGCAAACATTCGAAGAATATTCATTCGAAGCAAAGAGATCATTCATAGAAGATCGCTCTCGACGCACGACACTCACTCTCGACCAACAAATCACATATTGTTTTTACACACGACGCACACTGTTTTTACGTTTCAAACACTTGTACTTTACATTTCGAAGTCTTTCCCTTCATTTGTATTGTAATCTCTGTACGATCGACACCCGGAACACCAAGGACATCGCCCCTGATTGGCGATCATAGTGCAGCGACGACTTCCACAGTCGTCCGCAGGTTTTTTCCTCGTTAAGGTTTTTCCTGCGTCATCAAATCCTCTGTCTCATTTTTATTTTTGTCTTTGTCGCATGCCTTTGTCGAACGATTCCTTTCTTTAGTTGTTAAAGTCCACATCGACCTTAAGTTGTCCCTTTGGTGCGATTTTTGGCATTAACAGTACCTTGGTCCTAAAGACTGCTGTAAATGACCGTAAGTGGAAGACCATGTACGCATTCGTGCGTAAGTCGACTCTCGATCCTGAGAGCGGCTGGATTAGGGCCGGCCGGAACATGTCGGGTGAGATTTTTTAGCCTTATGTCGCACGTCGTGTGTTAATTTTCAACTTATTTCTAATCTGCCTTCTATGTGTTGACATATATTAAGTTTGAGGACGTGAAGCCCTACGCCAACTCTCAAGCAAAGACCGACGCATTCTTGGAATTCAGTACCGTGGGGCGATCGTTTTTCATACGACATCTGGTGGACGACGACGACGAAGACTTGGTATATCTAGGAGAGAATCGGGGAGAGAAACGTGAGGAGGAGGAAGAAGAGGAGACAGAGGAGAAGGAGGAAGAGTCGAGAGAAGGTGAAGAAGAAATGACTGGTAAGTGTTTTATTCACTGCTACTCGACCTCGATCTTTTCTCTTATGTCCATCGTGTGACATTTTCCCTTCGTTGTTTCTAGGAGAATATCAAGGAAAGGTGTCGACTGACAGTGCCAAAAGGGCAGCTCAACTTGAGCTTGCCCGTAAGGGCAAGGAAAAGAGGCAAAGGACCTCAACCACTGGGCCTGAGGTTTTAAAGAAGACGAGGATGAAGATCCTGAGAGAACCGTCTTAAAGGGTTGATGACTCGTCAAGAGTCGTCACGCTTGAGAAGGCGAAGGTAGCGGTCGCATCGCCTGCGAAGACGAAGATGTTTTCTAGTGCGATCGATGCAACACCCATTAGTTCGGCGCCTCCGGCGGAAACGGCGAAGTCCCTGTCTACCACGTCGAACCCTTCGTTGGCCGACAAGGGCAAGGGTCACACGACGGGAGGGGCTAAGGTCACGACGGTCAAATTTACATTGCCGTCAGACTTTATGGTTGATAATGTCCTAGACAGGACGAATTTGTTCCCTCATCTGGGGAAATATTTTCTCCCTTCTTTCAAGGAGCGTTTCGAGGGATTCCCGGTCGAGGAGACGGGAGCCCATGTCACCGGGCTGGCGTTCATGGTAAGTCTTTCTTTCAAGACTTGTTTTTATTTTATCAATGTTTACTTTGTTGAATGTTTATTAACAATGCTCGTTTATGTTTTTACAGGCGTTCCAGTCTTCCCTTGCCTTGCGCGCTGAAACGGTGAAGATAAGGGGTTTGGTGTCTTCTTCCCATGAAAGGGGGAATGCGACATTGGATACGGAGAAGATTGCTCTAGAACGCGAAGAGGCTATGTCAAAACGTCTCGATGAGGCTCTGAAAGAGTTAGAGGCAGTCTTTGTCCATGATCGCCGATCAAAGGGACGAGCTGGACAAGATGAACGAATCGTTGGCTGCGAATGAAAAAGAAGCTGAGGATTCCAAGTCCAAGGTGGCAGATCTGGAGAAGGAGGTCGAGGAGCTGAAGAATGAGGCTAAGTCTGTCTTCGCTTTTGCTCGATTCACCATGCGGGCGACGATCATGCGACGACACCTGTCGGGCAAGAATCCGTTGGCCTCAGCGTCGTACGAGCTCGCCTTATTCTTGAGGGACGTCGGGACCGAAAGAGACCTCGACTCTGATGATGAGAAAGAGATCGAGGAGGAAGATGTGGATGAAGGTTCCAAGGGCGAGGCCTCAGGTAAGGATGCGACCGGCACTCCTCCTCAACCTTAGGAGAGATTTTCTTTATAGTACTTTTGCTTTTTATCGCTCGACCGTTGGTGGTCGAGCCACTCGGATGTAACCGATTATTTCATGAATGAAACTTACCCTTCTCGTGTATTATTTCGACCCATATATGTCGTGGACAAGTAACAATATCCATTGCAAAATTCATTAAGTACAAAAATGAATCAAGAAGATATGCAACTTAGGCACCGATTGTGATATAATGATTAGAACATAAGTCGTAAGACTTTTACGTTTTTGAATTGTGTAAACAAACATAAGTACATACGACCAAGGCATTCATTCAAAACATGAAATTCTTCTAAGTTAAAAACTTAGATCGTGGGGTCGCTAGACCTTATGATCATACAACTAGATCGTATGACAAACTTGAATCGTGTGTCCCTGTGAGGAGTAATCAAGTCATAGACTTGGTCACTTATGTCATGCGACCTTGCGAGGTTAAAGTCGTGTAGTAGACTTAGCAATCTTATGTCGTGTGATCTGCGATAAAACAATGTAAGAGGTTGGTCGTCGGCTAACCAACGACCCTCCGATGCTTAAGTCAGTAGTCGTCGCGATCAAATAAAAATTGTATGAGAAAAGGAAAATACTTAGAAGAAATACCTTTTCAAATGTGTCGCATTCCAGCTACGTGGGACATCTTGATTGTCGAGGGTTTGGAGCCGATAGGCACCTTTACCCACGACTTCTGAGATACGATAAGGACCTTCCCACTTGGTGGAAAGCTTTCCTGCATTGAGCTCTTGAGTGCTTTGGAACACTCGTCGGAGGACGTAGTCGCCTACTTGAAAGACTTTAACTTTGACATTCTTGTTGAAGTGTCGCTCGACCGCTTGCCTCTGCGATGCCATTCTGATCAGTGCTGATTCTCTAAGCTCTTCAAGGGCATCGAGGTCATAACTTAAATCGACCAGATTGTGATCGACGGAAGTATGCCTCGAGGTTGGGAGCTGAACTTCAACTGGAAAAACTGCTTCACAACCATAAACCAAAGAGAAAGGGGTTTGTCATGTGGACATGCAAGGTGTCGTGCGATTCGCCCATAGGACCGAAGGGAGTTCTTCGACCCACTTTCCCTTTGCAGCTTTTAACCTTTTCTTAATCGAAGCAATGATGGTTTTATTGCTCGACTCCGCAAGTCCATTTGCCTGGGGATATCTGGGTGTCGAGGTCGTTAGCTTGATGCTGCGATCTTCACAGAACTGTCGAGTCCTGTTGCTTATGAATTGGGATCCATTGTCGCAGACAATTTCGGATGGAATCCCAAACCTGCATATAATGTTAGTCTGGATAAAAGTGACGACTTCCTTGTCCCGAACTTGGGAAAAGGCAGCTGCTTCTACCCATTTAGAAAAATAGTTTGTAAGTACGAGGAGAAATACCTTTTACCCTGGGGCAGGTGGTAGCTTACCGACAATGTCCATACCCCATCTCATGAAGGGCCATGGGATCAGAGTCGAGTGCAAAGGTTCAGAAGGTTTGTGGGACATACTTGAATGTCGTTGACAGGGATCACAGTTCTGGACGTACCTAACGGCATCTTGTCGCAGTGTTGGCCAAAAGTAGCCCTGTCGAGAGATACAATTAGCCAAACTCCAATCTCCTGAGTGATTGCCACAATCCCCATCGTGCATTTCTTGGAGGATCTTCTGAACTTGACTCTTACTGATGATGCATTTCAGGTTTAAGCCTGTCGATGATCGTCGATAGAGTTTATCTCCGATCACGACATATCTGGATGCCTTGAATCTGATCTTTCGAGCTTCCATCTTGTCTTCCGGGAGTTGGTCGTGCATAAGAAAATTTTGGATGTCGGACGACCAATCATCTTCTTGCTCTTTAATCTGGACGACGTCGTCGTTTTCAATGGACGACGTCGCTAGGTGGATCATAGGAATACTATCGAATATTGGTTCGACTAAAGCAGACCCAAGATTTGCTAGAGCGTCGGCTTGAGTGTTCTGATCCCTCGGAATCTGTTCAATAGAAAATGATTTGAATTTTTCTGAATTTTCTTTTGCCACCTTTAAGTACGCTGTCATCTTTGAATCTTTGGCCGCGAATTCTCCGTTCATCTGGTTCACGACCAGAAGAGAATCACTTTTGACGTGTAGTGCGGTTGCCCCCGAGTCATGGGCCATATTCATTCCCACGATCAGGGCTTCGTATTCAGCTTCGTTGTTGGTAGCTTTGAAGTCGCATTGCATGGAATACACCATCTTGCCCCCCTGTGGCGATTTTAAGACGACGCCTAGTCCTGAACCTCTAACATTAGATGATCCGTCTACGTATAAAGTCTAAGGCACGTCGTCGTGAGTCGCCACAGTAGACACTTCGAGCTCCGCTTCTTTCCCCAACTCAGGACTAAAGTCGGCGATGAAATCAGCTAATGCTTGGGATTTGATTGCTGTCATGGGTTTGAAATCGATATCGTAACAACTGAGATATATGCTCCATTTCGCCAATCGACCTGTCAACACAGGTTTCCTCAGGACAGACTTAAGAGGAAAGTTAGTCACGACAGTAATGGGATGCGATTCGAAATAATGTCGCAATTTCTTTGCGGCTGTAACAAGCGATACGAGTAGTTTTTCCATAGAGGAATATCTGGTTTCAACGTCCAAAAGGGATTTACTTACATAGTAGATCGGCAATTGCTGCTTTTCATCTTCTCGTGTCAGGACGACACTTACTGCATTAGGACTAACAACCAAATATAGCTGCAAGTCCTCATGGTCGTCAGGTTTTGACAACAAAGGAGGCGACGTCATGTACTCCTTTAATTTTTGTAGTGCTTGCTCATGATCGTCGGTCCAGTTGAAGCCTTTATTTTTCCTGAGGACTGTTAATGCCAAAAATCGCACCAAAGGGACAACGTAAGGTCGATGTGGACTTAATCAACTAAAGAAAGAATCTATCGACGAGACGTGGGAAAAAATAAACGAGACAAGGGATTTGATGACGCAGGAAAAACCTCAATCGAGGAAAAAAACCTGCGGACGACAAGAGGTGTCGTCGCTGCACTATGGTCGCCAATCAGGGGCGATGTCCTTGGTACTGGCGTCGGTCGTACGATGATTACAATACAAATGAAGGAAATACTTCGAAATGTAAAGTACAAGTGTTTAAATGTAAAAGCAGGTGTTTGTCGTGAGTGAATACAAAGTGTGAACTTCTGGCCGAGGGCTGTTGTCGTGCGTCGAGAGCGATACTTGAGCTATCCTTCGAGTGTTCTTGAGTTCGCTGTAAGGTCCTGGCTTTCAGTACTTGATCTCCAGAGTTTGAATGTTCTTTGCTATGAGTTTGGATGATTTTCTCTGCTGTTTGGTGATGTTTGCTGATGTATATTAGATGTTAACTGATGTCCCTTGATGTGAAGACTTAGCTTGGTATTTATAGTCTTCGCGTCATTAATTAGCTCCATTAATGCTTTGATCAATGGCTACAACGGCTGGAAACGGTCGCCGGAGTGATTATCCATAATGCTCCTCGTCCGTTACGGCTGCTTGCTGTTAATGGCTTTGACTCCTGCATTAAATACTCAACAAACGTAACAGTCAAGGTTATTGTTAGCTTTGGTCGTAGGTGCAATGATCTTACGCGATGGTCGTACGGGACGGGCGATGCTATGGTCGAGCGTCATGGGAGACGTACGACTTACCTGCTCTGGTCGTGGTCGTACGACGTGATTTTTTGCCCAAACAGTTTGCCCCTAAAATTTGAAAATTGAATGTCAAATTTAAGTTTTAAATTTTGCTTGTCGAGCGCTTAGACTTGTGACCTGGGTTGAGGGACTTACCTGGTTGTCGTGGAACTGGTCCGGTTCGCCTTTAACTGAACGAGAAGTTGAAAAGGGAACGAGGTCGTGACGTCATGGTGACACACGATTGTGCTTACCAGCTGTCGATGACAGGTGTCGACGATCCCTGCGGTCATACGAAGGGACGAGAGCACGCGGTGATCATCAAAGGGCTCGACCTGACATGATCGACTGCATAAATAAAGATTACGATGGATCTTTTCTTGGCGATTTCCGTTCGATTAGAACTTGCAAGAATCTTTGACCTAATTTAAGTTTTATTGAGATCATATAAGATACGACCCTCCAGTTTGCGTATGCGTCGCAAGTCTATTGCTAGAAAGCCTAGAAAAAACTGGGATATCTGGGGCCTTTCAGAAGTGCAAATCAATCTAACGGGGCTGGCAATGTCGACAGAGCCTAGAAGCACCATAAAAAACGAAGAAGATCTCGACGACTTTAGAAGTCTAGCGAGGATTCCCATGGGGATTACCGTAAGCAAGGTTGGCAAGGTTCGATCGGAAATGTGCCCCGAGGGGTACATTGTTATATACGAATACCCGTTCAAAATAGGCTTTCACTGGCCATATTCGCCTTTAGTCAAAGAGTTCATGTGTGAATTTGATCTTTCGCCGGGGAAACTGATGCCCCAGTTCTGGCGAGTTATCTTGATCATCGAACGACTTACCTCCAACTGGAATCCACCGATGAATGTGAGGGACCTTCTGACGGCGTATAAGGTCAAGAATGACCGATACCGTCGCTATAGTTTGTTTTCAAGGTTCAAGGGTGATCGTACCCTGGTTTTAAATACTGCGGTCAACGATCGTGGATGAAAGAAGAGGTATGTATTCGTACGGACGTCGACGCTGGACACTGATAGTGACTGGATTAGGGAGGGTTGGAATATGACGGGTGAGCCTTTGATTATACGTTTTCATGTTATTCTATTGCTCGATTGTTTCTTCGACTGGTCTTCTTTTTTATGCGTAGATATTGATTTCGATAAGGTAGAGCCGGATGATGCTTCTCGGGCTAAGATCGAAAAGTTCTTGGAATTTAGTACTGAAGACCGGTCGTACGTCACGCGTCATTTGATAGACGAGGATGATGACACCGTTTTCTTGAGAGACAGAATGAGGATGGGTCGAGAGGAGAAAGAAGAAGAGGAGGACTCTGAGAAGACTGAGGAGGAAGAGAAGAGCGAAGAACCAGAGGTAGAGATAATTGGTAAGTATCCTTTTGTCTTCTTTTCGCTTGACCTGGTCTTTCTCTGTTCTGAATCGTCTAATTTCTTTCTTTTACCGTACAGGTGAATCTCAAGCACATGCGACGTCTTCTGTTGCTAGGAAGATAGCCCAAGTCAAAGTAGCTCGCGGGGCGAGGGAGAAGGACGTTTCGATAACTGGGTCGGGGGTCCTGAAGAGAAAAGAGGTCCCGATAGCCGGGTCGGGCCTCTTAAAGAGGACAAAGGTGTCCGTTCTAAGGGAACCGTCTTTGAAGACGGGTAACCCATCGAGGGTTGCCTTGTCCAGGAAGGCGAAGGCGTCAGTTGCATTTGACACGACCGGTGCAAAATATGTGGATACTGCGCAACTGGCGACGATGTCTCCCGTCATCCTATCCGGCCCTTCATCGCCCGACAGGGGCAAAGGCGCGCAGAAGGGACCTGTGGGGGAAACGACGGTCAACTTTAAGTTGCCGTCGGGTTTTCTGGACGATAATGTCTTGGACGAGACGAAGTTGTTCCCCATTTGGAAAAATATTTTCTTCCGTCTTTCAGGGAGCGTTTTGACGGGTTTTCTTTCGAGAAGAAAGAGTTCCATACAGCTGGACTCTTATTCTTGGTAAGTCTTTCTTTCAAGACTCGTCGTTTGTCGTTGTCGTTGTTTACTAATGCCGCTCATATTATGATTCTTCAGGCGTTCCAAGCTTCCCTGGCGTTGCAGGCCGAAACGACGAGTATAGAGGTTTCAACGGCTTCTGTTACCAAAGATGAAGATGCAACGTTAGCTAAAGAGAAATCTGATTTGGAGCATGAAGAAGCGATGTCGGTGCGCCTTGACCATGCTCTAGACGAACTGGATGCCCTCAGTCATACAAGAGACGAGATAAACTCGCGTTTGAAGGAGTCCCTGACTTTGATGCGCGACCAGAGAGAGTAGCTGGAGGGGATGAAGGAATCCGTAACCGCGAAGAGGAAGGAAGTCGAGGGAATCATGGCTAAGGTGATAAATTGTAAGAAGGAGTCTGATGAGTTGAAGGACGAAAATAAGTCTTTCTTTTCTTATGCTCGACTTACTGCGCGTGCGGCAGTTATGCGACGTCACCTGCAGGGCAAGGATCCTTTGGCTTCGGCGTCAGACGAGCTGCGTCTCTTTTATGAGAGAGTCGGGACCGAGAGAGATCTCGACTTGGATGACGAGAAGGAGGTTGAGGAGGAGGTGGCTATCGAGGGTTTTCAGGATGAGGTATCGGACAAGGTTGTGATCGATGCTTCTCCACAACCTTAGAAAAAATGTATTTGTTTGTTCGTGCTGCTCGACCGTTAATGGTCGATTATGTACTCAATGACTTATATAATGAACGCAACTTTTGTTTGAACTTTATGCTTTATCCAAACCATGTTTAATTGTAAATTTGAACATAGGACACACGGGAAATCATGCGACTGAGGCATACATTGTAATACGATGAGTAAAACAAATATGTGAACACGCGATTAAAGCATTTTCTAAGTTATAAGACTTAGGGGTAAAATCGTTTAGACTTTGCGATCGTACGATTAGATCGTACAATGAGTTTGTATCGTATGCCCTTATGGAGGGATGATCAAGTCACAGACATGATCATGTATGTCGCGCGACCCTGCGAATTTAAAGTCATATAGTAGACTTAGTGATTATTGCCGTGCGATTCTGCGATAATCTGTTGTGCGATTCTGCGATAAAACGATGTCGGGGGTTGGTCGTTGGCTAGCCAACGACCCTCCGATGCTTAAGTCAGTAAACGTTTTGTGAGAAAAAATCATATGAGAAGGAGTTAGGGAACGTACCATTTCGACAGTTCTCTCTATTTCCCCCCTGTCATTTATTACCGTATCCTTTTTGGGAGGAAAAGATAGGTTTTAAATGACAGAATGACACGGAGAAATATTGTCCTGCGTTGACTATGTTGGCGTGCGACCGGGCACCATAGTAGACTTATCTCTGTGAAAAAGATATTAATTCAGGTATAGAAAAAATGAACCTGTCGAGAGCCTGATCTTGTGACTTTAGTTTATTTTCGCGGCTTCAAGGTAGACTTGTAGCACTCACGAGCGACTCCTGGATTCCCCATGGCGTAGGGAATTTCAATTGACAACTTTTGCATGCTCGGGAGTCGACGGTCGATGGCCATTAGCTGGAACAGCGACATCGTCGATGATGTCCTTGAGATTTCCTTTCGGGAAATGATATGCTAGTTCCTTCTTCAATGCGATACAGTCGTCTGTCGCATGACCATGATCGGCATGGAAGTCGCACCACTTTTATTTGTCTTTCTTAGCATCGTCCAGGTCAGACTTCTTTGGCCATCGAATGGTAGCTTGGGAACTTTTCAGAGCTGCGAGTAGGTCCTTTATAGATCCTTTGAATTCGTAAGAGGATATCCTAGGGTACCGAGTGAACTTAGTCACGGTCTTGGCCTCTGCTTTCATCTTGAAACGACCATTTGAAATTTGGCGCGCTGGCTCTATTCTGGAAACAACCTTTGGCTTGAACTCTGGCTTTCTGACGCCTAACGACTTCTTATCGTTAGTGTGTTTGCGACGAAAGGCTGCATCGTCTTCGACCCTCATATATGCTAAGGTTCGAGCTCGGACGTCTTCGAAAGTCTCTGGGGGATACTTGGTCAGATCGATATATAGACCTGAACTATCGTCTAGACCACGCTTATAGGCTTCGATCGCGGTTTTGACGTCATAATTGCGGATACTGATCATTTCGGAATTGAATCTATTGAAATAACTTCGAATAGACTCATTGGTCTTATGCACGACGTAATACATATCACTAGTCTGCTTTTCCATTTTGCGACTGCTGGCGAATTGCCGAGAGAATTGGTTGACCAATTCGGCGAAAGAACCGATAGATTTGGGTTTGAGATTGATCAACCACTGGAGAGCTGGACCAGTGAGAGTCGCCCCAAAACTCTTGCACATGCATACTTCCTGGTACATGTGTGGAATCGAGATTGTCCACATGAGCTGCTTATACTGCGCGGCATGCTCGGTTAGATCAGTCACACCCGAATACTTAGGAGTGAAGGCAGGAATGTTATACTTCTTTGGGACCTCAACAGTGGCGATCTCGTCGATGAAGGGCGACGCCTGATACCCCGAGCGAGGCTCGACATCGACAGGCACGGCTGCCCCAGGCAACTTGGCGAGCAAGGACAAGACACACTCATTTTGGCCTTCTAACATCTTCAAACGCTGGGCGACGGGATCGTTAAGATCAGGATTTGCCCCTGTCGAGGGATTGGTCCCTGGACTAGTGCCATTACCATGTGACGAACCATTGGTGTCCCCGTTGAACGGGACAAAATATGGCTGCGACCCATAGTGGAATTGCTGCGGTCCATTCTGAAACGGCTGCGATCCTTGCTGGAAAGGCTGCGATCCACCGTGGAGTGGCTGAGATCCACCTTGAGGTCCATTCTGAAATGGCTGCTGAAATGGTTGCGACCCCTGCTGGAAAGGCTGCGACCCTTGTAATGGCTGAGACCCATTATTCATGGGTGGTGGCCTTATGTGCTGAGGAGGAACTGTCCCAAACTGAGGATTTGGGTTGAACGGCCCTGGCTGTTGATTCTGCATGAACGGGCCTGGATGCTGATTCTGCGCGGATGAACCTGGATTCGGGACAAATGGTCTAGGGCCATTCTGGTTGAACGATCTTGGAATTGGGTTCTGCACGAACGGCCTAGGACCATTTTGAGGCCCAAGAGGATTTCTTAACCGTGCGATCTCCTCAGCTGCTCTGCGATTCTGCTCTGCCATTGCATTGAGCTGATTCCTGGCGACTTCGAGCTCCTGATACATCTGAGCAACAGCTTGCTGCGGATTTCCAGGGACTGCCATTGTTCTTGCAATAGAGAGCAGAAAAAACTCCAAGAAACTGTTAGTAGGGTGCACGTTCGTCGAGGATTTTCTCTAGATGAGGTCCCACAGATGGCGCCAAACTGTTAATGCCAAAAATCGCACCAAAGGGACAACTTAAGGTCGATGTGGACTTAATCAACTAAAGAAAGAATCTTTCGACGAGACGTGCGACGAGGGAAAAAATAAACGAGACAAGGGATTTGATGACGCAGGAAAAACCTCAATCGAGGAAAAAAACCTGCGGACGACAAGAGGTGTCGTTGCTGCACTATGGTCGCCAATCAGGGGCGATGTCCTTGGTACTGGCGTCGGTCGTACGATGATTACAATACAAATGAAGGAAATACTTCGAAATGTAAAGTACAAGTGTTTAAATGTAAAAACAGGTGTTTGTCGTGAGTGAATACAAAGTGTGAACTTCTGGCCGAGGGCTGTTGTCGTGCGTCGAGAGCGATACTTGAGCTTTCCTTCGAGTGTTCTTGAGTTCGCTGTAAGGTCCTGGCTTTCAGTACTTGATCTCCAGAGTTTGAATGTTCTTTGCTATGAGTTTGGATGATTTTCTCTGCTGTTTGGTGATGTTCGCTGATGTATATTAGATGTTAACTGATGTCCCTTGATGTGAAGACTTAGCTTGGTATTTATAGTCTTCGCGTCATTAATTAGCTCCATTAATGCTTTGATCAACAGCTGGAAACGGTCGCCAGAGTGATTATCCATAATGCTCCTCGTCCGTTACGGCTGCTTGCTGTTAATGGCTTTGACTCCTGCATTAAATACTCAACAAACGTAACAGTCAATGTTATCGTTAGCTTTGGTCGTAGGTGCAATGATCTTACGCGATGGTCGTACGGGACGGGCGATGCTATGGTCGAGCATCATGGGAGACGTACGACTTACCTGCTCTGGTCGTGGTCGTACGACGTGATTTTTTGCCCAAACAAGGACGTTATAGAATAAATGACATCTATCTGAGGATCGAGAGATAAACCTGTTTAGACCTCTTTGAAATTTCTGGGAGACTTGATCTCGATAATAGCTTTGATTTGGTCGGGATTAGCCTCGATTCCTCGACGAGTGACCATATAGCCCAGGAATTTCCCGGCACTGACACCAAAGGAACACTTCGTCGGGTTGAGCTTCATGTTATACTTCCGAAGGATGTCGAACGAATGCTTCAAATGTTCGACGTGATCGACTGCTAGCTTCGACTTGACTAGCATGTCGTCGATATAGACTTCCATCGTGTCGCCAAGATGATCCTTGAACAACTTATTTACTAGACGCTGGTAGGTAGATCCTGCCTTTTTCAGTCCAAAAGGCATAACCTTGTAACAGTAAATACCTTGATCTGTCATGAATGCAGTTTTCTCCTGGTCCTCGACATGCACCAGGATCTGATTGTATCCATAATAAGCATCCATGAACGTCAAAAGTTCATGTCCTGCTGTCGCGTCGACCATGGCATCGATATGTGGCAACGGAAAAGGATCTTTCGGACAGGCTTTGTTGAGATCTGTAAAATCGATACAGACCCTCCATTTGCCATTTTTCTTTGCCACGACCACCACATTCGCAAGCCAATCGGGGTACTTTACTTCTCGAATTTTACCTGTCTTGAGGAGGTTGTCGACCTCGTCATTATCACCTTATTCCTTTCAGGAGCGAATTTCCACCGTTTTTGTTTGATAGGCTTAAATGATGGGTCAACATTGGGCTTATGGGAAATGACGCTGGGGTCTATGCCGACCATGTCTTCGTGCGACCAGGCAAAACAATCGGCGTATTCCTGCAAGAAAGATATTAGCTTGTCTTTTAGGCAGGGATCGAGGGACGATCCTACAAGGACTTTCTGGTCAGGCTTGCTCCGGTCCCGGATGACTTCCTCCAGGCGATAGTCGTCGACTGTTTCAGGAGCATCTTGTGCATTCTCAAGCTCTTCATGCATTTGGGCAATGATCTGCTCTTGGTTTCCGTCACCTGCCATTTTCCTGAAAAAAGGAGAGAAAGGAAACTCCAAGAGAACGTTAGTAAGACACACGTTTGTCGAAGATTTTCTCTAGATGGGGTCCCACAGATGGCGCCAAACTGTTAATGCCAAAAATCGTCCAGAAGGATAACTTAAGGTTGATTGTGGATCTTAACAACTAAAGAATAGTAATCACTCGACAAACCGTGCGACGAATACAGAAAAATGTAAAAGTGACAAAGATTTTAGTGACGCGGGAAAAACCTCAATGAGGAAAAAACCCGCGGACGACTTTGGGGGTCGTCGCTGCACTATGATCGCCAAATAGGGGCGATATCCTTATGTTTCAGGTGTCGAGAGTACGGAGATTACAATACAAATAAAAGAAAGACTTTAAATGTAAAGTAACAAGTGTATCAAATGTAAAAACAAGTGCGTCGTGTGTAGAAACTGAGCGTCGTGTGTGTAAACTATGCGTCGTGAGCGATCTGTTATGAGAGAATTCTTTGCTTCCAGTGTTCTTGAGAGTTCAGTTATGCAAAGATGTCCGATGATCCGCGAAATGATGATTGCCTTTGTATTTATAGGTTTCGAGTGCTTTAAATGATCCCATAAAATCCTCTGATAACTGTCGTAACGGTAGCTGGGTTTAATGCTCTTAACTGTCTCTATCGGTTATGTCCGTTGGTCATAAATGACATTGATTCCTGCATTTAAACACTAAAAACGTAACAATAATATCGCATGTTAGTCGGTCGAGGTCGCGAGATTCCATATGTCGGTCGTGTGATCTATACGACGTCATGGTCGAGTGTTGTGAGGTGGATAACTTTCGATTTCAACTTTGGTCAAAAGATAAAGTGCTTATGATTTAACCTTATTATGACAAAGTGTAATAAATGTTTTCCTTGTTTTGGTCGTGGTCGAGACTGGTGAAATTTTACCCAAACAGTTGTGCCCAATAGTTCCACTACCATTCCAACCATCCCGTTATTAATCCCTGATGAACCCAAGAAAGATTCACAAACCAAAGAAAAGCCTGTTGTGGATGTGTCACAAGCTGGTGACAGTCCCAAAGTTCCTAGTGATATTAGGAAAGACAACACCTAGCCATCAACACCAGCACCTACTCTTCAAAAAACTACACCTCCTACTACAGTTCCTCTTTACATTCCTTATCCTCAAAGAATGAGAAATAAGAAAGAGCAATTACAATTCAAATAGTTTTTAGATGTTTTTAAACAGTTGCATATAAACATACCTTTAGTTGAAGCCATAGAACAAATGCCAACATATGCAAAGTTTATGAAAGACATTTTGAGCAAAAAGAAAAAGTTGAATGAGTATGAGACTGTAGCTCTGACTGAAGGTTGTTGTGCTATGTTGTCCAACAAAATCCCTCCAAAGATGAAAGATCCAGGTAGCTTTACAATTCCTTGTTCCATAGGAGGAAAAGAAGTAGGACAAGCTTTGTGTGACTTAGGAGCCAGTGTAAACCTCATGCCTCTATCTGCTTTTAACACTTTAGGCATAGGTGAAGCTAGACCAACAACTGTTTCACTCTTATTAGCAGATAAGTCCAAAGCTTGGCCTAAGGGTAAGATTGAAGATGTCCTTGTCCAAGTTGATAAGTTTATTTTCCCTGCAGATTTTATCATCTTAGACTTTGAAGCTGACAAAGACATTCCTATTATCTTAGGAAGACATTTCCTATCTACATGCAGTAAACTTTGATAGATGTCCAGAAGGGTGAGCTGACTATGAGAGTACAAGACCAATAGTAACATTTAATGTGTTGGACTCCCTTAAATACCCTGAAGAAAGAGAGGAATGTTCTACCTTAGGTTTGATTGAATCTTGGTGTCAAGACCAAAGTTTTGGGGAGGTTATGGGGATTGGAGAATCTGATAGTGAAGATGATATAGCAGAGTTTGATGACTTAGAAGACATACAGGTCACCTCTGCTGTGGAAGTATTAGAAAATAAGGATAGGAAAACCCTTATTCCTTCTTTAGAGTGTGCTCCAGACTTAGAGTTAAAACAACTTCCCTCACATTTGAAATATGCCTTTTTAGGAGAACCAGAGAAATTACCAGTCATTATTTCATCATCCTTAGAATCCGATCAAGAGGAAAAGTTGGTTAGTATGTTGAAACAACACACCAAAGCCATAGGATGGACCATTGCTGATCTAAAGGGCATAAGCCCTACCATTTGTCAACATAAAATCATTTTAGAAAACAAAGATTTTACCTCTGTTGAGCCTCAAAGAAGACTCAATCCCATGATGAAAGAGGTTGTGAAAATAGAGATTTTAAAATGGCTTGATGCTGGCATAATCTATCCTATTTCTAGTAGTACATGTGTCAGTCCAGTGCAATGTGTACCCAAAAAGGGTGGAGTAACTGTAGTAACAAATGAGAAAAATGAACTTATACCCACTAGAGTAGTGTCAGGTTGGAGGATATGTATCGACTACAGGAAACTTAACCAAGCTACCCAAAAACCCATTTTCTATTACCCTTCATAGATCAAATGTTAGACAGACTAGCGGGAAAAGAGTTTTTGTTGATCCAAACCCTCAGTGATTTGATAATGACTCTTTAAGAAACACTTAGTGAAAATTGTAAGTAGACACTATGTATCAGAGTTTCACTATCAAGGAAAAATACTAAGTCTGTTTAGTACCGCTGATAGGAACTCTTGCTCTTTAAATTACACATTCAACGAAACTGTTCATCAGCAAGCCCTGAGCCTGTTCAGTCTTACTGATGATCGCTGATAAGTTTTGGTTGTTTACTTATGATCCCTGAAGACAAGTTTCACGTCAACCATGTTCTAAGCTGAAGTCGAAGATTAAGCCAAAGAACCAGCGACAAGTCTACTAATGAACTGATGCGGATATCAACGAAGCCAAGACATGTCCACTCAACGTGAAGTTAAAAGTAGAAGACTTCAGCGAACGCTGAACTTTGTCACTCACTGATAAAGAACTACTCAACGAACGCTGATCATGAAGTTTCCTCTACAAGCAACGTTTGTCTTACCTCGTTGCACGCCCCCGTACGATCTGTCAGAATGGACATCCCTTTTGTCAAGATTCGTACAACCAACTCTGATTCTACACTGTTCATCATGCGGCTACTAGGTTGTCTACCAAAGTCAAAACATGCGACCAACCAGCTGCTGCCACATGTAAAGTAATACTTTTGTGCATTTAATGCAAGCAGTATATAAGAAGAAACCCTACTTCAGAATTGAAGTGCTCGGCCATCTTCTTCTCTCCACTACTTTGTGTTAGAATATTATACTTAATATTTGTTAATGCCAAAAATCGTCCAAAAGGATAACTTAAGGTTGATTGTGGAATTTAACAACTAAAGAAAGGAATCTTTCGACAAAGCATACGACAAAGGCAAAAAATGTAAATGAGACAGAGATTTGATGACGCAGGAAAAAACCTCGACGAGGAAAAACCCCGCGGACGACTGTGGAAGTCGTCGCTGCACTATGGTCGCCAAACAGGGGCGATATCCTTATGTTCCGGGTGTCGATCGTACAGAGATTACAATACAAATGAAAGGAAATACTTTAAATGTAAAGTAAACAGGTGTTTCGAATGTAAAAACAGTGTGCGTCGTGTGTAAAAACTGTGTGTCGTGTGCGAATGTCGTGCGTCGAGAGCGATTCTTCGAAAGAGAATTCCTTGCTTCGAGTGTTCTTCAGAGTTCAGATGATTGTGTGATGCAATGCGATGCAATGTGATGTCCCGAAATGTTGATTGAGCCTTTGCTTTTATAGTCTTCGGGTGCATTGATCGACTTCTTGAATGCTTCTGGTAACTGCTGTAACGGACGTCGTCTTTATTGCTGTTAATGACTTTTGTCGATTATAGCCGTTGCTCATAAATGACATTGATTCCTGCATTAAACACTGGAAAAACGTAACAGTAATATCGCACGTTAGTCGGTCGAGGTCGCAAGGTTCCATGCGACAGTCGTGTGAACTAGGCGACGTCATGGTCGAGTGTCGTGAAGTAAATAACTTTCAATTTTACCTTTGATCAGAGGATAAAGTACTATGAATTTACCTTGCTATGGATAAGTGTAATAAATGTTTCCTTACCTTGGTCGTGGTCGAGACTGGTGAATTTTTACCCAAACAATATTCTTATCTCCTTTCTTTCTTATTTCTAAGTGCAAAAAATCTTAGTGTTCTCTTAACTTGTTTAGATTAGGTTTAAAAGCTTAATCTTGTTCCGCAACAAGTTGTAAATTGTTGTAAATTGTGCATTTAATGCAAGAAGTATATAAGAAGAAACCCTACTTCAGAATTGAAGTGCTCGGCCATCTTCTTCTCTCCACTACTTTGTGTTAGAATATTATACTTAATATTTGTTAATGCCAAAAATCGTCCAAAAGGATAACTTAAGGTTGATTGTGGAATTTAACAACTAAAGAAAGGAATCTTTCGACAAAGCATACGACAAAGGCAAAAAATGTAAATGAGACAAAGATTTGATGACGCGGGAAAAACCTCGACGAGGGAAAAACCCGCGGACGACTGTGGAAGTCGTCGCTGCACTATGGTCGCCAAACAGGGGCGATATCCTTATGTTTCGGGTGTCGATCGTACATAGATTACAATACAAATGAAAGGAAATACTTTAAATGTAAAGTAAACAGGTGTTTCGAATGTAAAAACAGTGTGCGTCGTGTGTAAAAACTGTGTGTCGTGGGCGAATGTCGTGCGTCGAGAGCGATTCTTCGAAAGAGAATTCCTTGCTTCGAGTGTTCTTCAGAGTTCAGATGATTGTGTGATGCAATGCGATGCAATATGATGTCCCGAAATGTTGATTGAGCCTTTGCTTTTATAGTCTTCGGGTGCATTGATCGACTTCTTGAATGCTTCTGGTAACTGATGTAACGGATGTCGTCTTTATTGCTGTTAATGACTTTTGTCGGTTATAGCCATTGCTCATAAATGACATTGATTCCTGCATTAAACACTGGAAAAACGTAACAGTAATATCGCACGTTAGTCGGTCGAGGTCGCAAGGTTCCATGCGACAGTCGTGTGAACTAGGCGACGTCATGGTCGAGTGTCGTGAAGTAAATAACTTTCGATTTTACCTTTGATCAGAGGATAAAGTACTATGAATTTACCTTGCTATGGATAAGTGTAATAAATGTTTCCTTACCATGGTCGTGGTCGAGACTGGTGAAATTTTACCCAAACAGTTTGCCCCCAAAATTTGAAAAATAGAGTGGCAAATTCGAATTTTTAAATTTTGTCAGTTGGATGTCCAGGATTGTGACACGTGTTGAAAATTACCTTAGAACTGGATCGGTCCAATTTCAACTAGAGAGGAAGTCGAAAAGGGGATTAGGTCGTGACGTCATGCTGGCGCACGATCGTGCTAAACAGCTGTAAGCGTCAGGTGTCGACGATCCGCGTGGTTATACGAAAAGGCAAGGGCACGTGTCGGTCATCGGAGGGCTCGATCTGACACGATCCTTTACATAAATAGCGACCCTTGACGTATCCTTTCCTTTTTACGATTTCGGAGAGTTTTTAGAGAGAGATTCTTCCTGATTTTCTTGTCGTTCTTCGTCCAATCTTTTCTAAACCTGCAAAAATCTCCGAATCAGTTAGAATTTTCGAGGTCTAGGGCGCCTATATAAGGTACGATTTCTTTGATCTTTTTTAATTCTGTTCAGAAATGTCGACGGAACCCGAAAGTTCGATTCGAGAACAGTCGGATCTCGATGATCTTAGGAGTCTAGCAAAAATTCCTGCGGGTGTTAAATTAATTCGAGCAGGTCAGACTCGACCAAATAAATGTCCCGAGGGGTATATCGTGATATACGAATATCCCTTTAAGATAGGCTTCGAATGGCCCTACTCACCTTTGGCTAAGGATTTTATGTTAGAATTTGACTTAGCACCAAGCCAACTAATGCCCTAGTTCTGGCGAGTCGTACAAGTGATCGAGCGTCTTACTGAAAAATGGGAATCTCCCATGAATGTACGCGACCTCCTTTTGGCTTATCAAGTCAAGAAGGACGGATGTCATCGCTGTAGTTTGTATTCTAGGTATAAGGGCGATCGTACCTTGGTCCTAAAGACTACTGTAAAGGATCGTAAGTGGAAGACCAGGTACGCATTCGTGCGTAAGTCGACTCTCGACTCTGAGAGCGGTTGGATTAGGGCCGGCTGGAATATGTCGGGTACGACTTTTCTAGCTTTTTGTCGTATGCCGCGTGTTACTTTTTTTACTTATTTCTGACCTGTTTTCTCCATATCGACAGAAATAAAATTTAAGGACGTGAAGCCCTACGCCAACTCTCAAGCGAAGGTCGACGCATTCTTGGCGTTCAACGTTGTAGAACGGTCGTTTGTTGTACGACAATTGGTGGACGACGAAGAAGATTTGGTGTATTTAGGGGAGAATCGGGGGAAGAAACTTGAGGAAGAAGAGGAAGAATAGGAGACAGAGGAAGAGTCGAGAGAAGAAGGAGAGATGACTGGTAAGTGTACATTCACATTCCCTTGTGCTTAATCCTTTTCTTTTATGCTTTTCGTAACACTTCTTTCTTTTTTGGCTTCCAGGAGAATCTCAGCCAAAGGTGCCGACTGTCTCTGCTAAAAGAGCAGCTGAACTTGAGCTTGCCCGTAAGGGCAAAGAAAGGAGGCTAAGGACCTCGACCACTGGTCCTGAGGTTCCGAAGAAGGCGAGGACGACGATCCCGAGAGAACCGTCTTTAGGGGCTGACGACTCATCGAGAGTCATCACGCCTGAGAAGGCGAAGGAATCGGTCGCATCGCCTGCAATACCTGTCAGTTCGGCGCCACCGGCGAAAACGGCAAAGTCTCCTTCTGCCACATCGACCCCTTCGTCGATCGACAAGGGTAAGGGAGAGGCGACGGGAGAGGCTAAGGTCACGACGGTCAACTTTACGTTGCCGTTGGACTTTATGACTGCCAACGTCCTAGACGAGACGGATTTGTTTCCCCATCTGGGGAAGTAATTGCTTCCTTCTTTCAGGGAGCGTTTCGAGGGATTCCCGATCGAGGAAACGGGATCTCATGTCGCCGGACTGGCGTTTCTGGTAAGTTTTTCTTTCAAAACTTGTGTTATTTCGTCGTGGTTTTAACTTTGTCGAATGTTTACTGACGTGCGTCTCATCTTACAGGCGTTCCAGTCTTCTCTTGCCTTGCGCACAGAGACAGAGAAGATAAGGGGTCGGATTTCTTCTACTCACGAGAGGGGGAACGCAACGTTAGAGAGGGCGGACGCTGCCGTGAAGCGTGAAGAGGTTATGTCCAAACGTCTCGACGAGGCTCTGAAAGAGCTAGAGTTCGTCGGACGTGCGAAGGATGAGGCAAACCTGCGCTGGCAACAATCTCTGTCCATGATTGCCGACCAAAGGGAAGATCTAGACAGGGTCAAGGGGTCTTTGGCCACGACTGAAAAAGAGGTTGAAGATTCCAAATCCCGGGTGGCGACTCTGGAGAAAGAGGTGAAGGACCTCAAAGATGAAGCTAAGACTGTCTTTGCTTTGGCTCGTCTGACTGCCAGGGCTACGATCATGAGGTAACATTTGTCGGGGAAGAATCCTCATGCCTCGGTGTCGGAGGAGCTTCCCGTCTATGTAACATCCCTCGTCTACGTTGTCTAGAACGGATGATGTCACTAACGGGACTTAACATAATTACACAACTAATTCAGAGCTACTAATAAACTTTAAAACGGATTACAACTTTTAAAGTATGATTTACATCCCAAAATATTACATCTAAAAAAGGACTATAAACTTATAATACTTATATATTAAGACGAGTCTAAAAACTCCAAAAACTCACTCTCGATCTCAAGTCCCGTCCCCATCAATGTCACTTGGAACCTGTCGTGTCAGAAAACAAGAAACACGGCTGAGCATGGGCTCAGTGAATGGATTATAATATAAATTTGGAATAATAATAAACACATCAACAATAAAGCGGAAGACTTAAAATTCAATTGAAGAACGTTTTATAAAACTCAAGACGATAATTCATTTAATTCAAAAGAGATGATCAGTAATATTCGAAAACAAGAATCTCAATAACGGTTCACACTTCAATTTCAAAACGTAAAATAAATCAATTCCGTCAATTCCTGTTCAAGTGTTCGTGGGGTGGCCAAACCACACGAAGTATTGGGCCGGCGTGCGGGCACACACACCCGAGTCCCCCGTGAATTTAACCACGATCACATGTTCTATTGGTAAATATTCTCTCTAGGATCAATCCATCCGCCCTGGAGCCAACAAAGTCGGCCTAGTCCACAGTGTCAGATTCACGGAAGCCACTATCGGGCTTAACTCTAGTGGACCGAGTTCACCTGCAGGACGCCATGACTACAAAGCCGCCATAGAAGGCATCCCAAATAATGTGCCCATTAATTAGGTTGTTCTGAAATCATCAAAAATCAAACATATGCCACTTACCCCAATGACGTTCATAAAATCAAGTTCAATATAGTTCACAAGTTCATACTCACTTTCATATAAGACATGTTTTAATAAAACGTCAAAAGATTCAAACAAATGATTCAATAAACCAACATCAATGTTTTACGATAAAACTTTCATAATTCATATATATCTATATATATTATTGATCACGTTCACGTAATCAATCATAAGGCGGTGAACCACCTTTAGGAAGGGTCAACTACAACAAATAGTTGCCCACGAGTCAAAGGAAGTGAAATCCATACCTTAACCGTAATTGAGATGTAACGCACGATCAAACGAGGTTCACGACGGAGATTTAACTTGATTTCGCGCCTAAATAAAAATATAATCTGTTATTACTTTCCCAACATAAAACTCACACTATAATTATTCTAATACTGTATTTCGGTTCTAATGGTATCCAAGCAACTTAAATTTCAAAACGAACAGCCCGATACATATTTCGAACTAAACTCGACACATATTGCGGAATTGCATTTTGACAGCTCCTAAACCCCTTCTTTTAGAGCATTTTTCTCATACTTAGAGACCAAAACAGATTATAAGATCTTAATGTAAGCTGTTCTATGACCTCTTACGGTTCTACCCGAATTGGAATCACCTCATTTGGATCATCCATTGATTTTATATGATTTTATAAAAACACTGGACTGATCCCGAGTACACAGTGATCAGTCCCAAAAACATGCTGTTTTGAGCCACTTAAAATCAAAGCTGAGTTTTAGTCCCTTCATAAGAATTGTAGAACACACTGAGGACCTTTCACCTGTAATATTTGAGCTCAATCGGACTTACGATTTGTGAGTTATGCGCTGTCAAAGTACTGGACCTGCACATACCGTAACGTCCGATTTCCAAACTTTTCCCGATTCACTTTTATGATCCAAACTTCCATTTTTACTCAATAAAACCCATTCTAAATATAAGCTAACATACTAAACATCAAAATGGAGCTTAATGATTAATCTCTTAAGCTTAATAACGAAACTTTATTCTCTTAAGCATTGAGCAACTAACCGTATAAACATAAAACTCACCATTTTGATTCTAAACTTTACCCTTTTTAATCCTACTTCAATTTTGACAAAACCAAACATTTCTAAACATATATATCATCATAACTTTGCAATACCACTTCATAATCTAAACCTAAACCGAAATAGAAATCAATCTCAAGAACCAACACAAAAACTTAACAAAATAAGGAGAAAGATATACCTCTACGAAGGATTCGACGAGAGGATTCCGTATATGCAGTTTAATCTTTGATTACTTCAACAATTTAAGAGAAATCTTAGAGAGAAGAGAGATTTTAGAGAGACAGAAGAGGTATGGTGATGGCGGTGTGATGATGATGATAAAGGAACGAAGTATGTAGTTTACTCTCATCTGATAACATGACACACACACGTATATATATATATATATATTATTATTTTTAATTATTATTAAAACTTTGGTTAATTGACACTTTTAACCCCTCAACTATAATTGATTCATATTTTGAATACGAAACAATTTGGAGACGTTAAAATACACGTTTTTAAAACGGGGTATTACAATTATTCCCCCCCTTAAAAAGAGATTTTGTCCCCGAAATCGAGTTTAGATAGGAAACTTACATCGATTAAAGAATTCGGGTTACTCCCGTTGCATATGGTCCTTAGTTTCCTATGTCGCCTCACGTTCCGAGTGATTCTTCCATAGAACTTTTACGAAAGGAACCACTCTCTTCCGTGTACCTCTTTCATCACGATCAAGAATCACTTCAGGCTCCTCACGATAAATAAGATCAGGTTTTATGTGCTCCAAGGGATACTCAATGACGTGTAAGGGATGATAATAGTACCCTCGAAGTGAAGAGACATGGAACACGTTATGTAAATGGGACAATTGCAACGGTAGAGCTAATCGATAAGCCACAACTCCAACCCTTTCCAAAATTTCAAAGGAACCAAGGTATATTGGATTTCAGTTTTCCTTTGAGACCAAAATGTCTAATGTCACGAGTTGGGGAAACCTTCAAGAATACCTTATCTTGTAAATTCTCGACAGATAACCAAAATATTGATCATTAAATACTTAATTAAGGTATATTAATCTCCAAATTATACCAACGCTGAGATTATTACAATCCACCCAACTTTAAATAATTTGGTCTTCCAAATTCATCATCTAAAGTCTCATAGTACCAATACTCACAAGTTACAATTTAATCTTAATGCCAGACATAAAACACCAAAATTACTTCAAAGTCCTATTTATCATCTCAATTAGAATAACTCTATTTATAATAAGACAGTAACAAACTTCCCACCAAAATCATCAAAATATAACATATATCTTAGTTCTAAATACAATACTGCACAACTAATACCGCCAAAAAAATCAAATTCTAATTCGAAACATTTGACTTGCAAACCATAATTGCCATATTAATACATCTATATAATCGATATCAGTAAGCATTTGATAACCAATTTCTCAAAACCATAATGAGACGCCAAGTATATTCGAACTTATAAGGTATTCTAGCAATAATCATGCACCCTGAACTAATTCATCGAATACCAAAAACAAAAACATTCTAACTATACCCAATTTTTGCTTTTCTTACGGATAACCAAGTTTGATAACTATAGCTATATCATTAATTCGAAAATTCTAAAACATAATCATTTAAGACTGGTAGACTGCCCACCGACTTTTTAATATATACTCCTCGCAATGCAATGCTTACAATATAAAAGAACACTAACATACTATACTCTCAAGCACAACATGTTAAAGACTTAAATAGCATATCACTTATAACACTATAGTCGAAGAAAATCACCAATCTAAACGATAATCCAAAATCACACTCATTACTCCTCATGTCAACTAGAGATCGATTTAGAAAGGAAAATAACTCGACCATCACACTTCGGTTACACAATTCATATATCCTCTCTTAATCTCTAGAGTAATAACATAAAAACTTAAAGTAGGATGAAAGGTTGTACTAAAATTCAAACGTGTGCCCCAAGCTCTATGTAAACCTTCCCAAAATTGAGATGTAAAACGTGGGTCTCGATTGGAGGTAATCGATACAGGAGCGTCATGGAGACGTACAATTTCATGTTGGAATACTTAGTCAGTTTATCGACCGACCACGATTGTCGGATAGGAAGAAAATAAGCCGATTTCCTCAGTCGGTCAACCACTACTCTAATTTCATTAAGTCTTAAGGTTGTGCGGGGTAGTCCGACTACGTAATCCATAGTTATGTTTTCCCATTTCTATATTGGAATGTTCAATTATTAGAGAAGACCACCAAGACGTTTGATGCTCACTTTTAACTTATTGACAAGTGAGACAACGAGCTACAAAGTCGGCAATATCTCGCTTCATTCCAGCCCACCAGAAATGGGTCTTCAAGTCACGATATACTTTTGTTGTGCCCGGTTGAACAGAAACATGGAGTTATGAGCCTCAATCAGAATTTGATCTTTAAGCTCCGAGTTATTCGGAACACATAGACGATCCCGAAACCACAACACGTGATCATCATGGATTTTGAATTCTTAATTAACATTTTATTGTGCTTGCTATAAGTTTGCCTACAATTTACTATCGTCCTGTTGGGCTTCTTTGATCCGAGAGATTAGAGTCGGTTCCACCGTTAGACTAGATAGAATTTCCGTTTGTGAACTCGGATAGATTTCTAAACCGAATCGTTTAATCTCCAAAGCCAACTCTTTAGAAACAAGTAAAGAAGAAACTTGTTCCACAGCTATATGGCTTAAGGCATCGGCGACTACGTTAGCCTTGCCCGGATGATACAGTATCTGAACATCATAGTCTTTTAGAAGTTCGAGCCATCTTCGCTTACGCATATTTAACTCTTTTTGAGTAAATATGTATTTAAGGCTCTTGTGGTCGGTGAAAACTACGCATGTCTCACTGTACAAATAATGACGCCAAATCTTGAGTGCGAAGATAACCGCGGCCATTTCGAGATCGTGAGTCGGATAATTGACCTCATAAGGCTTTAATTGGCGTGAAGCGTAGCGATCACTCTTCCGTTTTGCATAAGAATACAACCGAGACCTTTCTTTGAAGCATCACTGTAAACTTGAAACCCGCCAGTGCCAGACGACAATACGAGAACATACGCGGTAACTAATCGATGCTTCAGTTCCTCGAAACTAGATTCTTGTTCGGAACCCCAATTCAATTTGAATCCTTTTCGAAGTAATTGGGTTAACGGTAGAGATATTTTAGAGAAACCTTCAACAAATCGTCTGTAATAACCCGCCAGACCCAGAAAACCACGAACTTCAGATACATTCGTAGGTCGAGACCATTTAGTGATGGTTTCAATTTTTGCCGGATCAACTTTGACGCCTTCGGCGGAGATTACGTGCCCGAGGAAAGACACTTGATCAAGCCAAAATTCACATTTGGAACGTTTTGCGTATAACTTTTTCGTTCGAAGAGTTTCCAAAACGATGTGAAGATGTTGATCATGTTGCTCTCTAGACTTTGAGTATATCAAAATGTCATCGATAAACACGATAACAAAGTCGTCGAGATAATCTTTGGAAACCCGGTTCATAAGATCCATAAAGACTGCTGGCGCATTAGTTAGACCGAAAGGCATTGTCGTGAATTCACAGTGCCCGTAACGAGTTCTGAATGCGGTTTTTGGAATATCACAGTCTCGGATACGAAGTTGATGGTACCCGGACCGAAGATCAATCTTGGAAAAGTACCATGCCCTTTGTAATTGGTCGAACAAATCATCGATTCTCGGCAACGGATACTTGTTACGGATTGTTACTTTATTAAGCTCCCGATAATCGATACAAAGACGCATCGTACCGTCTTTCTTTTTGACAAAGAGAACAGGAGCCCCCCAGGGAGAAACACTGGGTCGAATAAAACCTTTCTTCAACAGATCATCGAGTTGAGTTTTGAGCTCCTTCATTTCAGTTGGAGCCATTCGATAGAGAGCCTTGGAAATAGGAGAAGCTCCCGGTACAAGATCGATGGTGAATTCGACTTCCCGGACTGGTGGTATACAAGGTAAATCGTCGGGATGGAAACACATCAGGATATTCAGAAATAACAGGTATGGATGCAAAAGTAGGGGATACCTGCAGAAGTAGGGGATACCTGTTCAGGATCCTGTAACGAGGCTAGAAAACCTTCGTTGCTTTACCAAGCATACTAATTCATGGTAATAGAGACTAGAGTACTAACATCTTCTTTTGGAGTATCTCCTGGTTTATCAATATCCCCAACCAATATTTGTTTGGCGTTACAGCCTATAATTTCCCGGTGGTGTGACAGCCGGTCTACACCCAATATTAGGTCAAAGGGGACATACGCATTGGAAGTAAAGTGACCTACGTATGCAATTCCTTATAAGGAACTAACAATTGGAAATTCGAGTTATCACAAAGATTTCACCACCCATAGGGGTAGATATCATTGTTGGAATTTCGGTAAATAGAATTAAATTCTAGTCTACCCGTTCTTATGTCTACCCAATCCTCACAGGTCAAGCCTACTTAATCTACAAGTCGAAACCTATGCTCTGATACCACATTTGTAACATCCCCCGTCCACGTTGTCCAGAACGGATGATGTCACTAACGGGACTTAACATAATTACACAACTAATTCAGAGCTACTAATAAACTTTAAAACGGATTACAACTTTTAAAGTATGATTTACATCCCAAAATATTACATCTCAAAAAGGACTATAAACTTATAATACTTATATATTAAGACGAGTCTAAAAACTCCAAAAACTCACGCTCGATCTCAAGTCCCGTCCCCATCAATGTCACTTGGAACCTGCCGTGTCAGAAAACAAGAAACACGGCTGAGCATGGGCTCAGTGAATGGATTATAATATAAATTTGGAATAATAATAAACACATCAACAATAAAGCGGAAGACTTAAAATTCAATTGAAGAACGTTTTATAAAACTCAAGACGATAATTCATTTAATTCAAAAGAGATGACCAGTAATATTCGAAAGCAAGAATCTCAATAACGGTTCACACTTCAATTTCAAAACGTAAAATAAATCAATTCCGTCAATTCCTGTTCAAGTGTTCGTGGGGTGGCCAAACCACACGAACTATTGGGCCGGCGTGCGGGCACACACACCCGAGTCCCCCGTGAATTTAACCACGGTCACATGTTCTGTGGGTAAATATTCTCTCTAGGATCGATCCATCCGCCCTGGAGCCAACAAAGTCGGCCTAGTCCACAGTGTCAGATTCACGGAAGCCACTATCGGGCTTAACTCTAGTGGACCGAGTTCACCTGCACGACGCCATGACTACAAAGTTGCCATAGAAGGCATCCCAAATAATGTGCCCATTAATTAGGTTGTTCTGAAATCATCAAAAATCAAACATATGCCACTTACCCCAATGGCGTTCATAAAATCAAGTTCAATATAGTTCACAAGTTCAATATAGTTCACAAGTTCATACTCACTTTCATATTAGACACGTTTTAATAAAACGTCAAAAGATTCAAACAAATGATTCAATAAACCAACATCAATGTTTTACGATAAAACTTTCATAATTCATATATATCTATATATATTATTGACCACGTTCACGTAATCAATCATAAGGCGGTGAACCACCTTAAGGAAGGGTCAACTACAACAAATAGTTGCCCACGAGTCAAAGGAAGTGAAATCCATACCTTAACCGTAATTGAGATGTAACGCACGATCAAACGAGGTTCACGACGGAGATTTAACTTGATTTCGCGCCTAAATAAAAATATAATCTGTTATTACTTTCCCAACATAAAACTCACACTATAATTATTCTAATACTGTATTTCGGTTCTAATGGTATCCAAGCAATTTAAATTTCAAAACGAACAGCCCGATACATATTTCGAACTAAACTCGACACATATTGCGGAATTGCATTTTGACAGCTCCTAAACCCCTTCTTTTAGAGCATTTTTCTCATACTTAGAGACCAAAACAGATTATAAGATCTTAATGTAAGCTGTTCTATGACCTCTTACGGTTCTACCCGAATTGGAATCACCTCATTTGGATCATCCATTGATTTTATATGAATTTTATAAAAACACTGGACTGATCCCGAGTACACAGTGATCAGTCCCAAAAACATGCTGTTTTGAGCCACTTAAAGTCAAAGCTGGGTTTTAGGCCCTTCATAAGAATTGTAGAACACACTAAGGACCTTTCACCTGTAAAATGTGAGCTCAATCGGACTTACGGTTTGTGAGTTATGCGCTGTCAAAGTACTGGACCTGCACATACCGTAACGTCCGATTTCCAAACTTTTCCCGATTCACTTTTATGATCCAAACTTCCATTTTTACTCAATAAAACCCATTCTAAATATAAGCTAACATACTAAACATCAAAATGGAGCTTAATGATTAATCTCTTAAGCTCTCTTAAGCATTGAGCAACTAACCGTATAAACATAAAACTCACCATTTTGATTCTAAACTTTACCCTTTTTAATCCTACTTCAATTTTGACAAAACCAAACATTTCTAAACATATATATCATCATAACTTTGCAATACCACTTCATAATCTAAACCTAAACCGAAATAGAAATCAATCTCAAGAACCAACACAAAAACTTAACAAAATAAGGAGAAAGATATACCTCTACGAAGGATTCGACGAGAGGATTCCGTATATGCAGTTTAATCTTTGATTACTTCACCAATTTAAGAGAAATCTTAGAGAGAAGAGAGATTTTAGAGAGAGAGAAGAGGTATGGTGATGGCGGTGTGATGATGATGATAAAGGAACGAAGTATGTAGTTTACTCTCATCTAATAACATGACACACACACACACACACACACACATATATATATATATATATATATATTTAATTATTATTAAAACTTTGGTTAATTGACACTTTTAACCCCTCAACTATAATTGATTGATATTTTGAATACGAAACAATTTGAAGACGTTAAAATACAGGGTTTTAAAACGGGGTATTACAGTCTACCTGAGGGATGTCGGATCTGCGAGAGATCTCGATTCAGATGACGAGAAGGAGATCGAGGAGGAGGGGATGGACGAAGGTCCAATGGATGAGGTCTCTGATAAGGATGCAACTGACGTTCCTCCTCAGTCTTAGGAAGTTTTAGGGGTTTTTTGTTCTGATCGCTCGACCGTTGTGGGTCGAGTCATTTGTAATTGATCGTTTTGACGAAATGGGATTTATATTTCTTGTGAACTTGTGCATTACTTTATTGTCAATGAATAACCAAACATCGAGCGTAATACTGATCGTACGATAATAAACATAAGTCATATATAACAAACGTAGATACGTGCGACGAAGGCATTTATCGAAAGACAACGATTAAAACTTAAATCGTGGAAGCAAACATTTGTACATGTGTTCAGAGCATTCATTCAGAACATGCGATTTTTCGAAGTTAAAACACTTAGATCGTGGGTCGATTGCACGATTTAAATTGTGCTGTGAATCTGAATCATCCGTCCGTGCGACAAGATAGTCAAATCATACAATAAACCCAACTGTTCATGTCGTGCGATCTTGCGAGAATGTATTGAAGTCATACGATAGGTTTAATAATTGATGTCGTGCGACTCTGCGATAAACAATATCAGAGGTTGGTCGTTGGCTAACCAACGACCCTCCGATGCTTAAGTCAGTAACCGTCGTGGTGAATAAAAAATCATGTAAGAAAAAAGAGTTCAGAAGAAATATTTTTTCAAATGAGTTGCATTCCAGCTACGTGGGATATCTTGGTTGTCGAGGGTTTGGAGCCGATAGGAGCCTTTACCCACAACTTATGAGATACGATAAGGGCCTTCCCACTTAATGGAAAGCTTACCTGCATTGATCTCTTGAGTGCTTTGGAACACTCGACGTAGGACGTAGTCGCCTTCTTGAAAGACTTTAACTTTGACACTCTTATTGAAATGTCGCTCGACCGCTTGTTTCTGCGACGCCATTCTGATCAATGCTGATTCTCTAAGCTCTTCAAGGGCGTCAAGGTCATAACTTAAATCGACCAGGTTATGGTCGACAGAAGTATGCCTTGAAGTGGGGAGTCGGACCTCGACCGACAAGACTGCTTCACAACCGTAGACTAAAGAAAAAGGGGTTTGTCCTGTGGACGTACGAGGCGTCGTACGATTTGCCCACATGACCGAAGGGAGTTCTTCGACCCACTTTCCCTTCGCAGCTTTTAACCTTTTCTTGATCGAAGTAATAATGGTCTTATTGCTCGACTCTGCAAGTCCATTTTCTTTGGGATATCTAGGGGTCGAGGTCGTCAGCTTGATGTTACGGTCTTCGCAGAACTGTCGAGTCCTGTTGCTTATAAACTGGGATCCATTGTCGCAGACAATTTTGGATGGAATCCCAAATCTGCAGATGATGTTAGTCTGGATAAAAGAGATGACTTCTTTGTCCCGAACTTGGGAAAAAGCAGCCGCTTCTACCCACTTGGAAAAATAATCTGTAAGCACAAGGAGGAATACCTTTTGCCCTGGAGCAGGTGTCAACTTACTGACAATGTCCATACCCCATCTCATGAAAGGCCACGAGATCAGTGTCGAATGTAAAGGTTCATATGGTTTATGGGATGTACCTGAATGTCGTTGACAAGGATCGCAGTTCTGGACGTACCTAACGGCGTCCTGTCGCAGTGTTGGCCAAAAATAGCCTTGTTGAGAGATACGATTGGCTAGACTGCGACCTCCTGAGTGATTGCCACATTCTCCATCGTGCATCTCTTGAAGGATTTTCTGAACTTGACTTTTGCTGATGACACATCTTAGGTTTAAGCCTGTCGATGATCGTCGATAGAGCCTATCTCCGATCATGACATACTTGGATGCTTTAAATCTGATCTTCCGAGCTTCCATCTTGTTTTCCGGGAGTTGGTCGTGCATAAGGAAATTTCGGATGTCGCATAACCAATCATCTTCTTGGTTTTCGATCTGGACGACATAGACATTTTCGAGGGACGATGTCGCCAGGTGGATCATGGGAATACTATCCAATATTGGTTCGACCAGAACAGACCCAAGGTTTGCTAAAGCGTCGGCCTGAGTGTTCTGATCCCTCGGAATCTGTTCAATAGAAAAAGATTTAAATTTTTAGGATTTTTCTTTTGCTACCTTTAGGTACGCTGTCATTTTTGAATCTTTGGCTGTGAATTCTCCATTGATCTGGTTCACCACCAGAAGAGAATCGCTTTTGACACGTAGCGCGGTTGCCCCCGAGTCGTGGGCCATATTCATTCCCACGATCAGGGCTTCATATTCAGCTTCATTGTTAGTGGTTTTGAAGTCGCACCAGACTGAATACACCATCTTGCCCCCTTGTGGCGACTTTAAGACGACGCCTAGGCCTGAACCTCTACTGTTGGACAATCCGTCGACGTATAGAGTCCAAGGTACGTCGTCGTGTGTCGCCACAGTAGATACTTCGAGCTCTGCTTCGTTTTCCAATTCAGGGCTGAAATCAGCAATGAAATCCGCCAATGCTTGTGATTTGATCGCGGTCCTGGGTTTGAAATCGATGTCGTAACTGCTGAGATATATACTTCATTTTGCCAAACGACCTGTCAACTCAGGTTTCCTTAAGACAGACTTAAGAGGAAAGTTAGTCACGACAGTAATAGGATGCGATTCAAAATAATGTCGTAATTTCTTGGCAGCTGTGACTAGCGACAAAAGCAGGTTTTCCATAGAGGAATACCTGGTTTCCGCATCCAAGAGAGATTTACTTACATAGTAGATCGGCAATTGTCGCTTTTCATCTTCTCGTGTTAGGACGACACTTACTGCATTAGGACTAACAGCCAAATACAGCTGCAAGACCTCATGATCGTGAGGTTTTGATAGCAGAGGAGGCGATGTCATGTACTCCTTAAGTTTATGCAATGCTTGCTCATGACTGTCGGTCCAGTCGAAGCCTCTATTTTTCCTGAGGACATTGTAAAATAGATGGCATTTATCTGAGAATCGAGAGATAAACCTGTTCAGAGCTGCCACCCGACCAGTGAGCTTTTGGACTTCTTTGAAATTTCTCGGAGACTTGATCTCGATAATAGATTTGATCTGGTCGGGATTAGCCTCGATTCCTCGACGAGTGACCATGAAACCCAGGAACTTCCCGGCACTAACACCAAAGGAACACTTCATCGAATTGAGCTTCATGCTATACTTCCGAAGGATTTCGAACGATTGCTTTAGGTGCTCGATGTGATTGATTGCTTGCTTCGACTTGACGAGCATGTCGTCAATATACACTTCCATTGTGTCGCCAAGATGATCCTTGAATATCTTATTCACTAGACACTGGTAGGTAGAACCTGCATTTTTTAATCCGAAAGGCATAACCTTATAACAGTATATACCTCGATCCGTCATGAATGCGGTTTTCTCCTGGTCCTCGACGTGCATCAAGATCTGATTATATCTAGAATAGGCGTCCATGAACGTCAACAGTTCATGTCCAGCTGTCGCGTCGACCATGGCATCGATATGCGTCAATGGGAAAGGATCTTTCGGACAGGCTTTGTTGAGATCTGTGAAGTCAATACAGACCCTCCATTTGCCATTTTTCTTAGCCACGACCACGACATTAGCAAGCCAGTCGGGGTACTTTACTTCTCGAACTTTTCCAGTTTTCAGGAGGTTATCGACTTCATCATTTATCACCTTATTCCTTTTAGGAGCAAATTTCATGCGCTTCTGCTTGATAGGTTTGAACGACGGGTCGATGTTGAGCTTGTGAGAAATGATGCCAGGGTCTATGCCGACCATGTCTTCGTGCGACCAGGCAAAACAATCAGCATGCTCCTGCAAGAAAGATATTAGCTTGTCTTTTAGGCAGGGATCAAGGGACGATCCTATGAGGACTTTCTGATAAGGTTTGCTTGGATCTAAGACAACTTCCTCCTGGTGATACTCATCAACTATCCCAGGAACGCCTTATGCATTTTCGAGCTCCTCAGGCATCTGAGCAATGATTTGCTCTGGGATCTCATCACCTGCCATTTTGCTGAAACGGAAAAGAGGGAACTCCAAGAAACCGTTAGTAAAACGCACGTTTGTCGAAGATTTTCTCTAGATGACGTCCCATGGATGGCGCCAAACTGTTAATGCCAAAAATCGTCCAAAAGGATAACTTAAGGTTGATTGTGGAATTTAACAACTAAAGAAAGGAATCTTTCGACAAAGCATACGAGGAAAAACCCCGACGAGGAAAAAACCTCGACGAGGAAAAACCCCGCGGACGACTGTGGAAGTCGTCGCTGCACTATGGTCGCCAAACAGGGGCGATATCCTTATGTTCCGGGTGTCGATCGTACAGAGATTACAATACAAATGAAAGGAAATACTTTAAATGTAAAGTAAACAGGTGTTTCGAATGTAAAAACAGTGTGCGTCGTGTGTAAAAACTGTGTGTCGTGTGCGAATGTCGTGCGTCGAGAGCGATTCTTCGAAAGAGAATTCCTTGCTTCGAGTGTTCTTCAGAGTTCAGATGATTGTGTGATGCAATGCGATGCAATATGATGTCCCGAAATGTTGATTGAGCCTTTGCTTTTATAGTCTTCGGGTGCATTGATCGACTTCTTGAATGCTTCTGGTAACTGCTGTAACGGATGTCGTCTTTATTGCTGTTAATGACTTTTGTCGGTTATAGCCATTGCTCATAAATGACATTGATTCCTGCATTAAACACTGGAAAAACGTAACAGTAATATCGCACGTTAGTCGGTCGAGGTCGCAAGGTTCCATGCGACAGTCGTGTGAACTAGGCGACGTCATGGTCGAGTGTCGTGAAGTAAATAACTTTCGATTTTACCTTTGATCAGAGGATAAAGTACTATGAATTTACCTTGCTATGGATAAGTGTAATAAATGTTTCCTTACCTTGGTCGTGGTCGATACTGGTGAATTTTTACCCAAACAATATTCTTATCTCCTTTCTTTCTTATTTCTAAGTGCAAAAAATCTTAGTGTTCTCTTAACTTGTTTAGATTAGGTTTAAAAGCTTAATCTTGTTCCGCAACAAGTTGTAAATTGTTTGATAAATATCAATAAACAATTTAGAAAAGTAAAATCTGTGTGTTTGTATTCAACCCCCCTTCTACAAACTTGTATAACCCTTTCGGGACCAACAAGTGGTATCAGAGCAGATTGTTTAAACTCATAAACAAGATCTTGCTTATACTAATCTTTTCTCTTCCTTGCTATTTCTCATAATGGCTAACAACACAAACACAAACTATATTGACAATGGTTCTCTTGCAAAACCCCCTAGATTTTCCAGAGATAACTTTAGTCTGTGGAAAAATAGGATGATACTCTTCTTAGAAGGTGTAGACCCTACTATGCCTTACTATCTCGAAAATGGCCCATATATTCCTGTTAGGATTGATCCTGAAGTTCCAGGAACTGCTACTAGAGCTGCCATTCCTGAAAGAATCATTCCTAAGGAACCTCACAATTGGTCTGAAGAAGATAAGAAGAAAGTGGCTATCGACACTAAAGCCAGATCCATCCTCTCTATGGCTCTTCCTGACGAAGTCTACCATTCCGTCATGAACCTGAAAACCTCCAAAGCCATGAGGGACACAATCTGTATCCAATATGAAGGTACTTCTGAAGTCCAGTACTCAAGAAAGATCAACCTGGTAAGACAGTATGAAAGCTTCATTTGTGGTAAGAATGAATCTCTCTCTGAAGTACATCAGCGGTTTAACTGTTTAGTTATAGATCTGAAAACCGTTGGTAAGGAATATTCTAACTTTGAAATCCTGACAAAGTTCCTAGAATGTTTACCTGAAAGCTGTGATAGTTATTCAATGTGTCTCAAGCTATCTAAGGATCTAAAATCTATGACTCTCTCTACCTTATATGGCACTATGCTCAATCATGAGCAGTCGTGTCATCTTAAGAAGAATCTTGTAAAAGATTCCAAAAGCACACCTGTTGCTTTACTCTCAGAGTCACCTTCCACTCAGCGATCTACTATCACTGTCACTGAGTTGGAAACTAACTCTGAATGCTCATCAGATGCTGACTCTTCAGATCTTGATGAATATCTGGCACTCTTGGCTAATAAGTTCAAGAGATTCGCTAGAAAGAGTAACTTCAGAAGGAACAAACCCCTTACACTCACTGACAAGCCAAGATCATCAACCCCTGTTGATAAGGCTACTGCTACCTGCTTTAACTGTGAAAAAGTAGGACACTTTGCTAGTGAATGCAGGTCAAAGAAAGTCTCTAAACCCTCAGCTTTCTCCAAGAAATCCTCTAACCCCAGGGCTAGAGATGACAAATATCAAAAGCTAGAAGAAAAGTATGCAAAGCTGAAAAGCTTTAAGAAGAAAGGCAAAGGCCTGATGGCTGACTTTGACTGGGCTGCCTCTGATGAAGAAGAATCATCTGACTCTGAAGATGATGATGAGGCCAATCTCTGCCTCATGGCTAAAATTGAAGAAGAGGAAGAAACTTCTGACATTCCCTCTACTTCAACCTCTGCTACTAAGGTTAAGACAGGTATCTGGTATCTCGATAGCGGATGCTCTAGACACATGACTGGAAAGAAAAACCTGCTCACTGAATACAAGGAAGAGAAAGGTCCCTCAGTGACTTTTGGTGGAAATGGAAAAGGCTATACCCGAGGGTTTGGTGTACTTTCTAATGGTACAACAACCTTCAGAAGAGTTGCATATGTTGAAGGACTGAAGCACAACCTTCTAAGCATTAGTCAGCTGTGTGACATGGATAACAAAGTGATTTTCACTAAGGAATCCTGCTTTGTTACTGACAAAAAGGAGAAGATAGCTCTCAGCGGTTACCGTATGGAAAATGTTTATATTATTAACATGAAATCTACAACCACTGAGAACTCCTGTTTCTTCTCAAAAGGCTCATCAGATGCCAACTGGCTATGGCATAAGAGGCTCTCCCATCTAAACTTCAAGACACTGAATACTCTTTCTTCTACAGAGTTGGTCACTGGTCTACCTCAACGCTCATACACTAAGGAGTCCTTATGTTCAACATGTGAGAAAGGGAAACAAACGAAGGCAAGCTTCAAATCTAAGCAAGTTTCCTCAGTGTCATCTCCTCTACAACTTCTCCATATGGATTTGTTTGGCCCTGTTAACAAACAATCCATCGCTGGAAAGAGATACACATTGGTCATAGTTGATGAATTCTCTCGCTATACCTGGGTATAGTTTCTCCGCTCTAAGAGTGACACCCCTGAAGAACTCATCACTTTTGTCAGGAAAATGGAAGTCCTGAACAACATGACCGTTCGCTCAATAAGGAGTGATCATGGGGCTGAATTTAAAAACAGTTCTCTTGATTCCTTCTTTGAAAGCAAGGGTATTTCTCACAACTTTTCATCAGTGAGAACACCGCAACAAAACAGAGTCGCTGAAAGAAGAAATCGAACTATCATCGAAGCTGCACGTTCAATGCTCAGCGATTCTCATCTACCTACTCAGTTTTGGGTAGAAGCTGTCAACACTGCTTGTTTTACTCAAAACAGGTCGCTGATTGTCAAAAGATTCAAGAAAACAGCCTATGAACTTTTTCATGGGAGAAAGCCTTCAATTAACTTTCTTCACATCTTTGGATGTTAGTGTTTCATACTGAACAACAGAGATGCCCTTGGAAAGTTTGATCCTAAGGCTGAAGATGGAATATTTCTTGGATATTCTTCAGTCTCCAAAGCCTTCAGAGTCTTCAATCAAAGAAGATAGACTGTAGAAGAAACAATACACGTCACCTTTGACGAATCCCGTTCAGCGAACTCTAGACCTTTTGCTGATACTGAAGAACTGAATCAATGGATGTTTTCTTGGTGATTCAGAAGATGTTCCCACTCCATCTCATACTCATCCCGCTGAAGATGATGATTCTACCTTCATCCCAAGCATGCAGACTAGTGAAGCTGAAACATTATGGGTCTCAGTTGTTCCTCTAAACACTATGCCTGCTTCTGAACCCTCTGTCTCAGACATACCATCTACTTCTCAGCAATCAGTGAATGAAATGACATCTGCACCTCTTCCTCTCTTGGCTAATATACCAGAAGTTGCTGAAGCCTCATCTTCAGCTCCTCCAGAAGTTCAGATTGAGCCAGCAACTCATGCTCCGACTCAGCGATGGACTATCAATCACCCTATTGATCACATTCTTGGTGATCCAAACGCTGGTGTTCAGACTCGACGAAGTGCAGGTAACATTTGTTTATTTGTTAATTTTATTTCTCTGATTGAACCAAAGAAAACAGATGATGCCCTCCAAGATCCAAACTGGGTCAGCGCTACGCAAGAAGAGCTGACAGAATTCGAAAGAAACAAAGTTTGGAAGCTTGTTCCTAGACCATCCGACAAGTCAGTGATAGGCACTAAATGGGTCTATCGAAACAAGTTGGATGAACATGGAACTGTAACCCGCAACAAGGATCGTCTCGTTGCTCAGGGATACAGACAAGAGGAAGGTATAGATTACGACGAAACATTTGTTCCAGTGGCAAGACTCGAAGCCATTCGTCTATTCTTAGCATACGCTGTACACAAAGACTTCAAGGTTTATCAAATGGACGTTAAATCAGTATTCCTCAATGGAAAGATGAATGAAGAAGTCTACGTGGAACAACCTCCAGGATTCTCAGATCCTAAGCATCCAGATTATGTTTATAAACTGGATAAGGCACTTTATGGCTTAAAGCAAGCTCCTCGTGCATGGTATGATACTCTATCCTCTTATCTCCAAATCGAAAAATTTGAGCGAGGTAAAATCGATAAAACTCTATTTTTCAGGAAAGTAAAAGGTCATATTATTCTTGTTCAAATATATGTCGATGATATTATATTTGGTTCCACTAACCCTGACCTTTGTACTCGTTTCACTGATAGAATGAAAGTAGAGTATAAAATGAGTATGATGGGTGAGCTAACATATTTTCTTGGTCTTCAAATTAAACAGAATGAAAAAGGAACTTTCATTCATCAGGAAAAGTATGTTAAAGACATGCTGAAGAAATTTGATTTAACTCAGAGTTCAGCTATGAAAACCCCTATGGCACCACCGCTGACACTAAACAAGGATCCTTCTGGAAAACCTGTTAATGTCACAGCGTACCGTGGGATGATCGGCTCTCTTCTATATCTTACAGCTAGCCGACCTGATATTATGTATGCAACCTGTTTGTATGCACGATATTAAGCTGAACCTAAGGAATCTCATTTGATCGCTGTAAAGTGAATCTTTCGTTACCTTAAGGGTACTCTTAACCTAGGTCTTTGGTATCCCAAAGACTCAGGGTTTGATCTAATCTCTTATTCAGATAGTGATTTGCAGGTTGCAAATTGGATAGGAAAAGCACCACAGGAGGCTGTCAGCTCCTGGGTGGAAAGCTGGTGAGTTGGACAAGTAAAAAGCAAAACTCAATGTCCACCTCAACCCCTGAAGCTGAGTACATAGCCGCTGGAAGCTGTTGTTCTCAGGTCTTGTGGATGAGAAATCAACTATTGGACTATGACCTTCAGCTCTCTAAAATTCCAATCTATTGCGACAGCATAAGTGCCATCGCTATAGCAAACAATCCAGTGCTACACTCAAAGACAAAACACATCGAGATCAGGTATCATTTTATCATAGTTCATGTGATAAATGGAGATATAGAACTTCATTTTATCCCAACTGATTTTCAGTTAGCTGATCTGTTCACCAAACCTCTTGATGAGACAAGATTCAACTTTCTCATCAGCGAGCTTGGAATGCTGATCTTAGAAGAGTAAAATCTTCAGTGGTTCACATTTGATCAGGGATAAAACAAACTTGTATAACCCTATTTATCATCTACTCTCTGAACAAAATTGATTCGCTGATATCAAGGTATGTTCTTTCTTACTCGCTGACATTCACATATGAATGCAAGATTTCAAAACAAATTGCATCGCTGAATATCTCTTCCTTTCAGTGATACTTTGAAATTTCTAAAACCTAACACTGATATTTCTATTCAGTGCTTCTATTTTTTCAAAATGTCCCTGAACTTTTCAAAAACCTCAGAGACACTTTAAAATATGAAAAGACGTTTGTGACGTCATCACAACGGATAAACCATGGCACGTTTTCTCTGACATGTTCGCCCGTTTCGTCTTCCTTGACCAATCAATTTCAATGGACGTGTCCGTGTCATCATGAAAAACTTTCCCGCTCACAATTTTTCTCTCTCTACACTCTCACTATATAAACCCATTTGAGTTTATATTTTTACCTTTTACGCAAACATCATCTCCTTCAAGCAAGAACACTGTTGCATTTTGAACTCTCTATTTCCAGAAATCGTTCATCTTTGTCTTCAACAACTAAGGTTAATATTCTTGTTATTTACCTTTTATCAACTTGTTTTTGATCTTATCATTGTTTTTAAAAGATCAAACAAAAGAACTTTCTCAAATAAAATCATATTTTCTTCATAGTTTTATGAATGCAATCTGTTCTCAGATTGTTCTTCAAGTTTAAAAATAAAAATCTTAAACTTGTATCTTAATACGTTTTTCCAGAATCCCTTCTTTAAAAGGAAACTGGAAAACAAGAATATTTACTAGATTTTGTCATTTTGTTCAAAACTAGAAAACCCCAATTTCCATTTCTTTCTCTAAATGGAAATTGAGAAACCCTAAAATCCTTATTTTGGAACTTTATCCATTTTAAGAAAACTTATGTTCATATTCTTCATTCTTATACTATATAAACAGAAATGGCATCTACTACTGAAGCTTCTACCGCCAAGAACACCACTGCTGCTGAAAGTGTTGAACTCCCAAAAGCCCCTCATGTTACCTTTAAACTTGAGCAAGTTACCTTTCAAAGCAACAACCCTTTTGCTCTCTTCGACTTCCCTCAAAAGAAACAGGTCACACACCTTGATGACGCTGTAAACTTTCTCAAAACATGTCCTCTTTCCACGGCTCTGACCATCGCACCCCCTGCTCATCGAAGTCTTCTAGCTCAGTTCTGGTATACTGCCAGAAGAGCTAAGGTACCCTCAACCAAAGACCCAAAGAAAATGCTTGATGTCATTCTTTGTGACACCAAACATGGAACCTCCAAAATCACCCCTGGTACTATCAGGCGAGCCCTGAACCTCCCTGGTAGTTCCAAAGAAAAACGCTTTGTTCCTCTGCCAAACCCTTAAAATCCCGCTGATAAAGAATCTCTCATTGCATTCTTTGATGCAATGAAGTATGTATGGGATACAGGGAGAGATGAACTCCCTGAGAAGAAGCTGACCGCCATCAAGAAATTGAAGATGCCCAGCGAGATGAACTTCATCTTCGCTCATTTGATCAGCTGCCTGACAGCAAAAACTGGGTCAACTGACCAAGCATCACAACCTCAACAAGCTATGGGGTATTCACTGCTGAAGGGTCTTCACATTGATTGGGCATCAATCATATACGACGATATGGTGCTCAGGGTGGATGCGGCTGACAGACCAACAAATGTTCCATATCCAAGGTTTGTCAGCGCTCTCTTTCTCAACGGACTTGGGGACGAATACCCAAAAGTGGGTGACCTGAAACTCTCTCAGGTTGGCCCTAAGGTGCTCGACTTCAGGCCCCTGCCAAATGAGGTACGTCTCTCTACTCTCTTACCTCTTCTAAGACCCCCAACTTCTTCTACTTCTACAACTACCACATCGGCAGCGGTAATCCCCACCGCTGATACCCAGGCTGCAACTCCCATTCCTCGAAAGAGAAAACACTCCTCAACCATTCTTGATGCTAAAAGGATCAAGAAAACCAAGGAGAAACCCCCTAAGCCTTCCCAGGCTGAAGACCTAGCGCATGTCTCTCTACAGACTACGCTAGATGGTTTCGTGGAACGCTCCTCCCCAACTGCTGAACCAATCCCTTCCATACCAACTTCAGCGTCTCTAAACGCTGAGGTTCTTAACTTGGAACAGAACCTCTCTCCCTCAGTACCTTTAAGTACTGCGGAAGTTATTCCTGGCAGAACCAACACTGAATCTGGCACCCCAACCCTCTTCTCAACTCTCACTCCTCCCTCTACTTCTTTGGTCACTCCATCTATTCCCCCCTTCTCTACTACAACTGTCATTCATCTGAATGACTCATCTGCTGAAGAACTACAACGGATGATGGATCGAAACATAGGACCTGCAGGCACTTCAAGGCGTCAACCCTCTCTAGAAGACGACTATGAAACTTTCTCAGGTCACCGACATTTCGATGACTTCACCAACCCTCCTGCAGGTATACACAACATCCTACACACTCCTCTCTCAAAACCCTAAACTTCTGAGCTTTTCTTTGTTCATAAGTTGTTAACTGTTACATGTCCTAATTTAGGAGATATCAACAACTCCCTGAAAAGATCTGTCAACTAAGGTGGACTCTCTCACCACCATACTATCTACAAACTCTTCAGCGGTTACAAACGCTGGAGAGGCTCTCAAAACCCTCACTGATGAGGTAAAAGGCAAAGCCTCCAGTGATGATATGGAGAAGGTGGAAGATAGCATTGGTCAATTTGCTACTACTCTCGCTGAAAACTCCACTGCCAACAACACTCTCTCCACCAACTTCTCAACCTTGTCCAACGAAGTCACATCGTTGAAGACAATGGTTGGAAATCTTCAGGGAGAGGTGTTTACTCTAAAGACAGACGTCAGCACTGCAACTGGTTTACTGCAGCAAATCCTCGAATGCCTGAATGCTTCCACACGTGCTCCTTCGCATTTTACTCAGGTGGATCGAGAGGATCTCCAAAAGATCAGTCCTGCTATATCTGGCCTAGAAGACATATTAGTTGCGATTGAAACCTGCGTTGGAATCACTGGCCTGGAAGACAATGACCCAATGCACACTGATGCTGCTGCTGCTGACATCCCTGTTACCTCCCCCATCCATCATGTGGAAGAGGGGGAGAAGAACCAAGATCTTCCCCATAATGTTGAGGGGGAGAAGAAAAATCTTGAAGACCTTCCCCATATCTCTGATGGGGAGGGTATTATTTCTGATGCTGCTGATAAACCTCAGGGAGTTGAAAACCCTGAGGGAACCGAGAAACCTCCCTCTGAATTTGAGGGGGAGCAACTCGAAGAGGAAGCTGAACCAGAAGCTGACGCTGATGTCACAGAACCCTATGCTGAGGAGGAAGAATCTGAAGAAGAAGCTGAAGACGATGAAGACATCGATATCGCTGATGATGAACCATCATCATCCCCTAAAGATGATGATGATGATGATGATGATGACGGCAACTTCTTCTTCCAACCAGCAAAGACCCCTTCTCAAAAAGGGGTTATGATAAATGAACCTTCAGGGGAGGGGACAACGAAAAAGCCTGCAGCAACTGAAGCTGACAAAGGCAAAAACAAAGGCCTCGCTGCAGAAGGCAATCTGACCATCTTGCTTCGAAAGCCAATGAGTCAGGTACAATATATTTTCTTCCCTTACACTGCATCCCTCCTCTATCCCTTCTCAACCTCAGTTCTCCACTCTATAAAACCTCTATACACTTAACCCCATTCTTTTCTCTATCTCCTTCTCCCAAATGATCTTACTTAAACGATCATTATATTTCAGCTAGTCCTCTCCCCTGTTTGAGGATCCAGCTGAAGTTCCTCCTACTGCATCAATAATAAATCCAGCTGCTACTGCTGAAGAAATAATCCCAGTCTTAGACTTCGCTGAGACTGATGAACCTGAAGAAGAGCTGCTCTCTCACAAAAACAGACCTTCCTTGGCTCCTCAAACGCTGAGTGAAGAAGAACAGAAAAAGAGAGAAGCAATGATCAAACAGCTTGAAGATCAGCGACTCATTCCTGCCCCTCGATTCAAAATCACAAGAAAGGAAATCGCTGAACACCACAAAGCTGAAAGACAACTCGCTGAATGAAGAAGAGCTGAAGAAAGAAATAAAGCTTATGCTATTGAGCTCGCTCAACGTTCAGTAAAAGATCCTGATCTGAAGAAAACTCCCATTGATGTTCAACGTCAATTGTGGAAGGACGCCAAAAAGATCATCGAGAAGAAGACCAAGGTATCTGACTCTACCTTGGAATGGTGCAAAGAAATACTGCACTATCGATACAGGGTCGCCAGAATCAACAAAGTATACATCAGGGGAAGAATGTCAGTCGACGTTCCAGTTGTTCATGTCGATATTTTCAGAGAAAATGGTACTAAGGAAACCATCTACGCTTCAACGATCAGCAAGTACGGTCTCTCTGAGTGGTTGGAGATGCGAATAGCCATTCAGCAATCACGCTCACAATTCAGAGATCATGTCGAGAAAGTTTTAAATAAATAGATCGACTTGGTTTCATCTGCTGCGGATATTCCTCCTCCTGCTCCTGCTCCAGTTCAACGAAGAAGAAGGCATGCTGCAAAGAAGAAGACAACTTCTTCAGACTCAGGTCCTCCTATCCAAAATAAAAACGAAATGGGCTTCTCTCAGGCTGAAGTTCTTGGTCCTGAACCTGATCTCTCAGCTCTCGACACCTCCTTTCCCCCTGGTGAACGCTTCATCCCTGGAAAAGTCTTAAGCGAACCTTATGGTATATTCTTCAGAGACTACGATGGACGAGAACATTTTCAATGCATCTCTGAGCTACCCATCACTCCCATCGAATAGCTCAGGGATCTCGTCTATTGGTGTGGTTTTAGAGATGATCTACTCGGACACTTCATGAAGCCCCTGATATTCAAAGAAGCAAAGAATAGAAGGGATCTTGGAGAAAAAGTTCCTGATTGGATGATCCCTACCACAAAATCTCTTGATGAACTACTCGTCAAGAAAGAACCTGAATAGCTGATAGGATTCCTTGTAATTCTTCTATTTTTATCAGCTTGTATCTTTTTGTACTTGTAATTATTATTTGTTGTACTTGTAATTTTTCTACTTCCCTCTGTAATCTTTACGAAGTTTAAAGGAAAATGTCAGCGAATGTACTTTACTCCATCAGTACTTAAAAAGATCCCAGAAAACAGTAAAAGGGACAAATATTTTATGAGTTCTTTTTATCCTTATGTTTTCATACTTAGCAATTTTCTTTTGTTGCTATGTCATAATCAAATAGGGGGAGATTGTTGATCCAAACCCTCAATGATTTGATAATGACTCTTTAAGAAACACTTAGTGAAAATTGTAAGTAGACACTATGTATCAGAGTTTCACTATCAAAGAAAAATACTAAGTCTGTTTAGTACCGCTGATAGGAACTCTTGCTCTTTAAATTACACATTCTACGAAACTGTTCATCAGCAAGCCCTGAGCCTGTTCAATCCTACTGATGATCGCTGATAAGTTTTGGTTGTTTACTTATGATCCCTGAAGACAAGTTTCACGTCAACCATGTTCTAAGCTGAAGTCGAAGATCAAGCCAAAGAACAAGCGACAAGTCTACTAATGAACTGATGCGGATATCAGCGAATCCAAGACTTGTCCACTCAACGTGAAGTTACAAGTAGAAGACTTCAGCGAACGCTGAACTTTGTCACTCACTAATAAAGAACTACTCAGCGAACGCTGATCATGAAGTTTCCTCTACAAGCAACGTTTGTCTTACCTCCTTGTATGCCCCCGTACATTCTGTCAGAATGGACATCCCTTTTGTCAAGATTCGTACAACCAACTCTGATTCTACACTGTTCATCATGCGGCTACTAGGTTGTCTACCAAAGTCAAAACATGCGACCAACCAGCTGCTGCCACGTGTAAAGTAATACTGTTGTGCATTTAATGCAAGCAGTATATAAGAAGAAACCCTACTTCAGAATTGAAGTGCTCGGCCATCTTCTTCTCTCCACTACTTTGTGTTATAATATTATACTTAATATTCTTATCTCCTTTCTTTCTTATTTCTAAGTGCAAGAAATCTTAGTGTTCTCTTAACTTGTTTAGATTAGGTTTAAATCCTTAATCTTGTTCCGCAACAAGTTGTAAATTGTTTGATAAATATCAATAAACAATTTAGAAAAGTAAAATCTGTGTGTTTGTATTAACCCCCCCCCCCCCCTTCTACAAACTTGTATAACCCTTTCGGGACCAACAGTTTTATTGTTTCTTAGATGGTTATTCAGGTTACAACCAAATTGCCATTGCACCAGAAGACCAAGAGAAAACCACCTTTACGTGCCCTTATGGCACTTTTGCTTTTAGAAGAATGCCTTTTGGACTTTGTAATGCTCCTGCTACTTTTCAAAGATGTATGATGTCTATTTTTTTAGATATGCTTGAACAATCCATGGAAGTCTTCATGGATGATTTTTCTGTCTATGGTACATCATATGATCTGTGTTTAGAAAACCTTGAAAAAAGTCTTAAAAGATGTGAAGAAACAGATTTGGTTTTAAACTGGGAAAAATGTCACTTTATGGTTAAAGAGGGCATTGTGTTAGGACATCTCATTTCCAGTAGAGGTATTGAGGTTGATAAGGCAAAATTGGAAGTAATTGCAAATTTGCCTGAACCAACCACTGTGAAAGGGATCAGAAGTTTTTTAGGACATGCAGGTTTTTACCGGAGGTTTATAAAAGATTTTTCCAAAATATCCAAACCTCTATGTTCACTACTACAGCATGACCATGCTTTCAACTTTGATGAAGAATGTAAAAAGGCTTTTAAAATCTTAAAGGAAGCATTGGTTACTGCTCCTGTAATAGTGGCACCTGATTGGTCCTTGCCTTTTGAAATCATGAGTGATGCAAGTGACTGAGCTGTTGGAGCTGTTTTAGGGCAAAAGAAGAATAAAGTTTTTCACTCCATTTATTATGCTAGTAAAACCCTCAACGAAGATCAAATCAATTACACCACCACTGAAAAAGAACTATTTGCCGTGGTTTTTGCTTTTGAAAAATTTAGATCATACTTGATGGGTGCCAAAGTAACTGTGCACACTGATCATGCTGCCATCAAGTATCTTATTTCCAAAAAAGATGCAAAACCCAGGTTAATCAGGTGGGTCTTGTTGTTACAAGAATTTGATTTAGAGATTGTTGATAGGAAGGGGATAAATAATCAAGTGGCTGACCACTTGTCAAGACTGAAAAAACAGGACACAAAAGAACACATAAGTGATATTTGTGAAGTTTTTCCAGATGAGAGAAATTTAGCTGTACAACATGCTGCATTACCTTGGTTTGTAGGTATTGTTAATTATTTAGCTTGTGGGATCATTCCAAAGGAACTTAATAAACATCAAAGAAAGAAACTTATCTGTGATTCTAGACAGTTCCTGTGGGATGATCCATATTTTTTTAAAATTTGTGCAGATCAGGTGATACGAAGGTGTATTCCAAAGGAAGAAGTGACATCCATCTTACATCATTGCCACACAGGACCATCTGGTGGTCATTTTAGTGGACAAAGGACAACTGCAAAAGTCCTGCAATCAGGATTTTTCTGGCCTACTTTAAATAATGATGCTCATAATTTTGCAAAAAGTTGTGGTGAGTGTCAGAGAAGTGGAAACATCTCTCAACGAAATGAGATGCCCTTAAATGGAATTTTAGAAGTAGAATTATTTGATGTTTGGGGCATTGACTTCATGGGACCTTTTCCACTGTCCAACAACTGTGCCTATATTCTGGTAGCTGTGGACTATGTGTCCAAATGGGTGGAGGCCATGGCCTGCCATGCCAGTGATGCTAAGACAGTTGTCAAATTTCTTCATAAGCATATATTCACTAGATTTGGTACACTTCGTGCCTTAATTAGTGACGAAGGCACTCACTTCCTTAACAATTTATTAGAGGAAGTCCTGGACAAATATAACATTCAGCACAGGGTGGCAACTGCCTATCACCCTCAAACTAATGGTTTGGCTGAATTGTCCAATAGGGAAATCAAGGGTATCTTATCTAAGGTAGTCAAGCCACACAGAAAAGATTGGGCCTCCAAGTTGGATGATGCCCTGTGGGCCTACCGGACTTCTTATAAAACCCCTATTGGTATGTCCCCCTATAAATTGGTTTTTGGAAAGGCCTGTCACCTACCTGTTAAACTAGAGCACAAAGCCTACTGGGCTATTAAGGAACTTAACATGAGTCTAGATGAAGCTGGAAGAAAAAGAACTCTACAACTTTGTGAACTAGAAGAACACAGGATTTTTTTTACGAAAATGCCAAACTTTACAAAGAAAATACCAAAAAATGGCATGACAAGAAAATAATTCCAAAAGAGTTCTTTGAGGGTCAGCAAGTTTTACTTTTTAATTCTAGACTTAGGTTATTTCCTGGAAAGTTGAATTCTAGGTGGACTGGACCGTATCAGATTGCAAAAGTCTATCCTTATGGTGTTATCGAATTAATTGATCCAGAAAAGGGAAGTACTTTCAAAGTGAATGGTCAAAGGGTGAAACCTTTCATCGAGCCTACTGCACTGATACAGCAACCTCTTGAGGTTGTTCATCTCCTGAATTAAGAAACCAGCCTGAGAGCTCTTGGATTTTTATAATCCAAGAGATTGTAAATTTCATTTTAAAAGAAAGAAAAAAAAAGATTTTCATTTTTTAGGAACAGTTTGTTATTTTAAAGAAAACGAAAAAGAACAAAAATAGAATAGGATGATTTCGAATGAGGAAAAATGATGAACCACATTTTAACGAAGAAAATGAAAATTTTTCGACCCATGGCCAAATTTTTTACAAATGGTTCTCTTAGGTATTCGAAAAAAGTGTAATTCAGACATGAACGATAAAATGATCACTCGATATTAAAACATTTCCGATCAATAGTCGAGTCACGATTCATTTTACCGTGGCCCAATTATGTTCTATTTGGAAATGATAGTTTCGGCTCAATCTCCAATTACTTGAAGAATCTTTCGGCCCATGTCTATTTCCAAGCCCATCTCAATTTTCGGCCCAACCCAACAAGAATTTTAAAACTGAATTATGGTTTGGTTTGGTGAACTAATCTAGTTTGGTTTTGACTAAACTAGGATTAGATTTTGTGAGTTTTAACAAGTACACTGTAGATTGTATCTCAGTGTCTAGAATATGAACAGTGCAGAAAGAAAAACTAGTACTTCATCGTACTGAACAAACCCAATCTCTCTATCTCCCTGCACTCGTCTCTCTCGACCACTCACGACAACCACATCATCGCCGACGCTGACTCCTGTCACTGTCGCCCACCAGACCTGCCACTTCTCTTCGGTTCCCAAGACTTCTCCATCATGCCCCTTCGTCTTGTCCCTTATATCCTCATGCCTCACCTGAAAATGGAAGCTCAAAACCCACCTACTACCTTCGATCATTCCACCGATCATCGACAGAAACTTCGAGCTCCGTCGTCGATTTTCTGCGCCACCTCCTTCACCATCTCTCACCTTCCACCCATCTTCGAGTCCGACGAAGACCGCTTCACTCACCAATATCGCTCCGATCAAAACCCTAAATGGAAAACCGAAACCCTAACACCTATTACCCCTTCGGTTTAGCTCCCGATGCCTCTCGATCGCAAAACCCATCACTCGATCACCCTTCTGTGGTCACTCGCGATTTTCTTGGACTCGGTGACGTGCCTGCTCAATTTCACCGAGCACCACCCGATGTTCAGAGATACCTCTTGGAGACTCAACGCGCCGCCGCGTCATCGCCACCACCAGGGTTTCCGATCGCAAGGTATGGCTCTCAAAACTCTCAACCCCGACCAACTCCGATCCCCTCTACACCTTTTGCATTGGCGGTAGTCCTAGACTCGAATGGAGACCCGATTTTGTACCGACCGTCGGCATTCCGCCCGGTCCGGCGACAACCGAGACTGAATCTCGAATACCCTCCAATCGCGCCTACGGCTGTTCTCGTCGATCACCGAAGTAATGTTCCCACACCCTCGATCATTTCCCCTAGACCCACCTTACCACCACCACAAGCAACCAATGTAACCACCACTGCCATCACACCCACTTCCTCGCCGAACCCCATTTCCATTGCACCACCACTCACCTCACCTACCCTCACTAGTACCGTACCCACTGCCCAACCTAAACCCCCAATCCAATACACACGTCGGAGTAAAACACTAGCTACTCCTAGTGTTACACCTATAAAAAGAGGAAAATAGATGATGCGGGTATAGCCACCACAGAGAGGGAAGAAGGATAAATTAGCGATTCAAGTGATGATTCGGAGAATAACGAGCACACTGTGGTACTCCCACATTCGGCCACAACACAGGAAAAGGGTAAAAACCAAGTGGGTAACATTTCTAAACTCAATCATACTTACATGCATATGTTTAGTTGTCATGAGGCTTTGATTCGTCATAAATCTTTTGCACATAAACTAGGTCAATCTCTAGAAGAATTTCATCATCGCATTTTACTTGCACACCCACACTTTCAACACACGATCACCAAATTGGGATGGGAGCTACTTTGTAGTGTGCCTAGTCCTTACAACATAGATTGGGTACGTGATTTCTATTCTGAACTTTCGGTCACTAATGGAATAGAAATCACTGTCCGACAAACTCAATTTGCTTTTCTGCTTATTATATTAATAAAGTTTTGGGATTGCTGCCACCCCATACTCATCTGAGTTTTGGAGGCTTTGTAATCATGCGACTGATTCTGAATTGGAGGCAGTCCTCAAAAGGATTGCTCATGAAGGGTCAGACTGGCATTTTCAAGGAACCACACGTACTTTACGGACTCACTGTCTAAAACCAGAAGCAAATGTATGGTTTTATTTTTTAAGACACATGTTTCCTACCTCGCATGACACTAGCCTATGCATGGTTAGAGTTTTCATTCTGTACTGTATTATGGAGGGTCATAAATTTGATGTCGGCCGGCTCATCTCCAACAACATCCTTGGAGGTGCGGATAGGGCTAATGCAAGAATGCCACATCCCACCATAATACAATCTCTCATGACTCAAGCCAAGGTACCCATTTTATCTACTGACCACTTCTTGAAAGATAAGTTGGTCATGGATAAAATGAACGTGGACAGGTTGTTACGTAACAACACGTACTTCTAACCGAAGAGCGAAAGTGACAGCCTAGCTTCCTTAGAGGCAACCCTTCGCTCCTTTAAAAAGGAAATTAGGGCGGCACTAAGAGAGCAACAACGCTTTATCACCGCACAGATCACTAGCATCCCCGAGGACCACTGGAGCACCTTGAAGAAATAGAGGAGAGAGGACAGGGAAGAAAGAACTGTATGGCTGGTATATGAGAAAGCAAAGGATGATGCCATGCGGTTGATTTGGAGTAAAGAACACCCGGAGATTCTGAAGACACTACCCCCGTTCCCCATGCAGTTATTGTGGCAGCCTGTTGGGCAGCACCCTACTCACTCCGAGTAGGCCATGTTCCTTCTTATCACCCTTGTTATTTTCAGCTTTATATTTCATGCCTAGTGTTAGTTTTAATTTTAAAGTATGGGAATTCTTTTGTTGCCATTTGTGGAAGGTGTTATTTCTAGTATTTTCATGTGATCATGCAATTCATGCACACGTATCACATGCAAGAATTAGTGCTCTTTTTATTTAGTTGTTCCATAGACTCGACTAATTTCTTTGTTTTCTTAATTTCATTCTTTTCACACATCACTATAACTAGCCGTCCAACTTTTTGCTCTCACCAATTTTTGTTGGAAAAATATTTTTTTGCGCACACCATATACTGATACACAAATCTTACCAACAATTGGTTCGATTCCTTCAATGTTCAATGAGGACATTGAACCCTTCAAAGTTTTGGGGAGGAGATATGGTTATTGTTCATACCATATCATTTTGCACATATCTTCATGCATACCCACATACACACTCAAAAATTTAAAAATGCACAAAACAGGAAAACACATACACACTCAAAAAGAGCAAAGCTCTACATATGTTTTCCGTGCATACTTGTCAAGTGTCAAAGACACTTAAAGGACCAATGTGTCCGAATGCAATTCCTCAAAATGAGAAGATGGCAAATATTGCCATATGTGAAAAGTGGTACAAAGGCAATCGCCAAACCATTTAAATCATGTGCAATTTTTTTTCCAATTAGACATTTAGTTGTTCGGCTAGCTTATGGTTGATGTGTTTCAAAGAGTGAGTTGAGGGATATTGAATTATAAAGGGCTATTTTTTCTCAACTAAGCAGAAGTTAGTAACAATTTCGTTGTGTTGATACAAATGCATGTTTGTGGGATTCTTGAGAATTTAGTAAAATCTTCACTTTCCATATTCACACAACATTGTTTCACTCAAAAATTGTGTTTTTAATAAAGTTGCTTGAGGACAAGCAACAATTCGAATTTGCGGTTGTGATAGGGTTATTTATTTAACCCTATTTTAGCTATATAATTCCAATTTTTGAGCCATTTTGTCATCCCATTAAGTCAGTTATAGCTAATTATAGTAGCTTTTACGTAAAATAAACAATTCGTGCCTTTGAGTATAAAGTTGGCCAAAAACTTATTAAAATGCATGAAAATCATCCAAAAGCGCTTATTTTATACTTTGTGTATTCCAGGATGCGAAGAGACGGTCGATTGGAGCTCTTAATTTAAGAAGATTGCGGATATCAATAATTTTTTTGGAACGAAACCGAAGACTCCATTTTTTGAAGACCGGGCTTAAGTTTTGTGGACTCTCTCGTTTGGACCAATTTTTGGATGAACAATTGGGCCGGCCGTATACCTCTACTTTGGGCCGAAGACATATGCATGCAAACTACATTTTGGATCTTGGATCGATTTCTTGGATGGGCCTCAAGAGCCGGCCTTATGCTTCTCGGCCCATGGATCTCTTGATCCATGGGTATAACCCATGGGTTGCCTCCTTCTCCAAGACTTATTGTTACTATATATATGCATGCTATGTAACTTAACAAAAACACCTCTTGCTACCTTAGTTTCTTAGTTTTAGTTAGTTGTTAGCCATATTAGTGAGCTTAGAGCCGGTTTTTAAAACCGTGGCTCTTGCTCACGGTTCGAACCATTTGGGTTCAACCTTGGTTCGGTTTGATTACGTTATTGAAGGCTCCCGTTTTGTCACTCGTTGGTTACTTGCTTACATATCTTATAATCTCATTTTATTGCTTTAATCGCATTACTCATCTCCTTGCTTACGGTTTCATTTTGCAACTTATAATCTCGCTACTAACCATCTTAATTGCTTTCGTATACTCTTGCTACATTTCGAACATCATTTAATTGCTCACGGTTGTATTAACTTACTCTTAATCTTACTAGTCTCGTTACTTATGGTTTTCATAATCCCGTTGTCTTCCATTTCGTTACTTGCTTTCGATTATAGTTTGTTAACTTGTTGTTAATCTCGCTTTATTTTAATACTTACGTTTTTTAATTACTTGTTACCATCACTTTTCTCTTCCCTTAAACTCATAGTTTAGTTGGTTAATTATTGCTAATCTCGCTTTATAATTCAAGTTTATTTATTGTTCAATGCAAGTAGTTCTAATCACCTCATCGTTAGTTGTTAAAGATGCCTTTCATTTCAAGTTTTACATTTAAAACAAGACTTTCCACTTAAATTCTAAGTTGTCGTTAACTTCTCATTAGATAAACTCGTCGTTACTTGCATAACAAGTTACATCTTTTTAGTATTATTCATGCATTGTCCATCTCCATTATTTGCTTTCCAAATTTATTCATCATTTATAATTAGAAACCGAACGATGATGGGCTAAGCGTCCTAGTTCGGGGTATAAAGTGAAGTTGGGATCGGGACTAATAATTAAAGCTCTACATATGTTTTCCGTGCATACTTGTCAAGTGTCAAAGACACTTAAAGGACCAATGTGTCCGAATGCAATTCCTCAAAATGAGAAGATGGCAAATATTGCCATATGTGAAAAGTGGTACAAAGGCAATCGCCAAACCATTTAAATCATGTGCAATTTTTTTTCCAATTAGACATTTAGTTGTTCGGCTAGCTTATGGTTGATGTGTTTCAAAGAGTGAGTTGAGGGATATTGAATTATAAAGGGCTATTTTTTCTCAACTAAGCAGAAGTTAGTAACAATTTCGTTGTGTTGATACAAATGCATGTTTGTGGGATTCTTGAGAATTTAGTAAAATCTTCACTTTCCATATTCACACAACATTGTTTCACTCAAAAATTGTGTTTTTAATAAAGTTGCTTGAGGACAAGCAACAATTCGAATTTGCGGTTGTGATAGGGTTATTTATTTAACCCTATTTTAGCTATATAATTCCAATTTTTGAGCCATTTTGTCATCCCATTAAGTCAGTTATAGCTAATTATAGTAGCTTTTACGTAAAATAAACAATTCGTGCCTTTGAGTATAAAGTTGGCCAAAAACTTATTAAAATGCATGAAAATCATCCAAAAGCGCTTATTTTATACTTTGTGTATTCCAGGATGCGAAGAGACGGTCGATTGGAGCTCTTAATTTAAGAAGATTGCGGATATCAATAATTTTTTTGGAACGAAACCGAAGACTCCATTTTTTGAAGACCGGGCTTAAGTTTTGTGGACTCTCTCGTTTGGACCAATTTTTGGATGAACAATTGGGCCGGCCGTATACCTCTACTTTGGGCCGAAGACATATGCATGCAAACTACATTTTGGATCTTGGATCGATTTCTTGGATGGGCCTCAAGAGCCGGCCTTATGCTTCTCGGCCCATGGATCTCTTGATCCATGGGTATAACCCATGGGTTGCCTCCTTCTCCAAGACTTATTGTTACTATATATATGCATGCTATGTAACTTAACAAAAACACCTCTTGCTACCTTAGTTTCTTAGTTTTAGTTAGTTGTTAGCCATATTAGTGAGCTTAGAGCCGGTTTTTAAAACCGTGGCTCTTGCTCACGGTTCGAACCATTTGGGTTCAACCTTGGTTCGGTTTGATTACGTTATTGAAGGCTCCCGTTTTGTCACTCGTTGGTTACTTGCTTACATATCTTATAATCTCATTTTATTGCTTTAATCGCATTACTCATCTCCTTGCTTACGGTTTCATTTTGCAACTTATAATCTCGCTACTAACCATCTTAATTGCTTTCGTATACTCTTGCTACATTTCGAACATCATTTAATTGCTCACGGTTGTATTAACTTACTCTTAATCTTACTAGTCTCGTTACTTATGGTTTTCATAATCCCGTTGTCTTCCATTTCGTTACTTGCTTTCGATTATAGTTTGTTAACTTGTTGTTAATCTCGCTTTATTTTAATACTTACGTTTTTTAATTACTTGTTACCATCGCTTTTCTCTTCCCTTAAACTCATAGTTTAGTTGGTTAATTATTGCTAATCTCGCTTTATAATTCAAGTTTATTTATTGTTCAATGCAAGTAGTTCTAATCACCTCATCGTTAGTTGTTAAAGATGCCTTTCATTTCAAGTTTTACATTTAAAACAAGACTTTCCACTTAAATTCTAAGTTGTCGTTAACTTCTCATTAGATAAACTCGTCGTTACTTGCATAACAAGTTACATCTTTTTAGTATTATTCATGCATTGTCCATCTCCATTATTTGCTTTCCAAATTTATTCATCATTTATAATTAGAAACCGAACGATGATGGGCTAAGCGTCCTAGTTCGGGGTATAAAGTGAAGTTGGGATCGAGACTAATAATTAAATTGAAAGGTGTCGCGTATGGCATGATTGTCCAAGGTTATTTAAATCAAGGTTATATTTTGTGGTGTATCACAATTGACCAATTGACAGCCGATTCGTTGTATCATGAAATAGTCGACACTTGAGATAACCAAGGAATGCCGTCTCATCGTTATATTTAATTATTATTATCATCCCAACGGAACTTTATACCTTGTGCTTCTTATTATAACTGATTTCTGTCATTAGTTGTTAATCAAACATCCAAAATATTGTTTTCGAATTTGCCATCTGAAACTCGCTTTTACGAACTGGACTTTTAAAGAGAAACTTTTCCACGCTTCCCTGTGGGTTCGATATCCGGTACTTTTGTACCATTATTACTTGTTTTGAGACGATAATAGACTAAGATGTATACTTGCGTCAAGGTTTATTTATTATCATTTTTAAAGGATATAGTTTAATAAACAATACGTTTTTGGCTATATAATTTAATAAGGGTACACAAAATACTCTCATCAACTAGGCATAACCCTTCAACGATAGGGCGTATACCAACGAATCATCACACTTTCGGTTAACCACCACTCTTACCCCAGAAAGTTCGCGTAGCATGAAAAAAATAAACGCCTCAGGCCAACTGTACCAATATCATCCACACATCTAGATTCATGATTTTAAAACGCGTCAAATCAAGGGTTTCACACACAATTCCACCTTCTTAAAAGAACGGATTCTACCGAAGTTAACGTCACAACAACATTAATTCCTCGTTAAAATAACGACGCTCAATTCACCAACTGATCACAAGATCAACCTTGAATATCACCTTAACCCGCAGTTAATATTCTCTTCAACAGATTACACACAATTCTACAATCACTTTCCTAACACAAAATACGTCTAAGGCAGATAACATTTTCTCACATTAATTATACTGACCACAATCCTTTGATAACAATCAATTCACACGCTTTTACCACAACGTCACTCCCATACTACTACCAAGTCTACTCCAATGGTCCTTCACCCCGAGCACTACATTCGACTACTTTCTTCCACTTCCTTCCCAAACATAAAACACGTTTCCAAAGAACGACTCACTAGAAGGTGCACACTCTTGACCAATCACACAAGCTAGTTTTCCTCAACGCTTAAACCAATCACATACACACCAGTCCTCTTTCTCACACTCCCACTAGAAGTTCATGCACCCGACGGTGATGTTCTGAAAACATTGCTTCCCACTTTCCGTGCCACTTGCCACACTTTCTACTTCTTGTCAACTCACTTATTCCAACCTATCGTCCCAATTACCTCAGGCTAGTATGGAACATTCCTCATCCAACATTGACCACTCCATACTCGCAATTTCAACGGTTACTATTCCTAACCAACAGTTTCACCACATCTAACCAAGTCAATCTGAAACAACACTCAATGCTCGAAGCGACCACACACTTCTCATTCCTCAAACGATATTAACCCACTCCTTTGCATTTCCTTTACATACAAGGATTAGCTCAACATTCCCAAAGATTTCGTATCTACTACGAAACATCATAAACTAACAAATCCAAAAGCACATAATTTCCTTCTTAGCTAGTCACCAACTGCCACCCCATTCTTTTATTCTCGAATAACAATACCACATGCCACTTAGACATCCATGCATCTCCACACATAATTTTGCCACATTTGAACAACTTATGAGCAACTCCTGAGCAAAGATCTCCATCTACGCTCATCCCATATCAACACTAGACCACCACTTAACCTCACAGCAACTCATTACCACCATGTCTCGCATGCTCACTAAGTATAAGTTACCACTGTTAATGCCAAAAATCATCCAGAAGGATAACTTAAGGTTGATTGTGGAGCTTAACAACTAAAGAATAGGAATCTTACGACAAACCGTGCGATAAAGACATAAAATGTAAAAGAGACAAAGATTTTTGGTGACGTGGAAAAAACCTCAACGAGGAAAAAACCCACGGACGACAATGATGATGTCGTCGCTGCATTATGGTCGCCAAACAGGGGCGATATCCTTGTGTTTCAGGTGTCGAAGTACAATGATTACAATACAAATGAAGTAAAGATTTGAAATGTAAAATAACAAGTGAATCGTGCGTAAGAAACTGGTGTGTCGTGTGTAAAAACTATGCGTCGTGCATCGTGAGTCGTGCGTCGTGAGCGAACTGTTGAGAGTTAATTCTTTGCTTCAAGTGTTTCTCTAAAATCAGATCTCCGCAAGTGAGGCTGTGATCTTCATATATATAGTCTTCATAGCTTTAATGGACCTTCATGAATGCGAGAATAACGGTTGCAACGGTCGCCGGAATTAAGGCTCATTAACTGTCTTCGTCGGTTACGGCCGTTGGTCATTAATGACATTAACCCTGCATTAAACAGTAAAAAACGTAACAGTAATATCATGCGTTAGTCGGTCGAGGTCGAGACGTTCTATACGACGGTCGAGGTCGAGAGTAAATTTGGTCTTAAACTTTGGTCAAAAGATAAAGTGCTATGATTTGTCTTTAGTATGGAAAAGTGTAATAAATGCTTTCAGTGTTTTGGTCGTGGTCAAGACTGGTGAAATTTTGCCCAAACAGTTTGCCCCCAAAATTTAAAAAATGGAGTGGCAAATTCAAGTTTCAAAAAGTTTTTAAATTTTGCTAGTCGGACGCCTAGGGTCGTGACACGTGTTAAAAATCTCTTCAGTTGCCTTGGAACTGGATCGGTCCAATTCCAACTAAAGAAGAAGTCGAAAAGGGGATAAGGTCGTGACGTCATGATGACGTACGATCGTGCCTAACAGCTGTGAGCGCCAGGTGTCGACGATCCGTCGAGTATTCGAAAAGGCAAGGGCACGTGTCGACCATCGAGAGGTTCGATCTGACACGGTCATTTACATAAATAGCGACCCACGATGGATCTTTTCCTTTTACGATTTCACGGAGTTTTTAGAAGAGATTTCTTCTCGATTTCTTATTGTTCAATACTTTCCAAACCTCCAAGAATCTTCGACCAAGTTAAGACTATCGAGGATTTAGAGCGCCTATATAAGGTACGATTCTCAGTCTTTTCTTAAAACTTTGAGAAACGTTTAGGTTTAGAAATGTCGATGGAACCTGTAAGTTCTATTCGAGATCTAAAGGATCTCGACGACCTTAGAATTCTGGCAAAAATATTTGCTGGGATTACATTGATTAGAGCAGGTCAGACTCGACCGAATATGTGTCCCGATAGGTTTGTCGTTATATATGAATACCCTTTTAAGATAGGTTTTGAATGGCCTTATTCGACTATGGCCAAGGCTTTTATGCAAGAGTTCGATTTAGCACCGGCCCAGTTAATGCCCCAATTCTGGAGGGTCATACAGGTGATCGAGCGTCTTACCAAAAATTGGGAATCTCCCATGAATGTACGTGACCTTCTCTTGGCATATCAAGTCAAGAGGGACAAATGTCATCGATATAGTCTGTTTTCTAGGTATAAGGGTGATCATACCTTAGTCTTAAAGACTGCTGTAAATGATCGTAAGTGGAAGACTAGGTACGCATTTGTGCGTAAGTCGACTCTCGACCCTGAGAGCGGCTGGATTAGGGCTGGCTGGAACACGTCAGGTGAGATTTTATTGCCTTTTATCGTACGTCGTATATTAATTTCAACTTATTTCTAACCTGCCTGCTATGTGTCGACAGATATTAAGTTTGAAGACGTAAAGCCCTACGCCAACTCTCAAGCGAAAGTCGACGCGTTCTTGGAGTTCAGCGTTGTCGAACGCTTGTTTGTCGTACGACAATTGGTGGACGACGATGACAAAGACTTAGTGTATCTAGGAGAGAAACATGTGGAGGAGGAGGAAGAAGAGGGGACATAGGAGAAAGAGGAAGAGTCGAGAGAAGAAGAGATGACCGGTAAGCGTACCTTCACATTTCTTTCTGTTTGACCATGATCTTTTTCTCTTATGTCTATCGTATAACGCTTCTCTTTCCTTTGTTTCCAGGAGAATCTAAGACAAAGGTGCCGACTATCTCTGCCAAGAGAGCAGCTCAACTTGAGCTTGCCCGCAAGGGCAAGGAAAAGAGGCAAAAGACCTCGACCACTGAGTCGGGGGTTTTACCGAAGACGAGGATGACGATTCCGAGGGAACCGTCTTCGAAGGTTGATGACTCGTCGAGAGTCATTACGCCTGAGAAGGCGAAGGTCGCATCGCCTATGAAGACGAAGACGTCTTCTAGTGCGATTGCTGCGACACCTATTAGTTCGGCGCCTCCGACGAAATCGGCGAAGTCCCCGTCCACCACGTCGATCCCTTCGACTGCCGACAAGGGCAAGGGTCACACGACGGGAGGCGCTAAGGTCACGAGGGTCAACTTTACGTTGCCATCGGACTTTATGGTCGATGATGTCCTAGTCGGGACGGATTTGTTTCCGCATCTGGGGAAATATTTGCTCCCTTCTTTCAGGGAGCATTTCGAGGGATTCCCAGTCGAGGAGACGGGATCCCATGTCGCCGAACTGGCGTTTCTGGTAAGTTTTTCTTTCAAAACTTGTGTTTCGATATTTTTAATCTTTGCCGAATGTCTATTGATACGTTTCCTTATGTTTTACAGGCGTTCCAATCTTCTCTCGCCTTGCGTGCTGAGACAGAGAAGATAAAGGATTTGGTGTCTTCCGCCCACGAGAGGGGGAACACAGCGTTGGACAGGGAGAAGGTTACCCTAGAACGTGAAGAGGGCATGTCTAAACGTCTCAACGAGGCCCTGAAAGAGTTAGAGGTCGTTGGTCGCGCAAAGGATGAGGTGAACCACCGTCTAACGCAGTCTTTGTCTATGATCGCCGACCAAAGGGAGGAGTTAGACAAGGTGAAGGGGTCCTTGGCCACGAAGGAGAAAGAGGCTGAGGATTCCATGTCCAAAGTAGCGAGTCTGGAGAAGGAAGTGAGGAAGCTCAAGGACGGGGTTGCGTCCACTTTTACCTTGGCTCGACTGACCGCACGGGCAGCGGTCATGCGGCAGCATCTGTCGAGGAAGAATCCTCTTGCGTCCGCGACTAACGAGCTAGCCTTCTTCTTGAAGGAGGTCGGGACCGAAAGGGACCTCGACTCTGATGACGAGAAAGAAGTCGAGGAGGAAGAGGTGGATGAGGTCTCCAAGGGTGAGGCTTCAGGCAAAGACACGACTGACACTACTCCTCAGGCCTAGGAAAGATCGTCTTCCTGTTATTTTTGCTTTTCTTGCTCGACCGTTGGTGGTCGAGCCATCTAATGTAACCGACGATTAGATAAATGAAATTTTATCTTGTGTATCACTCTGTTTTGTACGTCTTATAAGTAAATACAACATTAGTTGCGAAAGTCACTAAGCGTAGAATGGATAAGAAATCATGCTACTTAGGCATTTATTGCAATACAACGACCAAAACATAAGTCATACATTTAAATCATGTTGGCAAACTTAAGCACATGCGGTCGATACATTCATTCAGAACGTGCAAATTTTTCTAAGTTAAAAACTTAGACCGAGGGGTCGCTAGACCTTTCGATCGTACAACTAGATCGTACGACGTTCTTGAATCATACGTCCTTGTGATAGAATAATCAAGTCATAGACCTGATTGCGTGTATCGTGGGAAATAAGCTATCGTCGTGCGAGACTTGCGTGAGTGTACTAAAGTCGTACGATAGGCTTAGTAACTTATGACGTGCGATCTTGGGATAAAATAAGGTCAGAGATTGGTCGTTGGCTAGCTAACGACCCTCCGATGCTTAAGTCAGTAATCGTCGAAATGAATGAAAAGTGTGTGAGAAAAGGAAAAGACTTAGAAGAAATACCTTTTCAAATGTGTCGCATTCCAGCTATGTGGGACATCTTGATTGTCGAGGGTTTGGAGCCGATAGGCACCTTTACCCACGACTTCTGAGATACGATAAGGACCTTCCCATTTTGTGGAAAGTTTACCGGCGTTGAGCTCTTGAGTGCTTTGGAACCCTTGTCGGAGGACGTAGTCGCCTACTTGAAAGATTTTAATTTTAACATTCTTGTTGAAATGTCGTTCGACCACTTGTCTCTGTGATGCCATTCTGATCAACACTGATTCTCTGATCTCTTCGAGGGCATCAAGATCATAACTTAAATCGACCAGATTGTGGTCGACGGAAGTATGTCTTGAGGTTGGGAGCTGGACCTCGACCGGCAAAACTGCTTCACAGCCATAGACCAAAGAGAAAGGGGTTTGTCCTCTGGACGTGCAAGGCGTCGTGCAATTCGCCCACAGGACCGAAGGGAGTTCTTCGACCCACCTTCCCTTTGCGGCTTGCAACCTCTTCTTAATTGAAGCAATGATGGTCTTATTGCTCGACTCAACAAGTCCATTTTCCTAGGGATACCTGGGCGTCAAGGTCGTCAACTTGATGTTGCGGTCTTCACAGAACTGTCGAGTCCTGTTGCTTATGAATTGGGATCCATTGTCGCAGACAATTTCGGATGGAATCCCAAACCTGCATATGATGTTAGTCTGGATAAAAGACACGACTTCCTTGTCCCGAACTTGGGAAAAGGCAGCTGCTTCTACCCATTTGGAAAAATAATCCGTAAGCATAAGGAGAAATACCTTTTGCCCAGGGGCTGGTGGTAGCTTACCGACAATATCCATACCCCATCTCATGAAGGGCCATGGTATCAATGTCGAATGTAAAGGTTCGGAAGGTTTGTGGGATGTACCTGAATGTCGTTGACAAGGATCATAGTTCTGTACGTACCTAACGGCGTCTTGTCGCAGTGTTGGCCAAAAGTAGCCTTGTCGAGAGATACGATTAGCCAGACTGAAACCTCCTGAGTGATTGCCACACTCCCCATCGTGCATTTCTTGAAGGATCTTCTGAACTTGACTCTTACTGATGACGCATCTCAGGTTTAAGCCTGTCGATGATCGTCGATAGAGTCTATCTCCGATCACGACATACCTGGATGCCTTGAATCTGATCTTTCGAGCTTCCATCTTGTCTTCTAGGAGTTGGTCGTGCATAAGAAAATTTCTAACGTCGCACGACCAGTCATCTTCTTGCTCTTCGATCTCGACGACATCGTCATTTTCAATGGACGTCGTCGCTAGGTGGATTAAAGGAATACTGTCGAATATTGGTTCGACTAGAGCGGACCCAAGGTTTTCTAGAGCGTCGGCTTGAGTATTCTGATCTCTTGGAATTTGTTCAATAGAAAAAGATTTGAATTTTTCTGATTTTTCTTTTGCTACTTTTAGGTATGCTGTCATCTTTGAGTCTTTGGCTGCGAACTCTCCATTCATCTGATTCACGACTAAAAGAGAATCGCTTTTGACGTGCAGCGAGGTTGCCCCCGAGTTGCGGGCTATATCTATTCCCACAACCAGGGCTTCGTACTCGGCTTCGTTGTTGGTGGTCATGAAGTCGCATCGCACGGAATACACCACTTTGCCCCCCTGTGGCGACTTTAAGACGACGCCAAGTGCTGAACCCCTAATGTTGGATGACCCATCGACGTGTAAGGTCCAAGGTACGTCGTCGTGAGTCGCCATAGCAGACACCTCAAGCTCTGTTTCTTTCCCTAACTCAGGACTAAAGTCGGCGATAAAATCAGCTAGTGCTTGCGACTTGATCGATGTTCTGGGTTTGAAATCGATGTCGTAGCTGCTGAGATATATGCTCCATTTTGCCAATCGACCTGTCAACTCAGGTTTCCTCAAGACAGACTTAAGAGGATAGTTAGTCACGACAGTAATCGGCTGTGATTCGAAATAATGTCGCAATTTCTTTGCGGCTGTTACAAGCGACAAGAGTAATTTTTCCATTGAGGAATACCTGATTTCGGAGTCCAAGAGAGATTTACTTACATAATAGATTGGCAGTTGTTGCTTTTCATCTTCTCGCGTCAGGACGACGCTTACTGCATTAGGACTAACGGCCAGATACAGCTGCAAGACCTCATGGTCATCAGGCTTTGACAACAAAGGTGGCGACGTCATGTATTCCTTTAATTTTTGCAATGCTTGCTCATGGTCGTCGGTCCAGTCGAAGCCTTTATTTTTTCTGAGGACGTTATAGAATAAATGACATCTATCTGAGGATCGAGAGATAAACCTGTTCAGAGCAGCCACCCGACTAGTGAGCATTTGGACCTCTTTGAAATTTCTAGGAGATTTGATCTCGATGATAGCCTTGATCTGGACGGGGTTGGCTTCGATTCCTCGTCGAGTTACCATGTAACCCAGGAATTTCCCGGCGCTGACACCAAAGGAACACTACATCAGGTTGAGCTTCATGCTATATTTTCGGAGGATGTCGAACGACTGCCTCAGATGCTCGACGTGGTCGACTGCTTGCTTCGACTTGACGAGCATGTCGTCGATATAAACCTCCATCGTGTCGCCGAGATGATCTTTGAACATCTTATTTACCATACGCTGGTAGGTAGAACCTGCATTTTTTAGTCCGAAAGGCATAACCTTATAACAGTAAATACCTCGATCTGTCATGAACGCAGTTTTCTCCTGGTCCTCGACATGCATCAGGATCTGATTGTATCCAAAATAAGCATCCATGAACGTCAATAGTTTATGCCATGCTGTCGCGTCGACCATGGCGTCGATATGTGGTAATGGGAAAGGATCTTTTGGACAGGCTTTGTTGAGATCTGTAAAATCAATACAGACCCTCCATTTGCCATTTTTCTTTGCCACGACCACGACATTAGCAAGCCAATCGGGGTACTTTACTTCTCGAATTTTTCCTGTCTGGAGGAGGTTGTCGACCTCGTCATTTATCACCTTATTCCTTTCAGGAGCGAACTTCCGTCGCTTTTGCTTGATAGGCTTGAATGATGGATCGACATTGAGCTTATGGGAAATGATGCCAGGGTCTATACCGACCATATCTACGTGCGACCAGGCGAAACAATCGGCATGCTCCTGCAAAAAAGATATGAGCTCGCTTTTAACGCAGGGATTGAGGGACGACCCTACAAGGACTTTCTGATCAGGCTTGCCCTGGTCCAGGATGACTTCCTCCAGGCGATAATCATCAACCGTCTCAGGAACATCATGCGCATTCTCAAGCCGTTCATGCATATGGGCAATGATCTGCTCTTGGTTCCCATCACCTGCCATTTTCCTCAAAAAGAAAAGAAGGGAAACTCCAAGGAAACGTTAGTAGGACACACGTTTGTCGAAGATTTTCTCTAGATGGGGCCCTATGGTGGGCGCCAAACTGTTAATGCCAAAAATCGTCCAGAAGGATAACTTAAGGTTGATTGTGGAGCTTAACAACTAAAGAATAGGAATCTTACGACAAACCGTGCGATAAAGACAGAAAATGTAAAAGAGACAAAGATTTTTTGGTGACGCGGGAAAAACCTCAACGAGGAAAAAACCCGCGGACGACAATGATGATGTCGTCGCTGCACTATGGTCGCCAAACAGGGGCGATATCCTTGTGTTTCAGGTGTCGAAGTACAATGATTACAATACAAATGAAGTAAAGATTTGAAATGTAAAATAACAAGTGAATCGTGCGTAAGAAACTGGTGTGTCGTGTGTAAAAACTATGCGTCGTGCCGTGAGTCGTGCGTCGTGAGCGAACTGTTGAGAGTGAATTTCTTGCTTCGAGTGTTTCTCCAAAATTAGATCTCCGCAAGTGAGGTTGTGATCTTCGTATTTATAGTCTTCGTAGCTTTAATGGACCTTCATGAATGCGAGAATAACGGTTGCAACGGTCGCCGGAATTAAGGCTCATTAACTGTCTTCGTCGGTTACGGCCGTTGGTCATTAATGACATTAACCCTGCATTAAACAGTAAAAAACATAACAGTAATATCATGCGTTAGTCGGTCGAGGTCGAGACGTTCTATACGACGGTCAAGGTCGAGAGTAAATTTGGTCTTAAACTTTGGTCAAAAGATAAAGTGTCTATGATTTGTCTTTAGTATGGAAAAGTGTAATAAATGCTTTCAGTGTTTTAGTCGTGGTCAAGACTGGTGAAATTTTGCCCAAACAACCACCATCTTATCCACACAACCCCACACACCAGAGGTTCAATCCTCACGATCAATTGTGCGCACACTAGGCCATGCTTTCTCCATGCCAAACACAACATATATATGAAAGAGTTTGCGAAAACATTATGCAATAATTAGTTTCGCAAATCAATATTCACACACGTATAACTGGAATTCCTGCCCGGTCACACACACCCGCCCTTAAGAACAGACCTAGTCCGTTCGGATAATTCATATGGTACACACCCCCCATGTACATCACACCATGTATAAATAAGTCATATGCAATCACATAATAAACAAATATGCTTGTACGAGTAAACAAACAAGTACCGTTAAGCTTTGGTTTAGAAAAAAACTCACAACTTTGCCTTTCTCCACTCTAGATGAACCACAAATTATGACCGTGTACTTCACTCGACCGAGTCTTTATTCCTAACCGACTCTTCGGAATCCACTTGAGACATGCTCAAATAAATCAAACGATAAGAAGCTCCCTTGCAAACCAACATAGTCCACGTGTCCCACATGAGTTGTGCTAACTACTTCATTCATACACGACATATCAACCACATAGGAAGAATCACATATCCAACTATCAATTCTCCACCTTCAGGATACTCACAAAAAGGCGGTCCATCCTCTTGACAGATACACACCTATCCCAACCGACCTCTTATCTCCGCGCACATACCCGACAAAATTATCACACCAGGGCTAACCTTTCAAATTTCAAATCTCCCGACAACGAACTCAACACCCGTCGTTGACTTCAACATCAATGCCCGACAATTAGCCTAAATACAAGTTCACCTCGACTCCGGCTCCACGTCGATACCGTTTCATCCACATACCACAACTCTACTCTTCGAAGTATTTTGCCTAATTCGAAATTACCCGAGACACTCCCCCCGCCGTCAGCCACACGTCAACTTACCAACCAAGACCAAAGACTACCATCACACAAGCATCTCTAAAGTCAAAGACTGAGACTACAATTAGATGTCGCCCTCCCTAAACTGTGACACCAAGGTCACGAATCGACCATCGACGTCTCAACCGCATTTTCCACTCTCGGAACTCTGCACATTATTAAGCGCGATGTCTCTTACCACCTAGCGAGTTCATAGCCTTCATGCATGACAACACAATGATTAAATCGTTTTACACACTCGAAGTATTCTACAAAACAAGGTTTGATATGCATGACACGACACCTCTATAAAGAACAACCACACACACACACACACACCGATCTCAAGGATCGCTCACACGCCTCCCATGATATCTCGCAACCTTATCCATCAATAGAAAGTGCATTTACTGAAACTCTCTTCGTGCAAAATTTTAAAATACAGCAAAATCACCCACACTGGGATAGTCGACCGACTCTCACCCTCGCTGATATGTCAACAACGTGTTCATATCGTTTTCACCCATAAAACCATGCGATCAAATATTGTTAGGATTTTTACAACAACGTTTAACTCACTCGTAAAAGAAGTGAAATAATTCACTATTTCTCCAAGTTCGAAATTTATCACACCACGTAAATGAATTTATCTTTTCCTTCAAGCACACCCTTGCACACGCCAACTCATTTTCAAAACCAGAAACTTACGAGGCACACACACACACACATTTTGACATGAAGGACTTATGTAACTTGTTTGAAAATTTAATGCATGACTCGCTCTACATTGAAGGCTATTCGTCAAGCAAGGTCAACCGTTTACAGTTACAACAAATCAACGCCGACACCCTACTTCCAACCAAACCATCAGGTTCCTTACATTTGAAACAACCTTCGGTACCGGTACTTCCCCGCATACTTGGATGCTCCAACCTCACAGTTACTACCTGACTACTAATTTGTAAAATATACTGCTTCACTTCGACCCCGAAAAGGTTAACCAACACTAGTGTTACCAATCCATACATCTATCCTTTCTCAACAACCCTTGTCACTCTTCCACTAACTTAGAGAGTAAGGACACATCTCTACTATCCGATCCTTGAGTTGAAACTCTCAAGATCTCAATTCATCGACATCGGGAACTCCCAGAATAAAGACTCATCAGGGATTGGGAGCTCACCTCCAGCCTATTATTTTCCTTAAGAACCCTAAAGATTCTAATTCACACGGTCACTCACACCAAACATTCAAACACTACTCCTTCTAGATAGTGCCATCAATCACACCATGAATAATCTGCATAACACACTAAACCGTTGCCATCATAACAAGGTTAAAACTTTACACACTACTATTACTCTCCACGCACTAATCACCACACTCCACACACTACTATTATTCTCCACACTCAATCCACCACACTCCACACACTACTATTACGCTCCACACTCAATCCACCACACTCCACACACTACCAATATCAAAACAACGGTAATCAAGCACACCCATGCACCTGTAAATTCATAATGACATTGGCCAGATATGATTTGAATTTACCTTACATGAGAGTCCTCACTACCATCGTCCTAACTTCTCAGTGGTTAAGGTCTCCCGTAAAGGCTTCCTATATCTCAGTTGTGTCCTCCTACTCCACAGTTTAAGTTTAGGCCCATCCGGTCACCTAAATCCCTTAAACTAACGCTCTGATACCAACTGTAACAACCCACACCAAACTATCAAGCCAGAAGCTACCTCTTTAATTCAAAATGCCATAAACAGCTCATCATAGTCACACTATCAAGATTACAGACTGTGTTTGCGGAAATAACCCTAACTACAGCTGAGAATATAACTACAAAATAAAAGGGAAGTCTTCTACTCCTTCTATACGCAAGCTCCGACTCTCGACTTGCCAAACCTCTAACTGAGCCCTTGGCTACCTGCTTACCTGAAATGTTTTAGTTTTGAAAAGCGAGGGTTAGACCATGAGGTCTAGTGAGTTCCCTCCACACCAGGCCACACCATAAATATCACAATTTATAAAACAGTTATGAAAGAGTTTATACAAAATCATAACGAGCACACTTATCATGATATGCACACACTGACACATGCTAATGGCTCACACACGCTAAGGTCACACACACCGTGACAGCGTAAAAGGGCACATACCGCCCATATATGAAACTAATTCATATATATATAGAGAGAGAGATATAATGGGACACCCCCCCCCCCCATTTCACACCATAGCCATAGCATGTTTACACACAATCAAATTATCCATTCCGCCACACACACACTCTTCGCTTCGTAAATAAAAGCAGTTGAAAAGCACGCAGTTAGATACATGTATCAACAATCACACTTGTATAAAATTTAGGTTTAGAAAGACTCACCTGAAGTACTTGCTAGGAATTCCTTACTCGCAACCAATTGTCTTTACTCGCACCTACATTAGGACCCAACACACATTACCCGGTAAGACTCTGACACACTCGAATTTTTACTACTTGAAAAGTCTTAGCTGGAAAATACCGGATCCTAAGTCTCGGACTCAAAAATTAAATTCCGGATCCTTTGGACTCCGGATCCTCTCGGTCCAAACTACATTTTGGATCCATTGGTTATAAAACCCAAATTCCGGTTATTCATAAATAGGCCCAAATTCCGGTTCTCATTTATTAATTTTAAATACCGGAGCTTGCTACAAGGCCCAAAGCCATACCGGATCTAATTATGGATTCTGGAACTAACCTTCCAATTCTACGGCCCAACACGCTAAACTCTGGTTCCTTGTGGAACACCGGATCCCCTTCGGCCCATTTTAATTCTGGATCATATAAACAATTCCGGATCCATATAAGCAATTCCGGATCCATATAAGCAATTCCGGATCTTACGGTTCTGGATTGTACAAACTCCGGACAACGATACTGGATCTTAACTCCCGGACTAAAAAATCCGATGCGATACAGATTAATATTAGGGCCAGGGATTAACCCATTTCAATCGATTAATCAGTCTCAATCCCAACAAGATGATTATTCTAACTCTATATTGATTATCGGATTCTTTTAAACACCATTTTTAAACTCTTAAACAAAGAACCCTCAAACCACCCAATCAATCCAGCAGAACTCCAAAAATAAGGATTGAGATTAAGGATTACTTGCTAAAACAATGTAGAATCAGATTCCACTTCTCTTTCCTCTTCCAAATTTGATGATTGATGAATTTCTTCTCCAATGCACTTGAACAATTCTTTCCCTACTCTCTCTCTAAGCCGCCACTCACACACAAAAGAAATTCTCTTAGGGTTTTGAGCCTGATTTGATGTTTAAATATCTTCCATCCAATTTACAAATCAGACCCTCACATTTTAGACTTCACACTTTTCACCCCAAAAATAAATCTTTAATCTTAAACAGAACACGGTTATTACATAGTGTGTGCCCCGCGCGTTGTGCGGTAGCGAGTAATATTTTAAGGAATTGCTTGATCGCATTAAGATAAAACGTAATTCATCGGTTAATACTAATGAAATACGATTTAAAACGAAAAATGCAATTCCATAAGTGGTTCATTTTCATTTACTGATTACCATTTGTTGTTAAGAATAAATTGAGATTTATTGGTAATAATTTTGTTGTTATATTGTTTAGAACTCAAACAACACACCAAACATATTGTTGTTACGAATGGTTTGAAGAGTTTTTTTCCCCCAAAAAGGGTTGACTAAACTTAGTGAACTCTATGAGTTTCCACAAATTAAACATGTATCCCTCTCTTGTTGTCAATATATGTTAACATGTTTCATAAAAATGTTAATCTTCTTATCAGTGTGAGATTACCAAACTCATTTCAAATTTATATACAACTTTCCTTCATCATTTCTTGTAGTCCATTTCATTCTCCAATTTAGCATTCCCTCATCAATGTGGAATGACTAAAATAATACCACAATGCAAGATTTAAGAATAAAAAATCTTACAATGTCACTCCAAATACCCTTGGTTATTTCTTTTATACATATAAATAAAGAAAGATAGAAAATGTAAATATTTTTCTATCTTATATATATATATATTATATAAATATTTATGTTATCTTTTGTAAAATATCTATTGAGATATTAGTCAAAAGACGTTTCACAATGGTACCTCAAATTATTTTGGTTATTTCTTATATATATAGATAGATTGTTTTATTCAATATTGAAAATTCTAAAATCTAATGGCTTTTGGGTCGTACCTTATTGTTAGGACCATAAATGTCTTACACATTAGAAAGATATATAAATAATTATATAGAGCTTAATTAGATTAATTAGTTATTGTAAAAGTCTTATTTGTGTTAAATGGGCTTAGTTTAGATTGATGGGCCATGGGCCTCTGTGCTTAAAGCCTTAGTATATAAGGCTTTCCTTAACCCAGTTTTAGGTTAGCGATTCTTTAGCAATTGATTAGCCATTCCTAGAGATTCATTAGAGCTTAATTCATTAGAGAGAGATAGTTGAGATTTTATTCAAACCTTTGTAACTATCTTGAATCATGAATATGAGAGGGATGACAAGTTGAAATCATTAATTGTTCTTGTTATTTATGAGAGGGATGACAAGTTGAAAACTCATTGAATCGTTGTTACCTGATCAATCTAGGACTCACAATTGGTATCAGAGCAGAATCGGTGATTTGAAGAATAGAATAAATCGAACGAAAGCAAGAAAACAAAGAATTTTCGTATTGAAGTTTTCTGGAAAACGCAGCGATCCGTCTTGCCTATTCCCGGAGATTGAACCGTCGGATCGTCACGATTTTTGGACAGTAGCTCCACGACATTCCGTTTTACATTCTGAACGTCCAAAAGGCTCCCAGATTATTTTCGAAATACAGCAGTTTTTTATTGAAGAAAATCGTTCTTCAATCGGGTTTGCAAAGTTCTTTCGCTGTTTTTATTAATTCGTTTGTTTGATCTCAATTGTTTACTCGCGTTTATCTGCGTTTACATCAACTCTCAAAGGTATTAATTTTTCATCTTAAAAATCAATTCTTGAGTTTTTGGTGTTCTAAAGTTTTAGTGGTGATTATTGAAAAATAGGATATGTTTTGCTTAGAAATCGATTTGGGTATGTTGGTTTTTGTGTTTTTTGTCAAAATCTAACCCTACATGAGTGAAATCAAGCAATCCTATCGAAATCCGATCCGAATTTCTCAACCAGCCGCAGTGTCCGGACGTTCCCATTGTTTCCGGGTAAATTTACTATTTCTCACCACCTTTCCGGACAAAACTTTATTTTACCCGGATAACACAATTTTTTCCGGATAGAATAAAGTGTCCGGGTAACAATCTCACTTTCCGGCAACAATCTCACTTTCCGGATGAGATTTTTGTTTTGACTTAGCCGTGATATTTGACCAAAATTGCAAGTGCGTTTGACCATTTTTCTTGTGCTTTCCGTTTCATCCACGCAGCACACACACGTCATCATAATACATTAATATATTTTTAGTTGACAATTTTTTGTTTTGTTTGTTTTTGCTTGGTTTACTTTTCACCCGGTAAGTTCACTTGATTTTAATTTTATCCGGGAATCATCTCTGTCCGGAAACTACATCTCATCCGGTAAGTCACAACTTGTTGTCCGGTAAGAATCTCAACCATCCGGTAAGTGCTATTTTGTGCGAGAACTTCATCACCCGGTAAGTCACATCATCTTTTATAAGGTAAGTTGTGTTTTGGTAAGTGTTGATTGGTAAGTTCTCGACGTTACCCGAGTTACCGCACGTCTCGTGATTAAAAGTGTTAACGAAAGTTGCGATTTTTCTTAACGATTGATTTGCAATTTATTAAGACGTGTTTTTGAGCTTATTTTCTTCGTTATTGATCTAACTTAGTTTGTTTATCTTGCAGATTTCACTATCGAAGAGTGATTTCGTTCGTTCGAATTCGATAATAATCAGATTTTTAATTTTTGGAAACGAATTTATTTTTAGATTTGTTTTTCAAATCTAATTTTTGATTTTCTTCCGCAAGTTTTATTCTTCAAAATAACACCGATCAACGATCAAAATTTTCAGGTAACAATGTCGAAATATTGTGACCGTCATGAGTGTAAAGACTATATAAGAATGTATGAAAGGAATATCAAGCTAGCAGATGAAGCAATCAGCAAGAATAACACAACTCTGAAGGAACTGAGATTTCAAGCAATTGAAAGTTCTGAGAAGCTTGCTAAATCTGAAGAAAAGGCGACAGCATTAGAGTCTGAAAACACTGAGCTGAAAAAGAAGCTGACTGATTTATCATCACGAGATGATACCAAGGAGACTGAGAAATAGCAAGCAAGACTACATGAAAAGAATATCAAGCGATCTGATGATTTGTGCAACAAGTACATCAAAGAACTGAAGGAACTGAAATCTCAAATCTGGAACAGTTCTGAGAAGCTGGCTGAAGAAGAAGAGAAAGGTAAACTCCTGAACTGTGAAAACCTTGAGCTCAAAAGTAAACTAATTATTTTTGAAAAGGAGAAAGAAAGTTTTGAAAAAGAAAAACAATTGCTTATACAAAAGCAATCTGGTAATTTAACCAAATCTCTTGAAGAGAAGAAGAGTCTTTAGCTTATGTGTCTAAAACTTTCAAAACAAATCTCCGACTTTGAAAAAGTTTTGATTTTAGAAAGAGAAAAGTTTGAAACTGAACGCAAATCTTTTTCTAAAAAGAATGGAGAACTTTCTTTGAAAACATCCGATTTGGAGAAAGAATTAGACATTCTAAGCAAAGAGACTGAGAAAAAGAAAGTTGAAGGTTTTAGATAAAAATGTTTGAAAGATGATTTTGCAATCGAAAGAAAGATCTTTCAAACTGAGATTTCTAAACTTACACAGAGATTATCTGGATTAGCAACCGAGATATTGAAGGAACAAATGGTTAAATCTAATTTACAAAAGAAATTTGATTTAATTCTCAAAGAACGAAATGATTTATCCGTTAAAGTCACGAAACTTGAAGAAAGCAAGTACAAAGGTGTTAAACCTTCTTATGCTTCAAGTTCAATTTCTACAAATCGTTCTTCAAAGAATTTTGTCAAATCAAATGAATTTTCAAAAGATCAGATTCGACCTTCCAATCTTTTCTATAATTCCCGTGTTGATAAGAAAGATAATCAAATTTTCAAGAAAGTAAACATGGTTTGGAGAGTTAAAGGATCCTCTCCTACTCCAAAGTCATTCGTCGATGTTAAGAGTGACAAGAACAACAAAGCTTTTCACGCTAAACCTTTTGTGAAAACTGATCGAGTTTACTCTTTCAACAAACTGATCAGCTTATCTACACAGAAGCTGTGTTGCTCTTATTGTGGAACAAGTGACTTTGTGAAGAAAGACCATGCTAAGTATTGGTATGGTACTTATAGTATCCCAGGTCCTCATAGGGCATCTAACCAACAAGGATCCATCAAAAGATGGATACCAAAATCCTACTAATTTTTTTTACAGGAATGATGTCATGTGTGCTTTGGTCAGAACATTCTTTTCACATGACTGCATCAAAAGGTTATGCCAATTTTGAGGGGGAGTACTATCTCATGAAAGGTAAGTGACTTCAACTGAATTCAAAGACCGTGGTAATTCATTCTGAATAACTTACTTGTGTTTGTTATTCTCCAATTTTAAATTCCATGATTACCACGTGTCAATTTTTCTTGACTTAGTTATTTCCATGTCTCACATATTTGTTGATTTTTCGATGGCAATACACTCGTTTGAATTCCTAGTTTTCTAAGTTCGCTATTTCTTGCAAATGATTCCATTCTTATCTTATCTAATAATTGTGACTTGCTCTTCACAATTAAACTTTCTGATCATTGTCTCATTTTTGCAAACACTGTACTTACTGAGTCAATCTGTTTAGCGCTTGATTTTGTTTCTTGAAATTCTATATTTCAAATGATTTTTTATGACTTCTGATCATCTCAGATCAGGACTCGGACTTAAATGTTTTGACTTCTAAACATTTCAGTTTAGAACTCGTATTTAAATGTGTACTTCACTATTTTTCGAAACTGATTTACTCGATGCATGAAAGGAGTGTTAGGAATTACATCGTTTCTATGGTCTATCCAGAACCGGAAGGACCTACCCAAGAAACACATCCCTTATAGACTACAGTGAGGGGTCTAGATTGATAGATGAGTTTGGAGAGAAAAGAATATGGTGAGGCTGTGACAGGACTTAAAAGAATTATTGGTCCTTACCAAACCGAGTCAGTTATCCGGGTAACCACACAATCTATTCATTCTCGTTCTTTGGAGATGAATATTGAAACAGACATGGACCTAGTGTCGATAACTCGTGTCACCCCACCCAGCCACTCAAGTATCTCACAAAAGATGCTTGTTTCATATATTCACGGAGATTTAGCACATAATCTATCTATTCCTCACTCGGAGGTCTTAAATATTGAAAAAGGAAGACATCAGCTCCGGTCTCCGAACTTCATATTCTCATCACTGAGTCTATTGATTTTTAACTTGCGTCCCAAGTTAAATCAACATTTGAGCCTAACTGATATAATTTATTTCTTTCACACATGCACGAGTCTTTGTGATTCCACTCGCATATCTTCGTGATATTGCCGGAACAGTTTGAGAAGTTAATTTTTAAAATTTTCTTCAGTGATAACTGGAAGTCCTATCAGAGATACCCTGTTGCAAACTCTGAACATAGGCCACACAGTTATTTTAATTGTTGTGATAACAGTTACTTTTGTGTTTCTGTGTTAGATATTTACCCCGTTCTGGTTACTACGATGTTTTGTCTGGATTTTTTGCTACTCGTCACTATTGTCTTTGAACGTGCATGATGCTCCGGATGCTCCTACTCATCATGAGGGGGAGAAAGAGTACAGATTCAAAGACACCGAATATCAAGTTGAGGGGGAGCTAGCAAAAGCCGAGGGGGAGTAAAGAAGTCCCCATGCAAAAGACGAGGGGGAGTAACTGTTGACCGACCGAATTTTAATCGAATGATTGATCTGTTCCGAGATCCAAAGAGCTCAAAGTGCATACAAGTGATCAATTCTTCTCATCGTTTATCAAGTGGTGTTCACTACAATTCAGTATTTCCTCCATCAAGCATACTGGTTCTACAAGTTATTTTAAAGCTGAAAGCAAATTCAAGAGCTTTATTCAAGGGGGAGCGCTGAAAGTCATGAAGACAAGCAACACCGAAGTGTTTCAAATATTCAAAAGGAAGAGAAGATCAAGACCTGAAGGTTTCAAGACCGATTTTTATTTATATATCTTTAGGGGGAGATTGTTAGGACCATAAATGTCCTACACATTAGAAAGATATATAAATAATTATATATAGCTTAATTAGATTAATTAATTATTGTAAAAGCCTTATTTGTGTTAAATGTGCTTAGTTTAGATTGATGGGCCATGGCCTGTGTGCTTAAAGCCTTGGTATATAAGGCTTTCCTTAACCTAGTTTTAGGTTAGCGATTCTTTAGCAATTGATTAGCCATTCCTAGAGATTCATTAGAGCTTAATTCATTAGAGAGAGATAGTTGAGATTTTCATTCAAACCTTTGTAACTATCTTGAATCATGAATATGAGAGGGATGACAAGTTGAAATCATTAATTGTTCTTGTTATTTCTCATTGAATCGTTGTTACCTGATCAATCTAGGACTCACACTTATTGATTGTTTAAATGTTTAACTATTACATGAAATTTTTGTCATGTAAATTAAAAATAACTATTTAATCCAAAAATGGATCAAACTTTGTATGAACGATCAAACCATATCTTATCCTTTATATAGCCACTCACACTTCCAACTTTTCACTTTTGTCACCAATGTGGGACAATGAAGAATCAACCACAATTCACCATTGATGAATACTTGATTCTCATGATGCCACCTCATTACTCTTGGATATGAAATGTTTAACTATTACATGAAATGTTTTGTCATGTAAATAAAAAATATCTATTTAACCCAAAAATGGATCAAATTTTGTATGAACCTTCAAGCCATATCCTATCCTTTATATAGCCACTCACATTTCCAACTTTTCACCTTTGTCACCAATGTGGGACAATGAAGAATCAACCACAATTCACCATTTGATGAATACTTGATTCTCATGATGCCACCTCATCAACCATGGATTCTCCTTTTATATTTATAAAGATAAAGATAAAGAAGATATGAAATGTTTAACTATTACATGAAATGTTTTGTCATGTAAATAAAAAATAACTATTTAACCAAAAAATGGATCAAATTTTGTATGAACCTTCAAGCCATATCTTATCCTTTATATAGCCACTCACACTTCCAACTTTTCAATTTTGACACCAATGTGGGACAATGAAGAATCAACCACAATTTCACCATTTGATGAATACTTGATTCTCATGATGCCACCTCATTACTCTTGGGTTTTCCTTTTATATATATAAAGATAAAAATAAAGATATAAAGATTTGAGGATATGAAATGTTTAGCTATTACATGAAATGTGTAACTATTACATGAAATGCTTAACTATTACATGAAATGTTGTCATGTAAATAAAAAATAACTATTTAACTCAAAAATGGATCAAATTTTGTATGAACCTTTAAGCCATATCCTATCCTTTATATAGTCACTCACACTTTCAACTTTTCACTTTTGTCACCAATGTGGGACAATGAAGAATCAACCACAATTCACCATTTGATGAATACTTGATTTTCATGATGCCACCTCTTGATATTAATGCACTCTCATTTTCTAATATATCACAATTCACTATTTGAGAATACTAAAATCTTATGGCTTGACATAATGTGATCACATCAATCTTTTTAATACAAACATCTTTATTCCAATGTTTCAACTTCTTACCAATGTGGGATAGCTACAACTAAACCAAAATCCACTATTTGATACTCAACTCTCATGGTGCTAACTCGTATCTTTTGGGTTTTCCTTTTATCTATTTAAAGATATGAAATGTTTAACTATTACATGAAATGTTTTGTCATGTAAATAAAAAATAACTATTTAACCCAAAAATGGATCAAACTTTGTATGAACGACCAAGCCATATCTTATCATTTATATAGTCACTCACACTTCTAACTTTTCACTTTTGTCACCAATGTGGGACAATGAAGAATCAACCACAATTCACCATTTCACCAAATCCCTCAGGCCTTAATCAGTACGACACAATCCTTGTGGTTTAATATGAAATTGTTCATCCTTCTACAAACAAGTATGTCGAATATAACTATTAACCTCAAACAAATGAAGTTGTTTCTATTTAAAATACAAAAAATATTAATGTTGATATTGTAAAAATTTATGTTAAACGTAATTAAGTTAATATTAAAAACAAATTAAACATAAGCGAAATAAATTATCCCATATACTATAAATAAATTAGATAATTAAAATTTTATTTTTTACAAACAAATATTATTAAAATTGAAAATTAAAGAGAAACTAAATAATACTATTACTTATAATAAAAAAGATAGAAGAAAGACGAGAGAGAAGAAAAATGATAAAAAAGAGAGGAGAGAGAATATGTGTAATAATGATAAATATTTAAGGGAAATTAATTAAAATACCCCAAGTTTGACCAACTGTTACCGAAATACCATAAATCTCTCCCACTTTGCAAAAATACCCTTTTTTCCGCGATGGGAGCCCGCGATCGCGGGCCAGGGACCATTTTTGACACTTTTTTAAACTTGCAGGGACCATTTTTGAAAAATGGCATCCCGCGATCGCGAAGGAATCCCGCAATGGGATTATTTTGTGACTTTTCAATTGCAAGGGACCATTTTTGAAAAATTCCAGGGACCATTTATGAAAAATTCACCCGCGTTTGACACTGTTCACCCCGCTTTCGTCCAATTTGATGAATTTGAATTGAAATGTTACACTTTCAACCCCTATACTTATTTACTAAATTTACTTTATACCTTTTACTTTCATTATTTTAATTTTACATTTAACACATATAATCGTTTATTAACTAAAATACGTTAAAAAAATACGTTTTAATTTTAACAAATTACACCATTATAATCGTCTCTTCGATACGTTCGAAATGAGCCCAATCTTGAATTTTTTTGGATTTATATATTTTAATATATATCATATACAGTTATACACTACATAGCTAATTAGTGAGAATTTAGATCAGATTTATATGGTACTATCAAATGCAAGTTTCTATAATATAGATATTGTTCTACATTACATGATACCAATTTTTGCATCATATGAATCACTTCCAGACAACAAGAACCAATACCCCAATAATCTCTGTATTAGGATTATCGCAAGTTTCATAAACCTACTTACTAGGTGTTGGAAATATGGGTTTTACTAAACTTTGGACGCATTTAAATTTATATATATGTGTTATATATAACTAACTTTTAGTAGGTTTATGTTCTTATATATGAGATCTTCGAAATGATATATAATGCGTCCAAAATAGAGTATGTGTGAAAGAGATATCGATACTCAAAGTTGAGTAAATGGATGAAATTAGCAAAAACCAAATGAAGTAAACAGTAAGTCAATCACAATACTTTTAACAAAATAAGTTAATACTAAAAATAACAATTATTTAATGTTACATAAACAACCTAAGTTTGATTTATTTGACAATGCGCATAAATGGACTCCGCCATATGTATGCGAAATGCCTTGGCCTCGGCCTCGGTCTGGTCAGGGTGTACAAATACCACATCGTTATTTATCAAGATGCTGGCATTACGACATACCCAGACACCGCAATCCGCATTCATCCCGCCCTGCTGGGGTGTATTCTTGGCGAACTTATGGCGAAAGAGCTCTGACCTATCGCGACGCCTCGTGTCCTTGACCCGACAAAAGAAGTCAAATAGCACATCTTTAAACATTCTCATCTGGTCTTCCAATTGGTCTCTGAAGAGACTGGCACTATCGTTGTCATATATGGTCATGGTCATAGCGTCAAGCTCAAACACTCCGAGCAGCCAATGTTTGGGATGAATGCATATTGGGATGTACACCTGAAATATTACAATATTAGACAACTTAGTTAACAACAAAACAACTTAAATAAAATAAGAGTAAAACGATTTACATACCACATCGAGGAGAGCCCAAGAAACCCCTTCCACGCCGTTGCATGAGTTGGCCACGGAGGCGGGACCTTGATGGGGGAGCAACAGGTAGGGAAAGAAAATACTATACATTATGGTCCACCTCGTGTCTGTTCCACGATGTCTTTGCAGCAGCGAGACCCAACAATCGATGTGCTATACATAAAAAATAGATGGTTAGACATGTATTATAAATATATTTGATTATATGACTATAGTTAAACTTCATACTAACCACATCCTGTAACTCAGACTCCAAAGGGTCATCCGCCAGCAATACTTGGAAAAAGCGGGGGGTGATTTCCATGCTCAAGTAAGGGACGAATATCATGGGGGAGAGGCGACCAGTCCGACACATCCTCAATATTTCCGATGCCGGTTGAGGCTCCGGTGAAGGGACCTTTCCCTTTTTCTTTCCTCCCTTATTTCCCCCCGCTTTCTTTGCTTGTTTTTAGCGGCCGATGGTGTCGTAGATCCTTGTTGGCCAAACGGGTGACGAAACCATTGTGAAATTTTATGCGACCGCTTTTGAGGGAGCGAGGTCACCTGTGGTGGTGGATCTACAACATCCATCGAGTCATCGTCAGGCTCCGAGAAGTGATCCTGGATAATAGGAGACCCCGTCTGAAAATTACGTTACTCAATGTTTTAAGTACAATTTAGGAAATGTTCACAATTAAACCAAAACTACCAAAATAACTTACAGTATGCATTTCCGGCCTGTAATAGTTATCGGCCGAACCGCCAAAGATGTTTGTGTATGCCCCCGACATCCCGGCCTGCGTGACATTGATCATTAAAATAGTTACAAAATTAGGAACACACATATAACTATAATGGTTACTCAGTGTCACTTACACTCTCCGGGATAGTAGAATAGGATGTGGCCACGAATGGCGTTTGGGACATCCCGGCCTGCGTGACATTGATCATTAAAATAGTTACAAAATTAGGAACAAACATATAACTATAATGGTTACTCAGTGTCACTTACACTCTCCGGGATAGTAGAATAGGATGTGGTGGTGAACGGCGTTTGGGACATCCCGGCCCCCGACATCCCGGCCTGCGTGACATTGATCATTATAAGAGTTACAAACTTAGGAACAAACATATAACTATAATGGTTACTCAATGTCACTTACATTTTCAGGGAATGACGGATAGGATGTGGTGGCAAACGTCGCATGTGCCCCCTGTCCGAACGGAGCGGGGATCGGTGTCGTACTCGACAGCTAAAACAAATTTAGAACGTAATATTAATATACAAACTAAATAAACGTGGCCAACAAATTAAGTTAAACACTAACATTGACAGCGCTAAACTGTCTGTAGACTCCCTCCAGATACTGTACACGTGCCTCCAGGGGCGGAGCCAGGAATTTTGTTAAGGGTGGTCCTCTTTAATAAAACAAAAAAATGTACGATGATATTATATTCATGGCAAATTTGTTCAGAAAGTGAACATACATTTTCAAAAGCCATAACACTAAGTCACTAACCTTTACAGATTCAACAATAAATTCGACGCGTTTTCATTTTCTGAAACATATCAATGATATCTTCATTCTCAACGTCTGCAAATACCTCCTTTTCAATATAAGCTACCAAGTTGTCGTTCATCCATTGATCTCCCATTCTATTACGCAGCCTGTTTTTGACAATATGCATAGCCAGGGGCGGAGCCAGGAATTTTGTTAAGGGTGGTCCTCTTTAATAAAACAAAAAAATGTACGATGATATTATATTCATGGCAAATTTGTTCAGAAAGTGAACATACATTGTAAGAGTATATCCTGGACTTACAATTGGTATCAGAGCCAATCAACAAACAAATTCGTCCAAGAGTGTGTTTGATCGCGTTCTTGAAGTTTCTTGATCAATTCGACAATTGATTCCGCTGCTGCTAACAATTCTTGAATTCCTAACAATTCTTGAATTCGTTTCTATCATTGATTCAAGAAATTTGAATTTGTCTTTCTGTTGAATCGATATCTTACAATCAAGTCATCCAAAGATTTTCTCTCTATGCTGATTAATTCTCGAAATTAAACAGAGATCACAGGTATGTTTTCGAAATTCTTGATTGGTTTCTGGATCAAAGTGATTATATCTGCTGCATGTTGATTAGTATTCAAATTTTTTGTTGAAAAGAAGATTTCATTAATTCATGTACTCTAACTGTTTGATGAAATGCATGTGACAGATTTGATTAATTCTTGCATGTTCTAGATTTGTGTTGATTCTCATTTTTGATCATAATTCATAGTTGATATTCGAATTTGTCATTTCATCATGCCTGAGATTATTGAAGTTTTTGTGAGACCTACAATTTCTATAACCAATTCAGACAATTTACAAAAATTAAGTCCTGTAAAAGCAAAAGAAACAATTTCTGAACCAAAAACTGAGATTGTTCATTTTGAAAGCAAGATTGCTAATCTTCAAGCAAAACAAGACGAAAATGCAAAAGTTATAAAGATTTTGCAAAAAGATAAATTCGATCTTCTAAAAGATTTCGAAAAGGCTCAAGAGAACACAAAGGTGTTAGAAAAAGAGAATGTTGACTTGAAAAAAGAAAATCAATTTTGAAAGAAAGATGTTGACAGAGTCTGAAAATAGAATCAAATCATGTGAAATGAAAAATTGTCAACTCTTGAAACAGATCTATGATTTTGAACAAGTTCTTATACTTGAAAGAGTGAAATTTGAGAAAGAGAGAAGAGACTTTCAAACTGAGAGGAAAGGTTTTGAAACAAAGCCTGTTGAATTATCTTTGAAAATTTCTGGTTTGGAGAAAATTCTTGCAAAAGAAAGAAAAGAGTTTGAATGCAAGAAAAATGTTTTTCAAAAAGAAAAGATTGGTTTTGAAAAAAGGAAAACAGGAATGTTAAATGAGTTTTCTGTAAAAATCAATGAGTTGGAGAAAGAGTTAGAAGATGGAAGGAAAGAGACTGAAAAGAAGAAGGTAAATGGCTTTAAAGAAAAATGCTTAAAAGATGAGTTTGAGAAGGAAAAGAAAGTTTTTCATTTGGAGATAAGGAGGCTTATTAAGAAATTATCTGATTTATCAACTAAAATCATGATAGAGAGGAAGTCCAAATCTGATTTGCAGTCAAGGTTTGATTTGTATGTTAAAAAGTTTAGGGAATTTGAAACGAAAGTTGTTGACAAATCAAATCATGGTTCAAAAGATCAGATTCGTTCTTCTAATCTGTTTTATGATTCTGCTATTGATAAATCTTATAATTGTTCTTTTAAAAAGATAAAAATGGAATGGAGAGTTAAAGGAACAACTTCCAAGAAAGAAGTGCCAAAATCAAAAGTTCCTAATTCAAATGTTAAGAAGAACAATACATTTCAAAGAAAATCTTTTGTTAAACCTGATGTGATTTATTCTGTAAATCAATTAGTCAGAGTTGCACAAAAGAAACTTTGTTGTTCATATTGTGGGACTAATGATTTTGTGAACAAGAATTTTATTCAGCACTGGTATGGTTCTTATAGAATATCTGCATATGCCACTGCACCTAACAGACCTGGACCCAAGTTCATATGGGTACCAAAGTCAACTTAATCTGTTTTGCAGGTTATTCATGTGTAGAGCTGAATGATAATACTGACACATGACTTAAAACCGATGTTGTGCTTAAATTGAGAATTTTGACTTTTGGATAATTCAGTCCAAAACTCGATCTGAATGTAATTATGGATTTCTGATTCATATAGATCAATTTGTTGATCTTGAAGATTTTTTTGAAAAAGTTCTGTTTGCTATGAGGTTATCGAACTCATAGATGTGAGTGTTTTTCGTAGAAAACATTTGCAGAGAATGTGTTCAGAATCACATTTTAAGCAACCCTGCAAATTTTGGTTGAAAAATTCTGATTTTTGAGCAAGTTATGGTGATTTGAAGTTCAGAATGTTCAAAAATCACAAAATCCAAACATTTTTCTAAGGAATTTTCTCTGGATAGTTTTATCAGAATTCTGACTCTCTTACTCAGAAGTTCTGACTCTATTACTCAGAATTCTGACTCAACTAATCAGAATTTTGAACAAGTTACTCAGACTTCTGACTCTACTACTCAGAATTCTGACTCAACTAATCAGAATTCTGACTTTGATACTTAGAATTTTGAGCAAGTTACTCAGAATTCTGACTCTACTACTCAGAATTTTTTTTTGATAACTAATGAGGAATCATCGTAGATGATTACCAAAATCTCTTGATTTTGCAGGATTATCTTGATTTCAGAGGAAGTATTGACTCAAAATTTGATCTGATTGTTTCAAGATAATGTTCAAAACCCGTGATTCAACGTTTTAGGTTTTTGAACATATCAGTTCAAAACCCGTACTTAAATGACAATGGCTTCTGAATAATTCAGTTCAGGACCCGTACTTCAGAGACTAAGACTTCTAAACAAATCAGTTTAGAACTCATATTTCTCAGGTGATATCCTTAACTGTCATATTTTTATGTTTCAAGAAACAAGTGGTGAAAGGTAACATTGCATTACGTTTATTTCTATTGCTTTGAATGTTTGAATCTTAACAAATTTAATTCAATGATATGAATTTTTTTTTTCATTCAATGAATAAATGTGTGTCAAAGAGTGATTTTACAAGTATTTTGTATTATCTGAGCTATATTTGTTTCAACTTTCACTTCTGAATTAAATCGAAAGGTAAGCAAAACATGAATGAAATTATGCTGAATGCTCAATGTTATGAAATCTATACTTATATAGAATATAATGCTCAAAAAGCCTAAATGTCAGAATGATGGATGGAAACGAAAATATGGGGGAAGTACTACGTTTTAGAACCAAGTGATTGAGATGAAATAAATATATATAAAATCATTTAGTTTGAAAGTTTGTACCTGTGGCCTTTCTGGTTTGGGAGATTAAGTCCTAAGGGGTGCTAGTCACCTAGTCCCTAAGATCAACTGGTCTAGGATCGGCTGACCCAAATCCTTCTATAGAACCAGATAGAAAGCCATGTTCTACTGGTACAGATGGGTTTAAGATATATCGATGTGGCCTTTCTGGTTTGGGAAATTAAGTTCCAAGGGGTGCTTGTCACCTAGCACCTAAGACCAACTGGTCTGGGATATGCTGACCCAAATCCTGCTATAGAACCAGATAGAAAGTCATGTTTAACGATGTATCTTATTCTTACTAAACTTTTTGATTAAAAGATGCCAATGTGCACAAAATTAAAAGATGTCAATGAGCACAAAAGAAAAGATGCCAATGAGCACACATCTCTTGAAACTTTGGGAAAATACAAAGTCACAATAAACCTGTAAATTTGTGAAAATCCTGATTTTGGACAAATAGTGTGAGTAGAGCAAAGTATTCTTATATGTTTTTGAATTGCATATGCTTGAAGCTAATCATATTTCGCATGCTAAGCACGCCAAATAGATTTAATAAAGGGATTGAAACTGAACATTTTTAACTTGATATGCAATGATGACTTGTATTTGAATCCAAACACATGCATTTGATTTCATTTGATTGAAAATCTGTTAAATTTCATTAAGTTGGATTTCTTTTGTAAAATTTTCAGATGATCAAATGTTAGTAGTTATCAAGTATAGTTCAGTGAATCTTATTTTCCTTGCATAAATGTTTCATTAAAGCACTATATTTGAAATGAATAATTTTAATGAAATATATGCATACTTTCAGGGGGAGAAAACAATTTGCTCCAGAATTCTTATTTTGAGGGGGAGCAAGGTTATTCATTAAGGAGGAGAAAAAGCATAGACTTCATCGCTAAAGTTTTGAAAATCAAGGGGGAGAAAAGCTAAAGATTTTGAAGATGATTTTGCTTTCCAAAACTTTAGGGGGAGAAAAGCTAAAGATTTTGGAGATTGATATGTTGCTGCTTTACAAAACTTTAAGGGGAGAAGAAAATAGAAAATGATTGTACAGAAACAACAAAAGAGAGAAATGTTATTTTAAGAAGGAGAAGAGGAAAAGGAAACTGATCTATTGTTTCTTATAAAGAAATCTTATGAAAGTTGACATGAAGATGAGAATTGTCATTTCAAGGGGGAGCAAAGAAAAAGCAAATATATAACAGAAATCAATTTGGAAATCGTTGCTGCTGCTGATTAAAGACTGACCAGAAGTTGTTAACTCAGATTATTCAGAATTCTGAGCAGAAGTTGTCAAAGCATTCAGAAGAGATCCTTCTGAAGATTGTTCCTGCTCTACGAATTTGATGATGAAAAGTACAAGTGTGTTTGACAAAAAGGGGGAGATTGTTAGGTCTAGAGTTTTGTCAAAAACACAGGTGTTGAGTTCTGAGTAAGAAGACTAAAGAAGACTCAGAAGACTCAGAAGTTTTGAGTAGAAGACTCAGAAGTTCTGAGTGAGAAATCTCAAAAAGATTCTAAGTGTTGGATTCTGACTAGAAGGTTCAGAGTTCTGAGTAGGAGACTCAGAACTTCTAACTATGAAGACAAATGTTCTGAAGCGCCTATTCAGAAGTATGTTCAGAAGTTCTGAACAACATGTTCAGAACTTATATCTTAGGATATTTTCTGTTATATTCAGTTACTAATTAGGACACGTGTAATTGTTCTATTAGTAACTGAATATAACAGAAAATATCCTAAGATATAAGTTCTGAACATGTTGTTCTGAACATGTTGTTCAGAACTTCTGAACATACTTCTGAATAGGCGCTTCAGAACATTTGTCTTCATAGTCAGAAGTTCTGAGTCTCCTACTCAGAACTCTGAACCTTCTAGTCAGAATCCAACACTTATAATCTTTTTGAGATTTCTCACTCAGAACTTCTGAGTCTTCTACTCAGAACTTCTGAGTCTTCTGAGTCTTCTTTAGTCTTCTTACTCAGAACTCAACACTTGTGTTTTTGACAAAACTCTAGACCTAACATACATTTTCAAAAGCCATAACACTAAGTCACTAACCCTTACAGATTCAACAATAAATTCGACGCGTTTTCATTTTCTGAAACATATCAATGATATCTTCATTCTCAACGTCTGCAAATACCTCCTTTTCAATATAAGCTACCAAGTTGTCGTTCATCCATTGATCTCCCATTCTATTACGCAGCCTGTTTTTTACAATATGCATAGCAGAAAATGCCCTCTCAACTGTTGCCGTTGCAACCGGTAATGTCAATGCTAGTTTTATAAGCAAGTAAACCATCGGAAACACCTTATCCCTTTTTGTGTCAACCATTCTTCGTGCAAGATCACCAATCCCGTTTAGATTTGAAAAATCTGATGAAGTTTGCATATCAAGAATATAGGTTTCAAGTTGATCATCAAGTATCATAATCTCCATCTCAGAATAATCATTTGGATAAAAACGAGCAAGACGAATCAGTTTGCTTTTATCAAAAGCCAAAAAAGAGTTGCTTGGATTGAGGCATGCCATGCAAAGAAGCAACTCCGTGCTAGTCTCATTAAAACGGTTATCCAATTCCATGAGTTGCAGATCAATAACTGCATAAAACAACTCAACACGGTAGTAGTGCAAGTTTGACATCCGTGGAGCTTTTCGGCGTGACCGTCCGGGAAGTAAAAACATATCATCCATGTTGCAAACATCAATATCGTGTTTTTCACAAAACAAAGTAGTCTGCTCGAGCACTGAATCCCAACCATCGTCCCTTAAAGTTTGTAGCTGTTTCTTGCAAAGTCCAACCAAGTTCATTGCATTTACAATATCTTGCTCTTTTCTTTGCAATGCTTGAGATAACTCGTTGGTAATGCCCAATAAAGTCTTCATCAAGTGTAGACAAAATACGAAATCAAAAGACTGCAATGATGTAGATAGATGAAGAGCTTCACATTTTTGTTCTTGTGTTAATCTGTCTTCCTCTATCATTTCAAGCACATCTATCACAGATGAAAACATAAGAATCATACTCACCATAGTACCATAATGTGATCCCCAACGTGTGTCACCCGCTCTCCTCAGAGAAGTTTCTTGATTGAGACCTCGACCACTTGGGATTTCGCCTACATTAAGTGCCTCGATAACTTTGGCAGCTTGTTGTTCTCGAAGACGGTCACGGCGTTTGCACGAACCTCCAACAACATTGACAACATTGGTTAGTAACAGAAACAGACTAACGATTTTCATATGCTTTTTCGCCACAGCTACAAGAGTAAGTTGAAGTTGATGAGCAAAACAATGAACATAATAAGCATCAGCATTTTCATTCAAAATTAGTGTTTTGAGACCACCAAGTTCACCTTGCATATTACTAGCCCCATCATAACCTTGCCCACGCAAATTTGAGATACTCAATCCATGTCTTGAAAACAAATCATCAAGTGTCGTTTTGAGTGAGATAGATGTAGTATTCGGAACATGTTCAATACCAAGAAAACGCTCAATAATATGTCCTCTTTTATCTACATAACGCAACACAACACTCATTTGTTCTTTGATTGAAACATCACGAGATTCATCGACAAGGACCGAGAAAAAATCATTGCCAAGATCACGTACAATGAGCTTTGTTGTTTCAGTTGCTGCAGCATTAACAATGTCCTTTTGGATATCGGGTGAAGTCAACTTAAGATTCTCAGGTGCATTCTTAAAAGTAACAGCCTCAATGCTTTTATTATGATCTGCGAGAAATTGCAATAACTCAATAAAGTTCCCTCTGTTCTTTGAAGTCTCACCCTCATCGTGTCCTCTAAATGCAAGGCCTTGTCTTAAGAGAAACCGAACACAATCAATTGATGCATTCAATCGGATCTTATAGTCTATCTTACTTTGCTCAGAATGTTTGATGATCACATTTTCAATGTGTTGTTTGTTGGACAATAAAGCAACACACTTTGCCCAAGCTTGGTTGTGAGCACTGTTAACACTTCCAACATGAATCCTTAACTTCTCTTTCCTCGACCAATTCTTGAATCCTAAACCAACAAATGAGTCCCCACCTGCTTGAGCTCCTACATTTGGTTTGAAGAGATAGCAAGATAAACAATATGCAGCATTTTGGTTTACACTATATTCCAACCAAGAAGGATATTCATCAAACCAAGCAGAGTTAAATCTTCGTTGTTTACTCCCAAAAAGAGTGTAAGGAAATTCGTGGTTCCGAGGTTGGCAAGGCCCTTTTAAGAGATACGATCTTCGAACTTCATCTCTAATATTAGGATGATAATCCAAAATCCTAATCCGCATTCCAGGGTCTGAGGGAAGATCTGCAAAGTTGACTTCCACACGAGTTTGTTTAGAATTATCAACATTACTCGGCTCCGAATCAACGGTTGCTTTTCTCTTTGTTAAAAACTTATCCATAGTAGTTATATATCCTAAACAATTTGCAAATACCACAAGTATCAATAGAAAGTTGAAACTTGAAAACAACCAATTTGTGTCAACTGTCAAATAGTCAATTCACATTAAAATACAGAAATAATTCACAAATAATCAATTCACATTAAAAAACAGAAAGTGAAACAAAACAAAAATACAAATTATCAATTCACAATTCAATTCAAATACATAAATAAATAAATAATCAATTCACAATTCAATTCAATTGTTGTTTCAAATACATAAATAATCAATTCATCGAGAGAATCCTTAGCCTAGAAATTAGAAACTGATTACATATTTTATATTTACATACAATCAGCATTCTTCAGCAATCCATCGAGAGATTGAATCCCTAGCCTATAATCAATTCAATTCAATTCAAATACATAAATAATTACTGATTACATACAAAAATAAAACAAAACAAAATGTCAAATTGTGGAAAGTGAAACCCTAGCCTAGAAATTAGAAACTCACAGCAAATCAGCAATCCATCGAGAGAATCGAAATTCGAAGATGATGAAGTCGAAGTCGAAGAACAGATGCGATCATGATTCATGCGAAGGCCTTCAGATTTTCAGAGAAGAAGAAGAAGAAGTGTCGTCAATCATCGAATTCGAATCGAACAGAAGCAAAGCGAGAGCCGTATTTTTTTTTATCTGATTCAATGTTTCAGGCTGCAGCGATTCTAATCTAAACTAAGGGTGGGCTGATGGCCTGGTGGGCTTCTATAATTGGGCTGTAAAAAAAATTAACAAAAAAATTGAAATCTTGAGGGTGGGCCTGTGCCAATTCTGGGCCAGGCCCAGCTCCGCCCCTGCGTGCCGTGGACGTAGTCCCACAGGTGCTCATGAGATCCACGTTGTGGCTCGTAGGAAGGGGCCGCATCATATGGATTGTAGGAGGAGGAAGGGTGCGGCTGGTAGGAGGAGGAACGGGCCGGCTGGTAGGAGGAGGAAGGGGGCGGCTGGTATCCACCGGAAGGGGGCCTGTCGTCGTCTTCCTCATCTTCGTCAGATGTGGAAGTAGGGGGGACGTCGAGCCCTTTCCGCCTCTGCGTCAATAAAGGCCACGCTGTCTCTGTACCAATCTATGCCCATCTCGTCGACAGTAGGCACAAGGCGATCGAAAGGCAAGAGTGGCTGCTAAATATATGATAAAACATAAAAGAAATTAATAAGCGGGACTAACGTATGCAAATTGTAAACATAGTAAAAGAACTTACATTTCTAGACGCATTGAAGAACTGAAACCAAAGCGACCTACTTAGGGTAACACGCTTGTCCCAACGGGTTCCCCTAAGTACTCGATCGTCGTGCTTGACGAAATATCGGATTGATGCGGGAAACATCTCCAAGATCCATATCTAGAATTAGACAAGAAGAGCAAGTACGTAAAAAGAAAAGCCAAACAGTTTGTATGTATTATTAACAATTGTTATACTACGTATCTAACCTTGAAGGCGTATGTAAAACCACAAAGATTCATCTTTGCATGTCGATCAACGCGTCTGGCTATGGCTCGGTGCAGAATAGAGTAGCAATGTGTCCAGATATGGCTACCCCACGGGTAGCTGTTAAACAGCTCAAGGTCCTCGACGGCCCTAAGGACCGTCTCGGAAGCATACTGGCTATACTCACGGCCCAGGAAGCCCATATCCACGATCACCACCAAGCATACACGGACAGCATCGTCGTCGGTTAGGGCACTAAGGCCCTCTTTCATCATGTCCCGGGCTGCCTTCAGCTTCAAACGAGATGCTGAAATGCCCCAAACCCTAGGAACGAAGGAGCAGTCTTCTACGGGAGGAAGGGGGGAGCCTCTCCAAAACGTAGTCCTGTAATTAGAAAGAACTCACGACGCCCAAAATGCAATTGAGAGCCGAAGAAATCAAAATGCATCTCCTCCGGCTTAGCGTTGGCGTCCTCGACCTCCAACTGTAGAAACATGTGTACTAGCGTAGGGTCGCCACCAGAGTAAGACACATCCATCCATGGCCCGAACGGTGTCCCTCTATAGATGGTCTCAAGGGTATCCACGCGATCACCTAATCCCCTAAAGAGCGCTCCTAATTCCTCGATGTAGGAAACTTTGCACCTTAGCGTCAAGTCGATGTTAAAGAAATCCTTCTACATAGTCATTCACAGATGTTATAGTTAGTGTTATATATAGATGCTGCGGTTTATTTTATTTTATATAGATGTTGCGGTTTATTTTATTTCAACGTATCATATTGTTATATATAGATAAAGTGCGGTGGTATTTTATTTCAACGTATAATAGTGTTATATATAGATAAAGTGTGGTGGTATTTTATTTCAACGTATAATAGTGTTATATATAGATAAAGTGCGGTTTATTTTATTTCAACGTATCATATTGTTACTAGTTTAGTACCCGCGCAATGCGGCGGGATGCAATATTCAAATAAATGTAAGCAAAAAATAAAAATAGAAATTACAATCATGCAATATTCATACGGTTTGGGTTTGGTTTATAACTGAAGTCTTTTATGTCTAAATTTTTGTTTAAACAAAATAGAAATTACAATCATGCTTTAATCATATACAATCATCACTCAAAACCTCTCGATAAACCACATTTGATGTGTAAACTCCCTTCGGTTTGAACTTTTTGGTAGGCTTCACTAATATCTTTGTAGTGCCACGTGATATACCTCTGGATAACTATTAAGTTTTTAAATTCTAAAATCGCCGGCTATAGATAACACTAAAATCGCAAGCTATAGATAACACTAAAATCGCCAGCTTAGTTTTTAAAATTAAAATTAATTTTGTAATATCATTTATTCACTAAAATTAAAACTAAAATTAACACTATGAAATATTGATTATTCATGGAAGTTGATTGTTTACTTGTTATGGTCTGTTTCAAACACCCCAAACAACTCGCTTCCTAGATGATCCCTCTAGAAGAAGGCGATTCTTTGGCCGTTTGTTTACCTTTTAATAGTTCCATTAAGAGGCAACCTCTGAATCGCTTTTAGGTGAATCTTGCTTAACAAAAAAAAGTCTGCCCCTTAATGGTTCTAAAACCTTCTGAATGATTTTGTATCGTGGGCCTCCCTTAACCATTTAGCACTCTAATTTCATTCTAAACAATTACAAAACGATCCTATTTCATATTGTACTATATCATAAGATCCTCTTAATCATTCTGACCACTTAATCATTCTGCACCACACCATTCAGCAACTGCCAAACAGCCAATCTTTCTAGTTACTTTGATATGTGAATTTACATTGAGCATGGGAACCAAATGAATAAAAAGATTCATTCCATCTTTATCTCCTTCAATCTCGCATTCCATGTTCTGATCACAAGCAGTATTAACTTCAATCTTCTCAAGCAGTACTAATGAAGTTCCAGCAGTATTAACTTCGATATGCATAAGCAGCACTAACAGTTTTCGTAAGACACCAGCAGTACTAACATTGTTCCAGCAGCATTAATGTCTCAGCAGTACTAACCTTGATCTAGCAGTAGTATCTTTGTTCTGGCAGTACTAACGTTGATCTGGCAGTATTAATGTAGTTCTGGCAGTACTAACCATACTTAGCATATCTTCAGTTCCTAACAATCTCCCACTAACTTGACTTTTAGAAAGAGAAGTCAAGTTCTTCAGATGATGCTTCCAAAACCTAATCATGCATGCCTAGATCAGGATTCAATCCCAGACTTTGATTGAGAGTTCTTCTTACCAGATATCTTGCCATCTCAGAATCTTTGTCACTTACCAACTTAGCATGCAGCATTCCAGTCAACCTTTTCATGCTGTGTTTGTATACTACATCTACCAAATAATATTCATGAAATGTATGATCAAGAGTGATGACATACACTCCACAATTCTCAATGAGCATCCAGTTGGTAATGACTTGAAATTCCCTTGCTATCAAATACTGAACTGCTTCTGGTTTGAACATTAAGCACAAGTATTCAAGAACCATCTTGGTGATAGACATACCTTGCTCTGTCAGCATGTTTCCATATAGCCTCATTCCAACCTTGAACATCTCTTCTATGTCAGATCTTAAGCATGTTCTGATGAGTCTTCCCCATGTAGAACAGACTTCAAACTTTCCATCTGCTCTCTTTATTCTAATGTACTCCTTTCTCCCTTCTTTCAATGTGTCCCAGAAGATGATCTCAGGAGCCATAGAAGCTAATGGTTTAACTTTAATTGGATTAGTATCAACCACAGTAATATACATATCACATTGTGCATTTGATTGTGATTGTACATTGCTTGGTTGACCTGATGAGGTTGCCACTTCTTCTTCAGCAGCCTTTTGATCATCTTTCTCTTTCACAACTTCCTCCTTAGCTTCTTCTATGATGGGTTCCACTCTGGGCTTCTTTACAAATTTCTTCTTTGAAGCTATGGACTTTGTTCTTGGTCTTTTGCTTGACACCATTTTGGTTCTTTTGAGTTATTTAGCAGCTTCAGGAGTGGTTTCAGTTGTTTCCTTAGTTTCTGCTGCTTCAGGGATGATTTCTGCTGCCTTATGTTTTTCAGCAGCAATAACCATTTCTGCTGCTATAGCTGTTACTGCTTCTTTTATAACCTTTAATGCTGCTGCTTCAACACTCTCCTTCACAATCCAAAATATCTCTGCATCAATCTCGGTTTTAGTTGCAGGTACTGCCTCCTTCTCTCTTTCAGAAACTGTTGCATCAATTGTTTCTACTTCTTTTGCAACCTCAGCAGCAGTAACCGTTTCTGCTGCTGGTTCTGTTTCTGCTTCCTTTGTAATATTAGCAGCAGTAACCGTTTCTGCTGCTGTTTCCGTTTCTGCTTCCTTTGTAATATTAGCAGCAGTAACCGTTTATGCTGCTGTTTCCGTTTCTGCTTCCTTTGTAATATTAGCAGCAGTAACCGTTTCTGCTGTTGTTTCCGTTTCTGTTTCTTTCTCACTTTCAGCTTCCTTTTCAACTTTTGTACCCTGCTCATCCTCCCCCTCAACCTTATATTCATACTCCCCCTCAATTTTTGCATCCTCCATGTTTATATCAGATTCTGACTCCCCCTTTTTGGAAGCATCAGTGGTTGAGCTTCGCCTTTTCAGAACAAACTGAGCTTTACGAAGCAGTATTAACTGCACAGCAGTATAAACTACAAAGCAGTATTAACTACAAAGCAGTATTAACTACAAAGCAGTATTAACCACACCTGCAGTATTAACTGCACAGCAGTATTAACTACAAAGCAGTATTAACTACAAAGCAGTATTAACTACAAAGCAGTATTAACCACACCTGTAGTATTAACTACAAGGGCAGTATTAACTACAAAGCAGTATTAACCACACCTGCAGTATTAACTACAAAGCAGTATTAACTACAAAGCAGTATTAACCACACCTGCAGTATTAACTACATGGCAGTATTAATGGCTAGAACACTGGCAATAGTAACTCTTCATGGACAGTAGTAACTACACTTGATCTAGCAGTAGTATCTTTGTTCTGGCAGTACTAACGTTGATCTGGCAGTATTAATGTAGTTCTGGCAGTACTAACCATACTTGGCATATCTTCAGTTCCCAACAAATATATAATATATTAATATAATCCAAATAAAAGATGAAACAAAGTAAATAACCAAATAACCATAATAATTTAGAAATTTGTCTTAAAAAAACAATTCAAACAAAATGAAAACCGCTAAAAATCGTAAACAAAACAATTAGAAAAGTTTTCCATCATGAAAAAACAAATTACTTCTCAAGTTTGGGGATTATCAAATCTGTAATGACTTCTTCTTTCTCATTTGAAGGAATGCATGTTTTAGGAGATTTTGTTGTTGACCCTTTCATTGCATCATCGACATCATAAACTTCATCAAAATCACGCTTCAGATCGACACCTTTACATATCCTTTTCTGATACGTTTTTTCTTGTGATACCGGACTATCTGCCGTGCTGTTATCTACATTGTTTGGAGTTGCATTCTCACCCGTAAATGAAACAGCATCCTTCAAATAAGATAATAGTGACATGTGTTATTTTAGAAACTCCTTAATAATGAATAAATTTAACAGCTACATTAAAAGTTATCTATAATACCTTTAACTTTTCCACAGAACCAAAATCTGTTGAAAGAATGTTTACAGAATCGGATTCAGCAGGCTACATAATTAATTATAAAAAAATGTTAGACAACCAAAAATATGCAGCTCAATTGAAATTTAGTTTCGGGTAATGATAATTATTACCCGTTGAGCACTAAAAGAATTTCAACCAAAAATCAATAATTTTGGCTCCAAAAACAAATTTGACAAACGACAATCCATGATAAACCAATGGCAATTGAAAAAAGCTTTCTGACCGGTAATGCATTATTCACACAGGAAACGAAGCAGCAGAGAGCTTACCAGTGGAGAGAATTATTTTTGCAGCAGGGATGCAAAACTGTGAATGGAGCAGAGAATTATATAAGAGGTAAAATAAGATTAGAGATAACTATTAAGTTTTTAAATTCTAAAATCTGTTATCCAGGGTATGTATGCATATATCCAGGGTAAAATCGCCAGCTTAGTTTTTAAAATCGCCAGCTTAGTTTTTAAATTCTAAAATCTGTTAGAGATAACTATTAACACTAAAATCGCCAGCTTAGTTTTTAAAAATAAAATTAATTTTTAAGACTTTAAGACTTTATGCTTTAAAAGATAGTACATTGTGCATTAAAAATTGTTTTTAAGACTTTAAGACTTTCATCCTAAATGCTTTATAAGATAGTATAGATATATAGATAAAGTGCGGTGGTATTTTATTTCAACGTATAATAGTGTTATATATAGATAAAGTGCGGTTTATTTTATTTCAACGTATCATATTGTTATATATAGATAAAGTGCGGTGGTATTTTATTTCAACGTATAATAGTGTTATATATAGATAAAGTGTGGTGGTATTTTATTTCAACGTATAATAATGTTATATATAGATAAAGTGCGGTTTATTTTATTTCAACGTATCATATTGTTATATATAGATAAAGTGCGGTGGTATTTTATTTCAACGTATAATAGTGTTATATATAGATAAAATGCGGTTTATTTTATTTCAACGTATAATATTTTTATATATAGATAAAGTGCGGTTTATTTTATTTCAACGTATAATATTTTTATATATAGATAAAGTGCGGTGGTATTTTATTTCAACTTATAATAGTGTTATATAAAAACACACTCTTAACAATTTTTTTATAAAAAAACTGTTTTTATAAAAATTTGTTAAGGGTGTGTTTTTATAAAAAAATTGTTAAGAGTGTGTTTTTATAAAAAAAAAAACACATTTTTAACAATTTTTTTATTATAATAACACACTCTTAACAATTTTTTTTATAAAAAAACACTCTTAACAATTTTTTTTATGAAAAAACACACTATAACAACATACACATTATAACATACAAATATCACATTCAAACATAAAACCATAAAACTATAACAATTTTTTATAAAAACACACTCTTAACAATTTTTTTTATAAAAAAACTGTTTTTATAAAAAATTGTTAAGGGTGTGTTTTTATAAAAAAATTGTTAAGAGTGTGTTTTATAAAAAAAACACATTTTTAACAATTTTTTTATAATAACACACTCTTAACAATTTTTTTATAAAAAAACACTCTTAACAATTTTTTTATGAAAAAACACACTATAACAACATACACATTATAACATACAAATATCACATTCAAACATAAAACCATAAAACTATAACATTTTTTTATAAAAACACACTCTTAACAATTTTTTTATAATAACACACTCTTAACAATTTTTTTATAAAAAAACACTCTTAACAATTTTTTTATAAAAAACACACTATAACAACATACACATTATAACATACAAATATCACATTCAAACATAAAACCATACATATCATGTTAAACATAGAACATATTCAAACATAAGTTATAAACACTATAACAACCTACAAATCATATATCTTAACTTAAAATAACATACAAAAAATAACAAAAAACATAAGGAAAACATACCAGAGAGGTAATACGAGACATCTTCACAAAACCCGAACGCGTATTCCACACGACAAAATTGAGAGAGTGGGAGAAAATTGAGAGAGTTTGATTAAAAATTGAGAGATTATTAAAAAAATGAGAGTGGCCGGTTTTTGGTCCCCCCCCCCCCCCCCTTATATAGTGCGGCCGAAGAACAAATTTAGGGTTTGGTTCGTCAAAGGGATTTTAGGGTTAACCCTGTGCCGACACGTGGCACTTTTGCCCGCGATCGCGGGGGGTCAAAGAAAGTCAAACGCGGGCAGGGACCAAAACTGCACACGCAGGCATTCTTGAGGGGGGAAAGCTGGACCGCGGGCATTCTTGAGGGACCAACGCGGGCAAAGTGGGCAAACTTTGGACACGTGTAGCCCGCGATCGCGGGGGTCAACGAGAGTCAAACGCGGGCAGGGACCAAAACTGCACACGCGGGCATTCTTGAGGGGGGAAAGCTGGACCGCGGGCATTCTTGAGGGACCAACGCGGGCAAAGTGGGCAAACTTTGGTGACACGTGGCCTGGAGCCCGCGATCGCGGGCTCTATCGCGGATTTTTGGGGTATTTTTGTAACATGGGAGAGATTTGGGGTATTTCAGTAAAACATGGTTTGACTTAGGGTATTTTAATTAATTTCCCAATATTTAATGCTAACATAAAAATTAATATCTATTTAGTAAGTATAGATATAGAGAGATGTCTTTATAGCAACATCCTTTATCAATCATCTTTATTAAAAGTTAAAGTAAAAGAAAAAGGAAAAGTGATGATAACCTAATCTATTCAGACCCTCCTCCTCTCGGCAGGGGAGGAGCCAGGCTTTTACTTTTACCCGAATATTGGATACACACAATTCTATATGCTGAAGGGGGAGGCTAACGACACCCTTTTTTTATGCTAAGTGCACCCTCATGATTAAAAATCATGATTTTTTTTTGTTTTTTGTTTTTTTTGTCTTTTTGTTGTCTTTTCTTTTTCTATTTTATTTATTTGTATTATATAGTTTAAATTTTTTTTTCTTTTACTTTTTGGTTTTATTTAAAAATAAATAAATATTTATAAATATAAATATTACTAATTTTTTATAATTATATAATTATAAAAATAAAACATAAACTTTGCGATTTAACATATAAATAGAACATAAAATAATTTATATTACATTCGATTATTCTAAAATAACATTATCCGTAGTACAATTAACACGTAAAAGCTGCATGTACTTCTGTATTCGCTCTGAATACGGGGCATAGCCCATCCAGCAGCACACAGATAACTGTAATGGAAAAAATGTCCTACAATTTGCGGAAACAGGTATCCTTCTGCCATATCTAATTTCACATAATGGTTACCATTGACATACGTAATTGTAAAAACAACATGTTCATACCACACTGGCGGAGTGGACCTAAGCGGCAAGTACGTCCCACTGCCGGTCATACTTATAACGTGTAATATCACATTATATTTTGAAGCAATCAAGACACCTATTTCAGGCATTGTCATCCAGTGTTCAAATGGTGCACCTTAATCTGATCGAAAGAAGTTTAAAGTGTTGTAAGTAATATCCCAATGTTCACCTCCAAAAGCGTTGATGTACTCTGTCTTGTGTGTATCTAACTCTTCATCAAGTTAAACCGAATTGTGGGCCACGCATCTTCATAAAGACCTAGAGAGACAACTATTGTTCGGAATCCGCAATTTCCATCACCTATCACATCATGTACCAGTTTGATGTAAGGGTGAAACAATGCTGGAAATTGATTGATGTATGGATGTGCATTGTAATTTTTGAACATGAAAGATCTGTGTCTCGATGGTTCTTGGTAGCTCATTTTTTCCATGTCAAAAAATCTAGACGCGTTCGAACTAAGGGGTCTTTCACTTGTAAAAGACGGGTCAACATGAGTTGCAACAGACAGATCAACATGAGTTGCAAATGAGGGATCAACATGAGTTTTTATGAAAAGCTTATCCTTCAACGAGGGTCGTCCACGAGTAGTCTTGTTGACAACAGGTTCACGAACCCATGTTTTTGATGCACTGGCTATCACTGTACAAAAACACCATCTACTAGAAAATATGAATACCACCAAGGATAATTTACTCAATCAAATGAAAATTATTTTAAGATCAACCATGGAAGGGACATTTGACTAACCTAAAGAAAAATATATTTTACAAAGTTATAATAAAATAAAAAGTTACAAAACACACACACACACACATATATATATAAATAAAAATAATAATAATAATATATATATGTCAAGTTAAATGAAAGATGATTTCTTAAAAATAATTGGCACAAAAAAAATTGCATTCAACACCCCATTCAAAGGGTGCAATTAGCATGACCCAATGCTGAAACTTTGTATGGGAAACATAAAAAAAGTTTAAAATTTCCTTAAGTCTTTGCCATTTTATCAATCGTCTTTATTAAAAGTTAAAAGTAAAAGAAAAAGGAATAGGAAAAGGAACTCTCGGCTCAAGTTCTTCTATCTCGACTCGAAGCCGATCTCAAACGAGAACAAGATGAAGGTATGTCTTGTTTTTTTAGATTCGTTTTGGTTGGTTAGATCCATGCGTTTGATCAGGCCCATGGGCCCATAACTTGAAATTAAAAACGAAAAACGGCTTCTACTGTTTTGAGAATACGACGAAATCATTCATCGAACTCAATCAATCAATCTGTTGCCACCGTACTCACGATTCACCATTCACGAACTCAATCAATCTGTTACCACCGTACTCACGAACGATTCACCACGAACTCATCAATCTCTCGCCTCTCAATCGAATGTTGTATCGACTGGCTTCTTGCGTTTGCCCTAACCCCAAATCGACTATTAGTTCAGCATCTGCCCTAACTCTAAATCGATTGGCCTCTTGCTTCTGATTCGATGAGGTGAGGTGTTTTCTTTTCTAACTAAGTATACTTTGAATTGCTAACTTGTTGCCTCTATTTGCTTAAATACTTTGAATTGATAACATTGTTGATAATGAAAACATTCAATATATATATATTTTATGGAAATGGAGAATGATATGCTATGGAAACTCTTACAGTTTGTAAATAAATATCTGTTGTTTTCTGTTAACAGCCGTGGTAGAAAAGATAAGAGATGGTTGGAATCGGTGGTCTCGGAAATTATAACCAGGTAAAATCTTATTCCTCCACTTGTATTTTTCATCTTTTACTTCACATTCACTTCCAATTTGCTGCTGTTATCATTGAATGTAAGATTCATCTGTGAAAGCTAAAACTCGGTTTTACCCAAAAAGATTCTCAATAAACACTTATCGACTAACATTTATTTTGGTAAAGGTTCTCGGTAACGTATTTTCATAACCTTCTTTGATTATTACCTCAAGTAACATTTTTTTGTAAAGATTGTATAAATGAAGAACACATTAGCAGCAGTGCTATTTTCTGCATGGTAATGAATAGATTTTAGCACGAGTGTTCGACTCATACTGGCAATCTAAAAAAAGATGATAAGTGACTATCTCAAATGCGTCTCAAGTTAGCCACAATCAAATCAAAATGTAAGCGAAAGATATTTGTGAAGGATATAACTTCCATGGTCTAAAACAAAAAGAAATGGACCTCTAAAATCCGCACAAAACTAACTATATCAAAGGCTAATATAATAACATGTATATAAGGGGACCTCAGTATATGATAACACGGACACGACAACCCTGTGCTTATCCTTATGCCTATCCATACTCCGATTCAAGGATAACCTACCATGTTTTCCAAGGGATCAACTAAACCATGGTTTCTGACACCATGATTACGAACCCAAAAAGCCTTTTAGATCATTTGAAGCACCAATAGATAGTCTTAAAAACCCAATAATACAACAAAACCAACACGAACAAGTTTAATATATAACACAGAGGTAGGATATATACCTTGCCGATATATGTGTGCAACAACAAACTTATTTCCTATTTTCTTTTGTTTCTAAAAAGAGCTTCTTGAAGGTTAGTACATGTAAGTATAACAACTATTTTATTGAACCTCATCAGCTGTGTGCTTGGCTGATAATCAAGATTTCCCTTTGAATCCAAATAACCAACGCATCTTTATTTTTTTTCTTTTAAGAATTAGAGAAAAAGGGTGACAACAAATCGCTGGATCGACAAAGTTTAGAATAGCACAATCCCCATGAGAGGCAAACCCCACCCCTAGGTGGGATATACCGGTCTCGTTTGGTAAAACATAGATAGAACAGGGGAAGGAGGTGAGAATTTTCAAGGTCAAATAATTTTAGTCAATTGAACGGACGCGAAAAGTCATCAACATCATCTCCTTCTGGAAACGACGCACTGTCCCAAGGGAACAAGGAAAAAAACTGGTTGAGTTTCATGTGAAAAAAAGAGTTGGAATTTTTTTTAACATAGAATTTTTCTAACTAAAGTCCAAAATTCTAAAGGAATCAGCCTCTTTGGTAGAATAGTATAATATATTAAAAAAAGTATCATTGTTGTTGAATTTGCTAACATGATAATTGAATTTCTAAGAATCAATAATGCACCAAAACTACCCCCAAAATATTATTTATAAATTTAATTTTTTCTAAGTTAAGGGATAATTACTAAAATTAATTATTTTCAATAATAGCCATTGATTATTAATAATTATAGTTAAGATTAGATCTCAGGGTTATCACAAACAACCACGTTCTTTCTTGAATAGCCCCTATTTATATTTATATTTATAGGGGGCATTCAAGGAAGAACTAGTTATTTTGTGGTAACTGTAAGAACCAATGTGAGCCACATATTAAGCTATAAATTAGGAAATTTTTAGTTTTGGTAATTTTGTTTGAAATTTAAATAAAAGGGCATTTGAAAATGCACTGTGATACCCTTTGCCTGTGATACCCTTTGAAATTGCACTGTGATACCCTTTGAAAATGCACTGTGATACTTGTATGTTACAGCCACATGGTATATGTGATTCATACTATAAGACAACAACCACATGGTATCAATGTGATACCACATGTGATACCACTGTGATACCACTTTGATTCATATGTGATACCACTGTGATACCACATGGAATGGAGGGAGCAAAACGATTACTAAAAGATAGCACAATCTGTACTCACGATGGTTGTTGGTTGCGTTGGTGATGCTCACGGTCGTGGAAACGAGATTAGAAGACCGGCGGAGAGTTGACTGGTGAGAAACAGCCGGGGACGGCTATGATGGTGGTTCTCGAAGGTGAAAAGAAGAGGAATAGAAAGAGGCGTTCGAAGCCTGGTACAGGGGCGACGGCGACGATTTTCCAGATGGAAAACGAAGAAGAACGGGAGAAGACGGTGTCAGGAATGTGGCGGCGGTTTGCTTGGCCGAGCAGAAGGTTTAGAGGGGGTGGCCGACGATTACGATTGTCGCCGGTGTGTGGTCATGTGGTTATTGTTGTGTACGGCGGTTGTTGAAAGGAGAATCGTGAGGAGAAGAGGAAGGAGACGGCAGCAGGAAGCGGCGATGGTTGAAGACTGGGTGGTTACCGGATGGAGACGGCTTTCAACGCAGATCGTGGAGAAGATGGAGAAACGAGAGGAGAGTCGGAGATGGAGGGCGTCGGCGACCGGCGGTGGCTGGAGGTTACTGACGGCGGCGGTTCGCCGGCGACAGATGGTGGCTGGTGGCGATGGGAAGGTGAAAGGGGTGGGATGAAAAGTGAAATTAGGGTTTCTAAAAAAACACTTTATATTAAAACACATCAGTTATAAGTATGAGTTGTCAAAATAAATCAAATTACCAATTTGCCCTTATTTTTATTTTTGGAAGTAACATTAATTATTTTAAATGTGTGGCTCACATTGGTTCTTACAGTTACCACAAACTAAATAGTTCTTATTTGATTAAGCCCCTATATATATATATATACTATTTATGGGTGGTCCCTCCGAAGGTGGTCCCTCTGATTATTCATATGTAGAAAATACACTTCTTGGTATTTTCGACTTTATATTTATCAAAAAGTTTATCAAATATGAATCTTTACTAACGTTTACAGATATGAAGAAAAATTCCAAAAGAATGACAAGAAAGTCAAGAAAGCTATGACAAGAAAGAAGACTACAAAAATCATGACAAGAAGTCAAAAAGATGGAGCTCATTTTTCAAAGATATCAAAAGTTGTCGGCCATGCATTCCAAGAAGACAAAAGATGTCAGACGATAATGCATTTCAAAAGACAAAATATGTCGACAATCAATTACCGATTAAAAGACTTCAATTATAGAAAATTTGAAGGTCAGTTGCCGGTTGCTTCTCAATAACAAAAGAATTCTAATGCCTATAAAAGCATACTCAAGATGAAGAAGCAACCATCAGTTTTCTTCTCCACTCTTAGTAATTCTCTCTATATTCAGAATGATATGTCTAGAAAAAGTTCACTTAGATTTTCTACTTCAAGATGTTCAAAATCTCTAGATTTCCAGATTTTCATATCTCCTGATGTTTGCAAAGCTTGTCGAGAAGACAACTGTACAACTGATCATTTAATCAAAGAAGGTATCTTTTGATCATACTTCGAGTTATTGTATTTGATAATGGTTGCCTTATTTTGCAAAATTTTGATAGTATGCATTATATAAATTTATTTATTCAAAGTTATAATCCAATTAGTATTCTTAATGAAGTTACAAACTTTTTTGTTTTAAATCACATACTTCAATTTTTTGTTATTTACCAATAAGATTATCATTATGACCCAATTTTACAAAGATTTTCTCACAATGTTTACCCACATATTCATTATAATCTAAATTCAATAAATTATGCTTAGTGTTACTATATTTAATAACGGTTGTCTTATCCAAAAAAGTTTTAATCATAATCATCATTTAAAAATGTTTATTTCAAGTAATTCTCCAAATAATCTTGCTGAAGATTTAACAAATTTCTTTATAGAAAGCAATATAATAGATTTTATTTGTATTCATCAAGAACAAAAAAATTATTTTTCAAGAATGAATATTCTTCAAACGATCCTGCAGCGGTCACAGAATGGTATCAGAGCCAGAAACGGTGGGAATTGGTAGATGAATACTAAACTTTGTAAAGGGTCTGGTTCACGGGAAAACTCAAATAAACGGAAAACTAAGGAACACTCTGGTAGCCCTTCATCTGAGCGGTATGCACTTGTGCATACAGGTTATTTGTAACATGCATTTGTGCATATATGCACAAATGCATAATGTACTTGTGCATAAAACCAAAAAATAACATAATTTACATGTATGCACAAGTGCATACCGTCCAGATGAATGGCCACAAGGGTGTTCTTCAGTTTTTTCCGTTTTTTTTTAGGTTTTCCTTGAACCTCCCTCTCTATATATATACCCCATAAAGATTGTTATATTAGTTGTTGGTGATTTTAGTGTCACCTATTTATTTTAGTATAATGGAAATGATACGTGTGTGATGGGGTTCGTACATTAGTTCTAATACAAGTAAGGAGGTGCGGAGTGCACACTTGTATTAGTCTAAGTTGTTCCCGGTGCAGAGTGTATTATACTTGAAGGACCGTTGATGGAAATGACAAAACTTGTCAACCGCCAAAATATAACCGAATTTCGGTTTTTTAACCGCCAACATACAATCGAATTTCGGTTTTATATATAGACAGGAAACTGTCATCTTTTATGACACACAAAAAGAAGAAATTGAATTCTCTCTGATCATCAAAAACTTTGAACTTTGAATTCTGCCTGATTCAAAGTTTGCTTCGTGTCTTATCCTCATAATTTGAATTTCGTGTAACCCAGGCATCTAAGGGTCGAAATATCAAATTCGGAAAGTGAATACACGATTCGCGAAGACTCTGTGATCCAGAAACTCCCTTATAGTTTTAATATTTCTAACATTCGAATTTGATATTTCCTGTTTCTGTAATCATGAGTGGCGATTCTGTGAAGGAGATGACCAGTAAGTTTGGGAAATTGGAGAAGTTTCAGGGAAATAATTTTCGTAGATGGCAGAAGAAGATGCACTTTCTGTTGACAACATTGAAAGTGGTCTATGTGTTGAGTACCCCGCAACCAGAAGTGATCGAGAATGAAACTTTGGATCAAACCAGAAGGCGTTGCAAATGGGAGAATGATGATTACATATGGCGTGGACATATTCTGAATGGTATGTCTGATTCTTTGTTCGATATCTATCAGAATGTTGGGAGTGCACGAGAATTGTGGGATTCTTTGGAATCAAAGTATATCGCGGAAGATGCTTCAAGTAAGAAGTTCTTGGTTAGCGATTTTAACAATTACAAAATGACAGATTCTCGGCCTGTGATGGAACAATACAATGAATTGCTTCGAATCCTTGGTCAATTCACGCTGCATAAGATGAATATGGATGAATCAATTGCAGTTTCTAGCGTGATTGATAAACTTCCACCATCCTGGAAGGATTTTAAACATACTTTGAAACACCAAAACGAGGAGTTGTCATTGGTACAACTTGGTAGTCATTTGAGGATTGAGGAATCACTCCGGGTGCAAGAAAATGACAAAGGGAAAGGCAAATCTGATGTTGGACAGCCCTCTGTTCACATGGTTGAAGACAACAAGAAAAAGGATAATAACAACAAAGGAAAAGGCAAGAAACGTAAGTATGACGGTCCTGATAAATCCAACAAGAAATCCAAGGAATTGGTTTGTTGGAGATGTCAGAAAGTTGGTCATATGGAACGTGATTGTCGTGTGAAACTTGGTAACAATGGTGCCGGAACAAGTGGAAGTGGACAAGGAGGGTCTAGTGCCCAAGGTCCACCGAAAGGTCAGATTATTCATGATTATTATTCCGCCCCAAATAATGTTTCACTAATTCCTGGAGGATAAAAATGACTCTTGGTGGCTTGACTCATGTGCTACTAGTCACGTGTGTAATGATGAAAGATGATTCGAGAAAATGGAACCGGTGGATGATGGATCTTTCTTACGCATGGCGGATGAAGGAGTCAAGCCTATATTAGGAAATGGTGTTGTTAATTTGTTGTTTACTTCTGGAAAAACAATTACTCTATGTGATGTATTGTATGTACCTAAGGTTCGAAAGAATCTCGTGTCTAGTGGTTTGCTGAATCGTTTAGGTTATAAGCAAGTAATTGAGTCGGATAGATATGTCCTATCCAAGTCTGGTATGTTTGTGGGATTCAGATATTATTGTGATCGTATGTTCCGTTTGAATATTGTGAATAAATTAGTATCTTGTGATAATTCTGTTTTTATGACATCTACTACTAATTTAGATAATTCAATGATATGGCATGCTAGATTAGGACATGTTAATTTTAGGAGAATGTATGAGATGTCAAAAGATGAATTAATTCCAGCTTTTGATATTCATTCTGAAAAATGCAAAACGTGTATGCTTACCAAAATCACAAGACAACCGTTTCCAAGGATTAGTAGGAAATCGGCTGTTTTGGATTTGGTCCATAGTGATTTATGTGATTTTCATTCCACACCTTCTTTAGGAAATAAGAAATATGTTGTAACTTTTATTGATGATTCAAGTCGATTTTGCTATGTGTATTTATTGCATTCCAAGGATGAAGCATTGGAAAGGTTTAAAATATACAAAATCGAGGTGGAATTGCAATTAGGCATGTCGATTAAATGTCTTAGGACTGATCGGGGAGGGGAATACATGGATCCCCATTATTTTCAATCTGTTGGAATCATCCATGAAACCACGGCTCCATACACACCACAACAAAATGGTGTAGCTGAACAGAAAAATCGAGTTTTAAAGGAAATGGTCAACTCGATGCTCTCTTACTCGGGTTTGAGTGAGGGATTTTGGGGAGAGGCTATGCTTACGGCCTGTTATGTTTTGAATAGAGTTCCAAATAAAAGGAACAAAACAGTCCCATATGAACTTTGGTACAAGAAACGTCCAAATTTGAATTACTTTCGAGTTTGGGGTTGTAGAGCCGTTGTGAGATTACCCGAACCCAAAAAGAAGAATTTGGGAGAAAAGGGCATTGATTGCATTTTCATGGGATATGCAGAAAATTCTAAGGCTTATAGGTTTTATGTTATAGAACCTAATGAGTCGGTGTCGGTGAATACCGTGATTGAGTCGCGTGATGCGATTTTCGATGAGCTGCGTTTTTCATCAATTAAAAGGCCTAAAGATCTGCATCCTAACAATTATGAGGAGGATAATTCTGAAACTTTAGAAGGTGTTATGGAACAAGAACCACAGCCCGTTCGGAAAAGTAAGAGAGGCCGAATTGCGAAAGATTTCGGTCCTGATTTCCAACTGTTTTTGGTGGAAGGTTCTAGGGATGAAATGGGGATGAAATATCCTTATTCTTGTCAGATTGAGGATGATCCTAAGACCTTTAAACAGGCAATGGAATCCCGGGATGTTGCATTTTGGAAGGAAGCTATTGATGACGAAATGTCATCAATTTTAGAGAACAACACTTGGGTGTTGTCTGATTTACCACCTGGTTCTAAACCATTGGGTTGTAAATGGATATTTAAAAAGAAAATGAAGGTAGATGGAACCATCGATAAGTTCAAGGCTAGGTCATACAAGGGTTCAAACAAAAACCCGGTATCGATTATTTTGATATGTATGCACTGGTAGCCCGCATTTCTACCATTAGATTGTTAATTGCGTTGTCGGCAATTCATGATCTGATTATTCATCAAATGGATGTGAAAACATCCTTCTTGAATGGTGGCCTTGAGGAAGAAGTTTACATGAATCAACCAGAAGGTTTCGTTATGCCCGGTAATGAGCATAAGGTATGTAAACTTGTGAAATCATTATATGGGCTAAAACAGGCACCAAAACAATGGCATCAAAAGTTTGATGAAGTGATTTTGTCAAGTGATTTTTCATTGAACCAATCCGACAAATGTATTTATAGCCGGTTTGATTCTTCCGGCTCAGGTGTGATAATTTGCATGTATGTTGATGATATGTTGATATTTGGTACGGATCAACAACAAGTTGATGAGACCAAAGATCTATTATCATCAAAGTTTTCCATGAAAGACATGGGGGAGGCGGATGTGATCCTTGGAATAAGGATTAAACGGGCGGACAAGGGTATAGCTATAACCCAATCTCACTATATAGAGAAAATCCTGAAAAGATTTAATTTTAGTGAGTGTTCTCCTGTTAGCACTCCCATGGATCCTAGTGTGAAGTTAACGCCTAATAAAGGCATGGGAATTTCACAATTGGAATACTCTCAAGCTATAGGTTCTTTGATGTATGCTATGACTAGCACCAGACCTGATATAGCTTATGCTGTTGGGAAGTTGAGTAAATATACAAGTAATCCTGGTACTCAACATTGGCAAGCAATTCAAAGGGTATTCAAGTATTTGAAGGGAACCGTGAATTATGGTTTGTCTTTTTCTGCGTATCCTTCGGTTTTGGAAGGATATTCTGATGCAAGTTGGATATCTAATAAAGAAGATCATTCTTCCACAAGTGGATGGGTATTCTTGCTTGGGGGAGGTGCCATATCTTGGGCATCTAAGAAGCAATCTTGTATTACAGACTCAACAATGGAATCTGAGTTTGTTGCGTTAGCAGCGGCCGGTAAGGAAGCAAAATGGCTAAGAAATTTAATTTATGAGATTCCATTGTGGAAGAAGCCGATTGCACCTATTTCTATTCACTGTGATAGTGCAGCTACTTTAGCCAGAGCTTACAGTCAAGTTTATAATGGCAAGTCTAGACACTTAGGTGTTAGACATAGCATGATTAGAGAATTAATCATGAATGGTGTAATTTCGGTGGAATTTGTGAGATCGCAACAAAATTTGGCAGATCATCTTACCAAAAGTTTGACGCGGGACTTAGTGCACAAGTCGGTGTTGGGGATGGGATTAAAGTCTGATTAATCTGTATTGGCGAGACACCCAATTCCCCTCTAATACAATGTTAGAAGCTGAATTCAATGAGGAAAGCTCACACATATGGATTTGAACACACATCATCAAAACATCCCAAGGTTAGTGTGTTTGAACCTGTAGATGCTAGGATGAATTTAATTCTTAATGATTCCTTTGATAAAATGTAAGCAGGTGCATGAATAAGGGAATCGCCTATATAATCGTGAAGTGTAGCCGTACTTCAAAAGGCTTAGGACTTGGCTTTTATACGATTATGAATGGATTGGGACACTCGGCTTAATAATAGTGTCAAGTAGTTTGTTTTAGATGATCATTTGAATTTGTGTGTATATTATCTTCAGGTATTCAAATGGGTTGACGGGTTCAATCCTTAGGACACCCCGATTCTCGAATATTTGGAATGTGTAATATACTAAGATGACAATTCAATCCTTTGGACATTTTCATTTATGCACAAATTTGTTTATTCTATTCTTGTGTTTGTATTGTTTCATGGTTACACTAAAATGGGGGAGGATTGTTGGTGATTTTAGTGTCACCTATTTATTTTAGTATAATGGAAATGATACGTGTGTGATGGGGTTCGTACATTAGTTCTAATACAAGCAAGGAGGTGCGGAGTGCACACTTGTATTAGTCTAAGTTGTTCCCGGTGCAGAGTGTATTATACTTGAAGGACCGTTGATGGAAATGACAAAACTTGTCAACCGCCAAAATATAACCGAATTTCGGTTTTATAACCGCCAACATACAACCGAATTTCGGTTTTATATATAGACAGGAAGCTGTCATCTTTTATGACACACAAAAAGAAGAATTTGAATTCTCTCTGATCATCAAAAACTTTGATCTCTGAATTCTGCCTGATTCAAAGTTTGCTTCGTGTCTTATCCTCATAATTTGAATTTCGTGTAACCCAGGCATCTAAGGGTCTAAATATCAAATTCGGAAAGTGAATACACGATTCGCGAAGACTCTGTGATCCAGAAACTCCATTGTAGTTTTAATATTTCTAACATTAGTATGTTTAAACAAATGAAGTTTCTTGTTCCCAACCTCTGCAGAAGCTTCTTCTTTGGTGATATTACTCCAAGAAGAGATCCCAAGATTTATCTAACATATATACATGCACTCTATGATTACTATTATAAAAGATATCAACAAAGCATGATGGGTGTTTGGGTAAAATTTCACCAGTCTCGACTACGACCAAAACAGGGAAAACATTTATTGCACTTTTTCATAATGAGGTAAAATCATAACACTTTATCATCTGACCAAAGTTGAAATAGAAAGTTACTCACGACACTCGACCGTCGTAAGGAACCTTACGACCTCGACCGACTAACATGCAATATTAATGTTACGTTTTCAGTGTTTAATGCAGGGTCAATGTCATTAATGACCAACGGCCATAACCGACAAGGACAATTAAGAGCATTTAACCCAGTGGCCGTTACGACCGTTACCAGAAGTCTTTATGGAATCATTCAAGGCGTTCGAATGCTATAAATACAAATGCTCGAACATCATTTCGCGCATCATCTGACTTGGAGAAACAACTGAACTCTGAAGAACACTCGAAGCAAAGAATTCTCTCTCAAAAGATCGCTCACGACGCACGACTTATACACACGACACTTAGTTTTTACACACGACGCACCAGTTTTTTACATTCGATACATTTGTTACTTTACATTTAAAGTCTTTCTTTCATTTGTATTGTAATCACTGTACTCTCGACACCTGAAACATAAGGACATCGCCCCTGTTTGGCGACTATAGTGCAGCGACGACCTCCACAGTCGTCCGCGGGTTTTTTCCTCGTTGAGGTTTTTCCCGCGTCACCAAAATCTTTCATCTCTTTTACATTTTTTGTCTTTGTCGTACGATTTGTCGAAAGATTCCTATTCTTTAGTTTTTAAGCTCCACAATCAACCTTAAGTTATCCTTCTAGACGATTTTTGGCATTAACAATTTGGCGCCCATCGTGGGGCCCCATCTAGAGAAAATCTTCGACAAACGTGCGTATTACTAACGGTTTCTTGGAGTTTTCTCTTTTTTCTGTTACAGGAAAATGGCAGCCAATGGAAATCACGAGCAACCCATTGCCCAGATGTATCAGGAGTTGGAAGCTGCTCGAAATCAAATCAACGTCATTGCTGATCAAAGTCGAAGGGCGGCTGAGGAAATCGCGCTGCTGAGAAATCAAAATCCTAATGGATCATTCGGACCGCAGAACGGTCCTAGACCATTCGTCTAGAATCCCGGTCCAGGATCGTTCGGTCAGAATCCAGGATCCGTTCCATTCGTCCAGAATCCTGGTCCAGAATCGTTCGGTCAGAATCCAGGATCCGCTCCATTCATCCAGAATCCGGGTCCAGGTCCATTCGTCCAGAATCCAGGACCAGGACCGTTCGGTCAGAATCAACAGCAAGCTCCAAGTCCTCAATTCGGGTCAGTCCCACCTCATCATATAAGGCCACCACACATGCAGAATGGGTCTCAACCATATTTCGTCCCTTACAATGGGGACGCCAATGGCTCGTCATACGGCAATGGCACCAGTTCGGGAGTTAACCCTCAAACAGGAGTAAATCCTGATCCTAACGACCCCGTCGCCCAGCGGTTGAAAATGCTAGAAGATCAGAACGAGCGTGTCCTATCTTTGCTCGCTAAGCTGCCTGGGGCAGCCGTGCCCGTTGACGTCGAGCCTCGCTCGGGATTTCAGGCTTCGCCTTTCGTTGACTCGATCGCAACAGTCGACGTCCCGAAGAAGTATAACATCCCCTCTTTCACGTCCAAGTATTCGGGGATAACCGATCCGACGGAGCACATCGCGCAGTATAAGCAGCTAATGTGGACGATCTCGATCCCTCAAATGTATCAAGAAGTCTGCATGTGCAAGAGTTTCGAGGCGACCCTCACAGGTCCTGCCCTCCAATGGTTGATTAACCTCAAACCCAAATCCATCGGGTCGTTCGCTGAGTTAGTCAACCAATTCTCCCAGCAGTTCGCCAGCAGTCGCAAGATGGAGAAGCAGACCAGCGACTTGTATTATGTCGTGCAGAAGGCCAATGAATCTATTCGAAGCTACTTCAATAGGTTCAATGCAGAGATGATTAGTGTCCGCAACTGTGACGTCAAGACCGCGATCGAAGCCTATAAATGTGGTCTAGACGACAGTTCGGGTTTGTACACCAATTTGACCAAGTATCCTCCAGAGAATTTCGAAGACGTCCGAGCAAGAACCCTAGCGTATATGAGGGTAGAAGACGACGCTGTCTTTTGTCGTAAGCATACTGACGACAAAAGGTCGTTAAGTGTAAAGAAGCCAGAGTTCAAGATAAAGGCAATATCCAAGCCAGAATCTGCACGACAAATCTCGAACGTTCGATTCAAGACGAAAGCGGAGTTCAAGACCTCAACCGCGACCAAATTCCCTCAGTACCCTAAGATATCCTCTTACAGATTCAAAGGGACTACTAAGGACTTGGTCGAGGCTCTGAAGACCGTCCAGGTGACCATCCGGTGGCCGAAGAAGACCGAAAAAGACGACGATAAGAAAGATAAATCGAAGTGGTGCGACTTCCATGTCGACCATGGTCATGCGACAGATGATTGCATAGCTCTCAAAAAGGAGCTAGCATATCACGTCCCGAAGGGCAATCTCAAGGACATCATCGAGGACGTCGTTACTCCAGTTAACGACGTTCGGCCGCCAACCCCCGAGGATGCAAAGGTCGTCAACTGCATCACTGGTGGTTCAGACGTATGCGGTCTGACGTATTCTGCAGCCAAACGTCACGCCAGCCAGACACCTGACGATCGGCCTATCCCGTGCTCATCGAGACCCAAAGGAGATCTGGAGTTAGAAGCCATGAAAATCACGTTCGACCAAGACGACCTCGACGACTCGTATCAGAAGCATCATGACAGGTTGATTATTCAACTCACGATTGGTAATTGTTTAACCCTACGAGTCTTGGTCGATGGAGGCAGTTCAGCGAACGTCATCTTCCTTGATACCATCATGGCCATGGGAATCGATCGATCAGAAATCACCCGACGCTCGACAACCTTGGTCGGTTTCAATGGGGACGCGACGAGCACCTTTGGAGATATCACCTTGCCTGTCTATGCCGGAGGAATCAACAAGCAGACCAAGTTCAACGTCATCAACTGTGCGTCGGCCTATAACATCATCTTAGGTCGACCATGGATCCATGACATGAAAGCCGTTCCCTCGACGTATCATCAGACCATGAAGTTTCCTACGCCGTGGGGAATCCAAAAGATCAAAAGTGAGCCGAAAGTCGCCCGTGACTGCTATAAGACCACCTTGAAGCTGCAAAAGTAGGCCATCTAACAGTTACAGGTCCAGGATGCTCCTAAGACAGCCGACGATTATCACCTGGAGGAAGTCGTCCTAGACCAGAACGAACCTGACCAGAAAATCTTTGTAGGTTCGTCTCTCGATCCCTGCCTTAAAGACAAGCTAATATCTTTCTTGCAGGAACACGCCGATTGTTTTGCCTAGTCACACGAAGACATGGTCGGCATAGACCCCAACGTCATTTCCCATAAGCTCAATGTCGACCCGACATTTAAAACTATCAAACAAAAACGGCGAAAGTTCACTCCTGAAAGGAATAAGGTGATAAATGACGAGGTCGACAATTTCCTCAAGATTGAGAAAATTCGAGAAGTAAAATACCCCGACTGGTTTGCTAGTGTCGCGGTCGAAAAATGACAAATGGGGAGGTCCTAGTCATATCCCAGAAGTCGTGGGTAAAGGTTCCAATCGGCTCCAAACCCTCGACAATCGAGATATCCCACGTAGCTGGAATGCAACACATCTGAGAAGGTATTTCTTCTAAGTCCTTTTACTTCTTTCATACGATTTTTTATCACGACGATTACTGACTTAAGCATCGGAGGGTCGTTGGCTAGCCAACGACCAACCTCTGGCATTGTTTTATCGTAGATCGCACGACATAAGTTGCTAAGTCTGCTATATGACCTCAGTCGCGCAGAATCGCACAACATAAGCGATCGGGTCTATAACTCGATTATCCTATCACAGGGACACATGATTCAAGTTCATCATATGATCTAGTCATACGATCATAAGGTCTAACGACCCCATGATCTCAGTTTTCTAACTTAGAAGAATTTCATGTTCTGAATGAATGTTGTGATCGCATGTGCTTATGTTTGCCAACACGATTTAAAAGTCTTATGACTTATGTTCTAGTTGTTGTATTACTATGGATGCCTAAGTCGCACGATTCCTTGTTCATTCTATACTTAGCGAATTTCACAATTGATATTGTATCTATTCACAAAATGTATAAGACATAAGATCATAAGATATATACGTTTCATTCATGGAATGATCGATCAGTCACATCCAAATGACTCGACCACCAACGGTCGAGCAGCAAAAAACAAAAATAACAAAGATTTTTCCTAAGGCTGAAAAGGAGCGTCGGTCGCATCGCCAAGGACTCCTTCATCCTGTCCAGCTCTGCTCTTTGGTCGACGATCAAAGACAGGGATTGCTTTAGACGAGAGTTCACCTCGTCCTTTGCGTGACCGACAGCTTCCAGCTCGTTTAGAGCGTCGTCGAGTCGTACCGACATATCCTCAGCACGTGCCAGAGCGGACTTCTCCCTCTCCAACGCCGCGTCCTCCCTCTTAAGATCAAAAGACATTAGGCCTTCTATCTTTGTCATTTCGGCGTGCAGAGCTAGGGAAGACTGGAACGTCTGAAAAACACGAAGAGTATTGTTAAGAAAACATTCGACAAAGTTAAGAGCGATAAAATAAAACAAGTCTTGAAAGAAAGACTTACCATGAACGTCAGTCCGGCCACATGGGCCCCGTATTTTCGACAGAGACCCCACGGAAGCGCTCCCTGAAAGAGGGGAGCTGATATTTCCCCATATGCGGAAAAAAATTCGTCTTGTCTAGGACGTTGTCAGCCAAGAAGTCCAACGGCAACGTAAAGTTAACCGTAGTGACTTCCTCCTCCTCGGTCGTGTGACCCTTGCCCTTGTCAGCCGCTGTACGGGTCGATGTCACAGACACAGGCGCCGTCTTTGTCGCCGGAAGCGCTGAAATAACCGGCGTCGCGTCAATCGCGTCGGAAGACGTCTTCGTCTTCTCAGGAGTCATGATCGCCGCCTTCGCCTTCTCAGGCGTGACGACTCTCGACGAGCCGCCCGTCTTTGAAGACGTTTCCTTCGGGACCATCATCCTGGTCCGCTTTAGGACACCCGACCCAGTTGTCGGGATCCCCTTCCTTTTTTCCCTGCCCTGACGGGCCAATTCAGCTTGAGCTGCCTTCTTGGCAGCTACGGGCGTCATCTTCACCTGAGATTCTCCTGTAAGGCAAAAGAAAGAATGGTTAGATGATCGAAAGAAGGGAAAGACTAGGTCGAGCGAAAAGAAAGCGAAGAAACACTTACCGGTCATTTCTTCCTTTTCTTCCCTCGACTCTTCTCTCCCCTTCTCGTCTTTCTCCTCTTCCTCATCTTTCTCTTCTTCTTCCTCTGTCTTCTCTTCCTCCTCTTCTTCTTCTCGACTCCCTTGAGGATTTTCACCCAAGTAGACCAAGTCGTCATCCTCGTCTATCAAATGACGTGTGACGAATGATCGATCGTCAGGACTAATCTCCAGAAACTTTTCGATCTTGGTCTTAGAATTGTCGTTGGACTTCACCTTGTCGAAGTTAATGTCTGAAAGCATATAGAAAAAGAAGATTAGTCAAGAAACAAAGCAATACAGGTAATAAAAAATGCTCGACCAAAGCTAAAACTCACCGGTCATGTTCTAGCCGGATCTGATCCAATCACTGTCAGTGTCAGCGTCGCCACACGCACGAATGCATACCTGGTCTTCCATTTGCGGTCATTGACCGCAGTTTTTAGAACCAGGGTTCGATCGCCCTTATGCTTTGAGAATAGGCTGTAGCGAAGGTACGTGTCCATTTTGACCTGATAAGCCGTCAAGAGATCCTTCACGTTCATCGGCGACTCCTAGTTTTTGGTAAGTCGTTCGATGACCTGGATGACCTGCCAGAACTGGGGCATCAGTTGCCCCGGTAAGAGGTCGAACTCGCACATAAAAGCCTTGGCCAGAGGCGAATAGGGCCATTCAAAGCCTGTCTTAAAGGGGTATTCGTATATCACGACATACCCCTCGGGACACATCTCCGGTCGAATCTGACCGACCTTGCTCACTGTAATCCCCGCAGGGATTTTCGCTAAACTTCTAAGATCGTCGAGATCATCTTGATTTCGAATGGTACTTTTGGGTTCTGTCGACATCGATAATCCTGTTAGCCAAATTTGCAGGTCTGAAAACCCCCAAATATCCCAGTTTTTCCTAGGCTTTCTAGCAATGGATTTACGACGCATACAAAGGATGAGAGCCGTACCTTATATAGGCGCTCTAAAAACCTCGAAATTCCTAATCAAATCAAAGATTCTTGCAAGTTTGGAAAGGAGTTGGCGAAGAACAACAAGAAATCAGGAAAAAATCTCTCTATAAAACTCTCTACAAACGTAAAAAGGAAAAGATCCATCGTGGGTCTCTATTTATGTAAACGATCGTGTCAGGTCGAGTCACCCGATGATCGACACGTTCCCATGTCTCTTCGTATGCACACACGGATCGTCGACACCTGGAGTTGATAGCTGTTAAGCACGATTGCACGTCAGCATGACGTCATAATCTTATCCCCTTTTCGACTTCCCACTTAGTTGGAATTGGACCGATCCAGTTCCTGGGCAACTAAAGCGACTTTCGACACGTGTCATGACCCTAGACGTCCGACTGACAACAAAATTTAAAATTTTGAAATTTGAATTTGTCACTCCATTCTTAAATTTTAGGGGCAAACTGTTTGGGTAAAATTTCACCAGTCTCGACCACGACCAAAACAGGGAAAACATTTATTGCATTTTTCCATAATGAGGTAAAATCATAACACTTTATCATCTGACCAAAGTTGAAATCGAAAGTTACTCACGACACTCGACCGTCGTAAGGAACCTTACGACCTTGACCGACTAACATGCAATATTACTGTTACGTTTTCAGTGTTTAATGCAGGGTCAATGTCATTAATGACCAACGGCCATAACCGACACGGACAATTAAGAGCATTTAACCCAGTGGTCGTTACGACCGTTACCAAAAGTCTTTATGGAATCATTCAAGGCGTTCGAAGGCTATAAATACAAAGGCTCGAACATCATTTCGCGCATCATCTGACTTGGAGAAACAACTGAACTCTGAAGAACACTCGAAGCAAAGAATTATCTCTCAAAAGATCGCTCACGGCGCATGACTTATACACACGACACTTAGTTTTTACACACGACGCACCAGTTTTTTACATTCGATACATTTTACATTTAAAGTCTTTCTTGAAAGGTTTTATTAAACCGTACTACCACATGATATAGGCAACGGAAGCATATTTAAAATTGAATCATCCATGGCAATACTAACAAACAACTTATAAAGTTGCATACGTTCTAGATGATTAGCTACAATAGAAAGAATCAAGAACACTTACTTGTTTCTTGTGTTTGTCGAAAACACAAAGATGAATTAAACCTTGTTCTTGCTTCTTGGATGTCAAGGATCAATAGTGTGAATCCCTCTAGTGGCTCACACTTAAGAACACCAAACCAACAATCAAGATTGAAGCTTTAACCCTAAACCCTTGGAAGGGTTTACGATTTTGGGAGGGAGGAGAGGGGAGGCTACGGCCTTGTGAGAGAGAGAGAGATCACACCAAAAAAAATCATCCTAGGGTTTGATCCCTAGCATCTTATTTATAACCTCTCTATTTACAAGTAGCCCCCTTGAACAGATAAGCTTGATAAAAACTATTTTAACAAGTTATCATTTAGTCCCTATAATTAATCTAATTAATTATATTGTAGCTTGTAATTAATTTATCATCAAATGACAAATTAATAATCTAACTACATTAATTCCCTTTCATTCTTCTGATTGTTTATTTGGGTCTTAAGGGCAACCCCAAAAGGACCCTGCTATTATTAGAAATATTACCAATAGTTAATCACTCTGGACACTATATCCAACAGTCTCCCACTTGGACAAGTTATTAACTCTATTTTGTTTAACGCTTTCAAATAATCAGCAGAGAGCAAGCCATCCAATGCATCTGCCGAACTCTGATAAAGATTCGGTCCTAAGATAAGTGATTTATTGCTCCTTTGTTCTACAAGATATCATATGATCCTGAGACATGGATAACCGTCTATCTCGTGGATCAAGGTTATGTTTCCCGATTTCCGATATGTGTTGAATTCATCAGGCTACTCAATTGAACACATCAATTCTAGTCAGGGTTTGGCCAAACACTTAGTGTCAACACAAAATCATCGAGGGGCCCATGGATACCGCTTCTCCTGTTTAGGCAGAAGGAACAAATAAACTTTGACTACACAGTTCATTTCTATTCATCATATTATACATGGACATACCCTGTATAACTGCCAGTCACGGTCAGCGTTGGAGCACACCAAAGCATAACAGAATCCTAGAGCAAAACTTTATGCATCTCTGTTTGAAGAACATAAAATATTATCATCTCAAAATTACTCTGACTTAATCCATGAAGTAAACTTTTGAGTGCGGGTATTTCCAATACCTAAATCACCATTAGGTACTCATGAGCGTTAGTTGCATTCTCTATGCTTCTAACACTCCATGACAGTCTTGAATCACTACTTACTTCCAGGAGTATGACTGACTGTGGAGTTTTAAGTAAATTAATACTCAGGAAGTTGGTTCTGAACATGCAAAACGAAACAATAATAAATTAAATGTAAATGGACGCAATCCAACATATATTATAATCTCCATATAATAATCTCCAAATCAAATACAATTTATTACGTTTTTAATACATCAAACTAACAACTAAAACATTCAAGATGTATTGATAATTCTAACACCTATGGCTTCAGTCCGTGTCCTGTTTGGAACTTTTCCAAGTCACAGCCCCACCATTCAACAAGAACACCCATCCTGACTGCGAGCGGGAATCATCCCGATCTGTCTGGAAACTCGCATCAGTATAACCTGTTACTCGTAATTCATCTTTTCCACCATAGACTAAGAACATATCTTTAGTCCTCCGAAGATACTTAAGAATGTTCTTTACAGCCGTCCAATGACTTTCGCCTAGGTTCCCTTGATATCTACTCACCATGCTTAAAGCAAATGAGACATCAGGTCTAGTACATGTCATGGCATACATGATCGATCCTATAGCAGATGCATATGGAATTCGACTCATTCTGTCCAGTTCTTTGCTAGTGCTAGGACATTGATCTTTGCTCAATCTTATGCCATGTTGCATGGGCAAAAACCCTTTCTTGGATTCACTCATATTGAATTTCTTCAATATCTTATCCAAGTATGTACTTTGGCTAAGTCCAATTAAACGCTTGGTTCTATCTCGATAAATTCTTATTCCAAGTATGTATGTTGTATTTCCCAAATCTTTCATAGCGAAACATTTCCCGAGCCAAACCTTTACATCTTGCAACATCGGAATATTGTCATCAACATACAAGACTAGAAATACAACATTACTCCCACTAGCCTTAACATATACGCAGGACTCATCTTCGCTTCGAGAAAATCCAAATTCCTTGACCTTTTCATGAAAACAAATATTCCAGCTACGAGACGCTTGTTTAAGTCCATAAATGGATCTTTCAAGCTTACACACTTTATCTAGATACTCGGTATGTACAAAACCTTCAGGTTGTGCCATATACACATCCTCATCAAGTTTCCCATTGAGGAAAGCGGTTTTACATCCATTTGCCATACTTCATAGTCATGAAATGCAGCTAAATATCCTGATAGACTTAATCTTTGCCACTGGTGAGAAGGTTTCATCATAATCAATTCCTTGAGTTTGAATGTAACCTTTTGCAACCGGTCTAGCCTTGAATGTGTGCACATTCCCATCCATGTCGGTCTTCTTTTTGAAGATCCACTTACACCCAACTGTCTTGCGACCTGGTGTGTGATCAACCAATTTCCAAACTTGGTTATCGTACATACATTGAATCTCGCTTTCCATGGCCTCTTTCCATTTGGCAGCCTCAGGGCCTGCCATTGCTTCCTCGTAGTTGGATGGCTCATCCGCACTATCAAATGTTTTATCTTTGACTAGTGTGTCTCTTTCCTTTGTAATATGAAAACCATAATAAAACTCAGGAGGTTGACTTACTCTACTAGTTCTGCGAAGAAGTGGTGGAGGTATGTTGGTTTCCTCAACAGGTAGTTCAACCTCATGTTGAGGGCTAGTGTCAACTATAGGTTCATCATTGGTTGTTTCTTGAATTACTTCAAGATCAATACTGCTCCCACTATCCCTTTTGGAAATGAGCTCCCTTTCTTGGAAGACTCCCTTTCTAGCTACAAACACTTTGTTCTCCGGAGGTTTGTAAAATATATATCCAAAGCATTTGTAGGGATAACCAATGAACCGACACTTCTCTGCTCTAGGTTCTAGCTTGTCGTTAGTTTCACGCCGAACGAAGACTTCACAACCCCAGACCTTTATATGTGCTAACGAGGGACGAGTCCCAGTTCACATTTCAGAGGGTGTCTTTGCAACCTTCTTAGTTGGAACGAGGTTTAAGATATGAGCTGCAGTTTCTAAGGCATATCCCCAGAACGATATTGGAAGTGTAGCACGACTCATCATGGACCGAACCATATCAAGTAGCGTTCGATTTCTTCTCTCAGCAACACCATTGAGTTGTGGTGTTCTGGGAGGAGATAATTGCGAAACTATTCCACAATCCCTTAGATAGTCGTAGAATTCATGGCTCAAATATTCTCCACCCCTGTCGGATCGGAGCATCTTGATCTTCTTGCCCAGTTGGTTTTCTACTTCGTTTTTGAATCCTTTGAACACTTCAAAGGTGTCCGATTTGTTTTTCATCAGATAGATAAATCCATATCTACTGAAATCGTCAGTAAAGGTAACAAAGTATCTTTCACCGTTTCTCGTGGCAGATCTGAATGGTCCACATACATCTGTGTGGATTAAGTCCAACAGATCCTTACCCCTTTCCATTTTTCCTTTGAAAGGTGCTTTCGTCATCTTGCCAAGTAAACAAGACTCGTATTCTTCATCAGACTTTAAGTCAAATGGTTCCAAGACCCCGTCCGATTGGAGCTTGGCGATGCGTTTCTTGTTTATGTGGCCAAGACGATGATGCCATAACGATGATTTATCCAATTCACTATTGGAGGAACCAACATTTAGAGTTAAGTTATTATTATTTCTACCAACACAAATCACGCTTTCATACACACCATTACAAGGAGAGGCTTTAAAATAAAAACAACCATGTTTATAAACCAAAATGCAACCATCATTATTATCAAATTGAAATTCAAAACCATCCTTGTACAATGCATGAAAAGAAATAATGTTTCGAGCCATTTCTGGCGAGTAGCAACAATCTAATAACTTTATTGAAAAACCACTACTAAGCACGAGCTCAAAATCTCCATTCTTGGTAACAGCGGCAGTCATCCTGTTTCTCATGATCAGATTCAGCTCCCCATGCTTCAACGTCCTACTTCCCTTTAGTCCCTGAAAATTAGAGCAAATGTGAGTACCACATCCCGTATCAAGGACCCAAGAGTTAGAAATCGAAGTACTATGGAGTTCAATTGTAAAAATACCTGAGGTGCCACACCCTTTGACCTTGTTCATTTTCAAGTCCTCCAGATATTTTGGGCAGCTTCTCTTCCAATGGCCCTTTCCTTGACAGTAAAAGCATATGGCCTCTTTAGGGTCACTTATGGGTGGTATGTCAGAAGAATCAGCTTTTCTCTTAAGGCCTTGGTTGCGTGGAACAACTTTAGCCTTTCCCTTCCCTTTGGGATGAGAAACTTTCTTCTTCTTATAGCCACCTTCCCTAATGGCCAGGACGGGAGCAGTTGAGTGAGCACTTTGGGTCTTACCCATACTTGCTTCAGCAGATCTCAACATGCCATGGAGCTCCATCAAGGTCTTGTCCATATTGTTCATATTGAAGTTCACTATGAACTGTTTATATGCCCCACTAAGAGAGTTTAGTACCATGTCAATGGCAAGCTCTCTTGGGAAATCAACACCTAGATTGCCTAACCTGTCAATGTACACTTTCATCTTTTGCACATGCGCACATACAGGGGCACCGTCCTGTTGCTTACATTCCATAAGCGATTTTACAACTTGGAACCCTTCTTGCCTCGCTTGCTCCTGAAACATTTCACGAAGCTGCTCATTTAGTTCAAACGCCCCCATGTTCTCGAAACTCTTTTGAAGTTCCGGGGACATGGACGCCAACATGAGACACGCGACTTTTGTGGATTCCGCGTATTGCTTGTTGTATTCAATTACTGCTTCAGGGCTTGCATCATCATTAAGTATAGGAAGATCCTCGTCGAGCAAATACTCTTTGTCTTCGTACCTCAAGGCAATTCTCAAGGCACGAATCCAATCCAAGTAGCTTGGCCCAATTAGCTTATCTTTACTTAGGATAGAGAGTAACGTAAGGTTGGATGTTGAGTGAGAAGGAGGAGGAGGAGGATTATTTTCAGCCATCTGTAGATATAGATTTTTCGATAGTTTGATATTTAACCCTTAAAATAATTTTCCAAAAAATATTTAACAAGGCTAGGACCCATATTTTATCTTATGATGTGAAAAGGGATGCCGTAATCACATCACAAGGTTATTTTAGGTAAACAAATGCTATTTGTTAATTTCATTCACTATGAAACTCCTAGGTCTTTTGAGATTCATTGACTTATGTCAATGGCATGTTAATCTCGATTATGCTTATCTTCTTTTTGTGACTGGGATGCCGAGGATCACAAACAAGACAGTGAATCGACCATGGAAAAACACATGGACCCCTCGACTCAAGTACGCTTGAGAATCACGAGCGCCACATCATTTTCAACTATAGTTTCACATTAACGTGCCGGCAAACCGCACACGCTCCGTTAACAAACTATAAGATTATGTGTGTTCTTCATCATGGGTAGCATACGACTTTCACATTTCTTAGTATATCTAAAACGGGATTTTCGTTTTATACTTCATAGTTAATACTTTTAACTTGTCACATTGACCTATCAAACCTTTTCGGTAATTCCACTAGTCCACACAAGAGGCGGTGAGTTTGGTAACGCATGGCGTTTTAAAAACCATTGACTCATTTGGCAACCATTTTATAGGTAACCTCCTTAAACCCCTTTTGAGTGTTTATAGTGAGTACGCCTAGTCTCGGTTTGACTATCAATGTATTATTTAATTATATATATATAATTGAGGTCTAATATATATATAAAAATTGAATGGAATTTTAAACAATTTAAAATTATGATTATCTTGATTAATTCTAGTTAACCATGTGAGCACATATTTAACAATTAATATAATTGTTTCCATATTTGATTCCAATTAAACATGTGAGGACACATGCTAATAATTAATGTGAATATTTGACATATAAATTATATTCACTATATAAATAATGTCAATGTTTATCTTACAATATTTATTCAAACTTGAATATATTTGTTTATTGTAAGAAGGTATTTAAGATTATCTTATTCAATTCAAGATTATCCATTCGATATTTGCCATAGCTTATTATTGATGTGTTTTCTTAGGCAAGTTAGGAAACTAGTCATTCACAATTAGGATTATCTATTCAATTTAAGATTATCCATTCAATATTTTCCAAAGCTTATAATTGATGTGTTTTTCTTAGGCAAGTTAGGAAACTAGCCATACACAATTATGGTATAACATGCATAAAAAACGACTACTACGCTATACACAATTATGGTATAACATGCATAAAAAACGTCTACTACCCTATACCCTTTAGGGATACCGATAAACTTTAATCGCTAAAAATAGAAACTTTTTCATGCAAGCAAGAATTTTTTTCAGTTTCCAAAATTATAGCTTTAGAGGTTATGACCATAAAACCCTAATTTAGGGATTAAGCAATCTAATGGTCACAAACTTACTGCACTATGTCGAAAATAAAACAGGGGCCTTCTGGACCTCAAACGATTAATCCAACCGTCCAGAAGGTAAAACAGAATATCGTGAAACTACTGTCCAAAAAACGCGACGATCCGACGGTCCAAACTCCGGGAATAGATAAAATGGCTCGTTGCATTTTCTAGAAAATTCAATACGAATTTTATGCTATTGAGCTAAAATCTAAGAACTTTGGCTCTGATACCACTGAAAGGTTTTGTTAAACCGTACTACCACATGATATAGGCAACTGAAGCATATTTAAAATTGAATCATCCATGGCAATACTAACAAACAACTTATAAAGATGCATACGTTCTAGATGATTAACTACAATAGAAAGAATCAAGAACACTTACTTATTTCTTGTGATTGTCGAAAACACAAAGATGAATTAAACCTTGTTCTTGCTTCTTGGATGTCAAGGATCAATAGTGTGAATCCCTCTAGTGGCTCACACTTAAGAACACCAAACCAACAATCAAGATTAAAGCTTTAACCCTAAACCCTTGGAAGGGTTTACGATTTTGGGAGGGATGAGAGGGGAGGCTACGGCCTTGTGAGAGAGAGAGAGAGATCACACCAAAAAAAAATCATCCTAGGGTTTGATCCCTAGCATCTTATTTATAACCTCTCTATTTACAAGTAGTCCCCTTGAACAGATAAGCTTGATAAAAACTATTTTAACAAGTTATCATTTAGTCCCTATAATTAATCTAATTAATTATATTGTACTTTGTAATTAATTTATCATCAAATGACAAATTAATAATCTAACTACATTAATTCCCTTTCATTCTTCTGATTGTTTATTTGGGTCTTAAGGGCAACCCCAAAAGGACCCTGCTATTATTAGAAATATTACCAATAGTTAATGACTCTGGACACTATATCCAACATTTCTTTCATTTGTATTGTAATCACTGTACTCTCGACACCTGAAACATAAGGACATCGCCCCTGTTTGGCAACTATAGTGCAGCGACGACCTCCACAGTCGTCCGCGGGTTTTTCCTCGTTGAGGTTTTTTCCGCGTCACCAAAATCTTTCATCTCTTTTACATTTTCTGTCTTTGTCGTACGATTTGTCGAAAGATTCATATTCTTTAGTTGTTAAGCTCCACAATCAACCTTAAGTTATCCTTCTAGACGATTTTTGGCATTAACAATGGGTGAATCTCACTTTAAAGTTGGGGTGCCCCTAGTTGTCAATGCTCCTGCATGGGTGGAAGGTACGCTTATGTCTCCTTTATATTTATCTACATATTATATTTCCCCCAAAAAGTATCAAATTTTTCTACTTATTTAACTGGTAACATACAACATCTAATGATATGAATATGAATGTCTATTTACAAAAGGTGTATGAAATGTTCACAGAAGGGTTATACCTAAGTGGACAATAAGATCAGAAAATGGGCAAAAATAGAAAATTTTGAAACTTCATTACCATTAAAAAAAATTATAGTACTAAAAGAGAACTATGACACATTTCGTTTCATTTTGATGCATTTTACCTTTTCTTGGTGTGATAATGTGCGACGGTCTCTGCTTCTTGTGTGCCAGATATCGGATATGATATGGTGGTGAACATGTTAAAATACATTGCTCCTAGCCACGTGGTAAAGGTTCGTGCTGATCAAAGCACGAACCTACCACGTGGAAAGTTTTGGTTAAAAGAAGGGGATGCTCACGATTTATTTACAAGTTGATTTTATTGACAGTTGAAGTAGACGGCTTGAGCTAGGAGATGGAAGCTTTAGCACGAGACCCTGTAATTCTATTAACGGAATGCGTAGATTGAAATTCTCGGCTGTGGATAGGATGTTTTTCCGCTGCCAAATTTTGATTAGTTCAGACTTTAATGTTTAGTTAATGACAATTTTTATGTAATTGGGACCCGTTTTGGGCTTATTTATCTATGTTTTGCATGTTCAATGTTTTGGGTTGTTACAAATGGTACAGAGCCCGGGTTTAAGGGATTTAGGTGACCGGACGGGCCTAAACTTAAACTGTAGGATGAGAAACCCAGCCGAGATATAGGATTGCCTCTAGAAAAGATCACTCTAATTGCGCTTAGGAATAAGGTAGCAAGGACGGTCATGTAAGGTAAATTTGGAGTTACACATGGCCAGTGTAATTGCGAATTTACAGGTACATGTGCGTTCTTAAATTGCATTATATAGCAAACTTTTTATATGTTTTGTCGAGCAAGGGTTAACCGTCGGTTTCTTTTAGTTCTCGTTATGGCTGGAAGAACATTAACGAGCAGGTCTGTACCTGCTACTAGGAGAGTTCAGAATGAGGAGGTCCTCGCTAACGGACCGCAGGAGATCCCGAGGCAAGCTGTCGTTCGGGGAAGGGGTAGGGGTCGCGGAAGGGGACGGGGGAGAACGCCCCACCGAGCCAAAACTCAAGTGAACGAAACCAATGGGGGAAACCCAATTCGAAGGACAATACGGGTAAGCCGTAGGGCAAGGAGCATGAAGATTCCAATTGTTCAGGAAATATCTCAGCAGGAGAGTTCAGCTACCGTGAGGGTACGTAACCAGCCGAGGGGACGCGGTCGGGGCCGCGGATCGGTGTTTGTGACTCGGGAGAACCTGGCTGCTGAGCTTGGAAAGATTCAGGAGACTCTGCAAGCTCTCCTTGCCAAGCAGGATCAGTCGGCGTCTGGAAGCAAAGAGGCAAGCGAGAATAAAGAAAGTGCATAGTTGTCAAGACCGCTGGTATCTGGTACTGGGGGTCACTTGCAATCTACCCAGCTGGTGGTGAATGAGTCTACAGCTAAAGGATGCAACTACAAGGCCTTTGCCTCGTTTAAACCTCATACGTTTAAGGGAGAGTGTGTCCCTGTGTTGGCAATGAAGTGGGCTAGGGAAATGGAGCTAGTCTTTGATACTTGTAAGTGTGCAGATAAGGATAGGGTGATGGTTGCCTTATCCATGCTGAAATCCGATGCTGTGTACTGGTGGGATGCTGAGATCGGAGGTAAGGGGTCGTCAACGGCTAAAGAGATGACTTGGGAAGCTTTTGTGGGGAGGTTCAGGGCACAGTTCTGCCCGCTGGCGGCGGTAAAGAGGTTGGAGGAAGAGTTCTTGAGCTTGGAATACGGAGAGACGATAGTGCGGGAATATACCTCGAAGTTCATTGAGAAATCTCGTTTTGCTGAACTTTATGTGCCGACTGAGGAACAGCGGGTGGAAAGATACTTGTACGGGTTGAAGAGCTGTATTAGGGAGCTGGCTTCAACTAGGAACCCCACTACTTTTTAGGCGGCCATTAATGCGGTCGAGTTAACCGAGAAAGAGAAGAACCAAGTCATGATGCAAAGAAAGGGAAGACGTTTCGACCAGAAAACCATGGGAACCGATAAGTGTTCAATAAACCGTATGGGAAGTGTAACTGTGTGCATCGAGAAGAATGTATGGCAGGCTCCAGATCTTGTTACCGGTGTGGATTGCCTGGCCACATGTCGAAGGATTGTCCTAGTGGAAAATCGTGCTTTCAATGTGGGTCTACGGGTCACATGCGATATGATTGTCCACAACTGAAGAAGGGAGGACCAGTTCAGTATGTGAGCGTCATATGGGAAAAGGGAACGACAAGGGAGCGGAGTTGGCGCGTCCGAAGGGGCGTGCATTCCACATGACCGCGAAGGAGGCGGAGGAAGTTCCAGATGTTGTGACAGGTACGTTCCTGGTGAACTCTTTGTGTGCCAAGGTGTTGTTTGACTCGGGAGCAAATCGCTCTTTTGTATCACATGATTTTATGAAATGTTTGGGGGTAAAGCCTAAGCATTTGGAAAGTGTATTTGAAGTAGAAACTGCTAATGATAACCGGGTGTGCATTAGGGATGTGGTAGAGGATTGTGTCATAGACATAGAGGGAAGTCAGGTGCCTCTGCGGTTGTACCCCATGGCAATGGGAGAGTTTGATGTGGTGTTGGGTATGGATTGGCTAGCTGAGAATAATGCTAGTATTATTTGCAACAAGAATCTAGTTCGGGTTCAGTTACCCGATAAGGGCTCAGTAGTGATCTATGGGAATCGTCGGGATAGGAAGACTAGCCTTATTTCGATGATTAAGGCTACTAGATGCCTGAGAAAGGGTTGTCGAGGATATTTAGCGTATGTGGTGGACGTTAAGAAAGAGAAGCGTGGGGTGGAGGAGGTACGAGTGGTAAGTGAATACCCGGATGTATTTCCGGATGACTTAACAAGTCTACCCCCGGATCTTCAGATCGAGTTCAGAATCGACTTGGTGCCTAGAGCCTCACCAATCGCCCGCGCACCTTATAGGTTAGCGCCTTCCGAGATGAAAGAAATGATGACTCAGTTGCAAGAGTTGCTAGACAAAGGATTTGTTAGACCGAGTACGTCTCCGTGGGGAGCGCCAGTACTCTTCGTGAAAAAGAAGGACGGTACTATACGGATGTGCATAGATTACTGTGAGCTCATCAAGGTTATGATCAAGAACAAGTATCCTATACCGAGAATCGACGACCTATTCGATCAGCTGCAAGGAGCCAGTTATTTCTCCAAGATAGACTTGAGGTCGGTTATCACCAACTCAAGGTAAGGGAGGAGGAAGTACCTAAAACTGCTTTCAGGACTAAATATGGGCACTACAAGTTCTTGGTGATGCCATTCGGGCTAACCAATGCCCCGACAGCTTTTATGGATCTGATGAACAGGGTGTGTAAACTTTATTTTGACAAGTTCGTGATCGTGTTTATAGAAGACATTTTAGTGTTTTCAAGATCGGAGAAGGAGCACGAAGGCCATCTTCGGACGATTCTAGAGTTGTTGAAGCAAGAGAAACTGTATGCGAAGTTCTCCAAGTGCGAATTCTGGTTGAGGGAAATGCAGTTCCTCGGACACGTGGTATCTAAGAAGGGGATAATGGTAGACCCATCTAAGATTGAGGCCATCCGAGATTGGGAACAGCCTAAGAATCCGTCAGAAGTTCTAAGTTTCCTCGGATTGGCGGGATACTATCGAAAGCTTATTAAAGACTTTTCACGTATCGCTACGCCATTGACTTTTTTGACCAAGAAGAGTGTTAAGTTCGCCTGGTCAGAGGCTCAAGAAGAAGCCTTTCAGAAGCTGAAGGATATGCTGAGTAGCGCGCCGGTGTTGTCATTACCGGACGGTTCGGACGACTTCGTGGTATATAGTGATGCGTCGAAGCTGGGATTGGGTTGTGTACTAATGCAACGTGGAAAGGTGATCGCATATGCCTCCCGACAGTTGAAGGATCACGAAGTTCGGTACCTCACTCATGATTTAGAATTGGCGGCCGTAGTCTTCGCCTTGAAAATTTGGCGACATTATCTATATGGGACAGAGTGCCAGATTTTCACGGATCACAAAAGTCTTTGCCACCTTTTCGATCAAAAGGAGTTGAATATGCGCCAAAGGAGGTGGATAGAGTGGTTAACAGATTACGATTGCAAGATCGAGTATCACCCAGGAAAGGCCAATGTGGTGGTCGACGCTTTGAGTCGAAAGGAAAGGAACAAGACTCCCAAAATTGTGGCCATGAGGGCCGAGGTAACGTTTAATTTGTTAGCCGAGATAAAGAAATGTCAAGCTGAAGCACTCGCAACGGAAAATCTCAAGAAAGAAAGGATGGTAGGACAAACAACCGAAGATAGTCGAGGGATGAAATGTCTCAGTGGGAGGATCTGGGTCCCGAAACTTGGGGAGCTTAGGAACGTGATTTTGGAAGAAGCGCACAAGTCAAAGTATTCGATCCACCCAGGAACTAATAAGATGTACGGAGATCTACGTCAGGACTATTGGTGGCCCGACATGAAGAAAGACATAGCTCACTTTGTGGAAATATGTATGACGTGCTCTCGGGTGAAGATCGAGCATCATCGACCATATGGAAAGCTTCAACCCTTAGAGATACCTATGTGGAAGTGGGGTCAGATTACGATGGACTTCGTAACCCACTTGCCTAGGACCCCAAAGGATTACGACGCGATATGGGTGATCGTGGATCGGCTTACGAAATAGGCACATTTCTTGCCTATGAAGGAATCTTACTCATTTGAACGTTTAGCAAAGTTGTACATAGACGAGATTGTAACCCGTCATGGTGTACCATCGTCAATAGTGTCAGACCGAGATAGCAGGTTTACCTCTGCTTTTTGGAGGAGCTTCCAAAGGGAAATGGGGTCGCAAATCAAGATGAGTACCGTGTATCATCCTCAGACTGACGGTCAGAGCGAGTGGACGATCCAAACATTAGAAGATATGTTAAAGGCATGCGTCCTGGACTTTCAAGGCTCATGGGAGAAACACTTGCCACTAATCGAGTTCGCTTACAATAACAGTTATCACTCGAGCATCAAGGCAGCACCGTATGAGGTACTCTAAGGTAGGAAATGTCGAACCCCCTTGTGTTGGAATGAGGTTGGAGAAAGGAAGTTGGCTGGACCAAAAATCGTACACAATGACCTCGGACAAGATAGTTCGGGTTCAGGAAAGGTTGAAGGTAGCTCGTGATCGACAAAAGAGTTACGCGAATAAAAGGCGGAAGGACATAGAGTTTTAGGTCGGGGAGAATGTATTGTTAAGGGTATATCCATGGAAGGGAGTTATACACTTCGGAAAAAGGGGAAAGTTGAGCCCGCGTTACATCGGTTCGTTTGAAATCACGGAACGAATTGGGGAAGTGTCTTACAGGTTGGACCTGCCCGAAGAGCTATGAGGTATACACAATGCGTTTCACGTCTCAAATCTGAGGAAGTGTCTGGCGGACGTGGATAAGGTCGTGCCGCTAAAGGACATAAGGGTAGACGAAAAGCTAAATTTCGTGGAAGACCCCGACGCCATTTCGGACTTTAAAGTGAAGAAGTTGAGGAACAAGGAGGTCAGTCTTGTAAAGGTTCAATGGTGATATCATAAAGGTCAAGAGGCAACTTGGGAATTGGAGTCGGAGATGAGGGCGAAGTACCCGCATCTTTTCCACCAAGGAATTCCGGGGACGGAATTCTTTTAAGGGGGGAGTGTTGTAACAACCGGTTATTTATCAAATGAATGGAAGTCTTGTGGCCAAAGTGTAATAAAGGAAAAGATGAGGAGGGACCATTTGGCAATTAATGGAAGATATTTAAGGGAGCAAATTCCTAAACCCCCTTATTTATTTCAGTATTTCTTGTATTGGCGTCTGAGAAGAGAAACGAGAAAGGGAGAGGGAAATCTTCAATCGGCATCAATTTCGATTAGGAGAGCTCCAAATTGGTAAGCCTCGATTCCTTTCCTTTGTTTTGTCTAGTGTTTATCTTCTTAATCAAAAGATTTGGGTCTCTTAGTGGCTGAACTGTGTATTGTATGTAAGAATGAAAAGGGTGATTTACTTCTATTTCGGATTGTTAATTGGTTGGATCGTTTGATTGTGTGAGTGTACGAGGTTTAGGGAGTAATCTTAACAGTTTATGAAAAGGATTTCGTGGCAAAACTTTGGATTTAATCAAGTTAAGAGAAACTTGGGGTTTTGGTTCGTCAGTCCGGAAATCGCCTAGTCCGGAAGGGGTCGAATCCGGATAAGGCGGATTCCGGATTGGGATTCCGGACTGGGGGTTCCGGATTTGAGGACCCCGGATTTTGGATACCGGATCCCGGATGGGGGATTTCGGAATTGGATCCCGGATCCCGGATTTGGGGATTCCGGAATTGGATACCGGATCTCGGATTCGGGGATTCCGGAAGTGGATACCGGATTCCGGATGGGAGGATTCCGGATTCGGAGTGAGTATCAGAGGTCAGAGTTTGGAAACCTTTCTTCTTCGGGTATGTCACTGATCGAAGTGTATGGTTTACCTTAGGTGTTGGGTTTGACTCGGTTGTTCGTGAGAGGGGCGGGTGTTTAGAAAAATCGCTACAATCAGGTGAGTTCCCTAAACCCTTTTTACGTGAATTAAGTTGTTAAATACTAAACTGATTATGGTATGCTTAGGAGTACAAGTGTTTACGAGTTATGAAAAACCCTCTCATGAAAGTATGTTTTATAAAGGCTTGTTCAACATGACTAAACTGTTTACAAAGATTTCACGTCTTATGTTTTATCGATTTTGTTATGTGTACATGGTATGTGGAGTCGGGTCGCACAGTGGGATCAGTGTACCTTGGGATCCGACGATCCCTTAGGAGTTTGATACGAGCCGGTAGGATGGAATTCGTTTCCCTCCTACCCGGTCAATGGGGAGTCTGCTTGGGCCCCGACACGAGGCGAGAGGGGAGTCTGCTTGGGCCCCGATCGTGGTGCTAGTTGGTATGATCCTTGAACACTGTGCAAGTACCCATGTATGATGCTTTATGTTGAGATGTATGATTTATTAATGAAATGATTTATATTTCGTGATTAAAGATTGTTTTCGGAGGGAATTCACTAGACCGTTTGGTCTAACCCTCGCTTTTCAAAACTAAACCATTTTCAAGGATGCGCACTAGTGGTGCTTCGAGCAAGGGTAAGGAGACGGCTTGAGCTAGGAGATGGAAACTTTAGCACGAGACCCTATAATTCTATTAACGGAATGCGTAGATAGAAATTCTCGGCTATGGATAGAATGTTTTTCCGCTGCCAAAATTTGATTAGTTCAGACTTTAATGTTTAGTTAATGACAATTTTTATGTAATTGGGACCCGTTTTGGGCTTATTTATCTATGTTTTGCATGTTCAATGTTTTGGGTTGTTACAAGATCCCAATTCATCGACATCTAAAACTCCCAGAATGAAGAATCACCAGAAATTAGGAGCTCACCTCCAATCAACTATTCTTCCCTTATGAACCCAAGAGATTCTACCTCACACGGCCACTCACAATTCAAACAATACTCCTTCTAGATGGTGTCATCACTCACACGATGAACGATCTCACACAACACACTAAACCATTGCCATCATGGCAAGGTTAAACTATACACACTACCACCAATCTCTACACACTACCACCACTCTCCACACACTACCACCACTCTCTACACACTATCACCACTCTCTACAAACTACTCCCCATCGATCATCTGAACAACAGTAATCAAGCACACCCATGCACCTTTAAATTCATAATGACATTGGCTAGATGTGATTTGAATTTACCTTACATGAGAGTGCTCACAACCATCGTCCTGAATTCTCGGTGATCCAGGTCTTCCGTAAAAGCTTCCTATATCTCAGCTGTTTTCTCCTACTCCACAGTTTAAGTTTAGGCCCATCCGGTCACCTAAATCCTTAAACTAGCGCTCTGATACCAACTGTAACAACCCACACCAAACAAATATGCCAAAAGCTACTTCTTTAATTCAAAACGCCAAAAATGGCCCAACATAGTCACACTATCAAGATTACAAAACTGGGTTTGCGGAAATAAACCTAACTACATATTTGGGTAAAAAATCACACCTCACGACCGACGATAGAAAACTTAAATAACATTTACATAAGACCACTCTTGTATTAAGATAAGGTCTTGCAGGTTATTTACAGATGGACGCATGGTCGTACATTTCCCTGATGGTCGTATGTTCCGTACGACCGACGTCCAAGACTCAAGACGGTCGTACGATTACACTAACTGTTAACAGTCAACACCCGTTCCCTTTGTTCATTAATGCAGATCCACGAGCATTCATGGTACAACGGCCAATAACGGACAAGCTATTTATGGCATTGAAGGCCCGACAGCGGTTACGAAACAAGCCATCAAGACACATTTAATGACCAGCGGAAGCTATATAAAGACCTGCTCTACAACCGAAAAAGACATATGTTACATCCGTTCCATCTGTTCCAGCTGTTCCCAAGCTATTCCACATCGCAAACACAGTAATCTACGAAGCATTCGAACAAATCTCGCTAACGCAACTTCTGCACGACATCAGTTCGAACCGCATGACAACAACTTATTTCATACGATTTACACATGACACACAACTTTTTCACACGATTAAGTTTGTTTTTACTATTATTGTAATCTGTTGTACACAAAACACCTGTTACAAAAGAACTTTCGCCCCTGTTTGGCGACTATAGTGCATCGTCGACTCTCACAAGTCGACCGCGGTTTTTTCCCTCTTTTTGGGGTTTTCCGCGTCACCAAATCTCTTGTCTCATTTACTTTTCTTGCGATTGTGTTGATTGGTCTTGAGATCCATTTCTTTAGTTGTTAAAGTCCACATCAACCTTAAGTTGTCCTTTTGGGTGATTTTTGGCATTAACAGTTTGGCGCCATCCGTGGGACCCCATCTAGAGAAAATCTCAGGCCATCGCATATATCGCTCTGACGATCTCGCAAAGTTTTTGTTATTTCCAGGATAATGGCAGCCCAATCAGATCCTGTGGCGCAGCAGTTACAGATCCAGGATACCCCTGAATCCTCAAATGACTATCATCTGGAAGAGGTCATCCTGGACCAGAACAAGCCTGACCAGATTGTCTTCGTGGGGGAATCATTAGATCCTGTCATAAAGGGTCAACTAATCTCCTTTTTGCAGGGACATGCTGACTGTTTCGCTTGGATGCACGAGGACATGGTGGGTATAGACCCCAATGTCATATCCCATAAGTTAAACGTCGACCAATCTTTTAAGCCAATAAAGCAAAAACGTCGAAAGTTCGCCCTTGAGCGGAACAAAGTGATCAACGATGAGGTCAACAACTTGCTTAAGATAGGGAAGATCGGAGAGGTGAAGTACCCCGACTGGTTAGCCAATGTTGTGGTCGTACAAAAAAAGAATGGGAAGTGGCGTGTCTGTATCGACTTCACAGACCTTAATAAGGCATGTCCTAAAGATCTGTTCCCACTACCCCACATCGACGCTATGGTCAACGCGACCGCAGGGCATGAACTCTTGACGTACATGGATGCTTATTCTGGGTATACCCAGATATTAATGAACAGCGAAGACCAAGAGAAGACAACTTTCATGACGAACAAAGGCATCTATTGTTACAAAGTCATGCCTTTTGGTCTGAAGAATGCAAGTTCGACCTATCAACGATTGGTTAACAAGATGTTCAAAGAGCATCTTGGCGACACCATGGAGGTCTACATTGACGACATGCTTGTCAAATCCAAGAAGGCGACGACCATATCGATCATCTGAAGAAGTCCTTCGACATTCTGCGAAAATACCAGATGAAGATGAATCCTACGAAATGTTCTTTCAGAGTAAGCACCGATAAATTCCTGGGATACATGGTCACACGGCGAGGCATAGAGGTGAACCCAGATCAAATCAAGGCCTTGATAAACATCAAGTCGCCTAGAAATTTCAAGGAGGTCCACCGACTCACAGGTCGTGTGGCCGCCCTAAATCGCTTCATCTCACGAACGTCGGATAAATGTCGTCTGTTCTATAACATCTTAAGAAAAAAACAAGGGCTTCGACTGGATGGACGACCACGAGCAAGCGTTACAATGACTGCAAGAATATATGGTCGTCCTGCTATTACTTTCGAAACCAGAACAACACGAGATCCTACAACTATACCTCGCCGTAAGTCCTCACTCAATAAGTGTCGTCTTAACTAGAGAGAACGACAGGCAGCAGCTGCCGATTTACTACGTCAGTAAGTCTCTATTGGACGCGGAAACTCGATATACGTCCATGGAAAAAATTCTTTTGTCACTAGTCACAGCAGCAAAGAAGTTAAGACACTACTTTGAATCCTATCCCGTTACCGTCGTAACAAGCTTTCCTCTTAAGTCGGTCCTGAGAAAACCTGAGCTATCAGGACGACTAGCAAAATGGAGTATCTACCTCAGTAGCTACGATATTGACTTTAAACCTCGCACAACAATAAAGTCGCGGGTCTTGGCTGATTTCGTCGCTGACTTCAGTCCCGAACTAGAAAAAGAGGCACAGATCGAGACTTGTATTGTGGCGACTATAAGCAACACGACTTGGGTACTCGATGTCGACGGGTACTCTAGAGGAGCAGGTCTTGGTGTCATCTTAAAGTCCCCACAAGGGGGCAAGATGGTGTACTCCATACGATGCAGTTTCAAAGCTATTAACAACGAGGCCGAATACGAAGATCTGATCGTGGGCATGAATATGGCTCACGACTTGGGGGCAGTCGGACTTCACATTAGAAGCGATTCCCTACTGGTCGTAAACCAAATGAGCGGGGAATTTGCAGCCAAAGATTCCAAGATGATGGCCTATCTCAAGATAGCCAAAGATAAATCCAAGATGTTTGATCCATTCTCAATCGAACAAATTCCCAGAGATCAAAACACTCAGGCCGACGCACTAGATAATCTTGGATTAGTGCTTAATAAGCCGTCATTCGACGCTATTCCTATGATCCATCTAGCGACCTCGTCTATTGAAGACTCTAAAGAAATATGTGCTCTTAGCACGGAAGATAGTTGGTCGTCTGACATCAAAAATTACCTGAAGCTCGCAAGATTCGATTCAAATCTAAGATGCATCGATAATCCCGAACAAGTACAAAATATCTTAAAGGAGATGCACGATGGCGAGTGTGGCAACCACTCAGGTGGTTGCAGTCTTGCAAACCGTATCTCACGACAAGGCTATTACTGGCCGACATTAAGGCAAGACGCCACCAGGTACGTCCAAAGCTGTGATGCATGTCAACAACATTCAGGTATGATCCACCAACCCTCCGAACCTTTACATACGTCCTTGATTCCATGGCCTTTCATGAGGTGGGGAATGGACATTGCTGGTAAATTACCTCCTACCCTAGGGCAGAAGGTCTTTCTGTTAGTCCTTACAGATTATTTTTCTAAATGGATAGAAGCAGCCGCTTACTCCCAGATTCGGGACAGAGAAGTCATTTCTTTTATCCAGACTAACATTCTATGCAGGTTCGGAATCCCTTCCAAAATCGTGTGTGACAATGGGTCACAGTTCATAAGTGATCGTACACAATGATTTTGTGGGGTATTACCTTAAATATGATATTTTCTTTACTCATAATTCCTTGTAATTAGTTCCTAAAACTTATCTATATTGTTTATTAAATAGATTACATTCTACTCTTTTTTTCTTAATTTACATATATACGATTACATTTATTGTACATATACGAAACAAATGCATGAGTTATATAGAGAAGTAGAAGAGATTTAAGTATGTATAAAGAGGGTGATGGCCTACGAGCATCTCCAACAACTATACTAAAATAAAGATCGATTTTGAAGATTTGCAAGATTTTTGCTTCAACAACTATGTTATAATGTACACTAAGATAGGGAAAATAAGAGAGAGAGAGAGAGAGAATTTTTTAAAATGCACATTTAAGAGAGAGAAATAATATTTCTTTTCCATTAATAGAAGATAGGGAAATTAATTAAAATACCCAAAGTTCAAAGTTGGTTTGCCAAAATACCCAAAAACCTTACATCTATTGCCAAAATACCCATTATACCCGCGATGGGGTCCGCGATCGCAGGATGGGCCCGTGATTTGGGCCATGGTAGTCCCGCGGTGGGCCAAAATTTTCACTTTTGGCCCCTCCACTCGATGGGGGCCACGATTTGGAGACATAATTTCCAATTTTGGTCCTTTTTGCACGTTTTTTTGCATGTTTTTACTGTTTTTTTCCACAATTATTGTACTCGGAAGACCAAATTGTGGTTGAAATTCAGGTTGTTTCATCAATTTTGAATTATTGTACTTGGAAGACCAAATTGTGGTTGTAATTCATCTTCCTCAATGAGATTTCATCCATAAATATCAGTAAAATGCAATCCATAATCATTCATCCATTTCATTGTGGTTGCAATTCACATCCATTCTATCCTTCTTTCTTGCTTTCTTTCTTAATCATTTCAGTATTTTCTTTTTGAGATACTACTGAAAAAATGAGTTCATCTGTTGCAAAAGCGAAGCTATATTTCTGTTTCGATGGTGAATGGGTGAAAGACAACAATGAGTGGAATTTTGCTTATAAATCTAAGCATGGTGTAAAATTTTCAGTAAACTATACTTATCAGAAGTTTTTTGCATACGCCATGCAAAAATGTGGAATCGACCTTTCTGTTGTTTGCAAGTTAGTGTTCAAGAATGATGATGGGTCTATTGTGGAGTTATCCAACGATGGGGATATCTCCGGTTTTCTGCACTTTGCAGCCCAGTCATAAAGACCTCCATCACTTTTTGTGTATGTCGAATCATCGGTGTGCGACGATGACGAAGGTGATGACGACGGTGATAACGACTGTTATCGTAATTTTGTTTTGGAGATGCAACAACAACAACAACAACAACAATAACAAGACGAAGAAGGTCGTTTTGCTGGAGTTAAGTTGTTGACGACGAAACCCATGTTTTCACAATGGGTAGATCTGATATAGACAGATCAGGTACCGACAGTGATGAGGACGAAGAAGGAGAAAAATATACCCCTAGTGGTAAATCATTTAGTCAGTTAAATGACTTTTTTGATATGCCCCCTATTCTTCCAACCCCGAATACCCATACATAAACCTACGAACCTCAACCTTATAATCACAGTTCAAGGATACAAGTAGGTGCAATATTTGATTCGAATGATGACTTGGACACACAAGTCGAAATTAAGCTCATACAAGAGGGTTTCGAAAGTTACATGTCGAGATCCGACAAAACCAGATACGAAGTTGTATGTGCGAGAGAAAATTGTAATTGAAGGTTGTACGCGAGGTCCGTGGGCGAGAAATGAGGGATGTTAGTCATTAGAAAGTTGCACGACGAACACACTTGTTCGAGGACGCAACTGAATCCCAACCACAAACAAGCCACCAAAAGGACTTTGGGAGCATTACTGAAACACAAATTTCTTGATGCTAGCAGGTCATTTCGTCCAAAGGACATCGTCAACGATGTAAACCAACAGTACGGGATCACAATTGGTTACTACCAAGGCTGGCGTGCGCGATGCAGGGCAATGCTAATGGTCAGAGGCACGTTCGAGGAGTCTTATGAACGACTCCCTCGGTATTTATATAATTTGCAGCTGCAGAATCCAGGTACAGTCACCCAGATAAGGACCGAGTCAAATAGACGTTTTGAGTTGTGCTTCGTTGCCCTTGGACCCGCGGTACGTATATTAACTCGTCATATGTTTACACATTATAAACTATAACATTTACAAAGGGAAACCACCTACGTTTTTGTAGATCCGCACATTTTTTAGAAATCTGTGTCGTGTCCTGGTAATAGACACTGCCCATTTAAAGGGGCCTTACTTGAGTATGATGTTCCTGGCGGTTGCCATGGACGGGAATAACGTCATCGTTCCCGTAGCTTTCGGAGTAGGCAAGTCCGAGACCGGGGAGGAGTGGACTTGGTTTCTGTCCATGTTGAGACAAGCTATCGGAGACCCGGAAGGGTTGGTGTTTATGTCCGACAGGGCACCTTCCATAAGCGCCAGAATCTCTGCCACGTACCCAAACGCCCCTCACGCCTTATGTTGTCGACATTTGGAGATGAACGCCAAAAGCAAGGACAAACGTATTACAACTTACAACACCATCTAATGGAAGGCATGCAGAGCGTATACGACTTGGGAGTTTTACCGGTACATGAATGTTCTACGGGTTAGTGCCAACAAAGCAGCCAAAGTTATGGACGATGTTGGACCGGAGAGGTGGTCGACGACCCATTTTCCTGCACAACGTTATGACATTTTGACCTCCAATAGTGCAGAGTCGGTGAATGCACTCTCCCATTTTGCGCGTAGATTACCGATTGTACAACTTATGGAGTACTTTTGGTCCTTTCAACAGGAGTGATACCAAATTCGACGCCGAAAAGGAGGTGAGATACTTAATAGACTCACACCAAAGGCGGATGAGATAATTCTCCTCAGGGCGGGACAAGCGTCGACATGGAGGGTAGCCGAAATTGGGTATGGGAGGTACGAGGTTCGTGATAACCTATTTGACGCGATTGTAAATATGACCGACCATCTTTGTTCATGTTTTGAATGACAAAAATCTGGGTTACCGTACGGCCATGCCATCGCTGCGGCAAGACATATGAGTCGTAGAGATTGCAGCGACTTGCCTGTAAATTTCTTCACGTCCGAAACTTACCGGGCAACATACCAGGAGGTAATAAATCCAACTGGACCCCCTAAAGCATGGGTGTTTCCACCCGACCCCCTTCCGCCATGCTATCCACCGTTAAACACTAAGAACAGAGCCGGGAGACCGAGAAAGAACGACCGACGTCCATCACGTGGTGAAGGTTCGATACAAGGAAAATGTACTCGGTGCCAAGCAGTAGGACATACTCGTGGAGAGTGTCCAAATCCCGCCCCTTCAAGCGTGCCAAGGAGTAGACGTTCAGTCAGCCAACTAACTAACACGCAGGACCCGTCGGAGCGTGAACCACATGAAAGTATAGGATATGATACCGTTGATCTGAACATTGATTTCCCTTGATTGGGACGATAAATCTTGTATGCTTACTGATCTTGTTTTATATATAACATGATTTTATCTACTTTATCGTCCCGTGTAATTTATCAAACATAAGTGATCTACGATGTAATTAAACAAACAAAAAAAACCCAAGTTGAAAAAAGGGACCAAAAATTAAAATGAGGAAAACATTTTCTTTAATTAATTTCTATATTAAATACCTGAAACAACTCAGACAATACGTGTGAAAAAAACAGTAAAAACATGCAAAAACACCTGAAAAATACATAAAATGATAACCTAAAAACTAGAGAGACCAAAAATGAAACATTATGGGCCAAAACCCTAATTTTCGGCCCACCGCAGGACCACCGTGGCCCAAATCGCGGGCCCATCCCGCGATCGCGGACCCCATCGCGGGTATAATGGGTATTTTGGCAATAGATGTAGGGTTTTTGGGTATTTTGGCAAACCAACTTTGAACTTTGGGTATTTTAACTAATTTCCCTAGAAGATATTGAAATTAAATGATTATAGACAATATTTTATTAAATGTATTGAATATTTAATTATATATTTAATGTTATAATCTCTAAAATAGAAGATGCAACTTTTATAGAGATTTTGACTTTTGATACACTGTCTTAGAGAAATTATAGAGTAGCTATTGGACATATTAAATTCAAGGAAAAGAAGCATATTGGGTTCATCGGGCTGAGTTAGGTTCAAATGGCCTAATGGGTCCGGCCCAGGACCAGCGGAGGATTAGAACCGTTTGGGACCGCCTGTTAAGGACCAATTACGGTTTTCCACCGAAAACAAGGCCTGGCTCGGGACCGGTTATAGGAGCGATTATGGGACCGGCCCGATTTTTTATTTAAAATTTATTTTTAAGTGTATTTTAAATGTATTTTTAAGTATATTTGATTGAAGACCAAAATGTATTTTTAAGTGTATTTTATTAAGTATATTATAGTTAAAAACGTATTTTTAGTGTATTCGGTTGATCCAATTAGATATTCTATAACAAAAATATGTTTTTTTATATATATTTGATTGATTCAATTATAATAAAAACGTATTTCTTAGTGTATTTGATTGACAAAAATCTTCAAAAAATATATATATATGTTAAAAATCAATTTAAAAACATAAAATAAAAATTAAGTGAGACCGATTTGGGTCCGGCCTGGGACTGCGACCAGGACCGGTTCTCATAAGCAAGCCTCATACACCTCCTTTATACTTGGGTCGGGATCGAAACCGATTATACTGGACCGGTTACAAGATTACTTTTTGAGAGCGGGACCAACTTTTGGCCACCTCTAAACATCCGAATAGTTATTTCGGGTTGAATTGGCTACACCCCTACTCTGCTACTCATCATATTAAATTTTTTTATTTGATCATTGCCTTCAGGGACGGACCCATAAACTTTTTCATACGGTGGCATCATATTTTTTTTGTACGGTTTTTATCGACATGTATATCTTTTATACCAACGTTCAATATCGACCAATGTGTTTTTAGCCGAATTTCTACATTTCGAGGGATTTTTAAAGTTTTTGTTTTGATTTTAGGGATTTTTAAGTTTTTTTTATCGATTTCGAGAGAATTTTTCGGTATTTTTGGTTGATTTCGGGATATTTTTTTCGGTAATTTTGGTTGATTTCAAGAGTTTTCCGGTATTTTTGGTTTATTACTAGGTACGTTTGCACTTTCAAAAAAATACGCGAGCACCTCCTAAAACGATACGGTTGCACCTATCACGAAACCAAATTTTTTTACCCTTCATCGGAGAAATACCACAGTGGCACGTGCCACCGTGTGCCCTTAATTGGGTCCATCCCTGCTTGCCTTATCAGCTACCAGCTAGCTTATCAGCTAGTTTGCCAAACATAGCCTTTTAATATTTTCATGCAATTCCTTGCACGAGTTACGTATCCATTTTTAGACTAGGAGTGCTCATTTAGGTATATGTTGTTATCAACTTACAAACTTTAGGAAATAGGCATCAACATGTTTTTTTAAAACAAAACGTATATGTTTTTAGCAAACTGAAGATGCATAAAAGTTAACCTTCGATTGAGAATGCTTCATATATATTTAAATAACAAATTTCATGTCAAAAGGGTTTGTGTATTTCGAGTAGTATTATTAGATTGAATGTATTTCTTGTATGTATGTATGTATGTATATTTACGTGCATTTTTAGAGATAGATTGAATCTCGAAACTTGATAGATCTCAGTATCTTTACAATAAACCCAACATTTAGAAACCCTGAAGAAAATATTTTAAAGCACTATGGAACGATTGGTTTGACGAAATGTTTTTGAGATTTAGGTCCTGATTGGTCTGCGGGATTGAATTGGATTTGGAGGAATTATTATTGAATTTCATTCCAAGCTTATGTTTGTGTTGAAAGATTTCCTGAATTTAGAATAAAATCTCACAAACATAAGATTTTGAAATCCGACATGTAAGTAATAATGTTTTAAAATATGCTAAAAACATTTGTTTTCGAAAAATAAATTAATAGATTAGTAATTTAATTATTTTCTAATTACTTTTAATTCATTTTTATAAATTATTTATAAAGAATGAAATTTAGCTTCATTCCAAATCTTACAAACCAAACACATCAAAGATTTCAAATCATCTCAATTTCAAATTCTACCACAAATTCCAAATTACTTAAGATTTTGTGAAAGAATTTAGATTTGAGAATTTGGATTATTTAATGTGTTTGATTTGTAGAATTTGAAATAAATCTAATTCCATTATTTATAAATAATTTTAAAAAACAAATTATAAATATAATTAAATTATATTTGTATCAATTAATATAAAACTAATATTTTAACATATTTTAAGTCATTGTTACAAATAAATCTTATAAAATTCATTAAATATCAATTACCTCGTATAATTCTATGTTTTTGAGAAATTTATTCCAAACTTTATTTAAACCAAAAGTGAAATTAGAATAATAAAATCCAATTCAAATTCAACAGGATATATCCCGTCAAATCTCAGAAACTAAATAGAGCCTGAGAAAGTAAAATTTAGGTGCCTTTACAAAACGTTTATTCGGGTAAGTGCTTATCAAATCATATTAGCTTACCGGATAAATATGGCAAGAACTAAGAATCTTACCCGGTAAGAGCGGAAGCAAGGACCAAGAGTCTTACCCGGTAAGTGAGTGCAACGGCTCTTACTACGGTTAGTCCTTACCGGCTAAATTGTTGCATACGATGCCATTTTGGTGGACTAAAATCTTACCCGAGAAGTAAGTGATAGTGTTGAATTTTACCGATAAACACTTACCCGAGTAAATGATTAGGTAAACGACCCATTAGATTTAAATATCATGACTAAGAAAAAGAAAAGGTAAATTGCAATTTTGGTTACTGTAGTTTGTTATTTTTCTTGTTTTGGGTCTCTAGAAATATTTTATTGCAAAAAGATCCTTGTGATATGTTCTTTTGCTTGATTTTGGTATCTTCCACTAAGGGCCTGTTTGTTAGCAGCTCAATTAGCTTAATGAAACTCATAGCTTATTTAGTCAGCTATACATGAATTGTTTGGTAGTGGCTTAATGATATAGAGAGTGACTTATTTATTAAGCTTTTAGGAAGGAGCTTTATGCAGAAAGCCAAGTTCTGTCCAAACCAGTACCTTCCAATTAAAAAACATGGTCCTTCCATCTATGAAAACACTCTTCCAAACAAAAACCTTTTCAATCTATACAGACAGATTAATCCACACAGACAACTTTATTCATACAGGACTTAATGGAAAACCAACCAAACAACCACTAACTGAAGTTATCTTCCACAGTAGACTAAGTGGTTGTCAACGGCTGGAGGTTATGGTGGACAGTGGTGAAAGAGGAGAATCAAGAGAGGAGGCATGGTGTGAGGGAGATGGGAGCTCAAGTGTAAAATTGCATTTTTGCTTCTTGTGATTTGTTAATTTTTTTGAGTTTAAAAAGAAAATTAAATTAAAAAGTGAAATGATCATAATACCCTTGATTTAACGGTGTTAGTGCATACTGCATAGGGACCCAAACCAAGCACTTATGCGTATCGTGAGGGTTTTCTTGTAATAAAAATTTTGTAGGGACCAAAACCAAGAAAAACAACAAACTACAAGGACCAAACTTGCAATTTACTCAAAAATAAATTATTATAACAAATATTTCTTTACTCGGTTACATTTATCTTCAACATCTTTGTTATTTTAAAGATTTTAACACATATTATATTAATATAATATTCTTTAATTTATATTCTCAATACATTTTAAAAGAAAAACTTAATATAAAATGATAGAAGATTTATATTATTGGTGGGTTGAATAAAATAATTATTTCTCTTTCCTATTTAGAGAATTATAGAGAGTTTTCTATATTTAGAGATTTTTCCATGAATCTCTATTTTAACAAATAAGATAGCAATGCTGTTGAAGATGCTCTAAGTTATTGGTTTCATCAATAGTCAAATTATATGAAGCAAGAATTATATGATTTTTTTCTTAGAAATTTTGTTTTCTTAGAAAATTGTTTTCGAATCATTAATTTACTAGAGTGGTCGGTCCTAAATCAAAAGTAAAGTTTAATCAATATTATTAATTAATTAATTATGTATTAACTTTTACGTAACGTAAACAATTGGTCTCTAGCCTAAAGGGTAGGGGTAGAGCAAGAATGTAATATGCATTTTTCTGAAACATTAAATAAATCTTATGAACAAGTTAACGAGTAATTAATTTACTAGGTTGGTGGTGAATCAAAAGTGTAATTTAATCGATATTATTAATGAGAATTACGTATCAATTTCAGCAAAATACCCGTTTTCAGGGTTCAAATCCACACTGCCAAAACTCTTGTGGCCATGGAAGTTCACCTGCGATGACTCCAGGTCATTCGTGGTCGCCCGGGGATTAGTCAGTGCACGTAAGCTGGCCCGGAAACCCACAGTTACCAAAAAAAAAACGTTCCCTACCAAACTATACATTTTTCCTGGAAATTTTGTTATCCTATGAATTGAAAAATATAATTTAATCAATATATGAGTTAATTAGGTATCAATTTTCTGCTATACCTTCTAGAAACCGTGGTATTAGGCCACTCCAACCATCCAACCACCCTGTATCCTACTTTCGAATAAAATATATTAACAGAAGTTTGTTTAATTTTCATTTGCGTAACCATGGGCATTTGAGTGAGTTTACATCACCGACTAATCCTTCATTCGACCACGAATGTTTTGAAGTAATCGCAGCTGCACCTTTATAGCCACAAGAACTCTGATGACGCCAGTATTCAAGAAATATAAGATTATTAAACCACTAACACACACAATAATACTTCAAGCACGCCTTTAAAGACATGGAGTGAACCTCCAGGGCTCCGACAGTGTCTGGATTCGAACCCAAAAAATATAAGATTTCCACTACATCTCCTGAACATTAACCCTTAACCGTGTGCTACATCGCTACAACTCATGGTCAAATGTTTAATGTCAAAAATGATAAATGTCCACTTGCCACACAATTCATAAGTAAATACTGTAGAGATAACAAGATCAATAGAATTCACCATTTTTTTGAGTTCAGATAAACATCAGATTTAATACCCATTTAAATCTGAAATATGAAACAGATTGTTGATCAATTACAGAGTTAGAAATTGGCAATTTTCAGATAGATATCAATACATGGAAAACTTGGCTTTGGTTTTCTCAAATACTTGTTCAGCAATCATGGCTCCATTACCATCTGCTTTTTTGATCTCCATGTGAGCCTTCTGATAGAAACCAGTACCTCTTAGTGCATCTGCAATAAAATCGTCGAACCCTATCGCAATCGCTGCTTCCGCTTTAGCACCGTAAACGAGCCTCTGCAACACAAAAAACAGACTTATTAAAACACCCCGACCCCTTCGATTTTTTTCTCCAAAAAATACCCTTATAAAATCTCATGTCCCCTCACTGTCCCACCAATCACGTGAAGACGCATCATACCAGACAGATTTGGGACATGAAAGCCTCTCCTTGTTTATGTGTTTTCACATGATTGGTGGACAGGGAGGGAACATGCGATTTTTGTCCCACTAATCATGTGAAGACACATCATCAGAGAGAGATTTGGGGCATGGGAGCCCCTGTTTGTTTATGTGTTTTCATGTGATTGGTGGATCTGTGTAACGATATAATGCTCTTGGTTAAAAGATTGTTGATCGTTAAAATATTTGAACGGGTATATGTGATGGAACAATTAGAGAGAATATGGGGCTAGAACCGAACCTTGATCCTTGAAAGATGAATGGCACCAAAGCACATAGGGCAAGGCTCACAAGAAGCGTATATCTCACAGTCCGAAAGCTCAATTTTGTTCAGCTTTTTACATGCCTGAGATCAACAGATACAACAATTAGAAAAAGAACCAAGATTTGGTAATAAATAAAAAAACTATCAGCAACAATTGCTGTATAACACCAGAATTTGCAGAAAAGTTCATGTAACGATATCGAATCGCCTAAAGATAAGAAAAATGCTAAGGGGGTCATACAAGATATGCTCAAACTCTTAACTTTGCAAGATCTTTAAAGCAGAAATCAAGAACAGTATACTTTTAACAGTTTTGACCAATTATCATCTTGATTCTTGCGTGATCTAATTTCAGAAGATCGCCAAAAATCAATAGGATCGGTGTGTTTTAAAACATAAAAATTGTACTTAAATCTGCGTTGAAACAAGATTCTAACCTCTCGTATTGCTGTAACTTCTGCATGTGCAGTTGGATCAGTGTGATTTAGAACCATATTATGGCAACTCGCAACAACTTCGTCTTTGTGAACAACAACGGCACCAAACGGCCCTCCATCTCCACATTCAACTCCTTTATATGCTTCTTCAACAGCTCTTGTCAAGAACTTGTGGTCTCTATCCTGTACAACTGCTTAAAAACCAGAATCTTGATAACTAACACACCAAGAAGCAACCTTAACTGTTAAGATATGTGGAACCCATTTGAATCTCTCTCTCTAAAAGTGCCCTTATAGAGAGAAAAGAAATTGGGGAGGTTCCTTCATATATACAGGTTTGATGGTTCATGTCTAACTGATGTGGGACTCCAACAAATATCAAATATCAGATACCCCTTCACCAACATATCAAAAGGGACTAAACTAGTACAGATCCCCTACAGTGGGACCCTAGAGTCGTAGACCTTTTGCTCTGATACCATGTAAGATAACATGAAACCTTATTAAATTGTTTTTTAAAAGAGCTCGTGAGGAGATAATGGAGGTTCCAACATATATATAAAATATCCTGAACGTAAACGAAAATTTAAACCTGAATTATATTACCTTCTTGGTGACCAGAAAAAGCAGAAGCAACAGCAATTGTTCCATTTTTAGCTTCAACAACTGATTAACAAGAAAGAAGAAGAACAGTGAGCTTGAACATTAACATACTGGAAAATAAGAAAATAAACAAGAACAGATTTAAACCATCAATCATGAACACTAAAAGATCCAACAATTATAACTAGTTTCTGATTAGTTTTAGCTAATAAGATGGATCTTTATCATAGGTCATGTATCCAGTTTATGATTTAACAAGTATCACAGATAATATGAATTTGAATTCATATCAAGAGCAATGCAGAAACCATAATTTATTAAAAGATCAAAACTGTTAAAAGTATAATGCTTCAATCCATTTCAACAATAGATCCACATATTTGACTTTGGGTTCAACCTGATTTCAGTTTCAAATACAAAATCGATATGGGTTTTTAACCATTCCAAAGATCAATGTAAGAAAGTCTCATCTTAACATCAAAAAAATTCAGAATTTGACTCCATTTTTGGAATCGATAGATGCATAATTATAACTGAAATTTGGGTAAATCTTTGACTTTTCCCCCTTTTTTTTCAGGAAGTCTATAATGTGTTACTCCATCAGAAGATCAAACGACTCAATTACCCAAAAACAAATGAAACTGAAACATAAATGAAGGGTAAATGGGATCTGTTAATATTAAATCATGGAAAGAAAGTTTAACCAAGTTATTGACTGAAACTAGAATTAAGAAACATTTAAAAGATGAACTGAAGATGATTGAATGAAAAAACTCACCGTTGGCATTGTCCATGTGGGAGAGATGAGTTGGCGTTTATGGGTTTGATTGGGAGGAAAATGGTGAGTGATATCGGAAAGATAACGAGAGAAATAGAGACGTGGAGGGAAGGAGAGGAGAGGAGAGTCGGTCCACTATAACCAGAATTTTGGGATTTTGGATTTTGTGTTCATCGTCCCTTTTCCAAGAAAGTGTGTATGTATATAGCCGTGAATACATCAAATTCGATTCTCCATACGACTTAATAATTATATTATTTTTATAAATAGGGTTCGGTTACGTGAGACCAACATGTTTTAGTGCGACCCGTAAGACCACAAAAAAGTACTAAAACTTCACAATGATTCATTGTAAAGGTAAGAAAACAGTCAACCTTCACGACAAAAACAAATATATATATATATAGAGGGAGGATCATGCGAGAAACAAACTGATATGTGAGAAGGTGATAAGGAATATGGACCACAAAATCCATTAGTTAAAAAAATACCATAAATTAAAAATTAAAAATAAATTTAGAGATTAAGATAATTACCATTTTAAATTGGATAAACTCTTAAATTTTCATTATGGCTATGTTTGGCAAACTAGCTGATAAGTTAGCTTATGACTTATAAGCTAGCTGGTAGCTGATAAGCTAGCTTATGACTTATAAGCTAGCTGATGAAAAATTCACGTTTGGCAAAAAGTAGCTTATAAGCATTTAAATGACCAAAAAAGACATATTAAAAAATAGTTAATAAATAATAATTAATATTAATGAGGGTATTTTTGGAAGAAAAAAATCAAAAGCTCCATAAGCTCATGAAACGCTAATGAGAGTAGCGTTTTGAAAAGCTAGTTTATAGTCATCCAAACATGTACCAGAAAAATAAGCTAGCTTTTTTTTGCCAAACAATGTCAGAGTATCTTTTAGATTTATTCATATTTTAATTTCCATTAATTCATTATTTTTTTAATTAAGTTTTATGTAAAAAAAATCTAGATAGACTTTTAATAAAAAAATCACAATTTAGATCAAATATCACATATGATATCCATAATCAGTTCATTATTGCTTTTCACATTTTTTTCTCTTTTTTTTATCTTGAATTACATGTGATTAACTTAAGTTAACAAATGATTTATTACGTATCACATATGATCCGCTATATGTGAATTTTCACATATGATTATGTATATTATCACATATGATTATGTATATTATCACATGTGATTATTGTAGACATTTTAGTTAATCATATGTGATTATGTATATTTATATTAATAGATCTTTTTGTGATGTAAATATCATCATATGTGATTATACGTCTTTTATATTCGGAGGTATATTATCATATGTGATATATACAAAAATTCACATACTGGATCATATGTGATACATAACAGATAATATAGTAAACGAAGTTAATCACATGTGATTAAAAACGTGGATCAAAAAACTAGATATAAAATGATGAAAATAATAATAAATTGATGGTGGAAATCACATGTCATATTTGATGAAAATTGTGATTTTTTAATCAAAAGTGTATCTAGAAAAAAAATATAAAAGTTGATAAAAATATGAATATATTAAAATTTAAAAATAAATAAATTTAAAAAATATATGAGATTTTAAGGATTTATCCAATTTAAAATGATAATTATCCTAATTTCTAAAATATATTTTTTTTATTTTATGTTATTTTTTAAATAATGAAGTATGTGGCACACATTCTTTCTCGTCTTCTCGCAAATGGACTGTCTTCTCGTTTGAACCTCCCATATATATATATATATATATATATATATATATATAGAGAGAGAGAGAGAGAGAGAGAGAGAGAGAGAGGGGGAGGATCATGCGAGAAGCAAACTGATATGCGAGAATGCGAGAACAAATATGAACCACAAAATTCATTAATTAAAAAATACCATAAATCAAAAATCAAAAATAAATTTAGAGATTAGGATAATTACCATTTTAAATTAGATAAACTCTTAAAGTTTCATTATATCTTTTAGATTTATTTATATTTTAATTTCAATTAATTCATTATTTTTTTAATTAAGTTTTATGTAATAAAAAATCTGGATACACTTACACAACAGATAATATATTAAACGAAGTTAATCACATGTGATTAAAAACGTGGATCAAAAAACTAGATATAAAATGATGAAAAAGATAATAAATTGATGGTGGAACTCACATGTGATATTTGATGAAAATTACAACTTTTTAATCAAAAGTGTATCTAGAAAAAAAATATAAAAGTTGATAAAAATATGATTTTATTAAAACTAAAAAAATAAATAAATTTAAAAGATATATGAGATATTTAAGAATTTATCCAATTAAAAATGATAATTATCCTAATTTCTAAAATATTTTTTATTTTTGTTATTTTTTAAATAATGTATGTGGCATTGTGGCCCACATTCTTTATCGCCTTCTCGTAAATGGACTGTCTTCTCGTTTGAATCTGCCCCTATATATATATATATATATATATATATTAAAGAAGCATAAGAAATACTGGGATTATACTAAGGAGATAGGAGGAGAGAGTTTAGAGAGCCATATGAGAAAATGCCTTCTAATATTTCTCTAGTTTTTCTCGATGTGTCTTACAACTGGAATCGAGACTACAATTTATAGGCAAAATGAAAGAACTATTCTAATAACACGTAGCTAACCTATACTAGGCTAAATTATTACCTAGACGAATTATTACACCCACTATCATAAAGGGAATCTTAAGGCAAATATTGACAAACGAATTTGTGCAAAAAAGTCTAAAAGTAGAAAAGTTATGCCGGCCATCTTCCAAAAATAATTTGTCTGGGCTCTCATGCTGATGTCATTTCTTCTAGATGAGAAAGTCTTCTAGAAGTCTCTATGAGTGTTGTCGATAAACTGTGGTGATCCTGGATCTGTCCCATCGTATTCATCTTTTTCATCCATGTTTCCGATGATGATCGGACTTGAGTCATCTTCTCCGATGAACGAAAAAACCATGATCCAGTTGTTGTGGACAAAGACCTGTGTATATTGTCCTTCTGCAATTAACTTGTACTGTTTGCCCCAATGTCTATAGAAGAAATTTGTTGGGATGGTTGGTGTTTTCTGTCCCTGTGTAATCATCTTCTCTATTTGTAGTTGGAGTGATTATTTGCTGTTAATGTTATCCCACCATGTGTACTCGCGGTTGCATGCATATCTTCTCAGTGGTAGGAAAATGTTAGTTGGAACCTGTCCTGCATCTTGATGTGTTATTTGAACCACTGTAACGCCTTTGTATGTCTTCTCTTGAAAGGCCATGTCGATGATATCTTGCTGTAACTGGTATAACAATAATGGAAAATTTGTGCACACCTTGTCGGAAACCATTTGTTCGAATTCTGGGAAGTTTTCGAAAAGTGGTTGCATCGTCTGCTTCATATATATATATATATATATATATATAGGGGTGGGTTCAAATGAAAACTCAAATTCAATTGTAAACGTGAGGACAAACCACAACCATTGATTAATAATATGGTGAAGAGATCAATGGCAAAAAAACACGGTGACAATTTTGTAAATAAGTTGAAAACTCTGTCCATGGCTTAAATGAATATTTAGCGCGTAAGGGTAAAATTGGAAAGATTAGAATCAGCGCCTATTTTTGTTGACTTTTTTAATTAAAAAACTTTTACCCCCTTAAATTTTAAAATAAATTATCTAAAAAATTACTAACATTTTAATCAAACAAATTACATCAAAAAAACAAGAATTTCGTGTTCTTCGATATGACATCCATCATGATATAGTTTTTTTCGATTTAACCGTTTTTTACGTGAAATCGTGTATATGTGTTATATTCAGACTGAATATATGGAATTATTCAGTCTGAATATAACACATATTCAGTCTGAATATAACACATATTCAAACCTCATTTTCATGCTTACCTTTCTTTCTATCTCTGTACTTGTGAAATAATAATACTTGTCATTGCCATTTGAGCCCCTATTGGCTATTAGGATTAGGGGACCCTTCATGACCTGATTCTTTGGTTGAGATAGGTTTTGATTCAGAATTCTGTCTATTATTGTTTTTCTTTTTCTTTTTCTAAAATTGTTTGAAACCATACATAGTCGATGCAGAAGTTCATTGGTCCTACTATTTGTGGAGTCAGGTTGGCAAATGCGGGTAAATCTTTGTTAATTGAATGGCTCAACTTTTTTAACCATCTTATCAAACTAATTATTAGAACGTATTTGATGTCCTGATTAGAGATGTGCAAACTGGTTAATCGCTAATTGGTTCGCTAATGTCCCTGTGTCCTTGACGGATTGATCCAAAAAAAAAACCCTACAAGGTCTTTCTTATCCTTGACCATTTGAAGATGCTCATATCTCTCGATGATCTCAAGAACCATGTGTTGGTCGAATATAACACATATTCATAAATCAATCATGTAAATACATCAGTCTGAATATGTGTTATATTCAGACTGAATAATTCCATATATTCAGTCTGAATATAACACATATACACGATTTCACGTAAAAACGGTTAAAACGAAAAAAAAACTATATCATGATGGATCGCATATCGAAGAGCATGAAATTCTCGTTTTTTGATGTAATTTGTTTGATTAAAATGTTAGTAATTTTTGAGATAATTTATTTTAAAATTTAAGGGGGTAAAAGTTTTTTAATTAAAAAAGAAAATAAAAAGTCAACAAAAATAGGCGCTGATTCTAATCTTGACGAAAATACCCCTAAAGCTGAATTTTAGGAATGGCTTAAATATGACTGCGATCAATGGACGAGATTTGTCCTCATGTTTACAATTGAATTTGAGTTTTCATTTGAACTTTCCTCTATATATATATATATATTTGTGGTCAAACAAGTCTCACAAAAATAGTATGCTCTCACATGATCTTAAGTCTTTATAAATATATATATATATATATATATATATATATATATAGGGGAAGTTTCTTTTACAAACCAATGCATTTGTAGAAACTATAGAAACCACTTCTTAACCAATTATTTTACCAAATTTAATTGAAATTAATTATTAATTAACATTAAGCCGTAGGGGTATTTATGTAATTTTATTTTGTCATTTTTTATTTAATATTTACAGAATAACTTAAACATGGAAGTTACCTATTTTTAAGGGATTTGTGAATATCCTATACTAAACCGTCATAATCTTGATCGTATGTTTTTTTTCCATGTTCTTGATTTTGCATATCATTCGAGATTAATATATCCAGAATCGTTTTCTGTTTCCGTGTTCTTTCTAGGTTAACAAAACAAATGGATGATTCAAGATATATAAACCCTAAAATCATGAACACGAATATCACGAATCCAAAATCATGAATACAAATATCATGAACCCAAAATCATGAATCCAAAATCCGTATATCATGAACCCAAATACATCATGAAACCAATATCAGAAAACTTAAAATCGTGAACACCAAAATCATGAATCCAAAATCCGTATATCATGAACCCAAATACATCATGAAACCAAAATCAGAAAACTTAAAATCGTGAACACCAAAATCATGAATCCAAAATTCGTATATCATGAACCCAAATACATCATGAAACCAAAATCAGAAAACTTAAAATCGTGAACATCAAAATCATGAATCCAAAATCCGTACATCTTGAAACCCAAAAACATGAAATCTAAAGCCGTACTTTTTCCGGTCAAATCGTTGAAGACAATCTCTCCGGTTTCGTCGTATGAATCGATCGTGGATTTCTCAGCCTCGAAACCGCCGCCGTATCCAGTGCCGGTTAATTCCGCCGTCCGTACATATACAGAACAATATCCGGCGGTTAGTTCGTCGTTCCAGAACTCCGGCGGTATCCTGTCGCTAGATCTTGCCGTGATGATTCACCGTTGGCGGAAATAGTGACCGGCGGATTGGTAGAGAAGAGAGAGAAAGGGATCCCGTGAATTTTGGGGTGTGATTTAGGGTGGATGATGAAGGCAAGTTTGTTTTACCAATATACCCTTGTACCCGTTTTTTAATTATGAAATTAATTCACTAATGGTCAATATTTACCAAATTTGCCACTGGATGATTATTGTCCCTAGATCAAATTAATGGATGGTGATTAAGGTAGTTGCATAGTTTCTAACAATGTGGTTGTTTGTAAAAAATACCACCCCTATATATATATATATATAACGTGATATCTATTTATAATCCACTAAGTAGGGATGAGACTCGAAGACCAAATACCCGATTCGTACCACTACCGAACCGAAACCGTAACTTTGTTATATTTTATAATCTTTTGTTTTATTTATAATTTTATTATATTTATATATATTTATTTTTTTATATTCGTATTATACATGACCCAAAATTTTATATTTTATTTATATGTCAATCTTAATGTTTATGTTATATTTTTATAACTATATAGTTATTAAAAAAATAGTAATATTTTTATCAATGAGATTTATTCAATTTTAAATAAAAGTAAAAAATAATAATACAAAAAAAGCTACACGAAATTTTCATTTTAAAAAAATATTTTATTAATAATATAAAATAATATATATATATATATATAATAAATATGATAGAATGTTATAAAATAAAACTTAATAATATAAATAACATAAAAGAAAATATATATTTATTAATAATCTATATTAATTAAAGTATAATATAAATAAATAAATAAATTAGAAAATTAATTAATTAATAATTTATATTAATTAAATAAATAAATATGATAGAATGTTATAAATAAAAACTTAATAATATAAATAACAATAAAATAAAATATATATTTATTAATAATCTATATTAATTAAAGTATAATATAAATAAATAAATAAATTAGAAAATTAATTAATTAATAATTTATATTAATTAAAATATTAAATAAATATATTAAATAACAAAAAATAGAAAAAACAAAAAAAGTCATCATTAAAATAGGGTTAGGGGTGGCATTAGCCCGCCCCATTATGTTTTAAGGGGAAGTATTTTTGTCCAATTATCATTTTGGAAACATACTTTTAAAGGACACGTTTAAATGTTTATAATTTGAAAAGATGTTGTTTCAAGGTATATTGTTTGAAAAATAACTATTCAAAGATCTATATATAAATAGATATTTTTCAAACTATAGTGTGAATCCCATATATCAAGTATATGAACAAAGATCAATAGAATCAACAATGGAGATCAAGATGACGTATCACTATTTAGAGAGAGAAAGTTTACAATACGCTCATAGATTAAGCAATGAGAAATAAGAAAGCAAAGTTACAAATCTAACAAAGACAAAAACTATTTATACCCCAAGGGTATTTAAACACCTATCCCTCTATTTAAATACAACAAAATAAGTCTTAACATTCTCATCCTTTGTATTCAAGAAGCAAATCAAACAACTCTTCTTCTTCTTCTCTTTAACAAACCAAAATAAGTTTCAAGTCTTCTTACAGCCTTCCTGTAGCTCAGTCTTTCTTGAATAGTGTCAAGGGCTCTGATGATCAACTTTCCATCTCTTTTATCCATCTTTACTTTCTCATCTTTGTCAATTTCCATCTTGTTATTCAGCTTGAGTTTAACCATCTTTAAGGTACTGTCTGAATACTTTTCTATCACACCAAATCTCAGTAAGCATCTTTCACCTCTACCATTCTGGTAAATTATTCCAAACTCTAGTTGTTCCAAAATCATGAACAATGGAAAGTTCTCTATATTCAGTAGACTCTTATTAGGATTTGTCAAGTTTACTTTCCTCTGATTGCTTTCACACACATCTGCAGATCAGTGATGCAAGAGAACTTCACATGTCTTCTCATAAATCTGATTACAACAATTAAGGCAATAGTGATATTTTCAGGTCTGATGGTTCTTTAACGAAACTCAAAATAAAGATGTAACACCCATATTTTTGTAATTAAGAATGTTACGTAATCTAAAACAATTCTTCTAAAGATACTCTAAAATTACGGCTAAATTAAAACTTTATACTGTTTACAGCAGAAGACTCTAAAACAATAAATATGTAACTATGCTAACCCGTCCCATGCCGGATTATGTTACAAATTTATCTATCATAGATGTTTGAAGATAAATATTGAACTTAAGTGGACTAGACAAGTCTCTATGTGTGCCCTTTTCGCTTGTCCAACCTGAAACATTATGTCCCTGAGATGCATATTATAGTCAGCTTATAAAGCTTAGTGAATTCATGGTTTGTGTGAATAAAAATCATTTCACATCATACATATCAATTTGTAAACTATGTACCAAATAATATGCATTTTTTTTAAAACATGAAACACTAAAAGAAAAGAGATCTCACGAACTGTCTCACTGGGTATGGGTCATTTTATTTCTGTTATGTTCGATCACCCACTTGTCTAGGTCATGCCACTTGTCCGTGACTTACGGTCAAATGCCCACCCCTTAAAACTAATCATAAAATTGTCATATAACATGACATGCTAGAATTTTTTTTGGAAGGGTATCCGAGGACATTGCCCCGACTAATCTCGGCAAGGTGACATGCTAGAATTGTTTGAAAACAATAAACATAAACTGGTCATAAATAACATACATGTAAAATATAACATTACATGTATGAAAACTGAAACATTGTGCATCTGCATACATCATCATACAAATCATATAATGCCGGAAATAAATTTGTACATAGATATGCATCTCATTATAAGTTTCATGAAGACTCACCTGATTGGGTGTAGATCGGCTACTGATAGTTCTTGACTGAGAAACTTACATATTTCATACCACCATATCCAATTAATGACTTATTTTCTCCATAAGTGAACAATGGTCAAACTCGGTCCGACCTAAAGTCAAACCCCATAATAAAGACCCTTAATGTCTCAAATATCTCCATTTGATCTTATCATCAAAATACTTGTGGATATTATGAGGTAAAAGTCAACCCTTGGTAAGCTCGGTCAACCTCGACTAACTTTACTCAAACTCAAGTCTAAATCTCGACGATGTCCCAAAACGTCAAAGTAATCATTTTATAACCTTATAACCCCATCTCTCCAAATTAAAGCGTTCCAATAAATACGTAACTTAAATTATGACGTTTTAATCCCGTTATCTATACTATCTTATTAAATCTATAAAACGGTTGTTTTGAAAGTTTAAAATAATAGCATGATGTACACCTTCTAAACATGCCCACTATCACCCATATAAATCTCTTCTCAACAAAATCTTTTTAAATATATAACTTACATTTAATACTCTTATAATTAGTTATTCAGTTTAATTTTAATCCCTTGCTTTTTCATTTTTTTAAGACCCTTATCATTTTAATGTAAGTAATTAGACATGAACTAAAATGTATTAAAAATATATTTATTTTTTTACAAATTATAGTATTGTAATCGTCTTGTCAATACCTTTGAAATGAGACATATTGATTAAGTTTGGATTTAATCATATCATTAAATGTCATGAATATATACGAATTAATTTGTTTTATTTCATATATAATTTCATTTTCCGTTTTGCACCTTTATCATATTAAAAATACACATTCATAATTATTTAAACTAAAATGTCAATGTATCGAAATTTTCAAGAATTATGTATCGAGATTTTTTTAACTTGTACATTTTACACTCTTATCTATATTTATATATCTATACTTCTTTAAAAATATCTATTATGGTTATTCTTGGCATTGTGTGATGGATAAAAAAATATTCTTTTGAGTTTTCAGTTTTAGATTCAGAATGTTTTGCGTCGCATCGCGTGCGGGCACGTATAGAGTTAAATCATCAAAACAATTTAATAAACCTCTAAGTGTTATGTTTGATAACGACTTTTAACGTCGGTGTATCCATTTAATAACTAAAGGAATCATCCTTCTGACTTAAAGTGTCTTGTAGTTAAAAAAATCTTAAAACAACACCTTGAACACAATTATCACATCATTCATTATGTAATTAAATAACTATATCTTTCTAAGTTAAAGCGTCATAATAAATTTCTAAGCCAAAATGACGCTTTTAACGGTTGGTAAATTATTTTAAAATAAATAATTTACTAAATAGAGAATAAAAATTTAATTATAAATGTTCAATATACTTTAATATATTAATTAAATAATAATATAAATCAACATATTAATTAAATTAGAAAGACTCTTCAAATAGATGATAAATAAATAATTAAAATTAATTGAACTTGTTGAAAAGCCAAGATTTAAATAATAAGTATTGAAGCCTAAAATTTATGTCCTATATATTTTATCCAACATATAATGGATCCATATATGGTTAGGCCTAAATAACAAATAAAAGAAATAGCCCACCAAGTATCTCTTTTTTCTCTTTTGGCCCAGTAGGCATCCGACCAACATGATTCGGCCCAAAACATGAGGACCTCGTCCCGTCGAGTCGACAATAGCCAACTCGTCGGCAACAACTTTTTGACACCGTTCAGCCTTGTTGTTCGTTTGTTTTGTTGATTTCTTTTGCTAAAACTCTAGTAATCATTTTCCTAAACGATAGAAACAAAAATCAACTAAAACAATCAAGTATTGAGTTTCATTTGCTCATTTAAAGTTTGGTCTAAAAAACCACTTGAAAATCTTAAAAACTCAAAATCGGACCTTCAAAACTAAAATATGAGACATACGACTACTAAGGTTCGATAGAGGACTTAAAAAAGAAGCTACCCATATAAAGAACTCAAAATTTGGTCGAGTGTTTTACCTCATATCGCTGATAAACGGAGATTTCGGATGACGACTTTGAGCTCCGACTTCTCTCTCGTTTCTCCGTTTTTCTTGAAGTTTCTTGAACCAAAAATGGAAGGGACAATGATGGATACTTAAGCATGCAGTTTTTGGATTTTTTCCGTTGACTTGGTGAGCCAATAGAAGGCTCCAAAGATCAGTCATCACTCGTTGCTTTCAAAATTCTGAAAATCAAACAGACTTGTCCTTTTGGCAGACATGTCCCTCAAATATGAGGAGGTTGATGATCACTCACGCCCTGAACTATTAGGTAATAACAGTCGGCCCCCTGGCTTCAATACTTTGGCCAACTTTTACACTTTTCATCCCTAATATGAAAATTTATTTCACCTTTAGTCCAAGTGCATGTAAACTCCCGTATTCACTTCTCACTTTTATTAAATGACATAATTGACCCATTTTCACATTTTTCTTCACATTCTTTGTCCAATAAAATACAATCCATTTTATTTTATTTTTTATTTTTTCTTTCTTTTCATATTTATTTATTTGCCCCATTTTAGGGTGTCACAAAAGACACTCAAGATCTTCTAACTTCAAAAGTGAAAAATCAGCTTCAAATAATGTCCATATCTTACCATCTTGTCTTGTAACAACAAACAATGAATACCGCACATTTACTAACTTCCTTATATAAACCTGTTTGATTGAAACTATTTTGTGTTCAGTTTTCACCAAACGATCAAGCTAGATATGAGATTTCATCATATGAAGATCTTCTTTTCAGTGTCTTACAGAAAGAAACTCAAATCACAGTATGCTCCCACCTTATAGCATGCTCTGATTGTGCAGATGCATTGTCAACTCTTCTTGACGATTCAACTTGTGGTTCTGCCACAAAAGGTTCAGGAAGTGGTTGCTTTCTGGCCGGTGATTCAGGAATTGTTTCAGTTATTGAACTCAACATATCAAAATCACCCTTTTCTTCGAATTCATTATTTGAGAAAATGAAGATTTCATCTATCTCTTCTTTTATCTAGAGCTTAGCAAACTCTGACTTCTTCTCACCTGAATCAATATATATAACATCAATCAACAGACTGAGACAAAGGTTGGCGACGGTGGTTTGACCGTGTTTTGGGATGATGTTTGGCATGGGGAGTCATCTTTTAAAATTCAATTTCCTAGAGTTTATGCTTTAGAATTGGATAAATCGGTGAATGTTAGCTCTCTTTTGGAGTTATGGTGTTGGGAACAAATGGGTGTGGTTGGTAGACGACTCGGGTGAATTTTCGGTAGATTCGGCTAGGCGTTGTATTGATTCTCACCTTCTGGGGGTGGAGTCTCTTCCTAGTAGATGGAATAGACTCGTTCACATCAAAGTCAACGTGTTCGCATAGCGACTGCGTCTTAATCCGCTCCCTACTCGGCTTAATTTGGATAAAAGAGGTATCGACGTTTCGTCTCTTTTTTGTCCTAATTATGATACCGAGGTATAGGATTGCAATCATCTTTTCTTCTCGTGTCCCGTTGCTAAAGAGTTATGGGTCCTCATTGGTCGATGGTGGCAAATTGATATTCCGATTCTCTGCTCCTATTTGGATTGGGTCTCTTGGATTGATTTAATTCGGTTGAAGAAAGATGTTTTTTGGTGTTTCGAGACCGTTATGTTTATCACTTTGTGGTCTATATGAGTTTTTCAGAATGATATGCTCTTTGGCAACTCGAAGTTAAAGAAGACGGTGATCTTGAAGAACATTATAACTCGTGCTTACTTTTGTGTTAATTATAGACATAACAAATTGTCTATTAATTGGGTTGGTTGGCTTGCAAATCCTTCCCTTGCAATTTTTTTCTATGTAATTGTTTTTTTTTCTAGCTTCTTGCTAGTTTCATAAAATTCTGTCGTTCAAAAAAAATTGTAAATATCATAAATATGTATTGAGATTTTTCAAGAATGACGCGTTGAGATTTTTTTTAAACTTGTACATTTTATAAGCTTATCTAAATTTATTTATCTATACTTCTTTAAAAATTATATTTACGGTTATTCTTGAATTTTAAAAGATACAAATCTCACTACATTATGTACAAGTTTATAAGCTTCAAAACCTCACACGTTCAACATGATAATTAAAAATAAAATTATTTTCTATTTTTAAATTACACTTTATACCATTATAATCGTCTCATCAAAACCATTAAATGTTATGAGTTTGAAGACCCGCTATCTAGCAAAAAAAATTCAAATTTTCTGACCAATTAACCATATTAACCTTTAATTTTATACATTCAATATGCAATTTAAAAACAAATAAAACCATAAAATTGTCGTCGTGTGATGTAATGGGGAATAAATTTGAACATAAAACTAGATATTTTCGACTTTAAATGCGAGGCAGTTTCACATCACATCACATCACGTGCGGTACGTATGTAGTCTCTTACAAAAACAATAAATTTCATTTCAATCCTACTTTTGGTTTGCAAAAGCGATTACAATTCCATTCCATTTCAATTCTAGTTTTGGATTTGGTGTGATTTAGAATTAGATTTGATTTCAATTTAATTTAAAGAACTTCATAATTTGAATCTCAGAGTGATAAAATCCAATAAGACAGTGGATTTTTGGACCATAACTTATGAAATTAAGCGGTTGAGTGCTTTAAACCACCGATTTGGGGGGTTGCTTTCCACCGTGTTGGTGGCGGAGTGGGGTTCCGTACTCTACTCTCTGCCGTCCTTCTTGGTAGCCGTTAGACCATGGTTTTGTGGCGATCAATAACCATCTCATATGCATGTGCGTGTGCCGTATCCACTCTTTTTCCTTCGGCCAGCTTCACGTTTCGTGGCCCAATTGTGAACGAGAAACTAATAAGCTCAAAATTGGTTGATCGTTTATGTGGTCGTAAGATCCAAATTCCGTAATCTGAGCAAGTAATGGTCAGAATTCAGCCACATCATTTCAATCGTATTCGTCTGTCCAAACCAATCAATCAGCCACTCACTCGGGTAAACCCCAATTTTACTGTTTTGGAACACCATTAGTGAACGAAACCACGAATTCTGTTACTCAATTTCTCATCATTTTTCATTTTTTTAGATTCTATCTCCATTCACATGTGATTCGTTAGACCCCACGCCCTCCTGTTTTTCATTTCAGTTCAAAACCCCCCACTTTTCTGGAATTTATTTGTACTCTCGATTTGGTTGTTCTCGTGTGGGGTTTTCATTCTTCACATGATAGAAAACTGGAAACTGATTTTAGACTTTTAATATCTGGTTTGAAGCGATGTTTGTAGAAGCTACAGTCTCGATTGTGAACTTGTCACCATGTTTTGGTTTGAACTCAGGTTATAAGCATCGTGTTTCTCGCGTTTCAGTTAGGTGCATTGGAACAGCAGCGGATTCATCTATTGTGGAGCCTGCAGATTCAGTTAGAGTAAGTGGGGGTTCTTTGAATCAAAGAGTTGTGTCTCTGAATGATGTTGAAAGGAGGGAGTTGGTTGGTTCTCATACTACTGATGGCAAGAGTAGATGGAAAGAGGAAGAACTGGAAACTTTGTGGGATGATGGATTTGGGACTCAGACTGTGAAAGATTATCTTGATATATCCAAAGATTTAATTAAACCTGATGGTGGACCACCCAGGTGGTTTTGCCCTGTGGTTGCGGATGGGAACGACAATCCGATACCCAATTCTCCTGTTCTTCTGTATTTGCCAGGTAGTTTCATTTATCTATTGAGAACCAAATAGTATTTCTAGTTTTTGATATACGTATGGACATATAGTGTTGGGAAAGACATTAGTTTAGATGATTTCATGTTGCCATGTACCATGGAATATGAGTAAAGACATTGTTTGTGAGTCCATGATTGCAATAAGAATACTAATAATACAGTAGTGGCACTGATGCATACCATGTATTTCAATTTTTTCTTTCTAAAACAATGGTACACTTTGTCAATCATCTTGAAACCAAACCTATGAAGAACGATGTTTGAGTTAGAGTGCCTGTATCCGAAACAGGTATGGGTGCTGCTTGGGTGCGGCCAGATATGCACTGGCAGGACTTATATATTAGATTAAAAAAAACAAATTACATCGATATGATAGGTGTGGCAGATACGTGGTAGAATGTAGGATATTGTTTTATATGGAGGGCTTGGCTCATTTTAAATTCTTGTTTCGAGACATCTTGATGCTTTCAAGTCCAAAAAGGATATATCACACTTCAGATATTTGGACAGCTTATGCGTTTAGTTATAAAACATGAAATATTTACATCCCCACTCTTCAAATCATTTGGGCTTTGACACATCTGTCCCCATTATTGGCACCTTGGCATTCTGACCTTAAAAGTCAACGATTGCCCTCTTTGGGTATAGGAATGGCCGAATGGGACATTACTTTCAAGAAAAAAGGAGTACAGAAATGATAAGTTGTTACTGGAACACACTAAAAAGCAAAATGAATCTCCAATTTTGGAACGAGAGATGTAATGTTCCTTAGATATGTCTTGTTTGTTCTTTAAAGGTGGTTTTTTATGATGATATCTTGTTCTTCATTATTACTAAAAATTAGTTCTATTCTGGATATCGTTCTGCAATGCACTATACTATTTTACATAATTTTACACACATCTACTTGTAAGATGTTTTCTTTTCCAGATATGTGTGCTCATATTTCCACTTCTGATTTATTATTTATAAAACTTGATGGTTTTTTATAGGGATGGATGGTCTTGGTTTGGGCCTTATTTTGCACCAAAAGTCTCTTCGAAAGTGAGTGGATTCTTTTGTTATCGTCAATATGGTAGCTAATTATCACTTGAAACATATTTTATTCTTTCTCTTTCTATCTCTTTGGTAAAATGAAAACGTAGATAAGTTATTGTTAATGCAACTGACTTAGCCTGTCAATTCGACTGAAGTATTTACCTGAGAAATAACCTGTAATAAAGAGGACTATTCTGATTGCAGGGTTTTTGAAGTTCGATGCTTGCACATCCCCGTTTATGATCGAACACCATTTGAAGGTATTATGCTTTCTTGTTTATATGAATTATAATCTATTCACCCCCCCTGCTGAAGATATATTGAAAGTTTTACCATTTTCACGGGACAATATAATTGACTTGTGCTTTTTGATTTTTGTACTAGTTAGTAACTAGAAAATGTCATCCTTTTTATCATTATTTTGTCATACATGTAACTGAAATGGGGGAAAAAAACACCCTCTGCCCAAAAAAGATGCAACATTTGAGTCGACACATTTAGTGAAAGCCTTTGAATGATAATCAAATAACCAAAATGCCCCTTAACAACGACAATAACAAAGACTTGTGAACCAAAATCAATGTCACCACTAGTGATTACTAATGAGTTCAAATGTAAATTGGATTGGAATCTTACCCGAAAGGGAAATGTTGCTTTTTCTGGCTTGAAAGACATTATGTCAATGATCCATCCTATATCCTCTCATTTTCTTTGTTTTTTTGTTTTCGCTGATTGGCTAAAGGATTCATAATTATATCTTTTACTTTGTATATGAAGATTTGGTAACATTTGTGGAGGAAACCTTGAGGTTTGAGCATGCTTTATTTCCAAGTAGGCCTATATATCTGGTTGGAGATTCTTTTGGTGGATGTTTAGCTCTTGCAGTTGCTGCTCGTAATCCAGCAATCGATTTAGTAGTTATATTGGCAAATCCAGGTCAGTTTAAAACACTTATATGACTGGAATTACATAAATGCCTATCATCCATGAAATTTTCTAGTAACCACCTATTTCATTATCCATTTCAGCGACTTCATTTGACAGGTCACAGCTGCAGCCTATACTTCCCATCTTGGAGGTCATGCCTGATACATTTCATGTGACACTCCCTTATCTTCTTAGCTTTGTAATGGGTATATCATCTGCTTCTATTACATGCAACGGTTACTACTTTAAGTTCCCTCCGTTATAAAATCGCTACACTTTTAACTTTGGGCGTCAAATCTATGACTTGACAAAATCAAAATTGGTGTGCATATGTGTACGTTTATGCACAAGTGAATTAGTTTTCTAATCATCATACTTTTAGTTTGTTGCAAACTAAATATTGTACTTGCTAAAACGCAAACAAAAAAAATAACAGAAAAAACATTGAAGTATGTTTGAGTTGGTGATCTTTAGGTAATATCCAAGGGTTATTTTGCAATGAAACTATAAGTATGATGATTAGGATTACCCATTTTGACACTTTGGCATGGTTTTAGTTTGTGAAACTACAAGTACGATGGTTGTAGGATTCATTCACTCATATATATATATATATATTATGGAAAACTGAGGAACACCCTGGTAGCCCTTCGCATGATATGTGCTTGTGCATACAAATAATTTGTAACATGCACACATGCATATGCGCATGTGCATAATGCACACGTGCATAAAAACCAAAAAACAACTTAATTACTTGTGTGCACAAGTGCATACCGTCCAGATGAAGGGCTACCAGAGTGTTCCTTAGTTTTCCATTTGTTTGAGGTTTTCCCCTGAACCTCCATCTATATATATATATATATATGTATATATATGTACATATCTATGTTTGTATATGTAAGGGGATTATAGTGTTTTCGTAGTAATGGGAAGACAAAACAAAACACCTAAATCTCCTGAATAGTGAATATATATGTAACTAGAAAACACTATGCAAGCAGAATTTAATCTTAAATATCTGTTTACATGGTCCCTTTTATCTTAGTGATCTCTGCTGACTGATGTCATCCTTGTCCTCATATTTATTGTAATTATTGTTGTAAATTACCATCAGTACCCCCACTAGCATCATTATCATGATTCATGATCATCATCTTGTTATCCTATCAGGCGATCCTATAAAGATGGCAATGGTCAATTCTGAAAGCTCGAGTATCCCTAACCTTGAGAAACTATCTGGCAATCTTACTTCTTTGCTTCCTCGCCTTTCGGTAGGGATTTCTTCCAAGATTTAGACTTCTTGTTCTCACATGTGTTTTAATTGATAAATGTTGTATTTTGTTAACGTTAAGTTGTTTAAGGTTATTGTTAGTGGAGATAATTTTGTTGGAATTGATATTGGATCTATATCTTTTGCCCTTTTTGAATAACAGAGTTTGTCTGATATTATTCCAAAAGTGACGCTTGTTTGGAAGTTGAAGTTACTTAAATCTGCTGCTGCATATGCTAATTCTCGCCTCCATGCTGTTAAAGCTGAAGTGCTATTGCTTGCAAGGTTAGTTTCATTTGTGACGTTTTTTTCTCTTTGCAAACTGATTTCTTAGTTTTGGGGACACTGACTACTTTTAGACTTCAAAATCGATATGGATGATTTAATTTATCCATACACGATTGTGAACTGAAATAGATTTTCTAACAAAAGGCCCAAATACAAATTGTTGGTCTAAAAATTGTAACAGAAGGGTTCAAATATCAAATATGAGTAGTAGGCCAATGTTCTCAAAGGTCACAGTCTTACTACTTTCAGTAGAGCCGAGAAAGGAAATATCTCAAGGCTTTTTTATGCTCCTTGTGGATTAACTTTCTGTAATTTCGCGTCCATTGAACATATAAACATTTAGTCACATAAACATCAATTCATAACCGTTTGCTGTTTGTTCCAAGTGTGACGAGGTTCTTGCATACCCTTATCCATTTTTTGAAGTACTTTTATAAAACATTTGCTTTTAGTGGCAAGGACAACATGCTTCCAAGTAAAGATGAAGCTCAAAGGCTTTCAAGAACGCTGCAAAACTGCAAAATATGTTACTATAAGGACAACGGCCATACTATTTTACTGGTACTTAATGATTTTGATTTGCTTTTCCTCTTTCTATCTTTCAACTGTCTTTTTCCTTCTTCTTGGTATATGCTGCTTTCAAATTCTTTTTAGTTTTTTCATGAATATGTTTTTTGAATGAACATCTATTTTTCTTGGCTCTTATTTAGTGTAACAAACAATATTTTTTTCTCGGTCAATGTAACAAAGTTTCATGTTTTCCTATTTTGTATCCATTTTGATTTTGACCACTAACCAACTGATCTTGTAACATTTGATAATGTGGATGCCAAGTTTTGTTATCCCCTTCACTGTAACCCTTTTGCAAACTTCTAATAACGGGTATCCATGTCATCAAATGTTACAAGATAAGCAGTTTATTGGTCAAAATAGAAAATTTTGAAACTTTGTTACATTGATTGTGAAAATTTTTGTTACACTAAGTAGGAAGTAGGAACTAAACCAAACTTTGTTACATTTTGATGCATTTTCCCTTGTATTTTTTGGTGCAAGAAACCTAATTGCTTCTTGTGTTTTGAAGCACACATGCAACTAATGAAATGAAATTCTCTTCTTTCAGGAAGATGGTCTGAATTTGTTGACAGTAATTAAAGGCACCTGTAAGTATCGACGAACATGGAAGCACGACTTCATAAAGGACTACCTGCCACTTAGCATGTCGGAATATAGAAATGGCATTCAAGGAAATGGGTAATTCTGCATGCATGTCATTTATTTCGTTATTTATGTATGGAGTACATAGAATTATAGAGCTTCCCATATACTTCTTTTTAAATATACCTAGAATTATAGAGCTTCCCATATACTTCTTTTTAAATATATATTATTTATATATGGCAAAACTCACACACACTCCTCTCATTTGTGAAGCTGATGGATGTAGTAATATTAATGGAATTCAGGTGGTATCATTATGCTGTGAGTCCAGTGATGCTTTCAACTTTAGAAGATGGAAGAATAGTGAGAGGCCTTTCCGGGGTTCCAGATGAAGGTCCTGTATTGTTGGTTGGTTATCACATGCTCTTGGGATTAGAACTTGCACCACTCATTATAGAATTTCTGAGAGAAAAGAATGTCGTAGTTCGTGGTATAGCCCACCCAGAACTATTTGCACAGAATTCAAAGAGTGAGCTTCCGGAGTTCTCAAATCTTGATTTGATGAAAGTTTATGGTGCCCTGCCCGTCACCCCCAGCAACCTCTTCAAGTTGTTCTCATCAAAATCTTTTGGGCTGCTTTATCCTGGCGGTGCACGTGAGGCTCTTCATCGTAAGGTGTGTTAAAAATAAGTTTTTCGGTTTTTTTTCGTGTTTCAGAATTTTAACGCAACTAAGCATCATAGCAAGTACCACAAAATGGGAAATTTTGATGTTGAATTTGTAACTAAAACCATTGGTTTTGAGGTTCAAGAACTTTGTTTGATCCAAAAGTCAAAGTGTACCTTTGGTTTGATTTGATGGCAATCTTTATTTGTTTTTTGTTTAATTTTTTGACTGTAGTTTTGCTAATTCACTTTCCAGGGTGAGGAATACAAGTTGTTTTGGCCTGATCAACCAGAATTTGTAAGAATGGCAGCAAAATTCGGAGCTACCATCGTTCCATTTGGAGCTGTTGGAGAAGATGATATCGCTGAGGTAAAACTTATGCAGTCAAGTAGTCTTTACTTAAAACATGAACAGATTATGTTATCAATGCATCTACCCATGGCAACTGAGCTTCGGTCTTTTTATGTTTCTTCTCTATTTAATTATTCTTAGAATATTTTAGTTCTTACTTTGAATAGATAGCACCTGTGTTTGACCTAGTATGTGTTTTTCGTTGCCAAAACCAAACCAGACCATAAAAACCCTGTATATCCATCCGGAGGTGGGGTCCAGAAGGGGTAAGACTAAGGTGTATGCAGATCTGACCTCTACCTCGGTAGTAGATCTCGTGAAGACGTGTTTTCCGTTGCATAAGGCACATATTAGGGGACTCGAAAGAGAAACTGAAATAATATTTAAAAAAAATTCCCTCTTTCAAATTTTCTTTTACCGGGGGGCGCTCCCCCGCTCCCCCTTGCTCATAGATCCACCTATAGGTATGTTTTTGCAGAATTGTTATTTTTCTTCCCAATTCGTTTTTTATTATTCTTTTTGCATCTTTGCAAGTATTTTGGTTGTTAAAAACGATGTCTCGGGATAATTATATGAAAGGCTGACAATCGTTTGTATTATTGACGATTACTTTGATTCTTTCAGTTGGTTGTTGATTATGATGACATAATGAAAATTCCCGTGCTAAACAACTACATAAGGAAATCAAACGAAGAAGCCGTTAGATTAAGGTAAATTGCTTAACTGCATTCTTCATAAGCATTGTTGTTGCTCTTGGAAAGCAAGGTCCACTTTGACTTTTTGCAAATTCAAAATCGAGTTGAATTCCAATTCTAACTTAACGTCACACTTTTCCACCCATGTAGAATTCAATATATATTGTAACCTAGTTCTCCGCTTATTCTTTAAATCCTAAGGAATTCGGCAATGTCTGATGTTAAAAAAGGGGTTCGTCGACTCGTTGAGTCCAAAGTCAAACATGACCATTTTTCGATTTCCAGGACCGAAATGGATGGAGAAGTCGCTAACCAGGAGCTTTACTTTCCGGGGCTTCTGCCAAAAGTGCCGGGCCGATTCTACTATTTATTTGGGAAGCCTATACAAACGGCGGGAATGGAGAAAATGTTGAAAGAACGAGAAAACGCGAAGGAGTTATACATGCAGATAAAGTCTGAAGTTGAAAAGAGCATGGCTTATTTGATTAAGAAGCGAGAGGAGGATCCTTATCGAGGGATTGTGACTAGGGTCGTAAGCCAACCGCTTTCGACCCCAGTCCACCAAGTTCCAACGTTTGAACATTGAGAATGTATGTATATTTTCGATTATTTTCTAGTAGTCATATATTTACGATAAATTAATGATTAAAATTGATACAACTTTTTATACATAATATACGAGTTTTAGCAACACAGGTTTTACGAACATGGCCAAACTCATGTCTTCCTTTTAAGAAATGAAAGGGTGTATATGTTCTATAACTTAAACAAACTAAACGAACTCTATAAATTTCAAAGGGTAAAAAAGTTGTTCCTTTGACCATTTTGCTATGTGTGGGCGCTATAGAAGTTTCAAATCATATGTGATTACAAAGTAAAACTGTATGTAATACAACGAGTCCGAAAGGGACGCGGGCGGTTTGGTCAATGCGACCAAAGGTCAAGACTCAAGAGAGATGTCGACCACTCTATAGTCGGTCAACGCAATATGTTCGTATCACATGCGATTATGTGTTTGTACCAAATGTGCACTATATACCTAATCAATGCAACATGTTCATATCACATGTGATTATATGTTTGTACTAAATGTGATTATGTGTGATTTTGGAACCTCTTGCATTCTTGCAAATTAACCATCTTCGTGTTTGAATGTGACCATAGTCAAGTATAACATCTATATATAGGGTCGGGTTTAGCGGAAAACCGTAAAAAATGAAACTTTGAGGAACACCCTAATAACCATTTATCTGTAAGGTATATGTACATATGCATACAAGTACTTATTCACGTGTGAATATGTGCAAAATATGCACACATGCATAGATACCAAGAAACATCTTCAATTACTTGTATCTGTATACCGAACGGATGAATGGGTTATCAAGCGTTTCTTAGTTTTTTTATTTTTGGGGATTTTCCCCCTAAAACTCACTCTATATATGTATATTTTGTATTGTTTCACATGAATTTTTTCATTGAAGTTTTGGTGCGGGTTTCGGTGCGGCGGGTTTGTGGTTTTCACATGGCTTTAGCCGAAACGAAACCCACGTCGGGCTCTGTTTTAGAATCCCACACAAGTATTCCCGTAGCCTTGGTCACGACACATTCCACAATCAATGATCTGAGACCCCAAGGCCCAAGGCCAAATCTTTGACATTTAATATATATATATATATATATATATATATTTATGTCAAAGAGAGCCCACCAAAAATACCACCTCTAAGGCTCAAGCAATTAACTAATGCGTATATAGTGGGTTAATTATATGTATATAGTGGGTTAATTATATGAAAACCACAAACATGTTACAAACTTAAAATGTCAAAAATATGCTTTCGTACTTTTTAAAGTTTCTTTAACAACTATGTTATTTTAGAAAATTTGAAGATTTGGAAGAAGTTTACTCCAACAGCTATGTTAAACTATTCTCTAAAATAGAGAAAAATAATGAGCGAGAATAAAGAAATCTCCAAATTTAAAAGAAAATTAAGAAAACATATGCGTTGGAGATGCTCTTAGATTTCATCAAAACAATAGAGCTTACACTGTGTTCTCGAGTTTGAGAAAGAAAGGGAAAAGAAATAACTTTTTTTAGGGAAATTAATTAAAATGCCCCAAGTTCATATTTGATTTACTGAAATGCCCCAACTCTCTCCCGTTTTGCAGTTTTACCCCGCGATCCCGCGATTTGGGCCGCGATCGCAGACCAGACCCATGTGGCCTGCGATAATGGTCTGCGATGGTCCGCGATATGGGCAAAATTTATACTTTTGGTCCCTGCCCTCGATGGCCCCACGATTTGGGCCCAAATTTTCACTTTTGGTCCCTGTCTTTGCTATAATACAACTTAGGTCTCTTATGTTTGCTAAATTACAACTTAGGTCCCCAAACTTTGCTAAATTACACATTAGATCCCTTATGTTTGCTAAATTACACGGGACGATAAAGTTGATAAAATCATGTTATATATAAAAACAAGAGCACTTAGCATACAAGATTTAGTCGTTAAAATCAAGGGAAATCAATGTTCAGATCAATGCTATCATATCTTATACTTCCATGTGGTTCTAGCTCCGACGGGCCCTGCGTGCTACTTCTTTGGCTAACAGAACGTCTACTCCTTGGCACGCTTGAAGAGGCGGGAGTTGGACACTCTCCACGAGTATGTCCTACTGCTTGGCATCGACTACATTTTCTTTGTATCGGATCTTCACCACGAGATGGACGCCGATCGTTCTTTCTTGGTCTCCCGACTCTGTTCTTAGTTATTAACAGTGGATAGCATGGCGGAAGGGGGTCGTGTTGAGACACCCATGATTCAGGGGGTCCGACTGGATTTATTACCTCCCGATATGTTTCCCGGTAAGTTTCGGACGTGTAGAAATTTACAGCCAAATCGCCGCAATCTCTACGACCCATATGCCTTGCAGCAGCGATGGCATGACCGCACGGTAACCCATATTTTTGCCATTGAAGACATGAACAAACATGGTCGGTCATATCGACAATCGCGTCACAACGGTTATCCCGAAGCTGGTACTTCCCATACCCAATTTCGCTTACCCTCCATGCCACAACCCTTCCCGCCCTTTGGAGAATTATCTCCTCCGCCTTTGGTGTGAGTCTATTACGCATTTCACCTCCTTTTCGGCGTCGAAGTTGGTACCACTCTTGTTGAAAAAGTCCGGAAGTACTCCATAAGTTGTACAATCGGTAATCTACGAGCAAAACAGGAGAGTGCATTCACCGACTCTGCACTATTGGAGGTCAGAATGTCATAACGTTGTGCAGGAAAATGGGTCGTCGACCACCTCTCCGGTCCAACATCGTTCATAACTTTGGCTGCACGATCGACACTCACTCGTAGGGCATTCATGTACCGGTCAAACTGTAACGTCCCAAAAATTTCAAGGAAATTTAAATTTTTTAAAACATACATTTCATTATAAAACAACCATGATTTAATAATTCACGTCTTAAATAAAATTAACGTCGTTACTTCAAACCATCAACAAAGTTTATGCAGCGGAAAATTACATAATTAAATTCAAAGGGTTCGAAAGTGAAAGTTTAACAATATTTGACACTCCGCGCTCTATGTGTGTACGGTCACGCCCGACTGCCGCCCGCACCTGAAATAACAACATATTGGGAAAGGGTAAGCTAAACGCTTAGTGAATCCAACTACACACGTAGGTAGCAACCCCACGCATATCGCCCCTACTCGCAAGTAGGCAACATCACCATCACCACGAATATCAAACCACATAATGATTATTACATAAGCACGAACCTCGGTCCCACCGAGTACACAAAATACATTAATACAAGCTCAGTCCCACCGAGCCCTCGGTCCCACCGAGTAAAAATTGCTGTACTAGCTTAGTCCCACCAAGCCCTCGGTCCCACCGAGCCCCTCAGTCCCACCGAGGTGTACACATGCATATATATATTCCACATACGAATTTAATAAATCACAACCAGTTATCACATCCCATCTAGTTCACGTAAGCACATAAATACACGTAATCACATGTAACACAAAATAACGACATACATGAAATTCCTAACTACGCGGTGAGAGAACTCACCTCAAAGCTAAGCAACGTGCTCACGAAACGCAACACCAACCCGGCAATCTTCTTCACTTTCTCCCACCTAAATACGTATAAAAAGTCAAAGGAAAGTCCCGACCCATAACACGTTTACTAGTTTTCAAACGACTAAAAATTCCAGCTTTTTATTAGAAATTACGGGTCTGTTCGGGACCTGTTTTACCCCCTAAAAACTGATAAATACAGAAATTAAAATCCATAAATACGAAGTTCTAAGTCTTACGATTTCAGGGACGTATCGTACGCGTCCTAACGATTTTTCTATAATTTACTATAGATTTTACAAAAATGATTCGCAGAACAGCGAACACCCGGACCTTTCAGTACAACATGGCCACTTCGCCCTAGCTATGGTCCTAATTGGTCTTTCCGCAAAACAGAGGAAACTTAATAGACTCCGAAACGAAACTTTTGGCACCAGTCCCATCCCAAACCGACATTCCAAGCAAAAGTTATGCGTAAAACAAAACAGGGACAGAAAGCTGGAAGTTTTTCGGACCAGGCTGTATAAACAGCCCCATACGGCCCAGCTACAGGCCTAAACGGACTTTCGGCAAAACACGAAAAACTTTCCTGACTCGATTAGTGAACTTTGGCCACCGATTTCATTTCAATCCGAGCTATGAGTAAAAAGTTACGGCCATAACAAAACAGTGGCAGAAAATCGACATTCACATAAAATGACAAATCACCAACTTGCGACCACTTTTTCACCTAGCTAGAGGCTGAACCAGTTTTCCGCTAAAACACGGAAAACGTGGCCGACCCCGTACTGGAACCGTGGGTACCAAGTTTGGCTCAATCGGAGTTACGAGCAGAAAGTTATGGTTCATACAATAACAAGGCAGATTCCAGAATTTTTACATAAAATGATAAAGCGGCTTCTACAATGGGCTCGGCGGTTTAGGGTCGCAACTCCGGTGGCGTTAGGGTTCCGCCGTGGAGGACTTAGGGTCTAGCCCCGCCCACTGCCACCTCCGGCAGTGGGGCACGGCGGCGGCGGCGGCTCTCCGGCGACGGTTCTCCGCACGCACTTACCACCCCATTCTCGCACCACCTCCCTCTTTACTCTCGATTGCCAAACCAAACCGACACATACACACATACACAGCCACCGCCGTCCACCCACGGCCGCCGTAGCGGCGGCGGGCGGCGGTGGTTGCCTCGCCGGAAAAACGAACAAGGAGAGAAAACGATACGGAACAAGGGGAACGACTTACCTTTCGATGTTTGCTCCTCCTCCCTTGACTTCTCCGGCGACTGGTGGTAGTGGTGGCGATCTCCGGCGACTGGAACAAAGCCCTCCGGCGACTCCACTCTCTCTCTTCTTCTCCGGTCCTCTCTATCTCACGATCTCTCTCTCTCTCTCCTTCCTACTTCGGCAATTGAAACCAAAAGAAAACCACAAAAAAAAACAAAGGGGGCTGTTTTGCTGCTGCTGCCGTTTGGAAACCGACGAGAAGAGAAAAGGGGGGGGGGTCGGTCCCCCTTCTTTGGCCGTTCAAACCACCACAATCCCCTTTGTCCACATTTGACCCCTATGCTCAACACTTTGACACCTTTTGGTCCCTGAATTTCCATAAAAATGCAAAAGAGAGTAAGGTTTGCCATACATAACATTCGAGGTCCCTTTGACAACTTCCGTTAAAGAGACTCGCTTTTTAAAAAAAATAAATACATTAAGGATTCTAAAAACCATACCGGGACACGGGCTTTACAACTCTCCCCCGCTTGAATTAGACTTCGTCCCCGAAGTCTACTCCTTCAAACAGCTCCGGATAATTCTCTCGCATCTCCGCTTCAGGTTCCCAAGTCCACTCAGAACCCTTTCGGTGTCTCCATTGAACCTTCACCAAACCAACAACCTTGTTCCGCGAGGTTCTCGTCCTCCTGTCAAGAATAGCAACTGGCTTTTCCACGTAATTAAGCCGCTCATCGATCTGAATATCTTCGAGCGGTACTACTGCGGACTCATCCATCACACACTTCCGCAATTGCGAAACGTGGAAGGTGTTGTGAATCAAGTTCAGTTCCTCCGGTAGCTCCAACCGATAAGCCACTTTCCCCACGCGGGCGATGATCCGGTAAGGCCCAATATAACGAGGCCCTAGCTTCCCCGCTTACGAAACCGGATCACCCCTTTCCAGGGTGAAACCTTCAACAATACATAATCACCCACCTGAAACTCCAAGTCGGATCGCCTTTTGTCGGCGTAGCTCTTCTGCCGACTCTGTGCAGTAACCAAACGATCCCGCACCATCTGAATTGTCTCGGTCGTCTTCAACACGATGTCAGTACTCCCTAACACCCGATGCCCCACCTCGCCCCAACAAACGGGCGTCCTGCATTTCCTACCGTACAACAACTCGTATGGCGGCATGCCAATACTAGAGTGGTAGCTGTTGTTGTAGGAAAATTCCGCCAAAGGTAGGTACTGATCCCAACTACCTCCAAAATCGATGACACAAGCTCGAAGCATATCCTCGAGGGTCTGAATGGTTCGCTCGCTCTGCCCGTCCGTCTGTGGATGAAAGGCCGTGCTAAAGTGTAACCGTGTACCCATCTCCGACTGGAACTTCTCCCAAAACCGAGAGGTAAAACGAGTATCCCTGTCGGAGACAATCGAAACTGGCACCCCGTGCCTGGCCACGATCTCACGCACAAACACCTCCGCAAGCTTCTCCGCCGAGGAGCTCTCCCTGATGGCCAAGAAGTGAGCACTCTTGGTCAGACGGTCAACAATCACCCAAATGGCATCATTCCCACGGGGAGTCCTCGGGAGTTTCGTTATGAAGTCCATGGTAATCTCTTCCCATTTCCAAACCGGGACCTCCAACGGTTGCAATTTCCCATGAGGTCGTTGATGTTCCGCTTTGACCTTCCGACAGGTCATACATACCTCCACACATCTAGCCACATCCCGCTTCATGCCAGGCCACCAGTAACCTTCGCGCAAGTCCCTGTACATCTTTGTAGCCCCCGGGTGAATCGAGAACTTGGACTTATGCGCCTCATCCATTAGTACCTGCCGGTTCCCACCGATGAATGGAACCCACACCCGACCATGTCGAGTTAACAACCCCCGACTATCACGAACAAAATTCGAGATTTCCCCCGACACTCTTTCCCGCTTTGCATTTTCCTCCAAGACAGCCACCTCTTGGGCGCTTCCTATCGACTCCAGGATAGGTGTAATCACTGTCAATCGCTGACAATAACCCCTCAGTGGCTCACCGACCGGATGTCGGCTGAGTGCATCCGCGACCACGTTCGCCTTACCTGGGTGGTAAAGTATCTCGCAGTCATAATCCTTAACCACATCGAGCCACCTTCGCTGACGCATATTAAGGTTCTGCTGATCCATCAAGTACTTGAGGCTCTTATGGTTAGTGTAGATTGTACACTTGACACCATAGAGATAGTGCCTCCAAATTTTAAGGGCAAACACTACCGCTCCTAACTCCAGGTCATGAGTCGGGTAATTTGCTTCGTGAGGCTTCAGCTGTCTAGAAGCGTAGGCTATGACCTTGCCGCGCTGCATAAGCACGGCACCCAAACCCTGATGTGAGGCGTCACAATATACTACCAAATCCTCCATGCCCTCGGGTAAGGTTAACACAGGAGCCTCACACAACCGTCTGCGTAGCTCCTCGAACGCCTTCTGTTGATCCTCACCCCAACTGAAAGCCGCAAATTTCTTTGTCAATCGCGTCATGGGTAACGCGATCTTAGAGAAATCCTGAATAAACCTTCGATAATACCCCGCTAATCCCAGAAAGCTTCTCACCTCAGTAGGAGTCTTCGGCACCTCCCACCGCATCACAGCTGCAATCTTAGCTGGGTCAACCATAATACCATCCTGATTCACGACATGTCCTAGGAACTGGACCTCTCGTAACCAGAATTCGCACTTGGAAAACTTAGCGTATAACTTCTCTCGCCTCAATACTTCCAACACTTCTCGAAGATGCATCTCGTGCTCCTCCTTGGTCTTCGAATACACCAGAATGTCATCGATGAACACAATCACCGAACGGTCTAACATCGGACTACACACTCGGTTCATGAGGTCCATGAACGCTGCAGGTGCGTTGGTGAGTCCAAAAGGCATCACCACGAACTCGTAATGACCGTATCGTGTACGGAAAGCCGTCTTTTCCGTGTCCTCACTCCTGACCCGCATCTGGTGGTACCCCGATCGCAGATCAATCTTGGAGAACCATGAGGCCCCCTGAAGCTGGTCGAACAAATCGTCAATCCTTGGCAAAGGATAACGATTCTTTACCGTAAGCTTATTCAGCTCTCGATAGTCTATGCACATCCGCTGTGATCCATCCTTCTTCTTCACGAACAAGATAGGTGCCCCCCACGGCGAACAGCTCGGTCTAATGAACTCCTTTTCGAGTAGTTCTTGCAGCTGGGCGTACAGTTCTTTCATTTCCGGTGGAGCCAGGCGGTAGGATGCCTTGGCCACCGGAGCAGCACCCGGAATCAGATCGATTCGAAACTCTACCTGTCGTTCGGGAGGTATCCCCGGCAATTCCTCGGGAAACACGTCGGTGAACTCCCGTACCACAGGTACGTCTTCCGCAGACTTCTTCGCTTCCCCAACCCTCGTGTCTAACACGTATGCTAAAAATCCTTGCCCACTATGCTGAAGGTACCTCCGAGCTCTCGCAGCCGAACATATGGCCGTAGACCGTCTAGACGAATCTCCCTGCACTAACAGTTCTCCCCCGCTTGGGGTTCGAACTCGCACTTGCTTGTGACGGCAAACGATCTCCGCGTCGAACTTATCCATCCAATCCATGCCCACAATCACACAAAGCTCCCGCATAGCAATCGGGATCAGGTCGATGGGAAACCTCACCCCTGAGATCTCTAAGGTGCTCCCGCGAAACACGTCTGTGACCGTCAAGGTCCTATCATCAGCCACCTCAACAACCAGAGGATAACTCAAGCGTCCTACAACTCGGCCTAAACCCTCGCTAAAAGTGCGAGACACAAAAGAGTGAGTAGCCCCGCTATCAAACATCACAACTGCAGGCACCGAGTTAACTGGGAATGTACCTAACATATAGTTCGCTAATACGCTCAGTTCCCTAATACGCTCAGTTCCCTAATACGCTCAGTTTCCTAATACGCTCCTCAGTTCCCTAATACGCTCCTCAGTAATCCCCGTCTCGGCTCGCGACTCCGCCGCGTTGTTCCTTCTAGTATTGACCATTCTAGAAAGAGAAATTTCAGAGATATATAAGCACATATAACTCACCCTACCACGCTCATACTCCACTCCTTGGCTTCCTCGTGACTCTCCCCGACTCGAGTATGGATCCTGTGCTTCAGATAGTAGGAGCTCTACTACTACCCTTCACACCTATCCTTACTCGTTTCGAGTCCTGTCCCGGGACATTCAAGTAGTTGATTACCACAAATAAACACATATAGCCAATCCAGCCCGTACAAACACCTTTCCTAACTCCCTAGAAAGGTCATATCACCCACTATCCCTTGCTAACACGGAAACCCCACTAACCCTGACGAGTCGCCTCGTGAATGCACGGTCGTATACAGTGTAAAACCAGATAGACGTTCGAATAAGAGATTCTATCCTAGAACGGTTGGACTCAAACAAGAGCTGCGCAATAGAACTAAATCTAATATTCTAAGGCTATTCAGTTCCTACTGCATACAACCTAGAGTGCATTCGCTTAACAACCTATCTGAAAGTGCAGGATCTATTCTTACAATCAATATAGAAAGAAGTAATTGAGAAATTGTATGATCAAGCCCAATTGTATTCAATGATGCACAGAATTACAGATCTAAGAGAGAGATAACCTCAAAGATTACAAGGAATGAATACAAGTAATATGGGAAAATCAATCAGTTAGCAACGTAGTGCTAACCACTCTATTTATACTGTAACGGATATATTAAAGCTACAGTACAAATAAGAAAGACTAATAAGAACAAAACACGTGTCCTAATTAGTTTACACATTACCAAGTAACGAAACTCGTCATAAGTTCTGAACAGGTAGTTCAGAACTTCTGAACATTCTTCTGATCACGCTTCTCAGAACTTCTGACTTCTCTTTCTCAGATCTCTGACTCTTCTTCTCAGAACTTCTGACTCTTCTTCTCAGAACTTCTGAACCTTCTTATCAGATCTTCAACACTTGGTTTATTGACAAAACTTCAGATCTAACAATCTCCCCCTTTTTGTCAAATAAACTTAAACTTTGCATCATCCAGTTCTTTCAGAGCAGGAACAATCTTCTGAAGTAGCACATTTATCAGATTAAGCCTTTTATCAATTTTGTCAATGATTTCTTGAATAATCTCAACTTGCTGATTAATTACTTCTTGAATCATGTTTGCTTCCTTCACTTTCAGCATCTTTTTCTCCAAATTGTGCTTTATGATTCTTAAAGTTCCAGAACAGTATTTTGCGGTTTCCTTTGCTCTGAAGAAGATCTTTCCACTTTTGTTTTTCAAAAATACTCCCAACTCTGGATATCTGTGAACACTTCCAGTCTTTAAATTCTTTTTCTGTTCATGATCTGTGTTGGGATTTGCCAGATAAACACATGACTTTTGTAGGTACAAAGCTATTTGAAAATCTGTATAGCAGTGCCACCTCAAGATGTAGAACATGGCCTCAATTACCACACTTCTGGCCTTTCTTTCATTTCTGTCTTTGCTCGACTCTTTGAAGCATAGAAAACTGTGTAATCTGTAGAAGTCAACTACTGATAGTTTCTCAAAATCTGCATCAGTAAAGTAATAAACCTTGCCATCTTCTCTCAAAACTTCAAAAGATAAGTACTCCATCTTTCTGAATTTCTTAACTTTCAACTCTCTGATTCCAGTGATTAAAAAATCTGAGTAAACAGCTTGCTTTGTCTTGCCAAGACATCTTAATTTTTCAGCCAACCAGATCTGAGTCTCCTTAGGTCTATCATAATACACATCCAAGAATTGTACCTCTTTTGGTTTGAAGAACTCAGGTAAATCAAATTCAAGAAAGTATCCATTTAGATCAATGGATATTTCATCTTCTTTTGGTTCAGACTGTTCAGTTTGATCAAAACTAGTTATCTGCACATTCTGAGATATTGTGTTCTGCATTTCTTCAGCTTCATCTGACAAAATTCCATTCACTTCATACTCAGCTGGGAACACAAAATCATTATGTAGAATCTTTTTGGGATTCACCTCAGATAGCAACCATTCACTACTGTTTCTGATTTTTCTTCTAAAATCCAACCTCCTCTTCACACAGTTTATGCATCTCTTCTTTAAACTCTCTTTTTCAGCATCCATACTTACTTCCATTCTAATCAACAACCAATTCAGAGTTGCATCACTGTACTTCACCAACTCTTTTAATCTGAACAATTCAAGTCTTTCGTGAACCATATATGTGAACCCTTCTGTCTCCATTCCTTCATTCACAAAACCCTTCACATGCAGATCAACTTCTGTTTTCTTTGTGGGAGAACTCAGATTGCACTTTTCTTTTCTTTCTTCGATAGCCAACTGGAAGTCATACAAGTATATATTTCTGACATAAATACCCAGAAGTCTTCTGCATTCAATTTCTATCAAGGCTTCTTCAGTGCTAGCAAAGAACTTGACTAGAAAGATCTGATCATCAAGAGTCAATCTGTGAAAATCAAATGTAGACATGGAAACCTTTGTATTTCTTTCTTTCAGTATTTCCATTCTAACGAACATTAAACCATTGAATTCATCTTGTTGAAACATCAGAACTTTCTCGATTCTTTTCTGAATATGCAGTTTTGAGTCAGGAACTCTGAACATGTTAGAAGCTTCTGAGTAGACCATCTGAGCTCTGTCATCCATAAAACCATCAATGTTACTTTCCAAAAGCTCATACTCTCCTTCTGTGTAGTAGAGATTATCATATATTTCCTCAGGAAAAATATCATCATGAAATTGTCTGGCTAATGGCACATCACTTAACTCTAGAATGAAGTCACACACAGGTTCTTCTAGTCTTTGCAATTTAATCTTTGGAATCTCAATTGGTTTTCTGAATACATATTCAGAAGGCATAAAGAAGTCTTTCACTTTCACATACTCTTCTTCTGTATTTAACTCATCACAAAAGTTAAACCTAAAATCATCTTTAAAATCCTGAGTGTAATCCACAGTTCTGTCTTCTTCTCCCATTAGATCAATGGGTCTTATCACTTTTATTCCTTTATGAATTTTCTGAACACTCAAAGCTCTGACTACTTCATTATGCATTCTTCTGATCAATTCTTCATTCAACCTCCTTTCTTCTGATTCAGACTCCATTGCCCTTTCACTGTTATAAACCACAATATCTGTACACCTGTTTACCACTGTACTTTCCACTATTTCTTCTATTCTCAAATCAGATTCCTCAATAGCTACAGTTTCATCTGAGTTTCCTTCCATCTCAGTATCCAAGTTCAATTCCTCTGTTTTATCTGATTCATTACTATCAATACTTCCCAACTCCATTTCTTCTGTATCTGAACTGTCAAGCTGTACTATCTGAATCATCTCCTTTAAATTTTCCTGTGTCTGATCTTCTGAACTTTTTGTATTGGCTAAGTGCATGTCTGCTATCTCAAAATCTTCTATGCCAATGTCATCATCAGAACTTAACCTTTGTCTTTTCTCCCCCTTTTGATGATCATGAGACTCATTATCATCAAACTTTCTTTTTAAGATCTGATTAGAAGTACCTTCAGCTTCAGCTTCTGCAATAGGAACAGGATCAAGAGGCTTTGAAGTAGAAGCCAGTGATACACTCAGTGCTTTCAGTATAGAATCCTGCATATCTTGCATTTGTTTCAACATATCTTTTTGAAAACCAGACATTATATCCATGATCTCCTTTTTGTGAGAATCCAAGGATATCTTTACATCATCTACCTTGGTTTCAACAGAAATTAACTTTTTTTCCAACACATCTTTCAAATCTGATACCTCATCATTCAGATCCTCCATCCTCTTCTCCAAATTTTCTACTTTTTCCCCCATCTCCTTGTTTTGTTTCTGAATCTTTTCAAATTCAGAAGTTTCTAACAGTGAACCTGAACCAACAGATGGTCCAGTTTTCATGTGCCCAGAGAGCTCATGGCCTGTAGATAACACACAGTCATCTTGTACAACAGATGCACGTTTGAATGAGGCTTTTGTAATGTTCACCTCACCAGGACTTCCATCCAATCCTCGACACCCAACATTAGGCATGTCTATGAATGTTGTTTCAGGAGTACGAAATTCCTGATCTGTGCAAGTGTCAAAAGGAATTTCAGGCTCAATATGAATAGGACTGTGATATTCAGACTCAATGTGTTGAAAAATAAGTTGGGATTTATCACCTCCCTCCAAATGAGTTTGGGATGGTTCCCCGGATTTGTGTGAAACAGTAGCATGTTGAAATGCTTCTGAGTGGGTATGGATGGGTTGTTCAAGATCCACCACTAGGTCCATGGTGTTTGTTTCAATATTGGACACCAAGAGATGTGAACCAATAGCATGTGTGGTTACCTGGTCAAGATTAGCTGGTTCAGAGGCATCTCTTTCTGTTTGAACCTCTGTTAACAATCTCTCATCCTCACCACTCTCATTCTGTTTTTCCTCACTGAGTCTAACCAAGCTCTCAGAATTTTCCCCCTCAAGTCTCTCAGAATGTTCACCCATCTGAACATCCTCCCCCTCTCTAATTCGACTAGACCCCTCACCTCTCTTCTCAGGTTGGTCCTCTTGGGCAGGGATTTGAGGTAATTCAATTCCCATAGAGGTGCAATAAGCTTTTAAAATCTCACTCTCCCTTGGAATATAGTTCCTAAGTGATTTTGGCAATAGTTTATGATTGGGATAGTTTTCAAGTCTTGTTACTGAGGTCATCTTACCCAAATAAAATGTAGGACCATGCTCTTCATTTGTTCTTCTTGAGATTGTTCTGTTTTCCTGCATGGCATACCAAATAACAATTTGCCAGTACCTTATGTAGGGAATGTATGTCAGTGGAGCATCCTTTGTCTTCTTCTGAATTGCTTTCTGATTCTTCTCAAATGTATTCTTCATATCTTCCCAAAGTATTAAAGTATAGTCATAATGCCTATTCTTCACTAAACCTTGAAATATCTGAAGAATTTGTTTAGAACCTTGATCAGCAGAACTATTTTTCCCTGACAAACATTTATTTACCACATGAAAGAAGCAAGCCCAAATAGGTGGTAATTTGTTTCTTCTGAACAAACTGAGAGTCCTCAATCCTTCATTGTATCCCAACTTCATAAACTCTGCTATTAATTCCTCTGTTAGGGGTAAATCCTCAAAATCTGTTCTTCTTTGTACATCATCTTTCTCTGGTAGATTCAGCATTTCTCTTAGTGCAGAGATAGATAAGACAAATGTCACTCCTCCAATTTCAGACACAAACTTATTATCTTCTAACCTAAGATATTTCCACCATTGTTGTATGTACTGAACAGGCACATTTTTACTTCTTGTAAACCATTTTCTGTACGGATGATGTTTGAATAACTCCATGATAATTCTGTGTTCAGGCTTAAAACGACTTTCCTCAAACAATATAACACAGTTATTTTCAGATAATTTCAACCATTCACTCTCAGGAACAACTCTTTCCACTAGAATAGATCTATCTGACATAATAGAACCTGCAGCACTCTGTTCATGTTCAATATTAACGTTTACCTCATCCGCATTTCCTTCAGATTCATCCATTTGTTCATCTTCTTCATCATTTCTTATTGCCCCTTCCTCTGCAACTCTATTTTGTACTTCATCATTTTCCGAATCGGATGAATCCATTATCGATTTTGTAGAATGTAGAGAAATTTGACCACTTCTTCGTATTTCAGACATGATTTAAGAAGAAAACAGATTCAAAGAACTCTGGATTTGATTCGTATCTCACGTTTCGCTCTGGAATTTGAAAGAAATTTGAAATAGGGATTTTAAGACCTATTTAAAATCCGCGAAGTTGAAAGGTTTAACGGAAAAGCGAAATCAATGTTATAACGGAGTCAACACATGTGAAATACCACAAAGGATTTAAATGAAATACGTGGCATTGTCAAACAAATATGAAGCTGACACGTGTTAGTGGATAGAATTTTGACTCAAGTCAAAGATCTGAATAACACGCACAGATGTTCTGATTCCATGACTCAGAAGAATTTTGCCTTGTAACCAAAATGTCTTTTAAAATCAACTTCTGACCAATATAAAACATTTTGATTATTCAGAAGAGGTTTGAACAGATAAGAAATGAAAACAAATCTTTTAAGCATCACAAAATGATTTCCAAAAGAATTTTGATGCTCCCCCTTGACTTGAGCATGCATTTGAGTATTAATGATACATAAAGATGAGATAAAAAGATAATCGAAGAAGCATAATCCATACAGTTGAAGTTATTTGTATTTCTCAAAAATAAATTTTTGAAAGTTAGATTGCTGAAGTATTGACTCAGAATTTCTGACCTTAAGATTCAGAGGTTCTGATCTCAAGACTCAGAAGTTCTGAACTCAAGACTCAGAAGTTCTGAACTCAAGATTCAGAAGTTCCGAACTCAAGACTCAGAAGTTCTGAACTCAAGACTCAGAAGTTCTGAATACACTACTCAGACAAGTTTACTTAGAAAAATTTAGCATTTTTAAGAAAAAAATATTTTCAACTAGGCAGATTAAGCATTCCTATTTTACATATGAGAAAAGAAAACCTTTTGTGATCAAGAGGCTTTGTGAACAAGTCAGCCAATTGATACTTTGTATGCACAAAGTGCATCTCTATAGTTCCTTTTTCCACATAGTCCTTTATAAAATGATACCTCACATCTATATGCTTAGTCTTCGAATGTTGAACAGGGTTCTGAGTAATAGCAATTGCACTTTCTGAGTCACAATAGATGGGAATCTTATTAAGCTGATATCCATAGTCCATGAGTTGTGTTCTCATCCACAATGTTTGAGAGCATGAAGCAGCAGCAGCAACATACTCTGCTTCAGCAGTTGAAGTGGATACACAGTTCTGTTTCTTTGATGCCCAACTCACTATTTTATCTCCCAAAAAGTGACAAGCACCAGATGTACTCTTTCTGTCCAACCTACTTCCTGCATGATCAGCATCAGTGAAAGCAGTCAATTTGAAGTCAGTTTCTTTTGGATACCATAAACCTAGATCAGGTGTTCCTTTGAGATATCTTAAAATCCTTTTGACAGCCAACATATGTGATTCTTTCGGGTTAGATTGAAATCTAGCACAGAAACAGGTAGAAAACATGATATCTGGTCTACTTGCAGTCAAATAAAGTAATGATCCAATCATGCCTCTATAAAGTTTGATATCTGCTGAAACACCTTTGAGATCAGCATCTAACTTTATGTTAGTTGCCATAGGTGTTCTCATAGAAGCACAATCAGACATTTTGAACTTTTTCAGAATATCTCTGACATATTTTCCTTGATTTATGAAAATACCTTTTGGTAGTTGTTTGACTTGAAGACCAAGGAAAAAATTCAGTTCACCCATCATGCTCATTTCAAATTCAGATGACATGATTTTTGAAAAATTATCACATAATTCTGGACTGGTAGAACCAAATATTATGTCATCAACATAAATCTGAATCAGAATCAAATCATTACCCTGTTTCTTTAAAAACAAAGTTGTGTCAATCTTACCTTTCTTGAATCCTGAACCTAACAGGTGTTTAGTAAGAGTGTCATACCAGGCTCGTGGTGCTTGTTTTAGACCATATAAAGCTTTGTCTAAAATATAAACATGATCAGGGAATTCTGGATCAACAAAACCTTCAGGTTGATGGACATACACCTCTTCATTAAGTTTGCCATTTAGAAAGGCTGATTTGACATCCATATGATACACCTTGAAGTTTTTATGTGTAGCATAGGCTAAAAATATTCTGATTGCCTCTATTCTTGCCACTGGTGCAAATGTCTCATCATAATCAATTCCCTCTTGTTGACAGTATCCCTTAGCAACCAATCTTGCCTTGTTTCTGATGACAACACCTGATTCATCCTTTTTGTTTCTGAACACCCATTTAGTTCCAATTATAGATTTACCTTCAGGCTTTGGAATGAGTCTCCAAACTTTATTTCTTTCAAATTGAAGCAATTCCTCTTGCATTGCTGAAATCCAGTCTGGATCCTCTAGGGCTTCATTAGCTTTCTTTGGTTCAATTACACTTAAGAAACCAGCAAACATTGCTTCATTTGCTGTAGCTGATCTTGTCTTTACTCCTGCTGATGGATCACCTATTACTTGATGAATAGGGTGATTTTTAGTCCATTTATTAGCACTAGGGAGTACATCAATCTCTGAATAATTGTTGTTTGCATCATTCTCATCAATGATTGCTCGTAATTCTGAACTGTCACCTTGTTCTGACGTATGAGTAGGAGTTGCATCCAAGTTTGAGTTCTGATTAATGAAGTCAGAGTTCTGATTGACTTGTTCAGAGTTCTGAGTACAAGAATCAGAATTCTGATTACAAGGTTCAGAGTTTTCACCACTTGTATTTATTAGATTTGGGCACTCCTCTGATGGACCTTTGTCAGAAATTACAGTTGATTGAACTATTTCTGGAGTCTTATTTTTCATCTCTTTGACCATCTTTGGGTTTTCATATTCTGCATAAGAATCAGAAATTAGTTCACTAAAAGCATCCTTAAACAGTAAATTGAGTTCTGAACAAATAGGATTAGAATTTGTATCAGAAGTCATTTTTGTCTTGTTCAGCATGAGTTCTGAACTGTCTTGTTCAGAAGTCCGCATTCTGGCTTCATCAAAAGTTACATTTATGCTCTCCATCATCCTCTTGGTTCTTCTATTGTAGATTCTGAATGCTTTGGAAGTTAAAGAATAACCCACAAAGTATCCTTCATCTGCCTTTTTATCGAATTTGGCAAGATTTTCTCTGTCTCTGAGAACATAGCATCTGCAACCAAAAATATGAAAGAATTTGATTAATGGTTTTCTTTTATTTATCAGTTCATAAGCAGTCTTATTTAATTTCTTATTGATTAAAGTTCTATTTTGTGTAAAACAAGCAGTTGCAATTGCTTCAGCCCATAGGAAAGTAGGAAGATTTGCATAAGCCAGCATTGTTCTCGCAGCCTCAACTAGAGTTCTATTCTTCCTTTCAACAACACCATTTTGTTGAGGAGTTCTGACAGCAGAAAAATTGTGAGAAATCCCAGAACTTTCTAAAAAATTCTGAAGAGTCTCATTTCTGAACTCCGTTCCATTATCACTTCTGATTTTCTGAACTTGAAGTTGTAAGAGAACTTGAATCCTTTTGATAAAATTTATCAATGTAGTAGCAGCTTCTGACTTAGCTCTTAGGAACTCAACCCACGTGTATCTGGATAATTCATCAACAATCACAAGCATATATTTCTTTCCTCCCATCGATTGAACTGAAATTGGACCACAAAGATCAGTATGAATCATTTCTAATGGTGCTTTGCAAGATGAGTCCATTTTTAATTTGTGAGAACTCTTTTTCATCTTGCCCATTTCACAAGCTGAGCATAATGATTCTTTTTCAAATTTAAGCTTTGGTAAGCCTTTAACCAAATGTTTTGCAACAAGATTATTAAGATCTTTGAAATTCAGATGAGAACATCTTCTGTGCCAAAGCCAGCATTCATTTGCAGTTGATTTTGATAAAAGACAAACTGTATTTAATGTTTTCAATTTTGAAAAATTAACTACAAATAAGTCCATATGTCTTTTGGCCCAGAAGACTTTGACATCATTTTCAGTTAGAATCATGCAACCTGTTATTTGAAACTTAATTTGACAAAGACTGTCTAAAAACTGACTTATGCTGAAAAGATTGTGTTGTAATCCTTCAACATAGAAAACCTTTTGGATAGTTAGATCCCCTTTAGTTAAATCCCCATAACCTTTGACTTGACCTTTGCTATTGTTTCCAAAGTTTACTGCTCCTCCAGCCTTTTCTGTGAAGTTTGATAGAAAAGACTTCTGACCTGTCATGTGTCTTGAAGCTCCTGAATCTAAAAACCACACATGACAGCCCTGCAAAAGGATCAGTTAGGTTTAGGTACCCATTTTGGAATGGGTCCATTTTTGTTAGCTTTGTCATTGGATTTAACATTAGTACCTTTTACTCTCCACTCAAAATCTTTCTTCAAACACCACTTTCCTTGAACTTTTATGAAGTCAGAACATTTTCTGCTTACAAGTTTGTTCAAATTCTTTTTGAGAGTTGTAACTTTTGGTTTTGCTATGTTTTCAACTTTCTTTTCTTTTATCTTTTCTTTCTTCTGAGTCTGAGGAACAGAAATTTTCTTCTTTTCTGTATTTTGAGAAACAGAAACTTTCTGAATATCTTTTCTTATGTATGAAACAGAAGTTATTTTGACTTGACATTTGTGAGAATATTGGAATGAATCATTTTTACATCTAACACAAACAAGATTTTTCTTTGCAAGTGACAATAAATCTGAAACATAGATCATTTCATTTTTATTTATACTGTTCAGAGTACAATTGCCCTTATTACAAGAATTTCTAGCGTTTAGTTCAGAAGTAGATTTCATTCTAAGTTTCTCAAGTTCCCTTTTCAGATCATTCAACTTTGCAAGATCATCTTTCCTTTTGCTTTCTTCTTTTTCTGAAAAATTCAAGTTCTTTTTGTTAGAAGAATTAGATGATTCACCTTTTTCATATGTACTTGATTCATTAAAGAATTTATCATTTTCTCTTGAAGCATTAATTTTAAAAGGATCATACTCAGTCTTCAGTTTTTCAAGCTCTGTTATTTTCTGAATAAAAATATTCTTTTCTTTCAAAGCTTCTTTAAGTTTAATATCCACCTCACAGAAATCATTTTCAAGTTCATCATAAGCTTTCCTTAAATCCTCAAGTTCTTGACTCACAAGATTAAATCTCTTTTCAAGTTGCAAAAATTCATCTGATTTTGTTTCAGAAAATCCAGTTGAATCAGACTTCTGACTACCTGAGTCAGAGTTCTGATTTACAGACTCAGATGTCTGATCTTTAGACTCAGAATTCTGACTACAAAGTTCAGAATCCTGACTAGAAGTTTCAGACTTCTGATTGACTGTTTCAGAATTTTTACTTGTATCAAATATGCTCTCAATGTCATGATATGAAAAACTTGGTTGTTTATTTTTGTAGCTGACATTTAAGGAATCATACTTGAATTTAGTATCATTGTATCTTGGCTTTTCATCTGTTGGTTTAGAAACTTCTTTCTTAACCTTTTCTTCTGAACCAACTGACTTTTCTGTTTTAGACTCAGAAATTGTCTCATCTGACTTTTTAGAGTTTGGTCTTTGCAAATTGTCAGAACTTGTTATAGAACTAGCAGGTCTTATGAAAACTTCAACAATTTCTGGGATTTTTGGCTTAGAAACTTGAAGTATTGGAGCTCTTTTTAAAATGACATTTTCTTCCAATCCCAATCCCTTCTTTGGATTGTAAAATCTTGTATCTTTAACATTGCTTAATAAAAGATTTAATGTTTGCTGAGTCTGACCTCTTTTCAAATTCAAATCTTCCAATTCTTTGATTTTGGTGTATAAATTCTTTCTTTCTTCAAATAACATATCAAATTTTATTTGTAAATCACCTTTTTCATCCTTTATTTTTGAAAACTCAACTTTTAGTTCAGAAAGCCTTTTCATCAATTCAGAATTTTCATCTTTAACTTTCTGTTTCTCAGCCTCAGATTCTTCATATTGTTCGTTTATTACTTCTTTTTCAATTCTGAATTTGTTAACCAAAGTTCTTTCTCCTTTTATCTGTTTTCTTAGATTAGCAAATTCAGTTTTCATTTCACCAATCTGTGTCATTAACTCTAATTCAAGTGAAGAATGTACCTCAGCAGATGACTCAGAATCAGCATCTTCAAAATCAGAATCATCCTCATTCCTCATTTTTGCCATATAGCTTCGCATCTGTGGAAAGTTGATATGATCATCTTCATCAGAAGTGTAGTACAGCCAATTCTCCTGTTCAGCCAATAGCGCACTCTCGTCATCTCTCTTCTTTGCAAGCTGAGCCTTCTTCGTGTAGTATTCATAATCTTTCACAACTTTAACTCTGCAATCCTTGGCATAATGGCCAGATTTTCCACACTTGAAACACAGATTCTTTTCTTTTCTCTCTTCCTTCTCTTCCTTGTTTTCTTCACTTCTCTCTATTCTCTTTTCAATCTTATTTTCTTCTCTGTCATCTTTCTTCTTATAATCTGAACTTCCAGCTCTCTTATAATTTCCTTGAAATCTGCCCTTCCCATACCTTTTGTTGAAAGTATTTGTCAGCAAAGCTAGCTTTTCAGCCATTATCTTGATATCTTCATCATCTTCTGATCCTTCTTCTTTGTCAGATTCCTCCAGACTCGGTATTTCTGATAGATATGCAGTCTTTTTGGGTGCTTTGATTGCTTTGGACTTTGATAAGAACGCTAACTGATCAGCAACATTTTTCTTTTCTTCCACAACTAACTTGACAGAGTCTTCATGTTGATTAAGAACACAGAACAAATCATTTAAGTCTTCTTCACACATATCCTTGTTCATTTGCAGACTTATGGCAAATGATGACCATTCTGAATTTAGACTGTTCAGAAATTTGTAATTTATTTCTGATTTTGTTTTCTTCAGTCCATTTCTTCTCAAGTCATTTAGAATAGTGCAAAATTTACTGTATGTCTGTGTCAAACTTTCTGACTCTTTTGCTTTGAACCTTTCATAAGCATTTATGCTTTGATTTAACTTTGCCTGAATAGATCTCACAGTTCCTAACATTTGCCTTTCCAATTCGTCCCACATTTCTTTAGCTGATGATCCACTGTCAATCCTGTTAAGAACCTCATTCGGGACAGCCAAAGTCATCAAAGTAATTGCTCTTTTGTCAATAGCATGCCTATTTTTCTGTTCAGCAGTGTATTGGGAATAATTCTTCTTTACTCTGGTCGCTGGAATTTCTGGAGTTGTCTCTGTAGCAGGGGTTGCGGCGACATCGATATATACTTCGATTGGACCTTCTCGAATAGAAATCATAAGATTTTCATCGATGTTGTCAAGGAATTGGATCATACGAGTTTTCCATTGCTGATACTCTTCTGGTATAAGAACAGGCGGTTTGGTTTCGGATCCCATGGCTAGATATTCTTTAGAAGACATGATTGTAAGAAAATTCAACAGAAAGACAAATTCGATTTTCTTGATCGAAAAGTAGCAGGTAATTCAAGAATTGCTAAGAATTCAAGAACTAGCCCTAGCAGCGGAATCTAATTTTGAATGAATCAAGAAATCTTCAAGAAATTGATCAATCGATCTTCGCAATCACAATCTTGAACGAATTTGTTTGTTGATTGGCTCTGATACCAACTGAAAAGTGCAGGATCTATTCTTACAATCAATATAGAAAGAAGTAATTGAGAAATTGTATGATCAAGCCCAATTGTATTCAATGATGCACAGAATTACAGATCTAAGAGAGAGATAACCTCAAAGATTACAAGGAATGAATACAAGTAATATGGGAAAATCAATCAGTTAGCAACGTAGTGCTAACCACTCTATTTATACTGTAACGGATATATTAAAGCTACAGTACAAATAAGAAAGACTAATAAGAACAAAACACGTGTCCTAATTAGTTTACACATTACCAAGTAACGAAACTCGTCATAAGTTCTGAACAGGTAGTTCAGAACTTCTGAACATTCTTCTGATCACGCTTCTCAGAACTTCTGACTTCTCTTTCTCAGATCTCTGACTCTTCTTCTCAGAACTTCTGACTCTTCTTCTCAGAACTTCTGAACCTTCTTATCAGATCTTCAACACTTGGTTTATTGACAAAACTTCAGATCTAACAATATCAAAGCTAGCATGAGTTCCTATAAGCGATAAAACCAGCATACGGTACCATACAGTCCACATAAGCAATCTAGCATGCATACACTATGCCTGAAAAGCGATAGATACACTAAGTTCCTTACCTTCCCAGTTGGCGTCGGCTGACTGTACACACTGCGCCCACGATCACCGTTTCCAAACGGGTTTTCTCTTTTCATTTAAAAACAAAAATTTTGATAAAAGGATTTAAAGATCTCTTAGCCGCAACTTGAGACCAAACACACCGAGATGTGCTTGATTCACTCAAGCCGTGCTCTGATACCAAGTTGTAACATCCCAAAAATTTCAAGGAAATTTAAAATTTTTAAAACATACATTTCATTATAAAACAACCATGATTTAATAATTCACGTCTTAAATAAAATCAACGTCGTTACTTCAAACCATCAACAAAGTTTATGCAGCGGAAAATTACATAATTAAATTCAAAGGGTTCGAAAGTGAAAGTTTAACAATATTTGACACTCCGCGCTCTATGTGTGTACGGTCACGCCCGACTGCCGCCCGCACCTGAAATAACAACATATTGGGAAAGGGTAAGCTAAACGCTTAGTGAATCCAACCACACACGTAGGTAGCAACCCCACGCATATCGCCCCTACTCGCAAGTAGGCAACATCACCATCACCACGAATATCAAACCACATAACGATTATTACATAAGCACGAACCTCGGTCCCACCGAGTACACAAAATACATTAATACAAGCTCAGTCCCACCGAGCCCTCGGTCCCACCGAGTAAAAATTGCTGTACTAGCTTAGTCCCACCAAGCCCTCGGTCCCACCGAGCCCCTCAGTCCCACCGAGGTGTACACATGCATATATATATTCCACATACGAATTTAATAAATCACAACCAGTTATCACATCCCATCTAGTTCACGTAAGCACATAAATACACGTAATCACATGTAACACAAAATAACGACATACATGAAATTCCTAACTACGCGGTGAGAGAACTCACCTCAAAGCTAAGCAACGTGCTCACGAAACGCAACACCAACCCGGCAATCTTCTTCACTTTCTCCCACCTAAATACGTATAAAAAGTCAAAGGAAAGTCCCGACCCATAACACGTTTACTAGTTTTCAAACGACTAAAAATTCCAGCTTTTTATTAGAAATTACGGGTCTGTTCGGGACCTGTTTTACCCCCTAAAAACTGATAAATACAGAAATTAAAATCCATAAATACGAAGTTCTAAGTCTTACGATTTCAGGGACGTATCGTACGCGTCCTAACGATTTTTCTATAATTTACTATAGATTTTACAAAAATGATTCGCAGAACAGCGAACACCCGGACCTTTCAGTACAACATGGCCACTTCGCCCTAGCTATGGTCCTAATTGGTCTTTCCGCAAAACATAGGAAACTTAATAGACTCCGAAACGAAACTTTTGGCACCAGTCCCATCCCAAACCGACATTCCAAGCAAAAGTTATGCGTAAAACAAAACAGGGACAGAAAGCTGGAAGTTTTTCGGACCAGGCTGTATAAACAGCCCCATACGGCCCAGCTACAGGCCTAAACGGACTTTCGGCAAAAACACGAAAAACTTTCCTGACTCGATTAGTGAACTTTGGACACCGATTTCATTTCAATCCGAGCTATGAGTAAAAAGTTACGGCCATAACAAAACAGTGGCAGAAAATCGACATTCACATAAAATGACAAATCACCAACTTGCGACCACTTTTTCACCTAGCTAGAGGCTGAACCAGTTTTCCGCTAAAACACGGAAAACGTGGCCGACCCCGTACTGGAACCGTGGGTACCAAGTTTGGCTCAATCGGAGTTACGAGCAGAAAGTTATGGTTCATACAATAACAAGGCAGATTCCAGAATTTTTACATAAAATGATAAAGCGGCTTCTACAATGGGCTCGGCGGTTTAGGGTCGCAACTCCGGTGGCGTTAGGGTTCCGCCGTGGAGGACTTAGGGTCTAGCCCCGCCCACTGCCACCTCCGGCAGTGGGGCACGGCGGCGGCGGCGGCTCTCCGGCGACGGTTCTCCGCACGCACTTACCACCCCATTCTCGCACCACCTCCCTCTTTACTCTCGATTGCCAAACCAAACCGACACATACACACATACACAGCCACCGCCGTCCACCCACGGCCGCCGTAGCGGCGGCGGGCGGCGGTGGTTGCCTCGCCGGAAAAACGAACAAGGAGAGAAAACGATACGGAACAAAGGGGAACGACTTACCTTTCGATGTTTGCTCCTCCTCCCTTGACTTCTCCGGCGACTGGTGGTAGTGGTGGCGATCTCCGGCGACTGGAACAAAGCCCTCTGGCGACTCCACTCTCTCTCTTCTTCTCCGGTCCTCTCTATCTCACGATCTCTCTCTCTCTCCTTCCTACTTCGGCAATTGAAACCAAAAGAAAACCACAAAAAAAAAAACAAAGGGGGCTGTTTTGCTGCTGCCGTTTGGAAACCGACGAGAAGAGAAAAGGGGGGGGGTCGGTCCCCCTTCTTTGGCCGTTCAAACCACCACAATCCCCTTTGTCCACATTTGACCCCTATGCTCAACACTTTGACACCTTTTGGTCCCTGAATTTCCATAAAAATGCAAAAGAGAGTAAGGTTTGCCATACATAACATTCGAGGTCCCTTTGACAACTTCCGTTAAAGAGACTCGCTTTTTAAAAAAAAAAAATACATTAAGGATTCTAAAAACCATACCGGGACACGGGCTTTACACAAACTCCCGAACCGTATATGCTTTGCATGCCTTCCAGTAGATGGTGTGGTGAGTTGTAATATGTTTGTCCTGGCTTTTGGCATTCATCTCCAAATGTCGACAACATAGGGCGTGAGGGGTGTTTGGGTACGTGGCAGAGATTGCGGCGCTTATGGAAGAATGTTGGTCCCGAAAGGCTTAAACAAGTTTGTAGAAGGGGGGGGGGGGGTTGAATACAAACACACTATTTTACTTTTCTAAATTGTTTATTGATAAATCATTAACAATTTACAGCTTGTTGCGGAAACAAGATTAAGGATAAACCTAAATCTAAACAAGTTGGAACACTAAGGTTTTCTTGCACTAAGAAAGATAAGGAGATTACTAATAAAATCCTATCTTGAGAGATTTGAACTTGTCCAGAGTTAGCAAGTTACTTCAAATGAAGTGAGTTCATCTCTTTATATACTGCATGCATTTAATGCAATTCTGTATACACTTTACACGTGTCATCAGCGGATTGGTTGCATGTCATTGACCTTTGTTGACAACCTTAGTAGCCGCATGAATGAACAGTGTAGTATCAGAGTGGTTGTACGATTTCAGATTTTCGGAGGTTCTTTTCTGACATTTCGTACGGTGGCGTGCAAGGGAGGTTAAGACAAAAGTACTTTGTACGGAGGACTTCATGATCAGCTTTCGTTGATTCAGCGATTATCATTTACTATTCAGCAGATGATAAAGTTCAGCGATAGCTGAAGTCTTGTACTTGATACTTCACGTTGAGTGGACAAATCTGAGTCTTCGCTGATCCGCATCAGTTCATTAGGAGACTTGTCGCTGGTTCTTGAGCTTGATCTTCGACTTCAGCGTAGAACCTTTGTTGACGTGAATCTTGTCTTCAGGGATCATAAGTAAACAACTAACTTATCAGCGATCACCATAAGGACTGAACAGACTCAGCGATATGGTGAACAGTGTTCGCTGAATGTTTAATCTAAAAGTGCGAGAGTTCCTATCAGCAGTACTGTAAGATCTTAGTACTTATCAGCGATAGTGAAACTCTGATACATATTGTTTACTTACAATTTTCACTAAGTATTTAAGATAGGGTCATTATCAAATCACTGAGGGTTTGGATCAACAATCTCCCCCTATTTGATTATGACATAGCAACAGAGAAAATTGCTATTTAATGAAAACATAAGGATAAAAAGAACTCATAAAATATTTGTCCCTTTTACTGTTTTCTGGGATCTTTTCAGTACTGATGGAGTAAAGTACATTCGCTGAAATCTTTCTTTAAATCTTTGAATCAGGTTACAATATGAATAAGAAAGATTATAAGTACAAGCGAAATAAATTACAAGTACTGAAGGATGACTGATACAATAGAGAAAAATGGTGATTGTTGTCAGCCTTCAAAGGGTTCTTCCTTAATGAGAAGTTCATCAAGGGTTGTCTTTTCAGTTGGAATCATCCAGTCAGGAACCTTTTCTCCTTTATTCTTTAGCTTCAGAGCAGCTTCAAAAATCAAGGGTTTTAGGTGTCGTGCCTGAATGTCTTTTCTGAAGTCGCACCAGTAGATGCGATCTTTGAGCTGTTCGATTGGAGTGATTGGAAGCTCAGCGATCCGTTGAAAGCATTTACGTCCGTCGTAGTCAAGAAAGAATATTCCATAAGGATTACTGATGACTTTACCAGGGACGAAAAGTTCACATGGTGGCAAAGAGACGTCAAGGGCAGATAGATCAGGATCAGGACCAAGTACTTCAGCGCGAGAGAAACCAATTCCAGTTTCATTTCGTATGACAGGACCTGAGTTTGAATCTTGACGTTTCTTCCTTGGAGAGTCCTTTTTTCTTTTCGGCTTTAGATCAGGAACAGGAGGAATATCCACACAAGAAGATATCAAATCGATCTGTCTGTTTATCAGCTTTTCGAAATGATCCTTGTACTTAGATTTTGATGGTTGGATAGCTAACCTCATCTCCAGCCATTCAGAGAGACCATACCTTTTTACAGTGTCAGCACGAAAGGTTTCAGATGAGTCATCTTCTCTGAACAGTTTGATGTCGACAATAGGTACTCCGATGGAGGTTCTTCCAGAGATGAATACCTTGTTGATCTTCGCTGGACGATATCTGAAGTGGATTTTCTCTTTACACCAGATCAGGGTGGTCTGAGAAACTTCAGCTTTCTTTTCCACGATCTTCTGGGCTTGTTCCCAAAGCTTTCGTTGGATTTGAATGGGAATACGCTTCAGCTTGGGGTCTTTGACAGATTCTTGAGTGAGCTTGATGGCGTATTCTCTGTCTTTATCTTCAGCTTCCTTCCTTTCAGCGATGAGGCGTTCAGCTCTGAGATGATCTTGGTATTCAGCTTTTGAAATTCTGAACTTAGGAGGAACTGAAGGTAGTTGATCGCGCCTTAGGATGATTCGCTGATCCTCGAATCGCTTTATCATTTCTTCTCTCCTCTTTTGATCTTCTTCACTCAGCCTTTGAGGAACTGAGGAAGGTCTGTTTCTGTGCGAGAGAGGTTGTTCTTCTGGTTCATCAGTCTCAGAGATTAAATCTAAGACTGGGATTATGTCTTCAGCGGTAGCTGGAATTATTGGTGAAGTCGCAATAGAAGATCTTTCAGCGATATCCTCAAACAGGGGAGAGGACTAGCTGAAACGCAGCGATCTTACAAATAAGAACTGGGTAGAAGAACTTGGGTAGAAAAGATAGAAAAAAATGTGGATGTGTATGGTGTTTGTGGAATGGATAACTGATTTTTCAGAGATGATCAGGGAAGGAAAAATAAGTTTAGTGTACCTGACAAATCGGCTTTGCAAGTAGGATCGCCAGATTATCATCTTCAGCGATGCCTTTGTCTTTGCTTTTCTCAGCGCCAGAGGCTGAGTGCTTTGTCTTTGTCTTCTCCCCTGAAGGTTCTTTTATTGAAATACCTTTAAGAGATTTGGTTCGAGGAGCAGGTTTGACAACAAAGAAATCATCGTCATCTTCATCATCATCATCATCGTTCCTTGGAGAGGAGGATGGTTCAGCTTCAGGGATGTCGAAGTCTTCGTCTTCTTCTGCTTCGGATTCCTCAGCATCTTCTTAGAGTTGCTCCCCCTCAGATACAGAGGCGAGGTTCTCGGTTCCCTCAGGGTTTTCATCTCCCTGAGGTCCAGTAATCCGATCTTCATTACCCTCTCCCCTGATAGATTCATCATGGGAAAGGTCTTCAGCGCTCTTATTTTGATCTTCAGCGCTCTTCTCCTGTTCAGCGCTCTTCTCCCCCTCTTTCTCATGATGGGCGGGGGAGGAATGGGTAGATTCAGCATTGGTGTTGTCTCTGTCTTCTGGGCCAGAGACTTTCACACAACCTTCAAGCTTAGCTATTCTGTCTTCTAGGCCAGAAATAGCAGGCGTGATTTTCTTCAGCTCTTGGCGATCCTCTGCGGTGAATGAGTCCAAAACAGGTGCAGGGGCCGGAGCAGGAGCTGGATTATTTGCGTTGTTCACCAGCGTCTCGATCATTGTCTTGACAGAACTAAGATCGGTCTCCACTGAGCCCAAGTCGGTCTTGACCACTGACATATCACCTTCGAGTGTACCAACCGATTTCTTCAGCGTTGTAACCTCGCTGGAAATGGTGGAAACTGATGATTTGAGGTTGGTGTAGTCAGTGTAGATGTCGGAGAGCACTTTGGCAAAGTCTGCGAGAGTTTTATCAAGGTCTTTGATGTCATCAGAGGAGGCCTTCTTTTCCACCACAGTAGTCAGCTTCGTCAGATTCTCTCCAACGTTTGTTACAGCTGTAGAGTTATTTGATAGACCGGTGGTGAGATCCGTAAGTTTCATCTCCATAGACTTCAGAGACTGGTTGATGTCTCCCAAAAAAGGACCTGTAACATATAAGTACTTGTGAACAAAGGAAAGCTCAGAAGTTTCAGGTTTAGTTACAGTGTTTAAGGTGGGATCTGTACCTGCAGGAGCGTTGACGAACTCATCAAAGTTTCGAGTCCCTCCATAGTGTTCCATATCTCCCTCAAAAGTTCCGTGAGGGATGGAGATCTCTGCAGGTCCTTTCTTCGTCATTCGCTGAGAAGCTTCAACGGCTTCTTGAATGATGGCATCTCCAGTTTTGACTGGAGGAGTGTCCAAAGAAGTAGAGGGAGGAGCGAAGGATAAGAATTGGGGTTGGGTTTCAAGTTCAGCGTTGGATTCGCTGAGAAGTACTTCATCAGTCTTTTGAGAGACTGCCGAAGGTTGGGTAGATTCCAAAGTTCTAACCTCAGCGTTTAAGGACGCTGAAGTAGGTTTAGAAGGGATGGCTTGAATTGGTGTGGCAGAGCGTACCACGGAACTTTCCTTCAGCTCTTCAGAATGAGCTGAGGAGTCTTCAGCATGCAACTGCTGGGGTTGCTCCTTGGTTTTCTTGATCCTTTTGGAATCAAGAGGGGTAAGAGATTGTTTCCTTTTCTTAGAAGGAATGGATTTTGTGGCCGGGTTATCAGCGATGGGTATTGTCGCTGAAGGAGCCACAGAAAGCGGAGAATTTAGAAGAGTGAGAAGAGTAGAGAGACGTACCTCGTTGGCGACAGGCTTGAAGTCGAGAACTTTAGGGCCAATCTGAGAGAGTTTCAGATCACCCTCTTCAGGATAGCTGTCCTTCAGGCCATATTGAAAGATGGCGCTGATGAATCGCGGGTAAGGAACCCATGCTGGTCGGTCAGCGGCAGAATCAACACGTTGAATGAGGTCTTCATAGATGATGGAGGCCCAGTCAATGTTGAGACCTTTCAGCAGTGCGTAACCCATGGCCTGCTGAGGTTGAGCGGCTTGATCAGAAGATCCGGATTTCGCTGTCATGCAGCTGATCAGGTGAGCGAAGATGAAGTTCATCTCGCTGGGCATCTTGGATTTCTTTATCAGCGTCAGCTTCTTCTCAGGTAGCTTGTCTCTTCCAGTCTCCCAGATGTAACCCATCGCATCAAGGAAAGCAATGATTTCTTCCCTGTCAGCGTGCTTCTTGTGGTCAGGAAATGGAATGAAAGGATTTTCTGAGGTAGCGTTAGGGAATTTCAGAGCTTTGCGGATTATTGTTGGGGTTATCTTGATGGTGCCATACTCAGTATCGCTGAGTATGCAGTCGATGGTTTTAGATGGATCTTTGGCTGAGGGTAGGTTGGTGTGTCTGGCAGAGTACCAGAATTGGGATAATAGACGCTGACTGGCAGGAGGTGTGATTGTCAGTGCTGTGTAGATGGGGCTATTCTTCAAAAAATTTACAGCGTCGTCTAGATGGGATACCTGCTTCCGAGGAGGAAACTCGAGAAGCGCTGAAAGGTTGTTTGCCTTTGTCCAGTCTAGTTGATCCAGCTCAAACTTAACCTGAGGAGCTTTAGTGATTTCCAGTTCCTCAGAATCAGTGGAGATGGACTCAGCGGTAACATTCAGCTTTGAAGTTGCCATTTCACTGTATTATCAGTTCAACCAAAGATGTTAACAAATAAGAAATATCTTAATGTGGAAAGAAAATTTCCATTAAGATTTCTCGAATTTTGTCCATTTCATTCAGACAAAAAAGTCTTAATGAAGATTAGGGTTTTTCTTGTTTTTTAAAAAACGAATATAACACCTATAAGCCTTGTATTCCAGTTTTAAAAAAAATGGATACGAAAGAAGAACAAGTTTAAGATTTTAGATTTAAAACTTGAAGAACAACCATGAAATGGTTGTGTTTATAAAACCATGAAAGAAAATGATTTTATTTTTGAGTTCGTTTGTTTGATCTTGTGTAAAACAATGATAAGATCGAAAACAAGTTATTTGCATTTGATAATAGATAAGAACATATTAACCTTGAGTTTGATGAAGAAGATGATGAACAGTTCTTGAAGATTGAGAGCACAAAATGCAACAGTGTTCTTTTCTTGCGGAGAAAGATTGACTCGCATAAAAGACAAATATAAACTTTGAGAGAGTTTATATAGGAAGAGAGTAGAGAGAGAAAAACTTGAGCGGGAAAGTTTTTCATCATGACACGGACACGTGTTTGCATTTGATTGGATAGACAACGAAACGTGCAAACGTGTGTCAGAAAAAGAAACGTGCCTGGTGTTATCCGTTGCAATGACGTCACAACTGTCCTTTCACATTCTTTCGTTGTCTCTGAGGTTTTGAAAGAAAAACTCAGGGACTCTTTGGAAAATATGAAGCACTGAATTGAAATATCAGTGAGGGTTTTAAGAAATTTCAAAATATTATTCAGCGATGAAAGAATTTGAAATCTTGCATTTTCATGCGTTTTGTCAGAGAAAACATACCTTGATATCAGTTTAACCCAATTTATTCAGAGAGAAGATGATGAAATGGATTGTACAAGTTTATTTTATCCAGAGCCTATACAAGAATGTATAAACGTATCGCTGATTAAATGTGAACCGCTGAAGATTTATCCTTCAAAGTTCAGCATTCCAAGCTCGCTGATGAGAAAGTTGAATCTTGTCTCATCAAGAGGTTTGGTAAACAAATCAGCTAACTGATAATCAGTTGGGATAAAATGAAGTTCTATATCACCATTCATCACATGATCTCTGATAAAATGATATCTGATTTCTATGTGTTTTGTCTTTGAGTGTAGCACTGGATTGTTTGCTATAGCGATGGCACTTGTGCTGTCGCAATAGATTGGAATTTTGGAGAGCTGAAGATCATAGTCTAGTAGTTGATTTCTCATCCACAAGACTTGAGAACAGCAGCTTCCAGCGGCTACATACTCAGCTTCAGCTGTGGAAGTGGACACCGAGTTTTGCTTCTTACTTGTCCAACTTACCAGCTTTCCACCCAGGAGCTGACATCCTCCTGTGGTGCTTTTCCTATCCATTTTGCAACCTGCAAAATCACTGTCTGAATAGGCGGTTAGATCGAATCCTGAATCTTTGGGATACCAAAGACCTAGATTCGCTGTACCCTTAAGATATCGAAAGATTCGCTTTACAGCTTTCATATGAGATATCTTAGGTTCAGCTTGATATCGTGCGCACAGACATGTTGCAAACATAATATCGGGTCGGCTAGCTGTAAGATACAGTAGTGAGCCGATCATCCCACGGTACAGCGTGACATTGACAGGAACACCCTTTGTGTCCTTATCAAGTATCAGCGGTGGTGCCATAGGGGTTTTCATAGCTGAACTTTCAGTTAAGTCGAATTTTTTCAGCATATCTTTAACATACTTTCCCTGATTTATAAAAGTTCCTTTTTCAGTTTGCTTAATCTGAAGACCAAGGAAATATGTTAGTTCACCCATCATACTCATTTTATACTCATCTTTCATTCTATCAGCGAAACGAGTACAAAGCTCAGGGTTAGTAGAACCAAATATAATGTCATCAACATATATTTGAACTAAAATGATATGACCTTTTATTTTTCTAAAAAACAAAGTTTTGTCAATCTTACCTCTCTCAAAATTTTCAAGGTGGAGATACGTAGAAAGAGTGTCATACCATGCACGAGGAGCTTGCTTCAAGCCATAAAGTGCCTTATCCAGCTTATAAACATAACCTGGACGCTTAGGATCTGAGAATCCTGGAGGTTGTTCCACATAAACTTCTTCATTCAGCTTTCCATTTAGAAACGCTGACTTAACATCCATTTGATGTACAGTGAAGTTTTTGTGTACAGCATATGCTAAGAAAAGACGAATAGATTCAAGTCTTGCTATAGGAGCAAAGGTTTCGTCATAATCTATACCTTCCTCTTGTCTGTATCCCTGAGCAACAAGACGAGCTTTGTTGCGAGTTACAGTACCATGTTCGTCCAACTTGTTTCGATAGACCCACTTAGTGCCTATCACTGTTTTGTCAGTTGGTCTCCGAACAAGTTTCCAAACTTTGTTTCTTTCGAATTCAGTCAGCTCTTCTTGCATAGCGCTGACCCAGTTTGGATCACTGAGGGCATCATCTATTTTCTTTGGTTCAGTTAGAGAAATAAAGTTAACAAATAAACAAATATTACCTGCACTTCTACGAGTCTGAATACCAGCGTTGGGATCACCAAGAATTTGATCGATTGGGTGATTTACAGTCCATCGCTGAGCCGGAGCATGCGTTGCTGACTCAGTCTGAACTGGAGAAACTGAAGATGAGGCTTCAGCTACTTCTGGATAATCAGCTAAGAGAGGAATGCTTGCATTTGTCACTTCATTCACTGATTGCTGAGAAATAGATGGAATTTCTGAGACATTTGGATCAACTGCGGGTATAGTATTTATAGGAACAGCTGAGACCCAAGATGTTTCAGCTTCACTATTCTGCATATTGGGAATGATAGTAGGACCATCATTTTCAGTTGTATGAGTATGAGTAGTGGGAACATCTTCTGAATCACAAAGATGAGAAAACATCCATTGATTCAGTTCTTCTGTATCAGCGTTCGGTTTAGAATTCGCTGAACGGGATTTGTCAAACGTGACGTGAATAGTTTCTTCTACAGTTTGTCTTCTTCGGTTGAAGACTCTGAAGGCTTTGGAAACTGAGGAGTATCCAAGAAAGATTCCATCATCAGCCTTAGGATCAAACTTTCCAAGGGCATCTCTGTTGTTCAGTATGAAACACTGACAACCAAAGATGTGAAGAAAGCTGATTGAAGGCTTTCTCCCATGAAAAAGTTCATAGGCTGTCTTTTTGAATCTTTTGACTATCAGCGACCTGTTTTGCGTAAAACAAGCCGTGTTGACAGCTTCTGCCCAAAACTGAGTAGGCAGATGAGAATCGCTGAGCATTGAACGTGCAGCTTCAATAATTGTTCTATTTCTTCTTTCAGCGACTCCGTTTTGTTGTGGTGTTCTCACTGATGAAAAGTTATGAGAAATACCCTTGCTCTCAAGGAAGGAATCAAGAGAACTGTTTTTGAATTCAGTTCCATGATCACTCCTTATTGAGCGAACAGTCATATTGTTCAGAGTTTCCATCTTCCGAACAAAGGTGATGAGTTCTTCAGGGGTGTCACTCTTAGAACGGCGAAACATTACCCATGTATAACGAGAGAATTCATCAACTATGACCAGCGTATATTTCTTTCCAGCGATGGATTGTTTGTTAACGGGGCCAAACAAATCCATATGGAGTAGTTGAAGAGGAGATGACACTGAGGAAACTTGCTTGGACTTAAAGCTTGCCTTGGTCTGCTTCCCTTTTTCACACGCTGAACATAAGGATTCTCTGGCGTATGAATGTTGAGGTAGACCAGTGACTAACTCTTTGGATGAAAGAGTATTCAGTGTCTTGAAGTTGAGATGTGAAAGCCTCTTGTGCCATAGCCAGTTGACATCAGAAGATGCCTTTGAGAAGAAACAGGAGTTCTCAGTGGTTGTTGAGTCCATGTTTATAACGTAAACATTTTCCAAACGATAACCGCTGAGAGCTATCTTCTCCTTTTTGTCAGAAACAAAGCAGGATTCCTTGGTGAAAATCACTTTGTTATCCATGTCGCAAAGCTGACTGATGCTCAGAAGATTATGCTTCAGCCCTTCAACATATGCGACTCTTCTGAAGGATGTTGTACCATTTGAAAGTACACCATACCCTCGGGTGTGTCCTTTTCCATTTCCACCGAAAGTCACAGAGGGACCCTTCTCTTCCTTGTATTCAGCGAGCAGACTTTTCTTTCCAGTCATGTGTCTAGAGCATCCGCTATCGAGATACCAGATACCCTTCTTAACCTGCAATACAAAGGAAGATTAGTTTTGCTTGGGTACCCACTTCACCATGTATACGCGTTTGTCAGTGGAAGTGGTTGGAATGGGTTCAGCAGTCTTCGCAGCATTTGAAGATTCAGCTTTGTCTTTCTTCACTTTGGTCAATTTCTTGACCTCAGCGGTAGGAGTCACCTTGACCTGACTTGCAACTGGTTTGGTCTTCCTTGGTGCTATCTTCACCTTAGCTATCTTATCAGCTTTGGTGGCTGTGGGACACTAACTTGCAATATGATCGGTAAGTCCACAGTGATAACATTTCCTATAACTAAAATTAGTTCTAGGACCACTTGTGTGCTGAGCTTTTAATTTGGAATTAGAAGTGCCAGCACCAAGTACACTATTGGTTTTTGAAATAGGACGAACATTCAGTTCTTCAGATTTCTTACCAAGGACATCTACTCTGAGTCTAGGAGTAGGTCGCTGAACTGATCCAGAGGTCTGATTTCTAGAACCAGATGAATGAATCACTAAGGCTTTGGAAGCATTCAGCTTAGGTACTAAAGTACCCTTCTGAGGATTTTGATAAATTACAATTCCTTTACCTTTATCTTTAGAGACAGAGGTAGGTTTTGAATAAACCATTTTCTCCTTACCTTTTGAGGAGGTAGGAGTTTCCTCAGGGATTGGTGTAATCGACGAGGAGTACTGAGATGAAGAAGTGTCAGCTACTGAGGATACGAACGTTCCAAATTTAAGCATTGAACGTTCAGTGGTTGGTATTGGAGTATCATATTTATAACCCAGACCACGTTTATCACTCAGAGGAATCTGAGCCTTAATTATCTCAGTGATCTTTGTTGAAGAATTACACCATCCTTCAACAGTAGCTTGTTCAGCTTTTAATGCAGCGATAGCTTCCGCTCGTTCAATTTTGACTAGCTGATTTAAATGGACTTGATCTTTAAAATCTTCTTCAAATTTAGAAAGCTTTTCTATTTGAAGGTGGCAATTTTTAAGCTTTTCAGCGAGATCAAGATTTTGGTTTTCAACCACAGCTTTGCCGTTCATGGCTTCGTATAAACTTCTAGTCAGTAGTTCGATTTTACGGAGACTATCAGCTTCATCAATATTTACAATATTGGTAAAGAAGGAAGGTGATACCTGAATGGCGGATGTTGAAGTGGAGGGAATGTCTGAACTTTCTTCCTCTTCTTCAATCTTGGCCATGAGACATTGATTTGCTTCATCATCTTCAGAATCAGATGATGCGGCTTCTTCATCAGAAGCAGCCCAATCATAGTCAGCCATTAGGCCTTTTCCCTTCTTCTTAAAGCTTTTCAGCTTTGCATACTTCTCCTTCAGCTTTAAGTATTTGTCGTCTTTATTTCTTGGAACAAAGGATTTCTTTGTAAAGGCTGAAGGTCTCATGATTTTCTTTGACCTGCACTCGTTAGCGAAATGACCTGTCTTTTCGCAGTTAAAACAAGTAGCAATAGCCTTATCAACAAAAGCTGACGACTTAGGCTTGTCAGCTATAGAAAGAGTTTTGTTCTTTCTAAACATTTTCTTCTTGGCGAATCTCCTGAACTTTTTAGTTAGGAGAGCCAAGGATTCATCATCTGAAGAATCAGAATCTGATGATCTTTCAGAGTTACTTTCTAACTCAGTGATAGTGACCACGGGTCGCTGAGTAGAAGGTTCCTCTGAGATTAAAGCAACAGGGGTGCTTTTGGAATCTTTTACAAGATTCTTCTTAAGATGGCTAGATTGCTCATGATTCAGCAATGTGCCATATAAGGTAGCGAGTGTCATTGATCTTAGATCTTTTGACAGCTTGAGACACATGGAATAATTGTCCCAGCTTTCAGGTAAACATTCTAAAAACTTTGTCAGAACTTCAAAGTTAGAATATTCCTTACCAACCGTTTTAAGATCTATAATTAAGCAATTAAAACGTTGATGTACTTCAGAGAGAGTTTCATTCTTACCAGAGATGAAACTTTCGTATTGTCTTACCAGGTTGATCTTTCTTGAATCCTGGACTTCAGACGTTCCTTCATACTGAACACATATTGTGTCCCACATGGATTTTGAGGATTTCAGGTTCATGACGGAATGGTAGACTTCGTCAGGAAGGGCCATGGATAGTATGGATCTGGCTTTTGTATCTATAGCCACTTTCTTCTTGTCTTCATCGGTCCAATGATGGATTTCCTTTGGAATCAGCCTTTCTGGAATAGCAGCTCTAGTTGCAGTGGCTGGAACGGCAGGATCAATCGTTACAGGGATGTGTGGACCGTTTTCAAGATAGTAAGGTATAGTAGGGTCTACACCTTCTAAGAAGAGTGTCATCCTATTTTTCCATAAGTTGAAGTTGTCTCTGGAAAATCTAGGGGGTTTTGCAAGAGAACCATTGTCGATATAGTGAGTGTTTGTGTTTGAGTTGGCCATTTTCAGATAATAGCAAGGAAGATAAATATCTTAGATTAGATCTTGTTTATGAGATTAAACAAATCTGCTCTGATACCACTTGTTGGTCCCGAAAGGCTTAAACAAGTTTGTAGAAGGGGGGGGGGGGGGGTTGAATACAAACACACTATTTTACTTTTCTAAATTGTTTATTGATAAATCATTAACAATTTACAGCTTGTTGCGGAAACAAGATTAAGGATAAACCTAAATCTAAACAAGTTGGAACACTAAGGTTTTCTTGCACTAAGAAAGATAAGGAGATTACTAATAAAATCCTATCTTGAGAGATTTGAACTTGTCCAGAGTTAGCAAGTTACTTCAAATGAAGTGAGTTCATCTCTTTATATACTGCATGCATTTAATGCAATTCTGTATACACTTTACACGTGTCATCAGCGGATTGGTTGCATGTCATTGACCTTTGTTGACAACCTTAGTAGCCGCATGAATGAACAGTGTAGTATCAGAGTGGTTGTACGATTTCAGATTTTCGGAGGTTCTTTTCTGACATTTCGTACGGTGGCGTGCAAGGGAGGTTAAGACAAAAGTACTTTGTACGGAGGACTTCATGATCAGCTTTCGTTGATTCAGCGATTATCATTTACTATTCAGCAGATGATAAAGTTCAGCGATAGCTGAAGTCTTGTACTTGATACTTCACGTTGAGTGGACAAATCTGAGTCTTCGCTGATCCGCATCAGTTCATTAGGAGACTTGTCGCTGGTTCTTGAGCTTGATCTTCGACTTCAGCGTAGAACCTTTGTTGACGTGAATCTTGTCTTCAGGGATCATAAGTAAACAACTAACTTATCAGCGATCACCATAAGGACTGAACAGACTCAGCGATATGGTGAACAGTGTTCGCTGAATGTTTAATCTAAAAGTGCGAGAGTTCCTATCAGCAGTACTGTAAGATCTTAGTACTTATCAGCGATAGTGAAACTCTGATACATATTGTTTACTTACAATTTTCACTAAGTATTTAAGATAGGGTCATTATCAAATCACTGAGGGTTTGGATCAACAAAGAAGCCCTGTCGGACATAAACACCAACCCTTCCGGGTCTCCGATACATTGTCTCAACATGGACAGAAACCAACTCCACTCCTCCTCGGTCTCGGACTTGCCTACTCCGAAAGCTACGGGCATGATGTTGTTATTCCCGTCCATGACAACCGCCAGGAACATCATACCCAAGTAACGCCCCTTTAAATGAGCAGCGTCCATTACCAAGACACGATGCAGATTTTCCAGAAATGTGCGGATCTGCAAAAACGTAGGTGGTTTCCGTTTGTAAATGTTATAATTTATAATGTGTAAACATATGACGTGTTAATATACGTACCGCGGGTCCAAGGGCAACGAAGCACAACTCAAAACGTCCATTTGAATCGGTCCTTATCTTGGTGACTGTACCTGGATTCTGCAGCTCCAAATTATATAAATACGTAGGGAGTCGTTCATACGACTCCTCGGGAGTGCCTCTCACCATTAGTAGTGCCCTGCGTCGCGTACGCCAACCTTGGTGGTAACCAATTGTGATCCCGTACTGCTGGTTTATATCGTTGACTATGTCCTTTGGACGAAATGCCCTGCTAGCATCAAGAAATTTGCCTTTCAGTATGTAACCCAAAGTCCTTTTGTTGGCTTTTCAGTGGTTGGGATTCAGTTGCGTCCTCGAACAAGTGTGTTCGTCGTGCAACTTTATAATGACAAACATCCCTCCTTTAGGGCCCACAGACCTTGCGGACATCCTCCAATTACAATTTTCTCTCCCACATACAGCCTCGTATCTGAGTTTGTCGGATTTCTTCGTGTTACTTTCGAAACCCTCTTCTATGAACTTAATTCCGAGCTGTGTGGCCAATTCATCCTTCATATCAAATATTTCACCTACACGTATCCTTGAACTGCGATTATAAGGTGCGGGTTCGTAGGTTTGTATATAGGTCTCCGGGGTTGGAAGAAGAGGAGGCATATCAAAATAGTCATTTAACTCACTAAATGATTTATTACTAGGGGTATATTTTTCTCCTTCTTCGTCCTCATCACTATCAGTACCTGATCTGTCTATATCAGATCTACCATTGTGAAACCATGGGTTTCGTCATCAGCAACTCCAGCAAATAGTCTTTCTTCTTCTTCTTCTTGCGTCTCCGGAACAAAATCAGGATAACAGTCGTTAAGAACATATGTATGATCCGAATAAACTGTTGGGTCGTAGGACGCCTGAAATTGAGAATCAGGCTCCAGTTGGGTTTCATCATCACCGTCGTCATCACCTTCTTCATCGTCTTCGTCGCACACCGATGAATCGGCATACACAAAAAGTGATGGAGGTCTTTCTGACTGGGCTGCAAATTGCAGAAAACCAGAGATATCTCCATCGTCGGATAACTCAACCATTGACCCATCATCATTCTTGTATACTAACTTGCAAACAGCAGAAGGTTCGATTCCACATTTTTGCATGGCATATGCAAGAAACTTCTTATGAGTAAAGTTTACTGGCAATTTTACACCATGCTTAGATTTATAAGCAAAATTCCACTGATTGTTGTCTTGCACCCATTCACCATCATAACAGAAATATAGCTTAGTTTTTGCAACAACTGAACTCATTTTTTCAGTAGTATCTCAGAAAGAAAATACTGAAATGATGAAGAAAGAAAGCAAGAAAGAAGGATGAAATGGATGTTAATTGCAACCACAATGGAATGGATGAATGATTATGGATTGCATTTTATTGATATTTATGGATGAAATTTCATTGAGGAAGATGAATTGCAACCACAAAGTCATCTTCCAAGTACAATAATTCAACATTGTTGAAAAAGCTCAGTGAAATACAACCACAAATTGGTCTTCTGTTGTAAGATTTATGCAACCTTAGAGATTCACTTAAAATAGAACTCAGTGCAAGTATACACCTTGAACTACTATCGTCTCGTAACAAGTAATAATGGTAAAAGTACAAGATATCGATCCACAGGGAAAACTTGTGAAAGCTTTTCAAAAAGTCCAATCTTTAAAAAACTGACTTCAGATGGCGAATTCAAAAACAGATTTGTTGAGTGGTTTGTTTTTGTGAGTTATCAACTTGAAAAATCAGTGAGAGAAAAGAAGCACATGATGCAAGGTTTTGTTAAGACAAAAATAAGTGATCCGGTTAAAAGATGAAATAAACACATGGACAATCCTATTGTACCACAAAATGGTCCAATATGATTATCACAGTATCAACAATCGGGTCAGATGGCCTCCTAGGAGTACACATAGGCTAGCGTGCTATCGATACGATATCAGTTATATTAGACCTCGTGAATCCTAGCACAGCACAATGTTACCATCCTACACCGTAAGAGCATAGCATTTGTCAGGTGCTAAAGCTATTTGTAGCATTCTCTTATTATCTCAGGTTTTGTTATTTATCTTAACTCTGAAAGTTAATGCATTTTCACATACAAAATTAGTTGTCAATTAATTAAGTATGATCTTCAATGAAACAGTAATCACCTGAAATAAAGAGTTAGATAACAGTGTTTATATCTCTCAACTTTCACACCGATTTCGGTCTCAACTTTGCCTTACACCCCTAAGCTAAGGCGATTAGCCCATCATTGCTCAGATTAATCTTTCGAATGGTGTAAGAAATGTAAATAACAGTACTGAAATGTAAATTGCAGAAAAGTAAATACAAAAAAGTAAATTACTGGAAAAATAAATACTTAAATAGAAATACAGAAATTAAAATACAATAATGTAAATGACAGAAAAGTAAATTGCAAGAATGTAAAATTACAAGAAATTAAATGACAATAATGTAAAGTACGAGAATAATGTTGTAACTTGATCGACAAGTTATAAGACTTGTCGTGCAAGTTACGTCACAAAAATGATTCTTGGCTTTGGAAACTCTTTAGTGAACAAATTGTTAACTATTTGGGAATTTATCTAAGGCTTTAGAAGGATAAAAATCCAACAAGTCGCCACAAAGATTAATTAAAACCAAATAATTAACCGAGAACGTGAAATACTTTTGAAAACGATCAATCTTGCTTTGGAACTTTGAAACTACCAAATGATGGAAATTAAACTCAAGTCACCAAATTGATTAAGGAATCAAATATGTTGCCTTGTCTTAATTTCCAAGCATAACTGACAATTAAAGAAGGATTTTTAGAAACCGAAAGCAAGAACTTGAGAATTAAATACCAAATGCTTATATTAAATTTGCACCAAAGGATGGAGTTTCCAAGAGCTTCAAATCCTTACAAGAGAATACTTGTTTCTTTGTAAGTAACCAGTGATCCAGAGATGATTTAATTCTAAACACAACATCCATATATATAGTGAATTAATACTTGGGGCCTAAGTCTTATACATGATGTAAGCCCTTAACAATAACCAAAATCTGATTTAAAGCCCTAAATTTTCGGCCCATCTTCTTTCTTCAACCCAAAAATGAAGTCTTTGGCCCAACAACAACAAAAAGCCCACTGCACTTTCCTGCAACAATCCTACAGCTTTGAATTCAGCATCTTCTAAATCCTCCAGGAAGCTATAAGATTTTCACCAATCTACAAAAATATTTCAAAGATCAAATTAGGTCCCAAACATTATAAAATATGATTAAATGATGAAAAATAATCAATATGTTAATAATGCATGGATTGGACACAAAATAGACTCAAGAAGGGACTTTTAACAATTAAAAGAAGATAAAAACCTAATAAAAAGACTAAAAATAGGGTTAATAAATTAACCCTATCACAACCTCAAACTTAAACCGTTGCCTGTCCCCAAGCAACAAAAATCAAAAGAAAAGACTCAAGGTAAAAAAATGGACTTGCTATGCTCAAAACCATGATGCACACGAACTTATGAATTTGCTAGTTATCAAAACATGACAAATATGATACAAATAGCCCTTCATAAACTTAGTTTCATTTCCTTGAGTTCGAAATGCACCATCACAAAATTTCCTAGGCTTATCTCATACTAACCAGAATCATCAAGGCATTCTTATTTGACAAGGGAATGCATTTGGCTTTTCTTTCTTTTGAAATGCTATGCCTTTTTCCTTTCACTCACCTTTCACTCAATGGTACAATTTTTCTACCATTCTTCTCATATTGAGGTATTTGATGGACCTTTTGGTCTCTTTTAAGCTTTGAGTGTCTTTGACTCCTTTTGTGCAATTAAAAGAGCTTTGCTCTTTTATGGATTTTTCATGTGGTGTATAAGGTGTATGGTGATGTGTGCCTTTAATCAAGGCTTTGCAAACTGAGGATAGATGTGTATATGTATTTGCAAAAGCATTGACAACCTCAAACTTGAAGATTGCCAATGTCCTCATTGGCTGAAGAGAAAGGATGTTGGGCTTGGAAGATATGGATTGAAAGCCCAATATAGAGATTAGCCCAATGATGATTCTACCTAGCATACTATAAACTGTTGGTGTGCTTGTGATGGTGATTCATTACTCAAGAAAACAGTACTTGGGATTATTGTGGCTATAAGATCACAATAGGCATGTAAATAGAACCAAGAAAATGCAAAGTTGTGTAACATGCATAGCAGGAAGCACATAAAGCCCAAAAATCAGCTAAGAAGCTAAAATCAGCAAAAGACTGTGTTAACCAGATAACTGCCAAGTGGCAGAATCCAACAGTAATGACAGGGTGAGCAAAGTGAATGCTCACCTCAAACTTGAATTTTTGCAAAGTAAACCAGCAAACAAGAAATTAAAAAGAAAGTGGTGTGCAACCAGGTACACACCTCATACTTGGACTCTAAATAGTAAACCAACAAAGAAAATAGTAAACCAACAAATAAACAACAAGGCACAGAAACCATCTATCCTACTGTGCACAATGTTTAAATCAGCAAAGAAATAATCAAAGAAATATATACATCTAAATATTTAGTTAACACAAAGAGAAAAGGGATAGAACCTGCCCTACTCAAGATGAGTAGGAGGGTGTTTTTGCAGACGTGGCAACGTTACAACCTGCTTTTCTTTCTTCAGCAGATCCAACTCAGATTGGATGTCGTTCATCTTATTCATTAACCTAGACAAGTGATCAGCCACTTGATTATCCACACCCTTTCTATCAATGATTTCCAAGTCAAACTCTTGTAACAACAAGACCCACCTTATTAGCCTAGGTTTTGCATCCTTTTTAGCAATAAGATACTTTATGGCAGCATGATCAGTATGAACAACTACTTTTGTGCCAATCAAGTATGATCTGAATTTTTCAAAAGCAAAAACCACAGCTAATAATTCTTTTTCAGTAGTGGTGTAATTGACTTTAGCATCATTGAGAGTTTTACTAGAATAGTAAATAGGATGGAATATTTTTCCTTTCTTTTGACCTAAAACTGCTCCAACTGCCCAATCACTAGCATCACACATAATTTCAAAGGGTTGGGACCAATCAGGTGCTATTACTATAGGAGCAGTGACCAATGCTTCTTTCAAAGTTTCAAAAGCCTTTTTACAGTCTTCATTAAAATTAAACACTTGGTCATTCTGTAGTAATAGACAAAGAGGTTTTGAAATTTTTGAAAAATCTTTTATGAACCTTCTGTAAAAACCTGCGTGTCCCAAAAAACTCCTGATCCCTTTGACTGTGGTTGGTTCAGGTAAATTTGAAATGATTTCCAATTTGGCCTTATCAACTTCTATGCCTCTTTTGGAAATGAGATGTCCCAACACAACGCCTTCTTTTACCATGAAATAACACTTTTCCCAATTTAAAACCAAGTCTGTTTCTTCACATCTTTTAAGACTATTTTCCAGGTTTTGTAAACACAGGTCATATGATGTGTTGATCCAAACCCTCAGTGATTTGATAATGACCCTCTCTTATATACTTAGTGAAAATTGTAAGTAAACAATATGTATCAGAGTTTCACTATCGCTGATAAGTACTAAGATCTTACAGTATCGCTGATAGGAACTCTCGCTCTTTATATCAAACATTCAGCGAACACTGTTCACCATAATACTCTGAGTCTGTTCAGTACTTATGGTGATCGCTGATAAGTTAGTTGTTTACTTATGATCCCTGAAGACAAGTTTCACGTTAACATTGGTTCTACGCTGAAGTCGAAGATCAACCTCAAGAACCAGCGACAAGTCTCCTAATGAACTGATGCGAATCAGCGAAGATTCAGATTTGTCCACTCAACGTGAAGTATCAAGGACAAGACTTTCTCTATCGCTGAACTCTATCATTCGCTGATAAAGAATGATAGATCGCTGAATCAACGAAAAGCTGATCATGAAGTCCTCCGTACAAAGTACTTTTGTCTAAACCACCCTTGCACGACTCCGTACGATATGTCAGAAAAAGAACCTCCTTATTGTCTGAAATCGTACAACCACTCTGATACTACACTGTTCAACATGCGGCTACTAAGGTTGTCAACAAAGGTCAATGACATGCAACCAATCAGCTGCTGCCACGTGTAAAGTATAAACTGCAATGCATTAAATGCATGCAGTATATAAGAAGATGAACTCACTTCATTTTGAAGTAACTTGCTAACTCTGGACAAGTTCATCCTTCTTATCTTGAGATAGGTTACTATTAGTAATTTCCTTCTATTTCTTAGTGCAAGAAACTTAGTGTTCCAACTTGTTTAGATTTAGGTTCATCCTTAATCTTGTTTCCGCAATAAGCTGTAAATTGTTAATGATTTATCAATAAACAATTTAGAAAAGTAAAATCTGTGTGTTTGTATTCAACCCCCCCCTTCTACAAACTTGTATAGCCCTTCGGGACCAACAAGTGGTATCAGAGCAGATTTGTTTAATCTCATAAACAAGATCTAATCTATACTAAGATTTCTCTTCCTTGCTATTTCTGAAAATGGCTACCAACACAAACACAAATTATATCGACAATGGTTCTCTTGCAAAACCCCCTAGATTCTCCAGAGATAATTTTAATCTATGGAAAAATAGGATGACTCTCTTCCTAGAAGGTGTAGATCCTACTATGCCTTATTATCTTGAAAATGGCCCATTTATTCCTGTAAGAATTGATGCCGCAGTACCAGCCGCTGAGAATAGACCTACTATTCCAGAAAGGCTAGTACCCAAAGAAGTTCATACATGGACCGACGAAGATAAGAAGAAAGTGGCTATTGACACAAAAGCCAGATCCATACTATCCATGGCTCTTCCCGACGAAGTCTACCATTCCGTCATGAACCTGAAATCCTCAAAAGCCATGTGGGACACAATATGTGTTCAGTATGAAGGTACTGCTGAAGTCCATGACTCTCGAAAGATCAACCTGGTAAGACAGTATGAAAGTTTCATTTGTGGTAAGAATGAGAATCTCTCTGAAGTTCACCAACGTTTTAATTGCTTAATAATAGATCTAAAAACTGTTGGTAACGAATATTCGAACTTTGAAGTGCTGACAAAGTTTCTAGAATGTTTACCTGAAATGCAAGATTTCAAAATAAATTACATCGCTGAATATCTCTTCCTTATCAGCGATACTTTGAAATTTCTAAAAGCAACTGATATTTCTATTCAGTGCTTCATATTTTCAAAAGTGTCCCTGAGTTTTCAAAACCTCAGAGACTTCCAAGAATGTGAAAGGACAGTTGTGACGTCATTACAACGGATAAGCCCTGGCACGTTCTTCTTTCTGACACACGTTTGCACGTTTCGTTTACTCGCCAATCAAATACAAACACGTGTCCGTGTCATGATGAAAATCTTTTCCCGCTCAAGATTTTCTCTCTCTCTAATCTCTATATAAACTCATTCTGGGTTTATATTTTTCTTTTACGCGAACTTCTTCTCCAAGCTAAGAAAAAGAATTTACTGTTGCATCTGTGCTCTCGAATTTTTCAAGAACTTCATCTTCTTCAACGAACCAGGTTAATAATTTTTTTATTTTACCTGTTTCTTCAAACTTGTTAATGATCTTCTCTTTGTTTTCACAAGATCAAACAAAAGAACCTTTTAAAATAAAATCATTTCTTTCATGGTTTTATGAACACAACCTTTCATGGTTGTTCTTCAAGTTTAAAACGCAAAATCTTAAACTTGTTCTTCATACGTTTTTCCAGAATCCCAATCTTTAAAAGAAACTGGAAAACAAGATTTCTTTTGGGTTTGCATTTCGTTTTTCAAAAACAAGAAAAACCCTAATCTTCATTAAGACATTTTGTCTGAATGAAATGGACAAAATTCGAACCATCTTATTGGAAAATCTTTCCACATTAAGATTATTCTTATTTGTTAATCTTTGGTTGAACTGATAATACAGAAAATGGCATCTTCTGACATCCCCAAGAACACCATCGCTGAGAATACTGCTGCTGATAATACTGCTGAGGAAGTGGAAATCCTCAAGGCTCCCCAGGTCAAGTTCTCTCTTGACAAACTGGATTGGACTAAAGTAAATAACCTCTATGCGCTTCTCGAGTTTCCTCCTCGAAAGCAAGTCACACATCTAGATGATGCTGTGAACTTCCTGAAGAATTGTTGCATATCCACAGCCCTGACCATAACACCTACTGCACATCAGCTTTTGCTATCCCGATTCTGGTACTCTGCCAGACACTCTCAGCTACCATCAGCCAAAGACCCCTAAAAAACAATTGACTGCATCCTCTGCGATATTGAATATGGCACTATGAAGATTACACCTGCCATTATTCGCAAAGCCCTGAACCTTCCCTTGGCCACCAAAGAAAAACCTTTTGTTCCTCTCCCTGACCCCAAGAAAAACTCCGACAGGAAAGCCATCATTGCATTCTTCGATGCAATGGGCTGTGTATGGGAAACTGGAAGGGACATGAAGCCCGAGAAGAAGCTGACCCTTATCAAAAAGTCTAAAATGCCCAGCGAGATGAGTTTCATCTTCGTTCATTTGATCAGCTGCATGACTGCCAAGACCGGCTCCTCTGACCAAGCCGCTAAGCCTCAGCAAGCAATGGGATATGCATTGCTGAAAGGTCTACATATAGACTGGGCATCGATTATCTATGATGACCTGGTACTCAGAGTGGACTCCGTCGCTGACAGATCTCCATGGGTTTCCTATCCTCGATTCATCAGCGCTGTATTCCAAAAAGGCCTGAAAGACAGCTACCCAACAGAGGGTGACCTGAAACTCTCTCAGGTCGGCCCTAAGATCCTCGACTTCAAGCCAGTGGAAAATGAGGTACATCTTTCTACTCTGCTAACTCTTCTAAACCCTACTTCTTCTACTTCTGCAGCTCCTTCAGCGGACAAACCCACCGCTGATACCCCAGCTGCAACCTCCATTCCTTATCTTAAAAGGAAACACTCCTCCACCCAACTTAGTTCCAAAAGAACTAAGAAAACCAAGGAGCAACCCCAGCAATCTATTGCTAAAGACTCCTCAGCTCCTCTAGTTGGGCTGAAAGAAAGTTCAGTGGTACGCTCTGCCACAGCTGAACAAGCCACCCAATCTATCCCAACTTCAGCGTCTCTAAACGCTGAGGTTACAAACTTGGAATCTACCCAACCTCCTTCAGTCTCTCAAAAGACTGATGAAGTGATTCTCAGCGAATCCAACGCTGAACTCAGTAACCAACCTCCATTCTTATCCTTCGCTCCTCCCTCTACTCATTTGGACTCTCCAGTTATCACTGAAGCACATGTCATTCCTCCAGAAGCTAAAGATGATACTCTTCAAGGAGTGATGGGCACAGGACCTGCAGAGATGACCATACGTCCACGCACTTTAGCTGACGATATGGAACTTTACTCAGGAACCCGAGATTTTGATGAATTCACCAATCCTCCTGCAGGTATACACCAACCCCTATACACTGTTACTAAACCCTAAACTTCTGAGCTTTCCTCTGTTCACAAGTTCTTATATGTTACAGGTCCTAATTTGAGAGACATCAACGCCTCTCTGAAGACAATAGAGACAACGCTGACAGGTCTCACTACTACTCTTTCCGATAACTCTTCAGCTGTAACAAACGCTGGAGAGAATCTTACAAAGCTGACAACTGTCGTCGAAAAGAATGCCTCCAAAGCTGACTTGGAAAAGGTTGATCAATCACTCACCGACTTTGCCAAAGTTCTCTCTGATATCTACACAGACTACCTCGACATCAAGAAATTAGTTGACACCATGTCCAGCGAAGTAACAACGCTGAAGACATCGGTTGGCATTCTCGAAGGTGATATGTCTGCTGTAAAGGCTGATGTCAGTTCAGTAAAAACTGACATGAGTTTTGTGAAGACCGATGTCAATACGATGAAGAATGACATCACTTCTATTCAGAAATTGTTGCAGCAGATCCTGACCAACACGACCGCCCCTGCACCTGCCCCTGCACCTCCATCTTTTACTACGGCGGATCGTGTTGAACTCATGAATATCAATCCTGGTATTTCTGGTCTAGAAAACAGATTATCAGCGATTGAAATCTGTGTGGGGATCCCTGGCCAAGAAGACAGGGAAACCACACAAGCTGCTGAATCGTCACATTCCTCCCCACCTCATCATGAAAAAGAGGGGGAGAAGAGCGCTGAAGACCTCTCCAAGAGCGCTGAAGACCTTTCCCATGATGAATCTATCAGGGGAGAGAAGACTGAAGACCTCACCTTTACTGAAGAAGGTGAGAAGACAATTGAAGACGAATCAGCCGCTGGACCTCAGGGAGATGAACACCCTGAGGGAACCTAGAAGCTTACCTCTGTATCTGAGGGGGAGCAACTCGAAGAAGAAGCTAAAGAAACTGAGTCTGAAGCTGAAAATGAAGAAGCCATCGACTTGTCTGATGATGAACCATCCTCTTCTCCAAAGAATGATGATGATGAAGATGACGATGATGATGACTCGTTTATCGTCAAGCCTGCTCAGAGAACTAAAGCTCTTAAAGGGATTCTGATAAATGAACCTACAGGGGAGTGGACAAAGACAAAGCCATCAGCATCTGAAGCTGACAAGGGCAAAGGAAAAAGTGTCGCTGAAGATGAAAATATGATGATCTTGCTTAAAAAGCCGATTTGTCAGGTACATTAACCTCTTCCTTACTCCACATCCCTCCTCTACACACTTTATCAGTTCTACACTCCAAACCTCCATACACTTTATCCCATTCTTTATCTATCTCTGTTCTACCCAATGTTCTTACTTGTAAGATCGCTGTGTTTCAGCTAGTCCTCTCCCTTATTTGAGGATATCGCTGAAGTTCCTACAGCTGCGACTTCACCAACAATAATCCCAGCTTTCAACGCTGAAGAAATAATCCCAGTCTTCGATTTGATCTCTGAGACTGATGAACCTGAAGTACAAATGCTCTCTCACAAAAACAGACCTTCCTTGGCTCCTCAAAAGCTAAGTGAAGAGGATCAAGAAAAGAGAGATGAAATGATCAAGAGACTCGAAGATCAGCGAATCATTCTGAAGCGTGATCAACTTCCTTCCGTTCCTCCAAAGTTCAAAATTTCCCAAAAGAAATACAATGAACACCTCAGAGCTGAACGCCTAATCGCTGAAAGAAGGGAAGCTGAAGAAAAAGACAGAAAATACGCCATCCAGCTTACTCAACGATCAGTAAAAGACCCCATGCTGAAAAGAGCTCCCATTGATGTTCAACGTCAGCTATGGGATGATGCTCAAAAGATCGTTAGAGAAAAGACTAAGGTCTCTGATACGACTTTGGAATGGGCTAAACAAATGCTGACCTATCGATCTAGACCATCCAAAATCATCAAAGTAAACATCAGAGGAAGACTGTACGCTGACGTTCCTATTGTTGAAGTGGATGTCTACAGAGAAGACAAAACCAAGCAAACCTTCTATGCTGCTACCTTAGAAAAGTTTGGTCTCTCTGAATGGTTAGAAACGAAATTAGCCATTCAGGGATCGCGTTCAAAGTTCAAAAGCCATGTCGAGAAGATCTTAAACAAACAGATCGACCTGGTTTCTTCTGCTGTGGATATTCCTCCTTCTACTCTTCTTCCTCCTCAACAAAGAAAAGTCTCTGCTAAGGAAAAGAATGTCTCAGACTCAGGTCCTCCTATACGAAATGAAACAGGTATTGGTTTCTCTCGTGCTGAAGTTCTTAGCCTTGATGTTGATCTCTCAACGCTTGACACCTCCCTACCACCTGGAGAAATTTTCATTCCTGGCACAGTTGTAAGTGATCCTTATGGTATATTCTTTCTAGACTACGAAGGAAACCATCACTTTCAACGTATCTCTGAGCTTCACATCGCTCCCATCGAACAACTCAGAGATCTCATATACTGGTGTGAAGTCAGACCCGACATTAAAGCTAGACACCTGAAGCCCTTGATTTTTGAAGAAGCTTTGAAGAAAAAGAATCAAGGAGTAGATGTCCCTGACTGGATGATTCCCACATCAAAGACCCTCGATGAACTTCTCATCAAGGAAGAACCTTTTGACGGATAGGATCGCCTTGTAATTCTTTCTATCCTTATCTGTTTATATCTTTTGTACTTGTAATTTTATTCGTTGTACTTGTAATTTTTCCACTTCCCTCTGTAATCTTTACAAAGTTTAAAGAAAAATTTCAGCGAACGTACTTTACTCCATCAGTACAGAAAAGATCCCAGAAAACAGTAAAAGGGACAAATATTTTATGAGTTCTTTTTATCCTTATGTTTTCATTAAATAGCAATTTTCTCTGTTGCTATGTCATAATCAAATAGGGGGAGATTGTTGATCCAAACCCTAAGTGATTTGATAATGACCCTCTCTTATATACTTAGTGAAAATTGTAAGTAAACAATATGTATCAGAGTTTCACTATCGCTGATAAGTACTAAGATCTTACAGTACCGCTGATAGGAACTCTCGCTCTTTATATCAAACATTCAGCGAACACTGTTCACCATAATACTCTGAGTCTGTTCAGTACTTATGGTGATCGCTGATAAGTTAGTTGTTTACTTATGATCCCTGAAGACAAGTTTCACGTTAACATAGGTTCTACGCTGAAGTCGAAGATCAAGCTCAAGAACCAGCGACAAGTCTCCTAATGAACTGATGCGGATCAGCGAAGACTCAGATTTGTCCACTCAACGTGAAGTATCAAGTACAAGACTTTCGCTATCGCTGAACTCTATCATTCGCTGATAAAGAATGATAGATCGCTGAATCAACGAAAAGCTGATCATGAAGTCCTCCGTACAAAGTACTTTTGTCTAAACCACCCTTGCACGACTCCGTACGATATGTCAGAAAAAGAACCTCCTTATTGTCTGAAATCGTACAACCACCCTGATACTACACTGTTCAACATGCGGCTACTAAGGTTGTCAACAAAGGTCAATGACATGCAACCAATCAGCTGCTGCCACGTGTAAAGTATAAACTGCAATGCATTAAATGCATGCAGTATATAAGAAGATGAACTCACTTCATTTTGAAGTAACTTGCTAACTCTGGACAAGTTCATCCTTCTTATCTTGAGATAGGTTATTATTAGTAATTTCCTTCTCTTTCTTAGTGCAAGAAACTTAGTGTTCCAACTTGTTTAGATTTAGGTTCATCCTTAATCTTGTTTCCGCAACAAGCTGTAAATTGTTAATGATTTATCAATAAACAATTTAGAAAAGTAAAATCTGTGTGTTTGTATTCAACCCCCCCTTCTACAAACTTGTATAGCCCTTCGGGACCAACATGATGTCCCATAAACTGAAAAGTCATCCATGAAAATTTCCATGGAGTTTTCCAACATGTCAGAAAAAATAGACATCATACATCTTTGAAAAGTGGCTGGGGCATTACAGAGTCCAAAAGGCATTCTTCTAAAAGCAAAGGTTTCAAATGTACATGTGAAAGTGGTATTTTCTTGGTCATCAGGTGCTATGGTAATCTGATTGTAACTTGAGTAGCCATCTAAGAAACAATAAAACTCTTTTCCTGCCAGTCTGTCTAGCATTTGGTCAACAAAGGGTAATGGGAAATGGTCTTTCTGGGTAGCTTTGTTAAGCTTCCTATAGTCCATGCATATCCTCCAACCAGACACAACTCTAGTAGGTATAAGTTCATTCTTCTCATTTGGTACAACAATTACTCCACCCTTTTTGGGCACACATTGCACAGGACTGACACAAGTACTGCTTGCAATTGGATAAATTATACCTACATCAAGCCATTTCAAAATTTCCTTTTTAACAACTTCTTTCATCACAGGATTGAGTCTTCTTTGAGGCTCAACTGAGGTGAAAATTTTATCTTCCAAAATAATTTTGTGTTGGCAAATGGTAGGACTTATGCCCTTGAGGTCAGCAATGGTCCATCCTATGGCTTTTGTGTGAAGTTTAAGCATTTTGACCAATCTTTTTTCCTGTTCAGGTTCTAATGATGATGAAATAATGACTGGAAACTTCCCAGGATCTTCTAAAAAGACATATTTCAGGTGTGAGGGAAGTTGTTTCAATTCTAAGTCTGGTGCAACTTCTAAGGATGGAACAAGAGTTTTCCTGTCCTTATTTTCTAAGGCTTCAAAAGCAGCAACTCCATGTGGTGTTTCTAGATCGTCAACATTCTCCTCATCACTATCAGATTCACCTATCCCTAATATTTTCCCCAAACTTTTCTCTTGACACCAAGTCTCTATCATGCTCAATTTGGAACATTCTTCTCTCTCTTCAGGATACCTAAGGGAATCAAACACATTAAAAGTCACTTCTTGGTCTTGGACTCTCATGGTCAACTCTCCCTTTTGGACATCAATCAAGGTTCTGCCAGTAGCTAGAAAAGGTCTACCTAAAAGGATGGGGACATCTTTGTCAGCTTCAAAGTCTAGAATGATGAAATCAGCTGGAAATATAAACTTATCAACTTGGACTAGGACATCCTCAATTTTTCCTTTATGCCAGGCTACGAACTTATCAGCTAATTGTAGAGAAACAGTGGTAGGTCTAGCTTCACCTATGCCTAAAGTGTTGAAAATGGATAAAGGCATAAGGTTTACACTAGCACCTAAGTCACATAGGGCTTTTCCTACTTCCTTCCCTCCTATAGATCATGGAATTGTGAAACATCCAGGGTCTTTCATTTTAGGAGGAATCTTACTGGACAACAAAGCACTACATCCTTCAGTCAGAGCTACTGTCTCATATTCAGTCCACTTTTTCTTTTTGCTCAAAATGTCTTTTAGAAATTTTGCATAATTTGGCATCTGCTCAATGGCTTCAACCAAAGGTATATTTATGTGCAACTGTTTAAAAACATCAAGAAACCTTTTAAATTGTATTGCTTCCTTATCATTCCTCATCCTTTGAGGGTATGGAATATAAGGTGTGACTGAACTAGAGGGGTCAATCTTGTGAAGGTGAGATGTTTGTGTGGGTTTCACGGTTGGTGCCACTTCAGTCCTACAAGGTGCTACAGGACTGGACAAAGGTAATACTGTAGGACTGCCACCAGAGTGTGTCACATCAACTACTGTACTTTCTTTGGAATCTTGGACTTGCTTAGGTTCATTGGGGAATAACAAAGGGTAAGTCGACCTGCCATGAATGGTGGTAATATCAACGGGCTTATCATTATCTTTGGGCCCACTAGTACTACAGGACTGGTCTACAGGTAATGTAGCAGCAGAATCTGGTCATGTCTTTTTCTTTTTTGGCTCTACTTTGTCTGTTTGTTCTTTTCTGGGATTTTCTTCTAAAGACCTTCCACTTCTTAATGTTACAACCTTAATCTGTTCTTTTCCATCTAGGTGTGGAATCTCAGTATCACTAGGAAGAGTTCCTACTGGTCTTTTCTTCATTTCCAAAGTCATTTGCCCCATCTGAGTTTCAAGATTTTTAATTGAGGCTTGAGTTTGGGTCATAAACCCTTTCATCATTGCTTCCAAAGAAGTAGATGATTCAGCCTGTGGATTGGGCTTGTTGTTTTGGAAAGAAGATGGTCGATTTTGGAAATTAGACTGTTGGTTGTTGTGGTTTCTTTGTTGAAAATTGGACTGTCCTTGAAAGTTGGACTGTCCTTGTGGCCTTTGCATTGGTGTGTTCTGAGCAGGACTATGCCATGAAAAGTTAGGATGATTCTTCCACTCCGGATTATAAGTCTGAGAGAAAGGTCCTCCTTTGTTGTTATTGTAAACATAGTTTATTTGCTCAGGATTGCTTGGACAGCTTTCAAAAGAGTGTCCATCTCCACAAAAAGTACACTGTACTGGCAGAACACCAGGGATAGCTGTAGCAGCATTAGCCTGCACAGGTGTGGCTAGATTTTGAATTAGAGTAGCCATATTGGCCAGCTGTGCAGTTAAAGTTGAAATAGCATCTGACTCTGGTATCCTTGTTGATCTTTTAGTTGGCAGTGCACGTGGATCAGACCACTGTCCATTATTGTCAGAAATCTTTTTGAGGATTTCATAACCTTCATTGTTGGTACAAGCTGTAAAAGATCCGCTTGCAGTAGCATCAAGCATTTGTTTAGCAGTGATATCTAGACCACTGTAAAATGTTTCTAGCTGAATGCAATACGGAATGCCATGGTGAGGGCATTTTCTCAATAGCTCCTTAAACCTGTCCCATGCATTAGGAACTGCCTAATTGTCCATTTGTTTAAAAGTGCAGATTTCATTTCTGGACTTAGCATTCCTGGTGGGTGGAAAATATTTTTTTAAAAACTTTTCTGCCATTTGGTTCCATGTAATTATAGAATCTGGTCGCAGAGAGTTGTACCAGGATCTTGCTTTATGTCTTAGAGAGTATGGAAAAAGTTTTAGTTTTAAAGCATCAACCTGTACACCTGACAACTTGAAAGAATCTGTAATTTCCATGAAAGACCTGAGATGAGAATGAGGATCTTCATGCGCCAAACCAGCGTACTGGCCGTTGATTTGGAGCATGTGGAACATTATCGGCTTGGGTTCAAAATGATGTGTTTCGAGGGTAGGCTTAAGTATTCCTGAATGTAATTGATTTAAAACAGGAACAACATAAGCCATAATACCTCCATTTTTAGAGTTTGCAAGCTTGAAAATGTTTTGTTCCTCATCTTCAAGATTATGAATTGGCCTATTTTCAGGATTTCCATCATTGTTAGGATTTCCTTCATTATTGGGTGGTCTATTAATAGGATTTCCATCCGGCCCAAATTCGAAGTTATTTTCACCTTCATCCGAAGTGTACTCATTTTCAGACATCATTGGAGAGTTTAGAGCTGAAGCAGCTCTTTGTGCTTTCCTTCTTTGTCTAAAATTTCGTTCAATCTCTGGATCAAATTGAAAAAGTTCTCCGTGCAATATTCTGGGCATGCACTGTTTTTCAAAAAGGTGGTAGAAAAATCAGAGCTTAAAACTTTACTTTAAAATGAAATTCTTTCAGCGAAGTTATCCTCGGCAACGGCGCCAAAAACTTGTTGTAAGATTTATGCAACCTTAGAGATTCACTTAAAATAGAACTCAGTGCAAGTATACACCTTGAACTACTATCGTCTCGTAACAAGTAATAATGGTAAAAGTACCAGATATCGATCCACAGGGAAAACTTGTGAAAGCTTTTCAAAAAGTCCAATCTTTAAAAAACTGACTTCAGATGGCGAATTCGAAAACAGATTTGTTGAGTGGTTTGTTTTTGTGAGTTATCAACTTGAAAAATCAGTGAGAGAAAAGAAGCACAGAATGCAAGGTTTTGTTAAGACAAAAATAAGTGATTCAGTTAAAAGATGAAATAAACACCTGGACAATCCTATTGTACCACAAAATGGTCCAATATGATTATCACAGTATCAACAATCGGGTCAGATGGCCTCCTAGGAGTACACATAGGCTAGCGTGCTATCGATATGATATCGGTTATATTAGACCTCGTGAATCCTAGCACAACACATCAGTGTCTTGCGATTTTCTCTATTTTTCTCAATAGTTGCTTGCAATTTTTGTTAATTTTTGCGATTTTTGACACTTAGTTATTTTTCAGCTTATTTCAGTTCAGATATTCTGTTTCAGTTCAGCTTATCAGTTTCTTCATGGCTTATCAAGAATCAGTTAACTGTCCTCCTGTACTGATCAACGATTCAGATTTTGTTCAATGGACAGTCAATTTTATCGATTTTACTTCAAGGAAAGAAAATGGTGAATTCATGATAAAATCTTTCACCGAAGGTCCGTTGATCATTTATAAACGGGAAGAAGATTTTTCTGAAGAAGAAATTAATCGAAAGAAAGCCGATAGAGACGCGGTATCCAATTTGATCTATGCAATTTCCAAACTTCCACACAAAGACTACAGTCGAATTGAATGTTTCAAAAACAAAACCCAATGCAGATGTGGAACGAGTTATCTAAACAAATGCTTGGATCTGAAGTTTCTTTTAAGAGAAAGGAAGAAGAAAAGAAAGCTGAAAAAGTGGATGCAGAACAGAACATGTCAGAAGCTGAAAATAAAGATCTTAAGGAAAAGGTCATTGAGCTTACAAAGAAGTTGTCTGACATGGAAAAGCTGCTTAAAGTAGAAAGAGAGGATTTCAGAAAAGAAAGAACTAATCGGTTAAATGAGAAAAATTGCTATGAAAAGCAAATTCTTTCTCTTTCTCAGAAAGTTTCTGAACTTGAAAAGACTTCAATTTCTGAGAAGAAAGAAAATGAAGAAAAGAAAGCTCTTGAACTCAGATGCATAACACTTTCTAAACAAAATGCAGATTTTGAGAAGGTTTTATTTCTTGAAAAAGAGAAATTGGAAAAGGAAAGGATTGAATTTGAAGGTAAAAGGAAAGAGTTTGAAGCGAAGAATGGGAAACTGTCAGAGAAGATATCTGAGCTTCAAAAGGAATTAGATTTAGAAAGAAATGACCTAGAAAAGAGGAAGAAAGCTGATTTTCAGGCCAGGAGTGTTAAAGACGAATTTCATGTTGAGAGGAAGATATTTCAGCAAGAAATACGAAAGCCGACAAAGAATTTGGCCGTGTTATCGACTGATATTATGAAAGAGAAGAGGGTTAATTGTGACATTCAGAAGAAGCTTGATTTGGTGACCAAGGAACGGAATGACTTATCTTACAAACTGAAGTCACTTAACAAATCCAAAATCTATGCAGAATGTCCGATTCGTCCGTCGAATCTTTTCTATGATCACTCAGTGGATAATTCTTCCAAATTTCAATCTGCTGATCTTCCTACATATAAGAAAGTCAACATGCAATGGAGAGTAAAAGGTACGACTCATGAAAAAGATGTACCAAAATCGTCTGTTCTAAAAAAGAACACTAACCTAAAAGGTAAATCTTTTGTTAAACCTGATTCAATATATTCCACAAACAATTTAATCAGGTTTGCACAAAAGAAAATTTGTTGTTCTTATTGTGGAACTAATGATTTTATTAAAAATGATAATGCTCAATATTGGTACGGTACTTATCATTTTCCTTCTTATAGAGCTCCGCTTAACAAGCCAGGACCCAAGACACGTTGGGTACCAAAATCTACTTAATCTGTTTTTGCAGATTTAGAAGCAAAGCGTTGAACTCTCGGAAGAAGATTATTTGTGCCATTAAGGGGGAGTAAAAATTAATGGTTTCTAAACACATCAGTTTAGAACCCGGATTTCACAATTAATGGTTTCTGAACAAATCAGTTCAGGACCCGTGCTTCAACGACTATGGCTTCTGAACAATTCAGTTCAGGACCCATACTTCAAAGACTAAGACTTCTAAACAAATCAGTTTAGAACTCATACTTATCAGGTGATATCCTTAACTGTCACATCTTTCAATTCAAGGAACAAGTGGTGAAAGGTAACATTTCATTATGTTTCATTTCTACTGCTTTGAAAATTTGAATCTCAACAAATTTAATTCAATGAGATGAAAATTTTCAATTTTCATTCAATGAATTAGATGTGTGCTAAAAGATGATTTTACAAGTATTGTTGTATTATCTGTGTTATATTTGTTTCAACTTTCGCTTCTGAAATAAATCGAAAGGTCAGCAAAACATGAATGAAATTTTGATATATGCGCAAAATTGTGTAAATCTAGACTTATATAGAATATGATGCTCACAAAGCCTATTTGTCAGAATGATGAATGGAAATGAAAATATGAGGGAAGCACAAAGTTTTATAACCAAGTGATTGAGATGCAATAAAAAAAATCATTAAGTTTGAAAGTCTGTGCCTGTGGCCTATCTGGTTTGGGAGATTAAGTCCTAAGGGGTACTTGATACCTAGCCCCTAAGATCATTAACTGGTTTGAGATTGGCTGACCCAAATCCTGCTATAGAACCAGATAGAAAGCCATGTTCTACTGGTACAGATGGGATTAGGATATATCGATGTAGCCTTTCTGGTTTGGGAGAGTAAATTCCAAGGGGTGCTCGACACCTAGCCCCTAAGGCCAACTGGTCTGGGATTGGCTGATCCAAATCCTGCTATAGAACCAGATAGAAAGTTACGTTTACGGTGTATCTTAGTCTTAATAAACTTTTTGACAAAAAGATGCCAATGTGCACAAAATAAAAGTTGCCAATGAGCACAATATGAAAAGATGCCAATGAGCACACGTCTCTTATATCTTGGAGAAATAACAATGTCGCGATAAACTTATAAATTTGTGGAAATTCTGATTTCTGTCATATAGTGTGAGTAAGAGTAAAGTATTCTTATAGGTTTCAGAAGTACATTTGATTGTTGCAAATCATATTTCGCATGCTAGCACACCAAATAGATTTAATAAAGAGGTTGAAACTGAACAATTTTAACTTGGTATGCAATGATGTCCTGTATTTGAATCCCAACACATGCATTTGATTTCATTTGATTGAAAAATCTGTTAAATTTCATTAAGTTGGATTTCTTTTGTAAAGCTTTCAAATGATCAAATGGTAGTAGTTATAAATGTAGTTCAATGAATTTTATTTTCCTTGTATAAAATTTTTCAACTACTGTGCCTAAATGAAATATATGCATACTTTCAGGGGGAGAAAACAAATTGCTCCAGAATTCTTATTTTGAGGGGGAACAAGGTTATTCATTAAGGAGGAGATTGTTAGTGAGAATCAGAGACGCGACTGAAATTGAAGAAGGTTTTCGATGATCATGATGCACACTTTCATCGAAAAAGGGGGAGAAATGTTTAGTTCAATTTAATGTCAAAGCTTTCAAGTCAAAGATTCGATTTCATGACAAGGGGAGAAATGTTTAAAGAAGAGTTCGTCTCAAGAAAGGAAAGGGGGAGATTTCTTCTTCAAGAGTTTAAAAGAAATTGATTGATCATCTTTTTCAAGAAGATCTCTTTTTCTTAAACTTGTGCTATATAATGAATATTGTTACTGAAGATGAAGTTCTCAAGTCAAAGAAAGAAAAGGGGGAGAATTCTTCAAGAGTTTAGGAAAAATCGATTGATCATCTTGGTTTCTCAAGAAGATCTCTTTTTCTTAGATTTGCGCTACATTGTATCAAAATGCCTTGTGTGAAGAAACAAATTCTCCATATCTTTTAAAGAAAGAAAATCTCCGCCAGTTCACCATCTGAAGATTTTGTGACAATTTGACTTTGACAAGCCTGATAAAGACCGAAGATTTTGAAGATTCAAGAAGCCGAAGACTGCTGTTCTCAAATGTTTAAATCTTGAATCCAAGGGGGAGATTGTTAGGACAAATATGTCTTCAAGATTTAATCTTGATTAATAAAGTCAAAGTCAATGTAATAGAAAGTCAATCTTAGCTTAATGCCTTGTTAGTCTTAGGGTATAAATAGCTTTGTCTAGTTGAATCTTGTAACACTTGAGAGAACAATTCCATATCACTTAGAGCATAATTCATATCTTGTAATATTGAGAGCCGACATAATAAGATCTACTTTCTTTCTCTACTCTCTCTCTAGAATTTCTCTCTAATCTTGATAGATCTTGGATTAACAACAATGTTACCATCCTACACCGTAAGAGCATAACATTTGTCAGGTGCTAAAGCTATTTGTATCTCAGGTTTTGTTATTTATCTTAACTCTGAAAGTTAATGCATTTTCACATACAAAATTAGTTGTCAATTAATTAAGTATGATCTTCAATGAAACAGTAATCACCTGAAATAAAGAGTTAGATAACAGTGTTTATATCTATCAACTTTCACACCGATTTCGGTCTCAACTTTGCCTTACACCCCCAAGCTAAGACGATTAACCCATCATTGCTCAGATTAATCTTTCGAATGGTGTAAGAAATGTAAAAAGAAGTACTAAAATGTAAATTGCAGAAAAGTAAATACAGAAAAGTAAATTACTAGAAAAATAAATACTGAAATAGAAATACAGAAATTAAAATACAATAATGTAAATGACAGAAAAGTAAATTGCAAGAATGTAAAATTACAAGAAATTAAATGACAATAATGTAAAGTACGAGAATGATGTCGTAACTTGATCGACAAGTTATAAGACTTGTCGTGCAAGTTACGTCACAAAAAATGATTCTTGGCTTTGGAAACTCTTTAGTGAACAAATTGTTAACTATTTGGGAATTAATCTAAGGCTTTAGAAGGATAGAAATCCAACAAGTCACCACAAAGATTAATTAAAACCAAATAATTAACTGAGAACGTGAAATACTTTTGAAAACGATCAATATTGCTTTGGAACTTTGAAACTACCAAATGATGGAAATTAAACTCAAGTCACCAATTGATTAAGGAATCAAATATGTTGCCTTGTCTTAATTTCCAAGCATAACTGACAATTAAAGAAGAATTTTTAGAAACCGAAAGCAAGAACTTGAGAATTAAATACCAAATGCTTATATTAAATGTTGGTCCCGAAAGGCTTAAACAAGTTTGTAGAAGGGGGGGGGGGGGGGGGGTTGAATACAAACACACTATTTTAGTTTTCTAAATTGTTTATTGATAAATCATTAACAATTTACAGCTTGTTGCGGAAACAAGATTAAGGATAAACCTAAATCTAAACAAGTTGGAACACTAAGGTTTTCTTGCACTAAGAAAGATAAGGAGATTACTAATAAAATCCTATCTTGAGAGATTTGAACTTGTCCAGAGTTAGCAAGTTACTTCAAATGAAGTGAGTTCATCTCTTTATATACTGCATGCATTTAATGCAATCCAGTATATACTTTACACGTGTCATTAGTGGATTGGTTGCATGTCATTGACCTTTGATGACAACCTTAGTAGCCGCATGAATGAACAGTGTAGTGTCAGAGTGGTTGTACGATTTCAGATTTTCGGAGGTTCTTTTCTGACATTTCGTACGGTGGCGTGCAAGGGAGGTTAAGACAAAAGTACTTTGTACGGAGGACTTCATGATCAGCTTTCGTTGATTCAGCGATTATCATTTACTATTCAGCAGATGATAAAGTTCAGCGATAGCTGAAGTCTTGTACTTGATACTTCACGTTGAGTGGACAAATCTGAGTCTTCGCTGATCCGCATCAGTTCATTAGGAGACTTGTCGCTGGTTCTTGAGCTTGATCTTCGACTTCAGCGTAGAACCTTTGTTGACGTGAATCTTGTCTTCAGGGATCATAAGTAAACAACTAACTTATCAGCGATCACCATAAGGACTGAACAGACTCAGCGATATGATGAACAGTGTTCGCTGAATGTTTAATCTAAAAGTGCGAGAGTTCCTATCAGCAGTACTGTAAGATCTTAGTACTTATCAGCGATAGTGAAACTCTGATACATATTGTTTACTTACAATTTTCACTAAGTATTTAAGATAGGGTCATTATCAAATCACTGAGGGTTTGGATCAACAATCTCCCCCTATTTGATTATGACATAGCAACAGAGAAAATTGCTATTTAATGAAAACATAAGGATAAAAAGAACTCATAAAATATTTGTCCCTTTTACTGTTTTCTGGGATCTTTTCAGTACTGATGGAGTAAAGTACATTCGCTGAAATCTTTCTTTAAATCTTTGAATCAGGTTACAATATGAATAAGAAAGATTACAAGTACAGGCGAAATAAATTATAAGTACTGAAGGATGACTGATACAATAGAGAAAATGGTGATTGTTGTCAGCCTTCAAAGGGTTCTTCCTTAATGAGAAGTTCATCAAGGGTTGTCTTTTCAGTTGGAATCATCCAGTCAGGAACCTTTTCTCCTTTATTCTTTAGCTTCAGAGCAGCTTCAAAAATCAAGGGTTTTAGGTGTCGTGCCTGAATGTCTTTTCTGAAGTCGCACCAGTAGATGAGATCTTTGAGCTGTTCGATTGGAGTGATTGGAAGCTCAGCGATCCGTTGAAAGCATTTACGTCCGTCGTAGTCAAGAAAGAATATTCCATAAGGATTACTGATGACTTTACCAGGGACGAAAAGTTCACATGGTGGCAAAGAGACATCAAGGGCAGATAGATCAGGATCAGGACCAAGTACTTCAGCGCGAGAGAAACCAATTCCAGTTTCATTTCGTATGACAGGACCTGAGTTTGAATCTTGACGTTTCTTCCTTGGAGAATCCCTTTTTCTTTTCGGCTTTAGATCAGGAACAGGAGGAATATCCACACAAGAAGATATCAAATCGATCTGTCTGTTTATCAGCTTTTCGAAATGATCCTTGTACTTAGATTTTGACGGTTGGATAGCTAACCTCATCTCCAGCCATTCAGAGAGACCATACCTTTTTACAGTGTCAGCACGAAAGGTTTCAGATGAGTCATCTTCTCTGAACAATTTGATGTCAACAATAGGTACTCCGACGGAGGTTCTTCCAGAGATGAATACCTTGTTGATCTTCGCTGGACGATATCTGAAGTGGATTTTCTCTTTACACCAGATCAGGGTGGTCTGCGAAACTTCAGCTTTCTTTTCCACGATCTTCTGGGCTTGTTCCCAAAGCTTTCGTTGGATTTGAATGGGAATACGCTTCAGCTTGGGGTCTTTGACAGATTCTTGAGTGAGCTTGATGGCGTATTCTCTGTCTTTATCTTCAGCTTCCTTCCTTTCAGCGATGAGGCGTTCAGCTCTGAGATGATCTTGGTATTCAGCTTTTGAAATTCTGAACTTAGGAGGAACTGAAGGTAGTTGATCGCGCCTTAGGATGATTCGCTGATCCTCGAATCGCTTTATCATTTCTTCTCTCCTCTTTTGATCAACTGAGGAAGGTCTGTTTCTGTGCGAGAGAGGTTGTTCTTCTGGTTCATCAGTCTCAGAGATTAAATCTAAGACTGGGATTATGTCTTCAGCGTTAGCTGGAATTATTGGTGAAGTCGCAACAGATCTTTCAGCGATATCCTCAAACAGGGGAGAGGACTAGCTGAAACGCAGCGATCTTACAAATAAGAACTGGGTAGAAGAACTTGGGTAGAAAAGATAGAAAAAAAAATGTGGATGTGTATGGTGTTTGTGGAATGGATAACTGATTTTTCATAGATGATCAGGGAAGGAAAAATAAGTTTAGTGTACCTGACAAATCGGCTTTGCAAGTAGGATCGCCAGATTATCATCTTCAGCGATGCCTTTGTCTTTGCTTTTCTCAGCGCCAGAGGCTGAGTGCTTTGTCTTTGTCTTCTCCCCTGAAGGTTCTTTTATTGAAATACCTTTAAGAGCTTTGGTTCGAGGAGCAGGTTTGACAACAAAGAAATCATCGTCATCTTCATCATCATCATCATCGTTCCTTGGAGAGGAGGATGGTTCAGCTTCAGGGATGTCGAAGTCTTCGTCTTCTTCTGCTTCAGATTCCTCAGCATCTTCATCGAGTTGCTCCACCTCAGATATAGAGGCGAGGTTCTCGGTTCCCTCAGGGTTTTCATCTCCCTGAGGTCCAGTAATCCGATCTTCATTGCCCTCTCCCCTGATAGATTCATCATGGGAAAGGTCTTCAGCGCTCTTCTCCTGTTCAACGCTCTTCTCCCCCTCTTTCTCATGATGGGCGGGGGAGGAATGGGTAGATTCAGCATTGGTGTTGTCTCTGTCTTCTGGGCCAGAGATTTTCACACAACCTTCAAGCTTAGCTATTCTGTCTTCTAGGCCAGAAATAGCAGGCGTGATTTTCTTCAGCTCTTGGCGATCCTCTGCGGTGAAGGAGTCCAAAACAGGTGCAGGGGCCGGAGCAGGAGCTGGATTATTTGCCTTGTTCACCAGCGTCTCGATCATTGTCTTGACGGAACCAAGGTCGGTCTTCACTGAGCCCAAGTCGGTCTTGACCACTGACATATCACCTTCGAGTGTACCAACCGATTTCTTCAGCGTTGTAACTTCGCTGGAAATGGTGGAAACTGATGATTTGAGGTTGGTGTAGTCAGTGTAGATGTCGGAGAGCACTTTGGCAAAGTCGGCGAGAGTTTTATCAAGATCTTTGATGTCATCAGAGGAGGCCTTCTTTTCCACCACAGTAGTCAGCTTCGTCAGATTCTCTCCAGCGTTTGTTACAGCTGTAGAGTTATTTGATAGACCGGTGGTGAGATCCGCAAGTTTCATCTCCATAGACTTCAGAGATTGGTTGATGTCTCCCAAAAAAGGACCTGTAACATATAAGTACTTGTGAACAAAGGAAAGCTCAGAAGTTTCAGGTTTAGTTACAGTGTTTAAGGTGGGATCTGTACCTGCAGGAGCGTTGACGAACTCATCAAAGTTTCGAGTCCCTCCATAGTGTTCCATATCTCCCTCAAAAGTTCCGTGAGGAATGGAGATCTCTGCAGGTCCTTTCTTCGTCATTCGCTGAGAAGCTTCAACGGCTTCTTGAATGATGGCATCTCCAGTTTTGACTAGAGGAGTGTCCAAAGAAGTAGAGGGAGGAGCGAAGGATAAGAATTGGGGTTGGGGTTCAAGTTCAGCGTTGGATTCGCTGAGAAGTACTTCATCAGTCTTTTGAGAGACTGACGAAGGTTGGGTAGATTCCAAAGTTCTAACCTCAGCGTTTAGGGACGCTGAAGTAGGTTTAGAAGGGATGGCTTGAATTGGTGTGGCAGAGCGTACCACGGAACTTTCCTTCAGCTCTTCAGAATGAGCTGAGGAGTCTTCAGCATGCAACTGCTGGGGTTGCTCCTTGGTTTTCTTGATCCTTTTGGAATCAAGAGGGGTAAGAGATTGTTTCCTTTTCTTAGAAGGAATGGATTTTGTGGCCGGGGTATCAGCGATGGGTATTGTCGCTGAAGGAGCCACAGAAAGCGGAGAATTAAGAAGAGTGAGAAGAGTAGAGAGACGTACCTCGTTGGCGACAGGCTTGAAGTCGAGAACTTTAGGGCCAATCTGAGAGAGTTTCAGATCACCCTCTTCAGGATAGCTGTCCTTCAGGCCATATTGAAAGATGGCGCTGATGAATCGTGGGTAAGGAACCCATGCTGGTCGGTCAGCGGCAGAATCAACACGTTGAATGAGGTCTTCATAGATGATGGAGGCCCAGTCAATGTTGAGACCTTTCAGCAGTGTGTAACCCATGGCCTGCTGAGGTTGAGCGGCTTGATCAGAAGATCCGGATTTCGCTGTCATGCAGCTGATCAGGTGAGCGAAGATGAAGTTCATCTCGCTGGGCATCTTGGATTTCTTTATCAGCGTCAGCTTCTTCTCAGGTAGCTTGTCTCTTCCAGTCTCCCAGATGTAACCCATCGCATCAAGGAAAGCAATGATTTCTTCCCTGTCAGCGTGCTTCTTGTGGTCAGGAAATGGAATGAAAGGATTTTCTGAGGTAGCGTTAGGGAATTTCAGAGCTTTACGGATTATCGCGGGGGTTATCTTGATGGTGCCATACTCAGTATCGCTGAGTATGCAGTCGATGGTTTTAGATGGATCTTTGGCTGAGGGTAGGTTGGTGTGTCTGGCAGAGTACCAGAATTGGGATAATAGACGCTGACTGGCAGGAGGTGTGATTGTCAGTGCTGTGTATATGGGGCTATTCTTCAAAAAAATCACAGCGTCGTCTAGATGGGATACCTGCTTCCGAGGAGGAAACTCGAGAAGCGCTGAAAGGTTGTTTGCCTTTGTCCAGTCTAGTTGATCCAGCTCAAACTTAACCTGAGGAGCTTTGGTGATTTCCAGTTCCTCAGAATCACTGGAGATGGACTCAGCGGTAACATTCAGCTTTGAAGTTGCCATTTCACTGTATTATCAGTTCAACCAAAGATGTTAACAAATAAGAAATATCTTAATGTGGAAAGAGAATTTCCATTAAGATTTTTCGAATTTTGTCCATTTCATTCAGACAAAAAAGTCTTAATGAAGATTAGGGTTTTTCTTGTTTTAAAAAAAACGAATATAACACCTATAAGCCTTGTATTCCAGTTTTTTTAAAAAAATGGATACGAAAGAAGAACAAGTTTAGATTTAAAACTTGAAGAACAACCATGAAATGGTTGTGTTTATAAAACCATGAAAGAAAATGATTTTATTTTTGAGTTCTTTTGTTTGATCTTGTGTAAAACAATGATAAGATCGAAAACAAGTTATTTGCATTTGATAAAAGATAAGAACATATTGACCTTGAGTTTGATGAAGAAGATGATGAACAGTTCTTGAAGATCGAGAGCACAAAATGCAACAGTGTTCTTTTCTTGCGGAGAAAGATTGATTCGCATAAAAGACAAATATAAACTTTGAGAGAGTTTATATAGGAAGAGAGTAGAGAGAGAAAAACTTGAGCGGGAAAGTTTTTCATCATGACACGGACACGTGTTTGCATTTGATTGGATAGACAACGAAACGTGCAAACGTGTGTCAGAAAAAGAAACGTGCCTGGTGTTATCCGTTGCAATGACGTCACAACTGTCCTTTCACATTCTTTCGTTGTCTCTGAGGTTTTGAAAGAAAAACTCAGGGACTCTTTGGAAAATATGAAGCACTGAATAGAAATATCAGTGAGGGTTTTAAGAAATTTCAAAAAATTATTCAGCGATGAAAGAATTTGAAATCTTGCATTTTCATGCGTTTTGTCAGAGAAAACATACCTTGATATCAGTTTAACCCAATTTATTCAGAGAGAAGATGATGAAATGGATTGTACTAGTTTTATTTTATCCAGAGCCTATACAAGAATGTATAAACGTATCGCTGATTAAATGTGAACCGCTGAAGTTTTATCCTTCAAAGTTCAGCATTCCAAGCTCGCTGATGAGAAAGTTGAATCTTGTCTCATCAAGAGGTTTGGTAAACAAATCAGCTAACTGATAATCAGTTGGGATAAAATGAAGTTCTATATCACCATTCATCACATGATCTCTGATAAAATGATATCTGATTTCTATGTGTTTTGTCTTTGAGTGTAGCACTGGATTGTTTGCTATAGCGATGGCACTTGTGCTGTCGCAATAGATTGGAATTTTGGAGAGCTGAAGATCATAGTCTAGTAGTTGATTTCTCATCCACAAGACTTGAGAACAGCAGCTTCCAGCGGCTACATACTCAGCTTCAGCTGTGGAAGTGGACACCGAGTTTTGCTTCTTACTTGTCCAACTTACCAGCTTTCCACCCAGGAGCTGACATCCTCCTGTGGTGCTTTTCCTATCCATTTTGCAACCTGCAAAATCACTGTCTGAATAGGCGGTTAGATCGAATCCTGAATCTTTGGGATACCAAAGACCTAGATTCGCTGTACCCTTAAGATATCGAAAGATTCGCTTTACAGCTTTCATATGAGATATCTTAGGTTCAGCTTGATATCGTGCACACAGACATGTTGCAAACATAATATCGGGTCGGCTAGCTGTAAGATACAGTAGTGAGCCGATCATCCCACGGTACAGCGTGACATTGACAGGAACACCCTTTGTGTCCTTATCAAGTATCAGCGGTGGTGCCATAGGGGTTTTCATAGCTGAACTTTCAGTTAAGTCGAATTTTTTCAGCATATCTTTAACATACTTTCCCTGATTTATAAAAGTTCCTTTTTCAGTTTGCTTAATCTGAAGACCAAGGAAATATGTTAGTTCACCCATCATACTCATTTTATACTCATCTTTCATTCTATCAGCGAAACGAGTACAAAGCTCAGGGTTAGTAGAACCAAATATAATGTCATCAACATATATTTGAACTAAAATGATATGACCTTTTATTTTTCTAAAAAACAAAGTTTTGTCAATCTTACCTCTCTCAAATTTTTCAAGGTGGAGATACGTAGAAAGAGTGTCATACCATGCACGAGGAGCTTGCTTCAAGCCATAAAGTGCCTTATCCAGCTTATAAACATAACCTGGACGCTTAGGATCTGAGAATCCTGGAGGTTGTTCCACATAAACTTCTTCATTCAGCTTTCCATTTAGAAACGCTGACTTAACATCCATTTGATGTACAGTGAAGTTTTTGTGTACAGCATATGCTAAGAAAAGACGAATAGATTCAAGTCTTGCTACAGGAGCAAAGGTTTCGTCATAATCTATACCTTCCTCTTGTCTGTATCCCTGAGCAACGAGACGAGCTTTGTTGCGAGTTACAGTACCATGTTCGTCCAATTTGTTTCGATAGACCCACTTAGTGCCTATCACTGTTTTGTCAGTTGGTCTCCGAACAAGTTTCCAAACTTTGTTTCTTTCGAATTCAGTCAGCTCTTCTTGCATAGCGCTGACCCAGTTTGGATCTCTGAGGGCATCATCTATTTTCTTTGGTTCAGTTAGAGAAATAAAGTTAACAAATAAACAAATATTACCTGCACTTCTACGAGTCTGAATACCAGCGTTGGGATCACCAAGAATTTGATCGATTGGGTGATTTACAGTCCATCGCTGAGCCGGAGCATGCGTCGCTGACGCAGTCTGAACTGGAGAAACTGAAGATGAGGCTTCAGCTACTTCTGGATAATCAGCTAAGAGAGGAATGCTTGCATTTGTCACTTCATTCACTGATTGCTGAGAAATAGATGGGATTTCTGAGACATTTGGATCAACTGCGGGTATAGTATTTATAGGAACAGCTGAGACCCAAGATGTTTCAGCTTCACTATTCTGCATATTGGGAATGATAGTAGGACCATCATTTTCAGTTGTATGAGTATGAGTAGTGGGAACATCTTCTGAATCACCAAGATGAGAAAACATCCATTGATTCAGTTCTTCTGTATCAGCGTTCGGTTTAGAGTTCGCTGAACGGGATTCGTCAAACGTGACGTGAATAGTTTCTTCTACAGTTTGTCTTCTTCGGTTGAAGACTCTGAAGGCTTTGGAAACTGAGGAGTATCCAAGAAAGATTCCATCATCAGCTTTAGGATCAAACTTTCCAAGGGCATCTCTGTTGTTCAGTATGAAACACTGACAACCAAAGATGTGAAGAAAGCTGATTGAAGGCTTTCTCCCATGATAGAGTTCATAGGCTGTCTTTTTGAATCTTTTGACTATCAGCGACCTGTTTTGCGTAAAACAAGCCGTGTTGACAGCTTCTGCCCAAAACTGAGTAGGCAGGTGAGAATCGCTGAGCATTGAACGTGCAGCTTCAATAATTGTTCTATTTCTTCTTTCAGCGACTCCGTTTTGTTGTGGTGTTCTCACTGACGAAAAGTTATGAGAAATACCCTTGCTCTCAAGGAAGGAATCAAGAGAACTGTTTTTGAATTCAGTTCCATGATCACTCCTTATTGAGCGAACAGTCATATTGTTCAGAGTTTCCATCTTCCGAACAAAGGTGATGAGTTCTTCAGGGGTGTCACTCTTAGAACGGAGAAACATTACCCATGTATAACGAGAGAATTCATCAACTATGACCAGCGTATATTTCTTTCCAGCGATGGATTGTTTGTTAACGGGGCCAAACAAATCCATATGGAGTAGTTGAAGAGGAGATGACACTGAGGAAACTTACTTGGACTTAAAGCTTGCCTTGGTCTGCTTCCCTTTTTCACACGCTGAACATAAGGATTCTTTGGCGTATGAATGTTGAGGTAGACCAGTGACTAACTCTTTGGATGAAAGAGTATTCAGTGTCTTGAAGTTGAGATGTGAGAGTCTCTTGTGCCATAGCCAGTTGACATCAGAAGATGCCTTTGAGAAGAAACAGGAGTTCTCAGTGGTTGTTGAGTCCATGTTTATAACGTAAACATTTTCCAAACGATAACCGCTGAGAGCTATCTTCTCCTTTTTGTCAGAGACAAAGCAGGATTCCTTGGTGAAAATCACTTTGTTATCCATGTCGCAAAGCTGACTGATGCTCAGAAGATTATGCTTCAGCCCTTCAACATATGCGACTCTTCTGAAGGATGTTGTACCATTTGAAAGTACACCATACCCTCGGGTGTGTCCTTTTCCATTTCCACCGAAGGTTACAGAGGGACCCTTCTCTTCCTTGTATTCAGTGAGCAGGCTTTTCTTTCCAGTCATGTGTCTAGAGCATCCGCTATCGAGATACCAGATACCCTTCTTAACCTGCAATACAAAGGAAGATTAGTTTTGCTTGGGTACCCACTTCACCATGTATACGCGTTTGTCAGTGGAAGTGGTTGGATTGGGTTCAGCAGTCTTCGCAGCATTTGAAGATTCAGCTTTGTCTTTCTTCACTTTGGTCAATTTCTTGACCTCAGCGGTATGAGTCACCTTGACCTGACTTGCAACTGGTTTGGTCTTCTTTGGTGCTATCTTCACCTTAGCTATCTTATCAGCTTTGGTGGCTGTGGGACACTTACTTGCAATATGATCGGTAAGTCCACAGTGATAACATTTCCTATAACTAAAATTAGTTCTAGGACCACTTGTGTGCTGAGCTTTTAATTTGGAATTAGAAGTGCCAGCACCAAGTACACTATTGGTTTTTGAAATAGGACGAACATTCAGTTCTTCAGATTTCTTACCAAGGACATCTACTCTGAGTCTAGGAGTAGGTCGCTGAACTGATCCAGAGGTCTGATTTCTAGAACCAGATGAATGAATCACTAAGGCTTTGGAAGCATTCAGCTTAGGTACTAAAGTACCCTTCTGAGGATTTTGATAAATTACAATTCCTTTACCTTTATCTTTAGAGACAGAGGTAGGTTTTGAATAAACCATTTTCTCCTTACCTTTTGAGGAGGTAGGAGTTTTCTCAGGGATTGGTGTAATCGACGAGGAGTACTGAGATGAAGAAGTGTCAGCTACTGAGGATACGAACGTTCCAAATTTAAGCATTGAACGTTCAGTGGTTGGTATTGGAGTATCATATTTATAACCCAGACCACGTTTATCACTCAGAGGAATCTGAGCCTTAATTATCTCAGTGATCTTTGTTGAAGAATTACACCATCCTTCAACAGTAGCTTGTTCAGCTTTTAATGCAGCGATAGCTTCCGCTCGTTCAATTTTGACTAGCTGATTTAAATGGACTTGATCTTTAAAATCTTCTTCAAATTTAGAAAGCTTTTCTATTTGAAGGTGGCAATTTTTAAGCTTTTCAGCGAGATCAAGATTTTGGTTTTCAACCACAGCTTTGCCGTTCATGGCTTCGTATAAGCTTCTAGTCAGTAGTTCGATTTTACGGAGACTATCAGCTTCATCAATATTTACAATATTGGTAAAGAAGGAAGGTGATACCTGAATGGCAGATGTTGAAGTGGAGGGAATGTCTGAACTTTCTTCCTCTTCTTCAATCTTGGCCATGAGACATTGATTTGCTTCATCATCTTCAGAATCAGATGATGAGGCTTCTTCATCAGAAGCAGCCCAATCATAGTCAGCCATTAGGCCTTTTCCCTTCTTCTTAAAGCTTTTCAGCTTTGCATACTTCTCCTTCAGCTTTAAGTATTTGTCGTCTTTATTCCTTGGAACAAAGGATTTCTTTGTAAAGGCTGAAGGTCTCATGATTTTCTTTGACCTGCACTCGTTAGCGAAATGACCTGTCTTTTCGCAGTTAAAACAAGTAGCAGTAGCCTTATCAACAAAAGCTGATGACTTAGGCTTGTCAGCTATAGAAAGAGTTTTGTTCTTTCTAAACATTTTCTTCTTGGCGAATCTCCTGAACTTTTTAGTTAGGAGAGCCAAGGATTCATCATCTGAAGAATCAGAATCTGATGATCTTTCAGAGTTACTTTCTAACTCAGTGATAGTGACCACAGGTCGCTGAGTAGAAGGTTCCTCTGAGATTAAAGCAACAAGGGTGCTTTTGGAATCTTTTACAAGATTCTTCTTAAGATGGCTAGATTGCTCATGATTCAGCAATGTGCCATATAAGGTAGCGAGTGTCATTGATCTTAGATCTTTTGACAGCTTGAGACACATGGAATAATTGTCCCAGCTTTCAGGTAAACATTCTAAAAACTTTGTCAGTACTTCAAAGTTAGAATATTCCTTACCAACCGTTTTAAGATCTATAATTAAGCAGTTAAAACGTTGATGTACTTCAGAGAGAGTTTCATTCTTACCAGAGATGAAACTTTCGTATTGTCTTACCAGGTTGATCTTTCTTGAATCCTGGACTTCAGACGTTCCTTCATACTGAACACATATTGTGTCCCACATGGCCTTCGAGGATTTCAGGTTCATGACGGAATGGTAGACTTCGTCAGGAAGGGCCATGGATAGTATGGATCTGGCTTTTGTATCTATAGCCACTTTCTTCTTGTCTTCATCGGTCCAATGATGGATTTCCTTTGGAATCAGCCTTTCTGGAATAGCAGCTCTAGTTGCAGTGGCTGGAACGGCAGGATCAATCGTTACAGGGATGTGTGGACCGTTTTCAAGATAGTAAGGTATAGTAGGGTCTACACCTTCTAAGAAGAGTGTCATCCTATTTTTCCATAAGTTGAAGTTGTCTCTGGAAAATCTAGGGGGTTTTGCAAGAGAACCATTGTCGATATAGTGAGTGTTTGTGTTTGAGTTGGCCATTTTCAGATAATAGCAAGGAAGAGAAAATATCTTAGATTAGATCTTGTTTATGAGATTAAACAAATCTGCTCTGATACCACTTGTTGGTCCCGAAAGGCTTAAACAAGTTTGTAGAAGGGGGGGGGGGGGGGGGGGGTTGAATACAAACACACTATTTTAGTTTTCTAAATTGTTTATTGATAAATCATTAACAATTTACAGCTTGTTGCGGAAACAAGATTAAGGATAAACCTAAATCTAAACAAGTTGGAACACTAAGGTTTTCTTGCACTAAGAAAGATAAGGAGATTACTAATAAAATCCTATCTTGAGAGATTTGAACTTGTCCAGAGTTAGCAAGTTACTTCAAATGAAGTGAGTTCATCTCTTTATATACTGCATGCATTTAATGCAATCCAGTATATACTTTACACGTGTCATTAGTGGATTGGTTGCATGTCATTGACCTTTGATGACAACCTTAGTAGCCACATGAATGAACAGTGTAGTGTCAGAGTGGTTGTACGATTTCAGATTTTCGGAGGTTCTTTTCTGACATTTCGTACGGTGGCGTGCAAGGGAGGTTAAGACAAAAGTACTTTGTACGGAGGACTTCATGATCAGCTTTCGTTGATTCAGCGATTATCATTTACTATTCAGCAGATGATAAAGTTCAGCGATAGCTGAAGTCTTGTACTTGATACTTCACGTTGAGTGGACAAATCTGAGTCTTCGCTGATCCGCATCAGTTCATTAGGAGACTTGTCGCTGGTTCTTGAGCTTGATCTTCGACTTCAGCGTAGAACCTTTGTTGACGTGAATCTTGTCTTCAGGGATCATAAGTAAACAACTAACTTATCAGCGATCACCATAAGGACTGAACAGACTCAGCGATATGATGAACAGTGTTCGCTGAATGTTTAATCTAAAAGTGCGAGAGTTCCTATCAGCAGTACTGTAAGATCTTAGTACTTATCAGCGATAGTGAAACTCTGATACATATTGTTTACTTACAATTTTCACTAAGTATTTAAGATAGGGTCATTATCAAATCACTGAGGGTTTGGATCAACATTAAATTTGCACCAAAGGATGAAGTTTCCAAGAGCTTCAAATCCTTACAAGAGAATACTTGTTTCTTTGTAAGTAACTAGTGATCTAGAGATGATTTAATTCTAAACACAACATCCATATATATAGTGAATTAATACTTGGGGCTTAAGTCTTATACATGATGTAAGCCCTTAACAATAACCAAAATCTGATTTAAAGCCCTAAATTTTCGGCCCATCTTCTTTCTTCAACCCAAAAATGAAGTCTTTGGCCCAACAGCAACAAAAAGCCCACTGCACTTTCCTGCAGCAATCCTACAACTTTGAATTCAGCATCTTCTAAATCCTCCAGGAAGCTATAGGATTTTCACCAATCTACAAAAATATTTCAAAGATCAAATTAGGCCCCAAACATTATAAAATATGATTAAATGATGAAAAATAATCAATATGTTAATAATGCATGGATTGGACACAAAATAGACTCAAGAAGGGACTTTAACAATTAAAAAAGATAAAAACCTAATAAAAAGACTAAAAATAAGGTTAATTGCAATTTATTTGAGAGTATGCCCTTTTGAGTGTTTTTCCTCATAAGTGATAACATTTGACATTTATGCACTCCTGGTACTTTTGGGTTTTATAAACCACTATAAAATTTATACATTATTAGGTTATAAAATATTTTAGTATATGTATATATGGTTTGACTTCATTTGGAAAGGGTCAATGAAGGGGTTTTGAGTTAGTCATACCTTGGAGCATGTATTTGCATAATGTGGGCTAGATACACTTCATTTGCATATGCTGACTTTTGATAAATGGTAATTTGATCTTTTGAGCTTGTGGCTCGGTTTTTGAACTCTGTTGGGTCTTGAGGACATTTGCCCGATTTTGATAGCTCGATGTGAAGCTTTGGTTATGAATTTCATGAGTTGCGTCTTATTTGGGAATTACATGATTTGAATGCGTTGGTTATTCTTTTGGAGTCGTGTATAAATTTCTAAATTAAATAAGTTGTTTTGGACGGTGAGATTCCAAGGTAAAGATCCGGTTTGGGTTGAACTTGGTGGTTTTAGGCTAAAGATCCGGTTTGGGTTAATGCCTCAATAGACTAAAGATCCGGTATGGGTTGATATCTCACTAGGCTAAAGATCCGGTTTAGGTTGATGCCTCACTTGACTAAAGATCCGGTTTGGATTGATGTCATAATAGAATAGAGATCCGGTTTGGGTTTATGTCTCCTTAAACTAGAGACTCGGTTTGAGTTGATGTCTCTATGGACTAAAGATCCGGTTTGGGTTGATGTCCAAGATTGACTAAAGATCCGGTTTGGGTTGATGTCCAAGATTGACTAAAGACCTAGATGAGGTTGATGCCATATGTTTTTCCATCCATGAAACATGCTTATAATTTATAATTATGGTTTAAGTCGTGTATTCGCCACATTCGATGAAATCGGGTCTCCCTCGTCACCGAAAGGTGTTGTTTCGGATATTTCTTTTATTCATGTTGTTGATGATGTATTATATTTATGGATTGCTTTCCATGATTTATGGGCGGTATATTATGCCTCATCCTTGTTTGGATGTTTCAATTATTGGAGTTGTATTCGTGTTGGTATTATTTGGAAATTTAATATTTATTCACATCTTGAGTGAGTTTTGGAATTGAGTCCTTTGTTGAGAAATGATTTTCATTGGTGCTTTCGTCTCGGAGTTTATGTGCGTTTGGAAAATGGGTTGTTGGTATATTTAATACAAATCTCTGTTTGGAAATCATGATTTAAGTTGCATCCTTTTTGTCTAACAAGTTATTTAATCATGATGTAAACTCTTGAACTCACTAGGCGTTAGACTAACCTTTTTATTTGTCGGCATGTGCAACAGGTTCCGGTTGTGGTATAGTTCTATTGACCTATAAGAGTAGAGTGCTAGATGTGTGTTCGAGAAGTAAGTGGCTTGATGAAGTCTTCTGCGGTTTTGGGAATAGCAACTTTGTTTTGGGTTGAGTAACACCCAACCTTTGTGGTCCTGTGTATGGCTTAGATTATGGATAATGTTGGAGTTGCAACGTTTTAAATTTTGAGGTGAATTCAAGGATGATTCGTAGTAAGAATTTTATCTTCATTTGTCTATTTAATCGAAGTTTTTATTTAGTTGCTCTTCCAATTTTGAAGGTGTTACATCTACCATCTTCCCACTATTGTTGTCGTTGTTTTAAGGGTTTCTTCAAACCCATTTGTAAGTTCATCCTAGCATTTCTAAACCTTTATTCGTGTCAAAACTATAACAACTCAAAACATTAATACACAAGACATAGATAAATTTCCCAAAACCGGGTCCCAATTACATAAGATAAGTTGTTACTAACTGAATAAACGAAGTATGATCTAATCAAAATATGACAGCGGAAGACATTCTATCCACAGCCGAGACATTCTATCTATGCTATGCATCAAAACTATCGGGCTTCGTGCTAAGGCTTCTGACTCCTAGCTCAAGTCGCCTCCTTACCCTCGCTTGAAGCACCACTAGCGCGCTTCCCTAAAAATGGTTTAGTTTTTGGAAAGCAAGGGTTAGACCAAACGGTCTAGTGAATTCCCTCTAAAAACAACTTTACTTCTGAAGTATAAAACATTTCATTTATAATTCATACATGTCATCATATAACATCACACACAGGGGTACTTGCACGGTGTTCAAGGATCATACCCATCAAAACCACGATTGGGGCCCAAGCAGACTCCCCTCTCGCCTCATATCGGGGCCCAAGCAGACTCCCCATGTAACACCCCAAAATAGGGGTTAACAAAAACTTCCATAAAACGGAAGAGTGGTACACATTACTAAAGTAAAAGTATACTTAAACATCATTACAAAAGCTTTTAATACAAATACTTAGTTAATGTTTCACTACAAAAAGGCTACTAGCTTGTTTGCCCAATACTATAGCAATCCAAGACCAAAAGGATGTCGGGAATTTCTAATATCAATCTTCCAACTCTTTAACCTTCCAACATCAATCCCGAGCTCACACCCCGTACTAAACCTTCTTGTGTCCGGAACCACTAACATCTGTAACACATAAAACACATAGCAAGTGTTAGGCTTTTAAAGCCTAAGTGAGGTTTACACATAGCATAATAAGCATAGTCATAGCATGTAGGAATAACAATTCGATACATTCACAAATTGGATTCCATGGAGAAGGTCCATATCGCTACCCAGTTACATCATAATCGAAGATATACCTTGATCGATACCCCACGGTATTGTCACAAGGCACTACACAACGGAAAACCCCACGGTATCTGAAGGTATGAACGAGATACGTTTACCCCACGGTATGTATGAATATATCCTCCGATGCATACTAGGTGCTCCTCCAATTAAGTGAATACCAAATATGTTAATCCAAATAAGATTCAAAGCATATTAAGCACTTTAACTATGGTCTAACCATTTATCATAATCAATACTACACCCATGTAGTTCACATACATCCACATGTGTTAATTCCAATTCCATTTAGATTCAATAATAAACCACCATGTTTACAAATCAAGAATAAATCCATTTTGACCATTAAGCCACCAGTTCATCATTAAGACGCTTATTAAGCCATCATGTCAATTTCACATATTGATGATATATACACTCAAACCAAACTCTTACATCAACATTCATCATGTCATACTAAGTAGTAAACACCATTAAACCATATTAACTCATTTAAAACCCATCTTGTTTCCACCTTAACCATTAAGAACATACAACTCAATATTTTACCTTAATAACACAACCTCAAGAATAGAATTGGTAAATAAGTATAATAAGAACATTTAATTACAGATTACTCACCTTAAGATCTTCAATTTGTATAACCTTACTTGAAGACTTGAGCCCTAATTCTCCAAATCAAGATACTATGAAGATTCCAAGCCCTAATTGATGTTTAATGGAGTAAGATTCATCTATTTGTTACATGAATTGAATTAGAACTAGGAGATGAAATTACCTTAGGTTAGATAAAGGAAATTCGTCTGGAGCAGAGGGAGTTCGTTTATCTTTTGAGTTCTAGTAAGAAATGAGGTAAGTAGTGACTAAGGGGTGAGTTTAACCTTCAAATTGGCACGTCAGGTATTCGGCGCCGATCATCCGCGCCGATGCATCGGCGCCACCCCATCGGCGCCAGCCTCTGTTTGCCAAAACTCCCAACTTCCACTAATTTAGCCGTAACTTCTTCGTTAAAACCCCGATTTTACCCCGGAAAGTACCGTTGGCCTCGTATCCAAATTACCCATCCAACTAATCCATAAAATCTAATATTCTACTTTATTTTCTATTTTTCATTAATTTTCTTAAAAATTAAACTTACTAATTTCTATCGAGAATTATCAAATAGCAAGTCAAAGTCACGAAAATTACTTAAGATATCAATCATAATCTAAAAAGTCGAAATATCATGAAATATTAAACTTACTAGTATTTACGAGGATTTTCCGGGTGTTACAATTCTCCCCCACTTGAAATAGATTTCGTCCTCGAAATCTTAGACTAGGAAAACAAATGTGGGTATCGCCGCTTCATAATTTCTTCCGTCTCCCATGTGATATTAGCTCCACGGTGATGTTTCCATTGAACCTTAACCATATTGATCTCTTTTCGTCGAGTTCTCTTAGTCAAACGCTCCAAAATAGCTTCAGGTTCTTCTATACAATGTTTGTTCTCCACTCTTACTTCCGACAATGGTATCACATTTTCTTCATTACCAAAACACTTACGCAGATAACAAACATGAAAAGTCGGGTGAATTCCGTTCATCTCGGGAGGTAAATCTAACTTGTAAGCTTGCAAACCTACACGTTCCAAAATAGTAAATGGACCAAGGAAACGAGGACTCAACTTTCCCCTTTTTCCAAAACGGATCAGCCCTTTCCACGGAGATACTTTTAACATTACCCGCTCCCCCACTTGGAATTCAATTGGTTTCCTCTTCTTGTTTGCATAACTCACTTGCCGATCTTGGGCCGCTTTCAATCGTTCTCTAATAATCTTGACTTTGTCTGCCGTTTCTTGAACAATTTCTGGTCCAGCAAACTGTTTCTCTCCCGCTTCCAACCAACAAGCCAGAGTTCTACACTTTCTCCCATAGAGTGCTTCAAATGGTGCTGCCTTCAAACTAGAATGGTAACTATTGTTGTAAGCGAACTCTATTAACGGTAAATGTGCGTCCCAATTTCCACCAAATTCGATTACACAAGCCCTCAACATATCTTCTAGAGTCTGAATGGTCCTTTCGCTTTGACCATCAGTCTGCGGGTGATAAGCCGTGCTCAGATTCAGTCTAGTACCAAGTTCTTCTTGCAATGCTTGCCAAAATCGTGACGTGAACCGACTGTCCCTATCAGAAACTATCGACACAGGCACACCATGACGGGAAACCACTTCATCAATGTAAAGTTTTGCTAACGAGTCCATTGATGAGGTTTCCCGCATTGCCAAGAAATGCGCACTTTTCGTCAATCGATCTACGATTACCCAAATCATATTATTACCTTTCAAAGTTCTAGGTAACTTCGTCACGAAATCCATTGTGATCTTTTCCCATTTCCACTCGGGTATTTCTAATGGTTGCAGTTTACCATAAGGTAATTGATGTTGAGCTTTTACTTGTGAACAAGTTGTGCATTCTCTCACATAATGCGCCACGTCCAACTTCATAACCGGCCACCAATATTGCAACTTTAGATCTCTGTACATTTTGGTGCTTCCGGGATGAATAGAGTACTTAGATTTATGAGCTTCATCCAAAAGTAGCTTTCTATTCTCACCAATCTTTGGTACCCATACTCGTCCATTGAACAATTTAACCCCACGGCTATCTTCGGTTAACAATTGTTTCTGTTTCACCATTACTTCATCCTTTAGATTTTCTTCTTTCAACGCTTCTACCTGCGCGAGTCTTATTCGCTCAATCAAACTTGATACGATATCATTTTTTGCAAAATCCGCTCGTAGACCCTTACCACGTTCTTTCCGGCTTAAAGCATCAGCAACGACATTTGCTTTACCGGGATGATAAAGCAGTTCACAGTCGTAATCCTTGAGTAGCTCCAACCACCTTCGTTGCCTCATGTTCAACTCTTTTTGGTCAAAAATGTACTTCAAACTTTTATGATCAGTATATAAAGTACATTTGGTACCATAAAGATAGTGCCGCCACAGCTTTAAGGCAAAAACTACTGCAGCCAATTCTAAGTCATGAGTGGGGTAATTCTTTTCATGCACCTTGAGTTGTCTTGAAGCATAGGCTATTACTTTTCCTCTTTGCATTAAGACACAACCCAAACCCAATTTAGATGCATCACTGTACACCACAAAATCTTCCGATCCTTCAGGCAAAGATAAAACAGGTGCTTCACACAGTTTCTTTTGAAGGACTCGGAAAGCCTCTTCTTGAGCTTCAGACCAAATAAAGTTCACATTCTTTCGAGTCAAAGCTGTCAAAGGAGATGCGATCTTCGAGAAATCTTGGATAAACCTTCTGTAATATCCTGCCAATCCTAAGAAGCTTCGTATTTCACTCGGACTTTTGGGCGGTTCCCATTTCATAACTGCCTCAACCTTCGAAGAATCTACCTTTACTCCATCTTGAGTAACCACATGACCCAAAAACTGAATCTCTTTCAACCAGAAATCACACTTAGAAAATTTTGCGTAAAGCTTCTCTTTTCTTAATGTCTCCAACACTTCACGGAGATGAAATTCGTGATCCGATTCATTCTTAGAATACACCAAAATATCATCGATAAAAACTATCACCGATTTGTCAAGATAAGGTCGGCACACCCGATTCATCATATCCATGAATACCGCCGGTGCATTTGTCAAACCGAATGGCATTACTAGGAATCCGTAATGACCATAACGAGTTCGAAACGCCGTTTTCGGAATATCGCCTTCTTGCACCATTACTTGGGGATAACCCGAACGTAAGTCGATCTTCTAAAAGCAAGTCGCTCCTTGCAACTGATCAAATAAGTCATCGATTCGGGGAAGTGGATATTTATTCTTCACAGTCACCTTGTTCAGCTCTCTATAGTCTATACACATACGCATCGAGCCATCTTTCTTCTTAACGAACAAGACTGGTGCTCCCCACGGTGACGAACTTGGTCGCACAAATCCCTTATCCAAAAGTTCTTGCAACTGAGCCATCATCTCTTTTACTTCCAACGGAGCTAAGCGATAAGGTGTTTTAGCAATCGGAGACGCCCCCGGCATTAAGTCTATCCTGAACTCTACTTGACGATCTGGCGGTAAGCCTGGCAATTCCTCAGGAAATACATCAGGAAACTCGCACACTACCTTCACATCCTCCACTTTCTTCTTTTCCATCCTAGCATCAATCACATATGCCAAGAATGCTTTACAACCTTTTTGTACACATTTGCGCGCCTTCAACATAGTCATGAACGCCATTTCTCCCTTCCTCCGATCCCCATATATAACAATAGGGTTTCCGTCAGAAGATGGTATACGAATTAGTTTCTTAGCGCACACAATTTCAGCTTGAAATTATGCTAACCAATCCATCCCAACTACTATATCAAAATCCCCAATCAGAATTGGCATTAGATTTATCGGAAAGTTTTTCCCTTCTATTTCTAACGGACATCTCCGCAAAACATCCCTTACCACCACACTTTCTCCATTCGCTATTTCTACTAATAAGGCTTCTTCTAACTGACTAATAGGCATATTCAACTTTTGAACAAATGATACTGACACAAATGAATAACTTGCACCAGAATCAAATAAAACACGTGCAGGTACGGAGTTTAGAAGAAACGTACCCGACACCACATCCTTTGAACTTCTAGCCTCATCAGTCGACATCTGAAATGCCCTTCCTGTTGCCTTTGGTGGTTCTGACTTGGGCTTTCCCGATCCGCCCGTCTTCAACCTTGGGCAATCCCTCTTCATGTGACCCGGCTCGCGGCATTCAAAACAAATTACTCCTTTTATGGGGCAATCTCGCATTAAGTGCCCAACCTTTCCACATTTGCTACAAGTTAAGGGACCCTGAAATTGACGAGTATTACACGGACCCGAATGAGATTTCCTGCACCGATTACACCATTTTGCTTCATTACGACTCCATCCACCTTTATTTCCCATGAACGGTCTTTGTTGGCGAACATTTCCTGTTGGCCCTTCCCATTTCCTTTTCTCACCCACCAAACCACTTTCTAACTTTCCTTGAACCATATCGTCTTCTATACGTAAGGATTCTTCAATTGCTTCTTGAATGGTTGAAACCTTGGCATTCCTCAAAGCCGTCTTCATAGAAGCCGGTAATCCCCTTTGATAAGTCTTTATCTTTGTTTTCTCATCCGGAGCTAAGTGTTCTACCAAGTTTAATTTCTCTAAAAACAATCTAGAGTATTCCATAATCGACATGTCTCCTTTCTTCAACCCACGGAATTCGTCTTCAATCTTATCTAGTGCCCGCTCACTACAATATTTTTCAAGGATTTTCTTTTTGAAAGCTGCCCATGTGAACTTGGCCAATAATGCCGGTGCGATTGATGACCGCGTAAGATTCCACCATGTTAGAGCTTCACCCTTAAGAAGATGAGATGCAAATTTAACTTTCTGAGAATCATCACATTCACTAGCCTCAAAAGACATTTCCACCTCACGAATCCAGTTCATACACTTAGTAGGATCCGTAGTTCCTGCAAACTCTGGAGGTCTACATCCAAAAAACGTCTTGTATGTGCATCTCCGTTCCTTTCTTCCTTCCCGAATAGTCGTTTCCGTTTCCGTATTCAAAGTATTTTCCAAATTACCTTGCCCATTCAAAGCATTTTCTGCTATCGTCTCGCGTTGCCGAATGCTGTTATCTCTATCATCCAACATCTTCATAATTCGTTCCTGTTGTTGAGTCATAGCAGATTCCATAGCTCGGAGCATACTATTCCTCAACCGAGTTTCAAGCGCGTCTTCTTCCACTACTGGGTTCGATGGACCAATGTTAAGTCTTGATACATTTTCTGCTCCTCCGCCTAAATTACGTGGTCTCGGAGAATGCCTAACTGTTGCTTGAATCCCAGGTTGGTCAGCAGTAGATTCAGATGCTGACTGACCATCACGCGGTTGCTGTACTTGACTTCGAGTATTTACCATTTCAGTCTGCCAAGCACACGAGAATGAGGTAAGAATCAGACTAATTTTGAGTACTTATACGCTTGTCAATTACCATAATAATAGAGATCAAGTACACTTACATAACAACACATTCATAATAACATTAGCTAGATGAAATTATGAACATGTAATATACAAGTATTCTTATTACCATCATTATAATTTTCGACAATTGAATTTCCACAATTCCTATCACTCTCCCATCCTATGTTGTCTACCCATTCGACAATATTTCATTCTTATTGTTCTCAGCTTAAGTCTAGGCATACTATAGTCATACCTAGTTCACTTAAACTAGAGCTCTGATACCAACTTGTAACACCCCAAAATAGGGGTTAACAAAAACTTCCATAAAACGGAAGAGTGGTACACATTACTAAAGTAAAAGTATACTTAAACATCATTACAAAAGCTTTTAATACAAATACTTAGTTAATGTTTCACTACAAAAAGGCTACTAGCTTGTTTGCCCAATACTATAGCAATCCAAGACCAAAAGGATGTCGGGAATTTCTAATATCAATCTTCCAACTCTTTAACCTTCCAACATCAATCCCGAGCTCACACCCCGTACTAAACCTTCTTGTGTCCGGAACCACTAACATCTGTAACACATAAAACACATAGCAAGTGTTAGGCTTTTAAAGCCTAAGTGAGGTTTACACATAGCATAATAAGCATAGTCATAGCATGTAGGAATAACAATTCGATACATTCACAAATTGGATTCCATGGAGAAGGTCCATATCGCTACCCAGTTACATCATAATCGAAGATATACCTTGATCGATACCCCACGGTATTGTCACAAGGCACTACACAACGGAAAACCCCACGGTATCCGAAGGTATGAACGAGATACGTTTACCCCACGGTATGTATGAATATATCCTCCGATGCATACTAGGTGCTCCTCCAATTAAGTGAATACCAAATATGTTAATCCAAATAAGATTCAAAGCATATTAAGCACTTTAACTATGGTCTAACCATTTATCATAATCAATACTACACCCATGTAGTTCACATACATCCACATGTGTTAATTCCAATTCCATTTAGATTCAATAATAAACCACCATGTTTACAAATCAAGAATAAATCCATTTTGACCATTAAGCCACCAGTTCATCATTAAGACGCTTATTAAGCCATCATGTCAATTTCACATATTGATGATATATACACTCAAACCAAACTCTTACATCAACATTCATCATGTCATACTAAGTAGTAAACACCATTAAACCATATTAACTCATTTAAAACCCATCTTGTTTCCACCTTAACCATTAAGAACATACAACTCAATATTTTACCTTAATAACACAACCTCAAGAATAGAATTGGTAAATAAGTATAATAAGAACATTTAATTACAGATTACTCACCTTAAGATCTTCAATTTGTATAACCTTACTTGAAGACTTGAGCCCTAATTCTCCAAATCAAGATACTATGAAGATTCCAAGCCCTAATTGATGTTTAATGGAGTAAGATTCATCTATTTGTTACATGAATTGAATTAGAACTAGGAGATGAAATTACCTTAGGTTAGATAAAGGAAATTCGTCTGGAGCAGAGGGAGTTCGTTTATCTTTTGAGTTCTAGTAAGAAATGAGGTAAGTAGTGACTAAGGGGTGAGTTTAACCTTCAAATTGGCACGTCAGGTATTCGGCGCCGATCATCCGCGCCGATGCATCGGCGCCACCCCATCGGCGCCAGCCTCTGTTTGCCAAAACTCCCAACTTCCACTAATTTAGCCGTAACTTCTTCGTTAAAACCCCGATTTTACCCCGGAAAGTACCGTTGGCCTCGTATCCAAATTACCCATCCAACTAATCCATAAAATATAATATTCTACTTTATTTTCTATTTTTCATTAATTTTCTTAAAAATTAAACTTACTAATTTCTATCGAGAATTATCAAATAGCAAGTCAAAGTCACGAAAATTACTTAAGATATCAATCATAATCTAAAAAGTCGAAATATCATGAAATATTAAACTTACTAGTACTTACGAGGATTTTCCGGGTGTTACACCCCATTATCCACGTAAGAGGGAAACGAATTCCACCCTACCGGTTTCAAATAAACTCCCAAGGGATCATCGGATCTCGAGGTACACCGATCCCACCGTGCAACCCGAATCCACATACTAAAAGTCATTTTTATACAGGTGCTTTTGTGGTTCTTCACTCCAGCCCTTAAGTATTCTGTTCAAAAACCTCATCCTCATTAAAAAAACAAATAAAATCAGACTTGGAACCGACGGAATAGTAGGTATAAAGTAAATTGCCCAATGTTTCCAAATTAGTATGTTTACCTTTACTATTTTGGTATTTCATCGATTATCAAAAGCCAAATCGGGGGAACCCACAAGCAGAACATGGAATCTCGTATCTGGTACTCCTATGCTCCATTTATTTCATGGCGGGGAAGGCCACCATCGCATTCAGCAATCTTTGTTTGTACCCCATAGCCGGACAACTCACTTGTATCTCCTCTTCAGCCAGTTATTGATGGCTTGGTAGGAATGGAAGGGTAGAAGACCTTATTCGAACGGACATACATAATTTGCTACCTTTTCATCTGTTTGCCTTTTGCGAATCAAACTATCTCGATCTGGAGGGAAAAAGTCTTCCTGACACTGTATCTTGCCTATCGTTCGCTATTCACCGACTGGCCCCACCGATGATGCGTCATTTACGATGCGTTCTCGAGTTTTAGAAGGAAAGAGAAGAAGAGAAAGAAAAGAAAGGAAATGAAAGGAAAGGGAAGGAAATAAATATTTGTATTTGTGTTCTTGAGATTGAAGGAAAAGACAGGTAGGAGAGGGAAAGAAAATAAATTTTGAAGTTCTTGAGTAGGAGAGAAAGGAAAGGAAAGATGTTACTTTTACCAATATACCCTCATTTATTTCATAATGAAATGTAATTAATGGGTATATGTGTAATTTTATAAATATTTTTATTCTTTTTATTTCATTTATTTCCTTTCCTTCCGCTTCCTCCCACATTTGGGCGGAAAGTTTTGGGAGGAAAATCAACAATATTTTCCTTCCCTTTCCTTTCTTTTCCCTCTTTAAAAAAACTCGAGAACACAACATTTTTTATTTTCCTCCTACTTTCATCCCCTTTCCCTTCCTTCGTAAAAGAAACTCGAGAACACAGGGTTAATGAAAAAGAGATGATCAGTAATATTCGAAAGCAAGAATCTCAATAAAGGTTCACACTTTAACTTCAAAACGTCATATAAATCAATTCCGTCAATTCCTGTTCAGGTGTTCGTGGGGTGGCCAACCCACACGAACTATCGGGCCGGCGTGCGGGCACACACACACAAGTCCCCCGTGAATTTAACCACGGTCACATGTTCTGTGGGTAAATATTCTTTCTAGGATCGATCCATCCGCCCTGGAGCCAACAAAGTCGGCCTAGTCCACAGAGTCGGATTCACGGAAGCCACTATCGAGCTTGACTCTAGTGGACCGAGTTCACCTGCAGGACGCCATGACTACAAAGCCGCCATAGAAGGCATCCCAAATAATGTGCCCATTAATTGGGTTGTTCTAAAATCATCGAAAATCACAAATGCCACTTACCCGAATGGCGTTCATAAATCAAGTTCAATATAGTTCACAAGTTCATAATCACTTTCAAATAAGACACGTTTTAATGAAACATCAAAAGATTCAAACAAAAGATTCAATAAATCAACATCAATGTTTTACGATAAAACTTTCATAATTCATATATATATATATTCATCTTATTGACCACGTTCACGTGATCAATTGTAAGGCGGTGAACCACCTTTAGGAAGGGTCAACTACATCAAATAGTTGCCCACGAATTAAAGGAAGTGAAATCCATACCTTAATCGAATTGATATGTAACACGCGATCAAACGAAGTTCACGGCGGAGATTTAACTTGATTTCGCGCCTAAATAAAATATAAGCTGTTATTACTTTTCCAACATAAAACTCACACTATAATTATTCTAATACTGAATTTTGGTTCTAATGGTATCTAAGCAACTTAAATTTCAAAACGAACAGCCCGATACACATTTCGAACTAAACTCGACACATATTGCGGAATTGCATTTTGACAGCTCCTAAACCCCTTCTTTTCGAGCCTTTTTCTCATACTTAGAGACCAAAACAGATTATAAGATCTTAATGAAAGCTGTTCTATGACCTCTTACGGTTCTACCGGAATTGGAATCACTTCATTTGGATCATCCATTGATTTTATATGATTTTTATAAAACCACAGGACTGATCCCGAGTACACACTGATCAGTCCCAAAAACCTGCTGTTTTGAGCCACTTAAAGTCAAATTTGGGCTACAAGCACTCCCCCATATACTAATTGTTGAACGGATTAGTATTTTTATTGGATTTACATTTTTAAGGGTAAATACGGTCGTTTCTTACTTCTGGTCGGCTTGGGGGTTAGTTGTACTGTCTGGTACGTGTTAGTGCCTGGCATGCATGATATAGCCCCACCAAGCGAAGTCTTTCCTATAGCCTTATCATATAATCAGTTCTTTCAGGTTGACAATCATTATGATCAATTTCAAAAGGTTTGTTTTATTGAAAATAAATACCTTACAGGAGATGTATTATTAGTCTTAGAGAATGAGTTTCCTTTCTCGGATATGAATATTCCTGCTAACAATAATGTTAGGGTGGCTGTAGGTTTAGGAGTGATGGTAGCTGTCTTTCTAGCAATGGGTATATTACCAAATGTGTCTTCAATTAATAATATAGGAGAATGACTATGATGATGAAAATAATAACAACACCACCTAAAGTAGTAGAAAGTTTATTTAATCAGATTGTATTTGTAAGATTCTATAGCTCATCTATTGAAAGCTCGCTAGTGCAGCTATCAGAGGATATTGAGTTTGTCTATAACGATCTAACATAAAATTCCTTTTCTCGTCTGTCTCGAAATGAGTTAGCCGATATTCAACAAAAGATACTTTGCGGTTTATACGTTCTATCACCGCTAGAAGTTCATTTCGTAAGTAAGGATTATATAAAACTGTATTTAAGTCTTATGAGAACACAAATTCCTGATTTCATGGTTTTACCTAGCAAAGATCCTGAATTGTTTACAGTGGTTCTACCTGATGAAAAGGATGTATTGGTGTTTATGGGATTAAGCATAATGTTATATCGTCTTTCTCATGGTAGCTTGCCAAAAGATGGTTACCGAATGAGAAATCTAGTTGATCCATTTTATGATAGTATTCGAGAAATGGGAAAGGTGGATAGACTGTACAGTCTTTGCTTAGACAAGTCATTATTTATTATTACAAAAAGTTTGATTTTAGAGAAGGTTAAGCCTTTTGTTGGTGAAGGTTCTGTTTGTTATAATCTCATATAATTTTTTCTTAATCTCCCAGCCATTGATATGGATGGAAATACAGTAAGCATTGCTGGTTGTATGCAAATTGTGGGTGACATCAGCAAGGTATTATTCGATATAGTCTTAATGGACTTCGACTGTGAGTTTGCTAAAAGGTTTCCTGGGATAGCATTTACTAGATACATTAGTCTGGTTTATATTTCGAGTAAAGGAGATTCAGAAGTTATCTTCGATGAGAAAGCATTATATGCGCTATTGGAAGAACTCGGTCTGGCAGGACAGCTCACGTCTATTGGACCAGGTGATGATCCCATTCCGTGTAATGCTAAGAAAATTTATTTGGACAATGATAGTAAGGTAGTTGTGTGCAATCATGATGATATTCAGTTGGATTTTGACAATATGAGATGATAAAAAGGTAGATGCAGCAGTTCAGCATACACAAGAGTAGATGATAGGTGATAAGATGAAGCATACTAAAGTGTGAAAACATGAGGCCTGGAAGAGTTGTCCTTTCATTGGCGGTTCATTGATGACTACCATAAAGATCAAGCATTGGGACAGATATAGGTGGGCGACTCACGTACTATGTTGAATTTGACTGAAGCAGGAATACTTCCTTTAGGTGTTCTCCTATATAGTGAGTCTTGTGCTAGGGGAACATCTTCTTAGTCTCACTCCCCATCACCTCTATTTATTTACCGAAAGAAGGCAATTGCCCATACCCTTACGATAGGCGAATGGTTCAACAACTGCAAGCACATGAACTCCCTCTCATAGACAGACTACCGGCTAGAGGAACGAAGCCCCCAAAGCATAGACCAAAGCAGACGTAAGATAAAAAGAAGTACTTGATGCGGGAGAGAAGGTAGAAAGATAAGAGGAAGGGGCACTACCTCACATCCGTGCACTCTGCTGAGACAAAAACCAAGACCGACAAGGTGCTAGCTGCTTAGCCTATTGAATGGGGTGATGCAGGCAAGTCCTAACTAACTTATTAAAAAAGGGCATTGTGAGCCTTTGAAGCCCCTCGCTGGTGAGGGGTAGGTACTATGGCATATAAGAAAGATCGAAACAAGGGCTTTTCTTGCTGCTAGAGGTGTAAGATCACGCTGAACATCAAAGGAATCACAGCAATCATGCCTGCTTCTTTTTGAGTTATCCAATTAATTGAACCAAGTGGGACAAAAGCAAAGAGCTAGTATGAGTCTCATGCTCTTAAACAACAGCTTATTTGAATACATTGGTGTAAATGCTGCTCCCAAAATAGGATTAGATCAATGTTCTGGTTATGAGCAAGCTATACTTTACCTTATAAGGCCATAAAAGGAGTCAAAACTCAAACTATTGGCACTAAAATGGGGAACTACTCACTGAGACTTTCATACGAGCCCAGGAAAAGACTCATTATTAATAAACAACAGTCTCACGTAGAAATGGTTAACCACTAGTTCCAAGAGCCTTCTACGAGCATGATAAGGCAAAAGAACTACAGACTAAGGACCAGTCTAGGTCAGACTTTTGTCATTTTGAGAATGAGCCTACTTGAAGAGGCAAAGGTGGACAAAGCAAATGAGAATTGAAATGATGTCCAAGGGAGGATACTAGCTTTTCTTGAGAAAAAGGAAGATGGTTGAAAGAGTGAGGTATTAGAAGTAGTAGCTCTCTCTCTTACTTCTGAGTAGGTAAACCTGAGTTCACTCATACCCTTAATGGCAGACACTGAATCGGTTATTTATCTGTGCTTCGCAAAAGCTAGAATGCAAGTCTGGATAGTGAAAGCACACCTTATGCTAGATAGTCACACAGGGTAGTATGTCTCTTGCTATTGAACATTAAGCAACAATAACATCTATCTCAGCTCTTGTTTCATCTCAGGTCAATCGGTGATAGGTAGTCTGAAAAAAAGGCATATCCCAAGCTCAGTTTGAGTGACTCCAGGAAAGGTAACACAATAGGGATTCTCTCTCTATCGCCTTGGTCTGTCTTGACTTTGACTCTTTTCCCAGTGTATGATAGTTTGACGTTCTTCTCTCTAGCTAGTCCCATTCCTTTTTCTCTTTCACCTAGCTCGGTATGACTTGCTCGATACCAGGTAATAGCATCATCATGGCTTAATAGTGGTATAAGGATTCCCCTGTTGGTAGTACGATTACCAGACTACTATAGTTTAGTAAGTCAAATGCTACTTTACCTTCAGCCTGAAACTTATTACCAACGAGGATTAGCTCTTAAGACAGCTCAGTTTACTAGGATACCATGCTGTACCCAATCTGAGACAGAACAAAGGACTCTATTTTCAACCCATTACAAGCAGCTTGATGGACAAACTCACTATTCGCTTGCCTGGCACAACAAAGAACAACAGCTACGAAGGCTGCTACAAGGGAGAACTAGATGCGCTTGACCTAGCTCTTGCTTGATTGCATAAGATGAGATGTCTTGATTGAGACAGGATCGCTCACAGGCTAGCTTTCATGAGTGGGAAATCAAACTCTTTGTTGTACAGCCTTTTTCCTTCACTAATGGATGTTCATCTTACCCGACCAAGTTTACTATACCCGACCAAGTTTACTATACGCAACTGGCTTTGTCGCAGCTATTGATTTCATCTCATGGATGCTGGAAAGAATTGCATTTAAAGGAAAGTTCCCCTCTTCTTATGCTGTTAGCTAGACTTATCATCCGAGAAGAGTGAAGAGAGGAACCTTCGGAGCTCCTCTTCTATCGTATCGATTGAGCGGTTCATATCTTCTATCATCTCTGTAGAGGGTTTCAGTCTCCACTATTTTAAGTCCGTATTTCTTTCTACCCCTGAGCTCAAAAACCTGGTGGAGGACTCATATAAACCTATTCGTGGAGGTCTCCATGAAGAAAGGCCTTTTGACATCGAGCAGATGCTGTAACCAAGATCTGTTAGCAGCAACTGACAGACTGACTCGTATGGAATCAGTTTCATTTGGCTCTAGACTATGATTCGATAGAGAACGATTTGGCACATCTTCGATTTCCTGGTATGAAAGTAAAGTCGTTAGGTTTGGTTTTCTTTTGCTCTTAAAAGGTGTGGATTTTGTTGCTCGTTGAGGTGACAGATAAGCCTACAAGGGTCGATAAAAGCCTACTTTAGATGGATTGGATGGTAGCTATGCAACAAGACTCATGGGGGATACGATGCTGCAAAGGCCCTTGTAAGATAATAATCTTTGATATCACAGACTAGCAAGCAGTCTCTATCGGCAGTGGTTGAACAACTATCGAATGTAGTTGATAAGGTCGGTAAGGAGGGCTAGTGAACTCCCACAAAATCTCTAGATTAAGGCAGCTAATGAGCACTTATTTGTACCCTACTCATAGTAGACAACTAGGGTCGATAAGCCAACTGGATGGTTGCTGCTGATAGCTATGGTGAGCACACGAATAGAGGATGGGGGATACGATGCAGAGTAAGATTCAAAGATGAGGACGCACATAACCTTTCATTTGTAAGATCAATGATGATGCATAAAACCCAATCTTCGATAGCCTTATGTGTTATGCATTTAGTTTTCACGGGGTTAAAAGAACCTCTTTGGATGGGTAAGCCTTTTCATCCTCCGTCGTATTTCTCTTTTGATGCAAATGAGCTATCAAACTGGTTATAGAGTGAGCTTTAAAGTAAGCCTTTGGTGTGAGAGGCACCAATCCTATGTGAGCTGGCAGGAAGCCTTGATGTGGCCCTAAAGAAAGACCAAGTCGAAAGCCCGGAAGTGCAGTTCCGCAGTGAAGTTGATTTGGATTGAGCGCACGGTCTGAAGTTAGTGAGAGCACATAAGTACCGCAGAAGGCAGCCTAAGGTAGAAGAGACAAAGTCATCCGAAAGCAGTGTTCCTCGACCAGGAGTTGAGAGAACAGCTAAGGTTGTTGGTCCATTGGCGAGGACAAACCGATATTCAGCAGATGTATTAGCCGAAGCATTTGGTTTGGCAAAGAGAGCAATTTTTGCTGTTAGTGCAGTGGAGGGGAAAGAGCCGATAAGGCCATAAAGACTAGTCCTACTTGCACTATTGATTTAGGAGTTGTTGTTCCACCGGTCGATGAGCGGTTCGTCAGCAGAAGCATGAGCTGTAGTAACATTTTGACCAGATCAGAAAGATAGGGGAAGTACTGCTCCGTTGGCCGATAGCTAGCTACTTCTCTAAGACCTGAGTCTATTCCTTCAACAGCAAATAACTATCGTACTCTCAGTACTTACTATTTGAGTATTGGTATAGGAATCTCCTTCTGCAGAAAGATGGAATTGACCTTCCACACAGACACCTATTCAAGATATGGATACTAGACTGTATCGCATATGAGACAGATTGTTCTTCTAGCCTAACTCATGTCATGATCAGTTTTGTTCCTTCATCTTTCTATTTTTTTCATGGAGGTTTCTTCTCGTCAGTCTTTGTTTTCTTCTCTGTCTTTGTTTTCTTGTCTGTATTTGCTTTCTCCTCATCTGTATTTGTTTTCATGTCAGTATTACCTTTCTCGACTAATGTTTGGTTAGTGACCCCTGTTTGTACTTCTATCTGTGATTTCAACTTGGCAATCTCTCTATCCCTCTCTTCTAATTTCTCATTGAGTCTCTCATTCTCAAGATGGTGTACTCTATCACTTAGTGATGAAATCACTTTTCTACTAATGTAGTCTAGGTTAGACAAGTCATGTATATCAATAGGCTCACTATCCACCCATTTCTTATTACTGTCATATACTGGTATCCTCTTAGACCCCTCTTTAAGACCTAAACTGTATAAGATTTCTTTTTTTTCGATCTCCAAACTTCCCCAATCAATCCTGAAGTGAGCATCCACCTTGACCAGCTCCCTTCTCGATGGGTCAGCGTACTGTTTCACAAACCATTCGGGAGTGACCTTATTTTTAGCGGGTCCCTTGTACTTTTTGACATTGCTTCCTTCCAAGGTGTAGTAACTATAAGCTTTCGGTGCAAGAAAGAAACCTTCAACGATATGGTCTTCCAGCTTTAACATACCCAAGATTGAAGAAGAAATCAATTCCTCAGGGAGTGGCTGACTTAGCACTACTGAGTCTGTGTCAGTGTAGTAGCAGTCATCCCTTGAGATATAAGGGTACATATAGATCCTTGCTGAGGCAGTGATAGCAGCTGCTAGTTGGACAGCAGAGTTCTTCGGTGGGTTCCATCTATTTTTTCCTGTATTAGTATGGTAGGATACGATGAAGTTGTTCTCGCTAAGCATATCCCCATGTATAAATCCTTCGAATTCGACTACTTCGGTGTATCTCTTGAAATTGCATACCTCGGATATTGTGCTTTTAGGGTTAATACCGAATCTACCGTAGAGTAAATTCATAAGGATCTTGTACACATAGGACAAAGCATCATTTCCTTCTTTCCTTGCTTCTAACCTGCTTGAAAAGAGCGAGCTAACAAAGTCTTTGAATGGACTTTCCTTCCTCTCAAAGAGGTAGCCTGAGATAGGGACCACCTTGTACCCAAGGCCAACTACATACTTCAACTCTTTGCTATAGTAGACTCCTACAAACTCACCCGTTGGAAAGATCAGAGTTCCTTTCTTAGAACGATATGGCAGAAAGGGCTTATTGATTGTCTTCGGACATACCACATATGCCTCAATAAAGCCTAACATGCTATGTATGTCCTTGTCTTCTAGATTTGAATACCATACTGGTTTACCACAAGGCATAGGATATTCTTTCATTACATGAGGATAGAGTGAGTTTACGTCATAGTAGTATAGATTCTCACCATATGGCTTATATGCATCTGTATGACCCCCATAGTAAGCTTTCCTAATAAAGGTGTCTTCGTTTTGGTTAGGAATGTGTATTGGAAATATTATATCGTTGTAGTATCTCAGACGAAAGATGTTAAGAGCAGAGATGAAAGAGTGATTTTGCTTTCAATATCTAGCTGGTACAGATTCCAATAGATGGTCTGTGCTTTTTGCATGACTCCACCTAATAGAAGGATATCCCTCTTCATATACTCTATCAAATCCTCTTTGTTTTTCTCTATATTTGTCTCGTTCACACTCTCGTGGTCAACTGACCCTTTTCTTCCAAGATCTGGGCATAAACTCATTGCTAGGTTATTAAGCGTACCTGGGAGTAGATTCAAGGAATCCCTGAAGCGGAATAACATCACTTTACCAGAATAGACTGATAACTCATAAAGCCTATTGTTCCGCATAAGTGGTTTAAGCCTATATTTAGGGTGATGACTTGAAAGGTGCTTAAGCAAGAAAATTCCATCGAATCTAGAGAAGTTGTGGAAGTAAACTATTTTGGCTTTCTTCTCTTGTTTCACTAGTCTTTCAATCATACTGATCAAGTCACTAAGAACCCTTTTACTTCTTTCTTCAAAGCTATCCAGGATGACTTTATAGTCTTCACTAAAGTAGGTATGAATTATCATATCCTTTTCTATCATTTTTCCAGGATGAACCATCATGAGACCTGCGGCATAAGGCTTATGAATGTTATTTACCTTTATTGTCTCGAGGTCGGATACTATGAATGGTTTCTGTTCCATGCTACCATTTTTGATTGCTGTGATATACTCAGGATACAATTTCTCTTTTTTTTCTACCTGTGCGAGTGATTCTTATTGCTTTTTCTGGCTTGGACTTACTTAATCCTGCTTTCAGGATTTCTGAAAGTGAGCTATATCTTTCCCCTATTGATAGGGCTGGCCTATCCTCCTTCATTTTCTCACTCAGATAGGCTCTGATCATCACTTTGACGATAGATGATCCGTCGTAGATTTCAACATATCCCAATAATAAGTTATATATATATTCAAATAGACCACATTCTTTTTGATGAAATTACCATTCTCAGCCTCCGTCAAGGGAATTGCTGCCCCTAACGTAAATGTAATCATTTCCCCGTAAGATCTCTTCACTGTTAAGGAGATCGTAAATTTACTATACCCTAATATTGATGGGTAAACATACTGGATTAAGAGATCCAAAACAGCAAGACTGAGTAGGCTTGTTTCATTCACTATGGGATAAGATTGACTTAAGTCATGTACTGCTATTATTAACCCTGGATGTGGATCTTGAACCATAGTTCTTTCTATCTTATTAAAGAATGGCCCTAATAACATGTCTGTATTAACTATATCAGTTGATGTAGTGTAAGTAATTATATTTCTAATCCATAATTTGTTATTTTGTAATAGAGTCATTTGTAATTTTTTCATTTCATTTTTTTTATATCTAAAAGTGTAAACTGTAATTGAGAGATATTCTCCAATCTTTCCCTTTTGGTAATACCTTATTCTTGAATTGTGCATACTTTTTAGTATGATCTTCAAAAGATTTTTTATCGCCGCTTTTACCGCATACTAGATTTGTATAATTCTCGTAACAGTTCTGTATTGTATTAACTATCTCATCCCAAACTTTTTTTTTCATTCTTTTTCATACCCTCTGGCATTAGATATTCAAAACAATATTCAAGTATATCCTGAGGGATTAGACCATTTAAGATGTCTTTCTTTAATTCTTCTTTTGTATCTGGTATACATCTACGTTTTTTTATAATATCTAATACATCTGTATGTTCTATAATATTTGAATATATAAACTCGTTGATGATTTTAAGAGGCGGGCCCATCTGTGAAAACACTTTGTTATAAACTCCTGGCAAGTAATTGCTAGCAAACGATGTACTGATAAAGTTGTCGTGTACTGTGTAGATTGGTACTTCAGTGGATAACATAACTTCAACTACTTTCATGGCAAGATAGGCATCCCTCTGATGAATGAAGTTCACGAAGGTTGATGTTACTGTCTTTCTTATGTCTCTATCATTGGTAGAGACTCTCAGAGTCACTTTACGTCTCTTTTTCTTATTATTTTGACAATCGTAAACCCAGATATTTACTGGTTCCATTTTCATATAGTATTGGACTATTTGAAAGTAATCTACTTGATATTTCACTTCACGCTCTGTTTTTGATACAACCCAACCTATATTCTGGATCAAATGGATCAGGCTATCCATATTATGGTATTTTTTTTTCCAGAAACTAAAGCGGCTAGATGCTAATGAATAACTTTCCTTATTTGTTATGAATTGAGAGAGTTGTTCTCGTAAATCACCTGCCGTACTCATCAATGTTTTCCCATAGATCGTTGGCATAAAGATACTCTTCACTATCTTACGATCAAGTTTCTCATCTATTAGATTTGTTAGATTCTTATCTATCTTCTCATCTTTTCTAATGAAATCTTTCAGCTCCTCCAGAAGATATGAATATATATCATTTTTTTTATCATCAGTGGATAATGAAAAGAGATTTGTTCTATATGCCATCGTTTCATCCAATAAAAAGTAACTCATAATCTGATAAGCACTTGCTGATGCATCTTTGGTTATAGGGAGATTACCTAAAAACCATGAATCATAAACTCCATAAAGTAGAGGAAACATAGTACTAATGAACTGAAAGGGGTTTTTTGCTTTCGAACTAAACTTGTAAATATCCTTTCTCATTCCAGGAAGGCCTACTTTTTGCACCCAATCATAAGATTCATCGTATGACTTAAAAGACTTGAAATGGAAGGCTCCTCCATTTGCCACATTCTCACTTTTTACTTCATCAACATTATAATTAGCAAACATAATCAGGATTCTTGCTAGATCACCTTCATGGAAGTGTAACAAACCACATCGGTAGATTCTACCTCTGAAGTCAAGAAAGACTGGCAAATAAAACTTATACCCTGTGTATGCATTTGCCATATTTATTATCAAATTCTCATATCGTGCACGTTGGATATCCTTCTGTAATTGATGTAAAAGATTGTCAAAGCTTTTCAATTTCCTTATTTCTCCATCTTTCATGTAATTCTCCCTAAGTAAGGGAGATGCCTATTTTGTGAAAAACTGGCTGGCTCTGGCTACCTTGCGGAGCAAACAAAAGATCCCCAAATCACACTGCCTGTATGAACAAACAAACTTTGCAGAACCGTTTCACCTAATCGATCGTGGTGAAGTCAGCAATGGATTCGGCGGATCATCCACGTCACGCTAGGATTTTGGAAGGACATTTACGAGAGTAAGGTGAGTACAGTACTATCATTGTTGTGTGAAGAAACTAAAAAACTTGCGAAGCACGCACCTCAATCACCCTGCCTGTGTGAATTGAATGAACTGACAAGTACAACCAGCTTAAGCTGGTTTTCCACCTATTTGTGAGTGTTCGACCATTTGAAGAAAGTCTAAAGGACATATTCGTTGCCGATTTGGGGTTCTGATGGAAGATACTGCTGAGGTTATACACCAAGTACACACGTGATTCTGCTATGGCAGAAGTGCACGCACAATTCAGCTCTGGAAGGACATGAGTGGAGAATTGTCACCGGATTTGATCCAAAAAACACACGGTGGAGTTACCTTATTGGCGAGTCTTGGCCGGGTTAGTGTTTCAGGAAGAAAACATTATTGTACGTTATTTTTTATTTCAATAGTGCCATTTTAAAAATGAAAGGAAAAAGATGCTTGTACGCACATTAGATTTGCTAACTCAATTGATCCTACTGTGTTTAGATCAGGGTTCCCGTTTAAGAAAGCTGTGTTAGCTTTGTATTGGCTCCCATCTTACTTAACGGGGCCCTTAGTTGAATACCGATCCAAATTGTGTGAAAATTTTAAACTTTTCCAATAGAGAATTATTAGTTATGGGTAAATACCCCGAAAAGTCCTCATTTACCCCGGCAGGCAAGCTCCGTAGCGAAAGGAATGAAATCCTCTGGGTCGTGAAAGGTGATCAAATCAGTTTATTTTCTAAGAAGCTATTGGCTATATGCTTAACACATGCAAGAAAAAATAGAATAGATAAACTTTCTTTGTTAGGACGGGAAGCAGTAAGATCAGTAATGGTCCAAAAAGAGGAATAGCGGCCTTATAACTGTTCTTCTCTTTCTTTCTAAAAGGTGATAGATAAAAGGACTACGAGTACTTTACTAAGAAAGCTATCCGTAGATGCCTTATTCAGTCTTAGAGCTAAGAGTTAAGCGCTTAAATCAATTCAAGCCGTTTGGTTGAAAAATGCAAAAGAAATTAAAATTTTCCACTTAACATGAGTTTAATACAGTTAGACCTAAACGACATTCATTAGAACATAAAAAATTTATTTTCTTGTCGTCTGTTTTGCTTCAGTTTTGAAAATAGAAGCTAATCTTTTTTGTTGAATTTCTGCACCAGATCCAAGTTATATAAAGTTTGTGTTCAACGCCAAAAACTTTCCATCGGAGTATTACTATGACTATATAATAGTAGAAGGTGGCACTGCCGGTTGTCCGTTGGCCGCCACCTTGTCACAGTCCTATCGAGTTCTTGTGCTTGAACGAGGTGGCGTTCCCTATGGCAACCCCAATTTGATGACCCAAGAAAGATTCTTGGCCACACTCACTGAGGTTTATACATTTGACTCCCATGCCCAAGCCGAGGATGGGGTCCCTAACGCCAGAGGACACATTCTTGGTGGCAACAGTTCCATAAATGCCGGCTTGGCTTTTACAGCGGAGCAGACCAGCAATTCTATCAGAAATCGGGTGTCAATTGGGACCTGAGAGTTGTGAACGAGCCGTACGAGTGGGTTAAGAAGGCAGTTGTCTTTAGGCTGGAGCTTAGGAACTGGTAATCATTGGTTAGAGCCGATGTTCCTTTCCTTGGCTATCGAGCTCCTTCGGATCCTTTTAGAAGGGCAGAATCGAAGTATAGTGTTGAACAAGTAGGTGTAACTGTTGAGTTCTACGGCGGCGAACTCAATGGAGTGAGTTATAGCGATCCTGCTACTGTGAAAAAAGATGATATACGTGCTCAATTGGGTGACATTTGCGAATTAGATCGTGCTACTTTTCAATCCTATGGTGTTTTTCGTAGCAGTCTGAAGGGTTGGTTTACTTTTGGACATACTTCATTTGCTTTTCTTATTCGGACACATTTGGCATGGTGCTATAATCTTGTTCAGAGATGTTTTTGCTGGTAGTGACCCAGATTTAGATGCTCAAGTAGAATTTAGCATTCCAAAAAAAATATGGATTGAAAGGATTCAAAGAGGCCTGTAGAGAAAAAACATTTTTTTTCAAAAAGATTTATTCATTACTACTACATAAAGCACTACATTACATAAACAACCACATATGCCTTTACTAGAGCTTTAAAAGCATTATGCTAACTACATTAATTATTTAAAAACCATAAGTTTGGTTCTATTTAACCTTTTCTGTTTTTTCCTAGATAATTTGATCTTATTGTATGACAAAACCACGGATTGTGTAATACCCCGAGTAAGTCCGTTAGTTAAAATCCTTTTTCGTTAAGTTTAGTTAACTTTAAAGTTAAATGTTTAGGGTAAGTTCGGGTAAATTATAAGTTAAAGGGTGTTTGGGGCATTAAAGAGAAGTTCAAGGTCCAATTGGTAATTATGGTTTGATATTACCTTTTTGAGCATCAGATATTATCCTAATAACCTAAAATAGAAAGAGTGTGGTGCGGGAGTTCTGGAGGCGAAAAGAAGCAGAAGAAGAAAGTTACGGTAATCGTATCAATCGATTGGGTTAGAAGCAAATTCGAGGTAAGTGTCTTTATATTTTATTCTTGTAATCTTAAGTAGAAGATGTTTACTGGTTTAGAATTCACGATTCCATCGATTGGTATTAGTCTCAATCGAATCTGGGTATTTGGAACCGACTGTGTTCTTGTAAGTCCCGATAGACTCCCGGTCTTTAGGAGTCCCGGTAAAGGAAGTCCCGGTATAGTTAAGTTCCGGTATTATGAAATCCCGGTACTGGAGAGTCCCGGTACTGGAGAGTCCCGGTACTGGAGAGTCCCGGTACTGGAGAGTCCCGGTACTGTGGAGTCCCGGTACAGTGGAGTCCCGGTACAGTGGAGTCCCGTTAATTTTGGTAGTGTCAGGATATAGTTTCTGAATGTATTAATGGATTAAGTTCTCCGAACCCCATCCGTTAACCGGGTAGCGGAACCCCCGTGTTAAGTCGCTGTAGGTGATCATTTGAGGATAAGAGCTTGATAAGTTATTGGGATTCTCAATCTGTTAGAGAGTCTTATGTGTGCTATTTGGTAAAGTGGTATATGTATTTGAATTGTTTCAGATATTAAGAGTTGAAGTAAAAGACTGGATCCATTGGAAAGGCTTGGAAGTATTTTGATAAGCTAAACAAGTGAGTTTTACTTTAAAGTATTTTTACTGGAATACATTATGCGGATAATAAATACTTGATAAATTGTATGAATGTGTCATACGTGGGTGATTATAATATATTGAGATATTATAATTACGTGAGTATTATATGAGAATATAATACGTGGCCGGGCTTTGGACCGGTGTGTTAAATTGGCTCGCAACCAATTAATTTGGCCATTTGTGGAGGAATAAGGTGGAATGGGAAGTACGAGTCTTGAATGGTATGTATATACGTGTAGTACTTGAATGTATATGAAAGGTTTTACATAAATGGTTTTGATACAAAGGTTTACTAAATTGACAGGGATTTCTCACTAGACCATTAGGTCTAACCCTCATTTCTGTTTTAAAAATACGTATTCCAGGTGGCGGATCGAGTAAGAACAAGTGAATTGGACGATCGATGGATAGTTTTGTGAAGACTTTGTATATGAAGTTATAGATGCATTTTTGTACTCATGACTTGTTGTTAGTCATCATGTAATGTAATTCACGAAAAGTTTGTACAATTTTATTAGTATGTTTATCAAGACTATGGGACCGCATGTGAAATATAATGTATTTTTGTTGAAAGTATGTTATGAATTATATGTTATTTGTATATATGGAATCAGGGATGTTACAAATTGGGCTTAATATTCAAGGCCCAGAAAAGATGGGTTGAATCCATAAACCGCTCCGTGGGGCCCAATGACTCTCAGAATGGCTTAGAATTTCACACAATTGCTATAACTTAGGTATAGTCATAATCCTTATGGGCTCAAGTCGTATTGGATCCTAAGTCTCACACATCGGGCTTAATTCACCTTCCCTATTTATTCTAAAGGTCCATCATAGGGCCCAGAAACACAGCCTATAAGTAAATTTTCCTAAGGTGAAAAAGAGTGGGCCCAACATAGAACCCCAAGCAATCTAACAAACACACGCAGTCACACAAGACAGGGTGGACCTATGGTAAATTTCTAAGCTCTCTAGTGTGGCTAAGTGTCTCCTTATAACTCCGGTAAGGCTTGGGGGCAGGAAGCTCCCATTGTGCCTCTCAAGATGGGCTATTTAAGGTGGCCTACCTTGGTCATCAGCGCGGTTGCTCCCCTTGACGTATCTCATGGTCTGGAGTGGACCATGGGTACTGGTCCATGGGGTGGAGGAAACTGGTCGCGGTCATAGCACAGGCCGAGTGGGCCAGGCGCCCAAAACTAGAATCCGCCGGGTTATAGGGCAAAAAAGTGCAAGTGTGTGCTGGTCAAGCTCATTGAATTGGGTCTTTGTTTGGAAATAGCCATGGACACATTGGAGTATTTTCTATCCCCGGTGGAGTCGCCACTGTGGGCACCCACACTTTCATCTCTCCACATCACTCTTAGGGATTCGAGTGAAGTAGAGGTAGATGAGAATAAGAAATTCTTTTTCCTATTCTGCTAATTCTCTTCTTGTTGCACCATGTCCAGACGATAGCAGTGGAAAAAAAAGTAACCATCGGATTCAAAGAATAAACCTTTCTTCCATAAACCTAGGCAAGACCAGAAGTTTATCTATCTGCAAAAGGCGCTGGAAATAGGTCGAAAGTAGGGCGGAGGGTGGGCGTACCGGATTTGATCATCCTCTGCTTGTAGGGATCTGGGGCACCGCCCAGAAGCGTCACGGACGAACCTAATCGTCTCGCAGTTACACGAACCTGCTCCATCATCCATATCTCATATGCCATTAGCGGGGGTCCCATTCGTCATGTGCCCTTTTACGGGATCCCATTCCCAGTAAGTAGAGCAGCCTTGAACCCATACCCTTGATTCCCGCCTTGAGCCTCAGCCCGAAAGACCAAAGGTTGCTGTTTGGTCTGGATAAGCAGGCAGGGGCAGGCTCCTCGAGCAGATACCATTACAATGGAGAAGCTCATCTTCCCATTACCAGCGGAGAACTCAAGGGCTCCAAACTCCTTAGGTCTTGTTTTGGAAGCTTGAAACGACAGACAAGTGGTGACTATGAGACGGCTTCCTACTGAGCTTCTTGTATTCCATCTTTCTATATTGTGGGGTCTGCGCAACAAGAGCGCTTCCTCTTTTTCTTTGCCACCATGAGACCTCGCCTTATTTGGTAGTAGGGGGTGGAATCAACGCATTTCGTACTGGTAGTAGTGAGACGTCGCCTTCACAGGTTCTTGGGGGTTGGAATAGTTGGCGAGCTTCCCTGCCTTGTTCCCTGCGGTCATTCTCGCTGCCCTTGCTTTTCTCACTATCAAATCTACACTTGACTTGTTGAACCAAGCTAAGGTCACTAGTGAATCTACGTATCCAAGGGACGAGGAATTCTTCGTTGGTGGTAAGTTAGCCGTGAATGGACGCTCACTCTAATGGATGAGCTAGCTATGTATGCTTACCAACCTTGTCCCGAGCGTGGGAGACTGCCTCGCCGTGCCCCGTACCGATGTTAATTGAATGAATGGACACCACCAACCAACAAGTTCGTGCTCCGAATCTATAAACAACTGCGTGCCTGAGTCCTTCTGCCCCAAAAAGGATTGTTCCTTCTTCGTTGGTACGAGCTTTTCTTGTTCTCTTCTACCGTGGGATTGAATTGTTTTCCTAATGTTGTAAGGGACTCCCTTCTCTCCCCCGTCTACTAAGAAAGAGAAGTTAGTGAGAAGATTCGCTTATTTGAATCGATCGTAGATGTATTGGGAATAAACCTTGAATTGAGAGGAAGGGAAGTCAGGTAGTAGCATCGTGTTAAGACAAGGGCGGTGGGTAGGTCAAGACAGACAATAAGAAAAGGGATATAGGTGTGATAGGAGGGCACGGTTAAACAGGTAAGCGAAGGCTCTCTCTCTCGCTCTGTGGTCTTGTGTGAACTCCTTTCCGCCCATTATTGATCTTCACTCTAAGTGAGCAGGTCAAAGCAGTTGAGGTGATAGCAATAGTAAGCAGGGAAGCAGAAGCAAAAGGTCTTCAAAGAACTTTTGTGTAATAAAGCTTCTTGGTCTCTCTCATTTTATTGGTCTCTAAGGCAAAGTCTCGCTTAATCGTTCATCGATCTTTTTCTGTAAGGCCTCGGGCCTCACGAATTCCGATTTCTGTTTTTGTTTGTATTAAAGTGTTGGTAGCTTCTAGCCTCGAGCTGGAAAGTATCATCGGCGGGGCTACTATAGATATAGCATAACTCTCTAATTGAGACTCAATCTATACAATCAATCAATCAGTATGTGCAATATACCGGTCTTTGCGATACGCTCTTTCAAATAGATCACAGGTCTTCCCGCTTAGCTGCACAGCTCTCTGAGCTCTTTTGTCCGCTATCGCTTCCTCTAGTACTAGCTCTGATCTCTCTTCAGCAGTTGCAGTACGATTCTTTAATTCATCTCCTGCCCTTTATAGTCGTAATCGCTAGAAACTCTATATCATTGGCAATTGGCATTGGCGTAATCTTTTTTCTCCTGTCGGAAGGGGGTCCTGTCGAAAGCAAGAAAAGGCATTGCAAATGGCGTGCCCTTACTCTAATTCTAAATAAAGGTCTTTTGCGCTCTTGGTCAGGCCTGTAACAAGTATCTAAAAAATGTTTTCTTTTCGGCCTATGGTTCGGTCAAAGCAATGACTTGAGTGAGTAAGGTAGTAGGACCTTTTTACCCCGACTGTGAGTTATTATTGACCCCTCTCTGTCTCTCCCCCGCGCTGTGAATGAAGTGAGTAATCGTTGGTGCTTGCCCTTCAGTAAGTAGTTCGGATGGCTGGATACATGCTATGCTTTGCCACGCTTGCCTGACCGCGAGAAACCTTAGGGTAAAATAATCTTTAACATCAAGCATATTTGGAATTTAAAGAAGGGGCTAACCTGACTTTCACTTTCATAAAAAGAGAAAACTGGACTTGCACTTTAAGAAATGGAATTGCGATGAGCCAGAAGTTAGAATATCGCCTAACCACCTGTCTCCATCTCCCGTAGTTCCCCCCAGAAACATCCATTTGCCTACTTCTACTCTGGCCGGGGGTAACAGTCTTTTTGAGAACCAAGTGGCCCTTGAGGAAGACCTTCAGAAAACCCATCTAACTCGGGGAAAGGAATTCAAGCCCATAAAATGAGTCAAGTCTATGATAGGTACCAATAGTCTTTATGGCTCTCTTACCCCTTATGCAAAGCACCAATGACTTCGGTCTTCTGAAAGGGGCTTAGGGCATATCATCAAAGAAAGAATCCCGAGGAAGGGGGTGAAGCTGAGGGTAGAAACGGTTTCTCCCGCTGTTGCTAGTTCTTCCGTTGTTGGTAGTTCCTCAAGTCGGGTTGTTGATTTTTCAGAGCTTTTTCAATTCTTTCAGAACCTTTCGTATGCGCCTATTGGAAGATTTGGGCTACCTCCTCTCTTTCCGATCTCATTCAGATAATAAGCCAGCCCGGTTTATTAGATAGTGAGTGGGTAAGAGAGGTGCTTGGTCTGTCTCCGAATGTGGGCCTAGAAGCATTAGCCGAGTCTTTGAATATTCCCGAGGGTTCTCAGGATAAAGACAGCCTTAAGGTGCTAACGGAGCTTCCACGGTCTCAGTCCATGAAGGTGCTTGCTTTATTGGTTGGCAACTTGGTTATAGTCGTTATGAAGAATGAAGGAGCACTGCTGCACTTCCACGACATGGGAAAGAATCATGGGATGAGGAAAAGAAAGAAAAGGTGCAAGGTGAGGAGATATCGAGAGGTAGAATAGGTGAAATGAGTTCAAAGGAATTAGTTAAGACACGCTTCTTTAGCAAGTGGCCATGGAGTGAAGTTGGAAGGTTCAATGAACTACGCGAAGGGAAAATCTTGGGCGCTATTGTTGTCTATATACAAGTGGCGTAGGCGAAGCTGTGGTGACTCATGGAGTAGACAGCGAGCTCCGCTTGAACAGAAAGCAGCAAGCTGCAAGCACTACTCCAAAAGCAGTGAGCTCCGCAACAAAAGCGAAGCGAGCCACGGTAGCCTATTAAGTTTTTCAGCTGCATCGTACCGTACTATGGGAGGGGCCCGTACCTCCTTTAGATAGAGCCCCCCTGCTCCTAATGTAGATCTAGAACTACTGCTACCGTGGAATCCGCGGTCACATATAAGTATCTCGCCTTCCAAAAAAAGCGGCTGCTAATTAGCACTAATGCTAATGGGGACCATCGATCAAGAAGGACTTCGGAGACTGCAATCGAATTGATCAAAAAATAGAAATAGGGCCAACTCTTCTAGTTGCACCTCTAACCTTACTACGCTACCCTGATAAAAGGTCGAATTCAGCAGGACTGCAGGCACGAAATGCCGATCAAATCCGTTAAAGGAAGCCTAATCAAAGCGGGTAAACAAGAAGATCTGACTGAGTTGATGATGGACCGGATCTCGAAAGGCGAGAGGCTTTCACAAAGACGTATGATAAATGGAGGGTCGAGAGAGGCTTATTGCACGATCCACCCAACCCAGCTAAGCTAATAAATGCTGCATAAGATAAGAGAGTGGGAGGCCGGCCCCCGCCCATCTGGAGGTGCACACCCATTTATGGACATATACAAAGGGCTAAAGAGAGAAGTCCATGGAGAACTACCAAACCCAATGACTTTGATTTGTTCGTACCATTCTGTCATCGATCACTGCTGGGTCGGTTGGTGAGTCACCCAAAAAAAGCATCGAGAAAGGTCAAGCATATATGTTTTATGAAATGATCAGCGGTTTCATTTATGCTATGCCCTGCATCGTGTTCATCTGTGTTTATTGAGCTTTCAGCGCCATGCGCTTTGCTTCGCTTTATAAAAGAGAGAGAGCCTTGTCTTGAGAGTGAAAAGAAAGGGCAAGCGATAGAAAGGATAGTCCCTCGCGCGTTCGCGAGAACTACTAGAAAATGGTGAGACCATTAGATCATTAGTGAAAGAAGGACCAACGACGACCCTATCCTAAATGAGAAGAAGGAGTAGGAGGAGTCAGTTTTCTTTGAAGATCGAGGAATCAATCCCCCAATTATGCCATTCGGAAGAAGTCTTCTACAGAGGGAAAGTCGGTTACGAGTAAGTGGAGAGGAAAGATCTCCAGAGATTCTTATCTCATTCCATTCCAGTGGCTCAACCAGTAACCAATGGCGAAAACTAATAAATCCATGGTTTCCCGGTAGAACCCTATTTCGCCCAAGTTGTTTCAGAACCGGAAAAAAGAAGCGGTTTTTCGCACAGCTTGCGCATAGTGCGGGTCCCACTTGTATATCGTATTTGTCCGAAGAAGCATCGGACAGGTTGGAGTTCTTACCTTCTTGGGATTCCATGGACCAAGATCTGCTTTTATTTTATGGGCAATACCGATCTACTTTAGTAGATCATATGGATGTAGAAAAAGCTTCTCATTTTGATGAATTGGAAACATCTCTTTTCCATTTCTATTTACCCAGTTCATATCTTTGTTTCGTGTGTTCCCTGGAAAAATTCGATCTCTTCAATCTCGGGATACCACCTAAATAACTATAACTGCGGCCAGAGAGTCAAATAGGTCGGGAAGAAAGAGTCTGAGGTTGGGTTGGACGACATACATCTTGGTTGGTCCCACCACCACTGGGGATTGGATATATATATAATCTTTCTTCTAAAAAAGTCTTATATTATATATAATTATATATTCTTATTTATTTAAATAGCTGCAAGACCACAAAACGGGGTGAAAAAACCGAAAGCCCTTCTTTTAAGTTCCTCCCAGATACATGGCTTACATACCCGGCTCAACATTCTTGGAAAACAATCGAATCGAGGGTCCGGAGGAGAATTGGCCATTCAATCTTGTGAACTAATCGAGACCGAAATTGGAGAAAGAGATACGAACAGAAAGGAATAACCAATCGATGAAAGAACATGAAACCATTCTGTTTCAATAGAAGTACGAGAAAGGGTTGGGGGCAATGAAGTAGGTGAAGTGGTTGGATTTTGCGAGCTGTTCCCACCACTACTGGATGTGATTCCAAGAGCCGAACGAGAATGAATACCACACAGAAAAGTCAAGACCAGGCTCCCTAATGGAATGTTTAACCGATCCATTTAGGATCGACCGAATTGGTACGGAAGTTGTAACATGGGAAAACCACGGAAAACACGACTTATTTGAATAACCCGGTGACCTACCAATTGTAGAAGTAGGATTTTGGGCAAGCAATAAACACTTAAATAATACAATTCAAGTGTACCATCTTCTTTCTCATTTCGAGGAAAGGGTGCGGAAGGAAAAGGAAACAACGGGGGGATCCGAATCGGACCTAAATGGGAATGACATAAAAAGTCTTTTTCAAAACCTAGCATTAAGGGCGTTACGACGATATATGAGAGGAATGGAGAAAAACTCGTGATTGGTGTGGAGGGGAAGGTCTGTTTATAATATAGTTCAAGAAAGAGTCGTCTCATTTCCTTACTTCTTCGTTCTTTCTAATTCATTCACTTCAAAACTGGTTCTGAACGCCGCGTAACATCATCTTCAACCAACCTCCACCCTACCGGTGCGACCACTAAAGAACTGCTTATACACTAAACAGCTGCTTATATACGCTTACTAAAAGACTGACTTTTATTCATATTCAATTCATTAGGCCAACGTGAAACTAAGAAAGATAGATGTGCCTAAGGCGTAAGCAAACTGTGCACGCTAAGAGAAGAGATGTTCGCAATGACTACCACAAGAAAGCCGCCCCCTATCTCTAAAAGGGCCCATCACTTCGTTCGTACCTTCTTGGCTTAGGCTTGCAACTTCACTTACTTTATGGCCTTGCCGCCTTTTTATAGCAGAAGCTAAGCGCTTGAAAAGCGCGCTAAGAAAGGTTGCTTCTGTCGGCACCAGGAAGACAGCCCCTCATAGACTTGACTTGGAGTACACCCTGCTTCCACCATTTCTAGTTAGAATGCTACGTATCGCCTGATTCATTCTCTAGATCTCACCACGAATCCCCGTAGACCCCTATGCTTAGTTATACTCTGAAAAATAAAATTTATATTGAATCGATTGGGGACCTTGAATCCTTGATCGTTCGCCAGGGCAAAGGGACTCCTCTTGACTTTGCATGCTCCTAAGCTTCTAAATGAGGGGTTCCCGGTTCCATAAGACTTTTTTAAGTTTCAAGGGGGTGTCAACTGGTAATAGAATGTAGCTAGATAACTTATGCCACAACATTTATGTGGGATTGAGTTCATGGAACACTAACTTAACCTTCAAGGTCTGATAGTGCTACAGTTAACACCAAGCCACAAAGAAGGCCCGGGTCATCCAACTTATATGACTTGATTCATCTTCCAATGCCCGAAGAGAAGGAAGGTGATAGTCTTGAAAAATGACCCGAAGATTCTCTTAAGTGATAGCACCTGCTTAAGTAAGAGGGTTTTCGTGCACTTGAGCTTCTGTTTAAGGCGCAGAGGGGAAGATAGGCAAAGTGGAAGCGGCTAGAACTTCTCCTCCAACGTAGCTGGTAAGGCTATTGAGAAGGCTAGTGTAATACCTTATTGCAGCAGGCTCGATGAAGATTCTAAACTCATGGTAGCTCAGGAGTAGGAAAAGGTATTAAATAAGCGTACTTTAGGAAGTGTTCGAAAGACGACCTCAATCCTCATCGCTTTTAGCAGATAGTTTACTGGTTGATATCTCTTTCCCTTGAGCCTGGTATTAATTCTTTAAAGCCTTGAGCTGAGAGTGGGATCGATACCATCTAGAAAAGAAAGCAGTCTACTAAATCGACTAAGGGAAATAGGTAATCAGCTCCTTTTCATACAATAATATGCCAACCGGGCTTACTATACGATATATAAGACCTCAGGGCAAAGCCAATTTCCCCGAAAGCTTGGAAAGCGGGAAAGCATTCCACCTTACAACAAGACTTGCGTAGGAAAGAAAACAAAGTAAGTCCTCCATTAGGGTGACGAGGGACAAAGCAGCAAGCAAAAAGCATTGAACCTTAGCCGACTTCGAGCACTTCGAAAGAGACTAGGCGTTGACCGATAGGATTAGAAGGAGTAGGCGATAACTGGCTGAGAGGCGGATACGATTTAACTCTTTGGTGAAGGATTAGGACTTCGGTGGGCGGCTTAGCTTAAGGGAAGGGGTGGATTTTCCTTGATTTCAGTCTATTGGGTATTGGTCATTGCGTAGATAACGATTTTCTGACAGACATAGCAATTATCCCCTGATGGGGTCCCCGCATGGCTATTCCACATCAACTGAAAATGAGAAACCAACTGACAGAGAATTGCTAATAGAAAAAAAATACAATATAAAAGAGTGAAATGTCTGATACCGTATTAAACTATTTAATTCAATTTATTTCCGGTCCCCTCTACTCTTTTAATATTAGCCAGCTGGCGAGTCGCCCGGCTACGCAATTTGACAGTCCACAACTATCCAGAAAAAGTGAATGAATCAGTTTCAAATACCCTAAAGGAACAATTAAGTGAACAGGTCATAACGCCGCTGTTCACTGCTACTAATGTGGTGTTGCCGCCCGGAAAAAATGCCTATGACGTCATAAACGCCTTAGTGCCCGGGGACAATGTCCAATTGCTTGCTTCCATGCATCATGATCTTTCTCAGCTAGGCATTGAAAGTAATACATACCTACTACTACTCCAAACTGTAAATACCTTGTCTGGGTGGGGTTAATATAAGCTCCCTATAATCCTTCCTGTTCCAGGCTTTGAAACTACTTGATTTAGGAGTCGGCTAATCAATTACAGCAAAAAGTAGCAATTTACGCCAAAAATATGGGGTTTATTTAACTTGTGAAGATTCAACACTAGCTCTACGAGTGGAAAACGTCAGTTACTCCGTTCGCTTTGCTGCTCGCCCTGGTTCACTAGGAGCTCTTCTTGCACAACAAAGTTCTTAAGTTGCTCTATACTAAAAAAGTCGTACATTTCCCGCTCGTTCTGCTCTTTAAATTAAACAGCCCGGTCGATATAAAGTTTTCTTTCGACGATTGGTTTCTTACCCCGTGATATAAAACTTCATGAGCCTTCTGTGTCTGGGGAGACAACAAGGACTCCAAAGATCCGGGTACGGTCTCAAGGCAGCACTTCCATCCGAGTACACACTAATATTTCTATCTCTATCCGCATCTCTACCCGCATTAGCGGAATCTAAATCCAATGGGAAGGATCTCTCTTGTATAAAACCCGCCAGCACACTGCCAGTGGGCGCACCGATAGTCGCATTGGTGCCTTAGCGATTGAATATAAACAACCATCTACCCTGCGGTCTTCGAAGGATATTGAGAAAGCAGTATCGCATATATCGAACTATCTGAATGCGATATCCGCTAAATTAGAGAATGAGGCTATCGGCTTCCTAACAGACGGCACTAAGATACTGGAAGTTCGCCCCCTAAGCGGGTAGCAAGGACAACTATAGCTATAATAGATATTTTACTCTAAACATACCATGCATCGGGTAAGGCATCCATCAGAGTAGTTGGGGTAGGCTATCGATCTCGAGCTACTGCATATATGAACTGGGTCGCCCGGGTATAGAAGCTATGGATTTACTGTGTATGGATCATCAGCCTTAGCCAGAACATGCTCTAATTGGTCAAGGGGGTATACAAGTGACTGGACTATATATGTAATACGATCTACAGACAGATCCCGACCAAAGCAGAGACTTACCTTTCTTTCCCGCTTCTTCTAATCCGTCAGCAGATGAACTCGGTTGGTACACCTTCCAAAACTGACACGGAGACTGATTCTATACATTCTTTATCAAGAAAAGACATATAATAAGGAATCTCTAGCCTAGTATGTCCTTCCATTCCCTATTCTCCATCTCGCCCCTTTCTCAATAATCCATCTTGCCTCCCAAATCTCTCTTCGAAGGTGAAGCTCCTGGCAAGCAAGTGCTAAGCGGATCCATCTAAGTGAAAGAAGGGCTAGAAGAGCATCCATAGGAAGAAGAGGACGGAAAAGTAGTGCATCCATGTCTACTCACTCCGGTGGGATTCCAAGATGAAAAGGGATCAATCCGATTACAGCTGTCAGCTAGATAGACGAAACGAGGGAATATCCAGACGTTTAAGTGGTTTCCATTTCGATGGTGACATTAACATCCTTTACCATCTTAGTCGAATCTTAAATCAACTCGGGAGAGGAAGGATCCACTCCCTGAGAAAGAAGGAAGTGCTTGCGCCTTTAGGAATCTTACGCTAAGGCTTGAACTCGCCGCATTCTAGTTTCCAGGAGCGCACTGGAGTTTGATCTTTAAGTCGTTCATTCTTCAAGGCATAATCTTTTGTGACAAGCGGAAGATGGAGGAGCAGGCAAGAAGAGCAAGTATAGTGAAAGTATCCTCATGGGCCAAACAAAAAGAGGTTTAGCCCCGACGTCAAATTAATGCATTGATTCAAGGGGTACCCGTGCAAACATCGTCTATCTCTCTGGTCAAGTGGCTCCGCTCTTAGGGAGAGAATCTACGGATTCTGTGAAAGGGCTTCCCTATCTATGATGGAGCTCTCGCTCTTACTCTTTCTACCAGTCGTGTTTTTTATTTTATCTCTGACCGTCAACTTGCTTGATTTACTAACCTCGTGTTCTCATCCACTTTAAGGTCAGGTCGAAGCAAAGCGTTTTCCTTCCTCTTCCTATCGGAAAACAAGAACCCGCCAGCTAACTTCTCTCTAGTGGGTTTCACTTGTACACTATCCTTCCTGACCTTACCTCGACTCTACTCTCCAAGCTTACTGCTCGGCGGTCGCCTGACATATCGGTCTGAAGTTTCTTTGATCACTTAGGACAGACAATCATTCTAAAAAAATAAAAATATCGTAATATAGTTCAAGAAAGTGGCTGTGACGTGAATTGCATTGTGCTCATCAACGTGTAAGCTGCACCATGCTGAATCAGAGAATTACATTCCCTTTCAATTGAGATATTGCGTATGATAAGAGAGAGAAAGGTTCCTTTTTTCCCGGTATGCTGCTTTGCGAGCAAGGAGCGATAGAAGCTAGTATTCTGTAATGAATAACAAGAGTCTGGTACTATAGGGGAATCCAACACCTAGTGATTTACATTTTACACCTTATCTTCTATACTTTCGATGGAAAAACCAGCCGAGTCTTCCAGCAGGAGTTCCACGCCTTTTTAACCTGCATAAAAAAAGGAAGTCTTGCGCCGGGCATGATCCCGGTGTCGAGCAGAGCGAATGAAATTTTTTTCATGAGAAATCATTTTCAAATGATACTCTATGGTAGTCCTACGCCAAGTGATCTAGAATTTTTGGTAGATGAGGGTTTTTCTTTATCTTCAGGTGGTACCTCTACTACTCTTTCTTCAACTAGGTCGGACGCACAAAGCGCTCCACCTGAGTTAGAGCGGTTATTTGAGAGAATCTGCAATGAATACGCGGAGTGGGTGGTGATAGCCAATAAGCAATTACCCCCCGAATGGGACATGCCTGACCTTGTTCGGGCAGTGATAGGGGAGGAAGCGCTAGCCACCCCAAGCTATATGAGCGATGCCTACTATGATGTCATGTTACATGGACAAAATAGTTGGTTATGCCAAGAAATTTTGAAGTTTTTTTATCTAATCAACTATGTCTTCTTGTTAGTCCCATTTTAACAAGGCAACGATTCATATATTGTAGAGATTGGTAACAAGAAGATAGATAAGGATAAATGGTGTATTATTAATGAAGAACACCTAGAGAGAGAATGAATCTCTCTCTAGTTTACACACACTACACCATATGGAGGCTACATTGCAATGACTCTCTTACAAACCCTAATTACACACACTTATCAATATATACCCCCTTGTTACAAAGTTAAGCCCAAGCCCTTATAACATAACCCAAGCCCATATTACAATTAATACCCCTTTACAAAACTATCTTATAACTAGAAATGGTAGCGGAACCCCCGTGCTTAGTCTCAGGAGGGGGGCATTGTTCTTGGTGGTTTAGCATAAAGCATGTGTGACATCATTCCTATATTTAGGCTGTCACATACATATATAGCAACTGTCAATGATTAATAGAGCTCAAGTTTGCCAAGATTTTCAGAAGATGAGTGTTGGAATTCAGTCTTTAGTTGAATTGGATTAGATGTTTGAGCATTTGCAATCATTATTCTGGAGTTTTGTTGACGATGCTAGACCGTTGAGTGCTCTTCTGACCTGATCAATCAGAATTGTGAGTGCTTGCAATCGTTGTTCTGGTGCTTTGGTTGTGATTCAGACTCTTGAGTGCTTATAACCATTCAGCTATTTCTTGAAGATTGAAGTTCCGGATTTTCATCATTCGGTATTCTGATATTTTGGGGATGAGCATTTTTCTACAGTTGGTGAACAATGTTACTTGTGGAGTTCTTCTAAACCCTACCTTATTGTGTATGCTTCATTATGTTTCCTTCTTCGAGCAAATCCGAATCACGCTCTTAAGCTGAATTCCTATTCAACTCGCGGCTTATCAACGGATTTGGTGTTATAGACTGAGTTTGCATTTGGTTAATCATGCAACAACTCGCTCGTTATCTTTCTTGTGAGCTTATCAGTACGAGCTAGAGTTTCCACATTTATGAAGATGTTTTTCGTGCACTCGGTCGAGGCATTGAATCCGATTTGTCAAGGTTGAAATATAAAGAGTAAGAGCATATTTCAAGGGGAGCCTAGACTACATTTGAAGAATTGCATCACTACGGTTTTCTAAAGAAATCAAGGGGGAGAAGAACTGAAGATCTTTCGAGACGGGTGATTTCTTTACAAAACTATAGGGGGAGATTGTTAGGACACAAAATGTCCTAGTTATAAGATAGTTTTGTAAAGGGGTATTAATTGTAATATGGGCTTGGGTTATGTTATAAGGGCTTGGGCTTAACTTTGTAACAAGGGGGTATATATTGATAAGTGTGTGTAATTAGGGTTTGTAAGAGAGTCATTGCAATGTAGCCTCCATATGGCGTAGTGTGTGTAAACTAGAGAGAGATTCATTCTCTCTCTAGGTGTTCTTCATCAATAATACACCATTTATCCTTATCTATCTTCTTGTTACCAATCTCTACAATATATGAATCGTTGCCTTGTTAAAATGGGACTAACAAGTTTTTTTTAAACAAAAGAACATAGAACTTTTACCTCTGTCGAAGCCTTGCACTAATCTTTTGGAATATTACAAAAAGATTAAAAGATCAGTACATTTAAGCATAATTATCTCCCCTAAGAATTCTGTCGAATCTTCTGATTAGAGTACGGAAGTCTAGCATCAGATCAATCTGGTCGATGAAGAGTTTCTGCTATTCTTCTGGACACTTGTTTCTTGGGAGATCTTGGATTATGTTCTTTAGGTATACTAGCGACTCACTTGAGTACTTGTGGGCTTCAGCTGCTCTGATGGCCTTCTTTATGCCCTTCTGTCGGCAGACAAAGACTGAAGGATCTTCTACTACGGTTCCAGTTCTGTGATGGCCATAACCCTCAAGGTTTTCATTTGGTGGTGCAATCGCTAGTTTCTCTACTTCAAACTCTATGCCTAGTTGATAATCAATCTGTATTCTGAGATTGATGTGCTCTTGCATAGCGAATCTGACTTCTGGTAGTGCAGTTCTAGCCGGTGTGTATCTTTCTGAGAAGTTCAAGCAATATGCGTGGAGTAAGATCAGGTCATATGGGTTCAGAAGGACGAGATCATTGTCATTGAAGATTTCATTTCTGCCTTCTGTTGATTCCACAGTATACTCATGGTATGTGACCCTGTCGTGTTGAAACTTCTTGTGCTTGATGTCCAGAATTCTGCGGATACCGAAGTTTATATTGATGGCTCTGTTCGGATTTGACTTGGTTTGGATGAACTTTAGCCTTGCATCAGAAATGGTGTTTATTCTGATTGGGTTGAGGTATGGGTTAATGGGTACGACATTTACAGGGATGATGTCTCTATCAGCATATAAAAATGCAAATACCGTTTCTAAGGCAGGTTTTTCGGTTTGAAAGGTAGAGGTTTCTGGGTTCTGTTCTGTTACCGTTGGGTTTGGGTCATCATGGGTTTCTGCCATAAGAATGTCGATGTGGGCAGATTTCTGAGTAGCTTGAGGTTGGGCTTGACTTATTTGTCCTTCAGCAGAGGATGGGTCTGTCCTCTCTGGTTCTTTTGTTGGAGAAGTAGGAGGGGTATCTAGGCAGATGATCTTTGGTGGTTCTTGTGTTGACTCTTCTGTCGGTTTGATGACTCTGTTTTTGAACATGTAGTCAAATTCCACTTCAGTCATATCTGTCATGATTTCCTCTGTTATCCCCTTTTCTCCTTCTGTAGTCTCTTCATCAGTTGCTTCTGTGATTTTCCCTTTACCCTTGGCTTCTCTTTCTTTTTCAACCTCTTTCTCCTTCTCTGCCTCTTTCTTCTTCTCTCTCTCTTTCTCCTTCTCCTTCTCCTTTTCCTTCTCCTTCTCATTTTCCTTCTCCTTCTCCTTCTCCCCCTTTTGTTGTTCTGAGGACTCACCCAGTTGATCGTCTGATTGACCTTCTTGAGCATCCTCAAAATCATCATCATCGCCAGAGGAGTCAATTTGAGCTTTTGGTGAGGACTGAACAACAAACTTCAGACCAACTTTGTGTCTCTTGCTTGATGGTTCATCTGTGGGTGCTTCTTCTGCAGGTCTTTTTGATGTAGAGGTGGCCTGTAAAATAATATCAGTAAATGTTGAGGCTGCCTTTGTCATCACATCTTCTACCTCTGTTGCATCACTTCTGATCTCTTCTACTTGAGCCTTGAAGTTGACCTTGTGAGTATCAAGAGACGCTTTCACATGTTGTTCTGTTGCCTTAGCTTTCATTACAAATTTTGATGAGATCGTCATCATTCGGCTAAGAATTGATTTTCTGAAGTCTCCCATTTGCCCAACTGTCATGGGTAGGTCATTTGGGTTAGGGCTGGAGATGTTCAGTGGAGTAGCAGATGAGGTGGTTGCTTCTTTTATGGATTCCTTAACAGAGTTGGTAATTATCTCTGTCAAGGTTCTGATATTAGATTCTGAAAGAATAACCGTGGGGATGGGAAGGGTTCTGTTCATCTGCGCTCTGTGGTTCTCTGTTATGAGTCGCTTTAGGTCTGCAAGATTTGTCGAAGTCTTTTGAACTTCCTCTTATCTGACTGATCTTAGGTCGGCTATTTCTGTTGTCAGCTTTCCAATCTCTTCTCCTCTGACCCGTTCAGACTCTGTTCTGAGTGCTTCAGTTTCGGCATATTTTCGAGTTAATTCAGCATTCTGGTTTGAGATGTTCAGCAGTTCTTCCCTAAGAGAAGCATTTTCCTTGCGGATCAGCTCCTCTTTTTGTTCATTGATAAGTTTATACTCGTTCAAAGAGTTGTTGATACTGTCACAGAAGCTTTCGAACTCTGCTCTTGTGACAGTGTCAACGGGGGTCTCCTTGGTTCCAACATATGGATCCAATTCTGCCTCGAGTTCAGAGGCGCCTCCGTCAAGAGTTGTGTTAATGTTGGCTCTTGGAGGACTTCCACCCGATCCTTGATGTTCCCTTTGAGGGGAAACAACTACAGGTGTTCTGACCAAAGTTTCCTCTTCCAGCTCAGGTTCTGAAGAAGGAAATCTGGTGTGATGGGAAGCATTTGGATCAAGCAATGTCTTCCCTTGTTCTACTATGGTCTCCCATTGTCCCTGAGTCGGACATATATTACGTGAGATTACAAAGATCTCTGGTCTATTTTGTGTGGACTCTAAATGAGCCACAGAGGCATCATCGTGTGGAGGTGACCTATTGATGTTCTGGGGCGAATGAACATCACTATCAAAGATAGTTTCCCCGGCTTCGTGCGTACCAGAGGCATGAAGAGGTGCCTCTGATGGTATAGGCTGGTTGGGGTTCGAGGTGTGCACCTCTGTTTCAATAATCCTTTGGTCTTGATCACCAGGATTAGATTGTGTGGAAGCACTGGGATTTTGGTTAAGGTTACCCTCAGATGTGCTCTGTTGAGCATCTTTTTCTACTCTCGCAATATCCTCGGCTCCTATGGCTGTAGAACTCTCTGGATTCTCTCTGATGTTCCTCTCTTGCTCACCACTATCAGAGGAGATAGTTTCTACCTCTGGTGTTTCTTGTACTTCCTCATGGACAGCCTCTCTAGGAGATGCTCTGTCCTCTACTTCCTCTCTTCTAGAGGAAGACCCCACTTCGGGTACTCTTGCCTCTGGTCCGATAACTTCCTCACCTATTTCCTCACTCAAGTTCTCAAAAGAAAGCTCAGATCCTAAGTATGCTGGGGTTCTCACCTCAGGTTCTTGAGGTTGAGCAGCACTCTGATAGTTCTGGATAGAAATATGGTCAGGGGCGATAAGGGCAAGCATTGTACCTGGAATTCTCCTTATGAAAGGGTATTCTCCTGATGTAGTGGGGAGGAATTTGGACATCGTCCAGACGGGTGTTGAGCGACCCTGATGAGTTAGTTCCAGTCTGTCGAAGGCTCTTCTGATCACCAGACTGATAAAGCGTGGGAACTTGATCATCTTCAAGAATTTGTGGGATCCAACGACTCCTCCTTTTGCGATGGAAGAGGTTTTTGTGTTGACAGCTGAAAGAAGATCGTTGTAGAGAATGCTGGCGTAGTCAAAGTTTCGATTGAAGAATAATCCATACATGATTTGTAGGATTTCTGTTGTGGCTTGGTCTTGACTACCAGATTTGCTGGTAAAGGTTCTGTTTAAGGTGGAGAACATGAAATTCCACATAGTGGGTAGATTCTGTCGCTTGAACTCTCCAATCCTATTCAGATCCTTGTTGTAACCCAGAAATTTCATGAAAGCAAGAAGAACAGCTGTTTTTGGTGGTTTCTCATAGGCGTCTATTCCTAGCTGTCTCTTGGTTTTCATTCTGAAGATTCTTCTTAAGGTGCTTGCTCTTATGCGGATTGTTCCCGCTCCTCCATTACTTGCGTTGACGCTCCCAACTATCCCGTCTTGTTCTTCGATGTATTGGCATGTAGTCCACCATTGTTGGACATAGATTGCAGGAAGATGGTCGTCGAACTCTGTTAGGGCTCTAAAGATGTCAGAGTTTCTGAAGAACTCAATAAAGACATGATACAGGGGTAAATAGAGTCCTGGAGTGGGATCAAATCTGTAGTTGTTGTCAGCAAACTCATATGGAAGAACAACGATATCATCAGTGGGTTCTATTCGGCTAGAGTCAGCAGAGTTCTGGGGTTCTGCCATTGTTGCAGGTTTGGGTTTTCTTGAAGAACACTGAGGATTTAAATAAAAGAGGGAAAGGTGAAAGGTTTAGGAAGTTTTAGAAAAGAAATGGGTCAAGGTTTTGGATATTTATAGTCAGAGCTTGTGGCTGGGTAATCGCCGTAGATACTGTAGGCACTCGAGTGTCAGAAGGTGGAGTGGCCTGAATTGTGTATCGTGGGGACAACTAGTGGTTTAGCTTTCAATTAGAGATTGCCACGTGGATTTGTTCTGACCACTTTTGTGCAAGTAAACCATCGCGGTGAGAGATGTGCGGGTAACAAGTGGTTGACGCTTAGAAATAACCCGCACCTCTGATGACGTTACTTCTGATGACGTGTTCTGATGACGTGGCAGAACAAACTAACAAAGCTCTGATGGAGCTTTGTTAAGTTGCCTCTGTTGACTGAACTCTTCATTTCTTATCAAGTAACCCAAGATGTTGTACCTTTACCTTAAAAACATTTAAAATTCTGTTCTGATGTGAAAAGAAAAGAACAGAGAACTTAGACAAACAACCGAGCTCTGGTGAGAAACAACAGAGGTTCTGGTGAGAAGTCAGAGTTCTGGCAGATTCTTGACATTATCATAAAGATTTTCATCAGAACAGGTTTTCCTCCTTTCTTCAAAACGATTCAAAAAGCAGTCAATTTGGATTTGGACGTTTGAGTACTGACTTGCTCCCCCTAAAACCATGCATTATTTTTCTTTTAAGCTCCCCCTAGAAAATTGAGCATTTTTTTTAAAACCATAAACTTCATTGATTGATTGATGAAAATCCGGAACTTCAATCTTCAAGAAATAGCTGAATGATTATAAGCACTCAAGAGTCTGAATCACAACCAAAGCACCAGAACAACGATTGCAAGCACTCACAATTCTGATTGATCAGGTCAGAAGAGCACTCAACGGTCTAGCATCGTCAACAAAACTCCAGAATAATGATTGCAAATGCTTAAACATCTAATCCAATTCAACTAAAGACTGAATTCCAACACTCATCTTCTGAAAATCTTGGCAAACTTGAGCTCTATTAATCATTGACAGTTGCTATATATGTATGTGACAGCCTAAATATGGGAATGATGTCACACATGCTTTATGCTAAACCACCAAGAACAGTGCCCCCCTCCTGAGACTAAGCACGGGGGTTCCGCTACCATTTCTAGTTATAAGATAGTTTTGTAAAGGGGTATTAATTGTAATATGGGCTTGGGTTATGTTATAAGGGCTTGGGCTTAACTTTGTAACAAGGGGGTATATATTGATAAGTGTGTGTAATTAGGGTTTGTAAGAGAGTCATTGCAATGTAGCCTCCATATGGTGTAGTGTGTGTAAACTAGAGAGAGATTCATTCTCTCTCTAGGTGTTCTTCATCAATAATACACCATTTATCCTTATCTATCTTCTTGTTACCAATCTCTACAATATATGAATCGTTGCCTTGTTAAAATGGGACTAACAAGAAGACATAGTTGATTAGATAAATAAACTTCAAAATTTCTTGGCATAACCAACTATTTTGTCCATGTAACATGACATCATAGTAGGCATCGCTCATATAGCTTGGGGTGGCTAGCGCTTCCTCCCCTATCACTGCCCGAACAAGGTCAGGCATGTCTCATTCGGGGGTAATTGCTTATCGGCTATCACCACCCACTCCGCGTATTCATTGCAGAATGTTCACTGAGTGTTGAAAAAAATATGCTTAACAGAGTTCTGGTGAACAACAGAAGCTCTGTTGAACTATCCTACCCAACTATTTGACAGAGCTCTGGTAGGATCATCAGAGGCTCTGTTGAATTTGAACAGAGTTAGGAGGACAGGTTCAGCATACCCAGTTTGCTGATTAAGAAGTTAAATCTCCTTTCATCAAGGGCTTTTGTAAACAAGTCAGCAAGCTGGAAGTCTGTTGAAACAAAGTACATTTCAATAGTCCCTTTTTCAACATGATCCTTTATGAAGTGGTACCTTATGTCGATGTGCTTAGTCTTCGAGTGCTGAACTGGATTGGCTGTTATGGCAATGGCACTCTTGGAGTCACACAAAATTGGAATTTTACCATACTCCAGACCATAATCTTTGAGTTGTGTTTTCATCCATATCACTTGAGAGTAACAACTAGCAGCAGCAACGTATTCTGCTTCTGCTGTAGAGGTTGAAACACAGTTCTGTTTCTTGGATGTCCAACTCACCAACTTTTCTCCAAGCAGTTGGCAGCTACCAGAAGTACTCTTTCTGTCATTCTTGCATCCTCCATAGTCTGAATCTGTATATGCTACAAGCTCGAAACCAGAGTTAAGAGGATACCAGAGACCCAAAAATTGAGTCCCTTTCAAATATTTAAAGATACGCTTGACAGCTGTTAAATGAGTTTCTGTAGGATTTGCTTGAAATTTGGCACAGAGACAGGTTGCAAACATTATATCAGGTCTGTTGGCAGTTAAGTACAGAAGTGACCCTATCATGCCTCTGTAGTGCTTGACATCTGTTGGTTCACCCTTAAGATCTAAGTCAAGTTTAACTCCAGTGGCAATAGGAGTTTTCATTGGTTTTGAATCATTGAGCTTATACTTTTTCAACATATCAGAGATGTATTTAGACTGGCTTATGAAAGTCCCTCTGTCTGATTGTTTAACTTGTAAACCAAGGAAGAAAGAAAGTTCTCCCATCATGCTCATTTTGAATTCGCTTTTCATTAAACTTTCAAACTTATCACAGTACTCTGCCTTGTAGACCCAAAGATAATATCATCAACATATATTTGTACCAGAAGTATATCATTCTTATACCTCCTAAAGAATAGAGTTTTATCGACGGTACCTTTCTCGAAGTGATTGATCAACAGAAATTTGGACAGAGTTTCATACCAGGCTCTGGGAGCTTGCTTAAGGCCGTACAGAGCTTTGTCTAACTTGTAAACGTGGTCTGGAAACTCTGAACATTCAAAACCAGGTGGTTGCTGGACATAAACTTCTTCTTGCAGTTTGCCATTCAGAAAGGCAGACTTGACATCCATTTGGTAGACCTTGAAACCCTTATGAGCAGCATAGGCTAGGAAGATTCTGATAGTTTCTAGCCTAGCCACAGGTGCAAAGGTTTCGTCATAGTCAATTCCTTCTTCCTGTCTGTATCCCTTTGCAACCAGACGGGCTTTGTTTCTGATGATAATCCCATCTTCATCCTTTTTGTTTCTAAACACCCACTTGGTTCTAATGGCCGTTTTGCCTTTTGGGAGTGGAACCAAGGACCAGACTTTATTTCTTTCGAATTCCAGAAGCTCTTCTTGCATAGCTTCGATCCAATTTGGGTCCTCTAGGGCTTCAGAAATCTTCTTCGGCTCAATCATGCTTAAAAAATTTACAAAGAAGGCTTCATTGATTGTGGCCGATCTTGTCTTCACACCATCTTCAGCAGCACCAATAATCAGATGATGAGGGTGATCCTTTGTCCATCGTGTCATGGGAGCATGGGCAACAGGCGGGATTTGTGCTTCTGATGGGAAAAGACGAACTTTAGCGTCAGAGCTCTGTAGGTTGGGACCAGGGCTCTGTGGCACACAACTCTGAAGAGTGGCCTCATTGCTCTGAGAGTCATTAACAGGGCTCTGTGAAGGTGAGCTTTCAAACAAGGAGTCTTTGCCAATATTAGTTAGCAAAGGTGATGATGGCTCTTGTTCAGGTTCTCTCTCGCTCTGATGTGGTTCCTCATTTCTCTGAATTACTCCTGTAGACAGAGAAGTAGATGGTGAAATATTAGAGGGACCAGTGAGAGATGTACCTGTCAGATTCTGTTCTGTTGAGTTCTGAGCTTGATCTCCTCTGTTGATGATATCAGAGGAGTCATCATCATTGAAGAAATCGTTGAACATGAGATTGATATCTTCTTCCCTTGTCTTTGAAGAACTTGTCTCCTTCTGCTCTGTATGTGTGCCCTCTGTTGATTTTCGATCAGAGAATCTTGAAGTACTTTCATCAAAGGACACATTCACACTTTCTTGAATAACCCGACATCTGGAGTTGTAGACTCTGTAGGCTTTAGAGGTTAAGGAATAACCAATAAAGATTCCTTCGTCTGCTTTCTTATCAAACTTTCCCAGTTGATCTCTGTCATTCAATATGTAGCAATTGCAACCGAAAACATGAAAGAATTTCACGTTTGGTCTTCTATTGTTGATGAGTTCATAAGGAGTCTTCTTAAATCTTTTCACTATTACAGCTCTGTTTTGGGTAAAACAGGCTGTTGAGACTGCTTCTGCCCAGAAGTTCATTGGAAGGACAGAGCCAGCCAACATGGTTCTGGCGGCTTCTATCAGAGTTCTGTTCTTTCTCTCCACAACTCCATTTTGTTATGGAGTTCTTGCTGCTGAGAAGTTTTGGGAAATACCTTCCTCTGTTAGGTAGGCATCAATTTTGGCATTCTTGAATTCTGTCCCATTATCACTTCTCAACTTCTGTACCTTCAGATCTAACAGAACCTGTATCCTTTTCAACAAACTTATCAGAATCTCTGGGACATCAGATTTTACTCTGATGAACTCAATCCAGGTATATCGAGAATATTCATCAATTAAAACAAGAATATATTTCTTGCCCGACAGACTTTGCACAGAGATTGGACCACAGAGATCCACATGAAGCATATGAAAAGGTCTGGGACAACTATGATCACTCTTTGTTCTGTGTGAAGATCTTTTCATCTTACCTAGCTCACAAGCAGAACAGAGATGGTCTTTGTCAAACTTCAGAGAAGGAAGTCCTTTTACTAACTTTAGTTTAACGAGCTTATCAAGATTTTGAAAGTTCAAATGGGCAAATCTTTTATGCCAGAGCCAGGCATCTTCTTTTTTCAAAGACACTAAACAGAGTTTCTCTGTTGTAGAGTTTTGGTTTGGTTTAAAATTCATCTTATAAAGATTGCCTTTTCTGTCGGCTCTTAAAAGTTCTTGACCAGACTCTGAAAGTAGCAAGGAACAATATTTCTTCCTGAAATTGACGTCGAACCCGTGATCACAGAGTTGACTTATACTGAGAAGATTATGATTTAATCCTTCAACATAAGCAACTTCAGAAACTGAAACATCACCATTTACTAAAGTACCATAACCCTTAATCTGTCCGCCATTGTCTCCTCCGAAGGTTACTGCACTTCCCATCTTGTTTTTAAAAGAAGTTAACAGCTCCTTATTCCCCGTCATGTGCCTGGAGCATCCAGAATCCAAATACCAGATCTGCACATGAGGTTTCTGCAAGACAGATTAATTCCTTTTAGGTACCCACTGCATAATGGGTCCTTTCTTGTTAGGCTTTGGTGGATTAACAGACTTTCCTTGGGATTTTTCATTCTGAGATGGTGTGCCAGAGGTTTTCCTCTGTGTATTCTGAACAGTCTTAATATTTTTCTTTTGAACCGACTTATTCAGAACACAGTGGGGGTCATTCAGATGATTTTGCAATTTTAGTAACAGTTGAATACAATTGCAGTTTATGGAGCATGACTGTTGCACATTGTTTTTATTCAAAAACTGTTTGAATGGTGCTTGATTTTGAAAGGTTTTAGGACCAGATGTCTTTGCATACAATCTGTCCTGATTTTGTTTCTTTGAAACAGACTCTGTTGACATGAAGTTCTGTGGATTTGACTCTTTTGACCAGACAAAATTTCCTCTTTGATTTACACCAGAATTTGGAATAGATATGTTGTTTGCTATCCATTTTCCATTCTGTTCTGGTGTGAACTTTACTGGTTTGAAAGCAAGAGGAACATTTTGGTTTACAAAAACACTTTTGTTTTTCTCTCTCTTCTCCACTTCTACTGCATTAGAAGCAAGAATCTTAAAACCTTTGTTGTTAAACTCAGTTACCGGTATAAACCTTGATTGTTTCTTGAAGAAAGAAACATCATCTTTTAGATCCGTAGATTTTATCGGTGTCTGCTTTAACTTGTGTAAGATTTTCTTTTGACCACAAAAGATCTGTTCATCTACCTCGGAGTCAGAGTCACAGTCAGAGGCTAGAAAGTCTCTGGTGGCTCTGTTGGAGGTATTAGGCTTGATTGGTATAATAGAGATGTTTGGCTTAACAGTTCTGAACCTTCTCAACTTGGGTTTTAAGGAATCTAAAACAACATTTTCTTCGATAACTTTCAACAAATCCTCCTCGAAAGATGTTCTTGTAGATTCAGAGGTAGGAGAGAAGGCTGGGACTTCTGGATTTAGCTTGCTCTGTGTTATTTCATCAGAGGGCTCTGTCACAGAAGTAACAGACTTCTGTCCTAAGAATGAGTTGAAGTTAAAAATCTATTTTGTATCCAAGTTCTTGACAAAGTTAGGAAGTATGATTTTATCTCTTCCTTGATCAAGAATAAACTCTGAGGATGGTTTTAAAACCTTCTTATGATCAGAAGAGTCATAGCTGACGTTCCTAAAGTCAAGATTTCTTTGTTTTGAGAAAGCATCTGAAGTTTTGGTTCTTTTGAAAACAGCATTACCAGATATCACGTCCTCTTGGATTTTCCCAACACAAAAGGCAGAGGACAGAGACGTCTTCTTCCTTTCGTCATAGGGAGCAAGGTCAGAGAAACCAAGACCTTGCGTATCCATCTGTGAATTTATCTTGATGTGCACATCTTGTGCGTCCTGGTATTTTTTAATCTGAATTTCTTTTCTCTGTAGAGATTGATGCAGAATTTCCCTTTCTCTTTGAAAATAATCAGTTAGAGCAACAGAGTTAAGTCTCTCTGTTTCAGACTTTTTCAAATTTTCAGACTTCTGTTTCAATACGTTTTCATATTCGTTAATTCTGTCAGAAAACAGGCTCTCTTTCTTCTTTTGCAAGATTTCTAGCTCAGATTTTTCTTTGAAGATTTCTTCCTTTTCTTGTTCTAAGAGAGTTTTCTCTCTCTTGTAAAAGGACAGATCCTTCTGAGCTAGCTTTCTAAGTTCCTTTTCTTCAGAAAGTTTTTGTTTCAGAAGTTGAAATTCCTCATTCAGCATAGAGACATGCATTTCTAACTCTGAGTCAGATTTAGATTCAGATGAACATACCTTGGCACTGGGTCTGGTGGTCTCCAGCGCTCTGTCGTCAGACTCTGTCGTGGTAAGAGCAAATGCATGATCTAGATCTTCTTCTTCTGTTGTTCCCTTCGTTATTTCTGGTTCTCCAGTCATCCAGTCAACAGCTTCTTCTAAACTTTCATCATCCACAGCAACTCCACAGAAGTTGGCTTGTTCTGGTTCATCATCAGAGGATGAATCAGAAACCCAGTTCTCCATTTCAGCCACGTAGCTTCTTTCTCTGTAGTTGTACTTGTATTTGTTCTTGTAGTAGTCCTGGTCTTTTACCAATTTGCCTCTACAATTAACAGAGAAGTGCCCAGGTTTGCCACATCTGAAGCAACGTCCATCATTCTGATTGATGGGTTGAGCAGCATCGGCCTTCTGTTGTGCTGGTGGATTTTCTCTTCTGTTTTGTGGAGGTTGTCTTTGTTCTATGGTAACTCTATTGTTACTTTGTTCCGGTGCAGCGTATTCTCTTCTGTCTTCTTTTCTCTCATATCTACCTCTTCTGTCAAACTTATTGCCAAATCTCTTGTTAAATTGCTGAGTTATTAGAGCAAGAGATTGAGCAAAAGCTTGAATGTCATCATCCTCTGATGAGCTTTCCTCTGTATCACTCTCTGCAACTAAACTTTTCTTTCCTTTCTTTTTAACTGACTTATCTTTCTTTTTCTCTCTGTTTGACTTTTCTGAAGTGGTTTTCTTAGAATCAGAAACTAAAGCGATTGGGCCTGCAATGGTGGATTTGCCTTTTTGCTTGACAACATCCTTCTCTTGTGCGGCCAAAGTGCCATACACATCTGTTAGAGACCATGCATCTAAGTCCTGGTTAGCTTGTAAAGACATGGATAGATTTAACCACTCATCATTCAAACTTTTCAAAAACAGAACATTGTTATCTTCCTTCGACCTAACAACTCCGCATTTTTTGCATTTGTTGATCAACACATTAAATCTGTTGTAGGTTTGTTGTAAGGTTTCCTCAGGAAGTGCTTTGAAATCGTTGTATTCATTTATACATTGGGTCCTTCTGTTCTTTTGGGTCTTGATACCACCCTCAAGTTGATTAAGAAGTTGATCCCAGATTTCCTTAGCAGTAACACATGAATCTAGTTCTTGAAATATTTCGTTTGGAATGGCCATTATCAGTAGTCTAACTGCTTTAAGATCATTTTCCATTTTTAGATTTTCCTCATCAGTAAAACCTGTGGTTTTAATCTCATAATGAGCTGGAATCTCAGCAGTAGTTCCTGTTGCGGGTACACGAGGAACAAAAACCATGGGTTGGAATGGTCCGTCCGTGACAGATCGCATTAAGTCTTTATCCATGCCATCGAAAAAGTTAACCATCCTGATCTTCCACTGAGCATATTCATCTCTCAGAAGAGTAGGAGGTTTTATTAAAGAACCATCAGTATAGATAGCATTTATACCGTTGTTCGCCATTTTGAGAAAAACAGAGTACAGTTGTTGCAAAAAGAGTTTCAACAAGAAGATGAGTTTAAACAGTAACCAATGGAACAGTAACTTTTGAGAGAAACGTTTAAACTATACTAGAAAGCTTTAAACACAGATATATGAGCTATGAAAGCTTGTTTAGACTAGGAAGCAGTAAAAACAGAGTATGTAATGAAGCTTTTAAAGACACACAAACACAATCAACAACAGTGAGTCAACCTTGGTAGATTGGATCGTTTGGTTTAAGAAAACCAAAGAAGCTCTGATACCACTTGTTAGTCCCATTTTAACAAGGCAACGATTCATATATTGTAGAGATTGGTAACAAGAAGATAGATAAGGATAAATGATGTATTATTGATGAAGAACACCTAGAGAGAGAATGAATCTCTCTCTAGTTTACACACACTACACCATATGGAGGCTACATTGCAATGACTCTCTTACAAACCCTAATTACACACACTTATCAATATATACCCCCTTGTTACAAAGTTAAGCCCAAGCCCTTATAACATAACCCAAGCCCATATTACGATTAATACCCCTTTACAAAACTATCTTATAACTAGGACATTTTGTGTCCTAACACTTCTAGTCTGTTTGGAAGGAGAACTCATTTTCATTTCATCTTGTGACGCATTCTCTTCGATCTTATCTTTGATTGCTTTTTAAAACGTCTTTTTAACTGAACTACAATGGTCTGATTCTTTTGAAGAAGATACGTAGGCAATTCGGCGTATACCCGGATGCGACCCCATCCACTCCCTCCATCCATGGATAAGGATAAAACAGCATCTTTCACTGTTTCGTTGGAAAAACCAACGCAAATCTCATATTGACTTTCTTTCGCCCTACTCTAAGGGTACTTTAAAGATTTTGATATCTTTTTTTATATTATATAAAGGCCCTAGAACGCTAAAAGGTGAGGGAACCAGAGTTCTCTTTACCAAAAAATAAAAATAAATGACTATAAGAAACCAACGATTATCGATTCTTAAACAACCTATATTCTCCACACTTAATCAGCATTTGATAGATTATCCAACCCCGAGCAATCTTAGTTATTGGTGGGGGTTCGGTCCGTTAGCTGGTATTTGTTTAGTCATTCAGATAGTGACTGGCGTTTTTTTAGCTATGCATTACACACCTCATGTGGATCTAGCTTTCAACAGCGTAGAACACATTATGAGAGATGTTGAAGGGGGATGGTTGCTCCGTTATATGCATGCTAATGGGGCAAGTATGTTTCTCATTGTGGTTCACCTTCATATTTTTCGTGGTCTATATCATGCGAGTTATAGCAGTCCTAGGGAATTTGTTCGGTGTCTCGGAGTTGTAATCTTCCTATTAATGACTGTGACAACTTTTATAGGATACGTACCACCTTGGGGTCAAATGAGTTTTTGGGGGGCTACAGTAATTACAAGCTTAGCTATCGCCATACCTGTAGTAGGATATACCATAGTGACTTAGCTTTGGGGTGGTTTCTCCGTGGACAATGCCACCTTAAATCGTTTTTTAGTCTTCATCATTTACTCCCCTTTATTTTAGTAGGCGCCAGTCTTCTTCATCTGGCCGCATTGCATCAATATGGATCAAATAATCCATTGGGTGTACATTCAGAGATGGATAAAACTGCTTCTTACCCTTATTTTTATGTAAAGGATCTAGTAGGTTGGGTAGCTTTTGCTATCTTTTCTTCCATTTTTCTTTTTTATGCTCCTAATGTTTTGGGGCATCCCGACAATTATATACCTGATAATCCGATGCCCACCCCGCCTCATATTGTACCGGAATAGTATTTCCTACCGATCCATGCCATTCTTCGTAGTATACCTGACAAAGCGGGAGGCGTAGCCGCAATAGCACCAGTTTTTATATGTCTGTTAGCTTTACCTTTTTTTAAAAGTATGTATGTGCGTAGTTCAAGTTTTTGCCCGATTCACCAAGGAATATTTTGGTTGCTTTTGGCGGATCGCTTACTACTAGGTTGGATCGGATGTCAACCTGTGGAGGCACCATTTGTTACTATTGGACAAATTTCTCCTTTAGTTTTCTTCTTGTTCTTTGCCATAACGCCCATTCTGGGACGAGTTGGAAGAGGAATTCCCAATTCTTACATGGATGAGACTGCCTGAAAAGTGAGAAATTCTGACACCCATCATTTTCGAGTGAGTATTACACCAAGAATTGACAAGCCTTTAGTTGTACGAGTTGTATGTTTTCTATTTCTTACGTGACTTTGATGAAAGAAAGCATTCCAGGAACAGGAATAAGAGTAAAGGTCTTTCCTTGTCATTGTAGTCGGCTTGTTTGCAAGAGAGAAGAAGCAGCTTCAACGATGCAATCAGACCTGTGAGAGTAAGCATGAGAAGCCAGTCTGTCTGCAATTGAGTTGCCTTGTCTATAGATGTGAGAAACCATCATGCCAGAAGACAATAAGCTGATGCATTCTCTGATCAAGTAAAACACATGTCAAGGGGTGGATATAAGACCAAGGATGGAGTACACCATAACTTTGGAATCAGATTCGATGTCATTCACTTGGATGCCCTTATCAGAACATAGTTTGAACCCATCTCTGAGAGCTCTAGTCTCAGCCATCATGTTAGTACCATTGTGATAAAATGAAGAGAAGGAAAAAATAAAAAATTTGACCTTAACTCTTTCTCAGGATACCACCACCTGCACTCTCTCCCATAGCAGCTGATCCATCTATGTTGAGTTTGGTACATTTTGGGGGAGGAGGATTTGATCCATATCCCGCTTTGATTTCCCTTCAGGCTCCTTATTCCGAGGCTGTTCTTTATCACGGCTCTTCTGAGGCTTTCCAACCAACCCTGTTGACTCGGAGTATTCAACCCCCCATTCGCCTAGCCATCAGATTCCTCCGCTGCCATCTTCGCTTTTGGCTCCTTGTCATTTGATCTGGGGGAATCAACCTCGAAGAAGGGAGCCTAGGAGCATAGTTTGGCCTGTGTTCCAAATTCAATGCTCAAATTCCAGCTTCAAGCGTTCTGCAGCTCATAATCATATTATGGAAAATGAGGCGTGGGAAAACCCAATTCTGTCCAATAACACCAAAAACCTCATTTTTCAGTCCTTCGGCCTTCGCAAACAAACAGTCCGGCCAACCCAAGTAATCCCCCATAACATCAATCAGTACCGCAAAAGGCTCAAAATATGACTAAGTCTCCAGCAGTTGCGGAGCGGGGGATAAAGGAACAACAGGATTACAACATTGCACAGGATCAATCAGAATGCGGGAGCGCAGAGCCTTTAAGAGATAGGGGGTGCGGGAGCATAATACTTAATACTAAAGATTCCCCGCGGTTTTTCATGCAGATTTGACCACGGTGTGCACCCCTTTAACTTAACCCCTATTACGTAAGGGGGACCTTCGGCGGGATAAAAGAGAGTGCGGGAAAAGCAGCTACAGATACAGGACAAAAGAAGGAGTGGCGCACTTAAAGAGTAAAACAGTCCATCGTAGCGCAAAAGAGCATCCCGCAGAAAGAGGATCCCGCGGAAAGTTTCCACTTTTCTGTCCAGCTAAAAAATGGAATGGAATAGTCTAAGATGCTTAATAGCTCCAACAAGCGCGAAAGCCGTTGCTTCTTGCTTTCGAGCCCAAGCCTACGTTTGCTTAGTAAGGTTGCTTCTTTTTATATCTCCTCATAAAAAGTAAAGGCGCGTTAGCGCTTTTTTTTTTCAATAAGGGGCGGAGCTTGAAGAAGCGAGCCTATCAGAGAAAAAAGTGCTAGTTGTAGCGCGCTAGCGCGCATTTGACTAAAAACATGGAAAGTCAAGGCTCTGAGCAACGAGTGGGGGGGAGCCTTGACTTGAAGCATTGTACAAGTGCTTAAGGCTCCTTCGGGACATGGCCACAACTATCATATAAGGCAAGGCTTGGAAGCAAGCTACCAGCGCCTATCGGCGGGAACTGAGCTTGGCTTGGTTAGTAGTGCCCACCCATTCTGTCTTGCCCGCCTGCCGACCCATGAATTCTTCAGAGCGGGCCGGCAGGCCGGGCGTACGGGAACCGTCGAAGAAGTGCCTCAACGTGCCGCAACCACTACTTTACTTTGACTCCTTTTATGCAATTATGAACTCCACGTAACTTTATCGATTCCAAGGCAACTTATCCTTTTGAAGCTAACGTAACAAACTACGCGATCCTCCCAACGAAGCCAACATAAATCCGATCCGAATACAAAAAATAAAAGGCAGTTTCATTATGGTAGTATACCAGCCACCTGTTCTGGAACTGGAAGTTCCAATCGGAGCATATAGATCCGTAAATGGATTTGTATGTATAGCCACTTCAGTCGTGTTTGTCGTTTCTTGAAAGTATCTTTTTTCTGGGAACATGGTCAACCAGAAATTCTTATGTTCGCGATTATTCATCCACCGATGCAGAAAATGCTCTAGTTTTCCATTCTCATATGAGGCCGGAAAGTTTATTGGCAACAGGTCGACACGAAGTGATTCATCATCCTCAAACATGAGCCGATCGTTAGTTAGGGACAGTTTATAGATCAGAAAATTCCCACAAATTGAATGAGAAGTGGGTCCATGTAAATAATCGAGACCTTGCAAACAACAACACTCCTTCCCCATATGGAGTTCGGAACCCAAAGGCAATCGTTGAGTGAACTGTATCTTCTTTTTGTTAGTTAACCTAAGCCGCACCCTTACTGCTGGGGTGGGGCTCGGCCTCCGAACCGTACGTGGGACGAGTTTCTGCCTCATACAGCTCGGGCCGAAACCCGGGGGAAGTTTAGGAGAGATGGAGAGAGCCAGCAGCTGACAGTCGGGGCGAGGATAAGCTTCCTTCTTCACAAGCTTATCCCTCCCAAAAAAACCGACCCGATAGCGCTTCCCGTTTTTTCTATTCCATTTCATTCCATTCCGGGACAGGCGGCTAATACTAATCTAATAAGTGAAGTAGTCGTCGTCTGACCAATCGGCTCGGACACCAGACCGCCTGTGCCCGCCCATTTTGTCTCGCCCTAAATGGAATCCCTTAGTTACCCTGCGCCTCGACCCGAGTCCCCACGTCCGCTTTTCTCCGCCCAAAACCCAAGAAGTTGGCTTTGCCAACACAACATTAGGGTCGTCCCCTTCATTCTATACTGACCCTGGCCCGGGCTGGCTTTTTGGGAAGCCCGTCCCCACCGTGCTCACGGCCCGGCTGGCTTGCCAGCGGTAGTGGGAATGATCCCATTCCCTAGTCAAAGACTTGGTTGGATGCGGGATCTACTCTACGAGGAGCGGTACGGACGTAGATGATATCATCACAACCTCTCTTTTCGTACCGCTAGGGATGCTTAACGCCACTTCGCCAACTAGCATTACCTGCGCTTTCGTGTCTCTCAGTGTGGTCAGCACTGGGTGTTTCCGAGCAGCGAGGCTTACACCCATTCGCATTAGTTCATCCAAAGTTCCTTACCCTTATGCACGAATTCTTGAATAATCCATCTTCCTATCAAGGTTAAGGAGTCAACTGAGCATCTCAGCGGCGGGATTGAATACCCGGATTGAATCAGAGTTCACGCCGCCCGCCCTGAACAAATAGGAGGCGTGGGCCACAGGTCGCACATAAGCCGCCGGGTCGCACGACAGAAGAACACCCAACATAAATATGCACACTCCTCCATGAGAAATATTCATCTTCATTGGAGCTTTTTAGTAGTAGTCGTGACCAACAACCATCAGCTGTCGGCTCGTTGGTAAGGTGAGAGCTTCAAGCCCGATTTCTGGTGGCGCACCCCCCACACAAGGACCGCCCAACGAAGGGGGACGGGTAAAGCTACAGGCCCAAAAACTTCGACCCTTCCTTCTTAATGAGGGTGCCCAGGGCACCTCATCTTGTCATTTCGTCTTGCTCATTCCCGTTAGGCCGAAGTCTTTGGCCTTTCCTTCTCCCCGCCCGCTCACGCTTCGCTGACCTATTGCATGGTAAAGAGAAGAAAGTACGAAAGAATAGTAAATGGAGCACACCGCAGAAAGATTCTAAATATGAGAAATCCCCCTTTTTTCGATAAAAAGGAAATGAAGAACAAGAACGAAACGAAATAAGGCCTTTCTAGCTCTAGTTTCGGATGAGCTTCTCCCAATTATGTCTGGTAATAGAATAGGTCGGCTTGCTCTGACCAAGACTCCGCTTTTTGCTCCGTCCGTGGAGCATATGAATTTCCTGGAATGTAGATAGACCAAAAGAGGGACTGAAGGGATAAGAATAGGAATTATTTATAGTACCATTAGAAGAAGGGGCACCTGTGGGAACATCTCTACTGACGAACCATTTCAATAGTACGGGTGCTGCCGTGCCACGAGGCATGACCATGGAAGTAATGAAAAAGAAAATGTTATGTAGTTGGACCATCTGTTCTATCCGTTCGAGTTTTGCTTCTATAGAGAAGATGAGACGCTCAAAATGAAAGTGTTCGCAATGCATACCGAAAGGGTACCAATGAAGCCGACCATTAATGACTAGTTCGAAGACCAAGAGCGGTCTGATCTAAAAAGACCCTTAAGGTAGGGGTAATCCCAACTTAAGGCGGAATACCTCATCGGTAAAGTGGGAGTAAAATTCACGGTAGATTTGTGAATTTCTACCGTTCAGGTTTAAATCCTGAATAAAGAAATTGAGGGTCCCCTCCATGATATTTCGCTGAAAGGAATGCTGCACAGAGCCCACCGGCTCCACCTTACCCTCAAGGAAGTCGTACGCCTCCCTCCGGATATTCGTATATGGAGAAAGTTCCATGATACGATAAATCTTTTGCTCACCAAGCATAAGATTGAAGAGCCTATCTTGCAATAGACCCTTTCTTTGTAATACTGTGAGTTCAAAATATTCCATATCTAGGATGGTCCTATAATGGGGAACATCGAGAGCTTGATCCAAGTGATCGCGAACAAGCCCCTCATACTCCCTAGGATTATTCTAGGGAGGAAGGTTGTAGTAATAATGGCTCTGGAGACTTCGTATGCGAGCATAAATCTCAGCTTCGTTCTCGGCTGCTATTTCGGCTCTAAACGTAGCCCATGATTCACTGCTCGAGGAAGACTCCAAAGCCGGAAGACTTGTTGGATTTCCACTTTCACTGGATCCAGAAGAGACTTGCAAAATGGTAATTCCTGTCATCAGAGAAAAAATAAATTTTTCGCTAAAGTAGATAATAATAAAATGAGAATTACGAAGAAAAGAACTCTTCTTTCTCTTCGAAACTCTCATTCGATAAATAAGGATTAAACTAGTTAAAAATAAGAAAAAAGTGAGGATGGTGGAAATTTTTGGGTGGCTGCCCGTTCCTAGAAAACGTCCGATAAAGAGAAAGAAAGTTGTTCCGAACAGAGGAAAAACCCTCCGAACCAGAAGAATTGTGTGAAATAAGTGAATTTATCCAGCTGAGCAGTTCTAGAGGAACGAGTTTGGGAGTTGTTAGCAGATAAAACGGTAAGGGGGTGCGCTATCTCTATAAGGGCTCAGGGCTTGCTGCTTCTTTTTTCTTTGCTTTCTTGCTGTATGAGAAATTCCATGAGGGGGCACCACTCTTTCTATGGATTGATCACAAGCCGAAAGATGGTTAGAGCGTCCATCAACTAAAGATCTCGTCATCTTATTTTTTTAGGGAGTGTATCGTGTAAGCGGAGAGAGCAAAGCGAGCTTTATAGAAGCTCGAAGCCTTACAAAAGCTATGAATCAAGAAAACGCCTTGACTAGTAAGCAAGAAAAGGGATGCCAGTAATAGTCACGCCACAGCTGACTGCGTAGTCTTCTGCCACGCAATACAGGACAAGATTGATGGAGGCTTGCTGAAGTTTCCCGAAAAGGGAAAACAAATGTTGATTGACAAGCAACCATTTCCCAAGACCGCGCAAGCAGCGCCGGTGTATATTCATTACCACTACGGTGTAAACCCCGAATCAGAAGGTGAACCTATGGTGTAACCGTAGACTTCTAAGTTGCCCAAGAAGTATTTGATCGCTTCAGGAAAATGGGTGTGCTGAGACCAGTCACACAAGAACCATCTTCCGCAGTCATTGAAGAGATTGTCGATCACCAGACCGACTATTTAAATGTAAACATGGTTACGATCCTGCGAAGGCCGGACCAACCTCGGCTAAAAAATGATCTACAAGGGGGCCTTCTAGGATCTAGAATCCCTGTCAGTAAGCGTGCCGTTGTAATCGGCCAAGAGGCTACTCAAATACTTCATTGATGCTATATTACAAAGCCTCGAGCTGTCAAGCCTAAGATCGGCCCACCTAACCTAATAGTAATAGGCGGATGGAAGCAAGAAAAGGACTGGCTAGCTCGTGCAATCAATATATCGTCACCCCCATGCATATAATAGCTACGAGCTGATGTAAGCGCTCTTGCACGAGTACACTAACAAGAGAGGAACTACGAGCAGAAATCAGTAGTCACTCTGCTACTTCAAGATATTGCATAAAAAAGAAAGAGAGTCCGTCCGTCTATTGAGCGGCCGAGAATCTTATGTCAAAAGGACCAATAAAAGCGGATATGCGACAGTTGATTTGCTACAACTAATCTGGGAAAAAAAAATATCTTATATAAGAATAGAAACCTCATATCCGCAGTTCTATGCCGATAGGTTACTTCGATGTGCCTTGCTTGCAT